>CM077223.1:24222757-25468590 GCA_039654775.1 Spinibarbus caldwelli | reverse complement strand
AAAAGAATAATTTAAAAAATAGAACAAGTAAATAAGGAATAACAATATACAAATTGACAATTGTATGTACAGGTATATTACAATTGACAGTTTTGTATGTGTACAGGTATATTATGTGCAAATTAAAATGTATACTAAGTATGTGTGTTAGATAAATAAGTGTATAAGTGTATAAATAGTGTGTGTTCCACAATTATTGTCAGATGTTCATGAGATGGATTGCCTGAGGGAAGAAACTGTTCCTGTGCCTGGCCGTTCTGGTGCTCAGAGCTCTGTAGCGTCGACCAGATGGCAACAGTTCAAAGAGGGAGTGTGCTGGATGTAAAGGGTCCAGAGTGATTTTGCCAGCCCTTTTGCTCACTCTGGATGAGTACAGTTCTTGGAGAGTGGGGAGGGTTGTACCAATGATTCGCTCAGCAGTCCGGACTACCCTCTGTAGTCTTCTGAGGTAAGATTTGGTAGCTGAGCTGAACCAGACAGTTATTGAAGTGCAGAGGACGGATTCAATGATGGTGGAGTAGAACTGTTTCAGCAGTTCCTGTGGCAGGTTGAACTTCCTCAGCTGGCGAAGGAAGTACAACCTCTGCTGGGCCTTTTTAACAATGGAGTCTATGTGAATGTCCCACTTCAGGTCCTGGGAGATGGTGGTGCCCAGGAACCTGAATGTCTCCACTGCTGTCACAGTGCTGTTCATGATGGTGAGTGGGGGGAGTGCAGGGGGTTCCTCCTGAAGTCCACGATCATCTCCACAGTTTTGAGCGTGTTGAGCTCCAGGTTGTTAAGACTGCACCAGACAGCAAGCTCCTTAACCTCCTGTCTGTAAGCAGACTCGTCACCGTCCTGAATGAGGCCGATAAGTGTGGTGTCGTCTGCAAACTTCAGGAGCTTGACAGAGGGGTCTTTAGATGTGCAGTCGTTGGTGTACAGGGAGAATAGCAGTGGGGAGAGAACACAGCCCTGAGGAGCTCCAGTCCTGATCGTACGGGTGCTGGATGTGAATTGTCCCAGCCTCACTAGCTGCTGCCTGTCTGTCAGGAAGCTGTTGATCCACTGACAGACGGAGGTGGGCACGGAGAGCTGAGTTAGTTTGGGCAGGAGGAGGTTTGGAATGATAGTGTTAAAGACTGAGCTGAAGTCCACAAACAGGATCCTCACATAAGTCCCTGGTCTGTCTAGATGTTGCAGAACATAATGCAGTCCCATGTTGACTGCATCACCCACAGACCCGTTTGCTCTGTAGGCAAACTGAAGAGGATCCAGTAAGGGTCCTGTAATGTCCTTCAGGTGGGCCAGCACTAGTTTTTCAAAAGACTTCATGACCACAGACGTTAGAGCCACAGGCCTGTAGTCATTTAGTCCTGTAATTTTGGATTTCTTTGGGATGGGGATGATGGTGGAGCGTTTGAAGCATGAAGGGACTTCGCACAGCTCCAGTGATCTGTTGAATATCTGTGTGAAGATGTTCATCACAGGATTTCAGACAGACTGGTGTAACACAGTCTGGGCCTGGTGCTTTTTTCCTTTTCTGCTTCTGGAAAACCTGGCGCACCTCGTCTTCGCTGATCTGAATTGCAGGTGTGGGGGAGAGGGGGGTTGCTGGAGGTGTTAATGGTTGTGTGGAGAGGTGTTCAGGGTGGGTGTGGGGTGTTTTTTCAAACCTGCAGTAGAACTCATTCAGATCGTCTGCCAGTTGTTGATTCTTCACAGTGCTGGGGGATGGTGTCTTGTAGTTGGTGATCTCTTTCAGACCTTTCCACACTGATGCTGAGTCACTAGAAGAGAACTGAATCCTTATTTTTTCAGAATAATTCCTCTTTGCCACTCTGATCTCCTTTTCCAGTGTGTATTTGGCCTGTTTATACAAGACTTTGTCCCCCTTCCTGTAAGCATCTTCTTTGGCCTGACAGAGCTGTCTGAGTTTTGCAGTGAACCACGTTTGTCGTTGTAAGTTAGATGAGTCCTGGTAGGAATGCACATATCCTCACAGAAACTGATATAAGATGTTACAGTCTCTGTGAGCTCGTCCAGATCGGTGGCAGCAGCTTCAAAAACACTCCAATCAGTGAGGTGGAAACAGGCTTGTAAATCTCGCTCTGCTTCATTAGTCCATCTTTTAACAGTCCTTAAAACAGGTTTAGCTGATTTCAGTTTCTGCCTGTAGGTCGGTATAAGATGAACCAAACAGTGATCAGAGAGTCCTAAAGCTGCCCATGGAACAGAGTGATATGCATCTTTTATTGCTGTGTAACAGTGATCCAATATATTAGTGTCTCTGGTGGGACATGTAACATGCTGTCTGTATTTTGGCAGTTCACGGGAGAGATTTGCTTCATTAAAGTCCCCGAGAATGATTAAAACAGAGTCCGGGTGTTGTTGCTCAGTCTCTGTTATCAGATCAGCGAGTTTCTGTAAAGCTGAGCTCACGTGCGCTTGCGGAGGAATGTAAACACTCAAGAGAATGAACACGCAAAACTCCGGTGGTGAGTAGAAAGGCTTACAGTTAATGAAAAGCACTTCTAGATCTGAACAGCACATCTTCTTTAACACAGTTACATCTGTACACCACCTCTCACTGATGTAAAAGCATGTCCCGCCGCCACGCGATTTCCCTGTTGATTTTGCGTCGCGATCCGCTCTGATCAGCTGAAAGCCCGGCAGATGAAGCGCGCTGTCCGGAATGGCGTCATTCAGCCAGGTTTCCGTGAAACACAGAGCAGCAGAGTGTGAGAAATCCTTATTTGTCCGGGAGAGCAGAAGGAGTTCGTCCGTTTTGTTGGGTAGAGAGCAGAGGTTCACCAGATGGATGCTAGGCAGTGCTGTCCGAAATCCGCGCTGTCTGAGCTCCACGAGTGCGCTGGCTCGCTTCCCCTGTCTGCGCGTCCTGAAGCGTTTGATCAGCGCCGCCGCTCCGCCAAATACAATGTCCAGCAAAACATCCGAATAATCGAAAACCGGTGAAATATCGGGTGGTGTATACTGCCGAATGTCCAGCAATTCGTCTCTGGTGAAACTGATTGCAGGGATATAACTAAAGACAGGACAAACTAACAAAACCATAAAAACAACTGCGGACGACGCCACGGAGGCTGCCATGAGCGGCGCCATCTTGGCAAGGGATTTGATCATTTAGTTGATGCCTAGAGAGGATTTGCGTTGCCTTGGTTTCCAAGATGTTATCATAAGGTGGCTTGTGGGCTGTTTAATACATGTCATAAGCTAACCAGTCACCAGCCTCAATCAGCACTTGAGTTGCCATGACAAGAGTTACATGTGAATTTATATAAGAGTATAAGTCTGTGTGATCTCCTTTCTGACAAGAGGTGTTGAACTTAGGAACTAATATGTGGTTTGAATAAAGTAAAATTAAGTGTAAAATGATAACTATGAATATATAGTTTCATATGCAATTGATTTTGTGTGTTAATGATTTGTCATTTGAGTATATGACACTTGCTAGGTCATCACATACTAATGTATCTTACATCAGGGGCATCATGCACTCATTATTTTTTTCATGAAATATCTTGATTCTCACTTTATAGATTATGTTAGTTGATCTAGTGGGCGATGGTCAAAGTAACCTAATAATGTAATCTATTAACTATGCATAAAACCTGTCTGTTTACTTAACAGATATGGGTGTCATGCCATAACATATTTTAATACGACTGACTTTATATTTAATGTGAATTTAACATTGAAAGTTAATGTGAATAAAAACATTGCAAGTTAGGCTACTAATCATAACACTTTCATTGTAGGCTACAGAAAGAGAGCAAAGAACATTTACATAATCAAAGAACTTACCGACAGTCTAGAGTTCAAGCACTCTCAAAAACTCCCGTTATAATCACTGAAGCTGTTCACACTGTGAAATGAATATCTTACTTACATATTCGTACACACATTTGCGCTTTGTTGTTTCTGACGAGAGAATTCGCCAGAAAGAGGTTTTCCGTCAGCGAGCAAGTGAAGAAAACACCGGCATTTTAGCGATGATTCATCTGAACGCCTCTGATTGGTCATTGCATTCATAAGCTCAACAGAATCATGTGTGATTGGTTATAATGCGCAGTGCTGTAAAAAACGCGTCTGTCTCTGGGTCAGCGCCAGCCAGCGGACGCAGATGTGAATTTAGCTGCTCATTATATGACGCACTGAACGTTCTAATCACATCGGTGTGATTGTATTAAATATAGAAAATATTAATCGGCTATTTTTTGTCTTTTGGAAGCTGCATTCAAAATCCACTTGGCTCAAAAATCTGAGGGGGCACGTGCCCCCTCACTTTGAATGGGCATGACGCCTCTGTCTTACATTAATATATTAATGTAAGATATATAGACAGTAGTGGATTGCTTGTTAAATACTGATTTCTTCTTTGAAAATTAACTTTAGAATTAGTGATTAAAATATAGTCGACTAACATCAGAACAGCAATGATATTTTGTTTTGTTTCTTAACCACTTGTATCACATTTTAATTTTTGCTGTGCATAAAATATACCTATCAATCATTGATATACACACATGCACAAAAACAATATTGCAATGCTGTGAGAATTCACAACAGTAGAGTTTTTATTTATTTATTTAATTTTTTTTTTTTTTTCAATTTGCGGTAACATAGCAAACTCAGCATTCCCATCAAGGCAAGACAATTACAGTGGTCTTGTAAAGTTGTTTAAGCAGGAACATAAAAAACTCAAGGTGTCCTTATAAACTGTAGCTGTGGGTCTTGTAGGTCTTTGTCTTTGTAGATTAATCATGTGCTCCTTGACCTATGATAGACAATTCTACTTCCCCTAAGTCTTTTATTATTTTAAATAGTCTTAGTAAAAATGCTTCTGGGAACCTGTATCGCTGATATGTATGCTGCATTGTTTTCCTGTCATCACCCTTGCCTCTGCCTCCAGTAGTGTATGTCATATCCCTATATAAAGTTTTATATAACATGAGCAGACGTAGAGTTGAAAACTGAAGTGGGAGAAATGTAATTTATGTTTGAGTACAAACTAAAATTTCAGACCTGAAATTAATGTTTTCTGTTTACATTACAAATAAAACCCTGGGTTGATCAGTGTTACAAATTGATTGAGCTGGATTAATTATGAAAGTCTTATACTGATGTGTCTTTTCTTTATTCATTATCAGAAGTAATTTAACCCTGTACACCCAGTAAAGCCTGACATATGAAATAATAGTTAAAAATTCAATTTAATCATTTGATTTTTTAACAGTTTATTGAGCCTGTAGACAAAATAAATAAATACATTTAAATAATAAATAAATAATTATTTTCTATAAATAATTTTATAAATAATTATAAAAGTTGTGTATGTTAGTATCGTATTTGATGAATCAGGGTTTGTGGCTCATATACACACTTGGTCAGAATTGTTGGTACCCTTGGTAAATATGATCAAAGCTGTGAAAATAAATCTGCATTGTTAATCCTTTTGATCTAACCTTTCCTTGGAGAATAAGAATTTAAAATGGGGGAAATATCATTATGAAATAAATGTTTTTCTCTAATACACAATTAACGGTACCCTTTTATTCAGTACGTTCTGAAACCTCCATTTGCCAAAATAACAGCTCTCAGTTTTCTCCTATAATGCCTGATGAGGTCAGAGAACGCCTAACAAGAGATCAGAGACCATTCCTTCATCCAGAATCACTCCAGACCCTTTAGATATCCAGCTCCATGTTGGTGCTTCTTCTCTTCAGTTCACCTCACTCATTTTCTATAGGGTTCAGGTCAGAGGACTGGAATGGCCATAGCAGAAGATTGTTTTTGTGCCCAGTAACCCATTTTTGTGTTGTTTTTAAGGTTTGTTTTTGAATTATTGTCCGGTTGGAAGATCCAAACATGGCCCATTATAAGATTTCTAACAAAGTCAGTCACTTATTGATTTTTTTATCTGTTGGTATTTTATAGAATCAATGATGCCATGTGTCTAAACAAGATGTCCAGGACCTCCAGCAGAAATATAGACCCACAACATTAAAAATACAGCAGTATATTTCATTGTACACATGGGGTACTTTTTATCCCTGTGTTCACCAAACCCATCTTGAGTGTTTGCTGCTAAAAATCTCATTTTTTAGTTATAGGAGAATATGGAGAAGGAAAAACACGTTGACACATTAACAATTTAGATGCCTTAGAATTTCACTTATCAAATATGATACAGTAGACTTAGGGTTAAGCTTTCCCTAAATGACTTGTTTGTGAGGTTTAGTTTAGTTCATATTGCCAGCTGACTTGCTGTATGGAATGCTCAAAAATGTAAACTCTATTAGAATTCTATAAAGAATTTTGTTTTGGTTTTCCGAATACCCTCCATGAACATTGCACCACACTTGGCCTGAAATCTTTTGCTGTTCTCACAAAACGCAAACCAAGCTTGTCACCCCCAATTCCCCTTCTCTGTCAGTGTTAGTTTATGCCATCATACTCCCAATGAGACTGTTTTGACAACATTGGCCCCTGGAAAAGAATAAAGAGGCGGCCCAGGGGGCTGTTGTGAAGAGACCCAGGCTTTTCTGGGGCTGAGAAGTTGGAGTGTGCTCTTTTCAGCCCTGAGCGTGATTCCCCCGTGGATCCGTAAGGCTCAACTCACAGGACGACGTAGCTCTTAGCATTCTTTTTTCACACATGCTGTGCTGACAACTAACACTTGGAGTGTCCTCTTCATCGACACATTCCAAAGAGGATCAGGCTTGACCAGCACCTCTCTCTCTAGATCTGCTGACAGACTCTGAAAGTCTCCAGAAGAGCCGATGTTGAAAATGCCAGCTTTCCTCAGATATTCTGTCCATCCAAACTCTTAAAGGGATAGTTCACCCAAAAATGCAAATTCTCTCATTATTCATTCACCTTCATGTTGTTCCAAAACTGTATTGACTGTCTTTCTTCTATGAAACACACATATTTTAAGTCTCATTGTTATGTCTCATTTTGTTTTGTTTTGTTTTTTGGAAGTCAATAGTAACCAGAACTGTTTGGTTATCAACATTCTTCAAAATATCATCTTATGTGTTTGTACAGGTTCGGAACGACATGAGGATGAATAAATGATGACAGAATTTGCATTTAGGGGTGGACTATCACTTTAAACACAAACTCGGTTGCTGTCTAAAACAAATTGATGGTGCAGCTTTTGAAAATATTGATCAACGGTTCATTGAAAGATAATTTTCCAATGTTGTTTCAGGTTAGGAATATTTATTCATAAATGTTATCATCTGTGAAACTATTCTGGTATGGAATTGTAAATGTTCAAAGTACTATTGCCAAGGAGCACAACCTACTTGATCAACACTTGATCAAGAGAGAAAAAAAGAGTGATTTCATGCAAGATTTGACACATGAAATTATTAAAGCAGTCAAAAGGATAGTTTACTCAAAAATTCTGAATTCTGTCATCATTTACATGACTGTGAAACACAAGTGTCTTTTTTGAGATCCAATATTGTTCGTACCTCAGTGTTCTTCAAAATATCTTCCTTTGTGTCTCAGAAAAGAAAGATAGTTATACAGGTTTTGGAAGGGTGAGTAAATGAATGATTTTCATTTTTGGTTCTCTTTAATGTTACGTGTGTCATTCTTCTAAATATACTGTAATATTCTCATAAAATTACAGATGCACAGTAAAGTTCCGTCAACCATCTGCCATTGGTTGCCACCGCTGAACAATTGTGGGTTGAGCTCACCAGCCTCCCTGGTGTTGTGACTCTGTGGTCAGGCTTTGGACCTTGGGGAGGGATTGCTTGCCCGGTTCACAATGCAATCAGGTCTCATCCAGGAGACTGTGATTGTTCCATGGAGCCTCCTCCAGGTACAGTGCTGCTTTTGTTCCAGTAAGTCAGCAAGCTGAATGCAGTCCGGGAGGCTCGACCAGCTTTGAGAACTATTCTATCAGGAGGCTTTGTGTTACCCAACGGCCTTCTTCTGGCTGTAGAGGACTAGAGAAAAGAGCTGACATTTTAAACAGGGGATCCCTACTTAATAGAAGTTCGATGCCACTAAATGCATTCCTCAACAAATGACCTAACAGAGACACATTACAAATTTGGGTTGTTTTGTTTTTGCTAAATATTACTATTTCATTTTTGCTTGCAAGTGTTGTTCTTCAGTCATGATAAAATTCACAGCTCTTCTGACTCACCATGTGACTCAATGAATCCAAATGTGCAGTGAGCCAAAGTTCCAGCTGAATGGACCTGGCTGTCATACTGTAGGTGTTGTGCTGTAAAAGAAAGGCTACACTTTTATTGCCAACAACGAACAGTAACATGAAAGAATTTTGAGTAAATTTTCAAAATAATCCATTTGAAATTTGCATATGAGAGAGAGAGAGAGAGAGAGAGAGAGAGAGAGAGAGAGAGAAAAAAAAATGCCATTTATTTTTTTATTTTTTTTACTTTTTTGAAAACCTGTTAATTAGTCAATTATAATTAAAAGGCTACTTGCATAATGTAGAAAATTACATTTTTTCTTGTTTTAAATTGAGAAGCAGACACAATTATTTGTTGATATGTATGAAGCCTGAATTAAATCGATACAACAATTTTATTTGCTTGCTTGACATGGCAAAACAACTTTTGTAAAGTGATGTAATATTAAGAAATGTAGACGTTAACAAAAGAGTAAAGCTTTGTGGTTCAATTGTGTCCTATAAGTACTGTCATCTCATAGCTGGTGTATTGCTACCTCTTCAGTAATTCCTAATGTGATGTTGACATGTTGTCATATTCTTGTACTTTTTTGTTCTAAATTTAGTTTAATTCAGTTTGCCTTAATTTACTTTTAATCGGAATGCAAATAGAAAATGCAAAAATATCTGTACTTTACCAACGCCTCTTTACTGTGTTTTTACCTTTAAGCAAATCATTTTTTTCTGTGGTAGGTACAGTATACAATAATCAAAGATTTGCAATTCAAAGGTAAGTTATAGTATTGAATAGGTATACCATATTCATAATGAGTACCTAAATTATTTCAATTTGCAGCAACTGTTTGCACAAAGGAAGCGTGAAAGCTGAGAATAATGCAGTGATCGGTCATGTAAAGAGCAATAGTCAAGGTCATTGTACCAGCACCTGACATGATTTCCTGATTGTCTGGAGTGTATGATATTGAGGTTTAATTCTGTTACTTAACTGTTTGTACTTTAGCAAACTCTGCAGATCAGTGTGCATATGATGTCAGCTGAGATTAATTTTGAAATTCTTGATTTTCTCCTCTTTCTCAATCACGCAGTGGTCTGTCAATACATAGTATTAATACTTTCTTAGTATATACATAGTAAATATGTTAATGACGGAATTGTCATTTTTTTGGGTGAACTGTCCCTTTAAGGGTGCTTTGGCCTGCAGTGCCATTTACCACATTATTTGATCAAACTAGAACTGATTTGTTTTCTCTTGCCTAATCTAATTATTTTTTGCGTGATATAGGCTAGGCTATTATAATGACCAAACCTAAAACTATCATTCGAGAAAGATAAAGGCTACAAAAATGGTCACATTTAAGAAAGCCCCACGTGTCCGACCGTTTACTTACAGTACACTTCAAATTTTTATTGATCAAATATTCCTGAAGATAAGTCTACATATGGCGTTGTTCTTACATCAGTCTTTGATCAAACGACAGGACACGTCAATTATGATAGATCATTCGGAGTCGACAATATTCTTTTCCTCCTTTTTACTTCTTCAGCAAGTAAAAGTACACAAAAGTGGCATGTCTTTCGACAATAAATAATAAAATATTTGTAATACAGGAACAAAACGAAACCTCCAGAGCTAATCAGTCATATTAACTTAACTTAAACCTATACACATCTTTGGGAAAGAAAAAAGTTCTTGGACGGACACGAACACATGAAATTCCCACACAGCTTGTGGCAAAATAGAGGTATACCTTGTTGCAATGCTTTAGTACTTGGGCTTGATGTTTGAAAAGAGACCATGTAACAAAATTGTAATCGCAGTAGACCTCGGCTGCCATACCCTCTTTCAGTTAACTAGTCCATTTCGATCTTTTATAGAAACAGAATAAACAGTCATGGTTTCATTATAGGCTACTCACGTCGCGCACAAAAGTAGGCTATATGAATTTATATTAGATTAAGTTCTCTTGCGTCTTATATCCGTAGAGGTCCAATGAGTTGTCATAAAAGTGGAAAAAACGTGGAGGGGTATTTGGCAAAAGTGTCGCCGACCAGGTCCACTCGGCCGCGGAGCACTGCAATCATCATGTCAGGTTCGGTGTGTGAATATGTGCGCCGGCTGGGTCCACTTTCGCAGGAGTTTGCAACTTTAAATGGTCTTTTCGCAACACTCGTTGGACTTGCTCGGTTGGAGTGTGTTTAAATCCCATGATTGTCATCACAGTGTATAAATACAACCAAGGGTTGTTTCGATATAGAGGCCTCGTGCAGTTGGAGGATGGGTTTTTATTCAGGAGCGGCCCTAAATGAAATAGGGATGGAAGAAACTTCACGAGCCTCTCTCTGAGATTGGTTCCCGGACACGTCCTTTGCCAAACTTCAGGTGCAGAAGATAATCCACTCGCTTAGGCCTCTATAGGACTTGCTACCATGCTGTTTGGTGTATCTGGCAGTTGCGAGGACATTGAGGCGACCTCGCTCCCCGTGGAGTTCGAGCCTGGTCCTCCTTCAGAAAAATTCACCTGAAACACGAAAAATGTATGCTATTACTATTTATAGTTGTTATTATTAATTATATAATTATTGATACTAGTATTAGAGGTGGTTTTAATGCGGCGGTTGCTGTTACTATGTCGTTTACGCACAGTTGTGCGCACTCACCAGTTGCTGGAAAGCAGGCTGGTCGATGTCACTCTGCAGTGCGAAGTCACTCAGGACTTTCCAAGGCGGTTGGTAACTCTGCACCTCCACTTGGTTTGCCTGCAAACCACCGTCGTGTCTCTCTGGACTGGTCGCCACCATTGGAGTCCCTGTCATCCCCTGGATGTTCTGCAGATGACCACGAATAATTTATTTGCAGTCAAAAATAGAGTTAGAGGCCTTATTACAGAAACGATCCAAGAAGCTGGATGTTCTAAATGAGACCATAACTGAAATCGCCGTGGTTATTTTACGATAAGATAATATTTGAAGTTCTGAATATACATAGGCAAACTTTATTTTTAGAAAGTCCACATGCTTTAAGATATTGGCAACGCGTCTACATGCTTTAAGATATTTACAGTAGCCCATCAAACTGAAAACGCGTAAAGATTATAACTGGCTCTTCTTTATAAATAAAAGAACTACGCAGTTGAATGTTTTGTTGGTTTATCGATTGAAGCACCACTAGTCTTACCGTTTTGTCGTTGGGTTGCTGCTGCTGGAGTTGTTTCATCAGTATGCTCCTCTTTTTGTCCTTGCAGCGCTTGTTTTGAAACCAAACCCTGATGACTCTCGGGCTGAGACCCGTCATCTCAACGAGCTGCTCTTTCATGAGGGCGTCGGGTCGAGGGTTGGCATTGTAACAAGTCCTCAAGGTATGGAGCTGTTTTTCGTTGAGGACTGTCCGGACGCGGGTTGTTTTCTCAGGTTGCTTGTGCACATGAGGTCGAAGCGCAGGCTGACGTGCCGAAATGGGCTCTGCTGCAAGAAAAACGAAACAGAAAAATATTATTGTTAAATGCAGAGATCTTCTGTGATGCTTTGAATGCGTGAAGACTACGAATATATCCAGTGATCAAACTGTAATTTAAATAGATAAGTCGGCTAACGTGGAGGTAGGCTACTTATGGGAAATAATAATATTAAATAATAATAATAACAGCAATTATAAAAAATAATACATTAAAAATAATCCCTGATCAGAACGGAGTGTTAGTTTTCCCATATTGTATTAATATATTTGATGGGCTGCTTACGAAACCGGGGTCGAGAGGAAATCTCTCCATAAGCGTAAAATTATATTCTTTCTTTCCATGGAAATCTGCTCCTTCACAAATGAAATTCTTAATTCTGTATTATGTCGAAGAGAGTATCCTTTTAATAAACTTGAAATGCAGCCACGGTTGCAATCCCTTTTCTGGCAATTATATGTTCCTGCTGGATGCAGTAAATTTGGAAGGCGAGTATGACCCAGATAGGTTTACGACACTTAATTAAAGCAATCTGTGCATACCTCTGAATTTTAAATAATAAGGTGCGCGGTGTGCTGCCCATGACATTACTTAAAAGCAGCTGGTTATTAATAAACCTGCATTAACAACCGATTTTGTAATGGTTTATATAATTGAATTTATTCTTTTATGAGAAAATAAGATGCCTTATAGTTAATGCAGAATAGCAGTACTGTTGGTGAAGTTAAATACTCGAAGCTTATTTTACTTAGAAGGCCTTTAAATGCGGAGTATCAACACGTACTTCAATATGATTGTGATTTGCAATATCAGTTTAATTTAATTAACATGTTTTTAAAAAATAAATAAATCTGCCAAATGCTGGTACCGTAATCACACACATAGCTAATACATTATCGCGTAATTAGAATTCTGTAATATATAAACATTCAAAATGACATTTTCTTTGTATTTATTTGTGAAAGGATCTCAATTCTTTCTCAAGTACATTTACAAGCTGACATTGTCGCGTGGTTGGCCTCTAATCAGCAGAGAATATCTATTTCATGCATGAATAGCTGAATTCAATAACAGACAAACAGGGGGAAAAAACGAGTTATGCTGTCAAAGCACCACAAACTGGTTGGCTTGTTAATAACATCACTCACGCCTTGTGTTGACACAACATTTATTCATCATAATTCTCGTAAATAAATCTCTAAATTCTCTCATAAATCTCGTAATGTATAATGTTATCATAAAGCTCTTTTTTTTATCATGAACACGTTTGTTTTGTTTTTGTTTTTGTTTTGTTTTTTAAAAACAACAACAACTAAATGTTTAGAGGAGCTTTGTGTCTATTGAAATTCCCCAAGACAAATAATCCCCGAGTCCTTGAGCAAACATCGCTTTGTAAATTGTAGTAGAATGCTATGCCTAGCCTACCTGCCATTTGTAAAGGTCTCGCCGGATGTAATGGGCTTAAGGGGTCACCAGCACCCATTGTTGCCCGCTCCACCACGTCATGGTCGGCCCTGCAGAAGAGCCCGTCTTCCCGCAGAGCGAACTCATCTCCTGGGATGAGCTGCCGACTACACGCCACACATCTGAAGCACTCAATGTGATAAACCTTCGAGCGTGCTCTCATCACGAAGTCATTCTTGCTGAAACCGATGTTGCATTTAGCACATTTGATCCCGTATAACCTGAAACACCAAAAGTAGCTTACATTATAATGTGTAATGTTTGAATAAAAAAATAAATGGCATAGCTAAAAAGTTGTAACAGCTACAGCAATATAAAAAATATTACATAAAAAACGGTGTATATATAATATAATAATAATAATAATAATAATATATAATATAAAATAAAAATGAAATGCACATAATTGTAAGAACAACAAATGCCATGTTAAAATAAAATATATTTAAAGACAACCATAATATAATTTATTTACTAAATAATTAACCGACTTAATAATTATTCAAATTCGTTAGCTTTATTATTATTATATAACTGTAATAATAATAATAACAATAATAATAACAACGACATTTTAACGTAGCCTACTATGGATATTATTTTTACACCGTGGTGTTTGTCTCTCACACAAACGTGTCCTATTAATAATGCTACATTACTGTCAAAAAAAAAAAAAATTCAGTATTGCGATGAAATTTCGTACAGCTACATGCGGCAATGCCATAGGCTACATATGAACAAAGCTCCACAATAATTGTCGAGTAATTGCTCTGCAGACTCATTTAAGACAGGAGATTAGCATATAGGTGCTGTCCAGTACAAAAAAAAAAAAAAAAAAAATCATGAATGACAGCATGCTGCCGTAATGCACCAGTGAATAATGAGAGGTTACTGTCATTCAGTCATCCACACTCGAAAACTAAAACATTACCTAATTGATCTGCGTTACCTGATGTAGTCCCGTTTACAGTAAGTTTTTCCGTCTCGCACAAAACACGTACAGGACTCGTCCAGATACTGGTTACATTCTGCACATTTCAAACACGCCGCGTGCCACTCCAGGTCCGGGGACACGCGCAGAATATACTGGTCATGGATTTGATTCCCACAGCCGACACACAACGAGATTAGACGCTTTTCTGATTGAAAGAGAAAGCATAGGATGTTTCAAATTATGTGAATACTTTTTATTTAATTTTAATACTATACAACCTAAACGTCTTGCAATGCCCTAATTTCCCAGTTTTATACTATAACTGTTGTGTAGGATTAAACATATGTTTGTTTGACATGTTTAAGAACAATACTGGATGCTGATAATAACGGTGTATAACTGAAAAATGGAACAGAATTAGAATCGACATTGCCTAATTATTATTATAAATATAACGATAGCGTAATAATTATAATAATAATAATAATTAATAATAATTAATAAATTAACAAATATTAAATGGTTAGGAATAGGCCCTATTTGTAGTGATTTAAAGTGAGGAAGAGCGGTATCAGCCCCTATAACACCGGCTTGTCACGATCCCTCCGGTCTGTTCAGAACTTTTTAACTTTTACAGAACGCGAAACAAACTACTAAAGTCATTTAAAATGATCGGCATATGGTTTAAAATAAATCGCCAATATTAGCAGAAAGTGTCATTAGACACACATATAGATATTAAAGCATAACTTACTTTTTGGTGGATCCCCCATGTCTCCCATGTCAATAAAGTAAGGCGGTGTTAGGTCCACTTTAAAACCGGACAGAAGGCCCTTAGTGCCCGTGTTTTGATCTGAGAAGGTGGGAAAGTGGCCGAGGGTTCGAGGTGTTGCAGGACTTCCCGGAATCGAGATGCTTGCGATTAGAGTTAGGGGTGTATGTTGAGCTCCTGTGCTTGGTCACAGTATTGATGGGCCACTCTTGTCTCTCTCTCTCTCTCTCTCTCTCTCTCTCTCTCTCTCTCTCTCTCTCTCTCTCTCTCGGTCGGCTTCAGCTCTTCTCTCTCTATTGGTCTGACGTAGGACACTCATACGTCAGCTTTATGAGAAGCTGATTGGTTATGGAAAGAAGACCAGCTGTTCGAGTCCAGGCCGGCGACTTCTTACATTTACTTTTCTTATTTCATTCATATATTTTTTTATTCTTCTAATTTCTGCAGCTTCGAATTAAATAGATCCGAAATATGTTAAAATTAAAATAATAATAATAACGATGATTAAACAGAAAGAAAAAAAAAACGGGGAATAAACTATATTAGGCTATTGCTTATTTAACATCTAGGCTACGCCTTAATGTTTATTTAAAAGGAATCGGTCTCAGTTTGGATGCTCTTTTTAGTCAGGATATTCTAGCATGGAATTTAAAAACCTGTTTTAAAATAACAATTAAAACAGGCTATCAATTATTTCAATGATATTTACGGCAACTGAAATATTATAAACAATCGCGCAAACTGAAAATTGTTGTATGATATTTTATATCAAGTCGTTATGATAAATCTTGCTTCATGTTAAGTGGTAAAATAATCTCTGTTTGGACTGATGGGCATGTGAAGTGATAGCCTACAGATTTTCACAGGGAAAGGCGCAAATCCCTATTTAGGCAGTTGCACACAGGGGTGCATAACACGATTGAAATCGATGGCACATTTCAGGGTTGTCGCTATTCAAACTAAAACGCAATTACAGCACATAATTGCAGATAATGACCGTTTTAAACTGCGCAAGGCACGTGGTAATATAATCTCAATGTAAGGGATGGATGGGTTGAACAAACAGGCAGAGCATAGCACCGAGTTGCCAAATTTCTTGACCCTTTTACGGCGACGGGGCAAATTTTACTGATAAAGCAAAAAAAATTAATTTTTATTTAAACTGAAGTTAAACTCTGCGCTGTCACTTCAACCCAAATCATTGAGATTGGCACTGTATTCCAACACTTTTTGGTGATTTATTTTAAAACAAAAACTGAATCTCAATAGATGCCATTTAGGTTAGCGAAGAAAATAAATGTATAGTACATTTTAACGAATTTGTAAGTCTCCGACTTGACAGTGATGGACAAGACAAAACAAGTGGCCGAAATATGACAGCAGATTTGCAGGGAGCTGTAAGAGACACAAACACGCCCTCTTGTGTTAGCAGCACGACCCAAAGCACAACCACAAAACAAAGACATGGAAACATGGGCGAGAGCTGGCATTGTTAACTCTTCATTCTACTCAAATGTTCAATAACACGTTAATGGCTGGTGATTTTTAAGTATTTGGGAATCAAAAAGCCATTTGATAAATAATAAACATGTCAAATAAAGCATTGTTTCTGCTACAACTGGTCCATCATGTTTCTGTCTGGCGTTTCTCATATAGGCCTAGCCAAGATCACAGTTCAGCTTATCGCTAAATTGCAGTTATTTGGGGAACACCATTTGCACTATGGTCCTTGGCAATGACAATGATGACATAATTTTAAACCCCAAGCATGTTATACTCCACTTTTTGATAAATTTTTAATGCAATACCAAATTAGCATTTGTAGTCTAACTATGTCCAAGAACCTCTACAAATACATCATAAATATGTTACATTAAACATGGTGATATGAAGTGTGTGTGTGTGTGTGTGTGTGTGTGTGTGTTTAATAGTGATGGATGACTGATAGCAGCTATTGCAGGTGCATTTGAATGGGCATACAATACAATGTGACCATAATTCATGAAATCCATAAAACATTGTATTGAAATCCAGCAGGATACTAAAGACATATTTGGAGAGAATGATGCCTGATATGCACTGTGTATTCAGTTCAACACTGTGCATCAAAAGGAGTTACATAACAAGAGAATAAAATAGATTGTGGAGGCTTATTCTTCAACAACCTTCATTCATGATGTTAATAACTAAACATTTTAAGAATTGTTAGTATTTTGCTACAAACTGTGGTGTGCAGATTTTTATTAAGGCCTGTGCTTCGTCAACAGTAATGACCACATTTTATTATGCCTTTCATCCCCACTTGTTCGGCAGAAGAAATTATTCATTATTCAGGATAAGATTTCCAAAATGCTGAACATTTTACAAATGCATGTATATGCGTGTATGTACGTATATAAATATTGGATTTTTTTCCACACTTATGATCAGTTATTATAAAAAAGGGACAATGGATTCATTATGTCAGTAAAAACATGATAATAAATATATTCTATATTCTCATAAGAGAGATTTAATGTTTCACTTTATTTACACAATTCACACATTTTTACAATGCTGCATCTCTGAAAGCATGGTTCTTGATTTGCTAACATTTGTGCAATTACATTATGATTGAAAGGGTTTTTTTTTTTTTTTTTTTTTTTTTGAGTCAAGGGATATGCTGTTTTCCTATATGCTCCACCCAAATCATCATATTTCAAATGCATAAATACAAAAATAGTCTCATCTCAACCTAAACCTAGCATGTTCAGTTTTATTTTGTTAAAACAAATGCTCAGATGAATTGCTTAGGACTTAAAATCCAACAATGTAATGTCTCAGATCATAATATGACAACTTTACTTGCGCATGTAAATCCTACAAAGATCCATCACTCATCTCAAGAACAATGATTGTTTGTTTTAGGCTTAAGAAGTCATCTTACTCTGTGTTATACTCTTAACAAGAAAACCTGCAATCCTTACTGTATGATAATCACTGGATCAAAAACGAGCCAAACAAGAAAGCAAGACACACACACGCACATTAACAGTACAGCCTTAACCCTTTATATAATTTCTCTTTAAGTTTAGAAGTATGCTAATAATATTGAGATAAGATAAATTATGATAATTTTAGAGCTTGCGTAAATATAATTATTCATAGTATCCTGTTGTATGCTGTCTGAATATAAGTACGACCCTCATCCTGACCTCTCATTAACCTCTGGTTTCATTGATCACCTTCACCAGCCTGGCTGAATTTGGAAATGCCTCTGAGAGGTAATGGAGGATAAAGCACAACCTGAAGGATGTGTGCTATTGACAAAGTACGGTTTATGTAATGTCATTCAGTTCAATAGTATGCATTAGTTCGGTCGGTAGGGAGAGAGAAAGTTAGAGAAGGAGCAAATCTATTTTTTGATATGTTGCTTTGAATAACCTCTCGACCTCACAAACTGAAGACATTGGATGCTTGTTTACACTTGTGCCTGTATATGTCTATACGTGTGGTGTGACTATAGGATACGGGTTATACATAGATTTCTTTAATGAATTGTTTACATGGTTGCAGCGTGTTGTTCTCAAAGACCACAGTGGTGTGTGCTCTTAGCCATTTTCAGGAGCAGAAGTCTCAATGTGCTTGTAAATTTAGGTTGTTAGATTCGATGCAAAAGTCTCCCTCAGCCACAGTAGCCAGTTCTTACAGCTCAGCAGGAGTCCTTCAAGATGAATGGCAGGAACAGTGTTTCAGCTGCTTTGCGTGTGTGTGTATGTGCATGTGTCATCATTTCTTTAGACCTAATGCTTTCTTTTCTAGCTGAGATCTCTTCACACTAAGCAACTGTGTTTGTGTTTCAGCATGTGTCTCCACGTTAGATTTTCTCCGCCTTTAAAAATGACTCGTTATGATTACAGTTTAGCATGTTCTGAGGAACAGTGCTAAAAATACACACATTTCAGCCGGAAAATCAGAGCTTTAAAGAGAGGTTTCTGCCTCCTTGCAATGACAGAGACATCAGTGATTTTGTCATTGTTAGGTGCCATATCCATTGTCTTCAGATCACATTTTCTTTCCATTTATGGAATTTTTCAGAAGACAGCAGCAGGATTATACATCCTTTCAAAAGCATGTTGAATTGGCTTGCAGTGGAACATTGTGTTTAGTATTTTGATTATTAAAATATTTATACTACTACATGTGGATACAATAAGATCTAACAAACCTGCAGGAAACTCTGTCAGCATCAAACTGAATAATTAAAATATAAAATAATAATAATAATAATAATAATTTCTTGAAATGGGTGTTTGTTTTGTATTTCCATCCTTTTCAGACCTATCTAGCCAATAAATATCACAAAAGTTTAGTCATTTTTAGGCTTCTGCTTTGTTTATTTGTCTATTGTATTTCATGCATCACTACAGAAAAATTATAGACCTTTGCTTATCTAATTAACCTCCTTAGCCAGATGAGACATACGGGTATCAGATTGTTCAGGATCTTTTGCTGATACTAATCAGTTTGCTTTAATTAACTCAAACAGCTACAGGCTGGAGTCTGTCACTGTTTTGTTTATAATATTCAATTAAACTCATGAGATGTTATTTTTCTCCTCTTAAAAATAAAAGGTTGCTTTTTGCCTTGTATGGTTCCATGAAGAACACTTAATATAATTTCCACGGTGCTTTATAGTGTAAAAAAAGATTCTTTAGTTCATTAAAATATTCTTTGAAAAAAGAACTCTTCAGTAAAAGGTTCCAAAATGGTTCTTCTATGGCATCACTGCAAAAACCCCATTTTGGAAATTTTATTTTTAGGTCTGTTCCTGTTAAAAGCAGCAATTTTTATTTTACATATGCATTTGTGGATAGCACTAATAATCACACTATCTCAGAGTAGCTTATATTGTTGCTTTCAGCTGTAATGTACTGGCTGGCAGCCGTATTTATGTCTGAGCCAGAATGAAACGAAAGCTGTTTCACTCACTGCCCACCATGAAGACCTTGGCTTTAGGTCATTTTTATTTGTAACTCAAGGCAATAATGTTTTCATGAATGTAATTATGATCAGGCAAACTCTTTAGGCAGAAATGCATCTGTGTCCTGCGATTTGGCCATTTGACTGCAAATAACTAATTAGTATCATTAACAGAAGTGCTATTGATGCACTATTTGTACCACTAAAAACCTCTCAGCTTTGAATACGGTGTCAGTGTTACTTTTCTTGAAGTCAAGGACTTGATCTACTCCTCTTTTGCTAAAGACGTCTCCAGAAGGCCTTATCAAGGTCTTTTGTTTCCATTTAATCTTGCCTGATTTTTTTATTAGCTGTCAGAATTAACGCCACGCACACGAGTCTGTCCACTCCGTGTCATCATTGAGACACTGGAGGGGTGAAGATCTCATCTGGGTCACTGTGGTCACACAGAGCCACAGACCATATGGTTGCCTTAGTCATGGCCTACCTGAAGCAGCAATGCTAATCACTGAAGACAAGTGCCACTTGACACCAGAGTGACAGATGGTGTTCCTGGGTCTGTGTACAGGACTACTGCCTAAACTCAGCACCAGCACCGCAAACCTTTTCGCCTCGGCTTCGGTCGGACTGAGAGGCACAATGAAGGTGATGATGTGTCAGGGACCATTATATGAGATGCTTCCCACCTCCTCTTGTTTTGTCCCTTGGGTGGATCCTTGCCCACGGCTATGGCTGACGGCAAATTTCAACACTCTTAAAGGCATTTCATACACAACAGCATGGAAGAGCAAGATGCACCAACAACAGAATGGCTGTAATAAGTTCATCGTTTGAACAATGTAGATTGCTAATAGTGATTCATACATATAAGGATTAAATTAGATTAAGTCATTGATATGCCAAAGGTTTTCTTTGGCCAAGTGGGTTTGGATTTTGTACTGACACCTATGGGGGGTGTATATGCATGAATTGTATTTATACCAAAGCTGTTTATTTTTGTTTTGTTTCTTTTTGTCTTTTTGATTTGTCTCCATGAGCACTGCAGAAACACTATATAAAGTAAAGCTAATACTAATACTAAAGCTAAACTTCATTGAATATCCAAGGACTCAAAAAAAAAGCTAATACTAAAGCTAATATTGTTAGTAACCCTGTGGAGTTACAAGAAAAGGCTAGTCATGTGATCTTAACATGGCAGCCCCCATGAAGGATATAGAATAAAATATTCTATAATTATATAGTGTATATGATTTTAGTTATATTTTAGTTAAATTACTAGGTAAACCAATAACATGATTTATTCAGTTGTGATGAAGTGTGATTCTTTTTTTTTTTTAATGTATATATATTCAAAAACGATAATGGGCTGCACGCCCACACAGTTCAGCAAAGAATACCTTCTTCAGGGGGCATTTTTTTTCCCGTTATCATTAAATGTTTCTACTATAAAATAGCCAATTTTATGAAGACTTTTTATTGACTTGAATTGAAATTGTGCCTTGAGTTATCTGTTAGAACTTCTGAGCATACTGGAATTATTTTTTTTAGATATTTTATAAAGTTTCACTGTGATTGCTTTATTTTTTTTTAATGATAGTCCTCTTCCTTCCTCTTTATTACTGAATTACTGCACTGCATCTGTTCCTATATGTACATGTACAATCAATTCTGATGTAAAGAATTTATTCATTTAGCCCTTGAACATTACAGCACTGATGTCACATCATTCATGCAGAAAATGAAACATGACTTGCATGCCATTAGTGAATATTCGTAACATATTATTAATGCAAATTTCATCTGTATTAATAAAACCATTTAAAATTATGTTCTTAATACATATTCATATCTCCATTTAATGACTTCTGAATATTCAGTTATCGTCCAGACCATTGGTTTGTCTGTCACTTTCTTGTTTTTTTTCATGACATAAACATGACACATTCATCCAACTTTCTCAGGGCCGTCTCTAATTGTGTACCGAATGCTGAATCAAACTGATATGTTACATCAAATGGAAAGCAAATCTGCTTTCTTCATCAGATTAGCGAGGATTTGTGGGTGTAGTAAATGGGGGTTTTGCTGTCCTCTGACAGACAGGGAGGAACAGTAAGAGCGCAGCCGGCTGATGCATCAGGCTGAGGGAGTGGTTTGTTTGTCTACTGGCGCCGAGAGCTTCTCAAAAGCTCTCTCAGTTTGAGTGGCTGTCTAGGCATTACAGGATGATCCCTCCAGCAAGGTGATCGTTCTCTGCTAGATGCTGAGGACACCACCCCTCATTGTCCAGTGTGAACTGGACATATAAAATAGAAATTTGAAGGTTATTTATTTCTATTTTTTACTTTACTTTGGGATGCACTGATATTTAAAAATTTAATTATTGGTATATATTTACTGAATAATATCGCCATTCAGTGACAACATTTTTGAGACAAGGCCCCATGACTTTTCCAGTTGTATGTGATTTACTGGATAAAAAATTGACTCACAGTTTCTACCTAATACATTATTTTAGAGCTTGGCATAACTAGAAAAATATATTGCATAAAATGTATAAAGAATGCCCATGGATTGATAGGATTGCAAATTATATGACTTGTCCATGTCTAGAAATCACAAATTAAAATAAGAAATATCTTGATTTTGTTGTTGTTTCAGCTTTTTTTAGTGCTTGTTTTGTCTTTATTTTAATAATTTTATGTAATCTTGAGGCCGCTTAGAAGTTTGCTGAAGCCCCATATTGGGTTGAAAACCACTTAAAAAAACAATGCTGAAAGGTGATATTCCAACCCGATCTCATGGCAATTTGTACATATTTTACAAGGTGGCTAATTCGTACAAATTAGTACGACCTCAGTTGTACGAATTCCAATGATTTTTGCTAAATTGTATGTATTTTATATGTACTGGAGTCTAGACAAATCGGACAAAATCGTACGTATTCGTACAAATTAGCCACCTCGTCAAATACGTACGAACTGGCCGTGAGATAGCGTTGGATATTCACCAAATTAGCTGAAATTAGACTGAAATCATGAAAAAGAACTAAAAGACATCAGAATTAGATTAATTACCGTAGTAAAAATGCTCTTTGTTACATTTAACTTATTCCCTTGGTTTCACAGACAAGGCTTAAGCCTTGTCCCAGACTAAAATGTAAGTCTTAGCTGTTTCAACTGAAAGAAACTTGCACTGACGGATCTTAAAATATATCAGTGTCTTTGTTTTGTCTCAGGATGCACACCAGTAATGTTTTTTTTTTTTCTAAGCATGTTTATAAAAAATTACTTAAATGTCCTAATTGAACTATGGCCTAAACTTGGCTTAGTCTAAGCCCTGTCTGTGAAACCAGGCCCTTATGTGGGGATATTTCTTATTTTTTGTTCAACTTTAAAGTGACTTACTGCAGTCCCTGTTTTTTTTTTTTTTTTTGGCTAAATGCCACCTTTAAGAGGCCCTTATAGTGACAACAGTGAAAACGATTTTTCCAGGGCATTTTCCCCCCTCTCATTTCCTTACCTACCACAGAGTGCATACCTGCGGGTGATCTGAAGGCCTGTAGAGTGGCGGGGCATCGAGGAGGAACTACAAGCTGAGAAATGGAAACGTTTAGCTACGTGACAGCCTGGAGCAGTACATTAACATGACAGGCCATCTCTTGTCACGTGTCAGGAAAAGTAAGGCTGGCATCCCAGTCTCCTATGGAGGTGAGCAAGTGAGTGTATGAGGGAGCTGGAGAAGAATTAAAAATAGCTAATCCCTCCCAGCGTTCCTCCCAGTCAACAACAAGCCTCTTTCATGCTCCATGTAACCTTGCTGAAGCTGACACCTCTTTTCATCCTACTTGCCCCAGGCAGTGGCTATCTTGTCTTCTTTTATTTTATGTAGACAAAGCAAAAGATACTGGCAGAGGGCTTGTGTTAAAGTGATAGTTCAACCAAAAATTACAATTTTGTCATGATTTGCTCACCATCATGTCATTCAACACCTGTATGACAGACTTTCTTCTGATGTACACAAAGAAGATATTCTAAAGAATGTTGGTAGCCAAACGGTTGCTGGTAGCCAATGACTTCTTTCTTCTTTTGCATACTATAGAAGTCAGTGACTACCAGCAACTGTTTGGTTACCAACGTTCTTCAAAATATCTTCTTTGTGCTCAACAGAAGAAAGAAACTCATGGAGCAACATTAAGGAGAGTAAATGATGACAGAATTTTCATTTTCTATCTACTTACTATCACTTTAAATCCACACGGCTAAAGGAGTTCAATTTCACAGTGTGAATAAGACGGAAACCTCATTGACTGGTTTTCATAACCCACACAGAGAACAATTCTGTAATGAGTGTCATGTTTCTTGCTAAATACACATCAGACAAAACTGTAACCCAATAGTTACATTTGGGCTTTCTCCTTGGCGACAGCAGGCCTGTAGCAAACAACAAAAAAGACATACCTGGCATTCCAGCCTTGTCTCCACTCTTCCTAAGTGGATTGGAGTTTATCCTATCCCAACATTCTGCCATTGTAACCAGTGAGGGAAACCTCATCGACCAGCAATCCAAGTGTGAAGTTGGCCCTGCAATGCCCAATTACATCCATGTGAGTCCTCCATGAAGTTTTGCCGTAACCTTCGTTATGGTACAAAGAAAATCTTAAAGAAGGCTCTGACCATGCTGGAGATGTCAGCAGCATGAGAAATGAGATCGATGAGAACTCTTCCACCATCTCCTCAGGAGTGGTTACCTACCCTTATTTGAAAAACACAAGAGGCCAAAGATCAAGCAAAGGTATTGAAAAGCACAAAGCGATGCAAAACATCCATACTCTCTTAGAAGTGCAGTGAACGCATGTTCTGTACTATTACAACTACCGTTCAAAAGTTTGAGGTCGGTAAGATTTTTAAATGCTTTTGAAAGAAGTCTTTTATTCTTACAAAGGCTGCATTTATTTGATCAGTAAAAGCAATAGCACTGTGAAATATTAGTACAATCTAAAATAACAGTTTTCTACTTTAATACATTTTAAATGTAATTTATTCCTGTGATGACAAAGCTGAATTTACTCCAGTCTTCAGCGTCACATGATCCTTCAGAAATCATTCTAATATGCTGATTTGATGCTCAAAAATCATTTCTTATTATTATCAATGTTGAAAACAGTTGTGCTGCTTAAAATATTTATGGAAATCATGATACATTTTTTACAGGATTTTTTTTTTTTTAACAAAATAACATTCAAAAGAACAGCATTTCTTTGAAAAAAAAAGTACTTACTGTCACTTTTGATGAGTGCATCCCTGCTGAATAAAAGTATTAAAGCATAAAATAATTTTGAAAAATTTTGCTGACCCACAACTTTTACTCTAGAACACTAGAAGATAAAGGAATAGTTCACTTAAAAATAAATATTCTGTCATAATTTATTTAACTTTTTGTTGTTTCTAAATTCAAATATTAAAATATAAAACCAAAAATTAATTTTCAAAGAACATTATGGCTGTTCTTTTCAGTATAAGGAAAGTGAATGAGGGCTGAGAAAAAAAAAAAAAAACTACATATGACTCATACAGTATATTCCATGTAGTCAGCAGTCATGTGATGGCTTTTTATGAGAAATTGACTGTCATTTGTGTGATTATTCACTGAAAATTGACGTGAGTAAATGATAACAGAATTGGGGATGAACTATTTACTTTCATAAAATGTAATGGTTTTGGTTTTTCGTGAAAAAAAAAAAGTTTTCAATGCCATAACACATAAATAGCATAAAATTCTTTCCATGCCATGTTGTGTCATAAGTGTGCCATATACGCATCAGACATATAGTTGTAAAGCCACTGTAAGCTGCCCTTTAAATAAAGTGTTCGTGACAATTATGAAGAATCAAGCAGTGGAAATTACTCTTATGAGTGGAAAGGTAGATGTGAGCACTGCAGTACTCCATAGGGAGGCAGGCAGAATGATCCTGTTTTCATATGCCGGAGTCATTCCCCTGCAATTATCTTAGTGAATGGGGCCCACGGAAGGTAATTGCTTTGTTTTTCAATTATTTGCTGAGGCTCTGGTAATTTACTTCATTCTATGAAATATGCCAATTAGACATTTTAATTACAGTTTTCACTGTATCACTTCTCCTTGTCTCTGAAAGGATGTAATACTGCTATTAGCTAGACACAGAGGAGAAAAAATGACTCACATTTCTCAAGCGGATTCAAATTGGAGAGATTGGCTTTTTGCAGAGCTTTTTTGCCCACATCTTCCCAGCTCAGACAGACAACAGAATTCTAGACAAAAGAATTCTAATTGACCTTTATTTTTATTAGAACCCGGCAGTATTAATGGTTTAGTGCATCCGCAGAGCTGCAGATTATAATGATAACAAGGCGAAATGCAGGTTTGTGTTAGATGTATGTGCATTTTATCGATTTATTTTATAAAACATTGAAGTATTTATGCTGAAGAGTGTTGTATACAGGTTAGCTGCATATTTATGCATTTAATATTATTTATGTGTGCACAGAATATAGGACTTATTTTGCCTGACTTACTCAACAAAAGAAAACGAAATGAGAAAAGGTCATAAGGTGTGTCCGTAAACCCTTCTCGTTTGTCCCTCTTCCTTTGAGTAGATGAAATCTTCCACTCATTACTGTGTCTTCATTTGTCCTTGGGGCTGCAATTTGATTTAATTTCAAAGATAAGTCCACAATTCTGTTCCCCATCACCCCCTCCCACTTACTCTCCCACCAGTTGGATTGTGTGTGTATTGTGTCGTCCTTAGGAGCACTTAGGCGTCTAAGAAACAGGCATCTGTCTTGAATATGGCCATCTCTGCCAACCCGCAAGGGCAGTAGAGAGCATCATATGTCTTGAGGAAGGTCTACAGAACCCTTTGTCTATACCTTCGGTAACGCGGACTGATGAATGATTCTGATCGCTGGCTCTGAGTAATATATAAAGTCATCCTACAATGTACCTTTGCACTAAATTACGCTCACTCAATAAGGTTTGACAGGTGCGGGTACTTCACCAGGCTCTTTTATATCTCTCAAGCATCAGATGGCCTCCATTTATCAGTAGCCAACCAGCCAGAGATTTCTTTTTCTCTTTTTTCCTCCTTTTGTATATCCTTCGTCTACACAAAATGCTGGTGTCACGAAATTGTGAGTCGTAGATGTCTTTGCCAACGTAAATATAAAGACTGTTCCAGCCGTGTAATAAAAAAAGTATATTTGAATGAACACTGATTTTCTGCTAGCATGGCACGCTAACTGGGAAGGATGTTATTGTTTGTCCATTTGTAGCTGTTTGGCACTAAGCTGAAGGGCTTTGCTAGTGGGGGTGTAATGTTATTGTCAGTGATCCATTAGCGGAAATTCAGGATTAATGAACATGTAAACATTTTAGTAATCTTTGGACTGAGGTGATAGGCTGGATAAATGTAGACTTTGCAAGGAGCCTTTTAGAGCCCCACTCTCTGATAACATCTCTGAAAGGAGTATGAAAGTTAAAACGATTTGACTTACTTACAGCTACAAGTGTTACAATATGGAAACACTTCTAAGCATGCCATGCATTTTCTTTTGTTTGATATATGTAGCTAATCTTCTAAAGAGGCATTTTGGGCAAGTAAATGTAATTTGTCTTCCAGACAAATTCCAAACTGTTTTCTTGTTAAACTAAGGGATTTCATGTTGATGCAACTACATAAACAATGTGTTTCCATTTCAATTAGTCAAGATAAAAGCAAGGAACTGTTTATGTCAATGATCGACATACATTTATATATATAAAAAAGAATTTTATATATATATATATATATATATATATATATATATATATATATATATATATACACACACACACACAGTGGTGTGAAAAATTGTTGGCCCCCTTCCTGATTTTTTTTTTTTTTGCATGTTTGTCACACTTTAATGTTTCAGATCATCAAACAAATTTAAATATTAATCAAATATAACACAAATAAACACCACATGCAGTTTTTAAATGAAGGTTTTTTTATGAAGGGAAAACAAAATCCAAACCCACATGGCCCTGTGTGAAAAAGGTCCTCAAAAGCTACACATCATGTTGAGATCCAAATAAATTCAGGAACAAATGAGAAAGAAAGTAATTGAGATCTGTCAGTCTGGAAAAGGTTATAAAGCCATTTCTAAAGCTTTGGGACTCCAGCGAACCACAGTGAGAGCCATTATCCACAAATGGCGAAAACATGGAACAGTGGTGAACCTTCCCAGGAGTGGCCGGCTGTCCAAAATTACCCCAAGAGCGCAGTGTCGACTCATCCAAGAGGTCACAAAAGACCCCAGAACAACA
This sequence comes from Spinibarbus caldwelli, assembly GCA_039654775.1. NCBI lineage: Eukaryota > Metazoa > Chordata > Actinopteri > Cypriniformes > Cyprinidae > Spinibarbus > Spinibarbus caldwelli. Next base: position 25,440,484 of record CM077223.1, on the reverse strand, counting down.
TCCAAAGAACTGCAGGCGTCACTTGCCTCAGTTAAGGTCAGTGTTCATGACTCCACCATAAGAAAGAGACTCGGCAAAAATGGCCTGCATGGCAGAGTTCCAAGACGAAAACCGCTGCTGAGCAAAAAGAACATAAAGGCTTGTCTCAGTTTTGCCAGAAAACATCTTGATGATCCCCAAGACTTTTGGGAAAATACTCTGTGGACTGACGAGACAAAAGTTGAACTGGAAGGTGTGTGTCCCATTACATCTGGCGTAAAAGTAACACAGCATTTCAGAAAAAGAACATCATACCAACAGTAAAATATGGTGGTGGTAGTGTGATGGTCTGGGGCTGTTTTGCTGCTTCATGACCTGGAAGACTTGCTGTGATAAATGGAACCATGAATTCTGCTGTCTACCAAAAAATCCTGAAGGACAATATCCGGCCATCTGTTCATGACCTCAAGCTGAAGCGAACTTGGGTTCTGCAGCAGGACAATGATCCAAAACACACCAGCAAGTCCACCTCTGAATGACTGAAGAAAAACAAAATGAAGACTTTGGAGTGGCCTAGTCAAAGTCCTGACCTGAATCCTATTGAGATGCTGTGGCATGACCTTAAAAAGGCGGTTCATGCTCAAACCCTCCAATGTGGCTGAATTACAACAATTCTGCAAAGATGAGTGGGCCAAAATTCCTCCACAGCGCTGTAACAGACTCATTGCAAGTTATCGCAAACGCTTGATTGCAGTTGTTGCTTCTAAGGGTGGCCCAACCAGTTATTAGGTTTAGGGGGCAAGCACTTTTTCACACAGGGCCATGTGGGTTTGGATTTTGTTTTCCCTTCAAAATAAAAAACTTCATTTAAAAACTGCATGTTGTGTTTACTTGTGTTATCTTTGATTAATATTTAAATTTGTTTGATGATCTGAAACATTAAAGTGTGACAAACATGCAAAAAAATAAAAAATCAGGAAGGGGGCCAACAATTTTTCACACCACTGTATATATATATATATATATATATATATAATTTTTTTTTTTTAACTTGTATGTGATTACACACTCAAGTCTCAAAAGAGGTCTCTTATACTCTCCATGGCTGCATTTATTTGCTCAAAAATACAGTAGCCATTACTCCAGTCTTCAGTGGCACGATCCCTCAGAAATCATTCTAATACGCTGATATGGTGCTCAAGAAGCATTTCTTATGATTATCAATGATGAAAACATTTGTGCTGCTTAATATTTTTGTGGAAACTATGATACATTTTTTTTCATGATTCTTCAAGAGAACAGCATTTATTTCTAATAGAAATCTTTTGTAACATCACATGATATATGTCACTTTTGATTGATTTAAACCTTCTGTGTTAATTTCTTAATTTCTTTTAGTGCAAACAAAAATCTTGACCTCAGTGAGATTTTTGTCTTCTATTTCTCAATTCTATAATTCAACAAAAGCTATCAGCAGTGCCTCTAAGAAAAAAAAAAAATACAGTTCGTCGACTTGCTTCTGGTTGTGTGACGGGTGAGAATCTACGGATTAGACTCTTGGGCCCCTTCTTGAAAAAACTGTCCTTAGGGCTTCAATTAATCATCACGGTCATTAGGCTTGCCTGTCAAGCTGTGAGGCCCTGTGTGCTCAGTCAAAGGGATTTGCTTTTAAGCTAAACAAATGTTAGCATTATGTATGTTGAGCTAACAACCTGCCTAAGAAAATAAATGTAGCTACAGCTTTTCAATTTTAGTACAGATATCACACTTTAAGGCGAGGGGACAAACGGTGTAAGATATCTGTCAGTGCAACTGTGAACAAAGCTAAATAGATTTGCTGCTTTTTTATATTCTCTGCATATTAGTTACACAATTCCAAACCTACACAGCAAATACTAAGATGTCATCATAAAAAGATGATGATTATTTTTGAATAATAAAATTTGATTTAAGAATACAGCGCTTATTTTATAACAGTATTCATTCATTCATTCATACGTACATTCATGTGAAAGACAAACATCATGTGTCCTGGGACATTGTTCCTGCACTAACTGAAGGTACAGTAGTTGTTGTGTAAAAGCCACTCACGGCCCTTTGGGGAGATTCACTACAGGAGGTTGTAAAGGTCTTAACACACATTCTGCCCCTTACTTTTCCCTTGGCCTTGCACTTGTGTCTTGTAGTAACCAGGCCAAATGGCCAAGAAAGATCGTTTTTGAACCTCTGCTGACAACTTGGCATGTTGCTATGATGAGAATTATTTGTCTAATGAAGAGGTATTGAGAGGACACCAAGAGCTGTACTGTACCTCTCAGCCGCTACAGGGTTAGTCTTAAAAGTCTTTATTTTCATTCCTAAATATTATATTATTCATATATTATGTCTATTTTATTTCCTATATTATTTATATTCATTATTATTATTATTATTATTATTATTATTATTATTATTATTATATTTTTCCAAACTTATCACATGATCTATTTCTCATTGATGTTGGTGAATTTTAAACTCATCAACCCATTACAAAAGTTATGTCTGCTTGATTTAGACATTGTAAATATTAATTTTAATTTTATGATTAAATTGTAGAAATTCCTAGAATATATCTTTGAATATGTATATAAATATCTGTGAATGAGGGTAAATGGTTTGCCCTGGAATTCAGTTTTCAGGTGGGTTTTGATATTGATTTTTGTATATGGGTCAGCAGATGTCAATCTGCTTACATCACTTGGCATTAAAAATAAGAATGAACAAAGAAGACATTCCTTAATGAATATACCTTCAACACTTAGTGTGACCACCTCATGTCTAGTACATACAGATAGCATAAACCTGTCTATAGTCTTCTATAGTGTTCTTTTTGGCTGCATTTGTTCATATGGTATTTGTTTATATCTTGCCCTTCCACAACTTCCTTTGAATGGCAATATGTTCATATACATACATAATACATACCGGAGGTCAGTAAGATTTTTTTTAGTGTTTTTAAAAGATACTTACCAGCTGCATTTACCAGCTGCATAAACAAATATAGCAAAATACAGTAATATTGTGAATATTATTGCAATTTAAAATAGCTTTTGTTATTTTAATATACAGTATTTTAAATTTTTTATTAGAATTTTCAGCAGCCATTACTGCAGTCTTCAGTGTTACATGATCCTTCAGAAATCATTCTGATATTTTGATTTGGTGCTCAAAAAATATTTCTTACTTCACAGTGTTTAAAACAGCTTATAACAAATCAATTATAATTTTTTTCATGATTATTTGATGGATAAAAAATTCAAAAGAACAGCATTTACTTAAAGAGGAAATAACATTATGTTAGCAGCTGAAGTGTAGTTTTTAACGGTAGCCTTAAATGTAGTTTAACTTTTTTAATTAATGATTAGCCTGGCAAGCTAGAGTTTTAAAGTAACCACTAGCCTCATATTTTAATGCAAATTTTTGTCAGTGTAAATTATGCCACTAAACACCTCATCCATTCCGATGTGTACAAAGACAGGATGTATGAGGATAACACAGACAACAAGCCACTAAGTACCTTAAATTAAGTCAGGGGTTATGCCCCATATCTAATTGAGTGTTGTAAAACAAAGTCCAGGCTGGCAGAGTGGTAGAGTGCTATAGGCCGCAGGCGGACATTTGCAGCAGTGTATGTAGCCGAGGTGCAGCCCTATAACTTACTGACTGGGAGGTACTTACTATATAATGCAATATTCCTGCGCTGCAGTGTGCCATTTGTCATTTGAAGCGGGACACAGATTATGGCTTAGGGCAGTGCATCTGTCCTGCAAGTAGCTAAAAGCCTCCCCAGCTGAGCCTGCTGATTTAGCCGCTGGAGCAGAGGTCAACGCCCCCCCATTACTCCTCTTCCACCTACTTTCTCTCTCTCTCTTTATCTCCCACCTACTTCCACACCCTAACCCACTGCTAGTCTGTATCTACATTCAAAGTGCTGCTCTGTTTGCTAATGCACACTCCCTAGCTTAGCACCCACTTAGCAGTGTCCCCTGATTTCATGTGACAGTCCCTGCTAGCTAAGCCCTGTGTCTTAGCGGGTGACTAAATGAAACATATTGACTTCCCACTGGGCTCAGCCCTTGTTGTTTTGACAAATCCTCCTTTGGTGTTGATCAATCAGGGATTCTCAGTGGGGAGTGGAAGACTCCCAATATTTCATTCCCTAGTGTGCTCGCACGTGGGGCTGCGGGGCAAGCAGGCGTATTCAATTTGGGCTTGTAAGAGCTGCCCGTTCAGTCCGTCAACGTAATTTACCCAGCGTGCACGCACAACTCGGATGAAAAGGAAAGGGAAGATCATTGGCCCCCCTCCCACAATTCTGACATAAGTTACAAGCGAAAAGTTTAATTAGTGGGGCGGCGGACTGCGATAATTCACTGCCTCTCCTGTCTGTTTGCTTGTTTGTCGTTGTGAGCTTCTATTCATTGCATCTGGCATCTGCATGCCCTGGGAGGAGAGAGAAATGGCAACAAAACCAGCATTTAAACTCCAGGGAAAAGAGGAACGTATCTTGACATTGTTCAGTGATTCAGGATTACAGACCTGCAGCAATAAACAGCAGACTAATAATACAGACACTTCTTTTCGTAGTTAATAGTTTGCAGTGTTTATTTGTTTCTGCTTTCTGACATTTTAGACTGTTTCTTTTTTCTTTTGTGTCATTAAACCTATTTTTAGTTTTTAAGAGGGTGTAACCATAATTGTACAGACAAAAATAAACATATACTGTAAGGTCAGTGGTTAAAAAAAAATAATAAAATAAAATAGTTTTGTTTGGTGTTTGTTTAAAGGGATATGTCACCCAAAAATGAAAAATTTCTCATTAATTACTCATTTTCTGCCATCCCAAATTGTGGACTTTCTTTCTTCTGATAAATATGAAGATTTTTAGAAAACAGTGGTAAACTATTTTTAAAAGTTGATGGGACCCCCATCATTGCCGCTTCAAAAACCATGAAAAATGAACATGACGGGAATCCATACAACCCCAGTTGATGAATCAATGTCTTCTAAAGTGTTTTCGAAGCATTTTGTTGTTTGTGTAACAAAAATACTAATATTTTAAAAATTTAAACTATAAATCATCGCTTCTGGCTTGAAACTTGAAACTCCATTCTTGAAACTTCACATTACCTATCGCACAAGCTTTAGAATGTACTTACATCACGCTTCACAACGTTCTCATTTTTACATCAAGGGTGAACTCATGAACCCACTTATGACCATTGGCCCAAAGTGATGGTTTATACTGTAGTTAACCTTTTTTTTTATTTATTTATTTTTTATATATATTAGTGTTTTGTAGCAATTTCAAAACATTCTTCTTTTCAGTGTGTATTCCTGTCATGTTCACATGTGTGTGGTTTTGAAGCATCAAGTATAGTGGTCCAGTACATTTGCATTATATGGAGAGAGATGGATTCGATTTCTGAAAATCTTTTTTTGTGTTCATCTAATGAAAGAAAGTAATATACATCTGGGACGGCATGAGGCATGAATTTTCACTTTTGGGTGAACTATTCATTCAAGCCTTTCAGGTGCTTGCCTTCTGTTCTAGCTAACTTGACTGAAATTGACGCAAATTCATAGTAGAACTGAATTAAGTATCATCAGACATACATCTGCCGACGAGCAGCAGCAAATAAAAAGACGCAGTTCACATTCACAAGTCTTGAGTTAAATCCTTTATGTTATGAAACACAACAACTGCTATTTCCAAGAGAACTGTTTCTCACTGTTCAGCAAAATGTTGTGTTTTATATCTTATTACTAAGTTGGCCCTGAGACGATTGTGAAAAATGTGCATGAGCTGGTGTCATGTCGACAGGAAGTGATCAAGACTATAAATATTTCTCCTGGAAGAGTGTGTCATACTGTTCTGTGCATCCCCTGCTACTCTTCATCATTTATTTACATCACAGTCTGTTTCCAAGAGCCTCATAGTTCTGCACCACTTTAAAACACAGGACTAAGAAGCCGCAGTGCTGGGGAACAGTTGAGGGGGGCTGTAATCATAGACGTACATCCCCCCCCCGTCACGACCACCCCTATCGTTCCCTCCCAGAATGTTAGTAATGTCAGTCTCCACCTCCCAATCTGGTCTATATACCACCAGAGTCTGAGCGATGGCTTGTGCCTTGTCCTAGACCACCTCAGGCCCCTTGCTGGCCTTTGCTCTCTCTCATTGTCCTCCTCCATGTCAGGCGGGTATGCAGTGACATGCCGTCTAGCTTGTTAGCGACCCATGAGTTCAAACTGTTGACATCTGGCCTGCTGGCTCTTACCCTGAGTGCTTTAGCTTGTGTTAATCTCTGCTGGATGTTCAGATTTTTCATAAGACTGTGGGTGAAGCTCACGCAGAGAGATGCTTGAAAAGGATTTGGTTTGGTGGGACTCTCAAAACGTTTTGTTACTATTGTTATTTCCATAAAACCTTTTTACACATTGCACTGAATAATTGGTGAATGACAACATTGTGTTTTCGCAGTTTTTAAATATGCATTAAGCATTGGGCAAACAATTTTACCTGTTACTGTTGCTTTCCTAAACTGTTTTCTCTGCGGTTTAGCACATGTGCTCTGACACATTGATGTCACATGGGCGTCCTTCTATGGTTGTAATTTTGCGGCTAATATTTGCAGCATATGCAAGCTCAGTCCAAACCGTTGCATCGACAGTATTTCCATAAATTTGCGTAATGCAACAATTTTCCGTTAACAAAAGATAATTTAGAAGTCATATTGTTGTGTTTCTAGCTTTCATCATGCTCTGCTGATTTTCATATAAATGTCTTTTCTAAGGCACTCAGGTTTGCGCCGAGCATTATGTTAGCACAGAGAGAGAGAGAGAAGAGCTTTAGTGGATATTCATTTATGGCTTGCATTTTAGGGGGGAGCTTGGAAAACAATGAAATATTTATCATGGAAAGATGAATGGCACAGACAGGGAGAGGGCACTACATTATAAAGGAAAGGTTAGGATCTAATTGAATTAGGATGTGTGGAGAGCACAAGCAAGCCAACTGCTGGGGTTCACAGTGGCTGCCACAAGTCTCCCCCATCACTCTTGGTTTCACTCATCTGCCTCACTGACTCTCCTCTCTAATAAGGGTTAATGCAAAGTAATAAATCACATTACAAATTATTAAACATTTATTTGTTACAAATGGAAAGATTTTAGCAGGGATCATTTGTACAGCTTACATTAATTTAAAAGATGCTGCATTAAAAAATGACTGAGAATTTTGAGCTGAGATTATGTATATATTGTTCTATCAGTATATAGAGATAGATTAAAGCATATTAACAGTTGACATAAAAAAAAAAATCCCACAAAGTACAAAAATTATCAACATTTTCTTGAGAAGTTGTTATACTCTGTGTGAGTTCAAGTCAATAAGGTTTAGTCCAATGCAATAACATTTTAGCATTTTCGGGGAAAATCCCCCTTCAGATCAAAACGACTGAAACACAACATGATAGAAAAATAGATATACTTCATTTAATTGTCACATGAAGAGTATGAGTGATGCAGAATAAAAGAATAGAGAGAAAAATTAATAGAAATAAAATTTGTTGTAAGTTTTCTCTTTTAAAATGCACTTTAAAAATAAAAAGAAGCAAATTTAGACCTTGGGGTATATTAAATTGTACAAACAAGGCTGTGAAGAATAGACTTGCAGTCTATATGCTTTATAAAGACCTTAGATCACATGGAATTCTTCACCACTCATAAATCAAAGTGGAATTTTTGTCTAGTGAAAGTTTTGTAGAAAGATGTTTCATCAGCCAAACAATTGGCAATCCATTGAAAACACTCTACTTCTATTCCTCACAACCTTGTTTTCACACCTGTCAAAAATGAAATGTCTGCCCTGACTCAGGTCTGTTGGCTTTGAGTTTGGCCGATAACTGATGATTCTAAAAAGTAGCTATTGGAGCAGATTCAGTAAAATTCTCACATCAGCAAGCTTGAAAAAAAAAAAATTCACATTTTTTCAATTATAAACCACTAGAGGATAGTCTTCTTGCAAATTTGCATGCATTATTTAGTTTGCCATTTCATAAAATTGGGGAAAAAAGTGACTATTCATAATTAGTTATTTAATACATCAACAAATTGTCATTTATAGATTTATCAGTACCTGCTTAGGTGCCCCCTGGGGTCAGTGTTCCCCTGATTGGGAATCGGTGATTTAGAATATTACATTTTCCAATAGAATTTTCAGGCTCTGTAAACAGAGGCAGACAAAACAAGATGGCACCACTTTGTACTTTTTAAAAGAACATATTTTCAATTCTGTCCATCCCACCCTCCCTTCCTCAGGAATAACCTCATTAGAATTGAGGGAATCTGATTGTGTATTCCCGTGAGATTAACATTTTACTGCTTAATTTAATTTGAGGGGCTGGCAGAGCAGGGTAGCGTTCAGAGGGGAAAGAAAGAAAGAGAAGCGTGCATCCATCTAACAGGTGGCTGAATCGACCTCAGCTGGTGCCACCTCGGCCTCTGACACTGACCTTGCTCAGAACAAGCTTAGTTTAGTCTCTCTCTCTCCTCCTCCTCTCCTTTCCTGTCTTTCTCTCAATCCACTCATCTCTCTCTAAACAAATAACACTTCTGCTTTCAAGGGGGAGAAGACAGAAAGACACTAAAGAGGAAGTATGTTACAGTACTTGCGGTGGCGGAAAGCATTTGAGGCTGAATAATTTCTCCCTGTCTCTGGAGAGACGTCGCTGTATTTCTTTCTCTCTTTTTTTTCTTTTAAGGAGAGGGCGGATTTACATAAAAGGAGCAGCGACCACAGTGGTCTGAAAGAGCCTCTAACTGGTGGAAGGATTAAGTGTATCACTGAATGGAATTATGTTGTAAATGACAGGGAGGGGTAAGGACCCCCCTGGCCCCCTTGCTCCCCTCCTCAGTGTCGTGGTCCCATCTGGTCCTTTAAAGAATACCTAGCGGTAATTACCCCCAGATGGCTTAGGGGCTTTGCACAGGCCGCCCGACCAGGTGCCAGCAAGTCCTGCTGGGTCGCTGTGTTCGCTGCCAGCCCCCAGCAGCACCGCAAAGTGGACCGAAGCTCACCAAGGCCGGTTTTTTTATTATTTATTTATTTATTTATTTATAGGGCTTTAAGCAAATAGAAGCCAAAAACTATCAGAGAAGGAAGGGAAAGGTGGTAGACTGGACAATGATGTTATTTTTCATATTTCTTTTTCTTTTGAACTGTTTTTTTTTTTTTCACAAGGGCAAAAGGCTACACAGCAGATTTTCTGAGCAGCAGAAGTGTATGAATTTTATCAGTTCCCATCTACATGCGTTTTCACCGCAGATACAGTCATTTGTAAAGCAAAGTGTGTTTTAATACTGAAAAGCAGCCATATTGCTTTGATCTGTTTTGATTGACCAAAAACTAAGATAAAAAGAGGCAAGCAAACTGAAACCTGTATTGATCACTCTGCTATTTTCTGTCAGGCTCCAATAATGTACCTGAAGGCATTTGTGTTTGTCGGCAAGTCTGTTTGGATGGTCTCAAGTCACCATAACGCAACTCTACGAAAAAGAAAGACGTACAAGGTTTTTATGCCTATGCTGAAATGGGAGTTTCACTTATTTTTATTTTTACACAATTTTAGTAAAGCAATAAGTCTCAGAAGCCTTGCGATATAGTGATTTTACCGTAAATATGGGGTGCTGTTAGGCTCCGATTTGCATTAAACCCTTAAAGTCACTATAACATATGGACTCAGGTGGTGTATTGTTTGTTTTTTTTTTTTTTTAAATAAAAAAGCATTTAATGAAGAAATATAAAATTATATAAAATATATTGTAATAATATATAAATTAAAATATATTATATAAATGTAATAAATATTATTAAATTAATTATTTAAGCAATTTATTAATAATATTTATCAGCATAAACAATTTTCCATGTAGTATTATAGTTCTTTATACTAACTCATGATTTTTTACAGTTGCCAGGCAACAAAGTAACTTGGTGCATGCATTAGTATAGAATGTGCCATCACAGGTATGTGTTTATAATCAAAGGCTTTAAATGCGGCTCATCCGATCAAAGTTTCGAGTCAGAATAATGTGATATCTACAACAGCTGATCAGTGGCTCACTCATGTTCAGATGACAGTAATAGTAACACTGAGTAGAATTGATTTAGTCTTTTTTGCCATTACATGGACTCTGACCTTTGAGCCAATTTAGTCATCTATCCAATGCAAAATGATTTTCCTCATTTCTTGTCAACATTGGACCTTCAGAGGAAATCAAAGTCTGTAATCACTGTCTCACAGTAAACACCCGACGTATTACAAAACTACACTGTTGTTAAAGACCTATGTTAAAGTACAATGCAAAAATCACAATAGTTTCTGCAGGCAAACCTAGTAAGACAAATGCTGAACCAACTGCATCAACAATTAAAAGTGTAATATAGTTGTAAATTGTTTGTTATTTAGCTCAGGATTCAGTATCCACAAGATTACTGGAATAAGGTGATTTCACAATGTAATATTCTTCCTATTAATATTCCCATTAACAGTGGGACTGCAGTTATTGTGTTTAACATCGTCTCTCAATAGACATAACGAGCCTGTAAAATCATCATGATTCTTCATCTAAAAATGCAAGCAGAGACTTTATTAATATAATATGACCTACTTTATTATCGGATCTCTCAATGACTCTAAATTGGCTGCTCTGCTTTTGTGTGCAGCCGTGTGTGCTGGAGTATATTTTATGCAGGGTCCCTCCTCTAACAGCAAATGCTATTCATCCTGCTGGTCGCAAGAGAATGCTGCTCCTCTTTCTGTAAACAATAGACGCTTGACCCTTGCCACAGGCTCACATAAAACTCCAGTGCCTCTCTTCAACAGACTGCTGCCTTTAACGTTATTCATAGAGAGAGGGCCGTTACAAAGGTATGATTTGAAGGCCTTGTTCTACATTACATTCACTCGCGCAGGACAGTCATGTTGCTAACGGATACAATTTCACATCTGTTCCTGTGTAATTCTGTTTGCAGTAGCATGTGGTTTAATTGAGCAAATATGGCAACTACAGATTTTTGTGGTAACACTGATTTTTTAAAATAATTACAGTTTATTTTAAGGTGTCCTTGTTACAGTGTAATTATACATATAAGTACTGAGTAATATTAATTAGCTACATGTACTTACTATAGTGTCAGAGTTAGGATGAGGGTTTGGTTTAGGGTTAGTTGCATGTAATTATGCATAATTTATTGAATAAGTACATGTAACATGTAACAAGGACACCGTAAAATAAAGTGTTACCTTTTTACATAACAGTAAACAAGCAAGAAGAAGTACCATTGGTTATTATATTATATTATATTATATTATATTATATTATATTATATTATATTATATTATATTATATTATATTATATTATATTATTCCCAGGGGTTATTATTATACCATCATCAAATAAGAGTGTGTTTTTTCAGAGAGTTTTTGTCCCACAGGTTTATTATTAATTACTTTAGTTATTTAGTATTAATATTCGACTTGGGATTTTTATTATTATTATTACTATTATTATTATTATTATTATTATCATCATCGTCATCATCATCATCATCATCATCAAATAAGATTGTGTTTTTCAAGACAGTTTTCTGTCTCACAGGTTTATTCTAAATTATTATAGTTATTTAGTATTAATATTAGACTTAGTATTATTATTATTATTTATCATCATCATCATCATCATCATTATATAAGAGTGTTTTATCAGACAGTTTTATGTACCACATTATTATTGTTAATTATTACAGTTTTTTAGTATTAGTATTCAACTTGGGATTATTATTATTATTATTATTATTATTATTATTATTACATGTATTATTACATATTGCACTGTATTATTACAGTTACAATATACTTCATATATATGGGGTGATATGAAGGTTACATTACATTAGTGTTATTATAGTATAACAGATAATACTACTAGTAGTTTTAATTAATATTTTGAATCAGTTTATATATATATATATATATATATATATATATATATATATTTGTTTTCATTTTAATTTAGCTTAAAGTTTGGTAATGTTCATGTGTTTTCGTTATTTTGTAGTTTTTAGATATATTTTATTCATCTTTATTTTATTTTTATCATTTTATCAGGTTAAACTAAATTAAAATGAGAAAAGAATTGCTTGTATTTTATGTTGTTTTAACTAACTAAACGTGTCTGTTTTTTTTTAATCTGTTATATATCCCTTGTTATAAACATATTAATTATTACATGTTCACCATGTCACCTGTGATGCTTGTATATTCTCTGCAGGACATTGTTATTAGATTAGATATTCAGTGTTAAAGAATGTTTTTTAAAGGCGTGTAATAAGTCCACAGGGCCAAAAGTGCCCATAATTGTATTCTAACCAGCATTTACAGTAAACTGAATGCTGTGTTTTAGTTCTCCTCTCTACAGATATTTCTCAAAAAGCATTTTGTCACTGTACCTTACGTGGAGAAACTACCATGTGGAATAGACATTCAGTCATTAAGCCGTTTGCTGAAGATGCATGCAACACTTTTTTACTGCAGGTCAACAGAAATGATACCAGGCACCTTTTATGCTAGCACTCTGCTGTATGGCTGCAGCAAGGCCGGAGGGGGATTTGAAGGAGGCAGACTCCATCATTGCTCTAGAGTACTATTGATTCTTTATTAAGCCAGTGAGCAGTTCATAGGGGGATCTTTGGGTCCCCTTCACGCAGTCATCCTTGAGAGGCGAGTGCCGTTTATCTGTTGTGACAAAGTGCTGGTCAGACTGGGAGGATTTCTCTTCAAAAGTACCCCTTAGAAAACCTCAAGCACCATTGTAATTGCAGGGTATTCCAAAAAGAATCAACTCTATATTTTTAAGATCATAATTGAAAACAAGGTACTTTTAATATGTAATGTTCTTATGAGTAAATAGGCATATTTTTATTTAAATATTAATGTGTGTATGTGTGTGTATATATAAAGAGAAAAGAAAGAAAAATAGAAAGCAGCACTGTCCCTTTAAAGGAAAAGAGTGCAATGTTTTTTTTTCCGTCAAATCTATGATAGATGCCCTAATACCATAATACCTTGGCATGCTGTTGTTATTTTTCTAAATATTTTGCAGCCCCAGAGGTAGATGGAGGTAATCACATGTTAGAAACAAGGGATTTCAGGAATTAAAAGCCAGTCAAAACAAATAAAAATACACATGTATTTTTACTATCACTCTATGATAGTAAAAATACTCTTAAAGATGTAATGCTTTACAAGGATTAACCTTATCGTATACTACATGAAAGAACGGTGCATTTCATGGCCTTGCTGCTGTATTACATGTTCAAAAGAATGTCAAGAGAAAACTCTTTTTTGTATTGTGCATCATAGCTTTTGGAACTGAAAGGGTTTCTAAGTGTATTCAACCAGACTGATTAACTTAGATTGCAGAGTGTGGCGTCATCTGGAACAGCGCAGTGAATACTCGCCCACCCTCACACTCCATTTAGTGTCAGCAGAGGCTGCTGAACCACTGACTGGTCCTGTGGTGTCTGACATATGCTAGACCAGACACCAGCAGACGTCTCCAATGGCCTTGCCCTGATTATTGAATATTGGAAGATTTTTTTTCTCTGCTTTGAAATAGTAGATGACAGTATGGGAGGAGTGGCATGTCATAAAACAAGTGTGTCCTCTGCGTACATGTTATTGTGCTTCTGAAACAAGCTCTCAGTGTTCATATATACACTGGAAAAAAAAACGTGTTCTACTCAGAAATTGCCAGTAAATTCCACAAATAATTACAAAGAGTCGGCATGTAATGAATTGAATTAAACATAAAATTTTGAAGTACAAAGGCTGAAATAATTTTCTTGTATGCGTATGACACTAAATCATTTAATACAGTGTATTCTGTCCACACATATATTGTAGTTAGTATAGAGTATATTTACCCATATTTTAAATTACGAATTGCATAGTGTTTTAGGGGTTAAAGAAAATGTCCATAAATTTAACAGAAAATGTAATGGTAATTTTCTGCCAGGATATCTGTTTTTCTTCAGAATTTTTTCTTACGGTGTGTGTGTATATATAATATAATTAAAAAATAAAATCTAACATTCTTAAGATCTGCAGTGGAAACTTTGCTGTTCTTAGTGTGATGGGGGCATTTTAAAAATGTGGGTTAATTAGTCTTAAAACATTTTCCCTGCTGCAACAGCTGTGGCATAATTGATAGAGTGCTATTTACTTCACAGAGTAAAATTATGCATGCAACACACTTAAAAGTATACAATTATAGCTGTGTAGTAATGTTGAAAAGGTTGTGTCAGTTACATTTGCGTGATGTAATTAATGCTACCTAGACTTGAGAGGGGTTCAGCTTGGCATGACCATGGCACAGTAGATGGGAGTGGAGAAAAGGGGATAAGCAGACACACAATTAACGCTGGAAATGGACAGCTATGATTTTGGAGGGTTATTCTGGCCATAAAAAATGTAAATGCTTTGGATGTGTGCTTGGTTCGGGTGAAGCTGTTCAGCATTTTCAGTGAGCTTTTGTTTTGGATGTGCTAGTCATCTCTACTGCAATGAGTGCCACTGATATCTGGTTTTATGTGGGCTTGTTATCTCACCATTTCGCTGGTAACAGATTGTGTCACTGGAACTTGGTATTCTAATAAAAAAATTGATAAATAAAATAAATATGCTTTCATTTCAGGAGTTCATTTGAGTTTATTTGGCACAAATTACCATACAGTTCTAAAATAGAAATGCCAGGGCTCCAAAACATTTTCTTTGCATTTAAGAGTAGACATTCATCAACTTGGTGTTCTAAAAAAAAAAAAAATAAATAAATAAATAAAAGAGCCTTGCTTTTATTTCAAGAGTTCATTTGAGTTTATTTGTCGCAAGTTGCCATTCTACAGTTCTAGAAACAGAAATGGCAGGTCTCGAAAACATTTTCTTTGTATTTAAGAGTAAACAGTTACAGCAGATATCAGATATATATTAGGCTGCAAAAAAGCATACACACAAATAATGTGCTAAGACATTCTTTTTTTATTTTTTTATTTTTTGCAGTGATCAAAACAAAACAAAACATAATCCTACAGTTAGTCTTGAATTCCCTGAACACTCAGTTTGGTTATCCTGTGTCTATCCATTAACAAACCTCTCACTCCCTTAACATCTAAGGCACAGAAGACCCTTTTTTACTTGCAACTGTTTTTCCCCCACAGTTTCAATTTTGCTTTAATTTGAACTTCATGCCAGAGCTTCAGGAAGGTGAACGCAAGGTGGGAGTCTTACAAACGCAAGGTGCAAGCGAGAAAAAAGGGAAGAAGAAAAAGAAAACCACACACGCCATCCATCGGTCTTTGTATTGATTCACAGGGGTGTTGAAAAGGTCTTTGGTCATGCCCTTACCAAAGCATACTAATTTGCTCGATCAAGTCTGTCAGAATATCGACTGGGAGGAGGTACAGCACCCGCCATTGTGTTTTCTTCAGCGGGGAGCCGGTCTGTGAAACAGGATTACCAGAGGTCACGCAGGCAGTGAAAGGATGTCCATCACTTTCTGTCTGCTAATACAAAGGGGCGGGAACTGGGACGTGATTGAGATGTTGAAGACAAGAGGAATGGCAGTTTCGGGGAAAAAAAAAAAAAACATCTCTTGCATGCAAATGTCTCACTGTTAATGTATTCATAGCCACCTCACAGAGTTTTAATCACAGTAGATGACTAGCTTACAGTTTCCTGTTGTATTTTAGGCTCAGGTTGAAATTTAACTGTAACACAGTTACAGCCTTTGCTGTAGTAGTAGTAGTAGATATACAAAGACAGAAAAAAAGATGTTCATTATTTCAGCTTTATTGTAACATTTCATAAATTTGACCTTGACTGTGACAATGAGTCAGTTTTAAAAAATGATTAATTTCTTAAAATTATCAACTGCAAAATTTAACGCAGTCTAATTTAATGCAGTCAAAATGCAATTTAAATTAATAAAACGGAATAACTTCGTCAACATTGCCAAATGTTCATGAACATTTATCTATTATAGCAACAAGATTATTATAAATGAAAGCAAAAATCTACTGTGAAACATACTTGATCTAAAAGTTATCTTAATTTGAGTGTAATAAACAGTCTCAGAAATAAAGGTACAAAAGCTGTGACTGGGGCAGTACCTTTTCAAAAGGTACATGTTTGTACCTAAAGGGTCCATTTTGGAACCCTAAAGGTACATACTAGTACTTAAAGGTACATATTAGAACCAAATAGGTACAAAAGTGTACCTTTTGAAAAGGTACTGTCCCAGTGACAGCTTTTGTACCCTTATTTCTGAGAGTGAAAAAAAGAATAAAAAAAAATAATTTCTTTTCATTTAATTCATTTAATTTCATTTCTTCATTATGAGTTACTTAAGTGTATTTATTTTGAAATGGTGTGTGCAGTTGTACAAAAAAGAAGTTATAGATGGTTGGGAAAAACTGTGAAGAAGCTTCTTCAAAAACACCTTCAGGTGGTGAGAGTTATGGGTTTTAATTTTGTCAGTTTTTTCAATGTAAATGTTGGTCTTGCTGTAAAAATTCTATTTTTTTCTTCTTAATTAAAAAAAAAAATTAATTCTCCCTATGTGTGATGTCCAAGTTTGATGTTTATATTATAGATAAATGTTTGACGTTCAGAGTCCCCCTGTCTAACTGTATGTTCCCCATGACCGTCGGGCTCTATAAATAAGCCATTGTGTCTGGACTCCTAATGTTTCCTAATCTCTGCACACTGCTGAAATTCTACGCCACATCATCCAACAAACCTCTTTGCTCAACAATAGTTTTTATTATACCCATTATTATAACAAATATCCAATTATCTATTATCTTGTAGATCTGATTGTATACCTCTTTGTGGCGGTAAGGTCAAATACTCTTACCTCTATACGTGGAACATCTGCCTGTGCTTCCTGTCTCATCTGCAGCCCTCGTGGCCAGCAGCCCTTTAACCTGATCACATAGGTATTTTGCTTTCATTCCCCCCCTGCGTTTTGTTTGTTTGATTGGCCGAGCAGGTGTTTTATAACCATTAGAGACTCCATTGCGAACCTAGTAAGCAAATAGAACAAGCAGACAACCAAGTCATGCAAGTGATTTTTTTTTTCTCTCAATGGAACCATCTGGTGACTGAGCGAAAGAAAAAAAAGGAAACATAGGGTCGGTGTGGTTGTTTACCTTTGGCTACATAATTGTGTTTCGAAGAAAGCATGAGGTCATGGGGGAGGCTGCCTTTCGGTTCGGCAGGTTTTAAGGGCTTCACTGGTGTCCTTGTTCGTGGTCAAGAATATATAACATAATATATATCTATATTATTTTTATGCTTTTTTCCAAGTATCTGAAAATTATGTCTTTCTGTTTTCTCTTTATTTATTAATGCGCTCTCTTGCCCCTCTCTTGCTTTTGTAACTAAAGCAACTGTGACTCCAGCTTCTTGCTCTCAGTGCTGATAGTGGAAAGATTGAGATGTTTGTTTTGTGTTTTTGCAGTGGTGTCAATAAACATTCAGAGCAGACATTCATCCCTCCTCGTACTGGGCAGACCATTACGCCACACTACTACATGTAATTATGAAATTGATGATAATTACTGAGTGACTCATTAATCTCTCATTAGACCATTGTGTATAAACTCAATGACATGCAAATCAGTAAAATGAGAACAGAAGAAGAGGATAAATACTCGAAAAAGAACCGTGAAGAGCAAGTTATTAGCTGAGCTAAGACATACAGTATTAGCCGGAGTAAGACACATCTGAGCAAGAGAAAAGCATATGCATGCAGTATGTGCTGAAGTCAAATGTAAGTCAAATTAAAGTTTTAAGAATTACAGTTATTAGTGAAGATTTCAAAGTTAATTTCAAATGGATTGGAATGTTAATTTAAAATGTTGACCTTTTTTCTATATACAGTGACCTGAAAAATATTTGGACGCTTAAGGCAGATTTAAATTAAACAGCAAAATACCAAAGACCCAAACAAATGATGCTCGAGATTTTCTCAGAACTGCCTTTTCTTTTCATTTTTTCTTTCTTTTATTTTATTTTTCTTATTTGTAACTGGTGTCAAAGGTGATTTTTAGATGTTTGAAATCAGATCCCCTCAAGTGGAATGTAGTTTATCACATGGTCATGACCCACTAACCTTTGACAACCACAAAATGTTTAAATATGTAATTTGAAAGAGTATGTATATTGTTTTATAAATTAAAAACCAACAAACTGTGAAATGTTTTGCTTGAAAATTCTGCTTGAGGATTAAAACCTCATGTCTGTTACAGTACTAGTACACGCTAACATGTAGAATAAAATCTTAATAGTGAAGCACATTTTATTCATGCATGCTGATGGTGTCATTTGATGGTCGAAAGATTGAGCAATGAACCCAGCATTATGCTTTTCCAGATGTATTATATTTGTTGAGCTGCATCTGAGCAGGAATGTTTACCTGAACACTGCTAGCCTGAATCTATAAGCCCTCAAATGTGTGTGTGACAACAATTCTGATAAAAGCTTGACTCTCATGGCCTAATTGATTTATTTACAGTGATCCGGTCTTAGTGGGAAGCCCCTTTCATGTTGATTGATCACCGCAACATGCAGCAGATTTAACAGCACAACAAACCTTTTTGTACTAATGACCCAGGAGCATTAAAGCTCTGGGGCAATGTCTCCATTCACACAAAAGTGTGGATTTGCAGCTCAAGTGAGAGAGGGGACTTGGTTTATGTGTTCCTAAGAAGCTGCCCATAATGAACAATTTCTCCTAATGGCAAATTATCCCGGTTCTCTTTCCTGAAGTCGAGGCCCCTGTAAATTGATGTATCTGTCCTCTGAGGGTTTCACCGTCACATTACGGCATTTTAAAATATTAATATGAGAGTGCATTTAGCCAGGAGTAGCGAGGCACAGCTACGCTCCCGTTGCTTTCATGTAGGTCACAAGAGACTGACTCCCTCTCCCGCTGTCTGTTTTTATCTGTCTGTTTCATTTTGTCTCTCTCTCTCCATTCCTCACTCTCTCTTTTTTCATCCAGCTAATTCAAATTAGCTAAATGTCCCTTTCTAAATAGTTGGATAAAGATTATACAACATATGCAGGCTTATATATATTTTGCATTATTATTTAGATTTTCTTTAAGTGTAGACGTTCTTATATTGGCATTCAGTAAGCAATGATGGAGGTGCCCTTTTCCCAGCTGTGGCCATCTTGCCAGCTCAAACGCTGATTAAAGCAGACTATGTGTCACATCCTGTTACAATATGAGCCAGAATGTGGAATCCTGGGAGATTTGAATAAAGAATACGCACCGTTTTTTTTTCTCTCCACTGGAGTCTGAGTGGATAAATGTTTTACATGCTAGTGTTGACCGTCGCCTTTGTAATGAGAGCTGTGAAGGACACAGGGATTCACATGTAATGTTACAATTAAAGACGTTATGCTTAAGAAGTGTTGTCATTTTAATTGTTACCTAATACTCTTTTGGCAGTGTTTATTATTTTATGAACTGGGGTTTTCAATGTAAAACTGCAACATACTGCATAAAGTGACAATGGAAGTAGCTAATTAAACCTGCAGAATGTTTAGTTGTGTAACCTTGTGTAGTCAGATCAATTTAATCATATTAAATATTTTTGACTTGAATAGAACCATTTATTTTATAGTTTTAATTTTTCACGTGCAACATTTTTAAAGAATTTTATATGGATGTTATCAGAATAAATTTTGACATGTTTGATATTTACATCAAGGTCAGGAAACTATATATACTAGGCAAAGGATCAGAGATGTCATAAAGAGAGAATGTGCCAGGGGTTGTAGTTTGTTGTGAATCACTGTTGACAGAATTGCTGGGGCAGCGTGATTAAAAATTGATAAGGAAACATCCATGTGCTGTGATCTTCCCTCACCATTTTAAGGGGGTTAGAAATACAGCACATATGGTGCTTTATCTCTCAATATCTCAAGCACAAGTGAAATGAAAATATGTTTTTGTGTTTTATAAACACATTTGATGTCTACAAGCTTTGAAACCAACTTAAACTTGCTAAAAAGTGCAGAACTTAGGTAGAACCTAGAGAAGGCAGAGGAGGATTTTCACCCCCGGTGAGCTCAACTGGGGCTGATATAAATCTAACAAACACACCAGTGGTGTCAAAAGTCATGAATACATCCTGGGAGAGCTACCATTCTAAATCTGAAAGAAATAACTACCAATTACTTTTAACTACATGTTTACTTTAAGAATGTAAAGCTTGAAGTTTTGCATCTTTACATTTGCTAAATTGTTTCATTTTAATTGAAAACAAGAAAAGTGTAAATATAAAGTTTAAAAAATATATGTAAATGTAGGATTTTGTGCATGTGTCCATTTTATACTATTTGGTTTAGTTTCTCTGTCCTCTCCACATATACAGGCTGATTAACATTGCTTCAACCAACACCTCTTTCTTTGGTTGTTGTTATTGGGTTTTGTTGGATCGGTGTGTTATTAGCATTTACTGTTGGCTTTTGGATTTTAAAGGTTGGGAAACATTCAGTAACTCCCATTTTCACACTGCCTCAATAAACACCAATAAGGTTAACACACACATTGAACAAAACCCAACAACTGTTTGAGTTTGTGTGTTGGGCCAGTTTGAACTAGCCTTACAACAAAAACCACATGCATAAACAACAAAATATATTATTCTCTGTATTACTTTTGCTTTATATTCTCATTCAGTACTAGTAGTCCATTGTGTACAATGCTGTGTTGTTTGTCTGTCATGTAAAGGCAGTTTAGTGTTTGCTTTTATGAGGTACACATGGCAAAGTGCATGCAAACAGAAGAGTGTAATATGGTAATCAAATTAGCACAACACATCAAAGGTCCTGGCTTTTTACAGCGCCAATCTCAGATCACAATTCACAACGGCAAGAGCCAATACAATAAAGGGCTTGGCAGCGTGAGCGATGATCCTGGCAGAGCAGTGTTCAGTGAAAAAACATCATATCACTCTAAATCCACTTTCACATTAAGAACATCTTCTGAATATTTATTTGGGAATGCTGATGAGATGTCAAAAGCAACCATAACACCTTTGCTGATGATGTGGGTTTTATATTAAGATGCAAATTCAACTTGATCGTATGACAGTGACATTCACAAAGGTTCAAAGGTTTGGAAGGATTTTGAGTGAACAATGACATCATTTAAAATTGCTACAGTTGTCCGTAACACATCAGTAACTTTTAATGATAATATTTACAAAAATGATAAATATTAAACCAGTTAACAGATTGGTAAATATACATTTGAGTAGTCTGATATTTCATATATATTCATATTGGCAAATATCTACATAAATAGCATGTACAGAGCATTGTTTAATGCTTTCTAACTTATAAATGAAAGTTATTTATTAATCATTATATTTTTAATAGTGTTTTTTTAGAATATTTTTAAAAGTCTTTACACCTTGTGCACACTGAAATGGTTTGACAGCTACATTATGTTTATTTAAATTGATCAAAACTGACAGTACAGACGTTTATAATGACACAAAAGATTTCTATTTCTATTTAAAGACTGTTCTTTTGAACTTTCTGTCCTTCAAAGGTTTATGAAAAAGTATAACCTTTCCACAAAAATATTCAACAGCACAACTATTTTTTAACTGCTGAAAATTCAGCTTTGCCATCACATGAATAACATTTTAAGCTATATTAAAATAGAAAAATAATAAGTTGTAATAATGCTCGACATTATTATCTACATATTTATATATTCATATTTGAATGCATCTGAACTGCTCAGCATATGTATAATGTTGTAAAACTTGTTAATGAATTATAAAATGTAACTTTGCAGATCATCTAAGAAATAACAGGTAAAAGGTGGATGAAGACAATCAGTAAGTTCTACTGAACAGTCAAATGACTTGAGGATGGGAGATTTTATTGGTGTTTTAATATTTGCTTATGTTCATATTTCTAAGTATACATATGTTGTAGCTATGACATCTCCTGAATATTAAATAATAATATGTGATACAATAGTAAACCAAAGTATTACAAATAGAATGAGAGTCCGTAAGAGAAATGTGTTTTATTTTTGTTGTTTACATGTACATTTTACCTATATCAGTCGCTGAATTATTAGACAATACTTTACCATGTACTATATTTCCTCAGAATTTACAACAATTTCATCGACATTGATAGAAATGACCGGCACAGGTTGTAATTTGTAAACCGAGAATATTTTGTACTAATATGTTCATTTTTGTAATGTAACAGTGTGAAAATCATCCTTTAAAGTTCTTGCGAGGAATTCTGTGCTGCATCTCGGTGAGATGGAGATGGACATGGAAGCGTGGATGTGGATCCGACAGCGGCCCCGCCATACTAAATAATTGAGTGGGCGCTCAGCTGGCTGGGAAAACTTATTAACAGGGGAAAGGAAGCAGATGGTATGAAACTTGTCATCTGGCAAAACAATACCCAAAAAAGTAAGAGAAATTAACTCAAGCAGTCATCGCTCCCTACGTTCTGCTGCGCATCCCTGCTAACGCATGCACACATACTCCGACGCTCCTGAGTGTCTCATACAACACTCACAGGAGGTGGGATTGCTGTCCGTATCACGGAGGTATTCCCTGTTCACATCTGGACGACTCGTTTCTCATGTCACCATTAAAGTTTCAGGCGGCGCGTGGCTGAAGAGTCTGGGTGGTTGTTCCAGCTCCTGTTCTACATGCTCGGATCCCTGAAGAAGCACTGCTGGAAGGCAGCCATGGGCAACAGCGTGTCACAAACGCTGGATACGGAGTCTCCAGGTGCTGCCCTGGAAAAGACTTGTGTTCAGTTAGCACCTTGAGGGACTCTGAGCGTGTTCGCTTTCTTCCTGCATGAAACAAATTGATTGTGTTACAAGAAGATTCATGCTCCTGTGAAGCAATTCTAATAGTCGAGGGAACTTCATAATGATATTCTAATACATTTCACGAGTAATAGCATTTATTGCATAGCTATTGTGCCAGGGGAGGAACTGCAACACTGTACCACTGGTGCATTGTGATTTAAGGCCTTCCTTTTAATTGCAATTCAGATCATGGCAACAGTTCATCTAAAGTGCTGGTCTGAAAAGAAAGCCAGCCATGATGCTGACCTCCCTGTGCTACACCTAACCTTCACAGTGATTGCAATGCGCTCGCTCAAGCACAGTTTGGTTTACACCCATCCACAATGGTGCTTATGGAAGTATCTCAATGTGTGGCACACATAATATCTCTTAATTAAAGAATAATTTCAAATGTCCACAATGCTGCTTTTCATGCAGACATGAAATGGCTCTTCTTGTCCCGAGAGACTTGAAGTGGTGTTTTTATCTGACTCTGGCAAAAGTGAGCGTGTGTTTTCATTATGTAGTGGGCCATGAGGTTGCTAATGGATTTAGAATTTTTGATTGGCATGAGTGTTTGCTGCATGTATATGGTTTTTGTTCGAGTTGCTTTGAAAGCATGACATTGTTCGCCTGCTTCGGGTATGCTGCTGTTAATTATGAATTCAAATATTATAAATTAAAAACCATGATCTTTTGGGAGGTTATTCTATTATATGCTCTGGTGAGGTTCTTTTTTATTTCATTTTCATGTAAAATATAACCTAAAAAGGTATGTTTTATCACCATTCGTTTTTTCTTTCTGTTAATAGGAATTTAACAAGGTTGATTTCCAATCACCGATATAATACGATTTCATCAATCCTCCTGAAAATAAACACAAAAACACTATCATTTTTAGTTATTTATAGAGCTGTATGAGTGGTCAGGGACATGCCAGTCTCTCTCTGAGTTTGTGTTGATGAGACCTGACAAACAAACGAGGGTTTCATAACAAACTTATGAAAAAATAAAAAATAAAAACAACATCAGCTGCAGTATTAGTAGCTCTCTTTGGCTGCACCTTGAAGTTTCTGGCATTTTGACAGAACTAAGTTTTTTATTTTTCTCCAAGGTTATATATTCATCCATGCATTTGTACAGTAAGGGCCCCATTTTAACGATCTAAGCGCATGGTCTAAAGCGCAGGGCGCAAGTGCACTCAGGGCGTGTCCAAATCCACTCTTGCTAGTTTAACGACGGGAAAATGGTCAGCGCGCCCGGGCGCATGGTCTAAACGGGATGTCCCTATTCTCTTAATGAGTAATGGGTGTTTTTTGGGCGTAACGTGCAATAAACCAATCGGAGTCTCATCTCCCATTCCAGCCTGGTCTCATGTTCATATGTAGCTATTAATAAGTAACATTTAAAAGCACAAAACATACATTTTTGTAGGTTTTTATTGATGCTAAAATGTACAAATCGATACGTATTTTTAGCTAAAAAACTTAGCGAATATAAAAGGATATAAAACGCAATTGACCGAAACATGCAGGAAAATAACCATTTTATTAACAATATAGCATTAAAAATGTTTTTATAGTGGCTAATCCCACTCCTACATCTAAACCTAAACATAGCTATTTCTGTACAGTATAAGAAAAACATGGCAGAGAGATAAGTGCAAATACAATCAGTTATTTATTGTAAAATTTTCAAAACCACTACCAAAAGTAACCCAAATGAGAGAGCCAATGAGCGTTCGATTATCCTGCCGTAAAACCTGTAGTCTGAAGCGGCAACATTTGAATTCGTAATGAGCGCGTCAGTCCGCGCGGTCTTTGCTGTTTACGGGATGAAGATGAAGATCACCGAATAAAGGCTTGGATTTGGGTCTGTTCCTCGCAGTCGTATGGATTCTGAAGGATGGATTACAGCGCACGAATAAAATTGTTTCATTTCGTAATTATGTTGCGGTTTTGGTGTTTTTTATAGTTCTATTGTCAGTCACAGCATGTCGGAGAAAACGCCTTTTGTGGCCCATGGCAAACAAAATAAATATTACATGACAAGTAAAGGTTAAACGATTTCATATGTTATTTATCTTAAGGTTTAAAGTGAAATCTTGTTTAACATTATGTAAGTCTATTCTTGGAAACGAGCTGGCAGCAGAAATCACACAAAACGAAATGATCATTTCGTATTAAGTAAACGAGTAAACAATTTAATGATGCAATTGAAAACAAGGTAATTGATATGACAACTAAAAACAACTAATAATAAAATTAATGCCGCGATTTCAATATTCATAAGGATTCATTTTTAGATGTTGTTAATACTTCAGTTTTGTACGTTTAAATGCTGAAAATACGTCAGTATTGTACATTTTAGTGCCTGTAAAAACGTAAGTAAATGTACGTTTTATAGAACCACATTTTACGTAAAATACATACGAATTATCGTATGGAAAAAGGTTATTAAGAACAAACATATTGTGGAGGAGCAGGAAATATTTGATATATGCTGTTTCTTATAAAAAAAAAAAAGAATTAAAATGCTCCTTCCCATGAAATGTAAATGTGCATTACATTCAAGAAATGTTAATTCTGCAACAAAAAGGGGAAAATAACAACTATACACAGTCAGATGTTTGTTATTTACATCTGCATGCTACAATTAGATCTAATATTGTTTAGTATTGTTCAGGTCACCCACAAAAGACAAAAGAAGAGGCCATGAAATATAAACTAATATAAAAAGTAGTTTTTTATGCCACTCGCCATAGTTCCATATTGTTTAGTCCATGCTTTTCAGTTCTCATACACTGTTAGACATTTCAAAGGCTTTTTACAGTAACTTACTGGCAACACTGTTGGCCACGTGGCCACCACCTTTTTTTTTTTTTTGGGAGATGTGTGTTTTGTCTGTCTTTAGTACGGCTGTATCTGAGTGCATCGCATTACGCTTTCATCAACGTAAAATTACAGTTATAACGTTTATTGTAGCTATATGGGCGCTTAGCTTTTCTTGTTGTTTAATACACTTGGCCAAAATCTCTGATATGAAGCATTATATGCACAGCATATTTAAAACGCACAAATGTATATTGGCTACAACTAGACTGCAAATGTAACTCTTCTCCACTCTTCAAACACACACACACACACACACACACACACACACAAAAATCCTTTAATTAGCCAGACATAGTGTTTAAGTAAAGAAAACGCTGTTCTTATTCAAACATAAGTTATTTATTTACCCTTGCATTGCGAACAAGCGGAGATCTGTCTCCTCCAGGGCAGGCTGTGCGCGGCGCTTCATTCTGATGGAGGCGCGGTGAAGTTACGAGGTTTCGCTGATAGTTTGAGGATCCAATGGCCTTATGAAGTTTTACTGACAAGCTCTTTTAATTGCTTTTCATTGGTTAAATATTTGTAAAGCCCTCAAACAGACATAAGGAAGACCAATAGCGCTGATTTCAAATGATATTGACGAAATATTATAGAGATCTGAAGTTTAGATAATTTTCCACGGCACACCTGACTGGGCTTAGGGTATGGAGACTTTGTTAGTGACAGAAATGTCTTCTCTGAAAAACAAGCAATAGAAACTGCACATTTTTAAAAGGCAAACCCAATACAGAATACACAAATCTCTCAAAACCATCGTTGTTCTCATACCATGAAATATCAGTCTCAGGGTGGCTGGCCTGCTCGTGTCTTTCTTGATGCTTCATTGCAATTCCCTTTAAAACACAAATACAAAAAAATATTCACTGCTAGTGATGGGAAGTCCGGTTCTTTTCCGCGAAAAGGTTCTTTCGGACAGTTCGTTTCAATGAACCGGTTAAAAAAAAACCGGTTCACCGGTTCTTTTACGCTATAACGTATTGACGTCAATCACGATGACGTAATGACTATCGTCCCTGGCCGGGATGAAAATACCTTCAACATATTCAAATATATAAAGTCAGTAATCATTACTTCAGTCAGTTAAAACATCACCATGATCTGACATGTTTCTTAAAATTAAGTTTTACAACTAAGCACACAAATACAGGTAAAAGCAGTGCAGACGAAATGTTTTACAAGTATTGAAGGTATAAAGTGAATAAATTACTTATCAGCGCAGAAGCTTAGAACTGTGCATAACCCATTACGATTTATTTGTTATTAAATAAACTTACGTTTCGCTAGATTGGTCTCCTCATCAAAGATTACAGAATACCCTTAAAGAGACTTTGCCCTCATTCAAGTCGTCGCGGTTTAACCGCGCTCATAGCCATCAGTTAGTTCGGTTCAGACTGGTGTCACAGTAGGCTGTCATGTTCAACTTCACGCTGAATCACGCATGCGCAGTATCATCAGCTCATCGGTTCTCAAATCGGACGTGTCCGAAAGGAACAGTTCTCGGTTCAGTGTACCGGTGATCCGAAAACCGTTGCAGCCGGTTATTGACTCGAGAACGTGAACCGCTCCAACCGGCGCACTGCTCGCGCGTTCAGTATATCAGCTGCTCTGCTCGCGCTCATCTTCAGTTCTATTTACTACAAACTCAATTTGTGAATGTGTCATCATTAACTACTGTATTTCATGAATCTTATTATGGTCCTTAACACACATACATTCATCTTTTAAAAATAAAAGAGTAGCCTAATACTTTAATTTGATCCATCATTCTTCTATTTGAATTAGAGAAATAATTCATTCCTGTGATGGTAAAGGCTGAATTTTCAGCATCATTACTCCAGTCTTTAGTGTCACACGATCCTTCAGAAATCATTCTAATATGCTGATTTACTGCTCAAGAAACATTTCTGATTATTATCAATGTTGAAACAGCTGTGATGCTTCATTTTTCCAGGATTCTTTGAATTAAAAATGTTTAAAAAGTTCAGCATTGATTTGAAACAAATGTTTGCTCTAACTTATAATGATAATTGATAATAAGACATTGATAATAATAATAATAATAATAATAATAATAATAAATGTTTCTTGAACAGCAAATCAGCATCAGAATGATTTCTGAAGGATCTTGTGACACTGAAGACTGGAGTAATAAATGTTCTGCTTTGATCACAGAAGTAAATTAGATTTCACCATATATTCCCATAAAACTGTTGTGTTAAATTGTAATAATATTTCACAATATTACTGTTTTTACTTCATTTTGATCAAATAAATGCAGCCTTGGTGAGCAGAAGAGACTTCTTTCTAAGATATAAAGCCTTCCTGATAATGTTTGAAGCTCAGACACACTCTTTTAAATTAGATTAAAATACATATTTTTAGCCAAGTATTCACACAACACATCTGATAACCTTGCACTCCAGTTATATGTGATGAAATAAATAATCTTTTGTGTGAAATAATATGAACAGCAGCTATGCTAAACTTTCTCCTTTTGATTTCCTGTTTTTATCTCAGGATGCCCTGCCCAAAATTACTCGAGATTACGCCATGCAGCTCCAGATTGAATCCAAACTCACGTGTGAAGACTTCAGATGACGGCAACACTCACAAAGACTTCAGATGATGGCAACTATACATGGACATACAAAACTGACAAATATTACCCTTATATTGCCTATAAGGGTAAGTCTGATGATTTTCAACCCGCTTTGTATTATTGCAATGCCTCTAATATCTTTAAATGAACAATATTTACACTTTCTCTGAGTTATGAGTATCTATATGTCCTCTTTTATTTGTAAGCAACACTGCACAGTATGATGCAAAATGAAATGATGAGTTTTGACAAAATGACAAAAAGACACTTTTTGCAGCATCACAATGAAAAAAAAAAAAAAAGATGTGCTTTGCAACAGTTTTGCTGACAAATAAACTGGGTATCTCGGAGAAAGCATAAACATTGTTCTTTTACATATATTACCAACATTGTAACAATACAAAATGGATTGAAAATTGTTGAACTTACCCTTTAATAATGTTGAAGGATAGTGTTTAACTGAACACATGGCTAGAGACTTTAATAAGATTTCATCAAAAAATATTTTAGAATTTATTATCATGTAATTTAAAACATTTTAACTGCTGTAATTATTATTTGCTCGGTTTTTATTTTGTGTTTATGTAACTCTTGTATTATTGTAACTCAGTTTTTGCCATGAAGATAGCCTTCGATGCTGACAGTACTGACCACATGACTTGTATTATCTTTGAGCTGCTGTCAAATGGACATTACTTTATTCCCCAGTGAATCTCAGTCACCTCTGGCTGATTAAAGGATATTTTTAAATTTTAACCTTGAAAACATGCATTTTCTGTAAACCTATTTTGAAATTATAAGTGTTGTGAAAGGTGCTTATACTTATACAACAGTTAACCATGGTTTTACTATAGTAAAACTGTAGTAACCATTAGTGTAGTAACCAAGGTTTTTTTTTTTTTTTTTGGGTTCATACCATAGTTTTGATATAGTAACCATAGTTTTTTAAATCATGGTAAATTTTGCAAATGCTGTAGTAATGGTTATTTTTGTACTTACTATGGTTTTACTGCAACAGCCAGTTTTTTACTATACTGCAAATGCTGTGGTAAAACCATGGTTAATTTTTGAAAGAGTACAAATAATCGTGAATTGAATGCTTCTCATTTGTAAGTCACTTATTTTGATAAAAGCATTTGATAAATGTAAATGTATTTGCATATTTAATATGTTTATTGAAAATATTAATAAATTTGCAACTGTTATTGAGAGTGGTGTGTATTGTTTTATTATAAACCAGTGGCAGCAGCCGCGGGTGGTCCGTAACGATGACTAAAATGCCGGTGAACCGCGCCCACGCAGAGCAGCCGGTATTTACAGCTGCATCGGCCAGAGGGCATTTCCGATCAAAGGCCGACGTCGCGGCGACGTATTCCCGATTAGCAAACACTCCCTGAGCGACATCGTGCCGATGAAATTTTGTACATCGGGTCGACGTTGGCCCAAATGTAAGAAACGAGGAAATAAAACAACCTCAATAGAAAGGCGCCAAAGAGGCTGTTACAGCAAATACAGTAGTATACAGCAATTTAAAAAAATACAGTAAGTCTCTGTATGTGGGGTCTGACATCACAGAAAAGTCCCATGATGTAAAGGGTATTACAGTTATTTACTGTAAAGGGAATTTGCAGTATTATACTGGGTGATATACAGTAAATAACTAGAAATTCCAGAAATGTCTAACAGTGTAAACCATTTTTTATAAAACAGATAGTTCCGGTCCTTGATTCTGATTGGTTGAGCTGCGTTCGAAGCCGTTGTAAATTACACTACAAACCTACACCTTTGTTTACTTTGTGTGCTGCTTGGCAACCACTTTGTCCAACCATAGGTTCCAACCACAACTGTTTCTGAGGAACTACATTGTTTGGCGGAAGAATACTGTTTTTATTAATATCATTACACTTTATTTGCTCTGTTTTATTTTGTGAAACCTCTTCACGTTGTGCCTAAGAACGCCCCTTAGCTGTTATAAATTCAGTGTAAACCATGGCTTCTTGGGGCTTATTGCTTTAATAAACCACTGCAGAGAGAATGGGAAAAGTTTCCCAAGACTTCCTGTGCAGGCTGTCATTAAATTCATTCACTTTAGAAGCAGAAATAGAGAAAGAGGCCCCAGTAATCTTTCACTATTTTCAGGTGTTTAATTTGTGGAAGTTACTATGGAGACTTTCTGCAGTCTTACTGATGTAGCCTTTACTTAAAAGATGTCATCAGGAAAAGTCCATTTGTAAATTTGTCTCCAGCATACTCAGAGGGACATGCACAGCTCCCCTTATAGACTGTCTTAACTATTAGTCTAAACATAACATTTGTCAGCATGCCATTTCAGCACCTTAAAGCAATTGCTTCAAGTTTTTGTAACATGGCGTTAGAAGCCTAGGGTGAGGAGCAAGTCCTTTTTTCCCTAACAGGAGGATGTCTGTTTTTTATCAGCCTGCGCTCGGACAAAAAAACATTTACCAGGCACCAAGTTACTGGACATAGATTAAGCTTTGACTAATATATCAGGATTTCATTGTCTCTTAAACAGACAGTTCAGCCAAAAATGAAAATTCTCTCATTATTTACTCACCCTTACCTTTACTCCAACCCCATATCCTGGTCATTTTTAAGCTTAAAAAAGAAAAAAAAAAAGAAAAAATAAAAGAAAATTACAAATCTTACAAAGCTATCATATTGCTTTAGAAGACTTGGAATACAAAGATGCTTCAAAGTATTTCTTTTTGTGTTCCACAGAATTAAATAAAATGTGTGGAACAGCATGAGGGTAAATAAATAATGACACAATTTCAATTTCAGGTTTATTTTTAACTATTCTAAAAGAGTTTGAAATAAGCTGAAAGAATTTGTTTATGGTGCTGTTTAAAAAAACACCTGTAATTATTTCTACAGGGATTTTGCTTTTTGTGACAATAAATGCAGTAAAATGTATTTAAAAGTTTCTAAATTGAGAAGGGCTGTCCAGCTGTAGACCACCTCCAAACCTTCACAAGCCATATGAGAGGATCAAGACAATGTTCATTCCCATCACTCCTCTTATAGCCAGTTGTTATGTCTCACATCCAGCTGTTGCTTTCATCTGTTGGTTGACATGGCTTTGAGACTAGACAGCAGCATACTTGCCTGACTTAATGTATTGCCATCCATTAGTCTAATATAAGCTTAATACTGTTGCTTATGAATATAAGACATATAAAGCTTACTGTACATATGCTATTTAGTAAATAAATTACCTTTGCCACAGAGTGGCATTTCTGTAATGCAGTCCACCTCAAATAAACATTTGTCTTTATTTCTAAAAGAGCAATGCAAAATGTTAGAACATTTCATTGAATGTTTAAAATGTAGATAATAACACAATAATGTAAAATATTCCATATAAATTCTGCATTTGTCTTGAGAAACAGTCACTTTTATTGATGTGATGATATAGATATAAAAGACAGATGTCCACAGTTGTGAGTAGAAGTGTAAAATATTAAGAACCTATCAGTAAAAGCCCAGCACTATCATTCAGTCTTCCATTTGACATTTCAGATTCAGCAGTCCTGTGCACATATACATAATTACCCCAGCAGTAATAGCGCTTCTGCATTAACCAAACACCATTTCCAACTGCATCAGCCATTTTCACTGTGAATTTTCTACTTTGTCTCATTTGATTCAAAATCAAACCATCAGACTAACACTCTCGACAAATGAAATGCAAATGCATAAGATTAAGGCACACTGGACACTCAAGGACCATAACCTTTTAGTGCTATTCTCATATTTTGAGTTTTGAATGAGCTCATTTTAACTAAATTTAAAAGAAACTGCACAACTTTGTTGAACTTTGAGGTTTACATTTGAGATCATTTCCATTTAACGCATATTTGAAGTGCAGATTTGTTCTGTGTAAGTCTCTGTTTATATATATATGCATGCATCTATTTAATAAAGCTTAATTACAAAATGTAACTGTCTGTTGCATAATCAGAAAGCCATAATCACTAATTAACACAGAGCTTTCATAAAAGTATAAACATTCTGCCCTAAACCATTTAGTCAAGTTATAAAGTCTAATGTTATTTATTTATCCTCAGCCTCAAATGCAATCAATTAATCTGTATGAATAATAATCAAGTCAACTAATTATCCAGAGGAGTAGGATTAGCCTTTCTCTGACACTTAGGAGACATGTTCTCCTTTGCCAGACATAATCAATATCCAAATTTCCTGAGATGAATTGGTCATCAAACAATGTCTCCTTTTTGTTTATAATGTAGTGTATCATTTTATTTATTGAAGTAAAAAAATGTTTGGTTTTCAAAAAAACTATAAATTTGTACAAAGGTCCTCCTTTTCACAATATAATTCAATGTGCTATGTCTCATTCAGTTTCTTTTTAATTATTAACAATAATATTTTTGTCCTGCTTTGGTGGGAAGAGATATTTAGGATGTTTGTGAGTGAGTGAGTGAGTGTGTGTGTGTGTGTGTGTGTGTGTGTGTGTGTGTGTGTGTGTGTGACTGTGACTGCATCATTCAGTGAAGACCTCACTGGCATTCATATTTTGTTAAGGCCCATTGTGTGAGATGTTTTTCTGTATAGGTGGAAGCAAGAAACCGCATGTAAGGTTCTCTGAAGTGCTCTGAGAGGTGTGGGGATATTGTACACAAAACAGACAGAGGGGTCATTCTCAGGTGATCAACATTCAAACCCATTGCAATCTTTTTCTCTCTTTCCCAGGCACAGGCTTCTATTCATTATATCGACTTTAAGAAACTCACTATTTGCATTGCAATTTGACACAAAAGGAGAGGGTTGAAAATGTAAGATTCTTATACAAGGTGTTTCAAGTATGGAAATCATGGGAATCTAGCGTATTTCATCTTTGGGGATCAAATTATATAGACACTCTAAGATAGAGAGATAGCAATACTAAGCCTGACAGTCACATTACAGGCTGACAGTGAAAATGGTTCCTACGTGGTGCGTCTCCTGTCAATGAACAATGTTTCAGACCATTCCCAAGGTAACAATCACATAGATGGATTCACCTAAACGCAAGGCTTCTTAGATTTAATAAGCTTTGGATCTCTTCTTTAGTTTACTAAAGTATCTGTCTAAGTTTAATATATGGGATTCAGATGCCTTGTTTGTATTTACATTAAGCAGCTCTTAAAGTGCATGCAACATTTGAAGTCCTCATCTGCTTAAAAATGTACAGCATAATCTATAAATTTCTCACAGCTGTGATCTGAATCTGAACATGTAGAATGTTTGGACAAATGGCACAATCAAATTTAAAGAGCAAAACGCGTATGCTGATGCTAATGATAATACCAGTGGTAATTATTCTGCAGTTAATGCTAAATAGTGGGTGGTTTATTATGATTTCTTAATAAAAATGAAAACAAATATGTTAGCAAACATGTGTTTCATTCATTTCTGTTAGCTATTTGTCACAACACTAGCAGGAATCTGGTGCTTCAAAAACTGGTTTATTTGCATTACTGAATTATCAAGTGTTTGTGATAATTAAGTAAATGTTCAAAAGATGCCCAATAAAAAATAAATAAATAAAAAAAAAAAACTCATTCTAAGCAAGCCCTTGTAGCCAAAACATGACAATTAATGCATTTTTGGTCTATGTAGGAGCAACAATAGAATCTTTAATAACAGAGCATGTGCATGGGGTGTATTTGGCTGACTTCAGAAAGAAAACCCAAAACACATAAATATGTATAATTATCTCAATTATTCTCATGGACCTCTTTTTCATATAAAGGGTTTTCAAAAAAAAAAAAAAAAAAAAAAAAAAGGCAAAACAACAACATAATTAAGCCCCCCTTACACCCCCACCCAACCCCATCCCATCACCCCACTGCCCCTGTCATATTTAGATCAGATTAGCTGTCCCTTTTTGCTGACTGTTGTCTATCCTGCTTATAGTGTCCATTGTCTGACACCAATATTTTGTCTGCTTTAAGGTCTATAGCCTATGACATCAGGAGGTCACTGTGGACTTTCTGTAGAAAGATATTGTTACACATTTGCAAAGATTAAAAATTAATTTCCAACAGCAACTTTAGTTTCTATGTCGTTATTTATTTAACATTCTGCTGCAATAAATACAATACATAAGTAACAAATAAATGTTTCTTTTGTAAAGGTATTTATGTGGAGAATAATACGAAACTTACATTTTTCAATAAAATGTTATTTTAAAAAGAATATTTTACTATGTATGCATGAAAAGTACAGAACATTTCCGAACAGAAAATGGTTGAAGGAACTAGATGACAGTCTGAAAGTCCGCGATAACATTTAGTTTGGATTGTGAATCTAACGCAGAAGGGCATCTTGATCTGTGCCCCTTTTGTCATATGCATTGTGGCCGCCTGGATGCTTTCAAGCAGCCGAGTTTTCGTGATCAGATTATGAATTGTGCTTAATCCTCCCCGATCTGCCGACGTCTTTCTTGGTTCAATATTACTAATGTACATTCTATTGGCTGCTTTTGACAGATGTCTAGATCTCCCTCAATCCGATTCCACATAATACTTTCACTGCCATTAAATCCACACTGGTGGCCTCTTTGAGATCCGTGCTATCTGAGGACTGGCAGTGATACTTGTTCTGTCCGGGCTAGATGTGCTTGGACTGGGCCAGTTCTTGATATTTTCCGCTGTGATACATGCGTTTGCAGACTCAGTGTCTTGCTTTTAGCAACGCAGTGATTTCCAGCATTTTGCGCAAATCGATATGAGGGAAACATAAATCTGCCCGCATGTCAAGACGTATGTGAATAATGGCTCAAATGGAACAGAACATATACACGTTACTTTTCTTATGCTAACAGTCGTAGAATATATATAAAAACTATTCTGAATATTCTACCAAATATTCTAAACCTGCTAAACATAAATATTAATACGTTGTTGTTGTTAATATATTAACAAAAGCTAATATTATTCTATTAAGTTTATTATTTAATAGTATTTAACTAACAAATGTAAAAGAAAAAAATATTAGTAGCCTATATTATTGGTATTAGTAGTTATACTTCAAGATTCAAATCCTGAGAGGCACAAAAAATACTAGCCAGGCTCTGCACATTTTCATTTAATAGCTATTCTGACAGCATCAACCTTAATATTAATTGTCCTTTAAGTGTCCTGCTAATTTATAATATATATATATATATATATATATATATATATATATATATAGCCTATCTTATAATTTAGCCCTCACAACATATTCCATCCTATTATAGCCCAATAGTAGCCTATTACGCGCGCTCAATAAAGCCGTGCCTTGATATGTTCAAAAAATGACAATTAAATATGCTCAAAGAATGATTACAAACGATTTTTTTTTCTGGAAATTCTAAAGAAAAAAAAAAACACTCGTTATCAAATATTGATATCTGTTATGTTTGAATAATGAGACGCGTATCTTGTCAAAATATATCTATTTACAGTTGCTATTGCAGAGTGCGGGGAAAATACACAACATGATCTATAATTTTTTCACAACATATTCAAATATTTTTGCAATAATATCAAAACAGATTAAGCACTCTGGTAAAAAGTAGGCTATTATGTCATTTTAATTTAAAAAGTTTCGTGCGTAACGTAGTGAATAAGAAAAAATTAAAAGCGCGTCTTAAGTAAAATTTAGAAAAATCATAAGCGAACAGAATCTCGAAGATTAATGCAAGATGAAGAAACGAAGAGGTCCCCAACTCAGACTGAAAATCTCTACTTTCTCTAGAGGCAGGTATACATACTGTGATAAACGGGAGTCGGTTTGGCTGGCTGTCCTCCTGTTTTCACAAATGTCCCAAAGAGTCGTTGACAAGTCGTCTTGTACGGACACATAATTTGTGTCATGTGCAGGTGGCCGATTGTGTGATATCCGACAGGAGCATCTCAATGGTGAAGTCTCACTCCAATTAGGGTCCCCTTTAAGAATTTCATGTTAGCCAGACGCGCAAAGCCACCAGCCGCCAACATAAAAACTAAACATGTAACGCATAGAAATATATATATATTTCCCGCCCATTTACAGCCTTAAGTTTAATGTAAATGAACGCAAACAGCAATGAGTCAGTGCAGAAGAAATGTGGGTTTTGGGTGACAGTTGTGTCTGCGTGTGAGCAGCCTGTGTCATGTAGTAAGTGCTATATTTCCCCCTGGTCAGAAAGGCAAAACATTAAGAGAAGGTGTTGTAACAATCGATTTTGCCATGAATTTGCTTGATGTGTGTTGACGAAATGAAAGTCTAACTGTAACCTTATTACTAAAAAGCAGATTGGGTGTTATTAGTTTGTCACAAGCGTGAACTCTTCTGCCATCTAGCGATCCAGCAAACAGAGAATGACTTGTTCAGTTATTGTAAACTACTCTACTGCCATCTAGTGCACTTCTGTAGAATATCATCTGCAAGGATGAACATACAATCAGCTCTCTGGACGGTTTCATCTATAGCCCTCGAGAAAATGTACATTTATTAGCTGATTTGGGAAAGAAGTGACTAAAAACTGTGAATTCAAAACTGGAGTTTTGTAGCTTTTATCATATTCTTGGAAACATTACAATCATGGAGATAATTTTGTCATTTGGATTTTTTTAAACATTGGTCTTAATGCTGGATTTTAGTCTTTATATTTGAAAGGGCTGATTATTTAAGTACGGGGGTCTTTGGTGTTAAGGGTTTGGTGGTTTCCAGTGGTGCCTTGATGCTAGCTGGTGGGCCTCTCTAAAGATGTTTTGCTGGAGACAAGGGTCCCTAATGATGTATCTTTGAGGGGGAGAGGTTTTCGGCAGTGTGTAGTGGGCTGGTAGGTGTGTGGTGGTAATGCTGTTGAAAGGTTTGATGATGTTCTGTTTCCAATATTATATATCTGCATCATGTTCAAGTACATCTTGTTTTTACAATAGCACCGACTAAGGGTTTGTTTGTGGATGGTGAGCTAAGTACACATTTAGCTGGTTTGCACAACCTGAAGGGGCATGATGACAATTATTTTCAGGAGAATTTCACATCCTGTTGTTCATTGACAGAACTGATCATCAAATCAGTAATCAGCAGTTTCTCTCTCTTTTTTTTTTTTTTTTTGCTTCTGCCAAAGAAAGGGTATTTACAGCATCAAATAATAAATGATATGTGAGGTATTTTGAGCTGAAACTTCATAGACACATTCTGGGGACACCTGAGACTTATTTTACATCTTGTCAAAAGGGGAATAAAAGGATCCCTTTAAAATAAAATGTGAATGTGCTTAGGTGATGGATGGTGACGGACACCCCAGACAAATAGCCAGTCCATCACAGGTGAGCTAAATTTGACAGGGATAAGTATTCTCAGGTCAGCATACAGTAATCTTTTTTATCAGATAAGAATTTATAAACAAAATTTTACTCTAATCTAATGATGCCCTAGTTCACAAGAGAGGAAGATCACAATGGGAAGGAGAGTAGAACATATTATTCCTGTTGGAATAAGGTCTTTGTACCTGGATGAACCTCTAACTCCCTCTTGTGGTGTAAATGTTTTTCTGCTTCATTATTTGTGTCTACCAGTGTTGCCAATTTAGCAATTTTGTTGCTAAATTTAGCAACTTTTCAGACTACCCTAGCAACTTTTTCTTCCAAAAGCACCTAGCAACAAATTTAGCAATTTTTTAAATTTATTTGGCAACTTTTAGCAACTTTTGATAAGCGACTCAGACAATAAAAAGGCACACATTTTCCATCCAAATTACACAAAAAGAGGAAACCAAAGATGCCTAGCAGTACACACATCACGTGAATATAGTTAGCTGCTATTTGCAATTGTTCAATTTAATAATAATAATAATTTAATGATTGTTAATTTATGATACACTTTGTTAGTAGCTTGTACATGCGATTGTTTGTCGATCAGTACTCTGTAAGAAAAATGGAAAAGATACTAGTAATTTTCCAGGACATTATCCATTATAATCCTGTAACCCGAAAACACAATGCTTAATTTAAAATGCAGGTAAAAAAAAAATCAATACAGAAAATTCTTTCATATTAATATCGTAGATTGTGCCCTATTTTTACAGACTTTTTTTAGAGTGTAGCATACTAACTAATTACTAATACACAGCTTAAAGCATATCCTTATATCCATATGTTAACATATATATAGTTTTTTTCTGAAATTTGAAGTTGTGACAATTTTGCGTCGTGATTACGCAATGACATCATTGCGCAATGGCATCACAACGTCATTTAGCAACTTTTAGCAACAAATCGACCTTCCTTTAGCAACTTTCTCTGAAAATTAGTTGGCAACACTGGTGTCTACCTGTTTTTATATAGTCTATGGTGCCTACTCAATAGGGATGCATAGCCTACATTTTCACCGTAACTGGTTACAGTTTATTCGAACTATTTTACTTTTGATATTATTACAATCAGGATGGAAAATACGTGCTTAATTTTTTTCTAAATGACTCATTTGCAGCATTTTGTTCAACTACTTCAGGAGACTCGGGAAAATGTAAACATTATAGCGCTTGATTCAGTCTTTACAGATTTTGACCAGTATCGCCGATAACGATCTGAGCTGATTTTTTAAATTATGTTAAGTGGGTAGAATTACATATTTTATTTTTAAAAATATTTGAAACCCGTTTCTTTAGAATATTAACCCCTAACTGGAAATAGTTGGTTTTGACACCCGCCTCTGTTAACTCTGATTGGACTCGTTTTCGTTTCATTTGGGAGGGTTTTTTTCTGGGAGCTGGCAACCCGAGCATGATCGACTTCCTGCTTGAAAAAGTGAAACTAAGGCGCACAATGTGTGTACATTCAAAGAGTGTTAACAGTATGAACAGTATTGTATTCTGAGTGACACTGATATTGGACCAAACAAAAAGCTCTTCAACTTGTACTTCTATTTTGAAAAGAATGCATACCTTACTGAAACAAACTTCTTGACGGTTGCGATATTTAGTTCTTGGCTCGTTTTGATATTGTTTTGATTTCCCTGACAACTGAACGACGCCATCGGCAGAAACAGAGATGAACCTGCCACAAGTGAGTTTGATAACAGTCATGTTAAAACCCTGTCAACGACACTTCTCTTTATCATTTAAGGATTTAATGTCAGGTTTTTATTTATTTACTTACTATATTAGAGTCTTTAGCCGCTTTAAAACAAATGCCTATAAGTTACCTGTTAATAAATCAGCTATGATTGTTGTTTTCAAATGTATTGCAGATATTCCCTCGAGTGATCCTGCATCCGCCAAATTCAGCTTTAAACAAGCCTCACAGCAAGAATGGTGTTGCCAGCGGGTCTATTCAAGAGGCTGAAGATAAGTATAGGAGTATAATTGTGCAAACAACACGTGATGGAAGTAACTTTAGGGATCTAAGACAAGAGGAGAGACCAGCTCAAAGTGACTCCTTAGTAGTTGAACCAGTTAAGGTTGATGGCATTGTTATGGATTACATTGAAGAAATGAAATCTAAGGAACTTGACATAATTAAAAAAAGGAATGCAGTTATCATGAAGCGAGATGATATCTTTGTGAGCTTTATGTCTCAGTCTGGTAAGAATGTTCACGCTCAGTTTGCACGAGAACAGTTTATAACATTATATCAAAAGATTGCAACTGGGCTGCAAACTAGGACATATGATTACAGTCGAGGAATCACTGCGATTTGCCAAGCAGAATTTCCAGAACTCCTAATCACTCGTAAAGATGAAAGGCGATTGCAATTGACTGGCAACTTCATTAGCCTTGAAAGATTTGAGACATGTTTGAATGGGAGTACACAGAGATATTCACACTCCCAAACCCCAAATAAAACAAAAGTCAATGACACACCTTACAAGCAACCTGTGAAACAACAGAAATCAATAGACCAAGCCAAAGATGAGACGTGTCCAATTTGTTTGGAACCACTCAAGACCTCTAAATCCACAGTCTTGCCTAAATGTAAGCACAGCTTTTGTAAAGACTGTTTGGAGAGAGCTTTCCAGTTGAAACCAACTTGTCCGATATGCGGAGAGATATATGGCAATCTTACAGGGACGCAACCAAAAGGAGGGACCATGACTGTCACATCGGACAGCTCCTCTCTACCTGGATATGAAAAATATGGCACAATCATAATTAGCTACCAAATCCCAAGTGGACATCAGGGAGTGAGTACAAATGCAGTCAAGTGTTCGACATTCTTCTGCTTTAAGCTGTTCGTTATGACAACAACCAGTTACACAATTGAAATGTTGTCTTTTGATTACCTCATACTCTGCAGGATGAACACCCGAACCCAGGCATGCCGTACCAGGGTGCGTCCCGCATAGCTTACCTCCCTAAATCAGCAGAGGGGGTTAAGGTACTGAAGCTTCTGCAGAGGGCATTCGACCAGCGACTCACTTTCACCATTGGACGCTCATCTACCACTGGACAGAACAATGTGGTGACCTGGAATGACATTCACCATAAGACGTCTCGTAATGGAGGGCCAACCCAGTGAGTTTGGGTGTTGTCAAGTTTTGTGTGGTTGCCTTATCTGAGACAAGCCCTTTTATTTTTTAGCACTGTTTAATCTAAGCGTTCTAATGAGATGTTTTCTTTTTTTGTAGTTATGGTTACCCAGATCCAGACTACCTGAATCGAGTACAAGATGAACTGAAAGCAAAAGGAATTTGCTGATTATACACAGTGAACCTTGTAATCAGTTTATACACTATTACTACAACCAGTAGTCATATTAAAAAAAGGGCAAGAATAAAGTAATATTGCAGTCTTGTGATAACTAATCAAAGTACAGCACTTTTCTTTCCTTTTTTTTTTTTTTTTTACGGACGTTCTTAATGTTTAACACAGTTTTGAATGTATGAATCTCATGAAGCAGTATAAGAGAAACATAGTTAAGGGCCGTTCAGATTTTTGCATTCCACTGTGCTGCCTTTTCATAGTTTTTCTATGTAAATATGCTCTACATGGAGATGTTTGACCATTGCTTTAATGTCTTTTGCAGCATCACGTGTGAACGCATTTTCAAAATGCCCCAAGACAATCTACTATTATGTTATGCATGCAGTATACATTGTTTGTGCTTTTAAATGTAAACCTCATAGTTACATGTCAATATGATAGAGGATCACATCTACAGAAATCAGTTTTACTTTGAAAAAAATCATTGCTATATTATATTGTGATTAGATTTTTTTTTTTTTTTTAATGGATGAACATGCAGTAAAATGAAGTGTATAGAAAGTTACCAGCAAAAAACTCAGCAATGACTGCTGTTCATGAGAAACTTTAATCAAACCAAGAACAAGTCATTTTAGTAACACTAAACTGAATTTTATCTGGATCATTTGTTTACTTTTGTTCTGATTTTGGTGGGTTGTAGTATTCATTTATATCTGTTCAATGATCATCAGTTCAATCCTTGTATTATGTAAAAAATAAAGAACTTCAAATGAAATGTTATCAAATCATACTTAAAAATATATTTTTTTTTCCTTTCTGTGAAGGACATCAACCCAAAGGCATGCTGATCTACACAACAGCTCACTACAACTAGGCCTCTAACTCTATAATTAAAAAGTTAGTGGCATTTGTGTGGGTTGGCTGTCTTTAAGTACTAAACTTGGGTGTCAGTTTGTGTGTATAGATGCAAAAGTGTGCATGAACTTCATTAATTAAATTCAAAAGCTTCTTTTACAAATAATTTTTTCCTTTTGTTAATATTGATATACAATATATAAAACAACCATTTAATAATCTCAGAAAGAGGCTACATTGCAGAAAGATTTACTGGTATTTCGGCAATTTATACAAATAATAATAATCTGACTTACCTGGCCCAAGTGTCCAAGCGAGTCAATGATTAGCCTGTTCTAGCACTGATTTACCGAGGTACAGCTAAATTAGTAACATAAAACATTTTGTGAGAAAAACAACAATAGGAACACTGGAATAATTGGTGTGTGTGTGTTTTAGAGGACAGATATTTTTAGAGGATAGATGAAATGGCTGATCTACTGTATTCTACAACTGTATACAAAATTGCCATGCACTGCATTTCCCCTCATAAACATATTTTGACTACATCTTTATGCTGTCAGCAGCCATCTTAAAGTTGTTTGTTGGATGTTGTGCACTGGCCAGGCGTTTCATGGTTGTAACAAAAAGGAACAGCTCTTGCGTTTGGAAAATGACTTCGGGTCAGAGGCAAGTGAGGCTAGTAAGGCTGCAGGCTTCTGTGTATAAACTGGTATTCTGCAGTATTTAGGGTTTTACATATGATTTCAGTTAGAAAGAAAAAAGACAAAAATGTCTGAATTATTGGCAAATCTGAATTTAATGAACAAACAGATACATAAGCTACTATTTCCATAACTTGTAAAAAGCCAAAAAGCTTGATCCGT
Organism: Spinibarbus caldwelli; assembly: GCA_039654775.1. NCBI lineage: Eukaryota > Metazoa > Chordata > Actinopteri > Cypriniformes > Cyprinidae > Spinibarbus > Spinibarbus caldwelli. The sequence goes on along the minus strand of CM077223.1, from coordinate 25,397,571 downwards.
TCGCAAAATAAGGAAAAAGTAAAAACGTACTACAGAAAATATTTGGCCTCCATGTTGCTGTGGCATTATTTACACTATATACAGTATTTTCATATATGACAGTACTGTCATATTTGTCATTAAATCCTTATTGATAAGGCACCAAATGCTAAGTAGCATGATCCTTTTTTTTAACAAATTGTGCGGAAAATGTACAAAACTATACAAATAGACCGATCACATATGAACATGGTCCATCACAATGAAAAAATATCAACACAAATAAAAATAAGTTGCTGTTAGATGTTTTGCAACAGTTATGAGTGTACATGCATGTAAGAACTACTACCCCATCTTAATCCTTTAAAGATATTTAAACAATATTTATTAACTGATTAGATCATGGATTTGAAGGAATCAATCAATCAATGTAATAAATCTGATTTACATCTTTTTTTAGTAATGACAAACTTGACAACACGTAATGATTACGTAAACTTTCACTTTAGATTTAATGTAATATTAATCTGTTGCCATTCAACTGAATCTAAAATGGAGTCAATGGAATATATTGCAAGTGAACATCATGTGAATTTACCAGTATTTCAGAGTCCCATGGAAAATACAAAATACTTTTCTGCACACAAAATAATCAATACCACATATTTAATGTGCCCATATTTTAATAAAACCCATAATTCTGCCCATAAGTGAGAAAAAAACTGTTGTGGTGCTACATCTCGACTTTATGTAAAAGTTGCATTTCCTCGTATAGTATTTTTAATACAGTTGAATGAATTTGAACCAAACGCGTCACCTTTATGCACAGATTCCTAATACCTATACTGGGTGATCATTCTCAAAAAAAGATTTAGTGATTTCAATGATCGAACAATTTAATGTTTCGAAAGTAAAGTTAACAACCACACAGGTGTCTAAACATCACTATAAAGAATTGCAAAAATTGAACAGAATACTCACATTTGAACCTTCTGTTAATACATTACAATGTATAAACAACAAGCAGCAAACACTTATTCTGCCTTAAAATCACCTTACAAAAAAGATTTATATTGAAATATTCAAAGACATTTTACAATTGGGTGCCGATTTTTGTCCTTTATCAAAAAATCTGAAAACGTAAGGAAAGCAGCATGCATCTTATGTTTAGTTGTCGCTGCTGAATATATAAAGTCTTTTCGTCTTTCGTATTTTTAATCTTAATTTTTTTTGTTTTCATACTTGGTATAGTCACTCAAATGAAAATGTTACAGCAATACTGTATGTTTAAAATGATGATGTTAATGAAGTGGCAGGTTTAGTAAATCTGGGCAAATTCTAAACTGAGACCTTTAGAAATTGTAAACCGACAGCTACTTTTAAGTAGCAGAAAATATTAGCTGTTGCACAGGGATTTTGTTTTTAAACTACACTCGTCAAAGCCCTCCATCAGCTGTAAATGCAGTCAACATCAGGAGTTGCTCGCTTGTGTTCAGCACTGTCAAACAATAAATACGTCGTCTTTCAAAGGCATTTAAGATTATATGGAAGTTTGAAACAACTATCATACATTAAGAAAAATAAAGTGCATATACAGTAGACACCTTTTGTATACACAAATTAATGTACTTTAACAAGTACAACTCTTAGTAAACATGGTCAGATGGCACATATCCTCACAGGAATATTGTATTTTCTCCAGGAAAGTCTCAAAATACTGTATTCTTCAAAGTGTTTCATTTTTTGTATTCTTTACAAAAAATAAGTAGTCTATCAGTTGAACTGAGTGACATACCATGCTCTTTCAAAATGTACCTTGTATTTATAAACTTAGCAAAATGGTAATAGTTTGAATAGCCAGTGTAAATATGCATGTATTCCAGGGGAACAGTATAAATAGTGTATTCTGAAGATTGAGAATATCCTTCTTGTTTTTTGTGTGTTTGTGGTTACCAAAAATACATGTGGTATTGGCCTCCTACTCTCAAATGTCCAGCTTTGGGAAAGAGGTCAAGGCAGCGGTATTGTGTTCAAACTCTTTCATCCAGTAGCCGTTTGATTGCCGATGACTCGCAGGATCTCCCTATGAATACTAGGGTCCTGTGTGTTTATACTAGTGTCACCTACCTGTCCATCCTCATAACTAGTTCGAGGTTTTAAAAAAACAAAACAAAAAAAAAAACAAGTAGATTTTCAGTTCAATTTAAGTTCAGTACTTCTGCTTTTTATGTTCTAATGGAATGAATGCATTCAATATGTGAGATACACACTCAGTATTTAATTTTACAGATATATGCTGAGATAGACATAAACGTACTTACACAAAGAAAAAACGTGTGCAGACATGATCTGTATTTGGAACTACCCAGATGTCCCCATGCTTGTGCAGGTCTGGAGATGTAATAACTGTTACATATATATAAAAAAAGAAATGATCATTAACATGATAAAGATTACAGATGATGATATATAAATCTGTGTTAAAGGTGTACCTTCACATAAGGCTATGCATTTCAGGTTGCGGCTCTGCAGAAACTGCGGGTTCTGGCCTTTCTTCTGTGACTGAAAGCAAAAACAGAAAAATGTGCATCATGTCCTCCAGGTTTCAGGATGCCAAGCATTTTTCATTTTTTAAGAAAGATGTTACAATAATGACTGTGTCAGGTGATTGGGGAAAAAACAGTAATATTAAAAAAGAAGAAAAAAAAAAAAAAAAGGTAGTAGTACTAAAAAAGCTAAATACCTGCAAATGAATATTGGACTTGTTGGCAGCAGTTTCATCTTTTGAAGCAACTTTCTGCTGTTTTTTATTCATCCCTTTAGGGAAAAAAGTCAGTTATGTCAAGCAATTATATTTTTTTGCATATATTTATGTAGAAAGTACAGGAGGTTTTGCTCATAAAGGTTTTAAGACCTGAGTAGCCAAAGGATATGCTTGATAATGGACTGAGATAGATTCCACTCCCATAGATAGCGCCATGGAGCTGCAAACAAAACAATAATTCAGTATGACATTGTGTTAAATAACTCTTTTACTTCTCAAAAGATGAAATATGTCTGCTGAAATACCCAGTAACCTGATACAGTATACACAACTGGATTTAAATACATGTAAGTTTTATAATTTTGTTCTAAGAAACACCCAGTGAATAAGCCTCTCAAGTTCATTCTTACATAAATTTAAAGATGTGGCGTAAAAAGGTCAGTGTACATCAGTCTGCTCAGATGTTTAAGAGGTTTATATAATGCATTATGCATGTATATATACACTATTACATCTTACTACATCTATTTCCACTACAAAAAAGCATCAGCTTCATCCACACTTCATCCAAGCTTTTTTCCCCTCAACCCTTTTTATGATCGGTCTCTTTAAAGAATCTGACACCGTGGGTAATGCATCTGCATCATAATTAGATGCAAGTACCTGAAGCCTCGTGTTTGATGCCACGACCAAACCATTCCTCAAAATGGAATGCCAGTTTTCTATGTGTGATCCACTGAGAGAGAGGGAGAAAGAGCCAGTCAGTTTGTCTTTTTAAAACTGGAAAATCAACAACCAATGTTCTCAAGTCAGCAAGAGACCTCACGCCTGTACAGCTGTGGCTTTAATTAGATTTGTGCAAAAGACAGATTTGAATTCTACGACTCCTTCAATATACAGCTTGCTACACAGTTGAATAACAACTGAACTAGTTAAGACAGCTGGAAATGATTTCCTTTTATTGTGACAATGAAATGCACTTCCATATTTAGAATATTTATTATTAGTGGACATAATCACAATGCCATGAAGCATTTAAAGTGAGATATTATCGCTTTTCTGTTACGTCTTGCAGAGCAAACCAGGCTTGTGGCATCTACAACATTTGTTCAGCACACCCACAGACCATTCACAGACTGCCTGATTCACACTGCACACAAAACTGCAAAGAGCTTGCCAAAAATGGCAAGCTCCAGCCAGACAGATACTGTAATATACTTAGGGACCAGATAAAACATATTTTCCTTGTTGTACCCTAACCATGAATTTATGAATTTGTAATGATGTGGGTCAGATTTGCAGTTTTTTTTTTTTTTTTTTGTAGGTAAATGCTGTATTGGGTGTTTAAAACGGAACTCACTGGAAAGCAAAGGTACTCCCAAAGAGGCCTTTGGCAGCTCTAAAGTTAGATTCTTTGGCTGGCGGACTGCTGAGCAGGAGGAACTGATGGGGTGTGTGCATGAACTTCAGTTGCTGTTGTGAGAGAAACAAGATGTAAGAGCATACACTTGAGACGTTAAGCCTTAATCATTTTCTCTGCTTGAGACTGAGACACTGAAAAGTTCCTTTGAATTTAAAACTTTTCAGGAACACAGAAGAAATGAAAGATTGTTTCTAAAGGAGTCATGGTTCTCTCTTAGGGAGGTAATACCAGTTAGTCTAACCTACGGGTGGGTGATCTTCCCAAAATATCATATCACAATCTTATCACACAAAATCATAATCTTCCCAATTTTGAGATGTTCTATTGAGAATATCCAGACTAGAACAAGCCAATGGCTTATCAGTTTCAACAATGTAAAACACAGTATTGCATTAAACAAACAAAATGGTCATTAAAGCCTGACTTAAATTTTAAAACACCGCACCACTGTATGAAACAAACATACACAACCAGTCAAAAGTTTTTGGACAGTAAGGTTTTTAATTTTAATTTTTTTTTTGATCCGACGTACAGCAAAAACAGTAAAATTTTGAAATATTTTTACTATTTAAAATAACTGTTTTCTATTTTAATATATTTTAAAATGTAATTTATTCCTGTGATTTCAAAGCTGAATTTTTAGCATCATTACTCCAGTCACATGATCCTTCAGAAATCATTCTGATATTCTGATTTGCTCCTCAAAACACATTTATTTTTATTATGTTGAAAACAGCTGAGTAGAATATTTTCAGGTTTCTTTGATGAATAGAAAGTTCAGAAGAAAAGCATTTATCTCAAATAGAAATATTTTGTAACATAATAAATGTCTTTATCATCACTTTTGATCAATTTAAAGCATCCTTGCTAAATAAAAGTATTAATTTCTATAATTTCTTCCTGACGGACTCTATAAATACTCGCCAAGAGAGACATTATGACAGTTTTTTTGTGTATATTTGACCATTTATGTGCGCGCCTGAAACCTCAAATATACTTTGCTTGTTTATCTTTATCTCCGCCTTGGAGCGTGTGCACAGAACACACCTGGGAAACAGGCTCTTTTGCAGTTAATGCACTTTTAATAACTCTTTTATAAAATAAAGCATGTCCCACAGTAGACTGCATTTTACGACAGTCACATTACATGACTGGACTGATTTGGACATTGAAAAACTGAAACTAAAATTTGATTTACTGCACTACTTTGAGTTGTTTTTTTTTTTCTTAATTAAGTCACCACACATGAAAGACACATGATAGAGATGCGTGATATAATTTGACCAGCCACAGTCATCTAGTATTCAGTCACTGCTGTAGTTTTAACATTATTATGTGGACATAAAAGATCATGATCTCTCTGATTCCCTTGAAAAGTAGATCATAGACGTCTTCAAGATCGATCACCCCTAGTCTAACCCTGATCATCTCAATCTAGATCTCAGAATTTTTTTACATTCTCGTGGCATTTGATAGCAGAAATATTCAGGAAATCATTATAGATGCTTAATAAGATTCAAGACTTACTCTAGTAACAGGAAGCTTCACTATGTGTGATCTGTTACTGGAAATCACCCTGTAAAGAAAACAGATTTATCAACCATGTCATATTCCTCATTAGGTTTGAAACCCTCCATTGCAGGACTATAGATATATTTAAATAAATGAGTAATTGCTCATCATATGATCATACTGACTGTACTACAAAGATGGATGTACACACTCTCCATGACTATGTAATCGGAGCTGTTACGAGAGCTCACCATCACATTTACACATCGTTAAAATGCAGGAGTGGAGTAGATAATGACTGAAATGTCATTCTGTCATACCACTGCAGAAGTGGGTGAGCCAGGGGATCATGCTTGTCCATTTGTTTCTTTATCTCCAGGTATGGAGCCTGTGCAGAAGAAATGTCAATGGTCAACATGTCATTGCATTCTGTCAAGGCTTATAAATTAGGTATCAAAGCACTGGATGATTTCTCTGAAGTCGTATGCTACGCATGATATAGGGATTGTAATTTAAACAACTGGGGCTGTCAATATAATGTGTTTAATACAATTTATATTTATACAATTTATATTTATTTATAAAAATACATTGTAATAATTTACATCATATTTAAATTTTATTTCTATTTTAATTGACTGATGCCCTTCAAAACAATATAACAACCACAGAAAAAACATGCTCTTGTTGTAAAATTCTACTTGATACCTGGGTCATTTCTCTGATAGATGCGATACTGTCAAGTGCTCTCATCACTCGATCATAGTCCTTTTTCTGAAGAAGAACTCAAACAATCAATGTAATATTCCTTTCTGAATAGCAGGATTACACTAAAGAGACTAAAGCTAAATGCTCTTGGTGTTTTAAGTACCCTGGGGTTGAAGGCAAGTGCTTGTGAGTCATTGGGATCCACCACAGAGGGATATGGCTCAAAAATGACAACTTTCCTCGGAGACTCCAGTGCAGATCGGCACATGGAGACCAGTAGGTCTACTACCTGTAATCAAAAACAGAAATTGTTAAGGCATTTGGTTAGAAACATGCTATCTTCTGTGCAGAATGACTATATGAGTGCTTACAGTCGCGTATGTGTTTTCTGTTTGTTTGTTTGTGTACCTGAGCACCAGTGGCAATCTCATCAGCAGCCTCATTCATGACCCCTAATGTCTGGAAGGCGAATACACATAACTCTCTCTCACACACTGTGGGCTGCAGGACACATATAAACAAGATCATTAGAAATGAAATGTTATTAGTAATCCAGAATTAATCCAATGTATTCACACCATCTATCAATCCAAGATCTGCTAGTAGAGCAAACAGACTAACTCTGAGCATTGGTCCATTTTGGAACACGTGAGGTTCATCGCAGACCACACAGAACTCGTTCAGTACAGGGATACGCTGCTCTGCATACTCCATAGTCTGCAATTATACATCAAGTCAACACATACAGCATCCGTTCAGTAACATTTCTCCCCTCTATAATAGTAATACAACAGCAGCAGCTGCCAGAAGAGCTCCACCAAATCCCTAATACAAATTAAAAGGACAGTTCACTAAAAAAGAAAATGTTTTCATCACTTTTGAAATATTTGAAATGAATGTTTCCTGAAATGTTTCTTGCACATTCAGTTTTGGTCATAAGAATACTAATGACTGCAGAATGTCAACTACTGCAACCAATCACATGCCCTCAAGCTCAGTTTGCTTCAGGAAAGGACTTTGCATGTATTTACAAATAAAAGAGTCGTATTAATCAGACCCCAAATACTCTTTGATTAATGAATTAAAGCAAAGGGGGAAGTGCAGATTTTTTTTTTTTTTACCTGAACAAGGAAGCCTCTGTCTCTGACTGGAATGGATTTGGCTCCGAAGTTTGGCTACTCGAGAAAACAGAAAAAAAAAAAAAAAAGTTTGAACTCCCTCTAAATTCCAAAACCAAATTCACAAACCAAATGCACAAAGTTGTTTTCAATGCCTCAAGCCAAAAATTACACTTGTGGGAGAAAATGTTTTAACTACTAAATTTCTCTCTCTGCAAGAACATTTTTTTAATAAATCACCCTGCCCTTAACCTGTTAAACTCTCTCATCTCTGCCTGGTTGGAGAAATTAACTGTGAAACTGTTCACTCTTATTTTCGCAGTAAATAAATGCTGTTAAATAATGCTTTCATAGAGAGCTCAACACACTGCAAATTAAGAAAATGCAAATAGAAAAAGCACCAGCAAAATAAGAAAACATCAGTTTGACAGCAAATGTACTGCAAATACTCGCAACACAACCAAATACAGAAATGCGCTGCAAATACTTGCAACATAACCGAATACAGAAACACACTGCAAATACTCACAACACAACCGAATACAGAAACACACTGCAAATACTCACAACACAACCGAATACAGAAACACACTGCAAATACTCGCAACACAACCAAATACAGAAACACACTGCAAATACTCGCAACATAACCAAATACAGAAACACACTGCAAATTCTCACAACACAACCGAATACAGAAACACACTGCAAATACTCGCAACATAACCAAATACAGAAACACACTGCAAATTCTCACAACACAACCGAATACAGAAACGTGCTGCAAGCAGCACAGGCCACAACGGAACCCTTACAAAAATTAACCATGGTTTTACCACAAATAAAACCATGGTTAAAAAAAAACGATTATAGTTAAACCATGGTAACCACAAATTAACCATGGTTTTGCTACACTTACCATAGTTTAACCATGATATTTGTAGTAAAACTGTGGTTATACAAATGGTAGTAAAAATGCCAAAAAAGCCTGGTTACTACACTTTTACTATTTAAAAAAAAAAAAACACACATGGTTAATTTTCGTAAGGGAAATGTTTCAAGGGGACCCCAACAATGCTTACGAAAATTAACGATGGTTTTATTATAGTAAAAGTGTAGTAACCATGTTTTTTTTTTTGTTTGTTTTTTTAAATAAAACCATGGTTAATTTTTGTAAGGGAAGTTGTTAAAGTTTGCCAGCTTACATAATGTTTCACATTTACAGTAATTGTGTATTTCGCCAGGTTATTTAGGCTAATAATATCCAAAAAAGCTAAGGAATCATGTGATCAGGATGTTAAAATAAACAAAAATCTTACCTTTCAGAGTAGACAATGATAAGTATGTCCCAGCCATGTTTGTCATTTTTTGCGGTTCTCTTAAACATTTCCGTTGTGGTCTGTGCGTTATTTGCATCGCGTTTCTGTATTTGGTTGTGTTGTGAGTATTTGCAGTGCATTTCTATATTTGGTTGTGTTGCAAGTATTTGCAGTACGTTTCTGTATTTTGTCGCTTTTTTGCGAGTACTTGTAGCGTGTTTCTGTATTTTGGCGCGTTGTGATTATTTGCAGCACGTGTGTTGTCAAACTGATGAAGATGTTTTCTTAATTTGCAGATCTTTTTTCATTTGCAGCATGTGGCTCTCTCGGCCACCGAACAAAACACTCGATCAAGTATCACTGGCCAAAGCCAAACCAAAGAGCCAATCAAAGTAGGCAAATCCTAATTTATTATGTAATCTCAAGGAACTATTTTCATACTACACATCCTTACCTGAGGTGTGGAAGAAAGTGATGGGGCCAGGATGCCGATTAGCCCTGAGGTAAGGGAGAGGCGTCTGCTCTCGGTGACAGGCTCTTTATTAAAGATGTCGCTTTTGCCCATCTTGGTGCTGCTGGAGTAGGACCTGCTGAGCAGACGGTGGTGGTGCTTCAGGCCGTCCAGCTCTTCAGTCCGCACGCTGCCCGAGCAGGAGCGGCCCAGGAGCCGGTGGGGCTTCAAAGCACCGCCATCGCTACTGCCAGCAGCATGTTCACAGCGAGGCTCTGCCACGCTCGACCGCGGCGACAGTTTATGAGGCCGCAGCGGCGGGCAGTCCTCCGGTTTAACAGCGGTCGAGCAGGGCCTCGGCAGCAGCCGGTGGGGCTGCTTGAGGGGCTGATGTTGCTCCATCCGCGGGTCGCTGGAGAGGGAATGGCCCAGAAGCTTGTGCGACTTGCTGACGCAGCCATCCATTTCTGGCTTCACCGTGCTTGAGCATGTTCGCCGTAACAGGCGGTGGGATTTCGACACGCCATCCTGCTCAGGTTTGAGCTTCTTTTTGCTCTTCACACAGCCAGGAGGAGGGTAGCTGGGGGATCTGAGTTTGCACAAGCAGAGCACATTAATCAAACAACATGAACTAAGGAATACAGAAGATGTTGTGCAATTACGCTTGTGCAAATCCTGCAAATTTCAGAATTCTTCATTGGCTGATTCACACCATTTCATTTTTCATGTTGAGGTCTGCACAGTTCGCAGTGGGTATACGCGTTTCTTGCACTAATGAATTACAGTAGGTTGTGCCGGAGTTAATGAGATACAAAGCATTAAGCATTGCTGACAAATTGCTTCACTGTTTTTCCTGCATCTTAAATTTCATTTGTGGACAATTTTATTATTCATCTAAAAAGAACACACAGGTATGACATTCAGGTAAGATTTCCTCCTTATGATTTTAAAATGTCAAACCCATGGCTACAAAGTCAATTTCATTAATATTACAGCCCAGTCTTCCGCCATCTTGAAGTCTTTCCAGTTCAATAAAACATCAGATTTGTGTCAGCAGTTCCATCAGTTTGATAACCAACCACTGACTCATCATAGGGTCACTCATTAGAAAATCTCAGCTCTTCTATCTCAGACTCTCCAGCTGGTCTAATAAACTCAGAGATCTTGTGGCTGGAACACTTGTTAGCATAAAAGTAAATGCTGGTCTTGAAGACATAAGTTTAGCCTAATCAGACCAAATGTGGAATGTATGGAAAAATGATCACCAAATTTACTCATATACTGTATATGCTGATTGGCAAACAAATTTACTCCAGTAAAACAGAGGATGGAAAACCTCTTTCTCTGTAGATCGTTACTCAAAAGAAGCCTTATACTAGCATTACAATTACTTATTGCAAGACACTTTTTCCTAATTTTTCATAATTGTAGAAACCCAGTCAAACAGATAAACCACAGAAGAGCACACAAAAAAAGTTTAAGAGTAGGTCAAGACTGGTTAAAACTTATTCAGAGAATAATGATTAAATGTTTGAAAACCTGTTCTGTACTGGCACAAAGCAATAACAGCAATAAGTAAGAACAGAAAAAAAAATTCTGCTCACACTTTATTTTAAGGTCCAATTTTTGCTATTAACAAACCATTAACTATGACTTTTGCCTGAATAAACTCCTAATTTGCTGCTTATTAATAGTTATTAAGGTAGTTGTTAAGTTTAGGTATTGGGTAGGATTAGGGATGTAGAATATGGTCATTCAGAATATGTGCTTTATAAGTACTAATAAACGGCCAATATATTAATAATAGGCATGCTAATAAGCAACTAGTTAATATTGAGTAATATAGAAAGAGTTTAAGGGTTTTAATGTGTGAGGTTAGTTAAATATGTTGACATTCACCAGTAGAAACCAGTTTTCTTCGTGAACAGTTCTTTGGACCGGGGTATAAAGAGCTACAAAGGGGGATATAAAACTCAGGACTAGGGTTGGCCTGTATCTGATAAGCTGTCCAGTACTGGTGTAGCTGAGTGACTTTTTTCTTACCTGCGTAGAGTTGAAAATATGTGCAGGGGAGACTTCACCTTCTTCTCGGTTTGCTTTTTGCTGTGTGGGCTGATGAGTTTATCTTTGCTCTGACACTTCCACTGCTGTGTGACAAAGGTTTGCATTATCCTGCCAAGAGACACTCATGAAGACACTCATGACACTCATGAAGTTTAATGACACTAGAAAACATTTTCCAGTAGTTTCTTACTTTTTCAACTGATGTCCAAGTCCAAATCTGTCTTTTGTAGACACTTGAAACACATCAACAGTGGGAACTGGAAACGGAACATGACATTTTCCATGAGAAAGGTATTGCAAAACAAAGTACCACATCATGTAACCATTTTCTACAGACGTTTGATTTGGCCATCAAAGCGTATCAGAGGTTTTTAAAACACTAGAACAGAAGGTCACTCTGAAATGAGCCACTTATGAAGAGCAATATTTTGGAAAGAGAACAAGAGCACGCATTACAGCCATGTCCAAGTAACTTCTCTCTCTTTCTCCTGTAATCTGAACTGAAGTGGCCATGTTCTTGAGGCAAGTAATTCTGAACAAATCTACAATCAACAGAGAGAGCTCAGTGCAAGGACACTTTAACGACTCTCACTGACAAGAACAAGTTAATTTAAAAGTGTATTTATGCAAAAGGAACACAGAAAAAAAATACATCTAACAAGGCAAGTTGGGCAAACTAGTCTAATGTCGTTAATAAGAAAATGATTTGCAGGATTTTCTTAAAGAGTTGTTGATATGTTTAACAAAGTTCAATCAAAATCTATGTATCCCTGGTTGGGAATCATGGCAATAAACCTTAGTCAGGTTAATGTCATATTTAATTTTTGACAGGAATGAAAATGAAGCCGTGAGTGATAGAAGTACAGTGCGTTCAATGGACTGTACTGCTTTTTTACAACAAAATTTTTCCAAAAGTCTTTTTTAGTAGACAAAAACTCCATGAAACAGTTTTGAAAGATGTGAGTTGTGAAAATTATATGATTTAGGATTGTTATACAGTGTGTACCACTGTTAAAGACTAAGTCTATACATCACAGCCTTGTTTTCATCTGTGTTAAATTCAATATGGCATCCAACCTGACAAAGGACTACAGATGTTTACAAGATTAGTATTTTCTTACAGAAAGTTTGTTTTTGTGTATGTATATGTGTGTGTAAGACAGAAAGAGAGAGCGAGAGAGCAAACTAACCTGGCCCATTCAGATACTGTGTGAGGGAGCAGTGAAGCCGCACAATAACAGGTTCACTCCGGATCACATCCCAGGCAAGTGCAATCTCCTCCTATCAACAAATGCTTCATTTCAGTTTCACACAATAGAACTAAAAAAATCTGTGGTCATCATCATTTATCTTTAATAAGACACTGAACAATAACACTTACATCTAGGAAAGTGACATCAATGTGTAGGTCGATGTCCACATCATCGATTGCACCATATTCCCTGTATTTTGTGGGGGGGAAATTTGAATAATATTTCAGGCTTGGTGATTATGACATTCCATCTTTGACAAAAAAATAAATAAATAAATCCTCCTAGTGTGATTATTCTTTATTCACAGCAGGTTTTAAAATACATACTCATTAAGACCAGAAAATTACTAGAATATATTACTCAGAATATGTTGTTGACAGTCAAGCACAAAGCTTTTACGATTCGAAGGGAATTCACAACAAATTTAGACATGATGAAGCAGTTCACTTTGTTTATACAGTCGGCTTACAAAGCATTCTCCTTTAAAGTTGATGTGAATAGTCATTTGCTCCCTATTTTAAATGAGTTGGAAGGAAAAAGGACTGTTTTTATTCATCAGCAAATAACTGAGTGAAATTAGACAATGCAAATTTGCTAACAAAATATCAATATTTGGCTATTGGTTAGCGTGTAGCCCTAATGACGTAAGTGGGATGCAGTTTGATGCTCCAGCTCTGTTGCTGTGCTTCACTCAAAGCATTTATTTCTCATAAAACCATCATGATGAGTTTGTTGCGTTGCTCTGGGCTAACTGTTACCATGGTTACACCACACTCCCAAATGCAGTCGCTGTCTCAAAAGCAAAAGGTTTGAGGAAATAATAATCCCCTTTGAGCTGTCAAGGGGAAACAGCTTACATACAGCCGATAAACACACACTCATGTTCAGACACATGTAAACAGACAAAATTACATATTTACTAAGGTAAAAGAAAATCAGAGCAACTTCAAGGAATCATTTAAGATGCGTTATGCTGTTTACTGAACATGTTGTGCAATAACCTAAAAGCAGTTTTTCTTTTTCATTAAAATCAAGTTCAATGAAAAGGCAAAATCATTTAGTGGAACATGTCCTGGAATTATTAAAGGGGGCCTCAGTGAACCCACTCATAAAGACTGCAGCAAAAGCAGCCCAGGTCATTTTTCAAGCAGAACACTGAATAAATACTGAAAATAGTTTTCCATCCATGACTCAGAGCAAATGCATCACACAGATCACACACTAGACCGAATATAAAACACACTTCTGCTGCTATGAATAGAGTCTTTTATGCTGTTCTTTCATTTGACTGTCTGCTGTTATCAAAGGCAGCTTGACAAGATAAACTTTCAAGGACAAAGCTTTTAATAGCTGTCGTCGCATGAAACACCATTCAGATTGCCAGATTTTGCAGGGTGAATCATGTTCTTGTTGACAATCTGTCAAGAGCTCTTTTCATCTGAGTTAAGCACAAACAAGAGCATGTACGTTTTTTGCTGCTGTCCACAGAATTCTTAAAAGCAGCAGTTTCAAATTTGTTATTTCTCTCTATAAATTTGCTCCAATGTTGATTATAGTGCAGATTAGCTAATAGAAAGCCTCTCCGTTAGGATAAAAAAAAAAAAAAAACACAGCCATCATTACACCATTACAGGCCTGTAATCAAACTGAAACCACTCAGACTCTCACAGACCGTCCTTCAGTTGATCACAGAGCATTTCCCCAAATGACAGATTGGAGAAATGGCCACCTGAGGGTTATGGGACCTGGCTCAGCCAGAGAACGTCCTTGACTGGGTTAACAGTGCCAGAACACTAAAGAATGATTGCTCAAGGTGTTGTTTCCCATAAAACACTTCTCTGGTGGTGGGGGATTTCTGAAGGAAGTCACAATTTCAATACTTTTTTTCTGAGCTGATGAAATGTTTGCACTTTTACTGACTACTTTATATTGAATGTTTTTCATTTTATGTGGAAAAAAACAACGTTTCATTCGCAAAAATGTTCTCATATCAACATCAAGAAAAATGAATGGTCAGATACCTGAGAGAAACTGCATGATGGCCATATAAGTCCCTCACGGCTGCCAAATCAGCCTCCAGCTGGGGGTGTTTGTGAAGCTCTCCATCATAATTTACCTGCCCACATAAACACACAGGTCAAAGGGTTGATAAACAGGAGCACCAGTTCAAAAATTTTTTTAAAAAATCAAGAAACACAGGGACAGCTGCTCTACCACTTCTCTGCTCATGACTGTTTCTACCTTGAGACTTCAGAGGTGCATTTATATTGGCTACACAATGAGCTTTTACTCAGTATAAGATTCAGAGCACTTCAAACAAGCTTCCAGACATTAATCATGTTCTTTTTAACCTGTTGATGTCTCTGCAGTCTTTTCACAATTAACATATGGCATACACTTTCAGGGCTTGACAATAAGGACTGCCCAACGGCCCGTGGTTAGCGTTAAAGACGCTCAGGACAGTTGACATTTGTTGATGGCCTGATCAAGCCAATGCTGCATCATCAGAAAAGTTTATCATTTGCACTTGTTTTTAATACTTGCCAATTTAAACATTCAAGCGATTTCAAAGGAGAACTGGAATGCTGCACTCATACGATTTTTTCTGTGTGTTTTCTTTCGCTTGAACAGACAAATACATTCAAAATTATGTCAAGTTTACTTATTACCATCTTGGTCAGTATCCTCGAAAACACAGTTGGTTGTCTTAAGTGAAAGCCAGCAGTCAAAAAAGAAATTGGATGTGTATCATTATATTGATTCCGTGCCTTATTGACAGCAGCCTAACCTACTGCTGCCTGTGTCATTAATGTCTCTCAAACAGCAACAGACGGAGAAATTCACTCACTACTCTTAACTGAATAACTTTTGTAGCTTTAACTGGGATTAATCTATATTTAATTTATAAAGAGAAGACTATGCAATGTTATTTCACATTTGATTAATAATTTTCTGATTATTAATTTTGTATTTATTAGAATACAAGGTCACATGGTCACATCTAACGAACTATTTTATTTTTTGTGGCAGGGCCAAGTAAAAACTTGAACCGCCACTCCAACCAGGCCAGTAGAAAAAATTCTTAGCATTGAGCCCTGACTTCAGATTACTCTATTATAAGACCAGTCTCTTTAGACTGTGTCCAAAAACTACCTGGCTTCTTGTGAAATTTAATTTGCCATGCCAGCATCTTCAGAGTATTTGATTTTATCATTGATTTTATTTTCCTTGATCCTTTTTCTAATGCAGAGCTGAGCTGATTAAAAGACAGAGAGATGTTGTGTCTTAGAAGAGTGCAGAGACCATATTTCTCAAGAGATCCAAGAGTAATCATAATACTCATACAAACCTAGTCAGTTGTAATTGCTGCAAGAAGTTAACAGGAAAGGTGAATTGTTAATCAGGCAAAATATGATTCACAGATTTCGATTAAATGTCCTTAACTACGGAGTAGTTTGTTTTATTCAAAAGTGTTTTTTAGATATTCAAATACTTTCTTCTAATCCAGTTGAATATACTAAAATAACTCATCGGGTAAGTCATTCGTATTTCCATGAAAAGTGTAAACATTGAACTGTTTGTTTGAGCCTCTAGACTTGCCCATCACAGCACCACTGGCTCAACCAGTTTGAGCATTAGTTTGAGACAGGACTATCTATTTGAAAGACATAGGTAATGTGCGATTATTTAATCTTAAATCAGTCATTTTTGCAGGTCCATGAAAGTTACTGTTTCTTAATTTGCTATGAAAAAAAAAAAACTACAAATATATACAGGCCTTTACATAAAAAGGAAATAAGTATGGCCTATTATGTACATTGATCATGCTTTCGTCAATGTAAATGATGGATGAAGTTCGGTCTTTTTAGATATTCAGTACAACAGAGATCAAGAAAATTCACCAGCTGTTCCGAAGTTCAGAGAGAATCTGCCAGCATGTGGCATGGAAGAGCCTCCCGAAGACTTTGAGACCATCAGAACAGCAAAGGATTGCAAAACTGCCACATTACAGTCAGCAAGAGCCAGTGAGCATTCACAGCATGGCACAGGCATTAGGGCATGAATCTTCATCGCCTTTGGACTGGTCCTCACAGAGCACACAAAGCTCACTCACTCACTCTAGCTTTATGGATTTGCTCCAGTGGATGGTCACATGATTAATTTAAGCACAATCCATGTGTGCAAACATTAATTTTCAGGATGGAAACCTTCTCAGAGGAGTGAGGGACTAATCATTAAAAGTTAAGAGAGTTATAAAGTTCTTTTATATGAGCTGCAAACTACTTTAAGTAAATTTACCATGAAATGAAAAGTCTGAAGCCCCAGGTGCTGTGGGTTTGAAGCTGCTTTTATACCTGTAAGACCTTAGTAAGTTAAGTTGCAGTGACCATGTGAGGCAGGACCTTGTTTAGCAAACTCCAACTCTGAAACGTTCACTATTATCCCTATAACTAAAGGTCACATTTGCACATGCTTCTAAATTTCACTCTGCACCAATAAGTGTCATAAAACAGTCATTTAATATTAGACTGTTGTGAGAGAATTCAGGAAGAATGAATTGTCTGTTGATAGCACACTACAAAAAACTGTTTTCTATTTTTAATATTTTATTCTCATAATTTATTCCTGTGATGGTAAAGCTGAATTTTCAGCAGCCATTACTCCAGTCTTCAGTGTCACATCATCCTTCAGAAATCATTCTAATATGCTGATTTGGTGCTCAAGAAACATTTCTTATATATTTTCAATTCTGAAAACAATTTTTAGGGTTTTTTGATGAATATTAAGTACAAAACAACAGCATTTATTTGAAATGTAAGCCTTTTGTGGCATTATAAATGTCTTTACAGTTACTACTTTTGATCAATTTCATGGATCTTTGCTGAATAAAAGTATTAATTTCTTTCCTCCAAAACATTGAACAGTAATGTAAAAAGAAGGCATGTTTGCACTAACAATGATGACAACAGCTGCTATTTCAATGCATTTATTACTTGATTAATAGGATTTGTAGGTGGTTAGTCAATAAGACTGCACAGATTCCACAGACTGAAATGTTATGTAATTGAATGTAGTGTAGTGACTCAGCTGAACTTACCTGTCCAACATAGTAGAACTCCTCTGAATCATTGTCACCCTCTGAATCCTCCTCTATAGCATAATGGCACTGGAGAGGTTTTAAAATCAAGGCAGAACTTTAGTCACAGTAAAAGTGATTCAATGCCATACCTGACATTTGTAAATAAAAGACATTTTATGATAAAAGTAAAAAATATGGTCTAATTTCTTACTGCGTTTTTGTCGGTTTGAAGTTTTGATTTAATAGACAGACAGCTGGTGGCATCGTTATTTATGCGTATTTCTAAAGACAGAGTAGAGTGAAAGCACAGATGTGTGAGGATGGTATGATATTGTGAACTGAGAATTTCAGATTAAGATGATAACTGGCATAACTCCTGTGCCAGGCCTGGACATGTCCTGAATATCCAAACTTTCTAACCATTGTTTTTGTATACATTATGCATGTATGGTGATGGCAATACAACTGTTTCAACTGAAACCCTGAATGTCTTACTACAAGACTAGTTTTTATTGTTAATTCCACTTCAATTCCAAACCACAAAACCTACAATCAGTGCTCAGAATCACAAATCTGTAAAATCTGGGATAACACACTGCCACATTAAAGTGCTAAGAGAACAGTGAGGTCTTGACCAAAGAAGTGGTACTAGCATTCTCAACACCTCTGAGTAAAAATAGTTTATTATGCAGAGGTCTGAGTCAGAAAACATTTACAACTGAAAAAGTGTGCACATCCAAGATCCATCAGCAGAATATACACAGAATCATTAGTTGCAATGCACTGTGCTGGAAGATGTCAAGGCTTTTTTATTAAATGTGTGGATTGGAAAAATATTAGGTGTGCATGACATGCATCTATTAAGCGTTTAACTAACTGCTGGGGGAAATTAGTGAAGATCTCTGCTGTTTTGCCACTTTGTTTTGGCACATATGTCTTGGTCTAAAAAAAGGAGCAGAAGAAATGCAGTACGATTCCAGGATAATTTATTTCCAGGATTACTGCCAGTGTAATCAAACAGCTCCAAAAACAGAGAAAGACTGGCTAACACTATGTGAATACTGCAATAACAGGATCTTTAGATGATTATCCTAAACAAAAAGTACTAAAATGTACCACTGCATTACCATGTTCTTTTTTTTTGGGGGGGGGGGGGGGGGGGGGGAATGCCGTATTTACATGAACAGTGTATTCATTCAGTACCATGTGCTTCCACCACAGCACTTTTGTTTTGTACTGACCATCATTTATGGCCGATCTGAAGAATTACTGTTCAACCTCTGAGCCAACTCAATGAAATTCGATCGTGTAGGTGTTGGATTCATGGTAGTTTAGGGTTTGAGCAAAAATATTCAGCTGACAGGGCCTTGACCAACATTTAAAATGACTGAAATACTCCTGAAGCACAATCTGGATGTGGAAGGCTGCTGGTTCCCTTTTCCTTAGGCGTGACTTTAAAATCTCTGATCATTCAACTGGTTCATTGGTTTTCTTCAGCTGCAGCTCTATTATGATTCATTATTAGATGGTAACGATTCTTACCTGTTGCAATTCTGTGGAAAATCACTGGTATTGGATCCCTGGTGACTAACACTTCATCATTGTTTTCAGAGTTAGACACATATGTGTTATCTGAAAAGACAAAGACAAGCAGGTGCCATTAAAGCACCTAGAAAAGTAAACCTGAAGAAGATCTAACAGTGTAATCAAGCCTGGCAAGCCAAGTGGTAACCAAAACCAGTAACTTGCAACTTATACATAATAAATAGAAACACTCCAAATGAGAGTGAAGAGAGATACGTGCTAATTCTACAGTTTCTGGACAATCCACTATTTTCAGGTTAACACAGCCCATGGCATTCTTTGGCAATGTTGTCTAAATCTGTGCCAAGCAAATTCATCATTCTTATGCAAAGCTGACTGTCTGCCACTATGCTGTGATTCAGGCTACACTAAGTCCTGCAAAAAGGAGGTCTGCATCTACTAGATTTAGATTTAAGGGACAACTCTTGTGTGTTGAATCAAAGCATCAAAGTAAATTTTAGGCTTAGAGCAACGCCACATCTTCACAACAAAATGCAATTTTAATGTGTGTGTGTTTTGAGGGGGATAAATGTTCAACTTCTGTTTACTATTTAAAAAAATCTTACTAAGCAAAGACAAACTAAATCCACTGGGCAACTACTGAAAACCAGCTACCTAAAAATCCAGAGTTGTCACTATACCAATAAAACCCACAGAGCTTCAACATCAAGAGAACGAAAACAAACACAATCGTTCACTTTAATGTATTGTACCGTTATAATTACATGACAGAACAGACACAATGGGAAAGATTTAAGAGTATGAATCAGCTGTGGTACAGCATTTCATCTGATGCTGAGAATGATGCAGTTACTGGTTTATAAGCATCAGCCGTCACTTTACACAGTAGACCCTGCATCATCTTTCCTATCAGGTCAGGTATTATGGAATAAATGACACTATGAACTATATTTATATATTTTAACAGACAAACTGGACTGCCACATTGTTAGTGCTTGGCAGGGTATTGTTATGCACTTATGTCCCTTCGTCAATAAAAGTATATGGCATTTTTTACTGGTTTTATCTCTGACGAGCTGAATCCAGTTGTTTTGAACCGTAACATTACCCCCCGTTTGAATAATCATTCATGTCCTCAGCACAAATTTTGCAGAACAAGATACATGGCAACTTAGAGTAAAAACTTAGAATTAAGGCTTTTTCAAAACGCATAAGTAGGTAGTAGGACTAGTATTAAAAGACTAATGCTCCTTATTGTAACATGCAGTGGAGTGGTGTATGATCCATCCATTTATCAAATAATCCATCAATTTGTGTGTACAATACCTGGATAATCATCAGAGACATGAACAGAGTAGGACACCCTGAAAAAAAAAAAAAAAAGAAAACACACAAATATTAGTATTAGAAGGGATACATGTATGTAACACTGCAGTCCATTACACTGCTTCTCAGACACATTCATGCACATATGGTACCTGACACACAAATGTCTCATTTCATCACCCTGAATCAAAGCAGAAACAGTTTGAATACTATCATATCAAATATTGTGACAGAGCACTGCTGGAGCTACTCTTAGACACAGAAAAGTCCAGATGTTTTTTGTTTCTTCTCCTTTTTGCACCTGTTTCAATCTTACTGTAATAAGCTTTTCATTTATTCTACCCGACTCAGTACAGTGCTGTCAAAGACACTGCAAATAACTGAAAAGTTAAAAAGTCAAAAATCTGAGACCACCAGTAAAAATCTTGATTTTTAGCATTTTCTATATTATTCTATTTTTAGCTTTCCTTTTCTTTTTTTAACAAATAATATTATTAGCATAAAACTCAGTGAAAAGTTGAACATCACTAAACCATTGACAAAAAAGACAATGGACCCGCATGAACTCCAAAAGCTTTGCAAAACCAGTGTTTCAAAATCATGGTAGATTTAGACATGGTTTATTTTTGTGTTGACTTGATTTTTTAAAATAGAATGTTCATAGATTTTGGGATCCCACCAGTCCATCGCTCACTGAATAGCTGACATTCTAAATTGTTCACATAAAGGCTTATGAATAAATTAAAACAAATGATCTGCTACAAAAAAAAAAAAAAATCATTTTATGTTTTGGTGCAGTGCAGAAATGCAATGCTGTGAAAACTGCAAAAAAATAAATAAATAAATACATAAATAAAGCATCGATTAAATTTGACAGAATTAAGGAAATGTTATATATAAATTCCAAGTGACGCTTTACAGAAGAGACCATCAGATCCCAGAAGGGTGCTGCCCACAAGTCCTGAAAACAGCTAGTCTACTCAAACACTTAAGTAAGAGGTAATTAAGGAAAGTGTAGTATCTATTTCACGCAATCAAGTAAATAATGTTGCAACGAACAGTGTTGACAACAGGACACTGTCTCCCATGAAGTGCCTTCAATTAATGTGGAGATTAAGTGGCTTGCTAAAAAGCCCTATAGTGATCAGTATGAAACTGCCAAAATCATATTAATTACCTTGATATAGGCTGATCTGGCGAAAGTGAAAATATAATATCACGCAGGTGACCTTTATGTGCTTATGTTTTTTGCTCCATTGCACGAAATGAAAGAATGTTTTCAGTAATTAATGCAGCCAATTACCTTATACATAACATTAAAAACCATGGAAAATAACTTCATGAAAAAAAACACAAGTGTACTCTATGTAGACTCTGACTACTACTGGTGTAGAAAGCAATACTAGCCCATAAGTAATTATGTGATGACAACACGGAGAAGAGAGATTGATTCACTGGAAGTGAAACCCCTCCTGAGGTCTCACACAGGATGGTGCCACTCACAGAAAGCATTATTCACAATGACACCTGGCTTTAATAAAAAATGACTTGGGTTGTGTTACGCATGATACAGGGTTTTATTGGTCACATGAACACACTTTTCCTCAAGTGCTACAAACATCTGCTAAATGGCAATAACTGCAAAAATGTATTAAGTTCAGGTGCATGAGGTTTATGCTTATGTTCCATCACACAAAGTCTTCTTAATATTCACAGGCTCAAAAATGCATCTTTGGCATAATAGCTAATTTCATAGTATCTAATCTACTTTTTTCTGCCCAACATCAATTTCTGCTACTGAAAAAAATATAAAAATGACCTTTTAAAGTAAAAAAAATAAAATAAAATAAAATAAAATAAAAAATATCCAAAACAGATGAACATGAATCTGGCAGTGTTTTATGTTCATTGTTGTACGCGTCATCGCTGTTCAGAAATAAAATGTTCAGTAAGGGGTGCTAAAGGTTAAAGCTCTATAGGGTTTGAAAATAAACATACCACCAACACTGAACCTTACCCTAAATCTACCTGATGGTGTTAACTAAAGCAAACACATTGAGTAGTAGTACTTATTTACTTTTATTGCCATGTCGGTATCTAAGGCTATCTTCACGACAAAAACTGTTGGAATAATACAAGGGGTTACATAAAATATAAAAACCAAATAAACACAAAAATACAGCAATTAGAAGTGTATAAGATTTTTTAATTAGCATTTGATAATTCTAAAATATTTTCTAGTAAAATCTTACTAAACATTTACAAATCTTACTAAACTTCCCTGAGTGAGCGTACTTCAAAAAGTTTTCTACTTGCATTAAATCCGGGACAGTCTAACACATTTACTGAAGCTGCTATGCCATCTTAGCTTGCTTCTACAAACCTCTGAGCTCTTTTATCGTGGTTTGTGTTTTCACGGGACACATACTTGTGCGCTTAGCATCACAAGTGCCATGCTCTACCAGGTGAGTTATTGAGCAAGTTTACCAAGTCAAAAAAGCCATGGAGCTGATAATGTGACACAAACATTAAAATGTATCAGTTTAAAAATCATGCACTATGGTAAAAGTGTTTTCAAGTACTGTGCGCACAATTAAGTATTTATCTATTAATTATCATTGATAATCTGGCCCTGTAATCAAAATTATTGTGAAAAGAAACAAAAGTTGTTCACATTTTACTGCACTGGTGTAGGGCTGGGCAATATACCTAAATTTGATATCTCAATATTTTTCCAAATTTTGATGATGATATATACCTCATATTTTTGCATTTGCTCTAGAATAATTAAAAAGGTGATTTCTTCTGCCCCAATTAAAATAAACTGACCTAGTGACCACTTGCTGCTTTTTATTAAATAAACACATGGAAATGTAACAATATGCAAAAGGAATGCAAAATGGCTTACAGAAATGAATTCTGACAGCTTCTTTAGAGCAATTTAAATCACATACAACATTTTACACAGCACAAGTTCCCTGTTTCACAAGTTTTGACTAAGAATGCAAGTCTATCAACGGTTTCTGGTTTAAGAGATGCTCTGTGGCATGACACTATGTTCCCACTGGCACTAAAAATTCTTTAGTGGGGAACTATTTACTGGAATACATTAGCACTTCTTGGCTAGTTTGCAGGAGAAGTGAAATTGCCTATTGGTGCCATCTTTGGCACATCAATCTTAATTTTCAACAATATTCGATATCCTGTAATTTTACATCAATTATTCAATTATCACGAATTCACGATAATCTAATATTTGACATATTGCCCAGCCCTACACTGGTGGAAACTGCAGTGAATTTTATGTATAGGGATGTTTTTTGAGTTTTGCAAAAATATAGATAGAGGCACATTTTTCCAAGCCTGTGAAGCCTAGGTTGGAAACAACCTGAGCACACTGACTTACACCAATGAAAGTACTTTTTCAGGATCCGGATAGTGCCATAAAGTAATAAGTATCCGTTTCTAATGTCAAATGTACAGATTTTCAGAGAATAGACCACCAATTACCCAAATCCAAAATGACAAGGTAATTACAGCTATTGCCTCTGGTGTCTCCTGCACTGGTTGGCTTGATTCTGGGATAAAAATGAAAGAACAGCATTATAAATTGCTGACAAACGGGGTCACATGCCAAGACAGGAGCTTCTACACCTGAAACTTGCTCCCCAAGACAGAAACAAAGCATTTGTGTGTATATGGAATAAGGAATGCACGGGCTTCAGTGAAAGCAAACAACCTCTACAAGCGGATGGCCCAACACAGGAGAACGAAACCGTCCGGGCAGGTCTCAGAAGTGCATCTACAGTCATTTTTCAACTGCCTGTCACATTGAGAGAATCCTTCCCTTGTGGATTGCATAGGTCATAGGCAAGTAGTACTACCACAAAATAATAACTGTAATGTGATGAGTGTGATGAAATCAGGGCTCAACATGATGCTACAGTATAAATGTACTGCTGATATGCAGTTCAAATGTGTCACCAGTAGCCCCACAAACAACTACAGAAAGAAAGCCAAAGGTTGAACAGATAATAGTAAAGCAGAATATAAGCTTCCTTGCAACAGCTGCATAAAACATTATTCAACTATTTGGCACATTAATCATTCAATTATTCCTCACATTAGCACTTGCCTTTTGTATAATCTCTTTATTCTACGGTTTACTCGGTACACATGATACATAAACACACACATAAATATATACACACATTTTAAGCAAATATTAATGTATCTGGCTTAGTTTGTAACTGAAGTTTGCACTCTGACAGATGCTGTGCTTTATATAACCCTAAACTGGCATAAAATGGTTACAAAAACCCAATGCGGTGTTAGTGTGGCAAACTACTTCTGCTTTTGATACTTTCACTTTCTGCACTGTACAACACCTTTACAACGTTGATCTACTCCCTGAATTAATAGTTTACATCTGTTTGATATAGTATACCAAATGACCCAAAGTTTATTTCCAGTGGTCTGCAAGTATCCACATCTAATGCAACAACATTTGTTTGAATTAGAGTTTGTCACAATTTAGCCCTCATGGTAATTATGCAAATTCAGTTATACCAAGATGATGAAACTCAAACATAATTTGTGTTGATCTCGGCCATGATGGATTATTCATGAGAAACTACTGCATCTCTGGGATTATGAGCTTGTCTGTTCTTTTCACTGCTTGAATTATCTTATACCTACTTTGGTTACATCTAACAAAAGTGATCTCCATGCGAATATCCATCTTTGAATGGTTTGTTGTATCAAATATCAGGGTTATCTGGCATATCAGATATTAGAGCTACCCTGTTTTCCGTGAAGAAAATACAAAAACACAAAAATGACAAAGAAAGGGCGCAAAAAATGACGCCATGTCTATATTACATAGAAACGTTGATCCTTCAGTGAAAGATGTTCAGTGCAGGTTGCAGCTCTACAAACAGGAAATGTGCTACTTCCTCTATAAGGCAAGGTGCAATGATTTTTCATAGAGAGCCTGCCAGCTAATTTCCTGCTTATAATCCAAGGCACCTCCTCTAAGAACAAGAGTGACATTTGCAAACAAGTTCAAATAGAAGATGACAAGGAACTCCCCATTTTTAATTCAGGCAGCCTAAATGGATTACATTTTTGCTGTGGCAAAAAACTAAACATGGAAATAAACAAGTAATCTAGCACAGTGTTACAAAACAACAAAGTGCAAATTTTAGAACTGCCAAATACATGTATATGCATTAAGAGTTTGTGTTTGGTGTTGTAATTACTATTAGGACATGAAAACAAATCAGTAATATAATACAACCAAACACTTTTAACCAACAGTAATTGAAACTCAAAGACCTTATTTAAAAGCAACTACTGGGAAGACAAGGTCCACCATTCTGCTTCCACAAATCTTTCCAGGACCTTCTTATCAGTACTGGTACTGCTTCAGTGAGTCTAAAGTGCTTTCCTGGACAACTCATTTTTAATTAGCATATTTATCATAAAATTTGCATGACTATAGGGAGCGAATTTTATAGGGAGGGCTCATTTTAACCAAGGTCTAGTAGCTTTGCAGGTATTACTCTTCTAAATGGCCTCGAGCTAAAATTTCCGTTTGGTATCACATCTGACTTCATTGTGAAATGAGGTTTCAAGTCCCATTTTGCCAAAGAAAGAGCTGTCTGTCTCTCATCTCAATCTGGTGGAGAAGTCTTAATATGTTGGCAGAGTTAAGGTTTGTATAGTAAACAGTTCAATAGATTGGACAGACTGCCCTTTCAAGAATTAGAGCAATGGTGTTCTTCTCATCTTTCCTTTCACCAAACAATATTGTGCATTAGATACAAGATTGAGTAAGACGACACGTGCCCACTTGACGTCAAGCTTTCACAGACTAACCCAAATCCACTCCTAACTGAAAGTACCATGAACTTCTGCTAGCAGAAAGTAGTGTAGAGACAAACACTGATTCAGCAAACAAAGCGTCAGCTTTTCTTGTAGTGTCTTGTAATGTCAAGACCAGTAAGTAAATGACATTCTACATCACACAAATCAAAAATCTTTAAACTTGACATCAAAGCCCATCTATCAAATATTTACAGCTTTCAAGCAAATCGCTACACAAAAATGCACCAAAGGTGTGGCCCCTGGAGAGTGACATGTAAATCAAACAACCACACTTGAACACACTGGCATTCATGATCAACAGAGCGATGAGAATATAGACTTTAATTTCCATCAGCTAGATTCAGATTCACAGGGTTAAAAAACACATTGTGAAAGAAAGAAAGAAAGAAAGAAAAGGACATGACTTGATCTTCTCCAAAAGACAGTTTCTTAGTGCTCCGGGTTGTTTACTAGCATACAATAATGAGTTTATTCATTTTTATGTGAGGAACACAGCAGCTAAAAATGGCTGCCTATTCATCACTGTAAAAGTAATTAGTCAATGTCTAATATGTCAATGACAGAGCACAAGGTAATTAATTATATGTAAATACAATCTATTGTTAATCACAGTGCAGCTAAGATGCTTAAGGTGGTACATATTTATCAATGCACAGGATTTCATAAGCACTGCTGACCACAACAGAAGTGAGCAGTGACAATGAAGATGAGGTTACTGTCCTCACTGGTGGGGTATAACGTGAAACGAGAACAAATGAACCTCAAATGAATCCACAATGACATCCTCAATCCAATTAAAGCCTTGTGCATCATGACCGAGACACCTATTAAAGGCTTAGTTCACCCAAAAAATGTCATTGCTTTATAGTTTCATAGTTTTGTTATTGTTTGCTCATCCTCATGTTGTTCTGAACCTCTATAACTTTCTTCAGTGGAGCACAAATGAGATTTTAGGTTTCACTCTCCTTTCACTTTCATTCCATCTTTTACCAAAAATAAAAGCGAATGTATAGAGACACTCCGCCTGGCAGCATCTTTCCTTTTCCACAGAAGCAAGAAAGGTTTTGAACAACATGAGGCTGATAAAATGGTGATGAAATGTTCATTTTGTGAACCAAACACTGACAATATACTTACAGTTAATAACTCTAAACATAAACACAGCAGAAGTGTTTACATGTACAGTAGTTGTTTACATTCACAGCACAGCTGGCTCTATATTTACCTTTTAGGTCCTTTAGAGTAGGTGAAAGTGAACGTGGAGTCGGAGAATCGAAAGTCTGAAACAAATAGACAATCAAACTTGGGTTTTTTGAACAATATAACACACTGGACCACAAAAAAAGTCCCTTTCAACAAGTGTAGTCTCCATGGCAACATTAACAGGGAATGTCCACCGAAAATGACTATAGGAGAATTAAATTAATAGCTGATCAAATGTGTGACGCTCAACAACAGTAAGGCGTGGGCTAATTGAAAAATCACATCACAAAACAACACCTGAGAGGAATGTTAATGCCTTATTAGGATGATAAAAGCAGAGTATGTGGTAGTAATATTAATGTCAGTTTACGTTTTGCTAGGCCCTCGGTTCCAGTTGATTATTGCATAATTTATAATGTCCAGGAAAGACTGGAGCACATTAGCCACATACATGTTTTGAAGATATCGGGCTTTTGTGAGAGGGAGGAAATAAATGCATCAGCGGTGAGACCGACAGCCTGTCAATTGTGTTGATTAAATCTATAGCAATTGTTAAAGGAAGACAGCTCTCTTAATAAGAAGAGACAATGGAAACTCACCAGAAAACAGGCAGTCTTTCTCTGCCTTACACCTTTGAATTACGATGTCGGCGTCTTTTTGAATCCTCTCTTGCCTTGAACACATCCCCATGAAATAACACACACTAGAACGGCTTCTCTAACTAATATTCGGCGAAACAAACGAATCCCTTCCGCTTGCAGGCACGATGGATGTGGGGAACAGTAGAAATACGTGCTCGGAGGTCTGCTGTAACAATCCCAGGTGTGTCACGCCAGCCGACACCGTTTCATCTCCTCTAACAATAGCCTCGATCGCATGAGCACAGCGGACAGCTCTTCCTCGCGACAGCTTTCATGAAGATATCACTTTTACACCGGAAGCATCTCTCAGTCGTCCTCATAACTCTTCTGCTCAACCCAACAATGGCGATGTCGAAAGCCAAACCACGGAGCGAAAAAAAAAGAGACCGCAAGTCTTAAAGTAAAACCAACGAGGGCGTGAGCGTCAGACCGTAACGGAGGAGCTGAAGTTGCACACGGGGGAAATCAGTGTGGGAGTCCTGTGATCGCATCCACGAGATGAACCCGGTGGGAACGGGAATCACAACAAGGCGGATGATGTCCTGGACGTGTGTTTCTCCCCACGAGCCCTCTCTGCTGCTGGACCTGCTCAGTATCACTGTCTTCTGGTGATGTGTCGTTCTTGAACGATTCGTGCTTTCTGAGCAAATCTTTAATGTGACTCGGGAAGAACGAGTCGTCTCGGGGAGTGATTCGTTCAGTCGCGCATGCGCAACATCCTGCTGGAATTAAACCTTGTTCGCACGGGATTAGTATTATCTGGGGACATCGTGAATTTCGTGTGGTGCATTAGCACGGGATAAGCGAAGCCTGTGATTTTACTTGAATTTACTGACTTGCGATGTCAAGGCTTTGAGAGTCACGTTCTGTGGTCCGGTTTGATGGATTTTAAAATATCTCAAGCTTTTATGCTTGATTTATTTCTAACACATTAACCTCGAAACCTTTTCAGCTTTCTCTTTCTGCAAATTGTGTAGTTGTATGGTGTAGTATAGCGATATGACAGCACCCAAAATACTATCAAAACACTCCAACGCAGCCCCATTCTTCGCGAAAGATGAACAAAAAGGCGCACATGAAACAAAAACCTAGAAAAATGATATACGACCCGCCAAATCCTGGCCAAATCACAGACATGGCCGACTCGCACGGGACTAATATTATCACAGGACCTCGGTGTTCGGCGAAATATGGTAGGTCATTTTCGGGGGAATTTTTACTTTACAAATTACAGACATGGCCGATTCGCACGGGATTAAGATCACAGACGACCTCCGCAATTATTACAAAATTACCAGGTAATACTAATCCCCTGCAAATAGGGCTTTAGTTCACCTGTTTCAAGTCTTCGGGTTTTTCGAGTCGTTCGTTCGTCACGTGACAGCCCCATAAGCTTTAACTAATGCAGTCTGCAGTCAATGCAGTATATATATATATATATATATATATATATATATATATATATATTACAAATGTGATATTTATTTTTCAGCAGTTCAATAAACAAGAATTTAATATTAAGACACTAACGTTTTAGACACAATATTGACTGTTTTTGCTCTGTTTCGACAACAAATATAATTCCAATTTGTGTCTTTGAGGAACATGATGCTGTTTTGTTCCTGAATGAATCAACCGTTTAAATGATTCGGTTCAGTCGCATTGACTCACTTATTAACAGTGACTTGCTGCCGTCTACTGGCAGTTTTAATTTCACGTTTAAAGTATCTTTTCATTTAAAAAAATAATAATTTCAAATGTCAATATTCAACGTTTTGTGTTTAAAATATCAAAACAGTATTAATGCATTTGTAACTGCAGGTTAAAGCATTCATGCATTAAACATTCCTGCATTAAACAGTGTGTAAATGCATCTAAATGCCACTTCAGTTGCAGCTTCTGTGTTTTCTCTGCATTGCAAAGATTAATTTGGTCAATACTGATTTCATTTGCTTGGTAACAGCCCAAATGACTTATTATTCTAATTGACTGATTCAATTTAAGAATTTGACTCAAAAGATGATGCACACTTTTAGAAAAAAAGGGCTTTACAAAGGTAAAAATGCCCATCAAAGATAAAAAAAAAAAAAAAATAAATTTAAACTTATTGGAAAAGATTCATTTCTATCACTGCTGTGAACTGATTATCTCACAGAATATGCAGAATAAAATCCCAGAAAATATTGATATATATTTTTGTCAATATCACACACCCCTATTATATTTAACGTTTTGTTTATAAAAAATTTAAATAAATATGAGAAGTGCCCTTTTTTCCTCTTGAGCCCCTGTCCCTCAAAATGTCTGTGCACGTCCCTGGGTATGCTCATATTTAGAACAACAGCAACACTGCGAGTGTTATGTTATTTTTATACAAGCTAAATAAACAACTATTAAAATCAAGTAACTTGTGCCTCAGACAAGTGTGTGTCACCCATCAACCCACAGACGGTCTGGAGTGTGGATCGGTGTAAATAAAGCGTTCTGTTATCAGTCAGCTGAAGCTCTATTGCAGGTTTTGCATTTCACACTCTCCTCACACTAATGAAAGAAACCCTATTCAGAGAGACTTGTGCTTAGTATATTTTACTGAATTTTGAATCCAGCACAACCCATATTTATTAGTGATCGTTGTTTACACTATCAGTTAATAATATGTATTCTGTGTAGCTAGTGTTATGTTGTAATGCTATATTTGAAACAGCAACCTAACAAATTCATTAAACATCATACCTTTGGGATTTAATTTAAAGTGAGGATATCCTAACTCTGGTAATACAAAATATTCATGACTTTATTCTTAAAATTATAAAATAAGAAGAAAATGGAATTTAAGAACAATTTGTTAGTGTTTCATACATCTGGTCCCTGATTTTCCAAAAAGTTTGCTCTGTTTCCACTCTGCACTGCATGAACACTGACAGGTGGTGTCATACTAGGGATTGTTAAAGGACATGACAACCTTGGCATTTGTATCATTGGAGAAAGCCTTGAGATGTCAACTTGAATCACAATCACATAATGGCCTTCATTTTATTGAATGCTTTCAGAGCTTAACATTTAGCCTTATTTGCAGATTCCATACCTCTGATCAGAAATAGAAAAACCGGTGTGACCTCTTATACAAAACAGCTTAATTTAAAAAAAAAAAAAAAATCACTCCAAAATAGATGCCATGTTGAATATTAGCGGACAGGCAGTCAATTTATTATGTGACAAGCTGTTTCCACAGTGTCCATGATTAATTTGGAATACACTGCCACCTCAAACACATTGTTTTAACATTGCATTTTGCCTGTAGAGCGATAAAGCTTTTACCCACTAAATTGTATGTGGAATGGGTCATGCAATCAATAGGAACACATCACAACACACTTCATCACCCTTCTCTCAGTGTGCTTGCACCCATCATTCTTCTCACATTGACATTATGAACGCTGAACAGTTTCATTCCAGTCTACATATGCAATTTTCACGTCTTCTCTCACAAGAATAAATGTGTATCATAACACTAGCAAAAAAATTTTTTTGAACATGCTATTCTGGTAATAGCATGTATATACTTGGTGTATTGTAGAAATAGCCTAATGTGGTACATGAATATGATAATGTGGTTATAATTACTGTACCATGCTACTTCTTGTGTAAGGGAAACTGCAGATTAAGATTGATTTATTGTTTTTATTCATCATTGATCACAGCTGATTGGTGATAAATAATAACCATGATGTTTTTATTTAGTTTTTCTAAATTAGCATCAAGCTAATTTATTCATGCAAATGCATGAATGAAACTGAGATTCTGTTCACACCAGAGAGGAAAAGCTGTAGAGGGGCACAGTTAGGGGCACAGTTTAGGCCACAGTAGCCCGTCCAGCCTGAAGATGGATGGCTGTGTTAGTGGCACTTTGATTAACAGCTCCATACGGACATTGGCTGGTGGCTCACCAGTCTGGAGCTGCTCCAAGGAGACCCCACTTGCCCAGCTGTGCTGAAGCAGGCAAGGCCTCGGCTGATGACTGCAGTGGCAGGAAAATCCATCTTCCTGCACTGAGCCTCCAATGTATTTCCCGCTTCTACGTACACTGTGTGATTGAGGATTTAGTGCATGTTCTGATGAATACACACACAAACACACTCATCATTTTCTCTTTCACCTAAATGGCACCTCATCTCAATGCAATGTTGATGGAATCAACGCTGCTGACGTGCAATACAGAACTTCACTAATGATTCTTCTCCGCGCCACCATCAACACATCATTCAGTGCTCCTTTCGATGATTTCACCATTATGAGGGTGATAAAAGAGCCCTAGTGAATTTCAATGCAACATATTTTGGAGGGGAATTCTACTGATAGACCCCTCCAGGAAGCACTGTGTTAAAATAAACACATACGAGATAAGTGTATTCATTTACTGCCAGCTGGCTAAAGTTAAGAAGAGAATTTAACAAAAGAGAGAGAATATGAACAATATAAGCAGGTAGAAAGAGAGGAGAGCTGTATTTCCTGTTTTTGTGGGGCGTCCCACATCATTTGAGTTGACTCCATGCTGAACTCAATTCATTAATCCTAATTTCACAGTGAGTCAAACAGTTGATCACTGTGAGCGTACATATGCACTCTGGTGCTCTTTATTATCAGGTCTGCATGCTAGATAGAGTGTGTTTAAGAGGCTGGATACGTCCAGTTTTTACCAATAATCCTCTTTCTTCTTCATCACCTTTAAAGGTTTTGCGTTGGCCACAAGTTTGTCTTTAGCGCTTAATCATTCAGCAGAACTTAAATCAGCGGAATTTGCAGCAGGTCCATTTTGGGAGTCACTCCTGCTTCAAAAAACTGCTTGCCTTAGAAATTTATATTTGACACATCTTTAATGTATTTGCCCTTATCAACAGCGCCCAGGAAATTGGCTTTTTATATGAAATACTGTAATCTTTTCATTTAATAACCTTTTTGGGGTTTTTTTCAGGAAACTTTATTGCCCTGGTCTGTAATGGGAATTATGGTCAGTTATGAGTATCCTCACATTTCTGCAGGAAAGGTGTGTGTGTGTGTGTGTGTGTGTGTGTGTGTGTGCGTGCGTGCGTGCGTGCGTGCGTGCGTGTGTGTGTGTGTTAGGGACCCCTTTTATTCGGGTGGCTCACTTCTGCAATATTTCTGTCATGAACAACATTAGCAATCTGGGACTTGATGTCTCACAAAATTAAAAGTCTAAGGATGAAGCGATCTGTGGAAAATTGTCATTTTCTGCCTCCCTTTCTTCAAAACCAATATGTTGAATGAGTGTTTAGATCCCTGATGTGCAATGAGGTCACAGTTAGATGGGCAAAGAGCCGGTCCTTAACCAGTAGGCATGTGTGTGTAATGTGTTGGGATTCGTTCATTCGTGAGATGGTCTCATTTCCCTTCCCTCCCTCTCTGTAGACTGACTCTGGAATGAGACCAGCATTCCAAATATCCATGACTGCGAGTGATGTAATCCATTAGCTTAGCTTGCAGGAATCACTGTTCTGTGACACACGGCGAGGAGAGAGATCTGGATGATTCCTGATGGAGCAATACTATATAAAATGCAAGCCCAAATTGTAAAAGACTCCTAAATGACTCATCTCATTATTTTGATTGGTTTAAGACTTTGCCTGGAACACAAATCTGTATGTCAACCTCAAGAAGTCTTGATTCACATTTAAAGTTCATGATCATCTATAAATCAGTGTGGCCTTTTAGAGAGAGTCTTCATTGCTTTGTTTTAGTAAAGGTATATTGATGTTTCTGTTCATTTCCAAGTTGAAGCAAGAACAATCGGACAGCTTCAGACATGTTATTTTGTGCTAATTCTTCTGTCTCTTGGTAATATGGTGAATACCAAAGTGGTTTGGTCCAGTGTATGTTTTAGGCTTCAAAATCACCCTAGAAGTTTTTTTTTTGTTTTTTGTTTTTTTTTCATCAGGGTATGCATTTTGAGATAATAGTTTATTCCAGTGTCTTATTTATGGTCATGTATAGTAAACAAATTTGGGTCATCACTTGATGTTAACTGGTCATGAAGCAAAACCAACTGAAAACCACTGCCCTAGAAACATATACATGGCCTACAAGCTTACATATCAAAACCTTATAATTCTCACCTTGTAATTCCATTTGGAGTGCACAAATTACAGAAATGTAATTAAAAATAATTCAAAAAAGTGTCAGCACTGCATTGTTTTTTGTCTAAAAAAATAGCCCTTGACTTTCATCATGTAACCAAAAGGTCAGAATCTGAATATAAAAACTGGCTCTATATGGTTGTGAGGACAAAAGAGAGAACATCAAGAAAAAAATAAGAGATTTTATGGAAAGTTAATTTGCAGAATGACATAAAAGTCTTACTTTGAAAAAGGAACAAAGGAGATTGAGTGGGGGCACAGGACTCCCAAGGGGGAGGCATAAAGTCAACTTCACATGTTAGATTACTTCAAAGCGTGAGACAGTGAAATGGAAAATTTCAAGTGCTGTTTCCCTCTAGAGTATTTTGAGCTTAGCAGTGGAAAAAAAAAAAATAAAAAGTTATATTTTTTACTTTTACTGGTGCTGATAAAATCACACTATGCTAAAATCAAGCCTTCATCAAAAATAAAGATGTATACAAGCTACAATTTTTCTTTCTTTTTTTTTATTTATGTCATATCGGTAACATTCAGTGTTTCAAACACTTTTATTTGTGGAATAATGTCTGTGCATTAAGACTTAGACACTATATAAAGAAATAAACATTTACTGTAACATTAGTTCCTAATAAAAGAATTTGTGACATAATAATACAAAAAAAGATGTATTAAAATTGAGAAAAAGCAAAATAGAAGCATTTGGTCTTTTTGTCTTTGTCTTTTGGACCCCCTCAATGTTAAGCCTACTCACTTTTTCCATTAGTTGTCCGGTCAAAGAGTTTAAACCCACCCACACAATTACCATTTCTTCTCTTTGTCTGACGTGTAAACGTCACATCCAAAAACAAGGTTATCTATCAGAGGTTTCACTGCAGTCATTACAAAAAATGCATTGCCTACATCTAAAGCCACACACACACACAATAATGTATATTTTTGGAGTTTGAAGCCCAGGTGTGATATGTCATGCTTTATTCTGCTGACTGGTATTTCACACTGTTTTTGTGGCTTTTGATCACATGACCGTTAAACGGAGAACAGGAAATGGGTGAGAACTGAAACTGTGACATTTTAGCAAGTGTCAGCTCATTTTTAATTGACAGCTGAACTCAGCCTTAGGCTATGCAAATCTGCAGTAGTTTTTCTCCTTACATTGTTAAATGACAAAAGTGCCATCATTATCATTGTTCCAGAGAACAAACTGAACAGGTTAGGCATTTCTCTCAGAGAGGTATGTAGGTTTTTAACTGGCAGAATTTGATGAAAATGTTTTTGTCAGTTATCCGTAGGCTAGGTAACTAGCTAGGCTTATTGTGTTTCATAAATGTAGATCTCTCGTATCGGATACAGTCAGTTTTGCTCAGACTGTCATAGACACCTAGCAGTATAGAGGATCCATTTACTTTTTTGTAGTATTTATGTTTTTGTTTACATGCTATCGATGGTTACATCAACCTGTGTATTGTGATAGCGCTGCATATTCTGTCTGCTGGAAACCAGCTACAACTCAAGACAGTCACAACAGCTGCAGTTTCCATGTTTAGATCATTTTGCAATGGCTGAATCACAGAAAGACATTCACAGAGAACAGAGGCATATTATGAGGAGATTGATGTCTGCCAGAGATTGTTGAAGTCTTGGCAGGTAGAGTGAGGTGGCGGCGGTTCCCAGGAGACTGTGGCCACCATCTGGACTCGAAAGAGATGCAAACAATTCCCCCTGCAAGAAGCCGCTGTGTGCTGTTGTGCCGGTCTTGCATTAATATGTAAAAAAATTAAGTGAAACTGAAAAATGATAATGTGGTAAATGTTCCAACTAGTCTGATTTAGTGGCATAAATATAACCAGCATTTAGTTTGAAGCTGTGTAAATGCTTCCTCAGGCTGATGAAAATGATGAGCTGAGTACTGTTCTCCATAAAAAGGACATCATGTCCATTAGCTACATTCTCTTTATCATCCATTATAAGAGGATATTAACTATGTCCAAAATTGCAACAGCAATCTGGAGAAAGGTTCAAATAAAAGGTTTTAATAATATGTAAATAATATATTACTGTTCAAAAGTTTGGGGTTAGTAAGACTAATATAGATAGATAGATAGATAGATAGATAGATAGATAGATAGATAGATAGATAGATAGATAGATAGATCACCAATCATTTGATTCAGATCGGGACTTCAAAGCGTGTATCGATACATGCTTTGAAGTCCTGATCTGAATCAAATGATTAGTGATAAGCGATCCGATTGGAGTGCTTCGAAACAGTGAATCTTTTTGCGATGCAATGGTTTAACTGATTTGGAGTTGCAAAAAGCTCCGTTGTGTTCTTTGCTCGCTTTCTCTAATTTATTCGTTTTTTGAATAACTGTGGAAATGAAATCATTACAATTAATAGGCCCAACATATGCCTACGATGTTTTTATTAAACTGCGATCAGTTTTCGTGGTATTAAAAA
Organism: Spinibarbus caldwelli; assembly: GCA_039654775.1. Lineage (NCBI taxonomy): Eukaryota > Metazoa > Chordata > Actinopteri > Cypriniformes > Cyprinidae > Spinibarbus > Spinibarbus caldwelli. The sequence goes on along the minus strand of CM077223.1, from coordinate 25,360,686 downwards.
CATTTCATAAAAATTTTCAAAAGCATGCCCCCCCACCCTCTGTTTTTTTTCAACAAATCGCACCCTATATATATATATATATATATATATATATATAGATAGATATATTAGGGCTGTCAATCGATTAAAATATTTAATCGCGATTAATCGCATGACTGTCATGAGTTAACTAACTAGCTAACTAATGGGCATGGACAAATTATTATTAGTGAAACCATAGTCAACATAGAGCATGAAGAGTAGATATGTTTCAAAGGTCATAGATGTTTTTCAAAGATCTTGTTCATGTCTATTACACACATGAAAAAGAACAGAAATACCAGGTTCCCATTACTTCTCTTTATTTGCACTGAGCAATTTACTTACACAAGCCTGTTTACATTTTCACACTACAGGGCAGCTCACTTCTTCTGAACATGCAAAATGTACATTTAATATTTATTATTACATTTCTTTGCCTCTCTGTGCCCACATATTGTATTTTGATGCAGCTAAATTCTCAATAAAACTGTTTTTATTGATAAGTTTTTTTCATAGATATATTTTCTGTTGTCAGATAACGGAATGAATATGAAATAGTGAATAAAACGTTACCCATTAAGACACATAACCAGCTCTACCTTCCAAGATGTTAATCTGCACAAAAATCCTGATTTATAATCGAGCCGTCGTCTGATGAAATCAAATAGCCTAAACATAAGATAAAGACAGTAGCTGTTCTGTGATTTCGGCTATACTTGCATGTAAAATTAGAGAAGCAACATAATATCGGTTTTAAAGCAGCACTATGTAACTTTTGGCGCTCTAGCGGTTAATAAACAGAACTGCACGCATCCCGCGGAAGAACATTCTAACCGGAGCTACTTCTCTAAATTTATGTCAATGGCGATGCACGCAGGCATGTGTTACTCCGCAGCGGTGACAACCCGACCAGGCTACAATAGTCCAAAAATAAGCACTTATTATAAGCGTACAGTAGTGATTCGGGATAAGACAAAAACGCGGTTTGGAAGATAAACTCGTGATGTACTCGCTCATTATATGCATTTTGCAAATTCTGAACACAGAAAAAGCAGAGAGAGAGAGAGAGAGAGAGAACTAAATGCTGTTCTTCTGAACTTTATATTCATCATAGAATCCTGAAAAATGATTGTTTTCAACTGATAATAGTAAGAAATGTTTCTTGAGCACCAAATCAGTATATTTGAATGATTTCTGAAGGATCATGTGACACTGAAGACTGGAGTAATGATGCTAAAATTCAGATTTGCAATCACAGGAATAAATTCCATTTTAAAATATATTAAAATAGAAAACAGATATTTTAAATTTTAATAACATTTCACAATATTACTGTTTTTACTGTATTTTTGATTTAAAAAAAAAATGGAACCTTGCTGAACATGAGACTTCTTTCAAAAACATTGAAAAAGCTTACATTCCCCAAACATTTGAACAGTAGTGTAAATGTTGTCGTTTTATAATGATTAAATATATGTGGAATATTATAAGGAATTGCATGACACAAATGCTATGTTCAAGTCAAGAGTCAGGTATGAAAAAAACAACGGCCAGTGAGTGATATTTGCAGTGTAACAAACCTTTACAAAAACATCCTCAAACTTTTATGTATTTACTTTAAATGAGCATTTGCATTGACTGTGTGAGCCAATGGTGTCAGTGAAAGTGTGTTTAGCACCAAACACCACTTCAGTCCACTGTGCCTCTAGAGCACGTAGCATTCATTAATATGTATACGTTATAAGAAATGAACAGCAAACAATAACAGTTACCATGGTAGCAGCATGAGAACAACTAAAAGCATACAAAGATTCACAAGGACTTGCATATTAAATGGATAATTCACCCCAAATATGCAGATTAATATGAAAAAAGTAGCTCTGACAGGCAATATTGGTGCAAGAGTAAAATGAATAGCACATTTAAAAAATATCTGATGTCTTTATTCACAAGGGCAGAACAGAAAGTCAGACAGACAAAAGATATATTCATGATTGCTTTTTTCATACGCTATAGTTAATACACTTGTGCTTAATACTCAGCGAAATTAAATTACAATAAAATCAGTGGGAGCATCAATATTTACAAAAGACAATTCAAGTAAAATATAACAACAGCACTGATATTTTTTTTTTTATCAGGGAGACAACTCTACTGAAAGTCTCAGATGGTAAACATGACAATATTCACAGCTGAAAGAATATGATCAAACATAACAAAGACCTGAAATGTCGTGATTCTAATTAAAGTAAGCTAAGGTGACTTTTTCATTCTATGATTGTATTTTAAATGTTAATAACCAGATTGAATTCAAGTATTTGAAGGTGAAGCAAGTGTAAACACTGTGGCTCTGTCACAGCTGTTTTTGTCGTCATCTTGTGCTTCAACTAATAGTGCGACTCTGGGGTGCAGCTTCCTATTTTTCTGTACAAGGGCCTGACAGGTGGGGGTGATAGGAGTGTTTGGGAAATTTTTGCTAGTGGCACTGAAATTACACACACTACCTTTAAGATAAAATAAGTCCCCCCCAAATCAACAATAAAAATACCAGTAAATTACTATGATATCAGAAAAAAAAAAAATCAATTCCACAAATTCATTTTAAAGTCATAAACCAGTTCAAAACAAAAGCTCATTTTATGATTCACATAGAGTTTGATATCTATGTTGATCTACTGTAATCCATTAGACTAGGTAGAGTGAACACACTCTTTAGTGGTCTGCATCATCACCATATAATCATAGCTATACGTATAAACCAATTTTCACAATATTGGAATTAAATTATATTATACAAGGGAAGCAGTTATTACCGTATCATTTAGAATTCTTACATTTAGGCTTTAAATGTATTCAAAAAGTCAAAGCACAAAGTCTGTCAGATACAAAGTTCAAAGACATACTAAAAATACCTTGATCCCGCATATGTGAGTCTACCACAAATCTGCAGAATCCTTGTTTTTTATAAAAATCAATGTGCAACAAATTCTTCATCATAGAGATCTTGTAACAAACATATGAAAAGAAAGCCAAAGTCTATGTACAATGAGAGTCCACCACAGTTTGGCATCTTACAAATGTACAACACGTGCAGATAGATCAGACGTCATACTGAAGTCCTGGGTTTTCTGATGACTAACTGGACGGGACCCTCAGAGACCGTTTTAATGATGTTCCAGGCATCGTAGTGCATAAGGCCCTGCAAAGACCTGCCATTGATGGCTAGAAGTTCATCTCCGACATCAATGACCCGGGACTGTTCAGCGGCTCCTCCTGAGTGGTGACAAAGAACACACAATCACAAAACTTTTCATTCTTCCAGCATCTTTCTATCTTATTGTGCTCGGAGATGAACTAAGTTCTCTTGCTACACAGGTTACACCCTAGTCTCCCCCTAGTGGACAACTTTAAATGTTTGAGCACTCACCACGGAAAATGCGTTTGATGTAAAGAGGTCGATCTCCATGGGCAGATGCTTTGCCTCCGTCTAGACTGAACCCTAAACCAGCTGTAGTCTTCTGTAACTCCACACTCAAAGCCCCGTCTGGCCCCACTTCCACACCTACAACACACCAAGAAGCCAATTAAGAGCAGAAAAAGGTATTTACTCAATTATAAAAATCCAAGCCAATAAGTTAAAGACTGGTAGCCGAGAATGACAATGACTCCAGATACTCACTTGTTTTATGTTCTCTGATGCTGTCTCTATGGCCTGGAGTAGGACAGATTCCAGTCTGAATGGGAAGTTCTTGTCTAGGTGATGTTGGCTCTGTGTTCTTGCCCTTCTGGATGACTACTAATGCTTGCTTCGGCAGTCTGGTCTGATGAAGGCGGGACAGCGCCTCTCCGTGTGTGATCCCACTCAAGCTGGTCCCGTTTATTGACAAAACTCTGTCTCCTCTGTGAATGGTGCCTTCCACACCTGCCACCCCTCGAGTGAACACCCGATGGACCTGGGACAAAGAAATGTAGCTTAAACTTAATTTAGAATGTAACTTAAATTAATCTTATTTGATGACTTGGTCACACTTTATTTTAAGGTCCAATTCTTGCTATTAACAAACCATTAACTACGACTTCTACCTCAATAAACTCCTAATTTGCTGCTTATTAATAGTTAGTAAGGTAGTTGTTAAGTTTAGGTATTGGGTAGGATTAGGGATGTAGAAAAAGCTCATGCAGAATATGTACTTTATAAGCACTAATAAACTGCCAATATGTTAATAATAGGCATGATAATAAGCAACTAGTTAATAGTGAGAATTGCTCCCAATTCTAAAGTGTTACAGATGACTCCATATTTTACTACTTGTTCAAACCACAAACCACAAGGGGGAGATAATGTGTAATTATAAATGCTACTGAAAATGGCTACTGATTTTTCATTTATTTATTTATTTTATTTTATTAAAAAACCAAAAGGTTTCAGTTTTGCTTGAAAAAAAGCACTTGCAGTAATAGATTTCTGCTCCAGATCTACTCCTCCGGCGATGCTGAAACCCAGTCCAGATCCTTGCTCTTTGGTTAAGATCACAAAGTAAATGTCATCTTTAACCTAAATAAAAAGATTTGTGCAAGACTGGTTAACTTTTTTTGAAATCAAAAGAAAAATATAGAAAGCTATAAATAGGGTCCATAAAAGCAACGACTGTTCTGTTAGGGAAATAGACTGATAAAAATAACAAAAAGTGATAGTTGAAAAATTGTAAGCTTTATAAATATTAATAAGCCAAAACAAAAGCATTTCTTTAACTGCTATCTGAAGGCATATCTTCCCCATTCTTTAAAAAGAAACGTCAAAAAATGCCAGATCATCTTTATACTTAAAACATTAGCTTTCTAAATAAACATTAAAACAATATGATATGTAAACAAATCATTTTGAATACCATTTTTGGAATATGAAAAATACTGTGAAGCCTGAGATATGATAAATTACCTCTGAAAGAGTGTTTGTTTCCTGTATGAGGCTTGTCACATCCACTTTGGTTGTGAGGGAACACAGAACATCTTGCACTTTATTTTGGTCCAAAGGAGAGGATTCAAGATCTTTCAAACTGTTGGAGAAAAACACAACCAATATCATTTGTAATACTTTTTTTCTTAATCAGTGATGTTAAAATGTTATCAGCTAATGGTTGCTGAATATATTGGATGTAGTTTTCATCAGGAACATTTGTGCAATATGTGCTGAGATACATAAACCTAAAGCACCACTAAAATATAAAAACCATAATAAAACTTAAGAATGTTTAATATAAAAATACTAAAATAAAAAAGGCAAACTCAATCAGATAGTCTGCTGTTGTAGGACTAGTGAACTGTTGTAATCTCTTTTTTCACTGCACATTATAAACAGGTCTTCACTCACCTTATAGACCAGCATGAGAGCCCTGTGATCTGGCCTTCATGTTGATCCCCATTGGTTGAACCAAGAACCCCGGTGTCAACACTGCTCATCCTGGTCACCACGGTGCACTGCAGGTTGTGTGATGCTGGGTCTATGGACCTGCAAGGGTAGATTTCCAACTCCGTCTTAAAGATCACATTTCCAGGGTCACTGGTGAAATCCTCAGTACACAGCTTGTCCAGTTCAGGCATGCTCAGTGCCTTTATCTCTCTCAGTTTGGAGCGCGACAGACCTCCATGTGCGCGGGCATTGCGGGAGCGCAGTACTGGTGGTGTGTGTACAGCAGGCTGGTTCAGAGAGGCCTCATTTCTCACCTTCTCCTTTATAACAGCTTCTGTGGTTTGGTTTTGAGGAGTTGATTCAGAGATGGTGACAACTGAAGTGGAAGATGAATTCTGTGGATACGGCGGAGATGGGGTTGAGCTCAAATTGTCTACACATGAGCTGAAACTCCTCCTCAAAGAACGGCTATCACCGGACTGACTGCTAACAGATCCAGCATACCCAGATAACCTCCGGTTCAGAGGTGGCTTTGAGTTATTAGCATAAAACGGTATGTCTATACACTTTATGACAGATCGATCAAAGCTGGCTAGATTCTCAAAGGACTGGATTCTTTGACGAACTGAGAAGGGGTTTGGATCAAGAGACCCACTAGTGTCTGTAGAGCAGCTCCTGCGGTCTAGTCCCCTCAGGTACAATTTGGATATGCTTGTTTTGAGACTAGCAGCATCTTTATTGTTTGAGTTCCTGAGGAGATTTTCTTCCTGGCCATTGCAAAACACATTTTCAGAAGTTTTATTTGTTTTATTAGTACCGTTATGGAGCAAACAACTAGACGAAGTATTGGTGGATTCTAATGGGATTGCATGTCTTCCAAGAGAGGAGTCTGAATTCGATTCCTCCCACTCGACTTGATCAACCGACACCGAGGCCAAGCTTAAATGACTTGCATTCACAACTTCCTTGCGTGTGAGCACAGGCGTAGACGATGAGGAGGATGAAAGTCGTACCTCAATGAAAGTTCTTTGAGTGTTGACGACAGCGACCTCTGATTTTGAGACTTGCTCCTTTAGGTCCGAGACTTGTTCCTTCTTGGAAGGCTTGAGTTCTTCTTTGGTGGTGTTGCTGGAATTTGTTTTTAAGACACTGGACACAGTTGGTTGGTCAGTTTTACAAGTAACCCTGATCTTCTCAGATGTTCTGGTGGATTTAGGGCTACCAGTTGGTGTGGTTCTTTTGGAGGCAAGTTTAGGAGACTGACTTGGAGAGCTGAGAGTTTTTTTCTGTCCTAGACTTTCTACCCTGGGTGTTCTAGAGACGGACTGTTCTTGGTCTTCGGATTTATTCTTAATACTTAGACCCTTAAGTTTAGAAGAGGTATTTGACTTTTTATCATCAGCTTTTACTCTACTTCTCAGCAGGGGCGAGACAGGGGTGTCATTAGGGGATTTAGTTCCCAAAGATTTGACAGAATAAGGGGTGGATTTACTCTGGGTTTGGGAGAGTGATGATTTCAAGTCAAGTATAGGATAAACTTTCTCTCTCTCCTTGTCTTTTGGAGCAATTGTAGAGGAGGTCTGCCCACTAGTTTTGCCATTTAATGCCTTGGGTTGTGACACAGTCGACTCCAGTGGCACTTGCCCAGTGTTGAGTTTCTCTACTGACAGAGATGCATCTGAGAGCAACTTAACTGTCCTCTCTTGACTTCTTGGGGTGACGTGACTATTGCTCTGAGTAACAGCGGGATAAGTGACACCTGTTGGTGTCTGGCAGATTTGAACAGATTTTGAAATGGTTTCACATTTTTCATCAGTGTCGCAGTTTGATGGCGTTTTCTGAGATGCACACATTGCCTCATGTTGTGAGGGAGTGTGTCCACTATCCCCATTTAGGAGATCATCACCTGAAACTTTAGGGTAAAGTGGATCTGGTAACTTAGAGACAGAATGATTCTCTTGCGAATTCTTGTCTTGCATTGTGAGTGACGGAGGGTTGTGGAGATCCATACTAGCAAGTATGGCTCCACTAGCAAGACTGTCAACAGTCTGGCAATTGGCCAGGCTTTTTCTATCTGGCAGAGAGCTGCCCTCTGATTGGCTGAATGCAGGCTGACTGACAGTGCTGTAACAGAGCTCAACCTCCTCCTCATCTGAGTCAGTGTCCTGAGAACCCTCACAGTGTCCTTGAGACGACTCTACTTTGATGGCACTGTCTGCAGAGTCACTCTCAGAGTCGCTATCTTCCACCAGACTGTACATACTTGGTTTCTCTCCATGTCCTTTCTCTAGAGGGACAATGTCCTCTCCCAGATTACTAAAGTTCCTTGAGTAACTATTTAAAAATGTCTTTCCTACAGGAGCATGGCAAGCACTGTTCCCCACATCTAGGGCAGATAAATCCAGAAGGTTAGGTTGTGATTGCACTGCAGTCCCTTTGTCGTCTGCTTTACTGCACTCTTCTGTTTTTGCACTTGCATCTGTGGAACCCAAGACACTTTGGTCTTTTTCTTTGCTTTCTGCTGAGTTCAGTTCAGTTATGACATCATCAATATTAGTGACGGGAATGCTGTTGCTGTGGATTGCTAATGCCTGTTTCGCATTTGTTTCTGATGAAAGGCTTTCTTTGGCCGCAACAAGAGTTTTGTCCATATGATTCCTTTCCTCTGGAGGAGGTCTAGGTGTCTCCGTTTTAGACGAGCCCTCACAGCCAGAGGACATAATCAGGCTAGAAAGTCGATCTACAGCTGCAAATATGGACAAAATACAGTATGGTTACACATTATATCATATTCAGTTAATAAACATGGTTCATCACGTCAGTTTGCACTTCAAATCAATAATAGGCAGTTAAAACATGGTGAACAGTTAAAGAGAATCGCTGGATATGATGACTTTACGTCAAGATAAGTCCTACCATACAAATGCACCACTGAAGCCTGCAAGACAAGCTACAAATTGCGTTTTATAAATCAACATTCCATTGGAAAACTATTCCAACTAATCCTTTCCATTCTCCAACAAATATGCGTAGCAAATTATACTAAAAGAAACTCAGATCAGTACCATTGCAGTTTATTTCAGTCTGATATTTCACTGATTCTGTTATTCATTATTGCTGTTAAAAAGCCAGCACCACAGAGCCAAACTCCGCAGGAAACTTTGGACTACTATGAAATAACTTCTCTGAGAAAAAAGGTGAGTCTCACTCTGAGCATACCCAGGGATTGGTGGGACACAAAGACAAAGACAATCCGCAGAGAAAGGATTTTTGTATTGTTTCCGATGATGTAATACTGGCACCCTGGAGGCATATTTTCTAAGACTTTGCTCAGTTTTATCTGAAGCCGACACCTCTGAATATTCCATTCACAATTAAACAGACAAATGTAAAATATGCATCATTTTCTAAAACATTGAATGCATTCAAAGGGTATTTTACAGAGCAAAACTGAAAAAGGTAGACCTTTTGGTACATTCAACATGATAGAATGCATGTTATTCTAAACTTCATACATAAATATTTACATAAATGTATATGAGCATATGCTCTAATGTATATGATGACCAAGATCGATCACATACAGTATAAACATCAGATGACGGCAGGTATAGACAGACAAAGACAGACACATATTTATACACTATATAACAGTTGTTTCTTGAGGCTATTGCTCTGCATGATGAGATTCAAAAGATCTCCTAGTAAGAAATGTTTTGACCAAAATTTTTGGAATATGCTAAAATTTGTGTGTGGCAGTCAGAGCAATAACTCCAAATCTAGATTCTAATTGACTAACGGCCTCTAGGAAGCATTAGCGCTGTTACTCTACACAACTACGGTGGCTACGGTAGTAAAATAATCAATAGTCACCATTGACAAATAGCCAGGAGCCTGCATTTCCCTTTGAGCTGGTGAAGGGTACTGCCAGAAAGGGGAAGCCTGTAGTACTCCTATCTCTTTAAGGCAGCATGGGAAAAGACAGACTGATCTCTTTATTGCAGTGGCAATTCTACCTGTGCTTACAGTCTCTTGTGAAGGATATATTATACAAGACCTGTTTATCCTGCTATATTGTGATATATTGTTTATACAATTAGGAAACAGCTTTAAATCTGCTGGAGCACCACAGTCTGAGGGAAGGGAGGAGGGAATGTGGATAATACTTTAACAAGCCATCTAGAGCAATATGACACTATACATAACACAGCATTGACTACTATTCTTGATCACAGCAAATTCATATGTTGATTATTAGATTGCCCAAGTAAATTGGGACCAGTATCAGTATAGTTTGCTAGGGTAGTGTAGAGAAGATGTTTAATTAGATATCTCGTGAGGTTATAAAATTATGTTTTAAGGAACTGTTAATCCAAAAATGAAATCCTTTATGTTGTTCCAAACCCCTTATGATTTTCTTTCTTCTACAGAACAATGAACAGATGCAAAAGCACCACAAAAGCAGTCCATACGACGTGTACTATTAGAAGTTATTTTGTGAGAGAAATCATATTCAACCAGTTTTATGATGCTGCTATGGTGAATTTATCTTCTTTTATAAGCTTGAAACATCAGTCTCCATTCCTTGTAACCGCAGGGAAAAGAGTGAGTCTGCAAAATTTCTCCTTGTGTCTTCCACCAAAGAAAGAAACTCATACGTGTTTGTGACAACATAAGTGTGGGTAAATTATGACAGTTTTCATTTTGGGGTGAACTATCCCTTTAAAAGGGATCATCCATCTTTTGGAACATTTAAATGAGCCGACATACATGGAAAAAACCCATCACCAAAGCTAATATGGACTTCTCATTGGTTAACTCCAGGAAGCAATAGATACAGTATGCTGGCTGCAACTCACCTGAGACTGGCTTCTTAATCTCTAAGGTCAATGTGATTGGCAGGTTGTGCATGAGGTCACAGATCTCCTGATAGGTGGATGTACACACAGGGGTGTCACCAATTGTTACAATCTCATCACCAACACTCATCTTCCCTGAGGCTTCCTGAAGGAGTAGACATGAAAGAAATGGGTGAAATGCATTCCTCAGATTTATTCTGGAGATATGACTGCAAGCACAACCAGCTGTCTGACCCCACAACAGTGGGGATGGGAATTGTAAGAATTTAACTATTCTGGTACCTTAACAGTTACATTACCAATTATTTCAGTCTTTTAGGAAAAGAAAGCAAGATATAAATATATAGATAGATAAATAAATAGGGGTGCCATAAATGCAATTCAGTAAATCGTCTTAACAATATATCAAACAACAATGCTAAACAAACAAAATGTGGGGTCACAATTTATTTTAAGGCCCAATTCTTGCTACTGAAAATCATCGACTATGACTTTTGCCTTAATAAACTCCTAATTTACTGCTTATTAATAGTTAGCAAGTTAGTTGTTAAGTTTAGGTATTGGGTAGGATTAGGGATGTAGAATATGGTCATGCAGAATATGTGCTAATAAACAGCCAATATGTTAATAATAGGCATGCTAATAAGCAACAAGTTAATAGTGAGAATTGGTCCCTATACTAAAGTATTAACAAATGTGGTAACATTTTTCATTCATTTTTATGAAATACTACTGATAAATGCATGTACATATTTAGCTACAGTCACACTTTATTTTAAGGTTACATTTTCGCTATTAACAAGCCATTAACTACTACTTTTGCCTCAAACTCCTAATTTGATGTTTATTATTGGTTAATAAGGCAGTTGTTAAGTTTAGTGATTGGGTAGGATTAGGGATGTAGAATATGGTCATGCAGAAAATGTGCTTTATAAGTACTAATAAATAGCCAATGTTAATGATGGCATGCTAACAAGCAACTAGTTAATAGTGAGAACCGGTCCCTATACTAAAGTGTTACCGCTGCTACTCATTGTTAAATGTACAGCCAGCCTGTAATTAAACTGAGGTCTCACAGTTGTGAACTGTTTTCTTTTTAACAACACAGACTCATTAGACTTGTTTGTTTGAGAACTGGACTACACTGGTTACATTATATGATTTTAATTCACAAAAATGCTCATGAATCATTCTTTTTGCAAATTTACTGTTTTAAGATATAGATTCAGTAGTTATGTTGTGGCACCACTGAATCTGTAATGCAGGAAACTCTGTCAGAGTATGTTAGTATAATATTAATTTTGCATTGGTGGAAAATTTAACATGTGAAAACCTTTCTCTTTCAGCTATTGTTGAATGTTAAAAAGCATTACAATCAATCAAAACATTCACAATTTCCAACCTACCCTTTCCGCAACACCTCCTGGTCTCAGCCCTGTGATCAGCACCTTGAGTGGAGCGGACTTAATCTCCAGATCCAGACCAAAAGACTCGGTCTCACTACGCTGGAGCACTACGGTCTCAATGGTGCAGACCCCTGCTAACTCACTGGATTCCCCCTTCTTGCAGTGCAGCATCCTGCAGGGCGGCCGTGCGCAGTTCTGTGTAACCTGGGCAGCGGTTGCTGGGAGTAAAGGTGGTTCTTCACCCTTGGCTCTTTGTGGAAGGTTGGGGCACTCAATGCTCATCATGCTCTTGACACGAGTCACGGCTTTGTGCTCCAGCTTGGGTGAGCGTTTGACCTCCTGCCCTTCTCGATGGGGCTCTTTTTTGATGCCCAGGTTTGTTCCTCCGGCTGCCTCCATACAGCGAATGGGCATAAAGGGAGATTCGGCACTAGGTCCTTCCTCAGATTCGAGCGAGCTGCCGTAAAGTGGAGTGGCTGGTTCGCTGCCGATCTGTTTGTGGCTCTCACTGCTATCCTGGCTTTCATCATCAACCTCGAGAGATGATGTGGCTATTACAATGCCAGAGTCTTCCTCTTGGTGGTGATGGTGGCCGCCATCCGAGACCCCACGTAGGCGGCAACGGAAGGGGCCACTGTCCTCTTCAAGGCCGGTTTCGTCGTCGCTAGGCTCATCCTCATAGCAGATGACTCGGCGCTGACGAAGAAGTGGACTACGTACAGAACTTGGGCTGCTTCCCACGCTGGCCTGTTGGGGTGTGTCTGCAGTGCGACCAGCCCCTCCTGAGGCTTTACAACAGTCTGGGGTTGTGGGACTAAGGCCCAGGTCTGAACCTCTATAGGAGCTATCCCGATAGACTGTTATGATAAGAGGGCAAAAGAAAAACACATGTTCTAATAACAAACTGTCACTGATCTTTTTATGAACATGACACTTTAGATTCTGTAATGTTACCATGTGGCTGAGGTGCTGCTGATTCCTCCATAGATGTATTACAGCTCCTGCTACTATGCAGCATGTCGTCATCACTGGATCCCATCGCCATGGTCTCAGAAAGGGAAGACTGGCTTGGTACATTGTGAACCGAGAAATACTGAGAGAGCTCTGCCTCTGAACTCAACGAGCCTTGCTGCAGGGTCAGATGAAGATAAAAAATTAAAATCTTTCTGAAGATCAACAACATTAAGTAGTGTGGCCCAAAAAAGTATTACTGTACTGTCACAAAATACTAAACCAAGTGGCTTCTGCAAACAAATCATGCTAGATTTTTCAGATCTAACTCCTTTTCAGACCTTAATTTTTCCTGGGCCATTTTTTTTGTTATTATTATTACCAACAAAAGGTGATTTTTAGTGTATTCAAACAGTCAGTGGTCTTAATTTTGCATATATAAAATATCTTGCTTTTAGCTTTTATCTTTGCATTTAGCAAAAATGTGTTTTTGTGGACTGTTTGCTTAAAAAGGCTGTTTTTGCTATGTCTTTAGAATAAATACCACTTGGTATTTTGTTATTTAATGCAAAGAAATTTTTTTAATCACATTTTCAGTGTGACGTAAGTGTCTGAATACTTGTTTCATTGTACCTAAAATGCGATTCAAATGAAGGAAAGTTTTATGCTTTTGATAATTTCCAAGTATATTTTCTCTGACAAGCTGAGACCTCTGTAGACTAAAGCTTCTAGTTTACCCTGCTGGCTGGCTCTAGGAATCTCTTCATGGTCCAGCTGAGAGCAGGATTACCCTCACCCTGCTTGACTTTAACAGTGGGAGATGGACTCTTCGACGGCAGGCCTGTGAAAGAGAGCACAAAAGAAAAGGACAGTCAAAAAATAGCTGCATTTCTTGCTGAGGTACAAACCACTGATTTCCAGTTATCTAATCAGAGACTACAGCTACATCAGAATTTCAAAACAAATATTTGGAAACTTAATAAATCAAAGCCAAAACAGAGCTTTTCAGAATTTAACTAATGTTTTTTTTTTTTTTTTTTTTTTTAACTAAAAGCTATAAACTAAACCATGTGGCATTTTAGAGCCCTGAGAAACATGATAAAAAGTGGCCACAGTCAGACCAAAACAAAACAGGCACTTCACCGAGCGTGTGGGAAGAATGACTATCTCTGTGAGTGGAGCGAGTGATCACTTCATCCATCTCCTGTTCAGACACCTGAGGGTGAAAGATGATGATACAAAACACTCAGCCACTGAATCTTACGGACCATGGAAAAACATTGCTATCCTAAGCTTATTTCTTAATTAAATATCAAATGTAAAGTATTATATTTTGATCCGATGTTTACCTTAAAATGAGGCAAATGACAAAATATCTTTTCTGACCACCAGGCTGCACTGTGATTTAAGCAGAAAACGCTGCCTAGAATCTTCTTCGTGATTCTGTTTTATTAAACTTTAAATGTAACCTCATGTAACCATTTTTATATCCATTCCAAACTTACCTTACAATCAATGAGATGTATTTTTATTAAAATAATAATAACAAAAATACAAAAAATTATAATTTCAGACATCAAATTAAAACATTCACTGAAAAAAAAACCATTAAGAAATGTGTGATTCTGTTTCTGGCATTTCACATTAAATATACTGATTACATTTAAACAATGAGAACCATTTAGTCTAGTTGTTTTGACACCACACTCTGCTACAGGAAGATCCCTATTTGCCTTTATACAACTCTGCTGGAAAAAGCTTGACTGACTCAAGATGAGATCAGGTTTTGCCAGATCTATTTCAGTTGACTTATATTGTTGACTCAATACAGGCCTTTCACAGCTTAAAAAAATCGATCAAATGTAACATAATAAAAGAAACGCTTAACATCTGAGTGCAAAAAACAGACACTTCACGCCACATGCACCTGTATGGCAAAAACATGTTTAAAAACACTGCTGTCTTTAACAACAAATCCACCCAAGGAAAACTTTTCCAGCTCCTCTGTATCCGAGCCATGAGCCTTGGGCCACATACCAAGGCAAAAATTTGGACTTTAAAGTCTATAGGAACATCTAAAAAATAAATGAATACCTATAAAAAAAAATGTCAGGTGCTGATTTAAGTAATTAATGACTCGTTGAGAAAGGCTTCTGACCTTGTGTCACATGGTAAGTGTTAAGCTAGTCCTAACACTGCTCTGCTCACGGCACATTAGGATTGGCTCTCATTTATCAGGCCGAGTGAACAGTCAGCATATTCTAACCACCAAAATCTCCCGCTGTACCCCACCCCAGTGCACATTTCTCAACATCTTGATTCATTAGGTGGATGAAAACAAAGTTGCACCAGCACAAGGGGAGAGGAATGTTGTTTACTTTTTGTCAGGCTTCAATGATTCATACTAGGAGCAAATTACAACTTAACAGGTGGATGGTGCTTTTGATTTCCACTTGCAGCAGTCTGGCAGAGGAAGAGGCCCTTGTGACTGAAGGAGTGTGACCACATCACCACACCGATGCTTGAGGTTTATTTATTCATAAATTAAACCAGGCTCTAAAACTAGGGGGCGCTTACATTATTCATATTTCTATGGGCATTAAAATATTTAATTTTCATGGAGCATTAACCCTAAAAATGATGCACCCTCTGAACTAAACTATTAAAGTTCACCCAAAAATGAAAATTCAGTCATTAATTACTCACCCTCGTGTCGTTCCAAACTCGTAATACCTTCGTTCATCTTCTGAACACAAATTAAGATATTTTTGATGGAATCCAAGAGCTTTCTGACCCTACATAGACAGCAACGCAACTACCACGTTTAAGGCCCAGAAAAGTAGTAAGGACATTGTTAAAATAGTCCATGTGACTATTTTTGTTGAAATTGAATAAAGTCGTTTTCCTTGCTGCACAAAAAGTATTCTCGTAGCTTCATAAAATTACGGTGGAACCACTGATGTCACACTGACTATTTTAACGATGTCCTTACTACCTTTCTGGGCCTTGAATGTGGTAGTTTCGTTACTGTCTATGCAGGGACAGAGAGCTCTCGGATTTCATCAAAAATATCTTAATTTGTGTTCCAAAGATGAACGAAGGTCTTACGGGTTTGGAACAACATGAGGGTGAGTAATTAATGACAGAATTTTCATTTTTGGATGAACTATCCCTTTCACTACCATAGATTCTCAGTTGTTAATGAGATGATAGATTGTAAATACAGTAATTTCTATACTGAGGCTCAATAAGACACTGTGGTGGGGCTCCACATGTGCGTCTGTGTTTGGCTCTTACTTTTGGGTTTGGATGTCGGCTGATGATGAGGCTGACTGGGCCGGGTCCGCATTCACTCAAGATAGCATAGGCTTCGCTCAACGCTGCGTGTCTCAGGCTCACAGAGTCCACCTCCAGAAGCTGATCTCCTCGACTGATACACACAAACACACATTAGTTATCAATATCATGAATATATTGGCAAGGCAAATTTATTCATGGAGCACAATGTAAATTAAACAACTTGATAAAAGCTTCATTTTGCATTAAAAATGTATTTTTAAAGGGAAGAAGTATTTCCATTCCAGAAGTATTTTCAACATTCATATTAAATGTTTTCAACATTCATAATAAAGGTAAGAAACGTTTCTTGAGCAGCATAACAGCATATTAGAATGATTTCTGAAGGATCATATGACACTGAAGACTGCAGTAATGGGCTTTGCAATCATAGGAATAAATTACATTTTAAAATTTAATAAAATACAAAATGGTTATTTTAAATTGTAATAATATTTCACAACATTACTCTTACTCTTACTTTTACTGCATTTTTTAATCAAATAAATGCAGCCTTGGTGAGAATAAGAGATTTCTTTTAAAAACATTAAAAATATTACCAACAACAAACTTTTGAATGATAGTGTAAATTGGCAAATTTAACATTCATGCTTTCAGCCTGGACTTAAATGTGGATAACGCTGCAGGACATCTGATATTTTCTGGAAGCTGGTTCCAGCTGTGGGTGGCATAATAACTTAAAGCTGTCTCACCATGTTTGGAGTGAACCTTACATATTTTTATCCGACTCAATCCTAATGATTTAATAGATTTATTAGGTTTATATTCAATAAGCACATCCGAAATATATTTAGGTCTAGACCATTAAACGATAGAGTATAATATATATCACATGATAACGGGGATTACCGTTGATGTATGCAATCCAAGGGTATTTTAAGTGTCAACCCAATTGCATTTGTTGTAAAAATAGACATGCCTGAAAGTGTATTACAGCCTTATCTTTCCCTTCAGACAGCTGCAACCACTTTCACAACTAGATCCAACATTCAGGACCTCAATCTCCTGCCATAAAGACCCCATTCATGGGTTTCTGGCTCTTATTGCACATTCTTTTTTAGTCTGTGAGGTGTTTCATCTAAAAAGGAGCAAGCATACACAAACTCTAGAAAATCACAAACAAAAATGCAGACAACAAAGAACAAATGAGGTTTACTGATGTTTTACACATTCAAAAAAATAATTTGCTTCAAACACGTGTACAGACACATTCTGTAGGGAAAATGAAGATCTATGTGATTGTTCTCCCTAGTGGGGTCTTATTCCTGCCGCTCCCTTCCTTAATTAACTGTAAGTGAAGAATTTAAGATCATTGCTCAAAGGGGTCCAGTGTCTGCAAAGCTGGACAAACCAGCACCATTTCACTGCTTTAGCCATGAAGAAACCAATGTATAATTTTTATTCTTAGAAACGTATTGTCATTTTGTTTTCTTGTTTTTTTTTCTTAGAAATATGCCATAAGATTTTTTTTCCTTAGAAGCGCACCTAAACTAAAAAGTCAGATTTGCTTTAAGCCAGTTTTCCTACTGATTAACCAGTGTTAAACATTGACAAACTGAGACTTGACTAAGAAATAACGAATTTTTAATTTACTACTTAGCTACTGTACAAAAGACTTGAGAATCTGGGTGGGTTCCACATGATCACTATATAACCAAAAGTCTACCTGAGTCTGCTATCCATTTTGGCAACAGATCCTGGTGCCAAGCTGTGGATGTAGATCCCAGGAGCGCTGTTTTCCAGTGTTAGACAACAGGCACCGATACCGAGCCCCACACCAGGCTCTGAAACACACACAAAAAAGCATTGCCAAATGGTTTACTTCACATCAGGCATGATTTCTGAGTGTTAAAGGGATTTAAGATATTCTGTCATAACAGGTGGGAAATGTTTCATGGTTCCTCAGACAGATACAACAACTGCCAAGGTTAAATTACCCACTGAACTTAAAGGAAATCAAGCATAGAGTCATTGATTTAAAAGACTTACATATTTAATTTTTAATTTATTAATTTAAATATGCACACACACTGCAATATTAACCGTCATGCCAAAGAAATATGTGGTGTCCCTGAAGTGAAGAAGTTAACAGAACTCAGATAATGAGAAAGGCACTTGGAAGGTCTATTTATAAGCATGAAGATCCAAGAATAACAGTTTTCATTTTGGCAGAATGGTTTATTTGGACACATAATGAGCCTCAAGACTTAAACACACATCCATCGTGACACACAGGTGTGTGTCTATGTTAATAAAAATAACTTTAAAGCCCATTTCCTTGGAATAAAAAGAATATAATGTGTTAATTTCAAATGGAAAGGAATGTTGCAATAACTTTGAAGCTGATTATTAAATTAATACAGGCCTAATGTTTACTTCTCAAGACTGTTTTCTTCCCAGAACAATAAAATCTAGAAGAGCAATTTACAAAAAGCAAACACAGTAGACATGAACAAGCAAAACTATTACTGTGGTGGTACAGCTGGCTTTTGTTAATTTTGTATACACTACTGTTCAAATGTTTAGGGTCAATAAGATTTTTTATGTTTTTGAAAGACTAAGGCTTACTAAGGCTGCATTTATTTGATAAAAATTAATCTCCATAAAATTTTGCATGCTTGTTTAGAATCATTTGTTGCATATGCTCACTTCTTTTCGTGATGTTTTGAGTTTTTGTTATGGATTTATAGGCTTTTGGGTATATTTGGACACACCCATTTTCTGAGTGACCTTGTTATCCAAAGGGGAAAGACCAACATTTTTTTTTTTTTTGATAGAAATTACAGCAAAAAAAGTAAAATTGAGAAATAATATTCAATTTAGAAAAACTGTCTTTATTTTAATATATTTTAAAATGTAATTTAAAACAGCATCTTTGATGAATACAAAGATCAAAAAACAGCCTTTATTGGATTATAAGTGTATTTACTGTCATTATAAGTGTATTTACTGTCCCTTTTGATCAACTGAATGTGTCCTTGCTGAAAAAAAGTATTTAAAAGTATTTTAAAAATTAAAAAAAAAAAAATTTGCTTTGTTTTATCAAAACGCCATGATTGTACCTTTGTTCAGTGTAACCTCCATGATAATGCGATCTTTGGGACCAGGCCCCTTACGATAGTCCCCATCTTCAAAGCTAGGAGGGACTGGAGTCCCACCACTGGCATTTGAATTTGGAGAGCTGGATCTGCTGAGCAGGGTGGGTGTGGGACAGGGTGTAAGACTTGGGCTTCTTAGACGGGTCCGCACCGTTAGGGTAACTACTCCCTTCTTCAGTTGCTGAAAAGGAGAAAAATGCTATCCATTAGATGCTGAATGGGATGAACACTTAAGAATTCCTAGTAATTTCCTTTCTTCCAATGACAAATAATTCAAAGAAATGGGCCTGAGATTAACAGTCCAGAGTTAATTCTTTTCTGAGGTTTTATGCACCTCTGCAGGTGTTTCTGGGGTGACTGAGCAGTTTACCTTGAAGGTCTGAATGGCCTGTTGGTGCGTGAGGCCTTGGAGAGATTCTCCATTCACTTCCAATATCTCATCACCTGAACAGTGGAAAAAGAAACGTTCACCAGCGAAAAATCACAAGATAAAAGCCAAAAACAATGAAAATCCTCATGCCACGTGGTTGAGGTCCAACTGATTTGAAGACAATTGTTCCAAGTGCATTAGAGCTACTGCATTATGATCAGGAGTGTCCATCTACCTTCTTTCAGCCTCCCGTCTGCTGCAGCTGCTCCATTGGGGAAAATCGTCTTGACGAATATACCCATCCTCCCCCGGGCTGAATCCTGCCCACCGACAATGCTGAAGCCGAGACCCTACACATTCAAAGCCACATCTCTTTGAGCCTGGATTTACAATAGTACAGGTGGTGTTGTATCTGATATATGAAATGGTTTATGCATAGAGGTTTCATTGTCCACCTTTGTATCCCTTTTGTTGCAATATGAATCAGAAAGTTGAATAAAATAAATGACCAAATCAAAGCATTTTATATCCAAAACGCTATATATGTGAATCCGCATGGTGACAGCGTGTATTATCCTGGATGTAGGGCCTCCCTCACCTTGCCCTGTCCTTTCATCAGGACAATGTTGGAGATTATGGATGGCTGTGCCAGTCGCCATGGAGATTCCACTTGAACAGTGCTCAGGGAACGAGTTGATTTCTTCACAATTTGATATTCCTGAAGAGGATGATAAAAGAGGTTATGAATAAACAAACAGATGATAAAATAAGCATTATTTTTATTGTGTTGAATTGTGAGGAAAATAAGCAGCTACCTTCAGTAATTCGTACCTATGAAATGGTTTGTAAATGTTTTTCCTCATTTGTAAGTCACTTTAAAAGCAACAGCTGAGATAAAGTAAATGTAAATGCTATTGCGCTAATATTATTGTGAAGAAAAAGCTAACAAATTGAGACTATTATATTAGAAATATTATACTATATTTATGCTTATCACAGGACTATCTGGAATATTTGATTTTGATTGGTCAATTGAAGCATTCTGTGGTAAAAATTAATTGATGATAAACCATTTATTTGACAATTGTCCCTGGAAATTGATGTCCTATATTGTTTTTTTTTTCCCTCACATAATAATTAAATATATTAAATTGTATTTCACACAATCTTTCAGGGTTTATTTTGCAAAAATGACTGTACATTATCCCTTACTTGTGTAAAGGCTGAGAAAAAAAAATGAAGGTCTGATGTAAGGATTAAACTATTCACACATCTTTCAATTAAAGGGGTCATGAACTGAGAAATCAAAATCTTTTTACATATAAGAGGTCATTGCTATAAAAACATTCTGTAAGTTCCAGAACTCAAAACTATCTCATTAGTCTAAAAGCAGCATATATTGAAGCCAATCTGCCAAAATGACAGGTTTTGGAATGTGCTACTTTATGACATAATAGTGTGGATAAGCACCGCCTCTGCAGAAGATGATCAACGCCTGCTTCTACATAACTGCCTGTTTAGCCCCGCCCACCAATTTGCACATGTAGTGTAAATAACAACAGCGGCAAACGCAGTTCTATGCAGAAACAAAAAGATACATTTTATTTGATGAACTTTATTTTTAATGAAGATCTAGACCAGGGCTGTCCAAACTCGGTTCTGGAGGGCCGGTGTCCTGCAGAGTTTAGCTCCAACTTGCCTCAACAGACCTGCATGGAAGCTTCTAGTATACCTAGTAAGATCTTGATTAGCTGCTTCAGGTGTGTTTAATTAGGGTTGGATCTAAACTCTGCTGGACACCGGCCCTCCAGGACTGAGTTTAGACAGCCCTGATCTAGACCATGTCAGTAAGAACTTGGTCCTTTGTTCACTTCATTTTACCGTGGATTCATGTACAAACAAGGCACAATTCAACGCAGGATTTTCAGAAAGACTGAAACTAAAAGACAATGCTGTGCAGATCATTTCAAAAACAGGACAGAAAATAGCCTATTACTTCTAAATTATTATGTTTTTTGATGTAAAAATCTTGATAACATTTTAAGTGGACCTCAGAGAAAACAAAAAAGGCCGTTCATGACCCCTTTAACCTTTGATGAACACTGTAATCAGCACAGCTAGGAGAAACCTTCTACCTGCATGTAAGGAATGGCTGGGTGAGTTATCTTTAAAGTGGCCATGCCACATAATTCTTTTTTTGAGCCATCACAACACATGGAACTGGTACCAGGCACCATGTTATACCACGGTATCAAGAATGATAGCTTGAAGAAGACAAAAATGAAAAGAAATGAGCTGAATGATGCAGCAACCTGTCGGATCCCAACTGTATCCAGCTGCTGCGGGAGGGAATGTTTGCGTCCTCCTCGCGCTGGCTTTTCTGCCACGTCACTTCCTGTATCAACATTTTCCACGATAAGCTCATCGTCTTCACCAACAGACTCTAGGCGGCTTCCTCCACCTGATCATAATGACATTAACTTGAAATGTAAACACACACTTAATTCAGTCATTTACATTCACAGCGGGAGAAACTGATCTCCATATGTCTAAATATCTCTGCTGATTAACAAGCATAATCAAAAAAAATGTAAACAATTTCAGTACACCCTGATCTGGTGCAAGAATCTATCATAAAGAAATTAAAATGGGTGGATCCACCCTTGGCCATAATCCAGTAGTTTAATATCATTACAAAGTTTTCATGCTCAGCAATGTTGTGACTTGATACAACTGGACATGTTCGACCTTGAGATCTGCTACGGAACTTCATTGGTGTGGGGCTTCGGCAACATCCCTTGGGACCCTCAATCCTGCCACATTCCTCCAGTCTGTCAAAATCTGTAAACTGGAAGACAGGAGACAGAAGGATTTAGGGAACATGCCTTGAACAGAGAGAGGCAGAAGACATCAGACTGGCTCCAAATGAGAAACAAAGCAAATGGAGTAAGCATTCCTCTGTTTCCTGTGACACTTCCTCTTAAAAATGTAAGCCATAAACATTTGTTTGCCCTTCACTGTGCAGGACTGAAGGGAATGTTGCACACTCATGCTGGTGAACACTTTCATATTTTCACACAGGGAGATCAAATCTCATGTGTAAACGAAAGCCAATGTTTTCTTGAAGACTTCTTGGAGGTGTGGAATGGAAATGTGTCATGTGCCCTTGCTTTATGCCCTATGATTTAACCATTAAATGTTTGTAGTGTAAATTATATAGCCTTACAAAACTAATTCAATAAATATACAGCTTACTGAAGTTTTTGATTTTAGCTTCTTCAAAGGTTATTATAAAAAACAAATTTAATTTAATTAAAAATTTTAAAAAGTTCAAAATTTACTGTTCAAAATTTTGGAGTCAGTACAATTTGTTTAAAAAAAAAAAAGAAAGGATTACTTTTATTCAGCAAGAATGATTTAAAAACATTCACTGTAAACTGTTACAAAGCATTTCTATTTCAAAAAATGCTATTTTTAAACTCTCATCTCAAAAAATTAGCACAACTGTTTTCAACATATATAATAATAAGAGACGTTTCTTGAGTACAAAATCGCCATATTAGAATGATTTCTGAAGGATCATGTGACACTGAAGACCGATGTAATGCCTGCTGAAATTTTAGCTTTGCCATCAAAGGAATAAATCACATTTTAAAATATATTAAAACAGTTATTTTATGTTGTAATAATATTTTACAATTACTGTTTTACTGTATTTTTAATCAAATAAATTTGACACTCTTTGCAAAAAAATCTAAAAATCTTAGCAACCATAAACTTTCAAATGGTAGTGTACACTGATGTTTTTAGTTGCCCAAAATGTGCAGTGTAATCTTTTTTTTTTTTTTTTTTTTTTTTTTTAAGATATTTGTGTCTATCTTGTGATCACTGATTTTATATGGTAACCACTAAATAAGGTGTTAAGTTAGCTTCACTTGTCCCAGCACTTTCAAGCAATTCTGGGTCAAATTTAAAAGGTTACACATGCTTAAATGATCACTAATAACTATAAACATAAAATGCAATTAAGTAGTCAGCTTTACATATGCAGAAGTCTTTGTACTTTATAAGCTATCACAGAAGACGTTTGACCAGGAAAAATCCTGCATAACAATGATTGATAAAAAGTTGATTTAAGGGTTCTTTAAATATTTATTGTGTGTGGCAAGAATAGAAGTGGATTTATTTTGTAATAATTGCCAGTGGCATATTGAAGTCAGAAAACCTCCTGCTTCACGGCACCACATTAGTACTAATCTTCCCTGGCTGCTGTGAAAAAAAAATACCACAGTGTTTCCCCTTCTAACCGCCTCAGCTTTAAGAAAGAGTTTCGGTTTATCGCACAGCTCATGCATCCTGAAACAAGTTCAAACAGCAACATGTAAGGGAAGATCCACTGCTCTCTTTTCAGGCACGCAGACAAGAAGCCCTTCCCTCCGTTGTCAGAAATGAGATCTGTCTCCTGCATGAACAAGCTACGCAACGCTGTTGCAGGTGAGCCCGTGGGCTTCCTCAAACCCCATACCTATGTGCCTCACAGGACTCAACTTGACAGTCACAGCTGCATCCTTCTTCCAGATCCTTACCTTCCCTATTTTTTTTTTTAAATGTGCTCTCATGTTTTTCCCTCCCTTCCTTTGTCTCATCAAAACCACTGAGCCTGACACTTCAGAACAGATCTGGAGACACACCCAAAACTGTCAGCACTGGACACCCACATAATAGCAACTGCTCATCGCCCTCTTCTGCTGTGGCAGGGCGCTGAAAGAGAGTGTAAGAACAGTCTGGACAGGTGTTTGGATTTGGAATGGAAGAGCGAAAGGGGAAAACAAACATATGGCAAACTGAAAAATTAATAGGCCTAATTACACTCTCCATTTCATTTTCTACTTAACGACTTAATGATAGGGTTCTCACACTTTCAGACCAATGAACTTTCATGGCTTTTACATTCATTCATGATTACTGGAGAAGGAATTTTAAAAATCTGTTTTTTACAAAAAGCCATTTCTAGCTGGTGAAATATTTTAAAGCAGACCACAGTAAAAATTATTTACTGATAGCCCCTGATTCCTGCATAACACATCCAAGAGCTTTGAATGAAAGCTATATGGATGTAAATGTTGCTGAGCTCCAGCACAAACATTCAAAAGATGAGCATTCTATGCAATTTGTCATAGCAAACTATATTGTTTAACTCTCTTTTACTTTATCTATCTATCTATCTACACTCTCAGGAAAAAAGGTACAAAAGCTGTCACTGGGGTGGTACTTTTTATGTACCATTAAAGAACTAATATGCACCCTTTAGATACTAATATGTACATTTAAGGTACTGATATGCACCCTTCAGGGGAAAATGAGGTACAAAGGAGCTGCATTTTTTTTTACCTTTTTTTTTTCTTTCCTACCCATCTACCCATCCAATCATCTACAATTAGTGCTATATATATATATATATATATATATATATATATATATATATATATATATATATATATAAAATTGGCACCATATACCATACAGTATCTTTTACAGTCTTGTTTGCTATTTTTAAGCTTGAACAGTGTCACTATGAGTAAATTATTATTAAAGACTAGAGGATCACAAAAAAAAAAAAACATCTGTCAAAAGTTTTCTGCTGTACAGTGAGACAAACCCAAGCTTAACTGCCCCAAATTCACAGCTACGACCAGCAAGAGCCATGGAATGCTAATGTAATTAGACAGCAGGCGGGACGGTTGTTCTTTTCCATTTTTTAGTCCTGAAAGCAATAATGTGTGCGCAGTATAGACACAGTGGGTGGTGGTGGGGAATGACCCACTTTACTCTGTACCGCAGAACATCTCAAGCAAAGCATTATGGGCGCTGTTCTCTGAAACAGCCAAGCAAGAGTTTAATCCTAATATGTTGAGTTGTGTGGTCCTGTCAGTGTGCCATTGACTTGCATTAGCTATGTTGTCATTACTGATCACCAAACCAGTGTAATGTCTCATGTTGTGCGATTAAACATTAACGCTGTGTAGCATTAGTGATTTGATGCACGCCTGCTAGCGCAGAGCAAATGAATAATTTGTTATCTGTGATGAAACGAACGAATGCTGAGCCAATGGCTGCTTGGTAAACAGTGGCACTAATATTTTTCTGGCAAAACAACAGATAAAAACCTCAAGAACATAAATGGGGTCCTGGCACACAGATCAAACGAGGCAAACAGATAAAGCAACTGTGCTGTCCTTAAAAGGAAATGCTGTATTTTAATCACAACATGCTGCAGGTATTTAGATTTTGCTGAAAAATATCAGGAAAGTCTCGTCCTTATCAGACAAACCATGAAAGTATGTTTGCTTTTATCAAACACCTCAAAGAGGCGCTGGTGAAAGTTTAAGGGAAGACAACTACACATACACAAAAAAACAGATTATGATTCTAAAAGCATTGAACATTTCTCCACAAAGCAAACTTTTAATTATAAATACTACTAAAAACAGTCTGTTCTAGCTCGATCTGAGGGCAGTTGAGGCAGCACCAGATGAAAGCGTCAGATAATCAGGCAGATAGCAAACATACGTACCAAGTCCTGGGTGGGCAGTGAAAGGCTGCTGGCCCTCACGTCCTCCACATCCGGCTCCATGTTCTCTTTCTCCTCCCCAGGGGAGGGAGAGGCGTCCGGACCAGAGCACGTGCTCACGAGGTCGGGCAAGCTGGTGGACGGGTACTTGTGGAAGTCCACTTCAGATTCATCCTGGGAAAGGAAGGAAGAGCAGCTAGAGAAAGCATGTTGTGTGCCGTTGAGCAGCCTGCGAGTATTTTTAACTTTATCTCAGAAAGCCGAGCGGCGAGCCCATCAGCACTTCACTGTTCAATTTTTTAGCTGCTACAAGCATCTGCTCATGACATCTTTATGTGCTTGAATGGCAGACACTTTATACAAGCATGCAAGAACTACTCATCATTTGAGCGTGAAGACGCTTCCCAATGCAATGACACACAATTATTGACACAGTATGAGGCTGATTTGCTTGCAAACTCAAACTCACCCTGCTGGCCACTACCAGCTGCACGAGTCCAGCAGTGGAGCGCAGGATGGCTACAGCCTCTTGGTGTGAGAGTCCAACCAAGGAGTGACCGTTTATCATCAGTAACTCATCACCTGCTTTCAGACGACCATCTCTGAAATCAAAACACGAGCAGAGAAAGCAAGATCAGGTCATCCCCTTACATAAAAAACAAGCAGCAGACACTCCTGAAGTCACGTTGCAGCTATTAAAGTGAAATGGTAATGGGATGTTAATGAATGTTAATCAAGAATTGATTGGATCACGACAAGTGGTTGCTATATGAAAGGTAGCTTGATGCAAGTAATGTCAACCAGGGACAACAACAACAACCTGTGATGAATCCTCTTTCAAACTAGGGTTTGTTATACTAAAACTTAAACATTATTTTTTTGTTCTGAAATAAAACTAAACTCACAAGTGAGAGGCAGTAAATTTTAGCGATGGCCCTGATAATGCGGACCAATGAATCATTCACAATTATATCAGGAATGTTTATTAAGAAAGTAAATAAAATATAATTTGATGTCATTGATGACCATGTGTCGTGGGACAAGAGAAGGAATTATCTGCTTTTGGAGCTTCAAAACAGTCTAAAATTATTTCTGGGTCATCCACATTCATGTTAACTATTTACTCATCTAGAAGGTGCAAATGATGTAATAAATATTTATAGTTTCATCATGCTTTTATGAAGAAAAATAATTTAATTACAGTCATAATATCCCACAAAGACATCTCTGTCTCTGCTACATTCTTCCATTTCCAAATGTCCTAAGACAGTTTGGATCGTTCCAGCCTGACCACTCAACTGAAGCTTCATTATGATGAACAGTGTGCAGTGAAGAGAGAAAGATTCAAAATCTTAAAGCCTCTCGCTGGTCAAAATCCTCAGGGCTTCAGTCACAGATGAAGGAATCTGAGGTTATCTCAGTGTTAGCCATTATATAAGAGCTAGAAACTTCATAACTACCCACATCATGCTGTATTGATGGCCCTGATCTGACCACCAGGCCGCCTCTTGCGCCACACTAGAAAAATTTTTTTTGGAAAGCAGCCAGTTTGACCAAAATGCATGATTCATGTCTACAGGTTTCTCAGAAAAGGACCCCCATTAAAACTGTGTGGGAGAAAATGTTGTACTGCTAAATTACAACAATACACCCTAGTGCCGGTCATAGCAAAAATAGCCTGTTCTGACTGTAGGCGATGTGGGGGAGCTGCGTATGTATTTTCCAACAGATGTGCAACATCTCGTGAATTTGTATATCTGAAATCAGTTCATTTTTTGGGTCCCAAGGCAAAGCCACAAGGGCTTATTTTCCCTGAACACATCTATTTAACTTAGCACATCACCTAGAGGGAGTAATTCAAATTAAAGGCAACGAGGGTTCATTTCAGCTTTTGGCTCATTACCATCAGGTTATTGTGCTTCCTCCAACTTTTCTCAAAGTGTGCATTAATGAATCACGAGGGGAAGCAAGTCAGCAAATTCTTCAACATACTGCAGCTTAAAACAGAATTTAAGAGGCGATACGCTTGTACTGTGGCCGAGAGAGTTCAAATGAAAAAACACATGCAAATAGAAAAACACTAACAAATTAAGAAAACATCTTCTTCAGTTTAACAACACATGCTGAAAATACTCACAACACAACCAAATACAGAAATGCGCTGCAAATACTCGCAACGCAATCAAATACAGAAATGTGCTGCAAATACTCACAACACGACCAAATACAGAAACGCGCTGCAAAACCTCACAACATGACCAAATACAGAAACGCGCTGCAAATACTTACAACATAACCAAATACAGAAATGTGCTGCAAATACTCGCAACACAACACAACAGAGTTTTGCAAGTGTGTTCGTTTGTTCCCGTCATTTCGGTGATAAATGTTTTATAAACAAGGCCCAGTTCGACGCTGGATTTGCACATGGTTTGATACTGTAAGATGGAGCGGTCCCAGTGTTAAAAAGGTCCCGGTCATGAGATGGAACCGCAAGTGGTAAGTAAAACCGCATCAAATTTCTGTGTTTTGTTAGCAATCGGCATGCAAGTACACGTGACTCTTTATCTCCGCCTACAGCACGCCTCCAGGAGCTTGGCTGTTTTCAGAGAATCGTAAATCTGTATCTTTCTTTTATAAAAATGATAAAACTAAAGACTCCTTGGAGATATGAAGGATGCAATACTACTCTATAGATACTCAAGATTAACATGAGATTGGGCAAATCTGTGTGCGTTATGTCCCCTTTAACTTGCAGCACGTTGAGCTCTCTCGGCCACCGTACGCATGTGAACAAGGGAGAAAAGATTGCTACAGTACTAAAAAAAACAAAATTGTTATTCCTTATTCAGTGTTTGTATAATTGAAGGAATATTTCATGTTAGAATCATATGCTGTCTAGCTTTGCAAAATGACCACTATTTGCTTACATACCACGGTACTGCAGTTCGCTAGAGGTGGAAATCACCAGAAAGTCAGGGATATGGTATTTCATTGATATCTGGGTCATAATATGATAATATTGTGTTTTTATTTTGTTTTGTTTTTTTTTTTGTATTTGTATACATTTATTCAAAAATACATAATTCATCTGTACTGGACATCAGTGCTTTGCATGTAATGCATGTTTATTTTATGATATATTGTGCATATGATGTATGATATATTGTGCATCCCAAATAAATGTAAAAAAAAAAATGTAAATGTAAATCGGTTCAATTAAACACTCAGTACACACAAATCAGCAAATATTTAAAGTCCTAATAGGGGTCCTATTATGCTTTTTCACTTTTTGAATTTTAGTCAGTGTGTAGTGTGTATGTTTGGGCATAAAAAAAGATCTACAAAGTTACAAATCTCAAAGTACACTCCAAAGGGAGATATTTCGTTTTTAAAAAATCCCTTTTCAAGAACAACAACGAACGGCTCGTTTGGACTACAAAGTCGTTTTCCTGTATTTGTGACATCACAAATTGGCCCATTAGAATATCATTAAAATAAATCCCACCTCCGGAAATTCGTATGCACGTTTCAAAATCGCAACCCGGTGCTGGTGTTTTTATATCACTGTATTTCTGATGGAAACCGATTGTCTTCAGAAAATTTTGGATGTCATTTTCATTTCTTCTTGCATGTAATGTCTGATAAAGCAGTGTTTGTGAGCGGAGCTCTGCTTTGTGTACAGCGTTACCGGAGAAACCTCACTCTCTCCCGCTCCAACAGCGCCTCCCGCTGACAGAGAATTAATTTGCTTTTAGTCCTTCTGCCTAGCTGTTCGCCAATCACAACGCACTGGGACAGCTAACCAATCACAACACATTTCGTTTTTCGGAAGGCGGGCCTTCATCAAACCCGGAACCCGTTTTTCGAACCACCAAGCATGAGAGCATGTTCTAGTACACCCCTAAAATGAAATCAAGACTTTGTAAAAGAGCATAATAGGACCCCTTTAATAATGCATGCTCATTTTACTTGTTTTTACATTTAGATTACCTACAATTACCTATACCATATAATTAATAGCTTCTGATACCTCACGGTCATTATTGTATACAGTGGTGTGAAAAATTGTTTGCCCCCTTCCTGATTTTTTACTTTTTTGCATGTTTGTCACACTTTAATGTTTCAGATCATCAAACAAATTTAAATATTAATCAAATATAACACAAGTAAACACAACATGCAGTTTTTAAATGAAGGTTTTTTTTTTTTAAAACCCCCACCCCCACCCCCCTCAAGTTGAAGCGAACTTGGGTTCTGCAGCAGGACAATGATCCAAAACACACCAGCAAGTCCACCTCTGAATGGCTGAAGAAAAACAAAATGAAGACTTTGGAGTGGCCTAGTCAAAGTCCTGACCTGAATCCTATTGAGATGCTGTGGGATGACCATGAAAAGGCGGTTCATGCTCGAAAACCCTCCAATGTGGCTGAATTACAACAATTCTGCAAAGATGAGTGGGCCAAAATTCCTCCACAGCACTGTAACAGACTCATTGCAAGTTATCGCAAACGCTTGATTGCAGTTGTTGCTGCTAAGGGTGGTCCAACCAGTTATTTGGTTTAGGGGGCAAGCACTTTTTCACACAGGGCCATGTGGGTTTGGATTTTGTTTTCCCTTCATAATAAAAAACTTCATTTAAAAACTGCATGTTGTGTTTACTTGTGTTATCTTTGAATAATATTTAAATTTGTTTGATGATCTGAAACATTAATGTGTGATAAACATGCAAAAAAAAAAAATCAGGAAGGGGGCAAACAATTTTTCACACCACTGTAAATGGCAGCATGACTGGATGTTTTCTGTGCACCCATGTGAGGGTGTCACAATGGCTTTGAAGATTAATGAGTATCGTGGAGGGCACTCAAGACTCCCTGATGCTCGCATATGCATGAGATTCTGACTGAGCACTGTCACCACAGCACCTACTGTTGCCACAGCAGCAAATGAAAACCTTTGCAAATGAAAGCCGTTTACCTCTGTGCGGCTCCTCCCTCCTCCACATGGGCCACGATGATACCGTGAGGAGAGCGCTTGGACCCTCGCCCGCCCGTGATCTGGATACCCAGTCCATCCTGACCCTTCACCATGTGCATCTTCCAGATCCGGCTGCCCTCACGGGGCTGTAGAGAAGAGGGAGATATTTGTCCGTATGGTGAAACAATCAGGAATGTTCTTCATTATATAACACTAAATAAACTGCAAGTCCTGCAGCAGCAGTTTTGTGATTTTAACTTACATTACAGTTCTCAAAATGGTTCCCATTTTATGCTGCATTTCTAGCAAAAATAAATGCTCATCATCTCTGAAAAGAAGTTTCAGCAAATTAAGAAGCATTTTTGTTTATACAATTTTAGAATATTTACAGCTTTTTACTTGCAAAGATTTGTAAAGTTAAGTGGAAGAACTGAACTGATGTATTTTCCATGTTGTTGTTTTTTTTACTCCAAACTGACTTCCTCCTTTGGAGAGTACATAAATCAAAAGAAGGGAAACTTTAGAAGCACCTGTTTCTGACAGATTCAACAGCCACTTCTTTCACTGTCTGAGCTGCACGTCATCAATCTTAATCTGTTCACTGCCATTACTGTTCATTAATGCTCTTGTCCTTCGAAAGATTAAATTCCATCTCAAATATGAATTCAGGTTCAATCGAATGACATTCTACATTCTTTCTGTCTGCACTGGTATTAACTGGAAAAAAGAAACAATGTGGTGAACTTCTTGTGATTTTTTTGTCTATTATGATGGCTAAATAGCTTTTAACAATAAATAAATGATGCTATTATTCTCTGCATTTGAATGAATAACTGACAGCAAAATAACTGACAGCTTCATAATGAGGTTAAATGGACGTAATCCTGTTTCTCAACTCCAGTTGCAAGAAAAACAGCCATTTTCCTAACTGAACTTAACATATACAATACCATTTAAAAGTCCATAACTTAACGTCATGACATTCAGGGGTTATTTATTTATTTTTTTTCAGTCATGTTTTACATAATCAACTTAGGCAATGTAAAAAGTAATTTAATAAAGTCATAAAATATTTTAAATAAGACTTCAGAAAAACAAACAGCAATTAATTATGCAAACATGATGAATCCATGAGGATATTTTTTCATGGTTACTGTTTACAGTGGTTTACATGGTTATCAGTTAAAATGTTACCTGATTTTGGTAGCACTGCAGGACTACTGTAGCAGTCTTATTCGAAAGGCAGCGTTCAAATGCATGAATTCATTTCAGCCACTGAGCCATTTATAGTTATTGTGCCTGCCCTGACATCAAAGCTCGTTCTAACAGTAACACTAACACAGAAGCCCATGAATTTTCAAAAACAATTTCAAAGATGTGTCATGAGATTAGCCTAAAAATATATTTTTAAACAATATTCTGACACTTATTCCCTTAGCATACTAATTTGATCTTACATAACCTTTCATAGTGTTAATTCTCTCATCAGTTAGCATTTTGTCATTCAAAGCTCTGTTTTATGTCTGTATTTATACAGTTAAATGGAAATAGAAATATTGGGATTTTCAATGTTAAAAATGTCTAACGTTAGAAGGCTCACCAAAGCCTAAATATATTGCAACACAAATAAACACTTGGAAGATGTTAACATGGTGGAAGATTAAAAAAAAGAAAAGAAGAAAAAAAAAGGGATTCTTTACAGACTTGCCAAACTTGCTACAATTAT
This sequence comes from Spinibarbus caldwelli, assembly GCA_039654775.1. Lineage (NCBI taxonomy): Eukaryota > Metazoa > Chordata > Actinopteri > Cypriniformes > Cyprinidae > Spinibarbus > Spinibarbus caldwelli. The sequence goes on along the minus strand of CM077223.1, from coordinate 25,327,940 downwards.
TTTTTTTTAGGTATTAGCTAAATATTTTACAGTATAAAAGATCAGTACAATATATTTTTTTAAAGAAATGACTACTTTTATTCAGTAAGGATGCAATAAATTGATTACGTGACAGATGTTTTTGTAACAATCTAAAAGTCTTTACTATTTTGATCTTTTCAACTTTTGATTCATCAAAGGATCATGGAAAAAAGGTATCAAGGTTTCTACAAACATATTAAGCAGCACATTGTTTTCAACATTTATAATATGCAATGTTAGCACCAAATCAGCATATTTGAATGATTCCTGAAGGATCTGGATTTATGGCTGCTCAGCCTTGCCATCACAGGCATAAATTACATTTTAAAATATATTAAAATAGAAAACAATTATTTTAAATTGCAATAATATTTCACAATATTACTGTTTTACTGTATTTTCACATCTAATAAATGCAGCCTTGGTGAGCATAAGAGACTTTTTCTTTAAAAAACATAAAAAGAATCTTACTGACCACAAACATTTGAATGGTAGTGTATATCTGCCTATTCAACCTAGATAGAGGGTGCTTGAGGTTTCTGAGTAACCTGCTTAGAAGAGCTCATTATTTTTGCAATTCCGCTTGGTGCCTCTTGTGGCGCAGAAACACACTTTACCTTTATCACTACTTCCCAACATGACAGTTGAGTTAGCACACACCTCAAAACTACAAACATGCTGCCACTTGTTCATGTTTCCTTTGAAATATGTCTAGTAGAGGGGCATGTTCTCAAGGAAAGCCTGTCGGCAGGGTGAATCACCGACACGGGATATCTGACTGAGATGGTCTGTTGCCTCTCTTCTCACGTTCTCACGCTTTTCCTGCTCACTGTCAAATTAAGACTGCACATCCTCACACTGACATGTTCCTACCCAACGCTTGCACAGACACATTAAGGCTACTAATTACTTGCATGGTAATCTCTGTAGGACTGTTTAGAAAATGTATTTTATCACACTGCAAAAGTGTATTTGAGAGAGAGCACAATCATTAATGTTAGACATAGATTATGTTTTTTGTCATCTGGATTGTGAAGTCATAACTGATTAGTCATCAGTGTGTGTGCGCAAGTAAAAACATTTCTTAAGATAAATACACAATGCATTGTTCTTTGATATTGTGGTTGGTGAGATTCAATATAATGGTGACAATACACACTCTGGTTGAGATATTACATTGCTTCAAGGTAATATGACTAATTTCAGTGGCTCAATGAGATAGTCAATTTTAAAAGTGCCAATATCTGACATGCTTTCAATCATTTAGCTAATCCACTGAAACGAGTGAAAACATGGTAATGTTTTCTTTAAAAGACTATTTCCTTGACCTTTAAATGACCTAATGTAGACAAGTTGATTCAGTCATATAAACATAATATTTTTGACTTTAATAATAGAGATGCAAGGATATTTAAATTTAGCAAATACCAATAAATGGACCTGTTCACCTAAAATAAATGGAAAAAAAAAACAAGAATTAAAATCAATTGACATGAATTTAGGCATCATAATATAATAAAGTACAGAAAGAAAAAAGGATATTTATTTTGAAATTTGATAAAGATTACATTTAAATTTAACATTATGCTACATTTAATTCAATTTTATTTTATTAAATTACATTTAATTAATTTTTTTAAGATTAACTAAAGTAGTCTAAATATAAAAACAGCAGAAATGAGATCGCAAAAATAAATATCTAATGATAAATAAATAAATAAACAATAGCTTTCCTGTAGCTCAAATAGTAGAGCATGGCGCTAGCAATGCCAAGGTCATGGGTTCGATTCCCAGGGAAAGCAAGAGCTGATAAAATGTAGAAACTGTAACTTGAATGCAATGTAAGTCGCTTTGGATAAAAGCGTCTGCTAAATGCGTAAATGTAAATGTAAATAAATCTCGGCCTAAAACCAATATCGTACCAATATATTGTGCATCCCTTTTAAAAATATAACCCATCTCAAACCCTCCAAAGAGTGTGTATTTGCTAAATCTGGGTGGAAAACCTTTTTTAAATTTTTTTTAATGTTAGTTAAGGACACAGTTATACAATTAAGCATATGGATTCAGTCTGTTGTCCTCTTATGTGGCTTTCCGAAAATGGCTTGTTGCAGAACCTCATGGAAGCCGCACCTTGTCGGTCTTCGAAATCCCGTGTGATTGTTCAAAATCAGACCCATGCAGCTTTTTGAGATGACCCCTCCAAGCAGTTCTTCCAACCACTGACACATGGATACATCTAGAAGAACCCTTATGGTTATTTTGAGTGAGCCACTCAGTTTAATGTCACAAGGCTTACACGCTCCAAGCAACACTAGCGGTCCCAATGTAGAATCAAATCGAAAACATATGCAGTTAGCCGCACTGTGGGGTCCAAACTTCTAATTAGATGATGAGCATCAACCAACCACTCATTCAACCTCAAAGCAAAGTTAACGGCATAGTGCGCAAATGTTCAAATATGTGCACTTAAAGGGCATTTCCAAAGACTTTAAAGTGCCCTTGTTTTTGTTTGTTTGCTTAGCTTTTTTACGGAGATATTTCAGGCCATAATCCGTGCAACTATTCCCCAGACATGACAGATTTCAAACAGTTTGGCTTTGTAATTTAGGCTATTTTACAATATATAATATGGCTTAAAAATATAGAATATGTATTTAATATATATTTAACCTAATACTTTCTTACCTGACTGGAAGGTTCACTGCTTATTGACTCAGTTTTGTAGCTTTCAGACAGGCGTGAGTGGGATCGGCTGGGTAGGGTGGCTGTGCTTCCTGCCTTCATGTGATTGGACATCAGCACTGAGGGGCCGAAGACTGGACTATCATCGGTCGGTGTGCTCTCTGGGGACGTGACCTCTGCCTCCATTGAGCTGTAGCCATTCTCATGCTCAAAGTCCCGGCTATCTTTACTGTCTTTGCTGTCGCGGGTGAAGGAGGAGCGGGAAATGACGCCAAATTTGCGGGTTCGTTTGCCATTCTGTCCATTCTGTGTGGGGCTGCCTGCAGACTCAGAGGAGACATTGCGCCGGTGCTCATTAGAGACATCCACGGAGTTGCCCCCACTGCCATTGCATGGAGGGAGAGGAGCCTTGCGTTTAATTCGTCGCAACATGATCAGGTAGATGCAGCCTCCATTCCAGCACTGGTCCGCCAAGTAACTGTAGAAAAATACGAAAAAATAATTATCCAACTGCTAATACATGATCACAATGTAAATCAACCAGTTTGATAACAAAATAAACACGTTTTCCCCTCAGTACTGAGGATTACAGAGCTGTCCATCAAATCAAAGATTTAAAATCACACTAAATACACTGCCCTACAGTCAAATGCATATTTACAGATCACACCCAGGTGACCTATTTTCTGTGGAACAACAAATATGATTTTTTAATAATATCTTGTCCACTCTTTTACATGTTAATGAATGAAGATGTAAAGCCAAAATATAAAGTTTCATGTAAGTAAACAAAATGACCTACGCTCTATATTCTAGGTCTTCCGAAGCCTTGATTTACAAATTTTGACATCCACTGTAGCTCTGCTTTGTGTATTCAAGAGAATTCATGAAAGAGATACTGTGGTTCTGTTAAACCAAAACTTTTACATTAATATAACAATAATAAATTAATATATTAATCTTTTCATGCAGTCCACAAAACCAATCCAAATTGTTGTTTATAAATCTGATCTGGTTCTTGAGTTCAAACACTGACTCAATGATCTGGCTGCAATGACCCACTGGAAGATTAAAAGTTAATAACGACCTAAATTTTGGTCTGTTTCTCAGATAAAGTTATTTTATGACTTCTGAAGACAGAATATAACACAGAAGCCACTTGGTACACTTTTATAACACATTTATGTTGCTTCATTGTCATTTTTATAATAATGTTTATGGTAAGCATACACAGGATATTACTTTATTAAAAAAAACAATTCAGCAGCACAACTGTTAAAAATAATAATAATACATGTTTCTTGAGAATTAGTTCAGCATATTAGAATGATTTCTGAAAGATCATGTGACACTGGAGCCTGAAGTAATGGCTGCTTTGCCATCACAGCAATAAATTACATTTTAAAATATATTACATTTATATTAATATATCAATTTCACAACATTACTGTTTTTATTGTATTTTGATCAAATAAACACAGCCTTGGTGAGACTTCTTTCAAAAACATTAAAGCTCTTACCGCACCTTTTGAACGATAGTGTATAATTCACCTTTTGTGTTCTTTGGAAGATCATACAATAAAATCATACAAAGAACAACACGAGGAAGAGAAAAGTGACAAAATGCTCATTTTGTGTGAACTATGGCTGTATAATTCAGAGAGCAAACAAAGGAGCTTCTAAATCTGTCATAATTAATGGTTGTGGAATTATATGGGAGTTTTTGAAATATGGAAGGGCACCGATACAAAAAAAAGTGTAGAGCATGTTTTACACCATGTCTAGACAAGTGCAAAGACAGAAGAAACTGATATACTGATATAGTGATATACGGCACCTCAGGGACACAGGATAATCTGTGTCAGCCAGTGAAACTTAGAAGTTTAACAGCTAGCAGCAGAAAACACTTTCACAGGCTTATCTTATATGACCACCATTTTAGCTCTTCTCTCATGTGATTCTCATAAAGAGAGCTTAGACTGACATATTTAGCTGTAAACTGAACATGTCTGACTATTTCAGCTGGTTGAAACAATATTACACATTAACGAGTTAAAATGATCAAAGTTAATCATTTGTGCTGCTTGTTTTGCAAAGTTTGGTTTTAATGGTATCATATAAAGATGACCTCAAAGCATGAAGGATTTATGTATCCTAAATAAAGTTTTTTAAATGCTTGAACACATCCACATATCCTTAAAGGGACAGTTCACACAAAGATTAAAATTCTGTCATAATTTTCTCCCCTCATGTCATTCCAAACCTGTATGACTATGGAATATACAAAAAGATATCTGTGAAAAGCCTTGGTGTTTTTTGTCTATACAATGGAAATCTTTTGTGTTCTGCAGAAGAAAGTACAGGTTTGGGTAAACTATCCCTTTAAAGCAGATTAAATAAAGACAGAGACAAACTGCAGAACAACCATCTAGCCGTAAGAAATGTTGTATTAGGTCAAAAGAGCACACACACACACCTTGAGTTTAACTGATGTCAGGCTCCCAGTGTCAAATGAACGTCCTTCAATAATATGGTTAACACTACATCCAGTGCTGCACACAGATCTAATTAACTGTGGCTGAGTGATTGTTTCCCTAGTTTTCTGAGCTTTCAGCTGTACAATAGCATTGGGGAGTGGACTTTCTATGACAATGACTAGCCATACTCTCACTGCAAAACAAAGCATTTGCTTACATCCCCTAAACTGCAAGCCAGACAATGGAGCAGATGAAAGAAATGAAAGAGAGACCAGGAGTTTTAGAGAGAGAGCATGATTAAATGTGTCATGAATGGAATATCATAAGTAAATGCTAATGTTTTCAGTATGGTCATCAAAAGAAATTCTCAACACACTCAAACTTAGACACAGAGCAATTACAAAATAAGTCTAATGACACAGTCTTTGTTTTGTTTTTTTGCTTGTTGATATCTTTATAGTCCATCCAGTGTTATCAGTAAAATACCATGATACAGTATTTGTTGCTATGATTCACCTCTTAATGTAGGTTTCATGACATACCTCACTTAAAGTAGCAGTCATGTATATGACAACCTCTGAGTTTCAGCTCGAATCACTGTCAAAAATGATGCATTCTGTACTCTGGCCAGCTGCTAATGACAGAGCGAGGTCAACCTGTTGTTTAGATGATTACAGAGCCTGGGCATGCAAACACACCATGTGAATTCATCCTCAAAATTAGCAAGAGCTGTTTTTAAATAAATGACACACATGATAGCTTCAGGTCTGATCCTCTCTGGAGATCAGGATCAATGAGGTATGCAAATGCAGTCATATTAGATCTCCTGGAACTAAAACATGCAAGAACTGAAAGTACTGGCAAGTTAAAAATACAACAAAGTGAGGAATGTTCAGGAAATGTTGATGAAAATCACAATTCCCTGAAGAAGGCGGCGGCAGTTTCTGACAGTATGCTTGCTTGGATGTTTCAGACGTTTTCAGGTAAAAAAGCACATCTCTGGAATTTGTTGGTTTGACACACTGTCTGAAGCTTTAAAGCAGCTGTGGTCTCATTTTCATTCAATTGGAGACAACGGACTTCGGGCCTCTAGTGTTCCTTTATTGTGGTGTTTCTTTCCCTCTGTCATCTAGCTGATAATGAAAAGTGTCTGACCCATTTCTGTCGTGATCTGTTTTCCGTGAGCTTCCTTTTTTGATAAGAACAAAGTCTGTAATGTTGTGGGACTGGAGACAAAAATCATCCCACATGAAAATCAATGGAAAAAGGAGAAAATATCTCAACATAACTCAACCGAATCTATCTTGGCACAAATCTGCCAGATGTAAAATCCAAATCTGTTTTCCTGGATTTTGATGACAGTCCCAATCTCAAGGCAGACTGGAAAAGTTACACTGCATTCCAAATGATTCAGATAGATGACACTTCGTCTGGCTCAGCTGTGTAAAAACCTTATTGCATGCTGCAATTCTATTACCTTCCTTGTAGCCCTTAAAACCTTCACAATGCTATTGATGACATAACATATATCACATGTGGACAACTGGTGTGCATGTCCCAACACCTCAACCCTGTCTAACTGAAATTACATTGTGCAAACAGAGAAAAAACAAGATGAAAATCTTTGAGGAGAAGTTGTTTGTTTTCTTCAGAATATTTGAAGTTGCAATGAAATGGAAATAGCAACAGTAACGGATTCGGAAAAGAAAAAAATGTTGGGCAGGGACTTTACATCAGTTTTTGAATCAAAAATGCAGGCAGATCTCAATGCAAGTTTGTTTTTGACTATGCATGGGGCTTAAGAGGACTTAAGGCCAATTCACACTTATGAAAAATAACTGTCATGTTCACACTGCCCCAACAAACACCAACAAACTTCGAGTCACAGAGAGTCAAGTAACACCGTGTCTACACCAGACGCAACAGTTGTCGCATCACGCCGCATCCAGTGTAGACAGTGTCACCGATTATAATTAATAGAACCTCTATTGTATTTTGTCGCATCGTGCCGCCCCTCTCGCGTCCGTTGTAGATGGTGCAAGTCTGACTGGGGAAGAAACTGATGATCCTGTAACCACAATCAAAACTTTACTGTTATTAATGTCTTTGCTTGAAAAGATGGCGAATAAAACGAAAGAGGCCGTAGGTGAAGCACGCTTTAAGTGAAGTATGCGCATCGTCATGGCAAGGGTTCGCGGCCACGTCAGATTATGTCAGAATTTGTTGTCGTTTGTTGGAAAATCATTTCACACTGCTCAGACATTCCACGACCCAACAAACGCCAATTAAGCATGTTCAGTTGGGTGAAAACAAACTCTATGTACCTGTAAATGGTCAAAAAAAAAGAAAAAAAAGAAACATATGCATGGATAAATTGTTCACAACAAGATTAAGAGAACATTATTTAGAAAATAAATGAGGTAAATTTTTCATTTCAAGCCTGTTCACCTAAAAATTTAAATCCCAGACCAGACTGAAAAATAAGGGTGGAGGAATAAACTGAAATAAAACCTGACATATAATATTTGATTTGTAAGATACAGCTGAGATATTTTCAGTGAATAACAAATTACATTTTGGCTATTGTATGACTTCAGAAGACATATAGTCCACGTTTGAGTCTCTAATGGTGCTTTTTCATCATTTTTAAGCTTGACTTTTATTATATACATATATATATGTACATTAAAAAATCCAAACTTAACATTTTGTGTTCCACAGAAGAATGTCAAGAGGGTCTGGAACAACATGAGGGTAAATAATGACAGTTTTAATTCTAGAGTGAACTGCCTCTTTAATAAAAGGGAAGGAGTGTCTTAAGTCTGCGGTGAGTGAGTCTGCAGCTCTAAACGTGATTTATGTACATGATGTCATGATGTAAGTTTAGTCCGTGTCATTACTTACTTTTGCTAGACCATTTAACTCAAGCTTTGCCAACCCACACATGCTGGATCATAAGCAGAGGGCAACATAAACATTACATTACCACACAATAAAGTGATATAACAAGACACTGTAATGGTGCTCATCAACCTCATATCAATCAAAAGCCATAAACTCCTTTCATTTAGGTCACTGATCAAACATTCAGCCAACTACCATCTGCGTCTCAGAAACAGAATGATGGATGAAAACCACAGCACAAAATGCAGGGGACGAAAAAAGTTATCAGTGGAGGAAAGAAGGAACGTGGATGCAGATGAATGGTTACAAAAAAACTCATTCAGCTCTGCAGCCGCGGTTTTTCTCAGCAGGTGTGTGCCATGCACTGATGGAGCACTTTCAAACAATCACCCACATCAGTGTCCCACCGAAGCAGACACATGTTCATTATTACGCTCGAGAGAAACAACTGAAGTGAAAAACGAGATAAAAACCTGCCGTTCTGAAGACCTGTCATGCAAATCAGTATCTGATAAAGACCAAACAAGAAGAAAAACAAGCCATGATCTCAGTTCTGGCACACCAACAAGGAATTTAAGCTGCTGTGTAAAAGCTAATGGGTCTCAGAGAAACCCAGCAACAGGCCTGCATTGCCTCTCTCAGACTAAACCACAGCTGCAGTAGGGAAATCCATCTATTCCAGCCAAGCACAATTTACGCAGAACGGTGACCAACACGGACTGGCTGAAATGGTCTTGAAGTCCTCGAAGTCTCTCTGAGCTACGTGGAGTGATTTGCTGTCACGGAGCGGAGGACGCCAAAGACCTTTCCCATGCATTGTTGGCTGAATAATTCAGAACTACCTCTTCCTTCAAAGCTCTATGTTTGCTTTTCTGCAATCTTGGATTTGGCAGACTCTCAAAGTGGCGCTTATGTGTGAATTGTATCGAAGGTGCAGACGTCAGGTTGGGAAGACGCCCATTTATATCCACTGCTGAAACCTCCTAAAAAGTGTTTTCCCATGGCTGTGAGCCAAGTGACTGCAGATGTGCATAAAATTGTGCACCTGGATATCATATGTTGCAACGGATCCTGCATACTCACAAGAATAAACCAATACTGTGACAGGCCAAGTAAGGAAATCCCATTTCTTGGGTTAGATTTAGATACTTTCCACCTTATTCTCCATAACCATAATGACTTGCACAGAAATACCATTGAGGGTTAGGTGCAAGATATTTTGTCACAGTACGAAATCGGATTACAGGGGGCATGAGAGGAATGCAAAGGACCCTGATCATGGTCATCATCAGGACAGGAGTAAAGCAATGGCTCCATGACAGGATAATGCTTTTAGTCTTTAAACAGATGCACTTAGGAATTCCTGCCAAACGGGGTGAATTCCATCAGTCTGGTGGAGAGAAGAAAGGAGAAAATTGTTCTACCACTTCATGCCCACAGTCTAGTGTTTGTCATGATTTGTGTAATGAAACTGAAAGATGAGATATGGCAATACAATAAATAGAATGGTGACCACATTAAAGAGAAGAAGAGTCAAGCTAGGAGCCAGTTTATATAAACTGATTTCTGGTTTATGGACATCTGATATCAATGATTATTATGCAATGATTGAAAGTATTATTATATAAGCACTTCTATCCAGATGCTGCTTCAACTCCACATTTTCATGTGTTTGCAGGGTCTGATGAAGATTGCTCAGGCTCCTAGCAAAAACTCTTATTTATTTAGTTATTTGTCCAAGCTAAGATCTATATAATGCTCCAAAACTCTTTTGAAATGGAAACTTTTCACAGACCACTGCTCAGTGCAAAAGACACATCAAAAAAGTCTGACTTAGCACATACTCAAAACCAAAAACACTGACATTTCTTCAGAAACTATTTTAAAAGTATCTTTCCAACTGCATCTATGTTAGCAGTTCTTGGCTGGTTTTGCTTCAGGACCCAAATTTTACATTGGACATAAAGTGGTGACCAACAGAAGAAACTGTCAGAGCATCATGTGATTAACTTGAAGGGAACAACATGTGAATGAGTAGTCACATTTATAACAAGCACTAGAAAAACAGGATTAAGATTAGGCTCAGTGCCTTAAAATTACTGCAAGAAACAGACGTCACAATAAGCTAATGATATTGAAAAAACAATAATCTTATTCTAAAAGCTTATTTGTGAAGACACGAGGAAGACGCTGTGCAGTATCATTTGATTCTTGTAATAAAATCACATTAGATCACACAGTTGCCCTAAAATTATTTGAACATATAAATCACTTTTAAAGATGTCTGATTGCATTATATAACCAAACCACAAACTGTAAGGCCTTACAAAATGCTAGGCCTTTTCTGTGAACTAACTTTTCTGAGCTGGTTTTAAATGACTAACAAACTGGTCTTATGGAAGTTTTAATGGAAGTACAAATTTCTCCTCAAGTTCACACTGGTGTCCTAGCTGACATATTGTTTTAAACAGAAAATCTAACAAGTGTTTTTGTGTGATATTTGTCTGAAAAGCATTCTTAGATATTTTGTTAGTTAATGCATAGTAATTTATACATTTTTAAAGTGGTTTAAGTGTCCAAATACTTTTAGTGGTCACCGTATAAAAACATTAATGGTTAAATGCAACTTCAGAGTGTTTGCTGAACCACAGCATGAACGTTTTACATAATCTGAATTTCAAGTGTGTTGATGTAACAGTTATGTCAACAAAAAAAATCCCACAAATATCAAATATATTCATGTCATTCACGAACAAAGCCTGAATGAACTCTGGCTTAGACATTGTAAACCACTCTCATTAAGCATGAACCCAAAGTTTCCTATATTCACAATAATCTTTTAAATACTGTGTGAAATTTCTTCCCTCTTGCTTCATCCGGGTAAATGAAAAAAGGTCTTTACTAAGAGTCTAAGAGCTAATGTTGGCCAGAAAATTAAGAAAATCATGCTCTCACTTGGCTGATTAGCTAATGATGTGGATTAGAAGAGTTCAATACGAGACCAACTTGTTTTGGAAAAACACGGAAATAGAAACATTAGAGAGTCTAAACAGACTGTAGGTTTAAGAGAGACAAACAATATAATCTAAAGGTAGGAATGTGCCGATCTGACACTCAGTATTGGTATTGGATCCAATACTGCCATTTTTTACCAGATTGGGTATCAGTCAGACAAGACTGTTCCAATACCAATATTGTGCGTACTATTCTGTGTTATTGTTAAGCCCCACAAAAGGCAAACTCTGTGTTCAACGTTCCCATTATTATACTCAATTAGTTGGGCCATTATCTGGATTTGATCGGTTCTGGAAAAAAAAAGGTTATCGGTGCATCACTAATGATTACCAAGGAATCCTGATTTGAGCATCCACCTGTTGCTTTCATATTTCATACTTCTACATTAAAAGAACTCCAATTCCTGATTCAACTTTAACTAAGTTATGGGTAATAACTTCCCTCCCAAGATACAATTGGAGACAAGACGGCAGCCATATGCACATACTGTAGTAAAGACATTCCTCATTGTGGTGGAGAGCTGAAGTAATAACCTCAGTCAGCAATCTCCCCATGAACAAGCCTGCAGAGGGGAAATAGAGCCCACCACAAGCAGCTCTGCATTTGAATGCTCTCAGATGGAGAGACAGATGTCAGCTTCTCATTTCTTCTATGCGTGCAGTTCTTCTTGCATACTGTATTAATGGGAGTGTGTGATTTAGTTTGTGGGGACACTGGCTTTCAAAATAGTTTGCTATACTGGTAGCTCTGAAATATATAGTTTCTGTTATATTGGTTTTTGATGTTGATTGCTATCAAAATCTCAAATCGCCATTAAGTAAGGTCAGCCTCTTGTCAAACGTCTTCAACAGCCCATTAAAACATAGATGTATACTATCATTTAAAAGTCTGAGGTCGGTAAGATTTTTTTTTAATAGATGTTTTTGAAAGACATCTCTTATGCTCACCAAAGCTGCATTTATTTAATCAAAAATACCGTAAAACAGTAATACTTTAATTTATGTTAATATATTTTAAAATGTAATTTATTTCTGTGATGCAAAGCTGAATTTTCAGCATTCTTCAGTGTCACATGATCCTTCGGAAATCATTCTAATATGCTCATTTACTGCTTAAGAAACATTTATTACCAATGCTGAAAACGGTAGGGGTGCTTAAGATTTATGAACAGTAGTGTATACAAAATAATGAAACAGGGAACCATATCCCCTTACTCAGATTATCACAGAGACAGATGGTCATCCACCTCTAAACCATTTAGGATTGTGGAAGGGAAAAGAAAAATTGTTTGTTTGGGACAGTCAAACAACCCAAACATGACCCGCTGCTTTAAATAGTTACCACAAAACCTGTTCCAATTGGTTGCTCAAATCTATTATTCCCTTTGGGGGCTCAAAGGAATTCAGGGATACACTCATTGCCAAACCCTGACAGTGTGCTCAAAAACAGCATGGGGATTCTGACTTTCAAAGCAGTGCAAAAATAATTCATAAAGAACATCAACAGAGAAGAAAAGTCTCAGATTATTCCACAGAATATGGCATGAACAACCCCATTCTCTTCGGTAAACATTACTCGAGTGTCAGGATGCAGAATTACAGCAGTACATTTTGTGGAGGGAATATTCAGTGCAATAAGTTGACCAAAGCACTTTTTGTTCATTCATAAATTCGAGCCTGTCAAGTGAGTTTCAGAAAGCAGTTTAAGATATGTGAGGACATAGAGTATCCCTCTTTGTGTAGTGCTGCTGGGGAGCTTATGTGACTCAGAGATAAGTAGATTTATAGTCTCTATTTACGCAGTGCTTCCTCAGAAATAGAACACTTCCATTCACAAAGCAGCATTTGCAGTAGCTGATGGTCTCCTTTGGATTTCATCCACTATGTGTTCAAATAAGACCACAAGGCTACATGAAGATAATACCAGCCACTTAGAATGATGAAAAAAAATAACAAATGGGATTAGGAAACACATTAAACACATAACAGCTGTAGCAGAGTGCCATTTTAGGAGTCAAAACAGAACTGTTTATTTATTTATTATTATTATTGCCAATAAAGAGCAATACAGGATTTGGTAAGTGAATTAATGCTACTGGCAGAGATTAAACCAGATTTAATGTAAGGTAGAGGTAAACACACTTATGTTTAACCGACACATGCATTTCTGTAACAAACACGGAGGGACATGCTGTCAGACCAGGGATTCCCAGATATTTGTCAAAATAAGAAGAATGAAAAGCTGTTGAATTTTGTAGAAACTGACATTTACCCTTTAAATATCATTAGCAATTATTATCTGATACCTGTCAACCTATGCAACAAAAAGTGTATTACTGAATATAATCTGTAAGATTATCAGGTCAAGCTCTTAAAACACCTGTCTACAAGTCTTCACTAAAACATAACATACATATATCTAACATTTAAGCAGCGATATATATAAATCAGGCATAATGCATGAATAGTTTGACTTGAAAATTCGTGATTTGTACCTGAAACGTTTACTTGCACCCCTTCATCATCATCATCATCATCATTCTTGCAGTAAGGTCAGTTCCAGACAGCTGGCACGCGCTGTTTGGGCTCCCGTGAGTTCAATAATCATTGCAATCATCCGTATAAAGCCCCTGAGCGACTTCACTGTATGTTCATGAAAATGTTTCTAACAGCTCCAGCGACTCGCCCCTTTCATGTGATCTACTCAGCGCTTGATTAAAGTCCATGGCTGCTGTTTTCCACAGGACAGCCTGTCGTAGATGCGGACAGTGTCCGTGGCTCTGAGGTTATCAAATGAAAATACGGCTCGGTTCGGCGCTCGCAAACTTTGCACGCGCATCTGGGATCCATTATACACCATCCAGCGCCTTGTACCTCAGCGGTTATGAGAAGATTATTCGGATCGTCCCGCCCCTTCTTCAAACTCCCATCTGAAGAGTCAGTCTCAGATACATTGACACAAGAATACCACAGTGGCGGTGTTTCAAAATCTAGTCAAATGCCTACTTGGACAGCATTTGGATGGCGCTATAATATAGGGACCTTTCAGATGCATGTTAACCATTTGGGCTCCATTAAATATTATTTTAGTAGAAAACATTTGAGGTATAAATATTTGAAGTGCAATTCATACAATCAGCTAAATAATAAGATTCATTCATTAATTTCTGTAAATTACCACTAATTACAAAACAACTAATCATATGAACAACCAGCAAGTATGATTTAATATTGATTGCATTCTCATGAGCATAAAGTTCAACATAACATGGTAAATCATCATGTAGGAGACGAAAATAACGTTCGGTTCAGTAACAGCTTCACAAAAGTTCATCACCTTTGAATTATTCACAAAAAGAACCGGACCAGTAGGACTGGTCCAACTGTAGATTCAGCAGTGGTGATTACTGCGGGAAACTTTGGGCTTGTCCAAATACCCACACTTGCGGTCTTTTTGGCCCTAGTGTTCAAGTGGACATGAAGCAGACACTTCATCTCACCTGGTCTGTGCAATGCTGTATAGTTTACTAATATGGAAAGTTATTAAACAAAGAATTTGGGTTTTGCGTAGCTGTCATATGAAAATTCATATGGAAATGTGGAAGTTACTGTAAACTGCATTTTCTGTAAATCTTCTGGTGACCTTGAGCAGTATCAGTCATTCTGAAGGAGGTGAGCATTTACCTTGAGCCTGAAGCTACTTCATGATTAAGTCACTAGTTTTATATGTTTTAATCATCCATTCAGACAGATTTGGAAAAGCAACCTCATTTTACTGTCCTCCCTCCTGGCAGGATCATAATATTCCAACAAAACAGATGGAAAAATCACTTCATTTATTGCTGAAGGGAAAGGTGTCTCCATCAGGTTATGAATAAATCAAATAAATAAATAAATACCATAAATCGTAACAGACTGCACCCGAGTCTGCACTGGCTGGGCATTTCCTCCTGAAGCCTGTTTTCATTATGAAAGACATCCGGTCGCGGGCAGCAGCCTGGCACACATTCTTTACATAACTCTGAGGGGTTTGTGGGGAAACGTCCCAAAGACAGTAGCATCATTCACAGCACTCTATAGCCTTCCACAATATTCAGAGACTTGAACATGCAATCCATCGTATCTTTTGCTGTTACTGCTCTGACCATATTTATGTAGAAAATACAGAAAAAAATATGACCATTTTTATCTCTAACAGTCATATACATACAAATGTCAAAAACCTAGTTCCTGCATGGTGCTCATATTTATTTCACATTTAAAATGGATTAAGTTTTTTTTTATTTCCAAAGAGATGAGAAAAAGTAATGCTTTTTTGAAATCAATTGAAATCAATGCTTTTCTACTAAACAATTTTGCACTACAGAGACCTGCATTAAAGGACAGTACAGCTACATGCTTATATTATATTAACACATCTCATCTGAAGCAGATCAATGGATTTTTGGAACAAAAATATTTCTATTTTTTAAATTATAAACGACGGAGATATGCGATTTTTGGAGCTTCAAGATAATACTGTCCACCAGCATTACCAAGCTTGGAAGAGTCAGGATGAATTTTAAAACAACTCCGACTGTGTTTGTCTGAAAGAAGAAAGTCATATACACCTAGGATGGCTTGGGGGTGAGTAAATTATGGGGTTATTTTCATTTTTGGGTGAACTATTCCTTTAAGGCACAGTTTAGTGCAAGTAAAAGGAGTCTCATCTGGAATAACTAGAAAGTTTTGTTCTACTGCCCTCTAGTGGACAAAGTCCTAATTGTACAGACTTTTTTCACCACATAAAATCACTCAATCAGGGGAGCAGTTTTTATTTAAGCCAATCTGAATACTAAACAATCAGAAACACTAAGTGTTAAACTTGAAATTAAAAAGGGTTTCAAATAAAATTAAAACATTAAAGTACTTGAAAAACAAATCTTGTTGTAGTATCTTAAATAGGACGTGTGTGACTTGCTTATATATTCACTTACTTTCAATTCAATTTTGTAATTCCACTGAGCTAAGATATTAAAATCGTAAAAAGGCACTGTCATGTGCATGGCCCTGTGTGTTCACAAATCAACCACCACTTTCCACAAAAAAGCCACAATGGGCATGACTGAAAATCACAGAGCCAGACATGGTGGAATGTAATTTGTGGGGCTTCAAACTGGTATGTTCCACAAACCAGACAGTATTACCTGAATATCCGGATTGCACAGAGCTAATCCTCAGGCCCATCTGTGACCACAGAAATCTGGGGGTTTCATGAGTGTTATTCTCATGGCACTGGGTTTATGCATGGTAGTTGAATGATTTGGACATTCATTTTTCCAGTGAAGCAAGTGCATTTGGGAATTTGAGACAGAGGAATCTGTGCAATATCATCTTCCATCTCAAGATCTGTTTAAGAATTATACGCTGTGCATTTTTTAACAGAAAAATAATCTAAAAATGCTACAGTTAAAACTAAAGTTACCTTACAGTGAAAACTATAAATGGTTGAACATCACATTATATGTCATTTTACTGTAAAATTCTGTCACATTTATGTTTTTGGAAGTAAAAACTATGAATTACCAAATAATTTATGGTGAAACAGTAAAAGGACATTTCCATAAGTCCCTGCATAATAACACATATGATTATATTTTATTTAAACCGTTTTGTTTCTTCTTATTTTTATGAGTTTTGTGTTGTAATTTATGCTCGTGTGGGTTTCTATTGTGCCATCAATGTTATGATGGTTATCACTTTATAAAAAGCCAATCTTGGTAGACCAAGTAGTATTATGAGGCATATATATATATATATATATATATATATATATATATATATATACACACACACACGTATATACACGTATATACACGTATATATATATATATATATATATATATATACACGTATATATATATATATATATATATATATATATATATATATACACGTGTATATATATATATATATATATATATATATATATATATATATATATATATATATATATATATATATATATATATATATACACGTATATATATATATATATATATATATATATATATATACACACGTATATACGCGTATATATATGTATATATATATATATATATATGTATGTATATATATATATATATATATATATATATATATATATATATATATGTATATATATATATATATATATATATATATATGTATATGTATGTATATATATATATATGTATATGTATATATATATATATGTATATGTATATATATATATATGTATATATATATATATATATATATATATATATATATATATATATATATATATATATGTGTATATGTGTATATATATATATATATATATATATATATATAAGTATATGTATATATATATATATATATATATAGATAGATAGATAGATAGATAGATAGATAGATAGATAGATAGATAGATAGTTTTGATGCCATTTCATTCATCCAAATGTCCGACTAAATTGTTGTCCTTGGTATTTTAAACAGTTCTAATGCATATTTAGTCCTCTGGTCATAATTAGGAAACAACTGAGAACAAAACATTTGATCTGATGATTACAAGCTATTTTCAATCAAGGAACTTTCTTGTACTGTGTGTTTTAACTAGACCACAGTGCCCGATTTGAGAGGCTCATATCCATTACTGTGGGAACATGGCACCAATCTCTTCGCTAAAAACGAAAGAGCCAAAACTCTCTTTTGCTTATGAGAAAAGTGCAAACTCAGACATAGTTAATGCCAGGGAAAAGATGGCAGTATCTTTTCTCATTCATCCAAGCAGCAAGTTAACCAACCACAAAGAGCTGGCCAACCAATTCAGGACTCTGAGAATCAATTCAAAGCCTCAGACTAAAAGGCTTTGATCTTTATACTGACAGCAACTAGGCAGACTTATAAACTGAAATGTGTAGTGTTTCATTGTGGTTTTGATAGGACAGATGGAGAGTCTAATACAGTTAATCACTTTGACACAGTATATGTCTGTAAAAACAGTTGTGGAGGGAAAATGTTCATTCTGTGCCATCCTTTATTTCTTCACACCTCAGTTCTAGACTCCCAGATACTTGTGACCTCTGGATCCCAAAATCTCCGGAAAAATCCTTTAAATTAATTTATACAGCTAAGATTAAAACAGATCAGCCGATTCTAGCTTTCAAGATGAACAGCTATCTCTGTTGCACTGAATCTACACTGAAGTGTATCGCTCTTAACCTTGTTTTCTCCAATACGCTCTCATTGACCACGTGGAGAACACTTTGCATGGGCTGGTTGGAGCAGTGCCACTGAGCTATTTTCCATGCTCCCCACAGACAGATGCTGGGCCAGGCTGTTAAAGGAAGAAAAAAAAATACAGCGGGACCAAAATTACAAGAAGACACATTAAACCGACAAGGCTTTTTGTGGTGAGCTGCATTCGGGCCCAGAAATTTTGCAATGAAATCATTAACATGAAAAGCACTTGATGAAATATAAAGTTTCCATCATGTGTCTCTTTTTCGTGTTTGAAAGCTTCGGTCCATTGCTTTTTGAACCGTGTCCAACCCTTTTCTCTCCACTCACACCAGACCTTCTACTGCAGCCATTCTCAGCGTTTGCACTCTTACAGATTCAGGCCTTATACCTGAGAGAGGAAACAAGAGTAATGCAGTAATGAGCAAACATAACCCTGAGGCACACTCATAAAACTCCCTTAAACTGATATTTAACCAAAGGTTTGTGTGAGGAGAGGAAGGAAACAACTAATGCAAGGCTAGATCTCTAGAAAAATTGTCTGTGGTGTCTTCAGTAAAGATTGGATAGCATGAATTTATAGACTGGTTGATGTTTGATGCTGTGGCCTAGTGGCCTGGGTACAAATCAAAATCACACTAACATTCAGTAAGGTTTTCATTCCAAAATATTTTTGTTGTTGTTGAATGAAATTAAAACTTTTTTCAGCAAGGATGCATTAAATTGATCAGAACTGACATTGACATTTATATTGTGACAAAATTTCTAATAAATACTGTTCTTTTGAACTTTCCTGAAAATGTATTCTACAAAAATATTAAGCAGCAAACATGTTTTTAACATTGATAATAATAAGAAATGTTTCTTGAGTAGCAATTCAGCATATTAGAATGATTTCTGAAGGATCATGTGACACTGAAGACCGGAGAAACTGCTGCTGAAAATTAAGCTTTGCAAAGTTTATCTCAGGATACCTCAGGAATAAATCTCAGGAATAAATTACACTGAAAAAAATAAAAATAAATAAATAAAAAAAATTATATATATATATATTTATATTTAAAAAATATAAAAATATTAAAATAGAAAACAGTTATTTTAAATTGTTTTACTGAATATTACTGTTTTTATTGTATGTTTAATCAAATAAATGTGGCCTGGGTGAGCATTAGATACATCAAAAACGTTAAATAAATTATACCAACTCAAAACTTTTCAACACTAGTATATGTCAGTTATTAGCCATGCTGGTGTTTTAATATATTCCCATATTAGATATATTCTAAAATAATTGCTTGCTCAAATTATGTGCAGAGTTGTTTTGTTTTTACATCTTTACATCAGTTGTCCTTCAGCATATATTTAAAAAATATGTTATCTGATTAAATTAGTAGCATTCCTGTCACCATACAGGACATAAACATGCAAGGACAAAAAACAGAAATCTGAAGTTTCCTGCTAAATTCGACCCGAAAAAAAATCAAGCATGAATCATTGTAGGTTTACTGGGGTTGGGTTAGAATAATAATGAATGATTTCTTATGTAATCTCAAGACATTTGGTCTGTTATAACTGACAAAATCTTTGTTAGTTTAGCTTTAAAGGTGCAGTTCATCCAAAAATTCTGTCATCATTTATTCACCCTCATGTCGTTCCAAACCTATATGAATTTCCTTCTTTTGTGGAACATAAATGAAGATAATATGAAGAATGCTTCCAAAAAGATTTAGTGACCCCTGACTTCCACTGGACAAAAAATATGTTCCTTTACATTTCACTGAAGAAAGACAGGCTTATGGGTTTGGAACAACATAAGTAAATGACGACAGAATTGCAATTTTTGGGCAAACTATCACTTCAAGTCTGAAAATAAATTCTTCTGGAATATTACTTTGATTGAATGTCTCACCTCGCCACCAAGTATTGTCACAAATCTTACAAAGAAACACTTATCTCAAAGATTAACACTAAGTTTTAACCTTAAAGCCTGTGTCTGCAAGGATAGAGTTCAGTTTTAAAAAAAACATGACTTAAACGTAAGGTATTTTGTCCATATCAAGGCAGACCAGCGTATATTATTCTTTCCTGACAGATTTTCCTCAGTAATTAGCAGTAAAGTTATCCTGATCTCAAATCATCCCAGACAGATATATTAACATATCAAAACTACAAATAAAGAACCACAAGCATTCATTTGCTTTGCAGGTCTTACACAGGGAAAGCAGCTTATACCAACAGGAAACAGACTGAGCTATCGTATCAGAATAACAAGAAGAAATACAGCTGTTGTTTCCCAAGATGTCTTGACATCAACTGCTTTTCTTTAGCTTGAGAAAATGATATGTCTGTGAAGACAACTTCAGTTCTTGGTCAAAACCACGTGCCACTCCCAGGAACCTCCTCTCTGTTTGTATCCTGCCGTCCATCCGTACGGGAATCAGTTGTCCCAAAGCAGATTCTGTGTGAACGCTGCAAAACTTCCTATCATTTATCAGTCACACAATACAACTCCTAATTATAGAGCGCAAGTTACAGCAATGGATTCAACTCTTACAGACCACAACATTCACAGAACATTCAAAGGAAGTAGTCTTCATCTTGGGTATATATAGGACTGTATAGGATATGTGACTTCTACTCTAGGAATATGAAGCTAACTGTACTTGACGCTTTAGACATGTATTAGCCGAATGGATAAATATGTGCACTACATTAGTTAAACCAGTTAAAATATTTATGCCAGTTCTTTTAGTCTCAATTTTTTCAAATCCCTTAAAATGTGGCCACAGAGCTTTAAAGGGATAGTTCACCCAAAATTGAAAATTCTTCCTATATGACTTTATTCTTCTGTGAATACAAAAGAAGATATTTATAGAAATAGTCTTAGTGGGGTTTTTTCAATGGAAGTCAAGGATCACCAAAACAGTTTGGTTACCAACATTCATCAAAATATCTCCTTTTATGTTCCACAGGAGAAAGAAAGTCAAACAGGTTTGGAACGACATCAGGGTGAGTAAATGATGCCAAAAATATTATTTTTGGGCAAATTATCCCTTTAAAAAAATCTGGATTGCACCATACAGTTGTGCACATTTATATCTGTCTGGTCAATGGTCCCAGTGGCTGATTTTCAGGATAACTAAAGCTGTACAAGATTCAATCAGGGTTGTACAGAAAACATAATTTAGCTGTAATGTTATTATACTCTCATTCTGAATCAAAATGGCTTGCAAAGTGAATTAGAAGTCTGGAAATAACAACAAGCAGCTAAAATAGTTCTTTTTAGACAGCCAGAGAGTATTTTAAAATGAAGAAAAATGGTCCAAAAACATAAACTTACTGGCGACATGGGACACAGAAGTACTGGTAATGTGACACATTTTCCAAGGTTCTGTTTGCCAAGAAAGGAAAAGGCAAAAAAAAAAAAGCATGGCACCCTCAGCATTGTGAACTTCAGAGTGCAGGTCCATCCTTTGTTTTGGTTAGACGCAGACATTTGGCGGTCTCAGTGAAAGCTGAGCGTGTCAGCCGGTCCAGATGGAGGCCAAACACGGACAGACACGAGACTGTCCACACCACTGACACATGCAGCCGTCTGTCAGAGCTGTCAACATGAGGAAACAAACAAGGAAAGACCCGCCGGCCCCGATCCAAGTACCATGCTCTGGGGCACAAAACAGTCGACTGCGGGACACATGCTGACACGTTGTACATGGACACAGGAACACTAACACACAGGAGACTCTGTTCTTGCTGACCAGCTGTGAATCACCCTGACACTTAGATAAGAAGCTGCCACCTAGTCAAATGAGGAACTGTTCAAAAAAGGGTTTTATATACTATACATTCACCCCACTGACTGAACTTGTAGAATGTAGATATATTTTCAAAAATGTTTACTCATTTCACTCACTTTTCTAAACTTCCTAAAATAAAATAAAAAAAATGTCCATCTGACTTGTCTTCCTCTGTTTGCAGAGCAGTGACGTCATTGCCAAGTGTGCCTAATCATCTGGAAAATTCTGATGGCTTAAATCAGAGGTTACCAAACTTTTTTTGTCGGCCAAACCCCTTTGACTGTGATTTTTTGACTGTTATTATTTCAATAATTTAACAACAAATTCATGTTCACAGTTCTCTGATATCAATTAATTGGTATTAATTTGGTGTTTTTTGACTTTTAAAATAGTTTAATTTTTTCACTTTTATGATTTAATTAATCTCTAGCTTTTTATCAACTTATGAACACCCTGCATTTCCTTTGTGAACCCCAGTATGGGAAACCTTAAATTGAGATGACATTTTATATAGTTGGACAGCAATTATGGCTCAGTTTAGTCCAGTCTCATAGATTAACACAGATTTTCTGAAGCTTGATGTCAGCTTTTTGAAAACTAAAACTTTGACATCCTCGACAGACGTGATATCAATATGGCAATGTACAACGCTGTCACTGTCACCATGTCTTTCACACAAGTTCATCTGTTCATTTCACAGGCATCTCATCTGTGGTTATTTTCAGTTGCCACCAACATTTATGCATTTTGTAGACACATTTTTAGTAATACTTTTACAATGGAAGCTTAGCATACTCATTTCCCATCATGTTTACAAATTGAATGAAAATGTACTTATACAGTACTGCAGATATAGGGTATGCCACATATAATATATAGATATTAAGTTGTAAATAACCTGGAGTGCTCATTTAATATGTCCCAGCAAACTCAAATCACAAGATTAAAGAGGGATGATTTCAGTGCACACTTTTTCACAATTTATAAAACAGAGAGATTCAACGACAGGGAAAACTGAATAAATCAATAGCATGTCCTGTAAATCAGAAATTCAGAAAAAGCTCTATCAATACTTATTTTGATGAACCAAATCAATTGTTAAAGGGATAGTTAAACCAAAAATGAAAATTATGTCATGAATTACTCATCCCCGTGTCGTTCCAAACTCGTAAGACCTTCGTTCATCTTCAGAACACAAAGAAAGATATTTTTGATGAAATCTGAGAACTTTATGACCCTGTATAGACAGCAACACAACTACCACATTCAAGGCCCAGAAAGGTAGTAAGGACATTGTTAAAATAGTCCATGTGACTTTAGTGGTTCAACCGTAATTTCATGAAGCTACAAGAATCCTTTTTGTCCGCAAATAAAACTTTCTGACACGGAAGAGAAGAATTGTTGAATAAATTATTTTTATTTTCTTTTCACACAAAAAGTATTCTTATAGCTTCATGAAATTACGCTTGAACCACTAAAGTCACATGGACTATTTTAACAATGTCCTTACTACCTTTCTGGGCCTTGAATGTGGTAGTTGTGTTGCTGTCTATACAGGGTCATAAAGTTCTCAGATTTCATCAAAAATATCTTAATTTGTGTTCCGAAGATGAACGAAGGTCTTACGGGTTTGGAACGACATGAGGGTGAGTAATTAATGACAGAATTTTCCTTTTTAGGTGTACTATCCCTTTAAAAGACAGAATATGACATATAGCTCACGTCATTATATGGTGACTGTAAACAAATCCAGACATCTTACCTGGCTCCGGTGACATCGACCCCAACCATCAACTGTCCGTTCAGTGACAGAAGCTCATCTCGCAGTTTGATATCTCCACAACGGGCCGCTGGGCTGTTCTTTTTCACTTCAGTCACCCAAATGCACCCAACGTCCAAGACAGGGCCTTTATCGCCCTTCCTGCGCCTCCTCCTGACCCCTTTCTTCTTCCCCTCGGGGTCTCCAAAAATTGGAATATTTCCAAAGCTGAGCCCAAACTCCGGTCCATCTTCCTCAGACTTGTTCAGGTAGACTGCCCTCACCTCAGCATCGATTTCATCTTTGAATTGGCTACTACTGTACAAAGGACTCTCAACTTCAGCAAAGTTTAGCTGGATGTATTCCACAAGCTTGCGGATGGCAGCCTTGCAAACACCGCCTGTGCTCATCTGCGTCTCATTGCCCTCATCTCTGTCCTTTTCTCGTGCCCAGAGCCAGTTCTCCAGCAGAGATAAATGGCTCAGGGCATTTTCTTGGGTGATAGGCATCGCTGCTGCTGGGCCTGCCTGGGCCACCCCTGCATATTGAGTCAAGGCTCTCCAGTGGTGGCTGTAATCAGACGCATTAAAATGGCTTCACATTCCTCTCGAAATGACACGGTGACCTCACAGACTTCAGATCCAGAGCGCTGCCGTCCATCGATAATACACTTAGACCACAGAGCTCCATGATGTCATCCGCAGAAACAAAAGGAAAGCGCAGAGTTTGAGGAAGTAAAGCACGTTTATGCTTGGAGGGGTAACAAGAGAACGTGTGCCATTAGCGGGTCGTCTTGATGTGTGCCAAATCTGATTTCCAATACCATTAAAGTGGAAAATAGCAGTTCGCTGGGAGTCGAGATCTATCCTGACTCACAGGCGCCACAGACGTCCACCTAATCAGAAAGAAAATAAATAGAAATGCCATTACAAAGCAAGTCAGCAGGCATGAACTCATGTTAAAGCACTGCAGTCATGGCTCATTTGCTACTCAACCTCAGTATGGACAGGAACAGAAATTGGCGTTAAGTATGACAACAAAGAAAGCTTCCTATATACCAGTCATTTTATTTGACTGACAGAATTCATGAACTGGAAAAGGTTCCAATAATAGTCGTATGGGCCTTTTACAGATGTGTCATTTGGCTGTTTATACAGACATTCAGTTGGGGCAAAATCAATGCGTCCGAGATTATTCAATGCACGGCGAGCAGACAGAAAGGAAAAGCAAACTTCCTTTCAGTTCTTATTCACCTTAACCTCGTGGAATGTAACCTGACAATAAACGTTGAAGCTGCCAGCCAGATGTTGTTATGGTGTAGCTCGAACTCTAGGACTTGCAGACCATAATTCTGGCATACTTAAGTACATGCTGTAGACAAAGACCACAAGCAAATTGCTACTCTGGGGTTTTACTCAAAATAACACAATTTTGGCCTCTGTGAGCAACACAAACTACTAGGGCTCCCATAAGAGATCAAAATCTTTCAGCGAGATAATGGAGCATTTATGTGTATCAATATATCATTAATGTCCATTAACGAAGAAAAAAAAAAAAACAGATTAAACTGTGAGAAGATCACTTAGTGCAGCTATATAAACAATATAACCAACTGTCCGCTGAAGTCATATGGATCAGACTAGAAGAGTAAAATGACAGCCAATACCAGAAGACAGAAGCCACCACCACTTTCAAGAGTTCAACCTCAATAAGTCACATGCAATTTATAAATGGCAATTCTAAAACATTTCTATCAACAACCAGACATGCAATATGCAATCATGTCAGTGATAATATGAGTAACGAAAGCAAAATTACAATATTGCATATGAAAACATGCTTACAGTGAAGCTTTGTCTTTCCACAGGAATGTGACACTTATTTGTCTGTTAAGACATGTCCTTACATACACTACAACGGTTTCCTACAATTTACTAAATTACTTTAAAATGAAAAATGAAAAAATATTACATATTTATCAACATCTTCCTCCTACCTGTTCACATTTTTTGAGATCTTATTCCTTACTCCATTTAAGCACATAGAGGCTATGCCTCTCGCCGTGGTGTGCTGTCACAGTGACACAGAAGGTCTGCGGACCCCAGACTTACCCTCTGAAAAGACCCACATGTAATAGGATTAGTCTCACCCCTCCCTTGTGCCACTTACAAACACAATGACCTCCCATTTTCTCTTTGGTTGAGTCGCTGAATGGCCAGTTCAAATGTTTATCTTTCTGCCATCATGTCATTCAAGATTATTGATGATTTTGTTCCTCACATAAGTACAACGGCTTTAACGAAGCAAATGCAGATATATAAAACACTGGCACACATTAAATCAGATGTTTGCAGAAAAGCTTTAAGTCAGCTTTAAATGATGTCATTTTTGTCAATTTAAACTTAACTGTAACTATTTTCTATTTTAATATATTTTACAATGTAATTTATTCCTGCGATGGTAAAGCTGAATTTTCAGCATTTACTCCAGTCTTCATTGTTACACGATCCTTCAGAAATCATCCTAATAGGCTGATTTGGTGCGCAAGATACATATTTAATATTATCAATGTTGAAAACATTGAAACGGCTAGTTTTTTAGGATTCTTTAATGGATAGAAAATTCAAAAATAGCATTTATTCGAAAAAGAAATCTTTTGTAACATTATAAATGTCTTTACTGCCAGTTTTTATCATTTTAATGCATCCTTGTTGACCCCAAATTTTGAGGGTGAGGAAATGTCATTTTTGGCAGAAAAGTTCCTTTAAAATGAATGGTAATCATCAGGAGCTACTTCCTCCAGTCCCACGACAGTTAAGTGTCTGCAAACATTCTTAAGTCATTGGCACTGAGAAGAGTTCCTGCCAACGACAACATCCACATGAACAGCCTCATGATAAAGAAAGAAAGCTGTTGTTCTCCATTGAATTGACCCATCTTAAAGGCCCATAAAAAGGGATTAAAGCTAAAGAGGACACTTTTTCTTTGATATTCATTACATGGGCATTATGTACTTAGCTTCATCCACAGCAGAGACACAATAATAAAAGCACTGCATTTGATAGTGTGACGAGGAAACCATGTGTCACTAGTAAAAACCAAGAAAAAATGCGATCTATACTGGATGATTATGGCTGTAAAATCACAAGCTCCACATGGTTAGAATAAAACCCTTTCATATTAAAACAAACAAGACTTAGTATCATCAAAATCAGGCCTTACATCCTATCATGCATAGGTTTTAAAAAGAACAATAAAAAAAGATTAAAGATATCTTATATGGCTAATAATGACCATTAAAGTCTGCTTGGGTAATTAAAACAGTAACTTTGTTTCGATTATACTAGAACAAAACACTTCTCCAGCTTAGCCAATGACATAATTGAAGCTAAACTGCCTGAGCTCAGGGCTCTGTAAATAAATTCAAAATAAAAAGAAAGAAATGAGAGAATATTTCAAAGAGAAACATTCCAATTCCAGAGTCCAGCAGAATTTGTCACTCTGTTAGGGTGGTCTTTCATCTCCTCTTTGTTTTATCCATTAGGATCACATTACTGAGCTCTCTCGTCATTTAATAGAAGCGTTTATCATGGACATGGATGTTTTTATCCTGAAACGTTCCTTCACTTAATTCGTATAAGCACACTTTACATACAAATCAAGCAAGCTCACGTTGTGAAGTGATTCCTGAAAAAAAGGAGGAATATCAAGAAAACTGAACGCTACGGTCGGAGAACACTGACTGACAAATAATAAAGTTGGATGCCAATTGTGGAAACATGAATTAACTCGTTTTCTAAAGAAGGGCCATACTGCCACTAATCACAGAGGTCTTGCTGAGAGCAGCCGTAAACGGGTTCACTCCAGAATGAGGTTCTGCCCTCAGGCCCACGTCAGTGCTTTATAATCTACAGCCATCGATTATGGGGTGGACTTCATCTCTTCTTTGATCTGACAAATGTGATTCTTTAAGACTTAAGTAATGGGTATCATTATTGACAAAAATATTTGAGTTGCCAAAATAAATAGATCTTGCTCAACAACATACTTCTATTCATGATGGGACTGAACTATTTGTAATGCTAAACAGTATGTTTTGTTAGTTAATGAGGCACTAGAATTACAGGATACAGTTTAGTTGTGTGATCGTAGCCTAGTTCACACACGCTACTGTCAGATCGCCAACAAAGACTGGTTAATAGAACAACAAATTGTAGCTTTAAAGTGTCTACAAGAAACTGGGTCAGCAACTAGCGACCGAGACTACATTTAAACCACTCCCTTTAAAAGTCCTTATTTGAGAAGACATAGCACATTGAAAGGGAAGCATGTTGAGTCTAGAAGAAATCCGCCCAGTGCTGATTCTTAATAATGTGAATGCAGATGGACAACATTGAGAGCAATCCGCTCAGGTCGTGGAGCTCTAATCCTGGACAGTGGGTGGAGGGGTTACCCCACAACTGACCAAAATGTAGGGGGAGGGCTTCAGGAAAAGAGGAGGAATATCCAGTGGAGAAAAAAATATATATGTATATATTGGTGTAGGATTTACTTTTTACAGTTGTCACTGCTGGTGAATTACATAAATAATTACAAAGAAATAGCAAGCAACACACAAAAATAAGCATATAATTTTAATGTACAAAGACTAAAATGGCATCTTCTTGTAAAACGTATCATCATCAATCATTGTTTTATTTACAACTCTGAAAAATCTTTTTTTTTTTTTTTAAATATAATAATTGTAATGGAATATTTATTTATATTTACAATTTTTTACATATTTTTTAACAAAAGTTTTTAAAATATGTTTAAATTTACAATTTTTTTTGTTATAAGTTATAGCTATAGTTAAGGTTATAATTTATATTTGAATGATTAAATATGAGCTAGTGCTGTGGCAAGTGGTTAAAACCAATAATTTATATGCATTTACTAAGTTCATATATTAAGTATTTATTAAATATTTTCATATAATGGTATTGTTGATTTCTTGATCCTGTTCATGGTTTGTACAATGTTTAGCATAACAGTAGCATATTACTTTTCCATGATCTAACTGACACTTCAAACCACAGCTGACTGAATCCATCTTTATACAAAAGCTGAATGTGGCTTTAATGGCTTCATGCTACTCAGTCACTCACATTTACAAACATTTCATTATTTGTTTTCTTCCGCAGCCAACTGCTTCACAACAGCTTTCAATGCAGTCTTCTAATTCCTCCAGCATCTGATTATAAAAAGCATGGTATAAATAGCGGTCTACAATTTACAATGACAAAGAAAAACATCAGAATTCAAGATAATATTACAATCATTATTAGTATATGGCTAGGCTTTCAGTCTATTCTATTGCATTTTCAAATTGAATGTGGCAGTTGCAGCAAATACATGTATCTGATTTATTTATTCTCATTAAATCGGTAATAGAAAGCATTTGTGGTACTCCAGACAGATTACTGACCATCAAATTTGACAAGAAAACCAAACACAACTGATTAATATGATTATAGACCATTTAATAAACAACATGGCCCAAAATAGTAGCAATGGAGCCCCAAAATAGTAAGAATCGGCACAAAACACTCTAAACAGGAGTTCAGATGAGGACGATTTAACCAACAGTTGTCAGCTGACAACAGTACGACACTCCTCAGCCACAACAGATGAGAGAATAACAGTAAAGCCCATCCCTGTTTGCAGACACAACATGTGTTTTATCAGTCTCATTAAATTATGGACCATTTAAATCTGTACTTGGGTTCGTCACACCGTAAACACTTCAGCAAACTCACCACATTTGTGTGACCTTTCTCCAAGTTTTTTATTAAAGTCAGCCTGGAATTCAGTAATCTTAAAAGTGCATTTGATTTATGTTTAGCAGGAAAAAAAAAATCCAAAACAATAACTTGATTCAGAGACAACCTTATTTATTTAGTGTTTTAACCACTACACTTTCACCACCCCATCTTATCTAACTGACAATAGGGCAAACAGAATATTTGAACAGGGCTAATGGCACTGTCTGATGAGTGTTGGAGTATTTGTTTACCAACCTTTGTTTCCCTTTCCTATCCAACTGTCCAACACATCCCTCCTTCCTTCTAGAGGCCATATGGCCACAGATTACTGAACCCCCATTCTAACTCATCCTAAAGCCTTGTGGCTACAATCATACTGATTATACTGTTTGATTGAGAAAAGAAATGGATGCTATTTAATTTCATATACTAACCATTAAAAAAAAGTTTGTGATCAAAATTTGTAACATTTTTTTTTCAAAGAACTGAACACTTTTATTCAACAAGGGCACATTAAAATTTATCAAAAGTGACAGTAAAGACATTTAATTTGACAAAAAATAGGAATAATATTATGTTCTATTTCAAATAAATACTGTTCTTTTGAACTTTAGATTCATCAGATCACTGAAAAAAAATTATGGTTTCCATTAAAATATTCAGCAGCATAACTGATTTCAACACTGATAACAATAAGAAATATTTTCTTATTATAGCACCAAATCAGCACATTAGATTGATTTCTGAAGGATCATGTGACACTGAAGGCTGAAGTAAAGGCTGCTGAAAATTCAGCTTTACCATCACAGGAATAAATTACATTTTAAACAATATTAAAATAGAAAACAGTTATTTTAAATATTTCACAGTACTACTTTAACAATAAATAAATAAATAAATAAATCAATAAATAAATAAAAAAAATTCAGTCCAAGACATATTCATTCTCTGTTAAGCAAGATGACTGCTTTTAATATCAAGAATGACTTTTAATTGTTTTTGGAATTAAAGTCCTCCTTTATAGGAAATTTAAAGTCCTCCAGGGGCAGTCGTGGCCTAATGAATAGAGTCGGATTTGTAACCCGAAGGTCGTAGGTTTGAATCTCAGGTCCGGCAGGGATTGTAGGTGGCGGGAATGAACAGTGTTGGGCACATTATTTTAAAAAAGTAATTAATTATAGTTACTAGTTACTTCTCACAAATAGTAACTGAGTTAGTAACTAAGTTACATCATTATAAAAGTAACTAATTACTAGGGAAAGTAACTATTGCGTTACTTTTTAAAAAAATGTTCAAATGTGAAATAACTTGGATGCCCCCAATATTAAATGTTAAATTAATAAAATGGACTCTAAATAGAATAAACTATTATTATAAAATATTGTACATTAATCTACACTATTTATCCACTGACACTTAGCATCAGTCAGTCAAGCATTATAATATGATATTATGATAATTTAGCATTATATGATGATAGAACTTTAGTAATGAATGCCTATTTGTCATGTTGACTGAACTTGGGACTGGTGGTGGTGCTTAAGATGTTGTTTGTCATTTAGTGTTTCTATTAAAAAAAAAAAAGGGGGAAAAATTTATAATATAACAAAACTACTACGAATTCTACTACTAATAACAATATAAAACCCGCTAAGGATTAATAAACTGCTGGGTTCATGAATATTAATCATGTAGTCTGCGTTCGCTCGAATTGATTTGCTGAAATCAAAACAGGGACGATAATAGGTGAGCGCCAGCCAATGAGACTGTCGTTTGCGCATTAGCTCCGCCCACTACCAGAGAAACCGGCAGTTCTTAAAAGCTGAAGAATTCCAAAGGAACTCCATTATTTTGAAAGGAAAATACAACAAAGAATATCGTTTACATGTAGCGCGTCAATTCTGCATGTTATGCAAGACTCTCTTGCTCTGTATCTTTCTTTGCGGGTGTGAGACAAAGCGACGGCGAGCCGTGCGCCTTCACACTGGAGTTTACGGTACGTCAAATACAGCTACACTGCGCATCCATTCAGATGAACTGAAAAATTAAATTATAATAAATTATAGTAACGCCGCATTTTATAGTCAGTAACAGTAACGGCGTTGTAACGGGGGAAACAGTAATTTATTTGATTACTCTCGTTACTGAAAAAAATAACACCGTTAGTAACGCCGTTTATTTATAACGCCGTTATTCCCATCACTGGGAATGAATAACCAGCACTCTCTTCACCCTCAATACCACGACTGAAGTGAGACCCCTGAGCAAGGCACTGAACCCCCAACTGCTCCCCATTGGCTCCCCATTGGCATTGGCTGCCCACTGCTCCAGGTGTATGTTCACTACTGTTTGTGTGCACTTGGATGGGTTAAATGCAGAGCACAAATTCCAAGTATGGGTCACCATACTTGGCCACACATCACTTCCCTTCCCTTTCCCTTCCCCCTCATAATGAAACTAAACAAGCCTCTCTTTTAGAGATGCACCGATTGAAGGGCCAGTGATTGGAATCGGCCGATTTTTCTCAAGCTCACGTCTAGCCGATTCCGAGCCGATCCTTTTATTGCCAGCGGTGCAGGCATTCAGTGTAAACGGTGACTGATAATGTATTTATGTCGTGCCAGATGAGGCTTGCACAGCCTGAGTGAGTGTGTGAGAGAGACAGCACACACAAAGTAACTCACAGAAATTTATAGATGCATACTGCGGTAGAAAAAAATATATATATTTACAAAATATGATTTAGATAAGCAACATTATACGGACACGATGTTTCCCCGAATATCAATATCAACACGATTGCAATGTGACACTGATTGTATACAACAGTATTTCAATAAACAAGAAGTTTAAATTAAGTGACTTAGATTTTAGACAAAATATTGACTGTTTTTGCTCAATTTCGCTGACGAAAATAGTTCCAATCAAAGCCACAGCAGAACTGTTGTGTCTCCGAGCAACACACAGCGGTTTCGTTACTGAATGAATCCACGTTTTTGAACAAATGGAGTGAGTCAATGATTCAGTGGCTCATTCATAAGGACAGTCACTTGCCTCGTTTCTGAATGAATCAGCCGTTTGAATGAATCGGCTGAATGAATGAATAAATGACTCACTCATTAAAACAGACACTTGCCGCCACATACTGGTGGTTTAGTCATATTTAAAAGTATCATTGCATTTTTTCAACATGTATTTATATGTTTAAAAAAATATGTCAAACATTAATCTTATAAAATTATTTATGCATTTGAAATTTTGCAGTGTAAATGCATTTATGGAACCTCAGCTTCATCAAACTGTCTGTGTAAATGCATCTAATGCCACTTCAGATGCAGCTTCTGTTTCCTCAGCAGTGGAAAGATAGAGTTTGTTAATACTAATTTCACTTGAATGGTAACAACTCTACAGTTTCTTATTATACTAACTGAATTAATTGAAACAAAGTAAGAATTTGATGTGAAAGATAACACATTTGAAAAAAATGACCCTTTATAAACATAGTGGGAAATGACATCTGTTTTGTTACATACAGCAACTCATTTTAAGTTAACTATTTCTTCCTCTTTCCAGTCACAGAGCACTTTATTTTGAGAGTTAAGTGAGAGAAAATCTGTAACTTAGTCCAGATTGGGGAATCGTAATGTTTAATAATTTATTTTATTATGTAAATAATTTTTGCATTGAAATTTGCATAGATATTTGTTTGTATATGCTGTCAATTATAGTTCTTAGAAAGAAAATCGGAATCGACAAAAATCGATATCGGCAGGTCACACTTCCAAAAAATCGGAAATCGGAATCGGAGAAGAAAATTGCAATCTGTGCATCTCTACTCTCTATCAATTAAAACAAGTAAGGAGTTAAAGAGTAAACACTAACTCAATCCAACTAGTAGCCTACTATTTGCCTTTTTATTGACTACTGTATAAAAACGAATACAGCTGCATCAGAATAATGTTATGCATGAGGCGCCATGTGCTGTGTTACTGTCTGTGTTCATTGATTTTACTCATAGTTTAACATGAGGTAGCAGTCTCTGGAGTCGTACAGTCTGGAACCTTCCACACACCTGCCAGCTCATTCAGTCCTGTCAGCGAACATATGGAGAATGTCTGTCTAACTCTCAGCTACAAAACAATGCATGTTCTTCACATCTCACGAGTCAACAAGCACTTTTTGGTTTACAGCCCAAAATAGCAATTCAGTCTCGCTAACACAAACATCTTTGGATTTTTCCAGAAAGACTTGACAGGTGTTTTCAAAACGTGTCTTTGTCAGTCGTTCAGAAGGGTACGCTTACAGTAACCTACAGAGAATCTGAGCTGTTTGAGACTTCAAGATCATAATATCCTACTGAAATGCTTCGGTAACTGCTTTTGCACCTAAACATACAGAAACCTTTATCTGCTTGCCAACATGCTATTTTTAATTGCTTAAAAAAGCCAAAACTGTATAGCAGAGCCATATTTGTAGTCTAGCTGAGCATATGGTTGTCAGTTTTTATTGAGATCACCTCTAGGGAATGATTCTCCAAATAAACGCCCAACAAAGTTAAACAGATTTTGGCATTGAAAGGCTTGACTTTAAGCATTAACACAAACAAACCTGCCACTTAACATATTCAAATGTTGTGAAACACTTATGTTGCAAAAGAAGTGATAGAACTAAAACAGGAGGGGCCACTTCCCAGCTGAATGTGAGAGAAGGCCGTGGGGGGTGGGCACAGTGGCAGTGTAATTTACACTGATGTCAGAGGTGAGCCACTGTAGGAGTGAGACCCCCTCATTCAGATTCATTCATGCACTCTCCGTTCTCATAGAGGACAATGAAATGCACTTACAGAGAGCTCTAATATGTAAATGAAACCCTAGACAGGGTACAATTCATCAAGTACCCATGCTTGCCATAAAGACCAATATAGTGATGCCCATCCACAAATGAATGGCTGTTTTGAACACCATTTACAATGATGCCAATAAGGACTGAAATAGGGCAGTAATGAATGGAAGGATTTTCAATGAAAGCTCTAAATCTGATTATTTTTGGGCCCTTCATTGGTAATACATCTGGTTTTAAGCGATTTTAATGTTGCTTTTAGTCTTTGATCAGTTCTAAAAAGGAAATAAAAAAAAGAAATACTTATATATGACTGGATATTTGTAGTGTTAGGAAAGTTTTTCACTTAGGATAAAACGTGCCAAAAAAAAAAAGAAAAAAAAAAAAAATTCACTTACTTGCCAGTTCAAGATAAGGTAACATTTGAAACCAGGTGCAATTCTAGCCTTTCATCGGTACTGGGGTACAAACCCCCATTAAACAATGTGCCCTCATACTTTGAAACTCTTATGTAATACTAAATGATAGATGACTTGTTGTTAACAATTGATTGTAGGTAAACCACTGCAAATGATTTGGTGCATGAGTGAACTGTCCAAATGAATCAAACTGAATCGCAAACACTTTCACCCCTTTCTGCAAACCTGTTTGGATCAGTAGTGATTCTAGCAGTGCTGAAAAGTGAAAGTGAAAGTCGTGACGTATTGTCATATTGTCAAGTATGGTGACCCATACTCGAAATTGGTGCTCTGCATTTAACCCATCCAAGTGCACACACACAGCAGTGAATAGTGAACAAACACGCGCACACACACACCGTGAACACACACCCGGAGCAGTGGGCAGCCATTGCTCCAGCGCCCGGGGAGCAATTGGGGGTTCGGTACCTTGCTCAAGGGCACCTCAGTCATGGTATCGAAGGCAGAGAGAGTGCTGTTAATTCACAATCCCCACCTTCAATTCCTGCCGGTGCGAGAATCGAACCGGCAACCTTCAGGTTACAAGCCCAACTCCCTAACCATTAGGCCACGACTTTGCTGAAGTTCTGATACTAAAAAAAAGGTTAACAGTCTGCTAGAGTTTCTTATACATGTCCATTTTTATAAGTCCATTTTAAATTTCATACCAGCAGAGATCGATTTAAATGTGTCTCCATTCATCTCTGAACTTTGACTATCCTTCATTAAACAGAAAACCACAAAGGCAAAATTTATGTAAACCACCTAATGACAATCATACAAAGACAAATATTTGGATGCTCTACATCACATCCAGATGCTGCAATCTTTTCTATGAAATGTGCTGTCCTTCCTTACTCTTTGCTTAACGGTGCAGCATGAGACGTACAGATGTAATCCTCCAGAAGAGAATTTGATCTAGAGGGGGCGGGCTGGTTCAGTCCTGTGGTCTCCCCGCTGGATGAGCCATGCATTACTGTTGGGCGGTGTACCAGATGCTGTCCAGCTTAACCCAAAAACAACAACTGTACCACAACTTACTGACACTCCCCTCTGCTCCCAGTCTCCCCATTCTCTCTAAGACACACCATTACAGTGCTTTTTTTTTTTTAGACTATACACACTGCTGTACACTTTTTCCAGGACGACCATGCTGCTTCAGTGCACTACGCTGCTGTTGCTGAGGGTTCATGTGTGCTAAGATATATAATGTATGAAGCATTAAGAAGAAAAAACGGTGTTTCGACTTGGTCTTTTCATGATCTATAGCTACCATGAAGTGACTGTATGAAGAAACCAAGCAGGTCAGCAGCATTCATGCATTGTGGAGTTTAACTATATTTAGCATGTACACAGGACACAAAATACAATGAACAAAATTATAAACGCAACACTTTTGTTTTTGCCCCCATTTTTCATGAGCTGAACTCAAAGATCTAAGACTTTTTCTATGTACACAAAAGGCCTATTTATCTCAAATATTGTTCACAAATCTGTCTAAGTCTGTGTTAGTGAGCACTTCTCCTTTGCCGAGATAATCCATCCACCCACACCAGCCCAGGACCTCCACATCCAGCATCTTCACCTCCAAGATCGTCTGAGACCAGCCACCCGGACAGCTGCTGCAACAATCAGTTTGCATAACCAAAGAATTTCTGCACAAACTGTCAGAAACCGTCTCAGGGAAGCTCATCTGCATGCTCGTCGTCCTCATTGGGGTCTCAACCTGACTGCAGTTCGTCGTCGTAACCAACTTGAGTGGGCAAATGCTCACATTCGATGGCATCTGGCACTTTGGAGAGGTGTTCTTTTCACGGATGAATCCCGGTTTTCACTGTACAGGGCAGATGACAGACAGCGTGTATAGCGTCGTGTGGGTGAGCAGTTTGCTGATGTCAACGTTGTGGATCGAGTGGCCCATGGTGGCGGTGAGGTTATGGTATGGGCAGGTGTATGTTATGGACAACGAACACAGATGCATTTTATTGATGGCATTTTGAATGCACAGAGATACCGTGACGAGATCCTGAGGCCCATTGTTGTGCCATTCATCCACGACCATCACCTCATGTTGCAGCATGATAATGCACGGCCCCATGTTGCAAGGATCTGTACACAATTCCTGGAAGCTGAAAACATCCCAGTTCTTGCATGGCCAGCATACTCACCATACATGTCACCCATTGAGCATGTTTGGGATGTTCATGTTTGGGATGTTCTGGATATACAGTATACGACAGCGTGTTCCAGTTCCTGCCAATATCCAGCAACTTCGCACAGCCATTGAAGAGGAGTGGACCAACATTCCACAGGCCACAATCAACAACCTGATCAACTCTATGCAAAGGAGATGTGTTGCACCAGATACTGACTGGTTTTTGGTCTAAATGCTGACTGACAACAGTGTGTAATTCTCCCACTTCAGCAGAAACAGACATAAACAAAGGGAAGAGACTTACTCACACAAGTGAACGCTTCAGATGGAGCACATAACTGTCAGCCAAACATTAATGCACATATGGATGTACAGAGATGCATTAAAACACAGGTAATGCACGCTCACATTTCAGGTGAATGGATGAGAACACAATGTGATCACATGTGATCACAACACAGACAGCCATATCACTATGTCCATAGGTTGCTGCCAAAATTGTGAATCAGTTTATTAGATTTTTTCATAACTTTTATTTGAATGTATGCCAGGGCTGCGGGTTTTGAATTCAAGGACAATAAGACTAATCTCTTCAATGGCACTCTTCCATATGCTTTATTGTTAAATAACTTGTATTATTATTAGTAGTAGTAGTAATAGTAGTCAGTTGCACAATATGACTAGTTATATGATGTCAACAAGGCGGCACTCATGGGGCCGATCCACTCCATGCAGAATCATTTATTTATTTTTTCTAATAATATGAATATTACAGGTGTCATCCCATGTAAATGTACAGGTGCATCTCAATAAATTAGGATGCCGTGGAAAAGTTCATTTATTTCAGTAATACAACTCAAATTGTGAAACTCGTGTATTAAATAAATTCAATGCACACAGACTGAAGTAGTTTAAGTCTTTGGTTCTTTTAATTGTGAAGATTTTCGCTCACATTTAACAAAGAATATGGTGACATGCCAATCAGCTAATCAACTCAAAACACCTGAAAAGGTTTCCTGAGCCTTCAAAATGGTCTCTCAGTTTGGTTCACTAGGCTACACAATCATGGGGAAGACTGCTGATCTGACAGTTGTCCAGAAGACAATCATTGACACCCTTCACAAGGAAGGTAAGCCACAAACATTCATTGCCAAAGAAGCTGGCTGTTCACAGAGTGCTGTATCCAAGCATGTTAACAGAAAGTTGAGTGGAAGGAAAAAGTGTGGAAGAAAAAAGATGCACAACCGACCGAGAGAACCGCAGCCTTATGAGGATTGTCAAGCAAAATCGATTCAAGAATTTGGGTGAACTTCACAAGGAATGGACTGAGGCTGCGGTCAAGGCATCAAGAGCCACCACACACAGACGTGTCAAGGAATTTGGCTACAGTTGTCGTATTCCTCTTGTTAAGCCACTCCTGAACCACAGACAATGTCAGAGGCGTCTTACCTGGCCTAAGGAGAAGAAGAACTGGACTGTTGCCCAGTGGTCCAAAGTCCTCTTTTCAGATGAGAGCAAGTTTTGTATTTCATTTGGAAACCAAGGTCCTAGAGTCTGGAGGAAGGGTGGAGAAGCTCATAGCCCAAGTTGCTTGAAGTCCAGTGTTAAGTTTCCACAGTCTGTGATGATTTGGTGTGCAACGTCATCTGCTGGTGTTGGTCCATTGTGTTTTTTGAAAACCAAAGTCACTGCACCCGTTTACCAAGAAATTTTGGAGCACTTCGTGCTTTCTTCTGCTGACCAGCTTTTTAAAGATGCTGATTTCATTTTCCAGCAGGATTTGGCACCTGCCCACACTGCAAAAAGCACCAAAAGTTGGTTAAATGACCATGGTGTTGGTGTGCTTGACTGGCCAGCAAACTCACCAGACCTGAACCCCATAGAGAATCTATGGAGTATTGTCAAGAGGAAAATGAGAAACAAGAGATCAAAAACTGCAGATAAGCTGAAGGCCACTGTCAAAGAAACCTGGGCTTCCATACCACCTCAGCAGTGCCACAAACTGATCACCTCCATGCCACGCCGAATTGAGGCAGTAATTAAAGCAAAAGGAGCCCCTACCAAGTATTGAGTACATATACAGTAAATGAACATACTTTCCAGAAGGCCAACAATTCTCTAAAAATGTTTTTTTTATCGGTCTTATGAAGTATTCTAATTTGTTGAGATAGTGAATTGGTGGGTTTTTGTTAAATGTGAGCCAAAATCATCACAATTAAAAGAACCAAAGACTTAAACTACTTCAGTCTGTGTGCATTGAATTTTATTTAATACACGAGTTTCACAATTTGAGTTGAATTACTGAAATAAATGAACTTTTCCACGACATTCTAATTTATTGAGATGCACCTGTAAATCATTTTAACCATATTTCTCAAGTGTTTAGTATAGTTTTATTTATTAAATAAATAAATGAATACATACTGAGTGCACAAATGAGCTAAAATATTTTTGGTGCCCAAATGAACTATAACCAGTGCTGAAAACAATGACTGTTAACTCGTTTAAAAGTAGGCAGCTCCACAAATGTAAGGTAAATTACTTAATAGAGGAAAAAGTGTTGTTGTTGTTTTCCATTATAATAATAGATACAGTAACATGCTTTTGTTTGGTAGTAATAACCCATTGTGTATAAATCAGGATAGATGTCCGTTAGACAACATTTGTCTATGAATGTCTTGGCACAGCCAGCCACAAGACAAAAATGCAATAGGAATTTAGTCAAAGGAACTCAGTGAAGCTATAAACTATATAAACTAAAACTTACCATCCGTACAACTGCATTAAAACGTGTTAGCAGACTGCATTTCCATCACCAGGAGAAATTTTAATCCAAATCAATGAAATCCGCTGCGATTCACACAAGTCGAGTCCTTCAGAAACGCCTATAGTAGTGATCAGGGGAAAAGTACCACGTGCACACCGAACATCTGAACTGTTTTCGTCTGAGTGTTATTGTGAAAAATCGCCTCCCTTTTGGTCAACTTTGACAACTCTTTCACAAAGGATGCAGCAGTAACAGTGAAGGCTCAGTTTTAACACATGCACGCGATTCGCCGCGGGGAATGACGCAGGGAGTGGGCGGAGCAACGCTGCTGCTGCTGCTGCTGCTGTTTAATTAGCTGCTGCTGGATCTGTCTATAAACACAGAGCAGTTGTTAAATGCCTCGTGGTAAATTGATCTTTTAGAGCCATATTTGGCAGTTTTAAGCTTTAAAACGATTTCAAGTGGAATTACAATTTTATATTCAGACTGAGAGCCCATAGAGACAGTGTGTAATGTTAAGGGGTAATGACTTTTGAACAGTTTACATATTATTCTGTCGTGATGATAATCTGTTATGATTTGGTTTTATCATAACAGCAATAATTAGCTACAGAGATTTATTTTTCCAATTGATTGCTGCAGTTAATTCGATTCAAGTACTTATATAAGTAAATAAACTTGTATAAGTAAATGCTTAGATTTCTGTCACTATAATCTATAATTAAAAGTATGAATCATAACCTCTGGGAATCCCCAGCTGAGTTTTGTCTGGGCATGGCAAATCAGATCATAAAAACCAAGATTTATGACTCTCAACTCCTTTTCGGACCAGACTTGCCCTGCCTTTAGTCTCATTCACTATCCTCACAAACAGTAACACATGCCTTGAAGCTTAAATGCACAAAATACCTTATTAAAAGCAACAAGGCTTTTGTGGGGAACTGTATGTTCCTCACAGAAAATGTATGAAGTGAATTCTTTTTCAGAGCTGGCAGGAAAGTTCACGACTGTATCAAACAGGAACATGAAAAATGTCTCTGAACAAAAACTGCTGTGATATTTTCATTTGCTCTCAAACACAATTGCATTTGAATATCTGTTTATGATTTAAATGCTGATTAGAAATGTTATGATTAACATGGGGGATGTTGATTACAGTTATGTCTCATATCACCATATAATATTTCTCACTATTTATTCACCCTCATTATTCACTTTTATGTAATACAACTGATTGAAGATGGAGAATCATAAAATCATTTGTTTTCAAACCTTGGCTTTTTCTACATATTCTGAAAGCTGTTCTGCAGATGAACTATTGTACTCTTCAACTGCAGGAGTCCATAGAAACAATGAGGTACACAGGCATTCTTGGGCCCAGGTGGTTTTGATTTGGGAGGCGCTTATGTGCCTTTAGGTCATTTATTATTTCAAGGGAAGTGAAATTAACTATGAAGACAATGTTGCATTTTCAGACTGCTGGACACCCACAAATGGACCACTGGTCATGGCAAGTCGAGGAGAGTCATTTTGGCATTTTTGGAAGAAATGTAATCATTAAAGAAAATGATTGAAATGGAATAGACATTAATGCAATAGAAAACTGAACAGATACAGTGCCTTGAGAATCCTCTCCCCTTGATTTTATTTCTGCATTTTGTTTTACTTCCAGATTTTATTGAAATAAAAATGAATGTAACACAAAACAATCACTCCAGTGACTTCATGCTACCTACTCCTCAAGAAGCAACTACAGCATGAGTCTTCATGAACTTTCCACATTTCAATTCCTCAACAAAATTCACTCCGTCTCTGCCAAATTAGAAAGTGTTGGCTTGCAGCAGTGTTCAGGTCATCCCAAAAATATTCAATTGGATTAATGTCTCAGCACAGACTGAACCATTCCAGAAATATAAGCTTATTTAAACCATTCCATTACACTATTTGTGTGTGTGTGTGCTTTTTATCGTCCTGCTGGAACACGACTATTCAGTCAAATCCAGAGTATGCAGCTGCTACCATCAATCTGATTATAGGGATATATGGTTTTACCAGGGTGTTTGTGTCTCTGGTTTGTGGTAAATATCTTTAATCTATTGATCAGATCACAATTTTCCTACTAAACTTTTTCTTTCAGGATTTTGTCACTTGCTTTCAAGCAAATTGCACATGAGGTTTGCCATTCTACTTTTTTCTATTTTTCTATTCTACTTTTAGAAAGTGTTCTAACATTTTTACAAAGTAATCATCACCATCACATTTCAGTGGTAAACTATATATATATATATATATATAAAACTTTTTTTTTTTTTTTGCTTAATATTTTAAAAACTTTAAAAACAAAAAACAAAATCATCACTATGGAGTTTCGGTGGTAAAATTAAGGAATTATTTTATTTATTTGTGGCATGAACGACTGTAAATACTCATGTTCCGTGTCTTTGTAGTGACATGCCATTTTAAATCTAACGTTGTCTCTTGATATATATATATTTTTTTTTTTTGAAAATCATAATCAGTAAGAAATTTCAGAGGTAAAAATGTATTGATTGATTGCATGAATGATTGTAAATATTTATGTTAAGTGCCTTAAACATGCTGTTTCAGATCAAATTTCTATAAAGGGCACTACAAAGTATATTCCGATCTGTTGTTAGTTATGAAACTAAGGCCTGGTTTCACAGACAGGGCTTAGACTAAACTAGGATTAGGCCATAGTTCAATTAGGGCATTTAAGTAATTTTTATAAACATGCCTTAGAAAAAACATTACTGGTGTGCATTTTGAGATAAAACAAAGGCACTGATATATTTTAAGATCAGTCTGTGCAAGTTTCTTTCAGTAGAAACAGCTCAGACTTACATTTTAGTCTGGGACTATGCTTAAGTCTTGTCTGTGAAACCAGGGGTAACATTGATATTTATTTTGCAATCAAGCAGTTGAACACAATACTGTAAGGTCTCCATAAGAGCTTTGCCAAAACAGATAAACAATTTATAAATACTTCCAGTGTTGGTAGGTTACAGCAAATAAGCGGTTACTGTGTATTGAATCCTCACAACACACATTTCACAACATTGTCTAGATTCTTATCTGTGATGCAAACAGAAGACAGTATCACATTTGCAGCTGACTTGATTATAAGCAGTTCTTGCTAATCTATAAATCATATCGACCACATTTTCATGAAGTTACGAGTTAATATTCTGAGAAAGTCACCAAGTAAAACAGAATCTTGTTAGCTATCAGGGTGGACTGTGTTTTAAACCAGCAAAGGCGTTGGATAAGTCAACATAATCACAAGCTTCCAAGCCTCAACATTTCCCAACGGGAATATGCACGTCAAACACTTTCCCTTTAAGGAAAAGACAGAATTTTACATAACTATGAGTCATCACTGACAATGCCAGAGCAACATGCTTCAACCATATTGAAGGATGAAGGTGTTATGCTCACTTCTGACCCTTTGGCTGAGCATTTTCTTTCAGTGTTAAGAGATGAGCTAAGCTGAAATATTAATGCAGTGAGGCTATTGCGCAGGCAGACACCACAGCTGGCCAGATGGCCAAACGTCTGCAGAAACCAGACAGCACACCAGGCCAGGCACAAGAATAGACCGGAGACTCAACACTATATATTGTTTGTAAACAAGCGTCCACTGCTATGGGAGAAGACTGAATGAAAATTGACCAAAAAAGAAAAGCGTGTAAATACGAGAACCCTGATGTAAGAGAAACCCTGTTCACTAACTAATGTGGAATAAAACTGTGTTTACTCTCAACAGGGTAAACACAAACTTATTCTCAATCAGTGTTTTCGGCTCTGGGGTTTTTCTTCTAGAATTAAAGCAATGATTTATACATACAAACGGATAGTCAGCAATCTAGAAGCCAACATACATTGATTTAAATAGCTGAAATGCTCATTAGTGGTTGTATAAGTTTGCGAGTCTGGTATTTTAAAATGAATCAGTGGTATAACTGACAAACTCCAAATGCTTAAGTTTAGTAGTAAATACCTCTGTGCTTCGGAAAATGCACACTATGGCGAGGACAAGTCCAACATCTTGGATTAAGATGAGCTGTAATCGCTTTATTTTTTATTTTATTTTAATTTATTTTTTATTAATACTTTTTATTCAGAAAGGATGCATCAGCACATTAGTTGCACCAAATCAGCATATTAGAGTGATTTCTGAAGGGTCATGTGACACTTTATGTGTAAAAATATGGAAGTTATGTAAATTGTACTAATATTTCACAATGCTACTGTTTTCACTATATTTTTCAACAAATAAATGCAGCCTTGGTGAGAATGAGATTTTTTTCAAAAACATTTTCAAAAATTTTACCAACTCCAAACTTTTGAACAGTAGTATATATGTTAGTTATACAAAATTCATTTACATGACATTCTAAAAAGACAAATTATTGTTTTAGTACAAATATCTCACTTATAGTATATGTACATGAGTTTAATTTGTCTTCCAAATGTGAGAAATTAAAAGAAAAGTAATTTAACAAATCTGATTCATTAAAAGCAGCACTTGCTTCTTCACAAAA
The DNA here is from genome assembly GCA_039654775.1 of Spinibarbus caldwelli. Taxonomy (NCBI): domain Eukaryota; kingdom Metazoa; phylum Chordata; class Actinopteri; order Cypriniformes; family Cyprinidae; genus Spinibarbus; species Spinibarbus caldwelli. The sequence goes on along the minus strand of CM077223.1, from coordinate 25,283,456 downwards.
TAAATAACAGATGATGTTTGAGGCACTTTCAAGACCATAGTTTATTTCTTGGTAATAAGAAAGTATATACATTGGGGTCCCTTTATAGTGAGTCCTAAAGCTACACACATGATTTTAATTTTCTTTCACTCTGAGAGACTTTTCAGACACTTCAAAAATCCCCCATGTCTTAAGTCGACTCTTCCAAACAATTGGTGGATTTCCCAGACCATCGCTACATACAATTAACTATTGTGAAGCAAGCATATACCATCATTGTGAAAGAAACAAACAGCAAAACAAAAGCATGTTGATTTTTAAATTATTGCTATAAAAAGGAATAAAAATCAACAGAATGACAATAACTAAACATTGAAATATGACGATTGAACAAAGGCTTTCTCAACACATCTTCATAGTGTGAAAAACAAAATTAAGACATGCTTGTGCTAGCTTTTACATGCCAGGCAAAATGAAGATTGATACAGCGTTTGGTCATGTGGTATGCAGTATGAACACATAATAAACTATACAGATTAAACTAGATTGTGACAGAATGCCAATCCATCCTACCATACTACCGCCAATCAGCTAATGATAATAAAATACTATCAAAAATATACTGACTTGAGAAAATGGAGGAATCTGATCTTACATATAAAAGTCACATTTTTAAAGGTTACGATTTCTTTTTAATCCCATGCTTGTTTAGAGGTGAGAGTACATGAAATGAAAATCTTATGACATTCAAAACTCCACCATAAAACATCCTTTAAAACCTTGAGGACTTCTATATATCAGTGGAAAAATATCTAAAGAAAATGAAGCTGGATGTCATACATATCTTTATTTTGAGGGAGGACATAGACATCTTAGAATTAAACTCTTGTGGTCCTCAAATTTAGTTTCTGGTAACATATACAAAGGGTATGAGGCCTCCGAGGAAATTTCTGAATCTAACTCCATTAATGCCACGTCACAAAGACCTACAGTACATACTGCACCTTGAGAGCTATGCTGTAACCAATCTCAGGCACATAAAAGTACATTTTAAATCAATCAGAATTCTCATGAGGAATCACCACAATAAATGTGTGAAGAGGTAGAGTTTGAAGTTGTAGGGTGTTTATGGACAGGACGGAAAGAATCGAGGGAATTGGAGGGAATGGCAGTAATAAAAAAAAAAAAAAAAAAGCTCATAATACATCCAGTAAATACTGGACAGGTCCTCTAACAGTCTGAACTTTGTTTCCCTTCCTTAAATTTGCATTAACTAGAAATCAAAATGCTGTTTGATTATTTTTGTTTCAATAGTGTGAATGTGACGCTGTTAGCACTAACATTTGCCACAAACTACTAATCAGTTATAATAACAGGATTTTGTCCTTTTTGGTTTCTTTTCTGGCTCCATTATTAGTATGAAGATAAACAATAAAAAATGATGATACACTGCAGTGTACTTTATTTTCTTGAGCATCTGTCGAGTCGTACCATACTCAGATGAATCAATTCTGATTAAATGCACAAAACTGATGACAAAACAAGGGAAAAAATATATATCCTTGCTTAATTTTCCAATTGTAAAATCTGTTAGGTACCCAACACAGATGTCCAGACAAGAAAAGGATTTTAAAAAAGCCATTTTGCGTGGCGATGCAAATGGTAAACGTTCCAACAGTCCAAGGTGGGAAGGTACCCAACTGCATTCAACTGAACAAACGATTCAACGAGGACAAAATAAACTGGTCCCCTTATCAAACAAAACAGAAACCCAATCATAGATCTTGCAGAGAGAGTAGCGAGGAAGGAATATCTACAAGGAAAGCAAACTGAGACTCCATTTTGACACACCAGGTCAACCAATTCTCAAAGCTGATTTTACCAGTCCAACCATTTTACATTTCATCGCACGCCCATCAGAACTGAATCTGCTTCATTTGGTGAAGGCGGCCACCACAGCCCACAGCAGCTCATTGGCGTTGTTCTTCATGCTCTCGCCCTCAGGCTCCAGGTCCAGCAGCTGCCGTACTCTCTTCATGGCCAGATCATACTGGTCATCCAGCAGCGGGGCGAACGCGTTCTCTAGTACGTCAGAGGAATGGGCGAGGAATATAAGGGCCAGAAGACGCTTGTCCATTCGGTGAGGGTCGTTCACCCACTTGTCCAGTACAGCCTCTTGCACCTTCTTTATAAGGCGCTGCTTAATATTATTATTGGTAAGGGGGTGTGTAGTCATGTCGAACAGAAGAAAGTTTTGTTTCTCTGTGGTGAGGACGCCCTTCTCTACGAGGTTCTTAGCCAGGCGCTCTCGGACGTTACGCAGCTGATAGTGAAGCTTCAATGGGTTCCATGTCTCACCTGCAAAAGACAAGCACTTTCAGCACCAAAGATTTGCTGAAGACTGCATATAACACCGGCATTGAATTATTAATGCTTTTAATGATTTTAATGACTCATTTAAGGTAATCTAAATGTAAAAAATAAATGATCATGCACAAATAAATATCCAATATCAAGCAATATATAAATTTAAAAGTGCTATATGCATCACTTTGCTAGTTTTCAGGTAAACGCTTTTTTAGCGTAGTCCCATTTATTGATAGCTGTTCCTACAGCATTATTACATTATTAGTAGTTTTCTTCAAGATTTTAGCAGCTTGCAGTCTTTCACAAGTTGCTGACATTAATTTTGAAATGCAGAAGTCATGCTACAGTCCCTTGAGCGAGTACTACCAACTAAGTTGGTTGGCCCCTGTGCTGAAGCAGAGAAGCACAGACATCACAGGATCAAAGCAGACTGTGAGCATTTGCTAGTCATCATCCTGCAGTAATTTATGGCTCTGATCTAATTCTGAGCACATCTTTATACATTTTCTAAACGAGGACGGCAGCTCCTTTTCTCAGACGCTTTGATCTCACCCTTTGACCCTTTGGCCCTCCATGCTGAGACATTTCCAAATGAGCTCATAGCCACAGGCCCACAGTAGGTACCAGAAATCTCTCTCAAAATCCACACTCTGGACCAAAGCGAGTCTGGATCCAGCATTTTGATGTGCACCAGGCACAGTACATTTGGAAGGTAGCAATAGTTAAAATGATTAAATTCAATACAATTTCATGTAATCTAATTACACTACCATTCAAAATTTGGGGTCAGTAAGATTTTTTTCTTGGACAGAAATTGGTCAGGAAGGATGCATGGAATTGATCAAAAGTGATAGCAAAGATTTTTATAATGTTCCAAAAGATTATAAATGCAAATAAATGCTGTTCTTTTCAACATTCTGTTTAACAAAGAATCCTGAAAATGTATCATAGTTTCCACAGAAATATTAAAGGGATAGTTCACCCAAAAATGAAAATTACCCCATGATTTACAAGTTGTATCCTAGGTGTATATGACTTTTAAATTAAAAAAATATTGTTGCTCTTCCAAGCTTTATATTGGCAGTGAATGGGGATTGAGATACTGAAGGCCAAAAAAGTGCATGCATCCATCATGGGATGGGGGGGGGGGGCATTCTGAAGTGAAGCGATGCATAAGAAAAATATCCATATTTAAAACTATATAAACTGTAATCTCCAGCTTCCGCTAACTGTCGTACTCATGTTAATGAGAGAGTGGTGTTCCAGCTGATGACATAAGATGTAAGTGTAGTGTAAGCTCTGGTAAGAAGTGACGAATGTGGATTTTTATAAAAGCCACCGGAGCTTACACTACGCCTACATCCTACATCATCTGCTGGAACGCCACTTTTTTTGTGAATGCGCGTACGACAGTTAGCAGAAGCTAGAGATTACGGTTTACAAAATTTAAATATGGATATTTTTTCCTACACAAACACATTACTTCATTTCAGAAGGCCTTTATTAACCCCCCCGGAGCCATGTGGAGTACTTTTATGATGGATGGATACACTTTTTTTGGGCTTCAAATTCTCGACCCACATTCACTGTCATTATAAAGATCGGTACAGCCAGGACATTTTTTAATATAACTCCAAATGTATTCATCTGAAAGAAGAAAGTCATATACACCTAGGATGGCTTGAGAGTGAGTAAATCATGGGGTAATCTTCATTTTTGGGTGAACTATCCCTTTAAGCAGCACAACTGTTTTTAACATTGATAATAATGCAGCTTTTTCCTTGAGCGGCAAATAAGCATTTAAAAACAATTTCTGAAGAATCATGTGACACTGAAGATTGGAGCAATGGCTACCGAAAACTCAGCTTTGCCATCACAGAAATAAATTACATTTTAAAATAAATTAATATAGAAATCAGTTATTTTCAATTGTAACAATTACACATTATTACTGCTTTTACTGTATTTTAGATCAAATAAACGCAGCCTTGGTAAGAACAAGTGGCTTTTTTCATGAACATTAAAAAAATCTTACCAACCACAAACTTTTGAACAGTAGTTTATAATATAATCAATAAATATTAGTCTTGTCAATAACCACTATAATAAATAATAATTAATAAATTAGGTATTGAGGTAATCAGAATAAATAATTTCAAGATTGAGGAACTCAAATGATCTGTGCAAAACTCACCACTGAGTAACTCTATCCAGCTCTGCACGGTTTCGGGCGGTTGAGTGTCTTTTATGTGTTTAAGAGCCTCATCCAACAGCACATCCCCCGTTGGAGCATCAGACTTACATATAACCTAAAAAAAAAAAGACAAGAAAAACATCACTGAACACATTAAAACGCCCTAATGCACAAATCACCACTTACATCAAGGCAGTGAACTCAAGAGGATAAAATCATGTGATGAATCATGTGATGAACTACTTCAACTGAAGACCAAAGATTTTTTCCTCATATATTAAATATAATGCATTTTCCAGTAACACATCTGAGCTCAGTTTAATAATAAAAGTTCTCACTTACAACAGCCAACACCAACCGCAAAAAGCGGCCTCCTGACACACAATTAATATCAAAGAGCTCCCTCTTGTGGTAGAAAGTGACCTACACAATTGTAAATGTACTGACACCAGAGTGCTGAATTTTACAAGTACATAAAGAACATATCTTCTGAATTTGTTCAGTCCAGTTATGTGTTTGTAGAAACCTCTACCATCAGTACAACCAAATGGTGGTCTTACATTACATTTGTCCATAAAATGAAAGAATAGGATCCTTTCCTGCTGTAATAGGATCCACTGTTCGAACTCCAGCATTATTCACTATTTTTTATGTTCCAAAAAACAACAAAGGTTTTGGAATGACATGAGGGTGGATAAATGACGACAAGATTTTCATTTTTGGGTGAACTGTCCCTTTAAATGCTTGTAGAACTGAAGGAGCGATACAAAACAGGAAGCCTCTCCCTATCATATGATCATTTCCAGAGCACTGAACAGTTTGTCTTACTTTCCGGGCAAGCAGGCTTTTCCTCCTCATGCCACAGGCCTCCAGCTGCAGTCTCCCTCGTAAGGCCAGCTCAATAAGCATACAGCCCCGCAGGCCTGATGAAATGCAGTCGTTCCAGAAGGAGGTGTAGCCCTTGCACAAAAACAAAATGAAGTCAGTATACATGCCCCATCAGAGTTCAGAGCTTCAGTGCGACTAAACTTCCATCCAAATGTTTTGTGAACAAAGAAAAATGTTCAAACACAGTTTACAGATGACTCAAAATGATAACCTGCTAATATGGACTCCAGTTGTTCTGTGTAAAAACCAAAGGATCACACAAGGATCTAATTTAAGTCAGGACAAATAATAAATAAACTCAAAGCGATCTGTAATTTGAATGTGTATTTAGGAATTGCCATAAAATTGCCATTGCCCTGAACTGAATTCATGAATTAAAATTGTGAATTTTCCCCAACACTCAGGTGTAGTTATACAGTTTGTGCAGTGTCATGGTTAGCAGTGGATGAAGTGAGCAATGGATCTCTCCAGTATTAACAAGGCTTGCTTTGTGAAGGTCCAGTCTCCTGTCCCAGAGGCCACTACTGGGAAACAACAGGCCTCTTTCAAGGCACTGGCAACACAGGCAATGCTCTGCACGTGAAGTTGAGTGCATGCAAAAAGCCCAGAGCGATAGAAGCACAATGTTATATCATTCTGTGTTCTCAATGACCTGCATCACGGCAGTTCATCTTGCATTGTCATGCTCATTCAAATACAGGAAGTATGTGGATTTTGAATGGAAACCAAAAAAAAAGTTGTAGGTTCAAAAAATCTAACTTTGCCAAATCAAAAACAAAGTACTTTTTCCCCCCAGTGGAACTTAAAATTACCATCAAATGTCAAAGCTTCTTTTTCATACAACAAAAGTGCATGATGATCAAGTTTAGCTGAAATCGTGAAAAACAAAACAACCTTACACTCATTAAAAAATACTTTATACTTTATCTGAAAGAAACTGACCTATATATATATATATATATATATATATATATATATATATATATATATATATATATATATATATATATATATATTCAATTAAATATTGGTCTTTTGAACTTACTATTAATTTAAGTATCCTGAGAAATGTGTATCATGGTTTCACAAAAATATTAAGCAGCACAACTGTTTTCAACTTTGTTAATAACTAATGCAGCCTTGGTGAGAAGATCCTTCTTTCAAAACATTAAAAAAATGTTACCAGCCCCAAAATTTTGAATGGTAGGGTAGACATCAAACATATCACGACAATATTTGATTTTGATTATTGACATTGCTAGAATGACAGACTGGCAAGATACAAGTATAGCAAAGCCTGAATAACTTCAGTATCTTATCTTTTAAAAAAGTAACTAAACGCATTCAACAATTAAAAGATTGCTTCTTTGAAGAACACAGCATTCAGGCTCATGAAAGTCTGTCATAGTTTTCTTGTTGACACTGTGCGTAAGTCCTCTGTCATGGGAGTAAACTAGATACTTGAGCTCTGGTAACAGCATAAGAGCTCACTAAGAGCCGACACGCAGGCAGACATTCATGATAATTGCTTTGTAGGCAACTGCAGCTGTATTTAAACATGGCACAGTCAGAACTGTTGGAGGAGATGAACCACATGCAAAATACATGCTCTTATTTACTTCACAGTAGATCAATGCTTAATGTCATCTTATGATGTCTTATCTTTTCTTGTTGGTTTAATGTGGTTAAACACACAATTAGGGTTAAAAATGTCAAGGTGTCCAGGTCACATGACCCAGACTGTGTCCTTGTTGACGTATTGTGCAATATTATTAACAACTTTTACACCCTATAGGTTTAAGATTATGGTTTGGTGTTTGCTGCTCATAATTATTCAATTTACCAAAATGCATTATTTTAATGTAACAGGCATGTAATGTGGCATTACTTCCAAGACAATCAAGCACAATTTCTTTTCTTTATTTTGATTTTGGAGTAAAATAAGACCTTATACATGTTTCTGACAGGTTCTGTAAGATTCTCCCAATCAAACATCAGAACCAATAGACAGACTTTAAAGTGTTAGTTTATTGACAATGTTTCTGTAAATTTTTTGGCAACCATAAGCATGAGAAAACTGTAGTACTGGGACATGTTAAGTTAAGCCATTTATCCTTTCTGCTGCTTTCCATGCAGATAAGCAAATCTTAAGCGACGCCTCTGTATAGGGCTCTACATGATTATTCAATGACTGAAAATAGCAGGGATGTAAAACCCAAGACCTTCTGCATTTATGTTCTTGTGCACTGCTGCTAAAAATAAAAGGAAAGTTATCTACCACCCTTGCAAAACATAGTGAACAAACTTTACAGCAGTATGACACTTTCATGATCAATGTAGGATGCTGAACAGATCACAAACATCTAAAAACGACAACAGGGGAAGAAACTAAATAAATCCAAATGTCAACCCTTTGCAAATCTCTGTTGTGGGAAAAAAATATAATAGAATGATTCCAGGTTTGAGAGGCCAAAGCAAAAATGTTAAAATGCAGAGCATTTTACAAAGTTACTGACAAATAGTGTCTCTTGAAACCGTTGAACTCCTCAACCTTTGCCCACAGACCCACTGTTTGTGGTCTGTGGGCAAAGAAATCCACAGACATACTGCCCAAACTAAACACTTTAAATCAGGCCATTTTTGGAAGCTACAATTCATTTTGAATGGTACTGAAAAGCCATTGTTAAGAGTATAACTGAAAACACAGTAATTTGACATGAATAGGCTATAAAGAGAGGTGTCTTCAGTAACACTGTACTGTTGAATGCCTGCTTGACCAAACTGTAACTACAGAGGCCAGACGTAGGTGCAATTCACTACCTACTATAAACCTTAATTAAGGGTCAGTCAACACAATTACAGCAGGCATCTCACAGCCAAACTGGCTAATTGTAGGCCTCTTTCCCTTCAGACAGTCATATTAGTTAATTCATCATTGTGACATCTATGAGTATTCTACATCGATTTGAGGAGATAATAATTATCTATCAATGATCCATGTATTTCACTTTTCAAACAGATCCCCCATGTTGGTGACGTCCCTCATAATGAATGGTTATAATCAGAATGGAATACTAACTTATTACTTACTGAATACTGTGCAGTACACACCGTAAACTTGAAAAGCATTATTCCACAAAAAACATTAGTATGGCTACACTGTTATCACATGACCTCATCACAATGCAGTGAGCGATGGCATTATCAGGAAAATAAAACAAATAACTCCTTACTTGAGGTCTCAAGACATATGTTTCAGATAAGATAGACATTTAGGATGGAGAACCATCACAACAAACTACAAAAAAAGTTTGGATTTGTTCCAAAATGCTTCTTGTTGTGACTTTGTTAAGCTTATCTGGATTTACATGCTTCTTAGGAATGTGTACATGTGGGCGACTAGTGACAAGGACAGGGGTCCCAGTGGGGGAAGAGTGCATTTTTCATTTCATACACTCATCAGTTATATATTGTACATAAAACTATCATAATATTTTTCATATGGATATGGCATGATAATGTTATAGTGTCACACTGCTTACCTTATGCTACACGGACTATATTGGTATATTAGACAGTTAAATGCGTTAGTCTGTTTTTTTAAACGATGTTGTTCACTAAACTATTAATAGTTGTGACAGTCTGGTGGGCCAGAGAGACAACTTATACTGCAGTTCAAGGCAAGCTAAAAGCTACACTGCATCACAGCAATCATGCGGCTGACTTTAACTCAAAACCTCACAAATTTAAAAACAAACGGGTTAAAATAAAAATAAAAAAAACAATCATATTGTTTTCAGCTCCTTCTTTCTTTAAAGAGCTCGATTATCAACTGTGAGCGATCATGGAGGGTGAAGATGAGAGATAAAAGGCTAAACATCGACTACAGTCAACTAACGTTACTAATAAAAATAAAGCAAAACAACAACAACCTCGCGGTCTTTCAAGCCCAACAGCAGTACTTCCTCCATCAGGGTCAGTCTGGTTTCCTTGGAGTCACCGCTGTCATCGTCGTCCTGCTCGTCTCCACGGCGGGGCTCGTAGTCCTCGTCGCCGGATCCGCGGTCTCTGTCTGCGGCCGCAGCGCTGCGCGAAGCCTCGGTGCGTCTCTGCACCAGGCCGGAGCTCCGCTGGGTCAAAGTACTCATCTCTCAAACACACTAAAACTAAACCTCCTTCCCAGACAACTCCTGTCTGAGAAAACACGGACTTATTCGGTCCGATGCATAAATGATTCCCGGGGTGAATTAGGGGAATGAAGGCGTAAATCGGGATTGTTTTGGAGAGGGGCCCCTCGCGATCCCTACCGCGGAGCGTCGCTGGTTCCGTCGGGTTTAATATGGCGACCAGCCGTGTCGAGAACAGCAGTGGATGTGGCATCTCAGGCTGGATCTCCAAACCTGGGGGACTATTTTTTGAGCACCAGGGTTATTATAGTTAACTATAACCAAAACCATAAAAACTATTTTGGCTACTTGGGGGGGAAAAAAAAAAAAAAATCAGCTAAGTGCCAAAGTAACATTTCTTATTTTCATTTACTTGTAGTAAAATAAATAAAAGTAAAATATAATAAAAGATTAAAAAAAAAAAAAAAAAAAACAACGAATAAAAATGATAGAAATTACTACAAACTTTAAATAAGTAAAAATAAATAAATAAATAAAAAGAACTTATTAATAAACTATTAGAATATCTGATACTAAAATAGCTGGGTCCCACACTAGGTTTTGTGACACAGACTTCATAAGGTGGTGCCATAAATATATTTAATAATTTATTTAAAGATTTTGCATTTATTTTTATTAATGTGCACTTTCAAGAGAATTAACAAAGAATAATAAAATGTAATATATATAAATATCAGAAAAAAATATACATAAAAATAATGTAAAAAAAATGTCAAACTATAACCTTTAAAAGTTATGTTTAATCTAAAATTGCTTATTAGATTACTTTTTACAAGAATTGAACATGATTCCAAAGCAGTCTTTTATTTCAATCATATTCTGTGGACAAAAAGAGCAAGTGACATATTTCTCAAGTGCATATATAAAAGTATTTAATGCTTCTTTTACATGAAAATTATAATTTTGAAGTCGATGGTCCAAAATAAAGAAATCTGACATACTTCATATATTTCAAAGCCAAACTCTGATAATGTGAACATTAAAAGTTGGTTATAGAAAAATACAAAACAATTATACAGTAATAAGTTAAGTAATAAGTTTCAAATCCAGCTCACAATCACTTGTCATACACAAGAGAAGTGCTGAACTGAACTGAAATGAACAGAATCAGCTTTACAGCTGACTGTTCAAGTAACAGTGATTGACTGGCAAGCAGCAGTAGTGCAAAACAAGGCTGAAAAAGGTGTAAACAAAAACAAAATGCTCAAGAAACTGCTTTCTCCACACTTTTGCCAGCAAATTACAGTTCAGAGCTTACATCAGTTTCACTACATTTCAAATGCTGAAAAACACAATTTGAACAACACATTTTTTGAATGAAGTGCCTGTTGATTTGTGGCAGTAGTCCTGCAGGCACCTCAGAAAAGAAAATAAGAAAATGTGCTCAAATGCAGATACAGTATTACATTAGCTTATGTTTAAATAATTATATTTGCAAAGGCTTGCAGTTTACTGTGATTAATTAATTGGGCAGTTGAATCTTCTTGTGGTAAGTACTGATCACAAGGAAGAAAAAAATCATTGTGATGATATTAATCAGCTTTATGTGCTTTTTTTTATTTTTTAAACCATTGTGTCTCAGTGTACTACTAAAATAACAGCCAGCCTATCACTGGATGGCTAAGAGCCACACAGTGTACATTATACAACAGAGCACTGTAACATGTACTGTTCCAAATTTCCTGTTTTCTTACATTTTCTGAAGAAAAAAAAAGACATTCACACATTAAACATTTCCTAACCCGAAGGTTGACTTGGCATCTGGGGAAAATAAATGAGTGGTCACACTGGACCACAGTGAGTATAGTCTAATCTTCAATACATTTTAAATGCAGCAGTAACAATAATATACCTGTAGATGGCTCCACACTATTTTCCTTGGCTAACCTTCTTTAGATACAGAAAACATGCTTTGAGAACTGCAGTGGCCTGTACAAACCACTGAGTACATCAGGAGCTATTATATGTGAGGAGTCAGAGAAGTGTGGAAGTCAGGTGCGTTTGTAACTCTCAAAATGGTTGTTATTATTCAGGATAATTTCATCCATTCATAGACTACTGGAATGGAATACTGTTTGGAATGTTACTTGGTAATGATTTTATGTAACACTGCACTGTGGAAAGGCTGGAAGCTCAGGGCTATATCCTGTTCCTGTTTTGTGATGAGCAAGAGAACAATTCTAGGTATTGTTCCGTTAAGAACATCAAAAATAAAAGAGCTTACATCCTGTCCGAAGGCTCATATTATGTTTTTGATACAGTAGGGCACATGTGGTTTGACAAAAGCCTGTTTTACTATCCAAAAAGAGCCGCTTTAGCATCAAAGGCACTTTAAGCACCTAATTTGAATCTTACAAGGCCACTATGATCCCATATTTACCTCATAATATTATAATTTACAAATATTTAACATATGGGTGAAAAAAAGACTCTCTGTTAAACAAAACTCACAACCGAACTGGTCTCATCCTCCTGATTGGCTAGGCTGTCAGTTACCATAAGGCTTCGCATCAGACCTGTAGGAATGATGGGCTTGAAAGATCGGTTGCGGGTGTAAGCGAAGGGAAATGACGATGACAGTCGTCCCGAGGAGCCGAACGAGAGCAGCCGGTGCTGAAGGTATGGACGGTGATCAAGTTTAGCAGCTTGTGACGAGTCTCTTTGCTCCAGCACACGCTTCAGATCCTGCACCTGATTAAGAAGTTCCATAAGCTTGGTCATGACGGCCATAGAGCCTCCACCCAGGATGTGCACCTCAGGTATCCAGCGCAGGTAGCGCTGCATCCAGACGCGGACAGCCGGTCCATCCAGACAGGGGAGCAGGAGGCTGTGATAGTCCAGAGGACGTTGTTGCCAGGACTCGTAGAACTCTCGGGAGGTGGTAGCGGGGAAGTCAGGAGAGCCCATCCAGCGACTGAGACGCTTCACTCGTAGCATCTTTTTAAGGCTGTCGGTCTCATCCTTAAAGAAACCTTTCTTCAGTGGGGTTTTGAAAGCTGTGCTGGGTAAGGATAACTGTCTTTGGTGCTAAAAATTGTAAATAAAAAACATGTAAATATTACTCTGCAAAAAAAATTAATGCACAGAATAAACTCAAACATCCTTCAATATAAACAGCACAGTCAGACAAACAAACATGAAGCCAAAGAAGCAAATACAGGGCAAGATTGGGTACGGTGTCTCCCTCACATTTATTTTCCTCCTGACTGCAGACGTCACTACAGTATATCGCAACAAATTTACCAAATAGCTATGCTCTTGTTAAACTTTTATGCAAACATCAACATTTGTGAGATTTATTATATCTGAACAGTAAATCATTTAGATTTGTACCGTAACAAAAACAGTTTATATTTTGTAGCAAGAGGTTAATATAGAAGCCCATTTCTTCCACTGAATAAAAAATTAAAAAAGGCAATTGCGTGTTTATATCTCACAATTCAGACTTTTTTCTCGCAATTGTGAGTTTACATCTCGCAAATCTGACATTTTTCTCATATAAACTCACAATTCTGACTTATTCCCCCCTCAGAATTACATATAAACTTGAAATTGCAAGTTATAAAGTCAGAATTGCGAGATATAAACCAGAAATTGCGAGAAATAAAGTCAGAATTACAAGATAAAAACTCGCAATTTTGTATCTTGACTTTATAACTCGCAGTTTGCGAGATCAAATCTCACAGTTCTGAGAAAAAAAATTCAGAACTGCGAGTTTGTATCACACAATTGCGAGGAAAAAAAAGTCAGAATTGTGAGATAAAATGAGCTTCCATAGGTTAAAGTAAGACACTCAGAATTAGGCATTTTTATTATTTAATTTAAATTCAGCATGAAATAGAAATTAACACAAAATGCAAAAAACGCAAATATGTTTATCCCTATTGTGACTTATAGAAGTTGAATGGCTTATCAAACAGTTAAAAAATTAGAGTGACACTTGATTTTGTCCATTGGGAAAGACTGGATCATAGAAAATGGACATTGCAAAATAAATGAGTTCACGTGATTAAAAAAATCTTGCTATTAATTAAATTTTAAATTTTAATATTTAAAAATATAATATTGAAAATTGTACATATTTTTAAATTTTACAATGCAGGTCTGCAAATAATTCAGATTATACAGTGTAATTCAGCTATGTGTCTCTGCCTGGGATTCTGTCAATGATTTATTGGTCATTATTCAGATAATTATAAACATGCATTCATATAGATAGATATATATATATATATATATATATATATATATATATATATATATATATATATATATATATATATATATATATATATATATATATATATATATATATATATATATATATATATATATAGAACATTTGATTTAATGAACATTTGATTTTCACATGATCTCAGATACATTTGTACATTTAGGTTTTATAGCACAATATTTTAAATGTAGCAAATATTTAAAATAAATATTTAAAATATTGTGCTATAAAACCTAAATGTACAAATGTATTTCCTTTAATCATATACTTATGATTCATAAATGCTGAACTAATTTCTAAATATAATACAATTTAGCAGTAAATGAACACAGTTCTTAAGGAAGGCATTTTTACACATCATTCCTAAATTACAGTATTAAATATAGGGTAATTTCACTCTCTCACCTTGGGCTTGTGAGGTTTGCGTACAGTTTTCTCGTGTTTCACCTTTTCTGAATACAGGGGGTTAAAGAAGAAATTCTGGGCCTTGCTGTCAAACTGCACAGACCAGTCCCACACTGTAGGGCAGCTCAATGGGCCGCTTTGTGCAAGCGGTGACTCTGCCTGCCAAGACAATCAAGCACAGGCAGTTAGCAGGAGGCGTGCCGACTGTGTCAGGGAGGCAACGGCCACCATCTTTGGAGAACATGTAGAGTAATAACGGCATTACAGAGGGCTGACTGTTTTCTTGTTAACCACTGTACTTCTATAAAGGCCTCTAATACTGTTCAACTTGCAGAATGGTGAATGCAGTACTCAAAAAGCAATCTTCAAAACAGTGTAGCAAACTAACTCTAAGGTGCAATGACATCAACCTCAACAAGTGAGTTTTAAATAAGATATATAAAATAACATACTACCTTCATAACACTTTCTCTGTGATGGGTAGAGTTAAACAGAAATGTGCTAAAGACTGGCACATGAACACTGTCGGACAGCACAGTCAGGTAAGTCTCGGAGAACTGGAAGGCCAGGCTGTGCTGCTGAACAAGCTGCCACACGCACTCCAGGAACAGGAGGAAGACTGGAGAATGACACTACATTGAAAAACAAGAATCAAATTAAAAAGACAATGACGATGAGAATGGCTCATCTGTCGGACATCGTTAAATCACACGATAAGATGGTCAGTATCATGCTGAAGGGGTTTATTTTGCAACGATTCGCCATTTTACCACACGCAGAGGTGAATAAATGGTTACTGCTTTTAGGTGAAACTATTTTATTACATGAAAAGAAAGAGACAGCGTGCAATGAAAAACTTGATAGTACTGCAGAAGATTATCTGAACTGAATAGTCTAAGTAGAGTTCACTAGTATTCAATCAAAATATCTGAATGCCATGACTGACCAATCAGAATCAATTATTCCAGACAAACATGTTCCAGAACATGATTTTACAACCTGATAAAAGACAGGTTTGCAGGTTGTTTTTTGGCTGCAGGATAGCCTGTAATTCTCAGAGGTTAAGAATAACGAAAATGGGAAAATATAAAACAGTAACATTTCCACTAAGCCTCTGAAGAAACAACAGGCAAGAATGAGCATGCAATAATTACCTCCTTGTCTTTCTGATGGAGGTGATTACATCGATCCAGGAAGGCATGGCAACCAGCCACCCACTCCTTCTGCACTAGACTCTGGAAACCCATCAGTGTTCTGTAATAAGGGTCCAGCATTATCTGAGCCAGACTGGAGATCACACAGCACAGATCTGTTCCCTCTTCCTCTGCAATCAATCAATCAATATCAAGACAAAACATCAGGGGATACAATCTCAAAGTCAAAGGGATAGATCTATCAAGGTTTAAAAGTACTTCATTTTTAAGGGTAAGGTTTGCAATGTCTGCACTACATGTGGTACCAAGCAGAATTGCAGTTCTCTTAGACACTCCTACCACCCCTGGACAAACAGGCGTGCTTCTGTCCCAAACTCACATTATTGGTTAACCCAGAAGCTAACATGTTGGACCACTCAAACAAACAAAAAGGACCAGAATCTTTGGAAAGTCAAATTTAGTTGAAACATGCTTGACCTACCTGTTATAAGTACATTTGTGTTGTCCTTTTCAAGACATTCGACCACCTCTACTGCTTTTTGGAGACATTGTCTGTTGAGGACATTAAATGCAGCTTGATGATAGTTTCATAGAATCTAATTAATGATTACGAACAGGAATGCAAATAGTAGTATTTTATTAATGTAAGCTGACCTTATAATGTCTAGCCATCCTGAGCTTTCAAGGGAAGAGAACCATTTCACATCTGACAACCAAAAATCGGTTGAATTTTCTAAGAGACAAATAAAAACATTAAACAGTGATTGCAAACAAAATATCCGTCCTTTCATTTAATATTTGAGGATTTTTTTTTTCACCTTTTCCTGTGAAAGAGATTTGTATATAATGTGACTCACCGAAAAGAAAGAACTGTTTGAACTTGTTATATGACTGCTGGATGTCTTGGATATTAGGAAGTGATTCTGAGAGGTCCTCTGTTTTTACAGAGTAAAGGTAATTATGTGCAACTGCATTTATCATTCTGAAAAAACAAAACAAAAAAACAAAAAATACAGAATTAGTCAATGTGAAGGTGTTTTTGACATTTAAGAAAAGACAATAATACTTTTTATGTTTGTTTTCGCTGTGCACACCATATTACATAACCATTTTGGCCCTTTCAGCTGAACAGAGAGTAGAAACCCACAAAGAAAGTATATTGGTTCACTACTAGATAACATACTTCCATGTTGTTCTTTGATAAAGAACAGTGCCCTTGAGCATCAGCACATAAAAACACAGAAACCCAGGGCACAAATAACCATGTGGGTATTGCAGCAGACTGGCTGATCTCACAGGATAAATAAACAGTATAATAAACAGAGTCAGTATATTCTTTTACGTGTCCAAGTGCTTTTGGAAATCTCCATCTTCCTGTGTCACAGGCGGGAAAGACGCTTTGAAGAGAGCACAACCGCTGTGATGAGACCAACACCAAATCTAAAAAGAAAAATAAGAGACATCCAACTTCAGTTAAAATCAGCTATACAAATGACAATTTGTACACAAATTCCAACATTATAATAACAAACATTATGACAACATTCATAAAAATGATTTAAATGTTTAGATCTTGTTAAGATAGTATTTTTAACTCACTGGTAATCCTTTTCCTTGGTAGCTGAATAAATCCCCTATTGCTGATGGAATGACAAAGTACTTCGGTAACCTGAAATGTCAGAGCAGTGTTTTTCTTAGATACATTTATTTCACAATGACATGCTATAGAAAAACATTTTGCAACTATTTTATAATTGTTATGCATCCATGCGTTTTACCTCATAATAATTGAGAGACTACATGAAATATTTGTTCTTTTAAAAATGCATATATATCAGGACTATTTAACTGCTAAAAGGTGATTAAAATGTAGTAGTGAGTAGTTCCATCACCTAAAATAATGTGTTTGTTTGTGTGTGTGTGTTTTGTGAACTACCCAAATATAAACAGTGTAGGATGGATCTTATATCAGTCTAGGTCAGTAGCACATATAAACATAGATTAGAGATTACATCCTGTTACTGAACATGTACCTTGTAATTCAAACAATAGTAACATTTTAGCAGACACTTCACACCCAAAAACAGCAGCATAGAGTACCTTTGAGAGAGATCAAAGTTCTCGTTTTCAGTAACTAATCTACAGTTCGCTTTTGTCCGTTTCATTTCCTGGGTCCAGTCCTCTGGTGAGTCAAACATAACTGTCTCCTGTTTCCGCTGCATTTCTGCAGACACAAAATACATCTTTTGTTGTTGTTGTTGTTCCAAAGTTGACTAATTAGGGTTTAAGGCATTTTAACATGTAAAACCATATAAGATGATTCTTCATTCTTAAACAGGGCTCAACAATAAGACTGCCTGATGGTCTAAGGCAAGTGTGAGAGAGTTCTGTGGCCAATGCTATGTTGTCACTAAATCTTACAAGAAATTTAGTATGAGTTATCATGCATAGGTTTTTCAAAAAAAAAAAAAAAAAAAAAAAAAATATTATGGTTTCCACAAAAAAAAAAAAAAAAAAAAAATAAGAAGGACAACTGTTTTCAACATTGATAATAATAAAACATGTTATTAGATATGTTATAGAATATTTTAGAATGATTTCTGAAGGATCATGTGACACTGAAGCCTGGAGTAATGAATGCTGAACATTCAGCTTTGCATCGCAGGAATACATTACATTATAATGTCTATAAAAAAAGAATGACTGTTGTTCTTTCAGCCATCTGTTGAATTCCAGTTACACAGACTATGATCAGATTTTAGCAGCTGGTGTTACAAGACCAGAGCTGCACTTCAGATGTGTACAAAGTTCATGTTCTGCATAACTGAGCTTCTACAAGAAGATAAATCTGCACCTGGGCTTGATGTCCCCATATAGGAAAAAGCAAAGACACACTTCAGAGATTTTTCCTCCAAACAATGGTGAGCAATACCCTGAAAGATCTGAAAGAACAAACAAACAAATGCACAAGGAGACGTGAAACCCTCTTTAAAATGTACATATACATTTCAGTCCTCATGGCAAACAAATTACCTTTTTGGCATCTTCCTCCTTGGTGAATGTTAAACAGAACTGAAAGACTCGTAGGTCTTTACAGTGAATGATCATTTTGGATGGATATTTGTTCTTCACAAGGCCTCCTGTTATCAGTTTTTTCTTTTCATCATAAACTTTGAAAGAAAAGAAATGTTTCTCAGAACTCAATTCAAACCAATTCAAATTACAAACCAAAAAGCTTTACCAAGAAAAAATTCATTGTTAATTTTTAAACATGTACAGATCTATAATCATTAATAATGCTAATAAGTAAAAACAATTATTACCACCATAGATGTGATCCACACACATTAATGGAATGTCATTTTCTCCGTAGAGTTTGTTCTTAAAGGTCTTGGCCTGGAACAAAGGTGAGTGACACAACAGCCTCTTATTGTGCTTTCTCAATGCACACAATACCAAAGTAAGCAATCATTATGAAAGACAGTGATTAACAAATACCAAGTCGTCTGTGAAAGGTGCGTTTTTACATGGTACACCATAACTGTTAGTTATGACTGTTTGTGAAATCCAGACGCTGTTGCCTTGTTCAGTGTACTGTATCAAACTTTCACACAATATTTTGTTTGTGAAATAAAGCATGAAATACACAGTTCCTGTTAACCACCCTCAAATATAAGTCTGAAAGTAGCCTATGAAACCTCTTGAAACTAAGAATAACATCTGACCAAATTTAGCTTACAGCTTTTTAAGATCATTGATTAGATAAGAAACATCTATATACTGATCTTAGTCGGCATACTGGTCTTAACAAGGCAAAAAAAAAAAAGAAAAAAAAAAAGAAATCGAAACCAAGAGTACCTGGCACTTCATAAACACCTGACCATTTGAGGCCTCTCTAAGTTTGCCACCAGAATTTCACTGCCAGTGAGTCAGGCACTCAAGTTCCTGAAATGGCAGCTAAAGTGAGAGCACTCACAGCACAGTTCCTCATACAAGGTCACCGAGCATGCAGCTTGGCAAATGCTTTTTTTTAGTTAAGACTCCCAAGGCCAACAAAAATCACTGTATTCAAACTTTTTCTATTTACTCTATTTCTAGGGAAAACAAGGAACTATTTACCATACAGGAGCCAACAAAATTAGCAGATCTGCAGTGTTTAATTTATTTTGGCTATAAAGCTTTTGAAGCAACAAACTCTTCCTGTACACTGTCATTTACTCAAATAACTTTATACTAATTCAGGAATTCGAGATCTTCATGTTCTAGCACAATAAATCCTTCAAAACTGTTTTGGATTCATAGCAGGACTGTCAATTTAATGTGTTCATTTAGCATAATTTCTAATAAACCATAATTACTAATAATGAGCTTTTCAAACAGGATACATTTTTGATTAAAAAAAATGTAATTGATAAACAATCCTAATTAATAGCATTGTTATTAATATAGACAACTGTATGAACATCTAACTCACACGGTCTCTTCAAACCACACTACATGTAAAAATGCTGCAGTCTACATACAGGAAGTATGATGTTTTAAAAAAACACTGTGGTTCTTTGGTCGGTCGAATTACAAATTATAGATGGCTTCTTAGGTGACAGCATTGTAGATGTAAAATACCATTACACAAGGCAATTTTTATGGAATACAGTGTTCATATGTTGATTATTTTGGTTTACTGTAAGACAAACTCTTATGACTATGTCCGTGTTGCCGTGAAATGGTGGCATATTCATATGATACCACTGGTATGTGTTTGTACGATTTGCTTACACCCCACTAAGGTTTAGTTTCAGAGGTGGACCTTCATGCTTTCTTTTTCTAAAAACCTTACATCTTTGTATGAATCAAATTCGTACAAATTAGTGAAATACTGCAGCACTGTTTTCACATGAGACTGTGTCCTGTCACCAATCCTTACCGTCTCCTCCTGTGGTGTCTCATCACTAATGAATGTAACACGAAAATTGGTGCAGAACAATGTGCCAAAGACGCCACGCTGGGAGAGATCATCTTGAGTGTATTTGAGAATGGGGTTGGCGCTACAGAACTCCACTTCACCTAAAGAGCAACAGAATAACAGTGATGATAGTTTGAATAAACACAATGGCAACAACACAGGCTGCTGTTCCAGGTTATACCGTGACTACACCGGTTGCGGAAAAGTGACCGTTGCAAATCATTTTAACTATGTGTCAGTACATTATAAATAGAACGAGGAATTAGTTTACTGTCGGGGATTTGTCGTGTTGTGTCGTTTGCCGCATACAGTGTAGACAGCATCACTGATTATATTGGGTTTTATTGTATTTTGTCACGCTGCGCCGCTCATGTCTGGTGTAGACACGGTGTTAGTTTTGTGGTGAGCAGAGCTTTAAAGAAATGCAGTCCGTGTTTTAGTATATTACCCACTTTTCTGTATCTGCAAGACCACTCTGATTACATTACAAGAGATCTCTGGAAGATACCGTCTGAATTAGAGGACAATTATTAAAGTCTGAATTGAAAATTACACTGAGGGGACCAGTGACACAAAAAATGTTTAGATTTACTTACAATACAAAGAAAAACCTGAGAGAGCAAAACATTGAGTAAGGGATTTCCTATTTACCTGGCAGCAAATCAGGATGTTTCTCTTTCTTTGGTGGGTCTTTATCCAATTTTATTTCCTTAAGAAGACACAAGCAAAAAAATTATAGAATAAACTGTAAATGTGATTGATTATCTAATAAAATGTCTTACTAAATGACACACAAGTACTATATAGCAATATAATGTCAAAGACATCATGCCACATTTCCCACACTGAGTAGCTGCTGCTGAGTAAGCCAATATTTTCAATTTTTGGTAAACAATTCCTTTAACATTTGATTTTAGTGTAATATTCAAGTAATATAATGATAACTGAAACAAAATTGACAACATCAGCACTGTACAGCAACATCAGCCAACAGAGATCCTCTACCCAGAATAATTTTGTCTCTGGCTCCATGAATTTTAGCAGAAGCCCTGCGATAAGACATGATTTGCAACTTTAAAATTTAAATCAGTTTCCTTCTCTTGTTACTGGTTCAAACAGATAAAAGAGATTGCAGAAAACATTAAAATGAATAAACTAATGCAATGTGTAAAAACTGTAGAAGTTCAGTTGAAACAAACAGGACAAATAAAGGAAAGGAAGTCATCCAGCAACCTGGCTACCATGAGGCCAGCTGCAAAACGGCCAAAACCTCACAAACAGTACCAAGTATTTGGGACACTCCTTTCTCTAATGACTTCCTGGGGGTGAAAACATTCTCTTAAAATTTGCTTTTGAAACCTGAGACATTAAAAACACATGGTCTTTCAGTTTATGTAGATTTTGCCAGACATAAATATGGATCACAGTGGGTCTTCATTAATATCAAGCCAACAAAAATGAGTGGAGAGTGCTGTGAGATCCGACCAATCCCCCTGGTTTGGATCTTCAGAAAGGAAATCAGCTGAACTCTTCTTCACATAAGACCAGTGGCCAGTTGCATAAACATAGACTGTGTCTTAAGAGCTAGCTTGACCAACTAGCAGTTAGGAAAATGTATCCGTTTTGATGCAAATTGACTTTAAAAAGTTCTGAGAAGTCCAGAAGAAAAAAATTTGACTAACTTTTTTTGACTAGTCTTAGTAGCTTATGCATCCGGCCACAGATCTTCCTGCATGTATTTAACAGGATAGCTCATCACAATTTACTCACCCTCATGTTGTTCCAAACCGGTATAACTTCCTCTCTTGGCAGAGATGTTAGGCAGCCTCAATCATCACTCATTTTCAATGTATTGTTTTTTTTTTACATTTTTTTATACAGTGAAATTGAACAGTGACTAAAACTGTCATTCATTCATACAGTTCATGCATTCCCTAGGAATCGAACCCATGACCTTGGTGTTGCGAGCACCAAGCTCTACTGTTTAGAACTACAAAAAAAAAAAAGGATTTTGTGCTCCACAGAATAGGGAACAGGTTTTTTTGTCTTGTAATGTTTTTATGTAATAATCTCTTATGGAACAGTGGTTTGCATCTTCATGTTGTTTCTATATTGAGTACACCCATTCTTTCCATCATGCTTTCTTTAATGAACAATAAGGACTTGAACTCTATTGTCCATCAATGGGTCATGACACATCTATTCTAATAAGACGCCCTATGCGCGCGCGCGCGCGCTCACTTTCTCTCGCGAGCGCGCGCACACATATCAACACTAGATGTAAGTTTAAGACACAACGATGAATGGACTTA
The DNA here is from genome assembly GCA_039654775.1 of Spinibarbus caldwelli. NCBI lineage: Eukaryota > Metazoa > Chordata > Actinopteri > Cypriniformes > Cyprinidae > Spinibarbus > Spinibarbus caldwelli. Next base: position 25,260,773 of record CM077223.1, on the reverse strand, counting down.
AAAACACATCACATGTCAGAGGCGCTGTGAAGACACTCGTGAATCGTGTCAATAAACATAAAATCATTCAATAACCTGGAATACAACCTCCAAGACTGCATTGTAAATTTGAGGACTTCTGGCAAGTCTAGAAAACTATATTTCAGTCGTCAAACCGAAGGCTTTTAACTTCGAGGTGTAAGTGAATGAAAAATCACTGTTGCTCCTTGAATGCATTTCCCCGTGTGAACGAAACACACACAAAACTGAGATTTCCCTGTTTGTCTAAACTTGAACAGGTCGACCGTGTCAACATCAGCGTGGGACTAACTTAACTAACCCCGCCCAGTGCACGACTCTCCGCGGTTTCAGCTCTGCTTTTACTTATATTCAGAGCCTCAGGGTTGTTTTGAAAACGCTGCAGGAAAGCTTTCTCCTACCTCAGGTGTAACATAAGACACAAATGACGGTTTGGTAGACTTCGCTCCTCCGCTCCCCAAACTCAACATGTTGCCTGTCCCAGTGTCCCGCTTCCCGAGCAGTCAGGTGGAAATCCGGGAGAGCTCGAGCTGCCCAACTTTCCTCTCTCTCTCTGTCTCTCCACCTCTCCTTCCTCCAGCGCGATTTCCTTTGGTTGGAAGACAAACCTGCTCTGACAGCAAACCGCGCCCACTCTACGTCTTTGGTTCTTTATGTTCTGAGTCAGCGCAAGACGCTTATCGCTCATTGGATGTCGCGGCTGTCAATCACAAGCGCTTCCTCATTGCCGAACCCATAAGCAGTCGCATACAAAATAGCCTACGCCCTGAAGTCAGAAGGGGTTTGTGTCTATATAGCTACGGACTAGAACTGCACTTTAAGTTTTTCTTTGCTATGCTTTATGGTTGCACATCTAGTGATTTTCCTTATTTGTGCACAAACTAAAGTAGTTCCTCATTAGCATAAACAACAGGAAAGACATTTAATCACCTGTGAGACAATTTAGAAGTAACATGCACAAATAACTGGACACACACTGAAATATCAAAGCAAGAGATACTCTTTGATAAGATTAAACCAAACTAAACCTCCTCCTTGAATATGACTATTTCAGTTATACTTGATATAATGTAGTTTAAAAAAAAAGAAGAAAAGAAAACTAAAAACAAATCATTCTGGAAATGTCTTTATTATATGCATTGTAATGCAGTAGTACTTTGACATTGAATGACAAGCATCAAAGAGTAAGTCTACATCAATCTGCAGTTACAACACCGATATTTCACTTGTGTCCCTCCTATCTTCTTCAATAGATATTCAACAAACTCGAATCAGAAACCAAAATTAGGGCAAGCAACTATGCATCTATTAACCAGTAAAACAAAATCCATAAAACAAAGAACATTTAAAAAAAAAAAAAAATCCTGTGCTTTAAAACCATACAGGCATTTGTTTCTGAAGATCTATTGCAAGATTAGATACAGGCTTATTAAAATGATCATATATTAGAGATCGTACAGTTATATGATCACATTGAAACATACATTTAGGGTTTACAATATTATGAACAAAACACAGGCAGACCTGGGTGAATTACAATTTCTAAAGGGGAAAAAAAAATTAATAAAAACATAAAACATGGACTGGTAACTCAAGATTCCTTATTAAACTTAACTGAGACAATTGATAGATACTTAAGGTATATAGCCCAGGTCTGATTTAAACAGTCAGTGTCTTCAGAAACGTGACACAGCTAAACCACAGAGGCCTGTGAATATCAGAGCACACTTACAGCCTAACTTTGGGACAAGTGCAGCCTTACATCACTTGCATTAAGCATATAGAAGGAACAAGGTTCTAAATATATTTAATTGACGTAAATTTACAAATGGTTAAAAGCCAACCCAGCCTTCAGAATGCACTAGCAATGGAAAATACATGCTTGTATAAATCCACGTCCAGTCAACATCACATTCATCACAACAGGACTAATGCGTCGCATAAATCAATCATTTTATCTTCGATCTTGTGGTTTTAAGAGGAATGTCTCTAAAGATAAGTTACAAAAACACCTAAACAATTTATTGCAAAGCCAAGGAAGCCATTGTCAAAGTTATTTTACATGTATGACTGGAAGGATAAGATAGACTTTGAAGAAATAATCTGTTCCACACTGACACAAGTACGCAGCTCAGACTTCTACAAATGCCTAGCCTGAAACTCGTAAGAGATCTGAAGATGGTGAAAGATTACATCCAATGTGCTGAATGGAGCATGAACTTCAGGTTTAACTTCTCAGGTTTGTGCACATCTCAAATCTTTAAATCAAGACACCAGATTAAGCAACGGAGATGGACTACAGTCTATGTGTCAAGGAAATGAAACCTGGCAATTCCCCAAGTGGCCATAGTTAGGCCTTTACCAGCTCTTAAAAACAAAAATTAATGAGTATTAATCAGCATGCACAGAGGTCAACAGAAACAACATTTCGTATTCCTGGAATGAACAGGATTTATAACGGGTGCAGGGAGAGTAGGGCTAGTTGTACTGTAGAGTGCACTTCAGAACCCCTCGTAGTCCTTCTTGTCTTTCTTCCCTTCAGCTTCAAATCCATCGGTCCCGTCGCTGTTGTCACGTCGCCTCTTGCGGTTATTCCGTACGTTGAAGCGCGAGTTCATCTGGGGCAAGGGGTCCATACCCAGAACCTTGTGAATCTGACGGAACGCCAGCAGCCTCAAGGCAAACTGTGGAGAAAGTGGATGGTCAATACACAAATTAAAATACTCAATTTATGCAAAAATTCATAAAGTAGTTACTGTATACATTACCTGTGCGCTTGAAGTAATGTCCTCTCTCTGCTGCTCTTCCATGGCACCCAGTGTATCTGTTGGATTCTTCTCACAGGGGTCTATCAATCCTGGAGCACCTGCATTACACGGAAGAGCACAAAAACCAGAGAGGGTTCAATTGAGCATCTAGATTCTCAAGTTGACTTTTTTTGCAAGTTGTTAGTAAATTAAAAGCAATTCACACCATTAACAATATTTACATTTAATGTAGTGAAACCGAATGCCTAAATTTGACTTTTTGACTATGCCAGTATAAAAGCTAGATTTTCTATGTACATTACAACATGCCTATATAGACCTAAGAAATCAATGCAATTCCCATAAAATGTGTCTTAAGACATTATCAGAGTGCTGCATCTTACCAGACAGCAAAATGCCTGAGGAAATACATTCAAAGACTCTTCGCAGAGCATCTCCAGGGCTCATTGGTCCAGAGGCACTGCTGATGGCCTTTTCCACCAGCAGCTCCATAGCCTTAAAATAAACACATTAACTTAATTTACCATAATAAATGTCATTTTGAGCAGTTTCTTCATTAGATCAAGACTGAAGGATGAAGAAATTGTTCAAACAGGACTGAAAGTGATTTTCCTTTAAAACCTCTATAGCAACAGCATTAAGGAAGCTATAATAAATTAAAAGTAAATAAGCTACACCAAGGACAGTATGAAAGGAAAAATTACATAGGGGAGGGAAAAGAAGAAATTCCTTAAAATATTTGAAACTCAACTGTAGGAAAGGCCTAATTTTTGTGTCAGATTTTATTGGCTATTTGACATGTTGAAAAGCAAGCTTAACAGGCTATCCTGAGTAAAGTAGTAAGAAGCTGTTTTGGTATCACTACAAAACAACTTCCCAAGGATGTTATCAAGATGGCTGCCAAATGGAAAAGAACATGAAGTGCCATTTAAGAGAACACCAAATCAATCCATGAAAACTCACTTGGTAATAATTTACTCAAGTCAACAGCAGCTTCATGCATTGTGTTAATGCCAGCTAATGTGACTTAACAGCAACTTAGCATTTATTTTTTATATACTCTGCTATAAAAGCTACCAAAATTTATTTATTTATTTACTTTTTAAGTAGAGCTATGGTCATGTTAAAGTGCAGTCATGTTTACCATTGTTCTGTGAATTTGAGAGGGCTAAAATTGCAGATTCTGGTTCGGTTGGTCATGCTGACCAACAGTAAGCTGCTTGGTTTGAAACTGTGTTCACTGTGCTTCATATGTTATCACAATATTGAAAATCAACCTTTTTTGCCCACAATTTCACAGAAAATTTTGCAAATGTGATTGCACTTTTAAATGTCTGCTCCCCAACACTGTATATCTATACATCATCGAAAACTCAAAAACATGTGTTAATGTTTAATGACCAGGTATTTTTACTCACCCAGCTAGGAAAAGCAGACCAGGTGGGTACTCTCTGACAAAGGTCACGCAGAATTCGAATGACAATCACACATGACTGGAGTCCATTAGCCCTAGCCTTCAGTGCAGTGAAGTCAAGATTAGTTAATGCACAAGAGCAAAAAAAAAAAACATACAGTCATACAACATGGCGGAGCTCAGAGAGAGGTGCAACACTACTGTTCACAATGGAAGCTTATAATTGAATTAAAAATAGCTAGGCCAGTTGGCATTCTTAAGCTGCCATTTCCAGCAGTATTTTACCTCACTATTAGTACAAGAGTTCAAAGTTTGCAAGATTCACTTGGAATGGCTCCCTGGTAATCTTGTAAACCCTGACCTCAGTTGTCAGATACTTCACAAACATATACTTTCATTTTACAAAAGATCAGTTTGCAAGAGTAGTTGCATAGGAACTGAAGCAGTCAAGGAAATCTGCTTTACTTTGCCTGTGTATTTGCAGAGATGGCAACAACACAGTAAACTAATCAGATATTCCTTTCCTCTCAATCCCTATTCCCAAGGAAAAAAAAAAAATATATATATATTAACAAAAAAAGAAAAAAGAAAAAAAAAAAAAGAAAAAAAAAAAAAAGCTCAACATGAAAGCTCTTATCGATGACACTTTATGCAAAGTTATTCTGCAGCCTTATGGAATCATTTTACATGCTATGCATTTAATCTAAGACTTATGAATAAATGACGTGTATGCAAGGATGCTTCATTTTTTTTAGGATCAGATCAGCTCATATATACAAAAACAGAATGCAAAAAAACAAAACAAAAAACTAACAAAAAAAAATACCAGTACCATAATCTCCAAATTATATACTGCATCCTTGTATCACTTTTACATCCCAAATATTTTACATCCCAAATAAAAAATAAAAAATAAAAATCTACTTTGAGGTTTAAAATTTAAAAACAAAAAGACTAAACAGCTTAAATGAAGAAATAAAAAGGAATACATCTCATAAGGCTACAAGAAGAAAGTAAAATGATGTTCCGAACCTGGAACCACTTAGCGTGGCGTAGGGCAGCCAGAGCGTCAAGGCATTTTTGCCTGTCCAAGACGTCCGCTGGGTCTTTCACCATACTCGAGGTTACATCTAAAAATGGATCGAATTGTCAAATGGTGGTGAGGAATGGGTGTTTGACCAGGTCAGAGAGACTGCCAAGAACACATTGCCACACATACCAGTCTGTTCCTTATCACTGCTCTTTCAAAATGCATCTCACATTTCACCCCATATGCAGAATCTTTCAGATCTTTTCAACAACATTATGGATCAGCTACACTTGCCATTTGGTGCACTTCTATTTAGTCTGTGGTGTGGTGATGATAGAAATAGGATAGGGACGGAGTTAAAGTCCCAAGTTAAAAATAAAGGCCTATGTCAGGGATTACAAAAAAAAATTAATTAAAAATAAATAAATAACTTAAAAAAAAAAACACACACAACACTGAGAATGTGGCATAGTGATGTAGGATTTCATAATTGGAGTTGGAAATGCACTCATGATTTTTTGGTACTCTGCATATAGTGAGCATGACAATAATTTCTATTGATAAAGACCATTTCAGTTACAGCTTTACTGCTCTGCAATCCACCATTTGAAATTGCTGTGAAAACGACAATATATGATATTCCAGTGCTAAAATCCAGCAGACTAGCTTAGAAGTCATATGGTCACAATCCGTAATTGCTACTACTGGCAGATTCACACAAAATTACAACAGCCATCTTTTGTAATTCCACATCATATCACACAAGTATTCAAACACATTAGTTCGGAAAACAATTACGGATGATCTTATCTGGAAAAATCCTTAAGGATACATTAATAATTTGTGTTTTTCAAAGCTAATAAAATCTGGAAACAGTTTCTCTAGTTTTCTATTATCAGATTTTTTTTTTTTGAAAGAGTACAATTCCTGCATTTCTTGCTTAATCAGCTAACTTAGCATTTGAGGCTAAAGTTCTTTTCTTTTGCTTCAGGCAAAAACAAATTGTGGATTCCAGTGTTGACTTAAGTGAAGATTGAGGTAATAAATGTTATGAAAAATACTTTGAGGATTTCTTTGAAACACAAAGTAGTCACTGTACTGATCCAGAAACATTGGAAAGATAATGATGGGCTGCAAATGGTACCAGATGTGTAAATCATGATGATGTAAAACAGGGATATCAAGTGAGATGTGCAATGTTTACAGTGACCCAATATAGTTGCATGGCAATGGTAGGTGTGGCAAAGTGTTTGAAGGTATTCAGGAGGGGGACCTTGGTCAAAAATCCTTCCGGAGCTGGTAGACGTAGCCTCAGATGGGAGACAATTTGCTGAAAATGCAAGGAGGCTTTGGACTGGACTTGAAAAGCTTTGGATACATGAAGGCAGCAATGCGTGCTGGCAAGAAAATATGAAGCTCCCAGCAAGAGGATTAAGACATCACTGCATGCATACCTGTCATGATCGGGTTTGGAGAACCCTCATATCTCTATGTATACTGAAGGCTGTAAACCCCAGGTCCAACCAAAGATTCCTCTATCAAAGCCTTCCTCCCAAAAGCTGACTGATACTCCCCTAAGGAGCCAAACAGGAATGATGGCATGGCCACAAAGCCTGCATTTAAGACTCCACCATTTCAGTGGCTTCTTACCAACTAAAACTGTCCGTTGTAAAGATAAAAGGACAAACGGGTTATTGATAAGATTACTCTATTATTTGAGGAAAATGTTGTAGATTAATGCATTTTTACATCTGAAGTATTAAAAGTAACATTGCTTGAATGCCAAATTTCACCATTTGTCAATCTCTATTCAACTGCTTCTCTCAGGGGAGCACTTTCATTTTGGAACAGGGGACCTCAGAATGGTGAACCTTCTCACCACCAGACAAAAAATAAGATTTGTTTCCTGTGGGGACATGGTAGGCATTCCAACTACTCCTAAGGTTTCAGACCCAACTCAGCCATTTCTCTTCAGGAACTAAATCAGGAATTAAGTTTTTTGTCTCGACAGAATAATACCCCTGACTAAACTATGACCCCCTGGGAAAGAATAAAATCATTTGGTTCTGCATATGACACAATCCCCTTGAACACAGGAAACAAAAATGAATCTTACCCAGGACTAACTAGACTTACACAATGCAAACACTTATCATGCTTGTTTTGGGGAGAGCTTCAAGAGCACTGGAGAAGTGTTACAAAGAGAAGACCCGGAGCACCACTGCTGGCATCTGAGATGGTTGGATAAAACCTGGTAGTGTTGAACTCGGCTCTAAAGCAACTTGAAGCCACTTGAACTGGCTTCAACCCTTTCACAGTGTGAACACATTACAGACTCATATGAAATAATTACAGTGTAAATAAAGATAAAAAAAGAGGCAATTTACCTCAGTGGTGTAACTTTCAAAGGAAAAAGGTATAGGTCATTTCTTATGTATGGCCAAGCTCAAGCACATACCAGGTTTAATTTGTACCATTTTCAACAGTATATTCTCCAAACCTTGCTCTCAAGTCAAAAAGGAGCAATCATTATTCTGCCAGCGTTAACATCTAGCACCATCCCCACAGTGCCAACAGATGGGCTCTTTAAGTTGTCAAAATCAGCATGAAATATTAATCTGATAAGTAGTCGGTTAATGTGAGCAACGTCTTTTCAGACCTCCATCCCGGGTGTTTTCCTCTCGGATGACGGGCGAGGTGAGGGTGATGGTCACCTGCATCTTGGGCTCAGCGGAGGAGGTAAGGATAATGGCAGCCTCTTGGACGGAGCCTTTTACCTCATATTTCTCCGGAGTTACAATCTGACAAACACAGTTTATCAGACAACGAAGTTACTACCATCTAAACTGAGATCTGGCAAACCCATTCCTGTTCCTGGAGGGCCAACGTCTTGGAGAGTTTAGCTTCAACATGTTCCAACACACCTGTCTGGAAGTTTCCAATCAACTCAGGGTGTTTTATTAGAGTTGTATCTAAACTCTGCAGGACAGCAGTCCTCCAGAAATAGGATTAGACACCATTATTGTAAAGGATTTGAAAAATAAGTAAAACTCAAAAGAAAAACTGTGGGACAAACTAATATTATTGCAGTTTGCACTGCATTGAACCGGTACCGTGAGCTGTTTGGGGAGATGTTCCACAATGCGTGTTAGCAGATTCTTGGTCGGCTTCTCAGAACAAAGGAGGACCAGGTTGACATTTTTGTCTCCTCGTAGAAGCAGGCCTTTGGCGAGAACGCCTACCCGCATCACTCCCTTCAGCACTCTGCAATGCACAAGAGGTCATGTATTGTATTGCTTTGCCCTTTTCTTTCTCTCTGCTTTGAGAAACATTAAAGCACTCTTCTCCCACCTGTCTTTGGGAGGCTCTTTCTTTTCTTTGTCCTCTTCTTTGCCCTTTGCACTTGCATCTTGGTCTGTGATGATGTCAGAGACAAGCTTAAGTGCTCGTTCAGTGATTGATACGATCTTCTGGATGGCCTGGAGCTCATCCTCAGAAGGGTAAATGGCTGCATGTTTGGTCATCACATAACGATCATCTGAGGAATCAGGGCGACGTGGAGGCTGCAACAAAATCCATGAACCAGTTGTGATAAATACATTTCAGTGGTTGATATGGTAGTGAAAACATGATTCAGAAAAAATAAATTAAAAAAAAAAAAAAAATAGAGTCCAATAAACACTCCTAGTGTGTAATGCAGCTATTATTATTATTATTAATATTATTCTTCTTCTAGTCAACAATTCCCTACTTGAGACAGGTCTGTCTGACCAGCATGTAAAGCAACCAACCAACCTGTTCAAGTCTCTGTCACTTTTGATCAACGTAACGCACCCTTGCTGAATGAATGCATTTTTCAATAAATCAATAAAGATATTACTGATTCCAAACTTTTTAAAATGGTACTGTACCTCAAACACAAACCACATATTTTGGCAAATTCATCAGTGTTGTCCTTAGTAGTAGCTGTTCTCAGGACTTACCATTGGTCCTTGTGGTTGAGAAATGGGCATCCCAGGCCTCACTCCAAGAAGACCAGGAGGTCCAGGTGGACCCTGTGGATAACCTCCATCAGGCATTCTGCGCCTTTCCTCCCAGTGGTGCTGCTCCTCCTCCATACGCCGCCAATACATGTCCTCTTCATAGCGCCTGAGAACAATTACAACATATAGACCTCAAAATGCTCATGTGTAGGTACTAAAATATTGGAGGAGGGAAAAAAGCATCACACCTCATCTCCATCCTCCAGCGCTCCTCCTCTTCACGTCTTCTCCAATACTCTTCCTTTTGCATCTGCTTCCTCATCTTTTCCTCTTGGATCTTCCTGGCTCGGATGCTAGGTTTCACTTCCACCTGGAGATCTGGGTTCACCTTTTTCTACAATGGTGGAAAATACAATCACCACATGTTCTGCATTTATAATAAAAGAACCACCGCAAACAACAATCACTTACCTTATACTGCAGTCGATGTCTCCTTCCTTTCAAATGCATTTCTTTGGCATTCGGATCATTGAAACTGCATTCGCACAGTTTGCAGTGGAACCGGATAACCTTTCCTTCATCATTCCTTACCTGAAAACAAAAAACATTTACTTGTTTGCACTTGGCTTAACAGCTTTAAAGTGACTTTCATTAGAACTTTTTTTCCCTTATAAAGCCTTCTGATACCTCTTCAACATAGTCGTGTCCAACGGGCTGAACATCACTCTGCAGGGCTGCAAGTGCTGATTGAGGTGACAGAGGGTCATGTATTTCATTCTTTAGGTCTGGTGGTGGTGCAGACACAGTGGACTGTGCCGTTTTAGCTGCCTCCATCTTGGATTCTTCATTTTTAACACCAGTGGTCTGTAATTTGTTTCCACCTGTTTGGTTCATGGATCAAAGCAAAAAATGTGTTGTGTTATATTATATATAATATTAAAATAAAATAAAAAAAAAAAAGGTAAAAAACTAAAATAAATAGGATCTCTCCTGTAAACGTTCTGTAAGAACAAGTAACATTGATTCAGCAAGACATACCAACAAAGTTGATCTTGGGTGTGTTGACCTTCTTGACAGAGGTGCTGTTGACCGAGACACTGTTGGGCACTGGGCTCTTGCCCTGTGCAGCTGAAGATGCCATATTGTTGACCATGCTGCCAGATTTTAAGTAAGAGGCAGAAACAGAGGATGCAGAGAGATTGGACGATGTGCTTGTGGAGCTGCTGATGTTGGAGCTGGCAGTTTTATTAGGAGCACCTGTACTGGAGGTGGAGGATTGGGAAACAACACTGGGCTCTGTGGATGGTATTGGCTTTCCTAGTTTGGTATGCAATTTCACAACCTATAGAAACAGAGTGCGATTAGATACTAGACACATTTCATCAATATCCCACCCACATGCACCCATGAACATCACATTTTGACTTATTACCACTTGGCATTACATAATCGAGTATGCTTGCACTAATGCGGCATCCATTCCCCTTCAAATAACTTTCCGCTGCATATTGTAACAGATAGAGTCCCTAAGAGGCCCTTTCTACAACAGAGAGCCAGAATCATACGCGTTCAAAAATAGTGCTGCCAAAAAACATGCTGAAAGCAGATTATTATGTGCTGAGATCAGAGAGTGAGTCATGTACCTTCTGGTGTTTGGCTCCTCTGATGTGCGCTGCGTAGGCATCAGCTCCAGTACAGGAGACGTCACAGAGCTCACAGCGTAGCTGATTCTGTGTGCCGCGGGCGGAGCTCCCGCCTCCGCTGCTGCTACTGCTGCTCTGTGACAGCTTCAGTGCAGCTTCCTTCTTTTTGTGCTTCTGACCCTCCAAATGCTCCTTATAGGTCTGAAAGCAGGTAATAAGATATCTAAGTGCCATAATTCATGCAAACCATTTGTTATAAGTATTAGTAAAACACTAGTGTCTTGGCACTCAGTTACACATAATACACAACAGCAATAAATCCATTATAATTTAATACCTGGGGTCCAGCACAGCTGATCTTGCAGACATCACAGTAGTGTATCTGTGGTGGTTTAGGGGGCTGTTTAGGTTTGAGGGTTTTGTTCTGCAAGGGTGTTTTCTTTGTAAAAGTGCTGCCGGTCCACGCAGCAGTGGCTGCTGCGGCGACAGCCACCTGTTTCTGCTGCTGTTGCTGCTGCTGATAGTAGGAGGAGGCAGCTGAATACACTGCAGCTTCATAGCCAGAGTATGACGTTCCTAAATATACAGACAGGAGCAATTATTGGCCACAGTACAGAGTGAGATCGACAGGATTGCACTGTAAATATATAAGCCTAGTTCATGTAGATCAATTGGTAGAGCATGACGCTAGCAATGCCATGCTCATTGATTTAGTTCAGTATTATTACAACTAGAAAAAAATATTTCACTTGCATTCTGTTTAATTCTAATCAAATAAACTACTCAAACACCTTTAAATGAGAGCTTAGTGTCTCCAGGGCTCAGTGTGCATTTCATGATATCTGATCAGTGTTTTAAGAAAATCTGCAAACGTTTTGAAACAGAACGATGATTCTTACCAGAGTATGTGACTGCATTGGTGCTGTAGGTGGGACTCTGAGAGTATGACGGGACAACAGAGGCAGCCGCAGCTGCGACCGGCTGTACAGCAGAGGACACTGGGTAAATGGAGAAGGTTGAGGTGGCAGGTCTAGGGGTGGCTGGCTTTATGGCTGTAACCTGACGCGTTTGCTGGGTCTGGGTGTACGGAGTGGCGCCTTGACTGTATCCAGTTTTAGGGGCTAATGGAAGGAGTAAAACAAAGTTGTACAGAACATTTTACAATAAAAGATCATTTAAAAGAGTGACCTGGAGAGGATTATGGATTTAATTCTGTTTTCCTCTAATGACATTTCTTCAAAATAATGGAATAGGGATAATGTAAATAATACAATTTGATTCTGTTTTAATTTAAATTAAATAAATGAACTAAAACTAAAAGTAAATTGCATCAAATGTTACCAGTTTTATGGAATTTTAAGACCTTTAACATTTGCTAATAAAAAGCAATACAAGATCATTTTACTTGCATGAAAATTATTGATTGTTTATTGCAGAACACTTCTTCCCATTTAAATGCCAAGACGTGTCAAGCATACCTGTCTGATAGTAGGATTCAGCCACAGTGGGTTGTGGCTGGGCTGCTGCAGCAGCCACAGCCGGTGTAGCCACAGGTTGCTGGTAGTATTGTTTACTGTCATACGCTACAGCCGGAGCAGTGGACCGCACATATGAATAGGAGTCCTGCAACAGTAAATAGAGGGCTTGTGTCTTTTCTTACCAATTGAACATGGATCTGACTCTCTTAAAAATAAGAATGCAGTTCAAAAAAAAAGAAAGATACACCTAGATATAAAAGTTTGGGGTCAGTGAGATTTTGACCGAAGCCTTTTATGCTTACCAAAGCTGCATTTGTGTTATCAAAAATACATTAAAACAGCAACATTGTGAAATACTACAATTTAAAATAATAATAATAATAATAATAATAATAATAATAATTTATTAGTCATTTATTCCTGTGATTGTAAAGCTGAATTCTCAGCAGCCAGTACGTCAGTCTTCAGTGTGCCATGATCCTTCACAAATCAAGTATGCTATTTTTTTTTTAACAAAAATGTATTATTAATGTTAAAAACTGCTATGCTGCTTAAATGTTTTTGTTTTTTTTTGGAAACGTGATATTTTTTCCATTTTTTTCCCCACGATTCTTTGATAAACAAGTTCAAAAGAACAGCTTTTTTTTCTGAAAATAACTTTTGTAACATTATAAAATGTCATTAGGTTTCATTTGAATCAATTTAATGCATTGCTTGCTGAACGAAAGTAATAATTTCTTTGAAAACAAATCTTGCTGACCCCCAAGCTTTAGAACAGTAGTGTATGAGAACGACTCAGGGTGACATAAATGGCAAGTTTCTCCTTTCTTTTACCTGGTAGTTTTGTGAGGTAACAGGAGGTGGTGGTGGGGGTACCTCTGGCTGTCTCTGTGCATACCCGTAATCCGTGGCAGCGTGGGCTGGCTGGTATCCTCCATAAGCCCCGGCAGCAGCCGGTGCTGCTACAGCAACTGGTGCAGGCCTAGCAACAGCAACTGTGGCGGCTGTGGGGGCGTAGGCTGCTGCCACCGTGTGTGCCGCCACAGGTGCTTGATGCACAGTATAGCTGGCCACTGTAGTGGGGTGGGTGTATGCTACCCCAGCGGCCGGCTGCTGACTGCAGAGGAGAGGACGAGAGGCTTAAATGACAACACTGACAGCTACCCTTACTCATAATGCTGACCTGAAGCTATTGCATTTATTAAAATATAAAAATTATATAAATAAACATACAAACACAGGACTACCATTCAAAATAAACGGACAAAGGCAAAAAGATAACAATTGTAAAACAACATACAAAATCTAACCTACTAATGAACTTCAATGTAATTTTAAGATGTTCATGTTAACATCTAACCCATGCCATAACAGATCATCTTGGAGAAATTCATAATAGTCTTTCCCGATCGCTAGACTTAATGCACCAAATCCATTGGCTTGACAAGGAACATACATGTAGAAGAAGAAAATCAAATCAGATACGGATTAAATGATTTAGTTCAGCATTTTCTTGATAAGAGGCAGTCAAAACATACAAATACTAATCCTAATCGACCTGAAAGCATCACAACTATCTTGAGCTTCAATCAACCAAACCCACACCAAAGGCATCTCTCTCAAATCTAAAAGGTGCACTTTAAGAAACTGAGCCAGCATCTGTCCAGATAAAGTAATAAATAACTTGAGTCTACTATTACTACTACTACCATCCACCCATGTATAAAATACAGACACTTTCAATCTGTCAAGCCATCAATCTCAATGTAATGCTGACACCTGTCAGGAATAGCAAAGACTGCTCAGAAATATCATCCAGCTCAGAAGAAACTTCACATCATGGAGGCACGTAAAGGCACAAAGCCAAAACAAGAACATTAGGAATACTTTCAAGACAACTTGACAACTGAAAAACGTCAACCTAGGCAAAATAAACCCTTGAAAAAGCGGATCTGTAGTGACATTCAAGGAGTCCGTGAAGACATCGCCCTTCCCCACACACACACACACACACACATTTAGTCAATTAACGTTAGACAGCTAAAATGAAAACCAGTGATTTTAAACGAACGATAAAGTGTCAAATGAGTTTTTAAACAGTGCTGGGCGACCATGTAGGTTCGCTTTTATTTGCGTTTCCGTCTTAAAAGACTCGAGTGTACAGAAGACGGTTGAGATGGCGCTCACGCGCAGATGACAGCTGCAGTCTGCTCGCTTTACCGTTTATCAAAACACATGAATACAAGAATGAGTTCACGACAGTGTTAATATCTTTAATAAAAATAAAAAACGTCCCGTGTTGCGGATAAAAACAGATAAACCCACAGAGAAAAGCGTCGTGTCTGTTTACGAGGCAACCCGATCTGATATTAACGTAAACCGTTTTTATTACACCTAGCCCATTAGTTACAAACCAAAATGTTAAATCTATAACTAAAATTTTACAAACACCTATTTATTTTATGATCGCAAGGGTTTAAACTGTGCACCTGCGCTTGGTCACCACGCCGGATGTTTATATAAATATAAATCGAGTCAAACTGTATAGCGGTAATAACCTCTTATTTCTAGTTTATCCAGTAATTTCAATTTCTTCGTAAGATGCTCGCCCAAAACATTAATAAAAACTCTCTCCCAAAAGATACACATATACATAACGCATTACTGACTATATAATAAACATAGGTATTTAAAACAGCATGTAATAATGCTTCATTTCCTCTCCAGCGGTTCATTTGAAGGTTTAAAGCATGGCCAATCGCCTCCCTACCCCCACCCGGACCCAGCAACAAAGACAGAGGGGCCAAATCCCACCATTACTGTACTACCTACCGCTAGCTATCACCGCAGTCCCCATTAAACATCTCGGCTCTTACCTGTACTGGGCCGCAGCACCATGGGTAAATCCAAAGTAGTTGCCGGTGGCCATTTTGACATCTTCACCTAGCCGGCTGGGCACTGAAAAAAGAAAGATTCATGGAGGGTAAGCGACTGCGTGCAATGGCAACCATGATGAAGAGCCGTATCATGCAGAGGAAGAAAACACGAAATAAACCCTACCGATCCCCACACACCCATAACATGATCTTAATCTCATCCTCTCTAGCTTAAATCGCGTCTAATGCCTCAATGTGTTTTTAAAAACCCGATTTTACTCACCATAGGTGAAGGAGACTACTGGACATATGGGAATCATTGGTTTCCTATTCTCTTACGAACTCTGACTCGTAACCCTGCCTTTTTATATGAGAAGGTCGCACCAGGATATAGCGCTTACCGCGCATGCGCGGTTCAACCTTGCGAATGATGGGAAGTGTAGTTTTAAACCATTTCAAGGTCGACGAGTACAGCTTTTAATCCAAAAACACACAACTAAGGTAACTTTGCGTATGATTGTGATTAGGAAGTGATTTAGGACTGATAGTGTGAACAAGTAACACACATATATATATATACCCACGTTTGAAGCAAACTGTGAAATAATTAATATGATGAGTAAAGTTAATTTTCTTTACTATAATGTATTCAGTTCTGACTGTACACCAAATGTTAACTCTGATATTTTGTTTTTTAATTTTACACTAGTGACCATATGGTTGGTTTTTGTTTTTTTTGACAATGCTGTCATTGAATAAAAAACTACATTTCCCACAATACCCTCTGAGACGTTATTAGCCATATGGTTGGTTATGTATTCCTCGACTTCCCGCCGCTGAGCGTGACTGACTGTTGTAGCCCACTGCACAACGTTAAACGTAAGTCCTGTTCAATTCATACTAAAGCTAATAGCAAACTGTCTGTTTTAGACACGCACTTATTAAATAAATGAACAACCGTGAAGAATCATATAAAAACCAGTCTTACAAAACCGCTTATAATATAAATGTGTTACCCAGGGCCTATCTTTCCACCTTAGTTTTGGGATGCAGAGGCCCATAATCAGCCCCGCTATACTCGCTGGTGTTGATGTACACGACTTAGTTTTGGTTGAACAAACAAATTAACATAAGCAGTTTAATGTCGTCCATTCCCGTGTATGGAGGCAAGTCGGTGAAACGAAGTCATCGTTAATCGGGAAACCTTAAGTCTTTCTGTTGCTTGATGGCTCTTTTCGACCAAGATGACAATCCTCTCTCGTACTCAGCCATCGGAGGAGAGGATGCTGCTGGATGTTTGTAAAAATCAATGCAAAATTCATAAAAACATTAAAAAATAAAAAATAAAAAAACCGTGAAGCATGGCTACATACACTTTAGGTCTAGGACATATGTGTAGCAGGTTTTTACAAGATTTAATTAGTACTTTTTGAGGTCCATTTGGTCTTCTGAATAAACTAGTATTTCCGCAGAATATCAGGGAATCTCACAATTGGATTCTAGGCCAGAGAAAGTCTCGGAAATTAATAAAATATTACAATAACCCCCAAATGTGTCTATCCTCATATGTTTTTTGTTTTGTTTTTTTTTCACCCATAACAATATGGTTATAATTGTTAGTAAGTAAACTTTTACTATTGATAAGTAAACCTTATAAATAATTTGGAGTCATTGAAATGATTTGTTCTGGGGAATCGCTTAAGTGTGTTTTTACCTGGAAACAACATTGTGTGACTCCTGTGCATTGATGACACATAGCTAAGATAGAGAATATGGCATTTATGTTATTTAGATGATTTCTCTATTGTTAAATAATCTACATTTCTTTTAGTATTTATGTATTTAACATTTACATTGCTGCAGAAACTACAAGGCAATTTCATTATATTCTGTGATGTGGCAGTTAGTATAAAGCACAGGTTTTCACATCAGTGGCCCCTTGGTAAATAAAGATTGAGCAGCGGCCCTCTGTTATATACAAGATAAGCTGAGCATATCTGGAAAAATGTATATTCACTACTGAAATGAAGTTCCATAAGGGGTCTTGAGGGGGCAGTGTTGAATCATATTTTACGTGAAATTGCACTTGTTTGTGTTCTGCAGCATGCCTAAGTCTAAAGAAGTGCTGTCTTCCACTTCGGGAAGTGGTTCGGACAGTGATACAGAAACAAAGGTATGAACACTGATTTACATGAATGCAACAAAACTAATATAGCCTTTCCAACTGGAAAACGAAGTTTATGCTTCCTTCCATTTAACTTGAAATCAGCAGTGATTGTTTAATTCCAAAAATGTGCCGCACGCCTGAAAGGTCATGTGTTTGTTTTTGTCTCCTTATTTCTATCGAAGGCCAAAAGAAAGAAGGCAAGTGCTCCTGAGAAGCCTGCTAAAAAACAGAAAAGTGGAGAGACCTCCAAACCCAGCGGCTCTGCAAAGAGTGACAGAAACAATGATGATAACATGTTCCAGGTTGAGTTTTTTTTTTTAACACTTTTGTGCTGACCGCCCTAGCAAGGCTTATCAGTGACCAAATGATTGTACATTATCCCATATACAGTAGAACTGCTTACCAATTAAATAAATGCATGGACATGTAATATTGATCTGACAATAAATTATCTTGTAGATTAGCTTGAAGCACTCTACTAAGAGCAGTAGTGCATTAAAACACAGAAAACCATCTTGCTGGCAACAAGATTAACATCAGTTTATATTATTATCATAGATCTGTAATGCAACTTTACTTTTCCCTTGGATTAGTTACATTTAGCTGTAACATGCCTCTTATCAGGTTCTTTTTATTCTAGTTTATGTAATAAAATGTTCAATAGAACTCCTACAGAATACCAATAACAAGCAGTTTCTTCTGTTTTAGACTTATTTTTGAATGTTTTGAGTGTAATAATGAAGGTTTAGTATGATTTGATTGTAGAGCTATTATTTACTGTCCCTGGTGGCTCATTCATGTTCTGATATGTCACAGATTGGAAAGCTGAGATACGTCAGCGTCAGAGATTTCAAAGGCAAGGTTTTGATTGACATTCGAGAGTACTGGATGGACCAAGCTGGTGAGATGAAGCCTGGGAAAAAAGGTAATTATGGGGCCATTTATTTTTCTCCAGTTTATTTTATGCACTTTTGTGTCATTCTACTTTGACCTCTTTGTCAAACAAATACCTTTCAGTGCAGGTAAAATGTTCCTGTCTGTCTTTCTTTTTATAATTGTGCCATAGTTGTTTTGTTCCATCAATTGTATTGAATTACCCTCAGGCATTTCATTGAATCCTGAGCAGTGGAATCAGCTGAAGGAACAAATGTCGGACATCGATGATGCAGTTAGAAGATTGTAAGAGCTCTTTGTGCAGTGAATGGTTGTCTGGTTCTTTTTAGGGTTCCATACTTTGGTACATGGGGACTTTAACAAAATGTTTCCTGTTTCAACTTGTGATATATGTATGCTTTTCCATTTGAAGAGACTTCTGTTATGTTATTGTTAATTTCCAATTGTCTGCTGTTAAATGTTGATGTGTGTGAATAGTAAGTCTTGACTGGGTGATTGTTATTTTAATAGTACAATAGCTGCATTGTTCTCATACTCTGCCTATATAATAAAGGCTTTTTTTTGGTTTGGAGTCTTTAGTCAGTCTTTTTGATTGAGTATAAAAATATTAACCATGTTAAGATGTTGTGTTTCCTATATCATAGTAAAGTGCATATTTTTAAACTGGAAGTTGTTGTGATCCTTTCAATAAACAGAGCAGTTATGGATGACCTAAAATGAGGGCGTTTGGCACTTTATGATGCTTGTTGTGTCCAGTCCTGAGTGCTTGTGTGTAATTTGCTCACCTTCGCGTGGGAGCAGGAATTATAATGGTCCGTACGCCCACTCAAACATAGACCAGACTCCAGAATAAAAACAGCCCTTTCACTTGACTGTCCAGAAGAGCCATCTTGCATCAATTGCATTTGCTGTCTAAATTAAATCATGGTAGCCACTGTATTGCCCGCACGTCTTTGAGACAATATGGTTTATGGTGTTGCGTGCAAAGCAAGCATTATTGGGGTTGTTTCTGTAAGAGGTAACCACAGTGCAAGCACATTTTTTTGAGATGCAGAGGGTCATACTGTGAATAAACATTTATAAAATTAATCTACTTTTATATATGTTGCTATATTAAGTATCAGCTATCTTTCAGAACTGGTTGACCAAACTGCATTTCTACATTAGTGCAATAATGGTAGACAAACTATATTTACAGTACATGCATTTCAAAATGTTCATTAATGAACATTTGATTCATCTTATGACTGTTTCTTAAGCAGCAAATGCATCCTAAGGTTTGAACATAACGCTGTGCCTTAGAGAAGAATTTTTCTTTTTCTGTTTCACTGGTTGCACTTCAGGTGGTGGTTGCTATGGAGATCACTTGCAACCACAGAGGTTCATTTTAGTTCCCGAGAGGTAATAATTTCATGTTCTGATTGAACCAGCTTTTCACTCCAACTTCAATTCTGTGACCAAACACTGACACGTGAACTATGAAACATCAAGAAATAGCAACCTCTAAAACCCTGAGTATGTTACCTACACCTGTTAGTGTAAAACTAATGTTATTGTGTAAAATTGATCAAAAGAAAATGAAACATTTTATTGGTGGCCACCAGTATTGGAAAGGTTACTCTGGAAATGTAATAGGTTACAGATTACAAGTTACCCTATTTAAAATGTAATAAGTAGTGTAACTAAGTTCAATCACTTTATTACAGTAACTGATTACTTTTTGATTACATTTCTAAATTTCTAACAAATGTTTTCAACTGTTAATCATTTTGAAACATTTAAACCAGGCAGGGTTAACTTTACATTAGTACTCAACACTGAATACCGTCAGACTTTCAAAATCCTGCATCACTTGAATTAAGATTACAATAATTTAATTTTAAAGCGAAACCACCACAAAATCAGACTTTATCACCTCTTTTTTTCCTTTCAGATCATTCTGAGGTTACATACAGATTCTAATCATAACAAAATATAGTTTAATAGCTATGATACTGTTTTTGAAATCAAATCTTTGCATAGCCATGACAGGAAACACTAGCATCTAACAATTCTTTGGGGGGGGGGAACAGTTAATCTTAAAAATAAAGCATGTACATGAACCCAAATAGGAAATAAAACAGTTATTGAATATTTTAGAGCAGTCAATGCAATTTGGGAAAGAAATCAATCAAATCTGTATGTGTGTGAAAATATTCAGATGTAACCCCCATAGGCCTTAGTTTGGTGTGGTGTATATATTTCATACCAGATTTCATATTCAAATAAGTTAATTGTCATCATCAAATGTCCTGTGTTTAATACAGTAAAGTTTTTTAGATTAAAATGGACCATGCACATTCATATTTGTCAAAATTTGAAAAATACAAGTGTCCAATGCCATCCAAAAATAGAAAGGTATCACTAGGTGGCACCAATGCTCTATTGAAATTTAATTTCTCCTGCTAGTTTTTGGACAATAAAACCATACTCAACTTGTCAACGTTTTTAACAATGACACAAAGGTCTCCTTAAAAAATTACTGACCATTGTAGAGTACAAATTTCTATTTGATAAATTTAAGCTCTTTAGTTCTTCTACTTTGTAACCTTTCTATCAATATGACAATTCTGATACCAGACAGTGTGTTTGTGGCTTACTAATGTGAATTTCTTTCCATCACATGTTAGCTGTTGATAGGAAAGGAATTTGTTTGACAAGTCTTGGCAGTGCATCAAACACCGTTAATGCATGAGAATTTCCTTTCCTATCAGTGAGTGATAGATATTCCATCTGAACACACCGAACTGAGTGATGTGGAGGAATCAAATTCATTTGTTCAATTAGAATGTGCTACAAGTTGTGCTTTGGTCTGCAATCATTTTAATGAAAGCACAAACACAGTGCAACCATCTGTCCACAAAACAGGAATTGGTGGAATGTCCCTGATAACTGGAGGCAGTTTGAATCATCCATGCAACCTCCATCTTCTTGAGATTTCCTGTACATAACTTTGATGCTTTTATGATGGATGGAGGAATACGAAGAACATCCTGGAAGAGAGAAGCTGAGCGGGCGTGTGCACTAGTTTACTAGTTTTGGAGCACTTTAGGTCACCGATGCATCAAAAGTCCAACATCTGCTTCCATTTGAAGGGTCTGCTGTGAGCCTGGCGATTGAACATTGGTGTCTGTGGTTCTTGGACTGGTTCTCGTGTCACTGAGTATTGCATATTTCAGCGCTTGAGTTTCAGGTTATGTTTACATCTGGACATGGGAATATGCAGGGGCGTGTAGCTCATCTTTGGGCTAAAATCAAACCGGCGTGGGTTTTACAGGAGAGAATAACGCATGAGGAAACCCTTTCAGCCCATTTTGATGGATGTCTCTGCCTCTGTTGTTTTACTCCATGGTGGCTAATATAACGGATACTGTTTCATGGAAGGAATTTGTTCTTCCATTGAGATGTGAAATGCATATTGATTACGGGGCGCCTTGAGTTTCCTGTCCGTGACAGGGATGGTATTGGCAGGAACCCGCTTTGGCTGTGAACTAAGGCAGGATCTTGCCAATTTGTCTACAGTTGAATTATCTTTACAATGGACAAATGATATTAAGAAGTTTATAGGCCAGAATCCCTCCTCTTGACCCACTGGCAAGTATAAAATCATTCACCTCGAACACGTCAGAAGAAAAACAAGTCCACTTAGACTTCACCCTGGCAAAAGTGTTCTCGCTGTGGTGAATTTCTGCCAGAATGTACTGTCCTTCTGTGTATAGCGCTAAGCGTACAATTAAAAAGCTGAAGGAGAAAACAGAGAGTTTGTTGGTATCCTGGCTGGCTCCATGGAATGTCCAGTGAGTGTCAGTTTAATAATGGTTGCGGTTGTCTTTGGCATGGATATGTTCTGTTTACATGTGAGGTCAGTTTGGTGAAGCTGCCACAGAAGTGAAGATAGATCAAAACAGGCCCTCATTCATGATTAATGAGTATAACCCCAAAGGTGGTCAAGGAATCAAGCATGGGGATGAGATGAAATGCTGCTTTGCTGACTGTAATGATAAAACAGATGTTCCAGCTTATGGAAGATTCTGTTTGATCACACTTTCCTCTTCGGCGTTCGGATTCAAAGAAAAAATTATTAGTTTCTGCAAAAATACACTCAGAACTCACAAATGCTATTGGTCACACTTTATTTTAATGGCTATAAATAAGCAATTAACTACGACTTTTGCCTCAATAAACTACTAATTTGCTGCTTATTATTAGTAAGGTAGTTGTTAAATTTAGGTATTGGGTAGGATTAGGGATGTAGAATATGGTCATGGAGAATATGTGCTTTATAAGTACTTATAAACAGCCAATATGTTAATAATATGCATGCTAATAAGCAACTAGTTAATAGTGAGAACTGGTCCCTGAACTGATGTGTTACCATACCATCTTAGTTCATCAAATGAGTATCTGACTCATCCAACACCAAATTTATTTCTTAGTAAATATTTTTGTAGATTACTCATATGAAAATACTTACAGATCTGTTATTACTCATGGTTTTGAATGGCAAATCCATCAGAAATATAAAACCTCTGTAGTTCAAGGAAAATAAGATTTTAGTGTAGTATTGTTAACTGTAAAACTCAAAAACCTGACTTTAGTGTCTTTTATTGTGTCCTGATCAAAGTGCTGTTGGCAGTATTTGAGTGGAACACATGCTGAAGTGTATTTCATATTTCATATAGGCTGTTTCATTGTTAGCACAGAGCTTAGATGCAGTCATGGCTGCTCATGTTGGCTGGAGAACACTGAGGAATGTTGTGGGCTTCTTGATAACTTGTCCCCTCTCAGCTGGTTCTTATACAGCCCCTCTCACTGGCTGCGGGACCCCACTGAGCAGAACGTCCTTGAGGTTAACTGGAGGTGCCCTTGACCTGACTGTCCACGCCACCTCGTAAATCTGACCGGCCTGGACCAACACTTATTGTTCACAAGGAGTGTTGTTTTTCAGGATTTAGTTTCACCCTCAGATGAGCTGTTTGGGTAGTCAGTAGTGTTTAAATGTGCCTAAGGGTATCAGAATGTGTCAGCCATTACCACACGGTCCTCAGGAATACTTGATTCTGATTGGTCAATCGCGTCATCCAGCAGACAGATATTCCCAGTATTTGCTGTCCCCTATGGCAATGCCACAGTGTGTGTTCACAGCAGCGAGACAACTCCACTAGAATACCTTGGTTGTTTTCAGTTCAAGACCAATATAATCATATGTGTTGTTATACGCAGTTGTTAAATGCATGTTAAAGGGATAGTTCACCCAAAGATGAAAATTCTGTCATTAATTACTCACCCTCACGTCGTTCCAAACTAGGGCTGCATGATAAATCGCATGGAGCAGCATTTACTACACAGAGCCGTTGTGCTGCTCCATGTGAAATAAAGCACGTGATGGAAATTTACTGCTGATTACAGAAACGGCTTTACTGACAAGATGCGCATTAAATATCGCAAGCGATTTATCGTGCACCCCTATTCCAAACCTGTAAGACCTTCGTTCATCTTCAGAACACATATTAAGGTATTTTTGATGAAACCCGAGAGCTTTCTGACCCTGCACAGACAGCAACGGAACTACCATGTAGTAGTAACCTTAATTTTTTGAAGCTACAAGAATATGCTGTGGTACTCTCATGAACGTGCGTTGAAGACTGACCGGAAGATAAGAAACTGTTGAATAAAGTCATTGTTTTTGTTTTCTTTGTGCACAAAAAGTAGCTTCAGAAATTGAGGTTGAGCCACTGATATCACATGGACTATTTTAACAATGTCCTTACTACCTTTCTGGGCCTTGAACGTGTCAGTTCCGTTGTTGTCTATGCAGGGTCAAAAAGCTCTCGAATTTCATCAAAAATATCTTAATTTGTGCTCCGAAGACAAACAAAGGTCTTACGAGTTTGGAACGACACAAGGGTGAGTAATTAATGATAGAGTTTTCATTTTTGGGTGAACTATTAAATATTGCATTGTATTTTGTATATTGTGTTTATTTTTGTATTTTGTATATTGTATTTTAAACAGTTTTATACAATTTTATTTGAGAAGACTTAAAAAGTTATCTTTACTTTAAGTCTACAGTATATATGATCATTATATTGGCCATGTGATGAAAAAATCATCAAAAAAAACATACTCAGTACAGACATACCCCAAAGCAGAGGTGTTATAATGTTTTGTGGCATTGAGCAGAGCCTTTGCAGTGTACACAAAATGTCAATCCCACAATCCCCCACAACGAGCATATAGCTTGGCTTCCATAAGAATAAATTCGTAAAGAAATCGGCCCAAATTTCATGTTTCTTGATTTCTGTGTAATTGGCACCAACTTGTGTCTCAGTTATCCACAGTCGTGAAAATTTCTTCAGAAGAATAAAGTTTTAAAATCTGTGTAATTTTGTTGCGGTGTGTGTCTTACTACGCTGATCTTTTACATTGTAATGGACTATTTTTTCTTTGTGAAAGCTTTAAGATAAAACTCAGGTAAACTCAAATAAGTAGTTCATGCCCAAGTATTTATTTATTCTGTGTGCAGCTATATAAATAAGTGGTACATTATCCCTTACATAAGCCAGATTTCCTTCACCTGCATGCTACACAGCAGGACAGAAAGTTACATTTCCGGCAGCCTGGGAGGATTGAATCTGCCTGGGCGCCAACATGCTCCCTCGGTGTGCTGCTGCAAATGGCTGTGTGGCGAAGCATTATGCAATACCATAACTTGAGCCATACTTTAATTCCTTTGATTCCCCACGGACACAATTAAGATAGTCACGGTTGTAATTTTTACGCAGCGGTCCAAATGTGCTATCTCGCTCACAGGCGGAGAAATGTCTCATTTATCTAGTGTAAACAACACGGCCTCTGTGGCAAATCATCTTGTTATTTGCCTGGGTGTATCCACAGTGGATTTTCTTATCGTGGATCAATTCAGATAGTATTATTAATAAACAAACTGTGCAGAATTTAGATAATGATATCACACATCTCTCACTTAGTTTGCATTAATAGTGGAAAATACAATCAACTGAAAGACTCCAGGTAGCACTGGAGAAAAATGTACTGTGATTAATGGGGGAAAGAAAGTTTTTGGAATAATACAGTCATTAAATATTCATGGTCGTGTTTCCAGTGTTTGCGCTGGGTTATGTTAAATCACTTCGGGGATGAGGGTTTTCCACTTGACCTGTTCATATCCTTTTTCCAGCTTAAAGACTCTAAGGACACTAAAAATTCCTTATTATATTGAGGTGCTCCCAGCTGTATGGTTTCATTACATAGCAGACGACGTGAAAAAAATATCTGTGCCATGCCTAGTCTGATTTTCTTGAGTAATATCAGACAGTACTGAATCAGCACGGCTCAGATTCAACTGCAAATATTCTGAAATTCAGCATTATGGCAGATGTGATATTGCTTTTAAATACAGGAAGTTAATTAAAGGGATAGTTCACCCAAAAATGAAAATTCTGTCATTAATTGCTCACCCTCATGTCGATCCAAACTCGTAATACCTTCGTTTGTTTTTGGAACACACATTAAGATATTTTTTTATGAAATCCGAGAGTTTTCTGACCCTGCATAGACAGCAATGCAACTGACACGTTCAAGGCCCAGAAAGGTAGTAAGGACATCATTAAAATAGTCCATATGACATCAGTGGTTCAACCTTAATTTTATGAAGCTGTGAGAATACTTTTTGTCTGCAAAGAAAACAAAAATAATGACTTTATTCATTAATTTTTTATCTTCCGCATCAGTCTTTGACGTGCATTCACAAGAGTACCACAACACCCTTTCTAGACCTTTAAAGTGGTAGTTCCGTTGCTGTCTATGGAGGGTCAGAAGGTGCTTGGATTTCATCAAAAATGTCTTAATTTCTGTTTTGAAGATGAACGAAGGTCTTACGGGTTTGGAACGACATGAGGATGAGTAATTAATGACAGAATTTTCATTTTTGGGTGAACTGTCCCTTTAAGCCAGACAAAATTTGACTAGATAGTTTGTTTTTGTCTCAAAATAAATGGTTTCATGGTCTTTTCCATAATAATTGCATTCAAACCTCAACGTCAAAAACACATCAAATCCGACCCAACTGCTCATACTGCAGCCATTACTACAGCCATTAAAAAAAAAAAAAAAACAGGTACATTTCTAATTTATTTCCATATAACAAAGTGGCAAAAATCTTTTATTTATTTTTTTTTAAATCAGATTAAATGCACTTTGTGGCTGTTCACACTGAGATCCAATAAACATATTTGTATCAAATGGGCCTACCATTCCCTTTACAGATAATTAGAAATTTGAAAGTTGATTATTTCAGACATGAGAAATACATTGTATTGTATGCTCAGTAAAAACAGAATTGTTTTTTTTTTTTTTTTTTAAATCAGACCTCACACCACTTTGTCTGCACACCGTCTCTCTCTACTAAAGACAGACTGTAGACAGGACCAGACAATGGGAAACAGTTATAGACCATTCAAACAAACAAAGATTTGCAGAAGAGGGAAAAAAGAAGCAAAGAATCTCTGACGTAAAAGCATCTACCGCACACGCAGTGTCAACATGTAGTGTTTCTCTTCGGCCATGGGACGTCAGAGCATGCCATTTGGAGGATGTTTAAACAGAGATCTACTCATCTCTTTGCTTTAGCCTATCTGCTCTTCAGACCACAGGAATTCCAGGACAAACCCTGCTTGGACCGGTCTCCTCATTATATTGGAGAACCGTAACTCTCAATCCTTTTTTGGATGGTTTTATTCTCAAAAGTGTCATTAGAAACATAGAACAAGACTAACACATATACGTATCACTGCGTTACTGCTCCAAAATATAGTTGTACAATGAATGTGTTCTAAGAATCCTTTCCTAACTCAAATTAATAAAGCAGCAGTTTGCATTGAAAGTGCAAAAACTTTTCTAATTAGGTTATGAAAAGTTGGAGGTTTTTATAGTTCTTAATGGAACATTAGGAAAACATTCTTAGCACATATACATGTGGAGGGGGCTCCACGATTTGATTCATTTAGCTAATTCATAGATGTAGTTATTTTAAACCAGAATAGCCGAACCATCCCAAAGTAATTTTTAAGTTTCAATATAACAGTTTAATGAACAATGATTTCATGCTAACGTTTTGAGAATGTTTCCCGAGCCTGATAACGTACCATTAAACGTACCATTAATGTAACATTAACGTTACTGTGAGAACATAACTTTAAAAGAAAGTTCTGGGAATGTTCCTTGTTAGCATGGACTGTGAGCTGGACTAATCCATTAATACTAATTGCTGACTAATTCAGTTAGCAGTGAGAAGAAATGCAGGCAGTCAGTCACACTCTCATACCGGACCATTAAGCCATTCACTGCCCAGAGGCAAGCCTCACTACACTTAATTAAGTCACAAGCCCTATTTATAACATTATTCTACACTTCACATTTCCATCTCTTTTAAAAGCTTTAAATGGAATATTTTGGATTTCAACAAACCCCTAACGACTTGGAGGGATTTTTAATGTGTCCTCCAGGGGAAAGGAGGCTGCGTCTGCTCTTCGGAGGTGAAAGGAAGTTTAGTGGAATGTCTGCAGCACAATTGGAAGTAATGGACTTGGGTCGTGTTATTATTTTGTTCCGAAAATCATTACTTTTACAATGTCACATTCTTCATTTTATTTGGACTCAAGTGGACTTACATTTCTCTTTACTCCTGGTTGGGGCCTATTGGGTTACTGATTTGCACGTAGGTGACAGATGCGAATGCTGAAGGGAAACAATTTTCTTTGCTTTGTATAAAAATCACCATGTGTTTTACACGTCTATTATGATTGAATTTTATAGAGTCTCGTTCAACTGCTTTAAAAACATCTCTTGTGCTTACTAGGTGTCCGTATCTTGGTTTTGGTTACTAAAATCAAATGCCTGCCGGTATGGGCTATTATTGAATGTTGGACTGTGGACTACTTGACTTCCAGACTTGAGGGCACGGTGCCTTTTCTAATCCCTATGAGGACTGTGGGTCCTATTAACCTGTCCCTGAGAGTTTGTTTTTACATGCGTATGTGTGCGCTGCCATGGCCTCTTTTAAAAGGAAACAGGAATGTTGCCAAATGTGTTACCCCATACTGTAGATTGCTCTGAGAGGAAGAGGAACGAAACAATAGGGGGTGTCTGCTGGACAACAAGGCCAAACATCCAGCGCTGTCAGGGGGCGGATTGAAGAATGCACTCTGTATGCGTTAAATATTTTCAAAACATGAAACTCAACTCTTTAAAACATAGCTCATGTGGTCTCCTGGTACCTGTCTTTGGATATTTGCATTCCAGTCACATCAGGGAAAGTGTGTGAAAGTGAAATGTTGCAGTGTATGTCTTCACATATTTTGATGTTACGGAATTGCACCTCTGCTGTGTTCTCATTATTCCCAGGGTTTAATTCAACATATCACTGATGCTGATCTATCTGTCTGTCTGTCTTGTTTTGTGCAAACAAGTTTAAAGCTTTAAATTTATTTTTTTAAAAATCATATAATTGTTTTATAAATCTGCTAATGTTTGAATAATAAAAAAAATCTAATATATCACTAACTAGGGTCGGTCATTTAGCTGTATCACCCACATATTACAATTTTGTATCAGAAACTGCTTTGTATACAGTCATACATAATAAAGTGGACTGCTCTCGGATTTCATCAGAAATATCTAAATTTGTGTTCCGAAGATGAACAAAGGTCTTACGGGTTTGGAACGACATGAGGTTGAGTAATTAATGACATAATTTTCATTTTTAGGTGAACTATCCCTTTAAATATGTATGTACATTGTCTAACAAAATGTCTGAGAATCAAAGAATCACTCACACCAGAAGGAATCAGCATCATATTCAAAGTTTATGTAGTCTACCTAGTTCCGATTACAGCATATCTTTACCAGTGTATGTTGCTTAATAAAGGGATGAATTTCCCACCTAATGTAGCATAAGACATTTGGATGAACTCAGATAACACAAGCTAAAAAGAGAAGCGGATCTAATCCAAACAGGTGCTTCTCCCTCTCTTCATCTGCATGTCAGGTTGAGCTAGAAACTCCTAAGAGACTTCTGTCACATTCATTTTTCTCTACAGAATCGGGGGAATGTTGATGAGCATCTGGATAAGTGTTGTTTTTAACACAAAATCAAATTTAATACGTCCTATAGCATGACACATCATATAGTAACATTAAGGAGAACTTTTTTGTCAGGAGTGATGTGTTTGCTGTTGGCCTAAACATTCTCCAGCAGTCTCTCATGTAATCTGAATTATTCAAGCTATTCCATATGCGTCCACAACATCTGAATTAGTCATGCAGTGGGACTGAAGCAATCTCAATTCTAATTTACAAAATCACGTAGTTCCATAAAGTTTTTGTTATCTGTCAAGTGCATTATATGGCATAACAACATTGTAGCAAGCCTATCCAGTATAAAAATATAGATGCATTTTCAGATTTGCTAAAGATTGAAAGTTTTATTTATTAGTGTTATTAGATTTAAAGTAACTGCCAACTGTAAAAATAAGGGAAATGAGCTAGTAATACCAGTGAATGATTAAATATCTAACGTTGGTTGATAATCTATATGGTAACAATATATTGTGCATCCCTAATAGTCATTTTAATAGATAGAAAATATAAAAAAAATATTCTAAAGAAGTAAAGCTTTTTCCATAGATTTGTCAGAAGTAGAAGACAAGGCGACATGTGTCTTCTCTGATTTGTGATGCTTCATGAGGAGTGTAAATGAACCAGAGAAAGCAGCTCCAGTCAACTCTGTCCAGCTCAAATAAAGTCTAATGATGAGGGCAATCTGGCTGTGAGGAGAGGGGCTTGTCCA
The DNA here is from genome assembly GCA_039654775.1 of Spinibarbus caldwelli. Lineage (NCBI taxonomy): Eukaryota > Metazoa > Chordata > Actinopteri > Cypriniformes > Cyprinidae > Spinibarbus > Spinibarbus caldwelli. The sequence continues at coordinate 25,230,597 of CM077223.1, read as the reverse complement.
GACACATGAAACACACTTATTAAGAGATTTTGCAGTGACACTGACACATATTTTAACCTAGAGAACAATCACTGTTAATTTATGTCCTGAACAGCAGCTAGTTAAAGTAATGTGGTTCAGCCTTGTACAACACAAACACATTACTTTAGTGAGAGAAATCACAAGCATCAATTTCCATGGTGTTTTTAAGGTAATTTAAGTTCATTTAGGCTAGTACAGGGAGAAAATGAAACATCTTTAAATTATGTGAAAATGTGAGCTTGAAAATGAATGATTTTCTGAATATTACTCACCTCTTATGTTTTCCAGTTTCCTCAGCAAATGTTTCATTGTGCTTATTCGTGACACAATGACTGGGTGTGAAAATAGATGATGCAGCCAAATGATGTTAAATGTCATCATGAGCACTTGGCTTCAAGCGAAGATGTCAAGATTTCATGGCAACCCATTGTTTGTTTGACCCATATGTGAAAATGATCCTACCAGCTTTGGCTGAAACATTTTTAAGTTGATCCTCATTGCAGTTAACCAAGCAAATACAAATCAAATTCTTGTTTCACATGCAATGTCATTTGATCTTATGTTGCCAAAGTACTATTAAATGTGAGAGAGCGGCGCTGTTTGCTGTCATGACCTTCTGAGTTCCCATTGTTCTGTTCAAACACACATCTGCACATTCACATCTCCATTATTTCATCTCATAACACTCTTCAGTATGAATAAAACAAAGTTGAATGTGCACCAGAATCTTAACAAATATCACATCTAGCTTTTGCCAGGTCAGGATGTCAACTTTTATAATGGTATTTATGGCTTTTAGAAATGCGCTTGTCTGCTATTGTGCAAAGGTCTTGCATTTCAAATGAATGGCACTGCAAGTGTGACACTGGCACTTTCTGTGAAATTCTTGAAAACATCTCTGTAGTGGTGGCCTTTCCAGTAACTATTGAGAAGTCTAGTGTTTGTTGACATTTCCCAGACTTTGCTTTGTGGTGAATGTCTGTATATGTGCTCACCAAAGTGTGTCCAACAAAGTTCCTGAAAACGAGAAGACACTAAATTAGGTCTTCAGGCTTGACGGCTCTTAACCTCCACTACATCTTGTCCCTTTACAGGATTACATCCCTTGACTGATTTACTCTTAAATGGCAGAAAAACAAAAGGTGTGGCTTTCTTTGCATGAAATTGCATTAACAATTTTCACTTCAAGAAACGCATCAAAATCCTGTAAAATCAATAATTACATTCTACCAATAGTTTAAGTAATAACAGGATAAAATCAAAAGAAAAGTTTTGGCATTTCAGCTTTTGTACAAAACGGAAATTTGGGGAGTTTTTGGCTTATTATCAACATAACTGTAGCTCAAATGAAGTCAAATGTTCAATGAAGTACAAGGGGCTACAAACTGATGTAAAAAAGTACAAACTGATGATTTGGATCAAATGGATTTGGATGAAAATAGAATGTGACTTCCAACCATAATCACGAATAATGTGTAATGTAAGTGAGTCCAAATCTCCAAAACTTTATTGAAATATTGTAATTTTTTTTTATATTGCCACATTAGTAATGCTAAGATGCTTAAACTAGTTTTTACTTTGGATGCTACCAAATTTGGGCTAATACGCAGAAAGAATTCCTTAATAAATCAATGTTTATGAACAAACAGTTTGAGCGAGTGATTCAATGACTTGCACATTACAGATAGCTTTCATTCCTGAATGAAACAGTGGTTTTGAACAAATCAATTGAATCAGTGACTCACTTTGTAACTTGTTGCCACCTACTGGCATATCTGGGATAACCTGAAGAAAGAGTCAGTGAAAAATCACAGACAAACGGAGTGACCTTAAAAGTGAAAAGTCCCAGTGCTGATGAACTGTATATGAAGGCTCTCAGAGCACGGCTTGACCAATCAGACTCAAGGACTAGTTGTATAATGTACTTTTTTTTTTTTTCCAGAAAATACAATATACTGCAATTATGTTGAATATTTTCTTTCATTCTTGTTCTTCTTCTTCTTCTTCTTCTTCTTCTTCTTCTTCTTCTTATTATTATTGTTATTATTATTATACAGACCCTTCTAATGACATTCTTGGCCAAGAAGACACTATCAATCCATCTAGGACAGTTAAACAAATGAGATGATTCTGTTCTGGAGAGGTCAAATTTCAAACGAATCTGACAAACAAACAGAAACTGCTATTACAGGCTTCCGTGATTTGCTATATTCCCAAACTTTCTCAAGGAAAACAAACATACTGAACCCATGGACAGTGTCTGCTGCAGAGGGACGTTGGGAATGTGTCTGATAAGCTCTCTCTCTTTCTCTATCATCGACAAACTCAAGGCCCTCAGCCCCTGTGGAGTACCAGCATCCCCCACGCAGAAGAGTCTGAACATGCTGAGTGATTGAAAGCATGTACCTCTATTTAAACAGGCCAGAGAGCAGAGCGGCTTTGGCTTTTATCCCTCAGTATCAGAAAAAAAGAAACAAGTTGGAGACAAATTGTTTTTTAGTATTTTTTTTTTTTTTTAAGTTGGTTAAATTATTTACATACAACATACACATCGGCCTAAATCTGTCTACTCACATACTTGATTCAGTGTAACACACAGCCTGTATATTCATTTCCAGTAGATTGGAAAAATCAAGCAAAATCTAATCAATATGAATGTGCTTTTAGTCCTAGTAGTAGTATTTCAGTTTAATAGAGCTCCTTCTGAATAGGATGTTGCATCTAATAAAGCTTCCCTTGCGATCATTTGCACATAGTAGCTCATGCCAAGACTTGGATATAGCTTCACTGCCTGTATTAAATAGTTCCTTGTTAACAAAGCCACAGAACAATGTTGATGAGGACTCTTAACATTTATGTTTTTAAAGAACTAAATTTTGAAATTTAAAACACGCTTGCTTTTAATACCCCCACATGAGACTGTGGGAAAGACTCCTGGGAAAAAAGACAGTGATGTTGTTATCGACACGCTTGATTTAGACTTGCACAGCACCCATATCAGTGTTATCAGAGATATTAATAATTGTAACGTTTCTTTGTCAAGTGTTGAGTACTAGTCTGATTGCAAAGAAATACTGTGAATAGCCTCAGTCTCAAGAGTTTTGCACAGAGCAGATTGTCCCACTTAGCTTTTAGTGTGAGTGACGCAACATAGGGCAGCGAACATCTTGCCCTGATTATGATTATTGTTATTATTTCCTCTCAAAGTGCTTTTAATAAAAGTCAGATGTGCCCCTCAAAACAGGTACTGCCATCATTTAGGCCTTTTCATTGTACTTGCTTTATTTCCCTGATGATCTCACAAGCTGCTGGCACTCAATAGATGCGCTCAAACCGGCCAAACCGTTCAGCACCTGTATTGTTACTTGATCTCATTCGAATAGCATGCAGTGCCAAATGATTATGAGGTGTAACTGACTACTCGGCCTTCTATATGCTGTTAAACACACTTAGCGCTTTCCGATCTTTTTAAGAAAAGACACAGTAACATCTGGACCATTTTAATATTTGTGGCTTCTGTATCCATGGGTGACCATCCTGCTTTGAAGAAGAACGGTTTTCGTGTAATTCACTCTTTCTTGGGGTTAAACGAAGTTTTAAAAAGTATGAATGTCACTTGTTTAACCAACTGGTCTCAATGTGATTTCATTGGATGTATGAAGAAATTCCATTTTAAGTTCACACAAGTGTCCTAGAGTAACCACAGGTGTAGTTCATTATGTTAACTAGGAAGATGTTCAACAAAGCTTAGCAACCAGGACTCCAAGCGCCAAAGCACTTTCTGTCTTATTTTTGTATAACTGGAAAACAAACAAACTTCTTTTTGTGAGGCCTGTTTGAGCTATATTTCCTTAAAATAAATGTCACTTGATTTAATATTTTGCTCTTTACATAATACAGTGACGCTCATTTTACCTGTCAAAAATGAACTGTTTGACGTCTAAAGATCAACTAAACTCAAACTTTACATTTATACTTATGTTAAACTTATACATTTTTAAATAAATATTGCAAATCTAAATGTTAAATGTAAATATTCAATTGACACTCGAAAAGAAAATCCCCTTCCTTGGAATGCACTTCTGCATCATCATCATCACACATTTAAACAAGTGCAAAGAATCATGGGAGCAAAGTGTCCATCATTTGCACCCTTCATTCTGAAGGGCCCTTTGAAGTGGCCAGTTTTGAGCACTTTGGTTTGGAACGACCCTTCAGTTCCACGACAAGGATTGTTCTTCGGAGGCTGATTAATCCCGTTTGGAATGTAGCGTCAGTCTGTGAAAAAATTCCCAGTTATGTTTGGTTACGTTTTCACAGAATTTCAATTTGGAGCATCTCAAATGTGCATATTTCATAAATATTTAGCTAGAAATGTACATTTTAAACATATATTATGTATAACATTTAGCTGTACCATTTTGACTGATATGGAAAATGTAGATTTAATATTTATCTTTTTGTGATGTGACTTTCAAAAACTAGTCTTTTTTGACATTTGTTTGAAATAAATCTGTAAAATTGGGCAGTTATTTGCAATACTTTCACCGCTCCATACAACACCCTGAGGAATATTCAGAATAAAGCAAGCAAGAATGATGTGACTTCACGTTAAGCTGTGTCAACTGGTTTATAGAGTAGGAATACGTGGTGCTCTGGATCACATTCAAACATGTGGGCCTATGCAGTAACTACAGAGCTCAGAGCTGAAACTTGACAAAACCAGCACAATCGTCCCTCAAATGGAGTGTATTGTCAACAACAAAATGTTAGCCTGCACTACCACTACCCATGTTGCTGTAAACACAGAGCGTTTCTAGCTAATCAGTGCGGAAACAAATTTATCCCACGTGGAGGTAATCGGCATAATAAAGAGCATTCGTCTGGAGGCCATTTATAAATGTAAACCGTGCACATCTGGAACTGATCCTGAGCTGAGATAATCCTAGTCTGACGCTTCTCTGGTCCACCTGTAGTCCGGCACGGCACAGGTTGTGCACAAATCGTCTACGTGTTGAGCGTTTGTGAGCGAGCCCTTATACCCACTAGCATTATGTCGTTGACTTCAGTGAGTCCTCTCCAAACTATTTGCCTTTTTCATGACAATGGAGCTCTTTATGACTCTCAATAGATGTTTCGTAGCCCAGCACTGAGTCCCCCTGTGGTTTTATGGAAAGAAAGTTTACGAAACAGAGGCATATGTTTCAACTCTAAAGCTGCATTACACATGGGCAAATGCTATTCTGATGACAGATACGGGGTATAGAAAATACTTTAGGATTAGTTAAATATTGACTAGATATTCAGCAATAAGAAATGCCTAACAAGTGCTTCTTTTGTCTACTTGGCCAATAAAACACATTTAAAAGGATTTCCTGAAGGTTTCAAAGTTTTACAAACCTGACAAGTATTGTTAATGGCTTTTCACGGAGAGGAAATGTGGCATATCTCTTACCGAGACCATGCCGTTCAGGAACACAATTCAGCCCCTAGTTTTATATGGCAGCACACATATTATTAGTCAGAATTATAAAGAAATGCTGCCTGGAAACAAGGTTATTGCAGGTTTCAGACAAGACAAACTAATGAAACAAGGACGGGAAGGGAGCTGTTTGATTTGTGATGGCAACATAACGCAGCACATTCTTGCAGTTGAACATTACTGGAACTAAGCAGTGCAAACCCAGGGTCTTCATGTTAGTTCACAGCTAATTGCCAATCTTGTTGTCTAAGTAACCGGTCAACAACTCAACGCTCAGTGTTTTAACATACTACACAGTCTCCTTGGAAGCAGATTAGGACAAGATCTGTGGAGGGTCTGTAAAAATAACCCACCAATGAATGACTATTAGAATGGTTAAAATAACAGAAACTTTAATCTCTATTTATATACTTACTGAAATAACCATCTTCAATCTGATAACATAATAAGTTTGTAGGGAATTTTATCCACATTTTCTTCAATATCACATGAAGGTTGCTACATTCATAGCCAGAGCGTAAAAGTAACATTTTACAGAGAAAATTTACCAGCCCTATATATATATATATATATATATATATATATATATATATATATATATATATATATACTAGCCATGAAACTGTATATACATTATTTCATTAAAACCTAGGTAAATTGATAAAACACATCTAATTGCCATTTTTATTATTAATATGTTTATTTATTTATTATTACTGCTATTAATCAAATTATAAAAAGCAATAAATCAATAAAGAAACATTGCTACATCTTAATAAATGTATATATTTCTTGAATCCTAAATAAAGCAATATTATAAACTAAAGCAATGTTTATTTTACTATGATTTATTTAGGCCTATTGTATTCTTATCTCAAACATCGTTGATTTGCATTCAAAGTTTTTTTTCTCATTCTTTTTGTAACAGGACGTTTTCTATATAATGTAGCATGTATGTATTTTATTATAGAAATACATCTCAGCTTATGGCTAAAAAAAATTATACAGCCATATTATCTTGCAAGCACAGACTTAATCTTTCTTTTTAATTTATAATTAGCATCCAACAAACAATCAAATTCTTGTTCACAGTAATAAAACTGATTAAATGTTAAACATTAAACTATACTACTAACTATGAGTTACATTAGTTCATATCGCCACCTAATGGATATGTATGCATTTCGCACAACCAATCATTAGGTGGCGATATGAACTAAGATTGTAACTCGCTATTAAACAAAAGTAGAAGAAAAAAAATTATGGCGCATTTCTTTTTTGCATTTTGTTATGGTGACTCGGTGCTGGATTCGGTGCTCTATTGAGAATGTCTTGTGTGTATTTCTATAGTGTTTGGTTTACTGCTCTTTGACTGAAATTACTCATAGTTGCGGTAACTGGCCTAATCAAGTTTTGGGTTAATCAACCGAGTTCAGGGCATATGTGACGGTAAGTTGACCTTGCTTTCTTGAATATATCCCAGAATTAAGGGAAACACACACATACACATATATCTTCATTCCTAACGGACCTATAAAAGTGTTACATATTAGGAATAGTTTTAACTTTAAGTTTAGCTTACCTGTCGAGAAGAAACTTCATCGTAATGTCATAGTAGTGACTGAAAAATTTTATTCCATCTTGTAAAACTGCCCATTTTTATTCACGTTGTATCCCGTTGTCTGTTTCCTGTTTTCATTAGGTAAACACTCTCTGGCTCAGCCTGCTGCATCAGCCACGGCCCAAACTCTCGCTATTGGCTGCGCTATTGACAGGCAAGGAAGGACATCCTATCATTGCATTCGGACCGAATGTAATAATTGGTCGAACGTTTTATGGTCCTGAGACTTCTACATAAGATATAGGCTATCAATATATTTTTAGAATTTAGAACAATTTAAACATTTATTGCTATCAGGATTTGAAGACTATTTTAACCAGTATAACAAAAGTGTTTATGAAAAACCATTATTTTCTTATCTCTCTGCTCTTGTAAGATGTCCTGTATCCAAGTGTACGCTGGTTCCTCCAACTACACTCATCCATTCAGACAAGCAGAGCTGAAGCACACTCTGTGCCATTATCAACTTTTTAATATGAAGCAAAATACTTTTGCAAGACCTTTTTTTTCCAGTTTATTCCAAAACAAATGCAGGCAAATTAAAATAATTTGACTTAAATGTTCAATTAAATTTCAAACATAAGTAGAAAAATGGAAAATGTACTGGTAATTTTTTGCAAGGACATTTTTCGTGACATTTATGGACATTTCCTTTACCCTAAAACAAAACACAATATAATGCGTAATTCAAAATATGGGGAAAACACCTGTGCAAGATCAATTTGGAAAATGTTTTCATAAAAGCCCATTCACACCAAGGACGATAACTATAACGATAAAGATATAGTTATAAAACAAACAATTACAGACATTATCATTAAAATCACTTTAAGGATGATATTTTCATATAGCTAAAGACAGTTTTAATGTCAGGAAAGGGAATGAAGAGAAATCACTTGACTGGCTGGTCAGGCTACTTTAAAAAGTCATTTGGCATCTCAACCAGAAAGGCCACAGATTTTCAGGCAGATGGACCTGGTTATTGCACGATCAGATTGTTTCAACACCGATGATGTGTGACCACATAACATTTTACAGCTGCCTGAATATGTTTATATAAAAGTTGTCACATTTCTTTGTTGTCGAGCGCTAAGACCATAATTCTGCTCCTCAGAAGAAAACAGACCAGAGCATCAAACACTGCCATTGTTTTCAGCTACGCAATCTGTCATCTTTTCAAGTGGGTGACACAGTCTCATTAAATTATGTGCTTTCCTACTCAATGTGTCAGATATTTATTCATGCAGCTAACAAACCACTTAGAGCTAAGAGACCATATGATTTATCTCCCTCTCATGGATATTAAGGGGATCTGGCATCATTCAGCCCTGCACATGGTCTCTCTCTAGATGATTTTCTTCAACATCACTTTGGAACACAAGCTAAAAGCTCCCTATTTATGATTAAGATATAAATCAGCGTGGCAGCGAGGGAGATGTAGACAGTTATGTGTACAGTCATACCTGCATGTGGGCTGAATATGAAATATGACAGCTGTGGATACATGCTCGGTGTCTATTTTTTGCATTCCATACGCAAGTATCTGAACAACACCTAAAGTATGTTTTATTAGTTGATCTGTATAAAGAGGAATACAGACAAGTTTTCCCAATTAAATTTATGTATTAAAGCATGAAATGCATTTTCTTTTAAATCCAAAAAAGCTTTTTAACAATTATACACCCACATATACTTGGCTACAGTCCTTTTAGCAGGCACTTTAAACAAAAGCAATAGGACGTTCTCTCTGGAGCAACTCTAGGGTTAAGCACCTTGTTGAAAATCATAATAGTGAGCTGCCCTGTGATTTCAGTAGCTCTCCAGTGCTCAACTCACCACTACTTGTGATTGAACCTGCAACCATAATTTATTTAACACTGTAATTATGTAAAATTAAACAATTTTCCTTGATGAAAATGTATTTCCTTTATTTATATTCTGTCTTTCTGAATGGAACTCAATAGAATTATTTTGTTTTTTGGCAGAATATACTGTATGTATATTAGGCAAGAGCTTTCAAGTTCATGACTGCTGGAATATGAGGTGATGGAAAGCTATTAATTAATTCGTTAATAAAAGTGTGAATTAAAAAAAGACATTAAGGTGCAATATTTTATTTGTTTACCTACCTACATGTCATTGTGACCATTATCCAATATCGAAGAATGTTAAATATGTAAATGTGTTTTTAAATTATTTAAATATTAACAACTTTAATATTAAATATTAAAATCAGAGGATACAGTACTTCAGTTAAATATTGTAGCTCAAAAAAGGGGGTTCGGTTGATGTTCATATAGTCAGAAAGATATATCACACTGATCCTGTCTGATAATCTTTTGGAGAATATGACAGGTTTTATTCTCTTCTGCACAGTTACCTCATCATCTCGAGGGTCATAAGGCTACTACGGTTACGAATAATGGATGGATGGATAAGTGATCATTACTAAGATTAATTTACTAAGATCTAATTAAACAACTTATTCAGTCCATGAAAATATTTCAGTAATTCACTGTTGTCTTTTTCCGCTAATTTCAATCGCTACAAAAACGTTATAGTGTCAAATAAATGGATGAGTAAATCAAATTTATAGTTTTTTTAAACATTTATATTTTTTCTATCCAAATCAGCGTACAAGCATGTGCATTTATGATGTTATGTGGGAGGACACATACAGTAAAGCAGAGACAGAAAGATCCCAGAAAATGCTGTTAGCATATATATATCGGCAATCTTTCACACCTGTACCCCTTTTTCATGAATCTGTCACCACTTGATTTTTAAAACGTTTTTTGCTTTACAGAATTGTCACGGTGCACACAAGGGAAGCGAGGAGATGAGAAGTAAACTCCAAACAGTCTTTAATCCAAAAACGGGGTACACACGGTAGAACAGAGACACACAGGAACAGGATATCGATGTTAATACCAGACGCTAGACTCAGGGAAACACAGGGCTTAAATAATCAAACTAAACGAGAAAATTAACAAACACAGCTGGTGCTAATAGAACTGAATGGGACCAAACGAGAACAGGAAAAAACAAATAAGGGCATACACGAGGATGGGGAGCACATGAGACAGAAAACAGAACACAAGACAGGACACAGGTCTGACAGTACTCCCCCCTTTCGGAAGGCGCATACACATGCCTCCTAACATCCAATGGGTGGGCACTCTGGACAGACACGGGGGAGGCCTCCAGGACGGATCAGGGGACTCCGGAGCCATGACGGAGCTGGGAGCTCAGGAGGCCATGGCAGGCGGTCTTTGTGGCCGTGGCCTCATCCGTCGCCCCGGCCTCTACGACCGGATCCAAAAAAAATAACTACGACCCCAAAAAAAAATACCTCAGGGAGACATTGGGGCTAAACTCAGGAACATGAGCCCTCCTTGGGCTAAACTCAGGAACAGGAGCCCTCCTTGGGCTAAACTCAGGAACAGGAGCCCTCCTTGGGCTAAACTCAGGAACAGGAGCCCTCCTTGGGGCCATCCACTGGAACAGGAGCCCACTTAGGGCTAGGCTCGGAATCTGAGGCTCTCTCTGGGCATGACGAGAGCACAACAGCTCTCCCTGGGCTGGAAGTGGAGTCAGGGCCCTCTCAGGGGTGATCTCAGGAACCGCTTCCATTGAGGCAACAAGAGAAGCCCAACAGACAAGACAAGACCGACAAGACATGGCTGATTAAAAATGTTCCTGTGGACAATACTTTAGGGGACATGATATGACTCTGATCAGGGGCAGGAGCCTGCACTGGACTCTTGGTCAGGGGCAGGAGCCTGCACTGGACTCTTGGTCAGGGGCTGGAGCCTGCACTGGACTCTTGGTCAGGGGCTGGAGCCTGCACTGGACTCTTTGGAACTGGGAACGGCACTCTTGGCCGAAACTGGGGAACTGGATCCACTGTGACTAGGAACGGCACTCCTGGCCAAAACTGGGGAACTGGATCCACTGGAGCAAACTTTGGAACTGAAGTGGGTTAGCTGCAGCCGGCAGGCTTGACAGGTGAACGGCCGGTAGACTTGGCTGATTAGCGACTGGCGGGCTTGGGTTAGCCGCAGCCGGCGGGCTTGACAGGTGAACGGCCGGCAGACTTGACTGATGAGCGACCGGCGGGCTTGGGTTAGCCGCAGCCGGCGGGCTTGACAGGTGGCCGGCGGACTCCCACGCTTAGCTTTAGCAGGCTTGGGTGGAAGAGCGAGCGATGACATCCATGCCGTGGGGGAAAAACAAAAAACAGAAAAACAAAAGACTTTCAAAACATGTAAGACAAAAAAATGAGAATGGGCGCCGCTTACTGTTTTGGTCTGGTATTCTGTCACGGTGCACACAAAGGAAGCGAGGAGACGAGAGGTAAACTTCAAAATAACAGTCTTTAATCCAAAAACGGGGTACACACGGTAGGACAGAGACACACAGGAACAGGACATCGGCGTTAATACCACACGCTAGACTCAGGGAAACACAGGGCTTAAATAATCAAACTAAACGAGATAATTAACAAACACAGCTGGTACTAATAGAACTGAATGGGACCAAACGAGAACAGGAACAGGAAAAACCAAATAAGGGCATATACGAGGATGGGGAGCACATGAGACAGAAAACAGAACACAAGACAGGACACAGATCTGACAAGAATGTAAATGGGAAGATTTAGAGGGCTGTGACACTTTCTGTAAGCAAGTGAGAGAGGTGAAAGAGGATTTCAGCACCTTCTGCAATTTCCACCTTTTCCTGGAAGTGCTTTTAGCTCTAAAGGTTGGAGAGCTCTCAGAGATGCATTAATTCTGGAGGTGAGTTTAGGTGCTTGAGTCTGGCTGTCTGTGTTAAAAGCTGCTAGGGAGTGTAAATTAAACATGAGCGCTGCTAGTCTGGCCTCAGTCCAAGAACCTGCAGGACACAAGAACCTTGCTTATGGCCTATACAGTGTCCCTTGGCTAAATCACTGCTGAATTCTTTTGAAAACCACAAATCTCAGCTGACTGATGACATTTTCTTAGATATATATTTGAAGGTGTCCTATCACAGTTCACAGTTGTGTCACCGATTGAGATAAGGAGCTGTTTTCAGGAGCAGTTTTACTCAAGATTCCTTAAAAGGAGCTACCAAAGGTAAGCATCACAAATGTCCATTGCATATGCAGATTAATACCAAAAAGTCCTTCTCACTAACATTAGGATATTAAATAAAATAAATGCATACAATAAAAAGATGTAATAAGTTAACAAATTACCTTAAAAGTCCATAGATATTGCCTACGGATAGTCTATAGATATCGTGGATATAAAGAAACCTGTTTTCTGGTTTGTTCATGCAACGTTTAGCATAAAGCCTGTTTAGAAGGGAAGAGACTATTATGCTTTGTACCATCAACTGAACATAACGTCTTAAGGTGAGATCACGTTTACCATTTTCAAGGGCAAAATCCGGTCATTTTAATAGGAATCCACGCAAACAGGAATCTTGATGACAGATTTTGCAACAGATTCAAGTTAATGTGGATTTGCTGCTTTGACCACCAGAAAGCTGCAGGATTAAAAGCAACATCTTTGTGGGTGACCGTACAGTACATCCTCTTTTTCCCCGGACACGTCCTGGCTGGGATTTCTAAATATGGATTTTGGCTTTGATTTTCTATTGTTTTCATACTTGCTGAAGGTAAAAGTAGTTTGCCCAATAGTGTGCAAATATTATAAATAACGGACCAATTGTGGCATGCAAGAAGGTGAGATCTACAGAGAACGGTCAAAGTAATGCAAATATGCTTACATATGATGTATGGGGACTTTAGAGAGCACATCAATAGTAAAACAAAGCCAAAACCCAGACATTTTAGGCAATTTGGAAATTTAGGCCAGGACATGTCAGCAAAAGAGGAGATGTGGTCACTACTTTTTTGCCAACAAAATTTTTGTATGCAGTGGAACAATAGTCTGTGCTGACTAGTGGTCAAACCTATTAATGCAGTCAATTCCATATATATAAGCAGATGCACTGTATATGTGCTTAGAGACACTTATGAACTGATAGCCGCTAACATTTTATCACATTATGTTTTCTTAAATAAAATAAATTAATTAATTTTCTCAGAAACAATTCATGTTTACATTGTGCTTGAATTGAATTTTCTCTGATAAATGACTTTTTGTTGTAAGTAAACACAGGGACCTGTGCTAAAGGAAGAGAGCGTGAGATAGAGCTGATGGATTGCTGGCTTGTTAAACCGGAATATAGAGGAAACGTGGGCCTGAAAGTTTACTGTCTTGGGCCAGCAAGTCCTCGGTGTTTTGGCAATTTACAGGACTTCCTATTTAGACAGCAACAACCTGACTCACCAGCTCTATACTGATTGGTCCTCTGACCTGTTTTCAGGAAGCAATTGAGATAAGACTTCTGAATGGAGCTCTTTTTTCCATTTCCTCATCCCTGCACTTTGCCCCTAAGTGCAAGGAAATGAACAGCCCTGTGCATGTGTTGACATTATAAATGTGAAAACATCATGTGGGAAAATTCCCTGTCCAAAACTTTGTTCTTACAAGAAGTTACAAAAGTTCCTCCTAAAACATTAACAGTTTCCAACGAATCAAGGTGACACATGCTGTTAAACTTGAACTGACATTACACATTGTTTTTCCTGTCAAATGCAAGCAATTGCATTGTACAATGGACATTTATGCTTGGTTGTATCACACGCCATAATTGCCACTTACAGAGGAAGACAAAAGACAAAGTGTTATGAGGACACTATGAACTAACTTTCCATAGAATTACCACATCCTTATTAACTTTACAACTATTATAACTTCTGCACTAAAACAAATCAGTGGCCCTCGGAAGTATTTGAACTCTTAAGCCAGACTTGTTTGTATTGAAGGCATAAAATATGAAAATACCAAAAAGCACATAAATGGCATTTGTTTTTTTAGACCTGCAATGCAAAGATTTTTGTGCAATATCATATACTGTATATATATATTATACACATTTTTATAGAATATTTAATTTAAACTTAATTTATATTGTATGTAATGCAATGACAGTAAGACATTTTTATTGTCCAAATGTGTCCAAATACTTTTCTGGGTCACTGTATGTGTTTTATGAACACACTTTGTAGTCTATTGCGTGTGTTTTCCGTGTCCAGGCATTTCACAATACAATACACAGCTCTGTGGGGGTTTGCTGATGATACCACAACTCCCTTGAGAACGTGCAATGACAGATAAATGTTGGCTGTCATTCCAGAGTTAGAACCGTCAAACATAATTGAAGCTATTTTGGTTAAATAGTTTATTTAAATGCTAAATTGTAAATAGAGAAATGTCCTGCGTGTGCTTGTTTTTCATTTTTTTACAAGTAGTTTTGAACTAATTAAATTTTTTTTAGTCTCAGAGTCATGAAGAGCAATGCTGTCTTAATAGTGTTCCTAGCTGCAAGGTGCAAACTGTTAACAAACTTTTAGATTGTTTCCAAAGCAAATTAAAGTAGATGAATTGCATGGTCGCTCGCAACCTATGGATAGTGCCGTTTCTCTGGACGTCATACAGGTAACACTTTCAATAATTCTCTAGTTTCTCGCATTCCTGTTTTTAGGCTCCAACCCAAACATATGTCTTGTAATGGTATCCAGTGGTATCTACATGAAAGGTGTGGTGGAATAAGTCCTGGGATTTATTATGGCCTGATGAGAGTTGGGATACTGTGTGTATTTTTTCTTTTGCTTTCACATCTGTACAAATGTCACAGCTGTGGGAGGAAATATGTCTGGCCACTGCAGGTGCTTTTCAAAGAGATTCAGTGTGTACAGTCTCCATTTTTTCAGCATGAAAAGACAGGGTTTCCCGTCACAAAGACGCTGCAGCAGCAGCAGGAATTGCTTGTAAAAGATTCGCTTCTGTTCAGCCTCCTTCGTCACGATCCCTGTCTGAAATATCTTGAAAGATCTCCATGGTGTATTTTGTTTAATAACACCTACAATATTTGTGGGTGATCTGGATTTTGTCGGCTTTGACAATTCTTGATGAGAATTTTATAAAATAAAATGTAAAAAAAAAAAAATAGATATTGATATAGATATGATTTTCCAGAGCTAAAAGCTTGCTAAAAAAGCCAGAGCTTTATGAAATCTGTCTATCAACCAACGCACGCAAATGCAATGGAAAAAGACTTGGAAGCATTGCATGCTAAAATATACTGAATTAATACTTTCTCAATGTTCACACGAGAACTTGTTATACTGTTTGCAGTTGTTTCAGCAAAAACCAGATGTGGAAATATTTCTTCGAAGATTATTTGTCATCAGCTTGGAAACATCTGTGGAGCAATTACATTCGCTGCTTCTGTAGCTTCTTCATTTTTCAACATTTCACAGGTCTATATGTCATCTTGATTTGTTATGCAGCAAACAGGACATAACAGAGGATAATACATCTTGAAAGACTATTATTAAGAATGTTTTATTGCATTTTCAAGAGATTAATTAGATGTGATAAACAGAATCAGTCCACAAATTGACAGAACTAAATGCTCCATTCACAGAGGTTTAGAGAGATAAGATAAAGAGGCTTAGCTTGCATATTCCCTGCTAGCACAACTACATTGTAAATTTGTTGTGAGGTAAAAGTCTTACCTCAGAAAACTTGGCCTTTTTCCGCTTTTTGTCCTGCAAATGGTAAATTTACACCATGTGTGCCCGTTCAGAAAATCTCTTTCATTCACCAGGTTATGAAAAAGTACAAATAATATGAATAACGACAATTTAGCAGGCAGTTTTGGTATGTTGCATGTTTTTGCTTGTTATTTTTAGGAAATAAGAAATATTTGTTGCCTCACAGCAACAAGGTTTAAGTTCAAGTCCTGGGAGGCTTTTCTGTGTGGTATGTGCATGTTCTTCTTGTGTTGGTGAGGGTTTCCTCTGGGTTCTCCAGTTTCCCCCCACAATCCAGAGACATGCATGATAGGTGATTTGGACACTGTAAAGTTGGCCATCCTGCATAGAACATAGATGTAAGAAATTAAGATGTTTTTGCAACCAAAATATGACTTTTAAAAGTTACAGTTTAGTACCGGTCCATGCAAGTAACCTAACTTCTATCAATACTGTGAAAATGTATTGTGCCATCTAGGTTTAGTGCCATGCTCTATTGCACTAAAGGTTCTTTATAGTGGAAAAGGGTTCTTTAAATTATTAAAATCTTTTAAGGATTTTTCACTCAAAGGTTCTTTATGGAACCCCAATGTGTTTTTTCTATGGCAATGCTGCAAAATTCCCCTTTTTGGAACCTTTATTTTCAACAGTGTACTGCTAAAATGGATTGAAACAGCATTAATATTACTGGCCATGCACAAGGACATGCATCAGGATGATTTTAATTTCCAGCTGGTGCTCCCCAACATGCACTGAACATAACGTCCCTCAAAGATTACAGTACTGCTTATTGATTGTAGGAAAGAGTGAAATGTACTAGAAAACCTGAGCCCTTGAGATGGCATAATGGCAGTTAGTGCTTTGTTCTGATGTGCGTACATCTGCGGCTGACTGTGACTTGCCCTGGGGGGTTTCCTTTGTAAGGAATTTGTGTAAATATTGAACTGATACTGGGAGGTCAGTGTGGTATAGACAGGGGACATGTGGGGATTACTTATGCAGTTTGTGGTCACTTTCAGATGGCTGGCAGAAGAAAGTTTTTTTCCCCGTCTGAAATATCTGATCAGCTCTAAGTGGAGCAATTATATCTCATTAATCCATACAATTAATCACCTTATATTGCTCATTTCCCTGCTCTTGGCTTAAATGATTAACTGGATGGAAGGTTGTTTATTCAGGTTTTAGCCATGCTTGGCTTAGCACGTCAAGGGGAAAGCGCTTGTAAGGGAGATCAAGTGAGAAAGCTGGCTGTGTTTGAGCAGACTTTAACATTTAGAATCTCAGCCAGATTTCTCAGTTATCAAAAAGCTTGAAATGAACTGTAGAGAATCGCATTGTGATGTATGATGGAAAATAAACAGTTTCTAGATGGTCTTTAACGTTAATCTGTGGTAATGGTATTGTTAATAGCGTGTTTCCTATACATAACACACAGTCGACAAACACTAACACTGAAATGTTGGTTTAAACCTCTCACCCCACTTGGGTGTCCTCACAACACACCTGATCCGAAACACGCAATGAGCCACCCAGCTGGGGGCAACCAAACATCGTGCTGATCATTTTCCAATTAGCGTTCACCGTGTTCACTTTAGTTTTCAGTGTAAAGGTACCAAGATGTTTTTAGTGTCACTAACAGCTGATATATGCATACATATCAGAAGTCACAAGAAGAAAGCATGTCGTACCCAAGTTTTAATTGATTGCACCAGCCTTGATGGTTTTAAGGGGCACCGGGGGGATTGTTTGTTACAATGGAGCAGCGAGCTTCCAACAAACGCTTTTATCTCTGATCTTTGATCCTCTGGTTCTGATCGTGTTAAAGCAGGATGGCTCCCAGGCCAGAGACTCTGGCACCTGTACGCAATCAAAAGGGAATTTGAGGTTGGCATAGTTTAGCTTCAGGGCAGAAAATAGTGCCTATTTCTGTCAGTCAAAGAAAGTTTAGCATTCCTTTCTATTGAAAGGTCATTTAGACACAAAATCTCACGAGAGTGCTGCAACGATAACAAAGTTTGGTCAACTCTTAGCCAATAAAATAACTAATTTTACATTGTTTTAAAGTCTATGTTGTTGAATGTCCAAGAAAAACCTCTGATTTATTTTATTAAAAGTGCAAATAAATGTGTTTCCAAGCAGTCCTTGTAAAAATGCTGCAGTATGCTTAAACGTGAAGATTAAAGTGCTGTCAAATGGATAAACTGAAATCTGAACTGATATATTTGGCCTAAAGGGATCCATGTGCCAGTTATTGGGCAGCTAATCTTTGGAGCCAATAGGCAGACTCTCAGATATCAGGCTGGGTGTCTGACTTCTCATTTTACTACTCTCGAGATCCTTTTCGATGTAAGGGGATTTGACTTTTGCGTGCGGACCATGATGAAGAGGCTGGAAAAATCTGGGCCACACATCCCTGTGGAAATAAGATGATGGGCAGATTTGCCTCTACAAATACACCTGTTATGGTTTGTCTGGAATTCTCTGTTTTAACTGAGCCGTCTATCTGAGAATGGAAACAAATTGGCCAGCATGGTCCAAATTAGCACACCTCCATAGACAAATGCATAAGGCTTAAATGTTTTCATTTCTATACAACATCAGCAAAATAAAAAGCTAAAACGATTGTGGTTAAACTTTAAGCAAGCCCTGTCATATTTTGGTGTCTCTCCAGCACGCAATGCTAGAATTAGGCTTCTTCAGAGAGGGAATGAAGATGGTTTAAATGTGTTATGCAGCTTGTGCAAATTAACCTCAAAATCAGTAGACAAAAGAAAAGTAACAGTACTAAGTAAGATGTGGATTGACAATTTTACCTTTGCTAAATTAACTGTTCTGCTCATCTTAAGTAAACGGTTATAGAATTTGATACTTGTTGACTTTTTTTTTCTCCATTCACATCATTATGAACAAATGTATCAAACCTTTATACATGTAGGATAAAGTCCTTTTGCAGATTGTTTGTTGCCCTTTTTGCATATTTGCATTTCTATCTTTATGAGGGCATACTTTTTTTTTAAATGTTTAAAAGATATTTTATTCTTTTATGGAAACCACTTGAATTTAATGTTAATTAAAATAAATTATTAATCTGAGTAATTAGTCATTTCATTTTTTTTTTCAATTTATAAAATAAACATCAAATAGTAAAAAGAGAAATTCATTACAGGTGCATGTTTTTCATTTTAGGGGGAATTTTTTTCAGCCCCCATCAATTTCTTTACTCTACCAGCACAAGTACCGTCAAATGAAGATATTCCTCCCAGCAACAAACAATAGGTCTTGTTTCTTTCCTGAGTGAATCATTGTTTTTGAACAAACTTATAAAGTAAATGATTCAGCGACTCACTCATAAAGACAGTGACATTCATTGTTCCTGAATGAATCATTGTCGAATTGATGGACACATTCAAATAGCTGAATGAACAATTTTAATGAATCAATAATGAATCCATGTGAACAAGCTCCACCTTTCAGAAAATCAGTTAGGTAAGAATTGCACAACGTCAGGAACAATGTCTTTGATAAGTTGTTTTAACTATAGAAATTGTGTGTGTATATATATATATATATATATATATATATATATATATATATATATATATATATATACACATACTTAATGTTCATATACATGATAGAGAGTGGAAGAATGGTTATGTAGTCTAGTCTAGTCAAGCACATTTGCTGTAAAGTGAAATAGCTCCAGGTTGAAATGTGAGAAACATATGGTTTTGCTTTCATCCAGAAGATCTAGAGCAGGTCTGAAAAGGTTCGGTGCAAGTCTCATGTTTTGAGATTGCTGATAAAATCAGCGGAGAGAGTCAACACAGGGTTAAAATGTAACATCGTTGATTAAAGGTATCAAAATTACCCACAGTCCTCCAAGAGATTGTTGGACCACATTTGGAAGGGCATGTCTGGCATGCAAGGGCTTTGAATACTGTGTGTGATAAAGGCCATTCTCAGACATGACCAAATCCAGGCGGTGTGAATTAGAACCACATTGCATCTGAAACCATCTTTCAATCAGCTCTTGTGAATCCAACTCAAACGTTGAAAATGACAGGCTGTCCTGACTGCAACTCACTTCTGAGCATTCCCAGTTGTCTTGAATTTGGAAACATCCAGGGATCTCACGGAATGGCACCTCCCTTCTAGCATTGATATATTTGTGGAAAAACAAGCCTTTTGATAGTTCACACAATAACATTTGTACAAAGGCTCACGCAAGCAGTGACTAATGTGTCTTTAAAAGCCAGTGAAATGCTTAGAAGACACTCTTCTCTCTGCTGTGCTTTGTACAACAGCGCTGTCTTTAGGGCACATCTGTCTGAGACAAAGATATGTGGATCTGACGGGCATAAAACAAGGAAGAAATGAATCATTTAAGTAAACTAATCAAAGGAATTATCAAATAAACAATTTTCTGCAAACTCAAACCTTATGATAGGACTTCTTGGCATATGAAATGGAAATACATATGGTTGCGCAATCCGGACAAACTGTCAGACTTGCACTTTACATCGTTACACCAGTAGGCAGGTGATTTTGAGTGAATCCTTGAATCATTCATTCAACTGATATGTTCAAAACACTGGTTCATTCAGGAACGAAATATGCGACTGTCCTTATATGTGAATTATTGAATCGTTCACCCAACTAATTCATTTAAAAACTCATTCAGGAACTTTGAGACCCGCAACGATTAATGCTGCCTTCACATGCTATTTCGGAATTATTGTAAATACGAGTTTCCTAGTTGGAATTTGTACATGAACTCGCAAGTCATATTTACAACTGGGATACCTGAGTTTTAAGTTAGGCAGGCCATAATCTCGAAACATGGCAGAGGGGAGAACATAGCTAAAGTACTGGAAGTTTTTTTTTTTTTTTAGTTTTTCCCACAACGTCTACGCTTTCTCTTGTTGTTACAGGCATGTATATTTACATACATAACCATTTGGTGCATATTTTATGTGTTGAACACAGCAAAAATAGCATTCATTTGACCAAAATTTCAGAATCGGCATCAAGCTGAATATCTAGATAGAGCGGTGAATGTTTATATGGTTACCAATGAATGAGATGTTACATTTCCTTCAAAACATGTCAGATATTGAATAAATTTATTCTATACCTTTTGGCTTTAAAAAGATTTCCACAATAAATAGGTAAGAATTAATTAATGAGTCCTCTATGATTCCTGTTCTTTATGACAACAAAGCATTTGATTGCAACAAATTCATAATTACAACTTCAGAAGTGGGAAGTAGGAAATTTCTGATAGCACATGAAGGGAGCATAATTCTGCTGAGATATTGTTCGGGACTGTGTGAATTAGATTAGCAGAAATAGACCAAGTAACTGGCAATACTGTATCTGAAATGTACATTTCTCAATAAAACAGATTTTTATTGAACTGTTGTGAAAAAGCAATGTCACACTAGCAGTCGCAAATTGAAAACTATGTTCGCTATTCTGTATACTTGTTTCTAAGCTCTTTTATCCTTCTTTCATCACAGACACATTTTTAGATGACTATTCCTACAGCTTTCACATCAAATCATTACATTTTACTCTGAACTTCATATGGTGCCAACTCATTTGTTGACATTCCATGTAATAATACTGTGGTTTGCCCTTATGACTAATTTGAATTTCTCTGATCTCCTGTTGGCTTCTTGTACAACCACAGACATCTCATTCTAGAAGAAAAATTTGGTCATGTCAGTGCAGGTTTCTCACACCGTCTGTACTGATGGACCGTTCTGAGCCTTCCAGCATCATCCCTGCTTTGAACATGCAGCTGAAATATCTTATTACTTGCAGCCCAGATCAATAAACAACATACCTGTCATCACTTCAGTTCCATATCTTTCAGCAGACACTTTTTAGCCAAAGCAATTTACAGTACATTTACTATAGGGACAGTTCCCACCAGAGTAAACTGGGGTTAAGTGCCTTGCTCAAGGGCACAATAGAAGAACATAGCAACTCAAATCAGGGTTAAATGCTTTATTTCTATTTCTTTTTTTCATTTTATGGACGGTCATTGTAAAGACAACACTGATTTTATACATTTCCCAGTTGTTTTCCCATCTTTCCTGTGTAGACTGAATGCTGGGTGATAGTTGTCTACCCAGAGGAGTTGAAAATGTCTCTGTTTATAAATATTATGATTTGTCTGACTGGGGGGTCCCAGATCACAGAAGTACATTTTTATGCAGGCTGTGCACATTTTCCGTAGATTTGGTGTGTTCTCTAGATTTGTTTTATCAGCGTATAAACAAAAAGGACTCATCACATGCTGTACTAAATACTGTGTATTAATAGGCTGCTATCTCAGCACCAATCGTCGGTTCATTATGAAATTACAATGACAGTTTAAAAACATGTTGTGAACAACAGCTATAGTATGTGAAAACTACAACAAAAAAAGTCCAGTGAGCATTATTCATCACACGATGGTCACAGATGTTTCATCCCTATTACTATTATTATGAAAAACATGTGTCAGAACACAAACAGATGATTTGTGACATTTAAATTGTGAATAAACAGCTGGTGAGAAGATTGAAAATATTGTTTTAAAAAAATTGTTGAAGGCAGATGGGTTCATCTGTAAAGGCAAAACAAACAATTTTTTTTAGATTAATCTATTTATACAATGAGCGGCATTGTGCATCATAACCAATCATGGACATTACACGTGAACGCAACAGCCAGTCTGAGGTGTTAAATGACCCACTGCCACAGAATAAATCAGAGCTCAGTAAGTGAAGCACTAAAGTGATGTTTAGTTCAGCAATTATAAAGGAAGCTTTATGTAAATGATTCACAGTTTGAAAATGCATATTGTTTTGAAGTTGGTCATGAATCAATTAAGTAAATTAGAGTTAGAAAAAAAGGTACAAATGCTGCCACTGGGGCAGTACCTTTTCAAAAGGTACACCTTTGTACCTTATTTACATCTAAAGGGTGCATTTTAGTACCTTAAAGGTATACATTCTCTTAAAAAAAGAGTACTAGTGCAGTACCTTTCCAAAAGATACACCTTTGTACCTGATTTACACCTCAAGGCTGCATATTAATACCTTAAAGGTACATATTAGTGCTTGAATGGTAAAAAAGGTATGGCCACAGTGACAGCTTCTGTGCCTTTTTTCATTCAGGTCAGTGTACAGATAATACATTCAACGTATAGAAGGAAGGAAAGAAGCACAATAAAAAAATCCAGGGTATTTCAGGTAGGCCTATAAAAAGGCTTTTTTTTTTCGCACTTTTTGCATATAGCTCAGCACAATGAACTTTATCTTTGGGCCTTTAACCAGTAACAATAAAGTAGTAAAATGTCTTTTTCTTATTTTGTTTTAGAAAGCCACTGATGCAGTAAGTCTGTTCCAAAATGTGCCTGCATAATGCATGAAACACTCATACAGTATACGGTACA
The DNA here is from genome assembly GCA_039654775.1 of Spinibarbus caldwelli. Classification (NCBI taxonomy): domain Eukaryota; kingdom Metazoa; phylum Chordata; class Actinopteri; order Cypriniformes; family Cyprinidae; genus Spinibarbus; species Spinibarbus caldwelli. The sequence continues at coordinate 25,207,370 of CM077223.1, read as the reverse complement.
CACACACACATACAGTATTTGATCATTATGTAGTCATTGTAAACAATCACTAGTTAGAAGGCATGTTTTTTTCTGTACTGAAATTCCTCAGAAACAATTGTTTTTGAAGTGATTCTCAGAGAGAACTCTGGGAAATTTATGTAGTCTGAAATGTCATATAACCAAAGATGCGAGTTAAAGTGCACAGACTGATCTAAAAAGAAATAAATCACAAACTTCTAAGCAAGACCAAGCGTGGCAGTGGCACTTCATTTCATTTACATGGCATCGTGTGCAATTAAGGCTGGGCCTGTGTTGTGTTTCCACTTCCCTCTGCTATAAATATTAATAATTGGGGACAAAGAAGGGTATGGATATAATTTAATTGAAACATCTTGACCACTCCCAGGCGGTTCCCTTGCACTTTTAATAAAATCCAAACCACGGCCATCGTGGGAATGTGTCAGGTAAACCTTCCAGAACTTCATTCTACAAAAAGCACAGCCTGGCAATAAAACAGGGTGGATCAGACACATTCTTAAAGTCTGAGTACTTTTGTGGATTTTCATCCCATAATGCAGTTTTAAAGTCAGATGTTATTTGCTTTAGATGTTAAAGCTTGGTCTTTTCCCCCAGGCTTCACTCTCAAGTATTTTAGGGGAGCAGGGGAGAACTCCTCAATGAAAATCTCAAATGATCTGAAGCAAATGGAGTTTGACATCGGAGTTGCTGTACCCACGAGATGTCTGATGGTGTGGCGTGCTGGTTGCTCTGAATTAAGATCATGTTTTAAAAGAACATTTCAAAGCTTGAAAACAGCCCGAGCTGAGTACTGAGACACGAATTGCATGACTCTCTATGGAACGTTTGTGCATAAATCGAATTACATTGCTATGAATATAATTCCCATGTTTTCTTTTCCTCGTCTGAAGTCCTTTCCATAAGAAAATAAGCCATCTGAATTTTTCTGTTTTACAAATGAAAACATGTCTGTCTAGCTCACTGAAAGAGTTGTGCCATATTCTTTAATCTGTCGACTTTTATGTGTGTGCTTGGAATGTGTAGATAATGTTGACTGTTTCATTGCGGCCTTGCTTCTTATGTCTAGGCAAGCTGAAAGAACTGAGCCTGTATAGATGCTGATTTTAAACAGGGATTCTTAGAGCATCTGTTCCGGAGATAAGCAGCAGTCTGAGACGTAAAACAATAGCCTCTTCAACAGAAACAATGTTAACAGCACAAATCAGTTGCTCTTTGTCTAAATTGCTTGCCCAGCAACATGTCCACAAAGCTGGTCATCACCTGAAGATCTAGGCATCTACACACACGACAAAATCAGTTCATGTTCCACTACCATGTCCTTAACACATTGAATATGCATGATATCAAATGATTTCATTATATTAATGTTTTTTTGATTGTGGTAATTCTGGGGTGGTACCCTAAGGTACAAAAGCTAAAAGGTACTAATATGTAGGTTACATGACAATGGGTTACATGTTATCACAGTTTCATTTGTATTCAAAGAGACCAGATACATTTCATATGATTAGATGGCTGCAATGTGCCCTCCGTACAAAAATCTACTACTTGGAGTAAGGATTTTTTTTTGAGCCTGATGACTATATGCTCCTGTTTCTTGCCCATAACCTTACAGGGCCAGTTCTTAAAACTACAAACACGTCTCGTGAGGCCTGTATTTCTCAAAGTCTATCCAGTTACTGAAATCTGTGCTGGGAGTACCTAGAGGGAATGGAAGTCGGAAACACAGCTGAGAACCATCGTGGTTTGACGCGCATCCAGATCTTTTGGGCATTGGCCAAATTCAAGTAAAAACGTTTCCTTTGGTTGTGTAATAGGAGCTTCAGTTTTTATAATTTCATTCTTTGTCAAGTGGGGTCCTTGATGAAAAAAAAAAAAAAGAATGAACAAACTGTGAATTAAGCGGTTAATAAAGTAAACTTACATACTGCTGTCTGCACATTTTTACAAAACCATACCTATGTTCAGACACTGGTGGAACGTTGCTGTTTGTGCACACGTTGCGAACATAGTGTTTTCTTAAATCCTTAAATCTTTTAAGAAAACAGTTCAATAACCCAAAAATTAATATTGAGTAATGTATATTTGCAAGTTACTTTGTCTGTTTTTGCTCAGCCAATGAAAGTGGTTTTAAACAAACACAAAGCCACAGCAGAATCAACCATCTCCAAGAACACACAGTTCTAGCATTACTGAATGAATCAGTGTTTTGTAACGAATCATTTGAGTGAATGATTCCATGACATATTCCTAAAGGCAGTCAGTTGTTTCACTCCTGAATGAATCAGTGTTGTGAATGAATCGGTTGAGTGAATGATTCAGTGACATAAAGAGAGTCACTTATTGCCACCTACTGGCTTAATTTATTTCAAACATTCAGATGTCAAATTTAGACTGTTTTCTACTGAAAATTTAGTCTTAATGATATGTCTTTCCACCATTCATTCAGTATTTCCTTCATTTGCCTACTCTTTTAAGGCCTATTGTGTATTTTTAGCTACCTGTTGTACAAGTGCTTTGCTATTTGACATGATTTAATCATTTGCTGCATTAATATAATGCTATATTTAAGAGTAAAACAAATACAAAACCCATTGTTTGTTATTGCTAACTTGATACTGTTATCAGTAGTTCCAGAGATTAAGTCATATCTTCACTGTCAATGCTGTTTTTAGCCACTGAAAGAAAGTATTGTCGCTGGTCTCTTGCAGTGAGATTGCAAAAAGAAAAAGGTATTCAAGAAGACCGTGACCGGACGGCTGCTGAACATCAACAGCGCTGCACAGCAGAGTAGCAGGAAAGCGAAATTGATCAGAGCTGAACAAGACTAATGAAAAAGGAAACCCTGCATCAAGGAGGAAGGAAGACTGAAATTGCTTCAAGACTTAAATGTGTATGAATTTTAAAGAGGGGGGCTCTGGGACAAAGAATCCCAACTGATAAGGAAACTCTGACGTCTCTGTGAGGACATATTAAGGCCACAGAGGTCATAAGCAGTCTGAGAGGACTGGAAGCGCAATGGGCAGTGTTGATACTGAGGCTGTTTCAGTGAGCTGTATTGTTTGTAACAGCACAGATACTAATCTGGCCACTGAGTAAATTTAATGAAAGCATCCCTCACAACATCCCGCCTGGATAATAATATTTATCCAACATCACATGCAATTGTGCAACAAGGGAGAGCATTCCGTTGAAGTTTGCTGAAAGTTTGTTACTCTGATAAAATGTTATGTAAAAGCTTTTATAAAGCGTTTCTTCCGCATTGAGGCTCAATTCAAGACTGTTAAAATTTCAGGAATATAATTTATGGAGTTTATTATTCTTTACTATGGTGTCATCTTTAATCATTTATGTAGGTAGCATTGCAGTTGCAGGAAGGTACCTGTGCCTGGTGAACTTGTAAAGATACAGTAATACCTTCTGAAACGGTTCACAAAGAACATTATTGCATTACAGCCATCACATGAGAGTTCTTTTAAAACCTTTTTGTGAAAGTTATTACTTGCAAATATTGCACTATGATAATCAAATATTCAACCAAAGGTAAAAACTAAACCTAAACTGATTGACCACAAATCTGAATCTCTAGAGGTGGAATGTCTCTTCAGGTTAAAGTTGCACGCGGTTATAATTTTAAGTGTGCTTTTATGTGCAGTAGAGAAAGAATGTAAGATCAGTGCTTGGACAAATTATTATTAGTATATTTTTTTTTTTATAAGAAATGTATTATTATTATTATTAATTAATTTATTTTAATGTAAGAAAATAAAGTCAGCACACAATTGCTCCTAAATCAGTTTATTTGAAATGAATTTATTTGAAAGCAACAGTGTGCCAACTATGGTGCATGTTTTTTTTTTTCAGCTGTGCATTAAAACCAAACCTTAAAACCAAAGACAACACACAGTTTATAAATGGCATTATGTATCTTCAGAATTTTCATTTCTTGAACTTCACAATTTAATTATCTAAAAGGGCCTTTAAACTCAAGTGTACAAATCTGTGACTTTCTTGGTCTGTATTTTCCAAGCAAGTTTCAATAATACAGACAATAAAGAAATATTTTTGTTGCATTCATTTATAGGCACTTTTATTCAAGCTTTGTTAATGGTATTAAGATTTCATGAGAGAAAGCAGTGCATTTTAAGAAAGGAAAAAAATGTTTGTTCTGGATGTGGCCTGGGTACTGGATATTAAAAACAATATGAGTGTGTAGCGCTAAAGATCTCAAACTATGTAAACTACTTACAACTATGTCAGGTTTTACATACATACTTAAAGTCATAATATATTTTGACATGCCATATTTAAAAGCCATGTCAGGTTCGGGTTTTAAAAAGATTTTCTTGATTTCACAGTGGGGTCAAGGTTTGGCTGGCTAGAACCGTCTAGTTAGCCTCTATTGGCAAATGCTGTAACTACACCATCTATCTGCAAAAAACATCTTTCTCCTTCATTCATGCATTGTGAGAAACAGATTTGCAAGCCACATATAAATTGCAAATATTTCATTATATCAGTTTTACCAGTGACTAATTTTGCTGCTCAGGTGATTGGTTCAATATTTGCTAAAAATGTACTCCTCAGGCCAACCAAGATGTAGCTGAGTTTACATAACTTGCTTACCAATGTATCCTCTGCAGTCAATGGGTGCCATCAGAATGAGAGTTCAAATGACAATAATCCACAAGTAATCCATACAACTGCAGTCTAACAATTAATTTTTTTATCATGTGTTTGTAATAAACAAATCCATCATTTTAAACTTCAAACCATTGCTTTCAATCTAAAATATTGCAGTAAAGAAGTAATCTAAACTGAATCAGGAGAGAAATGTGTTCAAATCAAACACGGTTTACAAAATGATGGATTTGTTTCTTACAAACAATGCTTTTCATGTCACAAGATGTTAACTGATCAAGTGCAGAGGATCTATTTGGTGAGCGAGTGATGTAATTTTTTTCCAAATCTGTTCTACATCTTGAATGGCCTGATGATGAGTACAGTTTCAGCAAATAATAATTTTTGGGTGAACTATTACTTTATCTCTCCTACTACAACAGCTGTAATGGCTGAGGCACTGAATAATGGATTCCACTTGAAAACACTTGAACACCAGATTACAGGAGCCCTTTGCGATTCTGAAAAAAAAGAAAAAAAGAAAAATGCATTCCATCGACGTGTGCTGAAAATAGATCTGTTTTGTTTGTGTGATGACTAGGACTATGTAACAAGATGTGGAAAAAGAAAAGCATGTTGCATTAGCAGTTCAATTACATATTGAGATTTCAGCTGTAGTGTGCATGCATGTATACAAACAGGTACATTTTCATTACTGTTTAAGGGCATTTGCTTAGTCAACAGGTTCTGCCTCATAGTCTGTAAGTCTTCTGATTAAGAAGAATTCAAGGAATTTTTTCCATGTGGTTTTCCATTGCCAGATGTGAGGTCAAAGAATGACTTTGTATCAGCTGTCTTTGAAGTACGTTTGAACTGTACTCCAATAAGCATTCAGCATCATGACTTTGAGCTGTTGGTTCATAATTTTGATGGTAATTTGAAGAGCGTCTGGCATGTTAAACATTTAGGAGGACCTTAAAGGGATAGTTCAACCCAAAAAAGAAACCGACAAAAGAAAGTCATAGAGATTTGGAACAACAAGAGAGAGTAAATGATGACAGATTTATCTTTTTTGAGTGAACTACCCCTCAGCATTAAAATGTGTTGTGGAGGAGTTGTATACAGATGGACTAGTAGTGGAAAAAAATTGTGTGTGAGAGACACCTGTTGTGATGAGCAGCAAAGGAAGTGAGTTGTGTTTGCTTTGGCTACATGACCTGTGTTCACATAGTGTCTCTGCAGTCTGGGATCATTTGCGCACACCCTCTTGGAGATCTATGAGGAATTTCAGACCACAGCTATGACAGTCCACTGGCCGACTGAATGGACACCAGCTCACAGAAAACACATCCATACTGTTGATTCTGTAGTTTAGAAGCTACATTACAAGAGCAAGATGTGCTGCTCTTAAGGTCGGCCTACCCAGAATTGCGAGTTGTAAGAGCCGTTAGTGGTAAACACAGAGACTATTTAATTTGATCAATTTTCTTTTTAATTGGTCAATATGTATCAATCTAAATAAGTTACAATTCTTCTGAGTGTTTACAAAGCCTTGTAAATATACTTATCAGGTAAAATTTGCTCTGACAAGGCAGATATACTGTTTACAAAAAGGATTCTGTATATTTCACAGAAGAAACAATGTTAAAATCAACACTAAGAAAAATGAAACCTCTACAAAAATATCAATAAATAACATCACATCTTATGTTGATACATTTACTTACATCAGTATACAATTGCCATCATGCCAAGCCTGAATAAAGCTCTAGATTTTTTTTCTTTTTGATGCACAAACCATAGACATGGTTTTAAATGTGACATCTCACATTTACATCTCATCATCATTACTGAACCATCACAAATGTTAAAAATACACTTTATATGCTGTTAAACTGATTATTGATAACCACCTCCTGACAAAGACAATCTAAAGACAAAGTTAAAAAATTGTACATGTGCAATATAAATTGAACATAGCTTTTTAAAATCTGTTGTTGATGGGTAGACCGGCTTCTGTTGTGTATAAAATCATTTTGTGACGTATCTCTATAGCTATTAAGTAACTTCCTGACAACCTCCTATCTTTTTTAACCAAAGAAATTGCTTGCCTTTGCAGTTCACCTTCACGGATGCAAAAAATTGCAAGAAGATGAACGATAAAGAATCAGGCATGATTTGAGCAGAATCGTCTTTTCTTTAAATCTCTATCTAGCGTTCAAAAAGTGTGATGTTTAACAATAAAGAGCAGGTTGTACAAGACGACTGAGATAAAAAGGTAATGGTGGAGGAGGCCTATAGTAGGGATTGATGTATTTACGTTTAACAATAGTTTTCTAACATCTTGACATGAATGAACACTTTTTAAGTGGGTTTTATCAATCGAATCTTGAAGCCATAACTGTGAAGACCAGTCGGACAACATTTGGTCATGAGGCACCCAGCAGCGTGTATGATACTGTACATGGCAGTGTAAATCAAAAGAGCTGAAATTATATTGGATTAGTGGGACTAAAACCTATGAATGAAATCACTTGTAGAAAATCTGAATTTATCACAATAAATAAAACAGTTCAGTGTTTCAGCATGCAGCCAAATTTGATACATCAAGGCTTGCTGATACATGTTGACAGAGAGGAACATCATTTTAAAGTTCACATCAGTTTCGTATTCATCAGTGCCTCTTGACAAAGTCTACAAAGAAGAAAGAATGGATGTTTATCAGTGTGTTCTACTGGACATTCTCTAAAGGAAGAAGAGGAAGGTAACATGAGTGAGAGTGTTGCGTTTAAAGTAAGCTTAGGTTCTGAGTATCACTCTTACCGTCCACAATATATCATAACCGCTTCTCCCCATCGACCCAGCAGCTGACCGGACTCAAGTCAGCTGACTATTCTCTACAAAACTGACAGGCTTCTACAGAGTTTTCCTCAAGATGAGTTTGGCAGGAAAAAAAGGTCTGTAGCTAAATAAAAAGACCCTTTTTCTTTACAGAGAGTCAAGAAGCCTTGCAAGCACTTCTCCTCCAATAATTCAACTTTCCTGAGTTTACGAATTGAAGAGCAAGAGACATTTACGAGGAAAAAACACTACAGCATGTCTATAAATATTTCTGGGTTCCTAGGATGGTGTTTGATGAGCTCACAGACCCATTTGAGATGCACCTTCCCTGAATTTGAACACCCCAGCAGTCGACTTACGACTACGGACTACGCTGCTGAGAAGTTGGATCTTATGGAGTCTTCCCGCAACTGACGGTGCTTCCCGATGTCACACTCTTCTCGAGGTGTTCTCCGTTCAATGGTTATCCTGTAATTTTTCCTGGGGAACAATGAAGAAAAATATCATGAATGTAGATGATATTCTATGAGCATTAATAAGAATAAGAATGTTGTATTAATTCTCAACAAACACTAGGGCACTTCAGGCAGATTTTTCTAAAACAATAAATCTGACATTTAAAGGGGTCATTAACATATTAGATGTCATTGTACTATAAAAACATTCTGTAAGTTTCAGAACTCAAAACTTTGTCATTAGTCTAAAAACAGCTTATATTGAAGGCAGTCTGCCAAAACGACAGCTTTTGGAATGTACTACTCTGTGATGTAATAGTGTGGATAAGCACCGCCTCCGCAGAAGAAGATCAGCGCCTGCTTTGACGTCACTGCCTGTTTAGCTCCACCCACTGATTCACACATGTAATGTTTACAAGAGAGGCAAATGCGCAGGTCTATGCATAAACGATAAAGATGGCACTAAAGACAATAAGACGTTGTGCAGTGCCAAGTTGTGGAAAAACAGTCTTTGTGTTGCCGATCCCAACATCAGGAAAAAGTGGATGAACTTTATTTTTAATTAAGATCCAGACCGAGTCAGTAAGAACTTGGTCCTTTGTTCGCTTCATTTTACCATGGATTCGTTTACAAACAAGGCACAATTCGATGTGGGATTTTCAAAAAGATTGGAACTAAAAGACGATGAATATAAAAGACAACTATACTGGATCTGACAGAAATGTCGCAACACAAGTGCGAGTAACTGTTTTCATTATGTGGTCACTGTTGCTTTGTCTCTTCTTACAGATCGTTTGATATGTCAGAATTATGAGTTTGATTATGAGTTATGCGTTTTGACCTAAATCACAGCAGCGTCAATCTATGAGGAATCTACGCTGTCAAACATACACAACTATTAGCCAATCATGGCAGTGGGCGTTTACTTCCGAGTCTACAATCTGCCACGCCTATTCAAACAGAGCGTTCTGATGAGGGGGGTTAAAAACAGGACAGAAAATAGCCTATTACTTCTAAATTATGTTTTTTGATGTAAAAATCTTGATAACATTATACGTGGACCTCAGAGAACAGTACAAAATAAAAAACAGAGGCAGTTCATGACCCCTTTAAATGCCAGACACTTCATACCATTATAATTAATCATGAAAAAAATAATTGTTTTCGGTGTTCACCTAAAGAAGTAGAATGCCAAAAGGAGAGCCGTTCCCAGAATTCCCCCTACTATTATCCCAGTCACTGCCGATACACCTAGTCCACCTGCTTAGGAAAGAAAATGAAACCATTTGTAAAGAAAGCAGCACATCTATATAATTTTCACCTAGTGTAGAGCAGGGGGTTTTCAAACTGGGGTCTGTAAGGAGGTGCTATCATTACTATTATAAGTAATAATAATAAAATCATTGTGTTCTTTGCCATCTGTTGTCTTAATTTTGACGTAATCATGCTGTTACAAAAAACAAACGTCAGTCTTGAAGCAGCAGAGGTAATTTACATGATGGGTCACTGTGTTTTGGGTGTGGAGGCTCTGGTGCTGTTCGCAAGGAGAACCATTCCCTCTTAAAGCCAGGCATGATCTGGAAACTTCCATTGGTGCCGAAGTAGCTCATGACAGTCTGAAGGCATAAAAAAACATTTATCATTGGTGATTACTTTGCATTTCTTCATTCTGCCACAAACATTAACAAAATCCTACAGCTAAGTTTCAAATGTCTGAATTTCAGTTATTGTCCTGATCTTTTTTTTTTGTGTGTGTAAAATAAAGCAGAGATGATTATGTGCACATACCTCGTGCGTTCCTGCCTCTGGGTCTGTCATCCTAACGACAGAGAAATCCCCATTCCGGTCACCACTGGCATCTAGAGACACCTGGCCAGCAATGCCTGTATAATGGAATGCGAAAATTAATTAGTTTGAAGAGTCAAACATTCCAAGGAAAACACCAGCAAGCGTCGACAAATTCCGGGTGGGCAATACAACAGGAAATCTCATCCGCCTCCTGCTGTTTTTGTTGGCTTTGACTGCAGAAATGGTCATTTCATCTGTACATCTGTGTTCCTGAATTCTTGAGATTTTTAAAATATTATTTCATTTAACAGGAAAACATGACCCTGTTCCTGATGATTCTGGCCGAGCAAAACATTGTTATTTCACGTTTAGTTGTCTTGCTGTGGTCATTGAGACGGGTCTGGGCCGCAGACATGTCTGAGCACTTATTTTGTAAGGGAAGTTTAATGAATTACAGTGGCAAGAATACTGCCGAACCCTCTGTTCACAACTATAATAATGGGAATCAAATGTGGTGAATAATAATGGAATAAAATAGGACTTGGTCAGTGTTAGGATTCCAGTGTTCTCTTTGCACAAAATATACATTATTATTTTCCTAATAAGAAGCTTAGAGTGTAAAGTATCGTTTAAAGGGGTCATGAAATGCATATTTTAAATTATTTTATAACGTTTCCCGAGGTGCACTTATAATCTTAGTATGCTTTTTTTTCACCAAAAATGATCATAATTGAAATATAAATGGACATTTTTTTACCCTGAATTTAGCTCTCTGATTTGAATGCTCCGTTGGAAGGGGTGTGTCTGATGTGAGACTTCAGTGTTTTTACAACAACAGCTACCAAGTTTAACTAGTTGTGAAAAGCGCGGATTATAACATTATATTTAGAACTACTCCCATTGCATCAAAGGTTGCAGTGCTGCACTGTAGCCGAACACAGTCATGTCTACTGAGCACATGATGCAGTGATTTCCTTACTGCAACACAATTTCTGCAATCTAACAAATACTTTCATCATAATTAATACAGTGAAAACAATGCTTGTTGAGACTCGTTGAGCAGAATAAACTGTGCCATTGATTACATCAGGATTGGTTTACACACTACCAACTGGAACAGTGTAAAATTGATCGTTTAGTCACTGGCGTGATTCATCTAATGCATAATTGTTTTTTTTTAATCTTTCTTTTCCTAACAACAGTAATGCTTATGTGATTGATGGGCAGACATGAGTTGTTCAAAACTTGATTACTTACGACGATGATGCATGTTAAGGAGCATGTTAAAGTGAAATGGTGTTGTCATGATTGTCCTGATTTCAAATTTAGGCATTTCACAAGGGTAGAAAAGAATAATTCATGTTTTAAACCAGGGAGTTAATTTTGAAACTTAGTAACCTCTACATATATGTGAAAATAACAGGAAAATAATGATTTTCCATTTTAATACATTCTAAAATGTATATTATTCTTGTCATGGCAAAGCTAAATTTTAAGCATCATGACTCCATTTTTCAGAAAATATTTTAATATGCTGATTTGGGATTCAAGAAATATTTCTCATTATTATTAACGTTGAAAACATTTCTGCTACTTACATATATATATGTATATATGTTTTCAATGTTGTAGGTACTACTAAAGTTTCATGTATAAAACTGTTGCTTTTTAAATACACTTTGTTTCCTTTAAAAAAGAAATTTCTGTACCCAAACTTTCATACATCAAACTCTCTCTGTTACGCAGTGAAAACACTCAGTGGGGGTGTAATGCACACATGCAAAATCAGCCTGACTAATTTTCTCATGTAATCACCCTATTCTGATACTGTCTGGCTGGTGCATCATCCAGACATGCAAATTAGGAGGTTTCACTTGATTACTAATGAGTTTGCTGCCACTGTTTACTTTCTCAGTCACTAAACTTTAACACAAAATTGAACCAGTCAGCCCTCACGCTTCTCTGAGTATATATTTGGCTTCTCTGGGTATGTATTTGCATTTCAGAACTACAGCTGCTGATTAATGTTTGTTATAAAATGCAAATGACGCCCGGCACAGACCAGTGGCCTGATTTCAAAATATTAAGTAAAGAAAAAAATACAGCAAATGTTTTGTGAATTACCTTCAAATGTTCTGTTCCACATGCTGTGAGTGATTTCCAGTCCATCCTTTTTAGTCAGACCGTTACTTATCACCTCACGCAAGGCAATTGCATACAGAATCAAAGCATCATGGAACCCCTCCATAAACATATTGACCTGCAATGTAAAAAAGTATAAGTTTATGTAAATGTTTTATTTATTATTTAAATAATAAATCACATTCTTCACAACAAGATTAAATAATTATAAATAAGTAAATTGTTATAATATATTTTATGACTTAAATAATGAACAAAAATTAGAATATATTTGCTGTATTCATTAATTTATGCATTTATTATTTATTTTTACAGTATACATACAGTATACATTTAATTTTCACATTTTTTCTTTTAATTTTTTTTAGATTTTATTTTTTCCAAATATTTGGACCTCCATAGCTTACCTTTCTTTTTTTAACAAACAAATTGAAATAGAATTACAAGATATTATTAGAAAACTGTAAGTAAATGTTATTGTGAGAGAATCCTGAAGCAGCTTATGTATCAATATTATATTTTAGTTAAACTGCAAATGAATGAACAACTGCATACAGTGTTTTCTAACATCAAGAGTGAATAAGATGGAGAGGATCCATAAACAGCACTGTGTTGTTCAATGAAATGTTAAGCAATTAAAAAATAATACCGGCTACCCAGCTGCCATGAATACTGAAAAGCACGTACTAATAGATGCTCATGTTATGATACGGATTAATGGTCTGTTCCTGCCGCAGAGCTGTATGCTGCATGTGTGCAGCCCAAGGCAAACAATAGTAAAACCTAGGGCTTAGTTAGTCTGCAGCCCGGGGGAGATTCGATAACCGGCTGCCAAGATTACTGTATATTTACATTCACCCTCAACTGCCTAATAAGAGTGAAACAGCAGGAAAAGCTGATATAGTCATATGACTGTTTATATACATATTCATTTTTGGAAGCGTGAACAGAGGTGAAATCTCCAAGCATTCAGACCATAACAAACCCTGCCGTGTTTTCATACAGAGCACAGCAGCACAATGTATCGGACTGAACATTCCTCATGCAAAAAAATGTCATGCTTTCTCGTTGCGAAACAAATCCTGCTGATATTTAAGATTAGGCACTATTGGTAACAGTTTGTGTAAAACTGATGCCATCTCAGTTCAAGAATGTGATATGAAAGGAATATAGAGGAGATTTTGATTAAATTTCTATTATTTTAACTCAGAAGTTAAAGGAGAGGTCTCGAGGCCTGTCACTCACATTGAGATTTGTGGTTTTCTTTCACAGTTTGCAGCACCTTTAAATGATAAACTGATTTCTTATGTACCAAAAATAAATAAATCCACTGTAAGGTTTTCTTAACTTCTTTCAGTGCCTATTTAGCCTGCACATTTCATTTTTTGTTAATTAACATATACTTTGACTAAAATCAGACTGTTATTTATGAAGCATGTTCCATGTCATGTATCATTTAGTAGGCTATAATTCATGTCACTTTTCATTTTATATATATAGAGAGAGAGAAGAAAATGGCATTAATTCACAGTTGGCCCAACTGCAGTGATTAAACATGGAGAAACAAATATGAAAAATAAATAGATAAATAGATTAATGACCCACTGGGGCATAATGTTTATTTCACTTTTTTTTCTATTTATTTCCATATTTTTTTTATTTCTTCACCTATTTCCTCAGAATGGAATGCAACAAAAAATGAAAGCCAATCAAATGTTTGGACAACTTCCATTTTCTGGTCATTTAGAATTCAATTGCTGCAGTAGCACTTTTTCTCGTTGATTGAAGACCACTCAAAACATTACATAATGAAGCCTTTCCGATGAGTGGTAAAACCTCTTCAAATGATGAGAATCAAAGAGAGTCATATATTTTGTGATGACCTGGTAAGAAAACCTTCACAGAAACACAAAGATCTTATTCTGTATCTTTGTACCACAGTTACACTATACTGCACTGCTTATATACTGTATATCAAACAGACCAAACTTTCTCTGATCATTATTTATAATGAATTACAAGATTAGACAGAGAAATGTGATAAAAGTTGCCTTGAGAGAATTTCATTGGCTGTTATTGCAGGTTCAGTCGAACTTGTGTGTGACAGTGTCTATTCTGAAAACAGCGACACCCTTCATTGTTGATCAAATGGAGATGACTGAGGCAGAATGAACTGTCTGTAATAAGCCTCTGACTTCCTTTGTTTGTCTCAGTTTAGCCATTTGGCCACAGTGTGTTCAGTTCCTGTGAGAGGGTTTTAGGGGTCCTTAATGGTCAGCAAAGCGGTTGACTGCATATCTTGTTCTAGATAAGGATTATTGAGAGAGAAAAGAAAGAACCAACCATGGGTGGCCTAAATTCACATTTGGTCAAGTGTATTGAGTTTGATCATTTCTAATGAATGTTCCTAGATTGCCTCCTTCTCAGGTTGAATTGTTTTTTTAACAACTTTGAAGTGCTTCTGCTCAAGTATATATATATATATATATATCTTAGAGCCAGTTTCCAAGCATTAAAACCTCATTAGTTGAAACCTGACCCTGAATTGTCTCGACTTTAGTGGTGATTAGATTATGCACACCTGAGGAGATCGGTATTTTAGAAATGCTAAATCTGTGAAGAATAGAATTTCTGGGGATTAATTGAGCCTCAATGGTTTTGTCATGCTGGAACTTGATAACCTGCAGTGACGCACAGTGAAGGGCGAACCGAAGTTAGAGGAAAATAAGTAACAGATAAACCTGAGGGCCAACACATGATAACTATTATGAAGTAAGATAAAATACATGTCACTCTGACATTCATACTTTGCTTCTTTTAAAGAGATGATGTTTCTCAGCTAGGAAAAATAGTTAATGATTCTGAGGAATGTTGCCTGTTTTTAGGATCATTTCATCCGAGTGTATTTTGCAAGTGAAAAATATATAGAAGGAACTTTGGATAAATCCAATTAAACACATAAAACACGAAATACATTACAATGTAAAACATAAAACATGTTCCTAATGACTGTGGTAATCCAACACACCCACCTACTGGTCATCAGTGCGTAAAAATGCTTAGCATTTTTCACAGACTCAGTCATTTTAGAGTTGCTAAGGACATAAGGTGGGCGGCGCCTTTGGATCTAAAACAGCACTTTTTAAATATCCGTATTTTACGATTCTTTTAAAGGTCTTACTTTGTAGCTGGATTATACTGTAGAGTCGACCTTCTAGAATGTTAACAGTGGAAACTGTCATTTATCCAGCAGATTTACGTTCAGCATATGGGGGCTCTTTGCAAATGAGTATGGCTGCATTTCCTGGCAGCCAGTATGAATTGCTAAAATCTGTGTGGATGCTCATAAGAACACCACTCACTGTAAGCCAATTCCAAAAAATGTATCACCTTCCTTAATGAATAAAGTGAGCATTCTTCATGCAGCTCATTAATTCAGCATGTACACCGCTGTCAGAAAAAAAAATGGAGCAGATACAAGCGGCAGCTACAAGGAGAAGGCCAAGTCTGTGAAACATCACATTAGCCTGTGCTTCTGTCAGCTACGGCTTCTGCTTCTCTGGGAAGTGTACTCGTACAATGAAATAATTGTGCTCGGCACACTGAAGTCTTGACATTCATATTTGGAACGAGAATGGGCTTTGTCTGAATACTTTTCTTTCGACATGATGGTGGTTCCCTACAAAGGTCCAGCTCAAGTCTTTTGTGGCTCCTGTTGATACAGCAATTGAGCCAGTCAAAAGTGGCAGGGCCCCCACTGAGGTTATTAACCTTGGCACTTCGATTCGTCCACAATTGTTTGTTTCAGAAAGACAGTTCCCGCTGTCTTCCTTAGAAAACTTTGACGGCTTTTCAATGGAAGCTGACATGATGGGGACAAAGAGCCAGACCAAAATATGGGGCCTGTATGGAACGCCAAGTCACCCCATTCAAAAGCACTTAAAGTGTGAATGCACTGTATTTTGACTTTAAACTGGGTGAATAAATGAATCAGCTGCTCTTTGAACATTGCAGGCCACAAAGTGGATGGAACTGCAGGAAGGGGGCTTATGATTGATTGAATGAGTGACTGATTTGCCTGTATATTGCTCACAGGGGACAATGGGGAAGGTGTATTCGAAAATAGTCAAGAAAGTTCCACAACATTTTCACGGTTGAACGTTTTTCGATTAATCTCTTTTGCATTCCTCTCTAAAACATCACATAAAATTTTGAAGTATAAGTAGAATGGTTTATTTTATCGGCTGTATGTAAACATTTAACAATTAATGAGGTGTTGTATAATTTAAATGTATAGAAAGTGGAAACGTGAATAGAATAATTAAATATCCAATATCAATAGATACACATTAAAAAAACGGCTGATAACCAATATAATACCAATATATTGTGCATCCCTAATTTATCATTTATAAAAAGGATGAAGAAAATATTTGTAGGAATTTAGATCTGCAAAGGCTTGACCAAATTAATATGAAATGGCTTTTGAGCATGACTATTCACTATTACATATTTTTATCATTATATTCAGTATTTTTGTTTCAAAGACTCACGTACAGCACTGCAGCCTTCGCAAACAGGGATGTCCGATCGCTGTAGTGACTTTTTCATTTCCATGGAGAAGTCTTCAAACTCTGGCTTGGTGGACCTAAGCAATGTTACAGTGTTGAGAAAGCTGTAGGCAGCCTTGGCCTCATTGTCATATTTGTCTCCTCTCCTCCAGGATCCGTCCCCTGTAAAATAATGTGGTATTTTTATTGTATTCACATGAGCATATCGCAAGATTTGCTATAGAAAAGTACATCTCTTAAAATACGGACATTATACAAGCATGTTTCGCCTGTTTCTGCTGATAAAACCTCAATGACAATGGCTGAAATATCTATTCTGTTACTTTTGCTGCAACAATGGGGCTTTTAGATATGCACAAGAACATCAGTGGAACATCCTGGATCTGCACACCAGACAATATCCAGGCGCTATTATGTTGAGCCAAATATCTCTTGAATGTAATCTCTATCAAGCAGAAGAGATGGGCCTCTCTTGCAGTTCAGTGTAGATAGCTTCATTGTGCTACAGGGTCATAGGACAATCTCGTCTGCCTATGGCTCATCTTGGGAATAGAGATAAGCTCTGTGATCAGTGCACAACAACCATGAGTTCAGTAGTGGAGCTTTACCATAGGAAGAGGAGTTGAAGAGCTCGATGTTGAAGAAAATGTGGTTGCCACCGGTTAATTTTCGTCGATGGGCAGCCAGCATGAGGTCTCGGACTGTGTCCGCCTTGGCACACATGATCACCACTGCAAAAAGAGACAGAACAGAATGTTATTTGTCATTCAAAACAACAAATTCAGGCTACCACCACAACCAGCGGCGCCTGGTTCATGTTTGTAATGTTAAAACTATATTTATGACTAGGGTTAGTAAACAGGAAAATTATAAACAAAATAAAATAATTCAGAAACCAAATGATTTTCATTATTTTTTGGTCCTGTTAATGGTTCTCACATGTGCTTTCCACCGATGAGGAAGGAACACCATTCTAAAATTCTGTGAAAGTGTTCCTTGTGTTACTATTTAACACAAACATACAGCACACACAGTAAAGTCAGATTCTCAAGCAAATTACTCCTCTGAGCCAGTTCTTTTTGCTGAATCAAAAACATACAGTGCAACAAGTAAAGCCTGATCCCTGAGTGAAAGTCTCTTCTTAAGACAGTTCTTTTCAATGAATCACAAATCACAACTTATGAATCACTTGGTGTAGTTTCTCAATTAATCCGACTCACTGAATCTAATTTCGCTATTTTATGACTCCATGAACCAAAAACTGATACAATGTTATGGTGTACTTAAACTAAAATTTAAGTTTTTGTGCTTTCAGTATGAATATGTCAGCCTTTAGGATATCTATAAGCTAGTGTGCTCAAAACACTGACAAAATTCACAATTAAAAGACAAACGTATTCAAAACTCACTCTCTCACTTCAATGGATTAATGATTTTAATGATATCATTCTAAACTTCAGCTTCTTATCAGTTTTTCTGACCAGTTAAATGCTCTGTAGAATCTGAAGAATCCTGGCCCTTACACTATAAAAGACGCTAAAGCTGCGGCCAAAAATGGTAATTTATTTACACATTTGTTATGTTACATATAGCGAATGGCACCTAATGCATTATATAGGGAGCGATTCAAACATGCTTTCCATTGGGGATGTGCACTGCACACACAGTGCTCCAGTCCAGAGACACAATACTGCACATACGACACGGACCACAAAACATATCCAACCCATTTGAATTCTGCACCGAATGCTGTGTTTTAAAGCACAATGGAGGAGATCAAACATTGCAAATGATTAGACATCCTCGCCATTATAAACAGCGATGATGAAGAGCAATGAACAGCAGGCGATGAGCTGCATGATATGTCCCACCCAAACTCAACACATTGAGAAACGCTGTGCTTTTCAAGATCCTTCAACTGTGAGAACTAAATCAGCCACTGACTGGTTGTTGATATGATAATACTGTATGTAACAGAACGGAATTGTTCATTTCCTTACGATTCCCATTTCTATTTATGGCAGACAATATAAAGCACTGTGTTCTCATAACATGTGCATTAAGTTATTATCGTCTCAATTCTGAGAATATGCTTAGTGCTGTTAATTTAGGATTAATTATGACCTTTATGCTACTAGCCAGTTTTACAAGAGCATATGGCATTGATTTAATTATGTAAGCACAGGCTCATAAGTACCAAAAAATAACTTATTTTTGACCTGGTCTAACAGAAACACAGTCTGAGGTACAAAATATTTTCCCATGGAGCAAGGAGGTAAAAAATAAATAAACAAACAAGCAAACAGAGGGTTTTTTTTAAAAAAAAAAAAAAAAAAAAAAAAAAGAAAAAAAGTTGCAAAGTGTCCCATAAATAGGAAGATTCAGAGGATTGGAACTTTCCCCACAGCTCAGTCTGTGTAACGCGCTGCTTGAAATATCCTCAGCTGAGTGGGACAAACTTCACCTCAGTATTCCTGCACTATAGCACCCTTTAATTACAGAGTGCACAGTACACTACAGGCCCTGTGTTGGCTCTCCAGTGATTCCATGGGGTAAAGCTCCAGCCAGCAATATTTCAAAAATCTGGATTTTCCCACTGACACTAGTTACAAATGAGCTGAGGAATGCAAAGAGGCAACACATGGCACACTTACCGTTGGTTGCGCCGCATTTAATGCACCTGGGGGTCTATATAGAAGCATAGTGTGAACGTGCACATGGAAATAATATCACTGTGCAAACTCTATGCTATATCGCTACTGAGTATAAGGGTTTACTGTCTTGCCCCTCTGTCTGACTTTGGCAGCATGGCACAGAATGCAAAATAAGCAGGGCTATAATGACATATCTCTGGCTTAGTAAATTCCCTCCCTGAGGTCCACTCTGCAGGTTTCCAACAAGCCAGTTTGTGGTTCAGTGCTCACATCATTCACTGTCAAAACACTGCAACACCGTATGCCATCCTCATTAAAGTGCCTTATCTATGACATTTAGCCTTGGCGTGGATCATAACTTGGAATTTTATGTGTCAAGCAGTCAACAGCCAGATGAGTCATTCTTATCTGCTTGTAAAGTCTGACGTCATGTATCACAGTTCCAAACACTCTATCAGATGCCAAAAGCACACAACAAACGGTGCTAATATTCACTCACAGTGTGCTGTAGTACTACCCTAACATCATGATCCTAACCTTTTTCTGAAATCACAGACGGCCAGATAGTTATTCATCTGCTATGAATCGATAAAATACTTGTGTCCGTGACTCCAGAGACTGTAGTGTACACTGTACATTTTTAAAAGCTTGGCTTAAATGTGTGATATGAATAAACTGGGCTTCTTAAATGGCTCTTGAGACCGTATTTTCAGTTGAAACGAGTAGAGGTTTGGACATGCATCTGTTGCAAAGCCCTAAAGTTGATTCTGATTGGCTCAGCCACAGTTTGGAAATTTTACAAAGGTTTTTTTTTTTCTTCTCACAATCTTTCATAAAACAGCCGCTAAAACATACTTTTAAATCAGCGCTCATGTGCAGGCTGGGCCATGTCATTAAAGTTATGTGTATTTTATTACATTCGCCTCAGCTGTGCCAATCGACACGCCGCAGCCTCGTGCAACAGGTTGAAAACCACTTAACGAAGACTGACAACAACAAAAACAAGGGCAACGCAATGGCCAAATGAATCAAATCAGGCGTCACAGGAGCTGGAGATTGTCCCAATGACGTCCTCTACAGATGACTGCAGGCAAAGAAAAACTATTTGGAAATCTGCACTGGCTTCTGATTATGAGAAACTGTGTGAGAGAGTAGATGATGAATGCTGTTATTATAAGCAGCCACATAAATCAACTTGCTTACATGCTTGTGTCACTGACCACTCCAGGGGCAAACAATGAACACTGTTGCAGTATGCATTTTTAAATTAAAATGAAATATTAATAAAGTAAGCCATTTGTTGTAAAAACATATACAAACTTGTAATGTGACAATTGATCATTTATATTTTATACCAAGATACTTTGCTATCTGTACTCTATCAATACTCACTCCTACAGTATGTACACCAGTGCAGCCTTTTATGAGCCCCTGAAAACAAAAAAAAGTGTCTACCATGCCTGGAATACTAATTCTAATACCAGCAATCTACCTCATGGAAAAGGCTGCAGCATTTAGCATTCAAAATATATGCTAATTTATACAGTGGCTACATCTACAATTTATGGTAATATAAACACAAACTTTTATGACCAGTGCAACGGCCATATATCTGGTCATTTTTTATGTCTTCTTGAAGCAGACGAATTCTGATCAATTTTATTTTGGAAAAATGGGTGCCTTAGTACTAATCACAAGCTCCTCAAATAACATAATACTGAACTGCTGCCATATGGCTGTGTTGTCAACTGGTTGGCTGCAATGCAAAAAATACTATGCAACTAGCCATAGTTAAGATAGCAAAAATAAATAGGCTTATCAGCTTTTAAAAAGGAGGAGAAAAGCTTCTCTTTTGATGTTGACATCAAATTAAACTGCACAGCATTTGGCCACAAACTGAACTGTCAGTTGTTGCTTAAAGTCACAAAGTAACTGAAGTAGCGACAATATTTTTACAGTATTATGATGTACATCTGTGAAACAGATAATTGCAAAGAAAAAATGTATGAGCAGGCACTTGGTTCTATCCATTGGTTGTTCACTAGAAAGAAGTCTGACGTTTCACCGGAAGATACAGTGATGACATTTTGATGGAAAATTACAAGCTCAAATAAAAAAAATGAAAAAAAAAAAAAATGACATGGGTGGGCACTGCCCACATACAATTTAAACAATATAAAAATGACGGCATTTCTTATAAAATACTCATACATCTGCAGAGAAATGACACTTTGGGATGGATCCTATGCAGTTCAATGTTATACTTCAGAACAGGCTTGAAACAGATGTCAGATTTTGCCCTGAGTGTTTGGGTGGTGACCTGAAAAATGCATCCCGTCACTGAGATTCCACATTCAAATCTCTGCATGGCCTGTGATGGGCAGATCAAAGGAAGTATAAATGTCATCATTCAAGCAGCATTCCATACTTGTACCTTTATAGTTGCTGTGGGGGACCGCAACATGTCGAGGACCTTTAGCTGCTGTTAACTGGTAGAAAAGGGAAAGAATTATAAAAAGCCTCGAGAGGTGTAACCCTGGCATTGTTAGTGTCAAAACAGCCCCAAGACAGCATTAACCTCCTACCCCGTTTCAGTCATTCCATACTGACATTTGCAGAATTGGTGGAACACTCCTTTATTAATGACCAGGGTTCACGCAATATGCTTTAGCTTAACAAACCCAAGATGTTCATTTTGACGCACACAACTGTCTTAGGAAAGCGATACAGGGGACCGGGCCTTCTGCAGGGCCCCTGTATTGAGGCATATCTGTATATTTTCTAAAATCTACAACATTCTTGCTAGGAATGTAAGAAATGCACTGTTTATGAAACAGGATCGGTAAGAAGGTCCACAGTCAGACTTTCTGAAACAGCACAGATTTGGGGCAGACGGATATGATGTTTAAAAGCAGGCTGAAACAGCAGACAGCTCATAGTTTTGACACCAGGCATATCTTTTAGCGCCACAATGCGTCTAACACTAATAGTTGCAGTGCGCTCCAGGGAGGGTGTAGCCTCTCTGGTTATTAATAATCAGCCAGGCAGACAGCGCATGACTTTACTCGCCATGAGAAAAGCTGTTAAAAGTGCTTGAGGATGTCTAGAGGAGTGCTAAAGCCTACAATTGCTTCTCAAAATTCCAACAGCTCTTGCTCAGTGTTGACCGCCTGTCAAAATTCTGATCATTTTTTCCACAAGCTTTCTTATGGACTGCAACTGACCTCTTGTCTATCTTTACAGATGGGGAGACCGAGGATGAAAACAGCCCTAGTTAGAAAAATATCTGCATTTGTATATGTTCTATATTGCTCTTGTCTGATGCACCATCCTTGGCAGTTTAAAGGGGTCCTATTATGCTTTTTCACTGAATTTTAGTCAGTGTGTACTGTGTATGTTTAGGCATAAAACGATCTACAAAGTTACAAATGTCAAAGTCTACTCCAAAGGGAGATATTTCATTTTTTTGAAAAAAATCCCTTTTCAAGAACTACAACGAACGGCTCGTTTGGACTAAAAAGTTGTTTCCCTGTATTTGTGACATCACAAAGCAGTCCATTAGAATGTCATTGAAATAAATCCTGCCTCCGGAAATTCGAATGCACGTTTCAAAATCTAAACCCGGTGCTGGTGTTTTTATACCACTGTATTTCTGAAGGAAACCGACTGTTTTCATAAAATTTTGGATGTCATTTTCATTTCATCTTGCATGTAATGTCAGATAAAGCAGTGTTTGTGAGAGGAGCTCTGCTTTGTGTACAGCGTTACCGGAGAAACCTCTATCTCTCCCGCTCCAACAGCGCCTCCTGCTGGCAGAGAATTAATTTGCATATATATGCCGCCACAAATAGAGTAACTCTGTGGGACTATGATTCATGATTCAACTATATAACAGTTTCACTGCAATTCATGTTATAATGTTAGAATTAAAGAACAATAAACATAATACATATTACTGTTGCACTTATCTGTACATGGTAAATGCAGTTATTTTTAAGCTGTTGTTGACATCCTATCTAAAATGTGATTTAGCCAAAAAAACAACAACAATAACGTTTTAATATGTCTTGCAATACCCGTGCGTGCACAGGTTCTGGCGATCCTCTTGTTCAATATTGTCGGGGTCTGAATTGATATGGCAATATTGACGAACTTGCTGTTTTGGCAAGGGGCGGGGCAGTACTGAAACACCGTCTAAGCTGTTCGCCAATCACAACGCACTGGGACAGCTAACCAATCACAATAAATTTCGTTTTTCGGAAGGCGGGCCTTCATCAAACCTGGAACTAATCGAGCCGTTTGTGCCAGGCTGGGGAGGAAGGTATTGTAATAATGTAAATTGTGTGAAAAATAATGCGATTTTCGAACCACCAAGCATGAGAGCATGTTCTAGTACACCCCCAAAACAAAATGAAGACTTTGTAAAAGAGCATAATAGGACCCCTTTAACATGCTGTGGATTAGGATTGTTGTTCTCTTTAATGCATTATCATTTGGTGTAAACACCACTTCCAGAAAACTAAGTTCCAGTTTAAACTAAACATGAACTAATAACATAAGGAAATGTGTTGACCAGGGGCAATACTTTGCAAATCCACCCTCTTGACCTGTGAATACCGGAGTTGAGTCACTGCTGGTGGAGGAAAAAAACTCTGACTACACTGATTTTTTTTTTAAGCTATAATATTCTCTACAATGTTTTCCCAAAGTTTTGTCAGTTACGTACACCTACAGTCCCATCACTTAGGCTTAAGTACTGCTTAAGTATCTATTGACACAAAATCTGAAATGTGTTTCCTTTAAATCATATTATACAGACTTTCTTTTAAAAAGTGGGGCTACAAACAGTATTTAAATAATGTGCTATTAATTTATATCAATTAACATAATGCAACAATAACAAAAATTAAGCCAGATTTGAAGTGTTATGCCCTTAATCATATTTGCCTGGTAACCAGTATTTTCCCAAAAAAAAAAAAAAAAAAAAATCACATACAACAGTTGTTAGTAGCTTAACTGAAGGTAATGCTGCTTAGAATGATATAGGTCTTCTTGACGCATCTGATCCCAAGGCCCATGCCCACTCCCATACATCATATTCATTTGCAATGGGAAGAAAAGGTTATCCCGAATTATCTTGCTACTGTGATTTTATTTGGAAAAGTGTAATCTCATCTATTTAGTATCAATGTGGGTTGCTACCACTTATGATCTAGGCTGGTAAATGAAAGGTAATGGGTTAAAACCCAGCAAGATGCCATCCATTCCACCTTCTGGCAAGAAACTTCTACAGGGGATTGTTCTTTTAACAAGTGTACTCTAAGACACTTTTGACATCTGTGGCAAGCTGTTTTATTTCTCAAAGCTAATTGTCAGTGAAACCTAAGTAGATACTTTTTACTAAGAGAGAAGAAACCACAACTACAGTAGCACCTAATGAATAGTTACCAGTAAAACTGAAACAGGTACCAGCAACTATTGGAATTCGAGTGGTTGATAGAACCACAGTTTAATGCAATTTATTGGCAAAAACGTACAGGTAACAGTAATAGTGCACATAATGAATAGGTACTAGCGACTAATTAAATACTATAATTAAGCATCATCAACGTCAAATTCATAAATACTAGTATGAAAATAAAAAAATAAAACTACTACTAAAAGCAAAACAGATACTGGTGCATTTTAAGAAATAACTGTTAAACAGCTTGCCATAGAGCGTGTGGTAAATGAAAGACAATTAAACGAGTACCTTCGCTCCCGTAGACGGACGAGATGATCGCGTCGGCATCTACTCTCTCCTCCTGCGAGTTGAACACGGCGTAATCTGTGGCGATGTGGTACTCCGAGAGCACCGTAAAAACCCCCTCCATCGTAAAGTAACAGTTTCTCTCGTCTTTATCGTCGTCGTAAATCAAAGATGCAGTTCTCCAGCCGAAACGTCCGAACATCGCCTGAAACGTCTCGGCCATCTTCAGGTAAGTTGGAGCGATTCTCGTGAGATGCGAGTACTCGGTGTTTTTCAGGCTGAAGCCGGTGGCCAGAGCACCTGCCGAGATCACGGGGATGTTCCAGTGCGACGCCACTCTGACCACCGACGCGGCCGTGTACTCGCACACCGGACCGAGCACCAGGTCGGGACGCTCGTCTCTCTGCTTGTCCACGATCGCGTACAGAGCGTCATTCCCGCACGCCACGGAGTTCACGTACTGCACGCTGAACTTCAATCCAGCAAACGGCTCTGCTCTGCCGAGGGTTTTTATCGCGTACTCAATAGCCGGAGAAACTCTCTGGTGGGAGAACAGGTATGTGTTGTTGTGAGGCAACATGACCATCACGTCGATGCTGTCAGTCAGTGCACTTGTCCTGCCAGGCATCATGAGTGCTACCCAAATGGACAGACATAGTGACATGAAACATGACATCTTTAACACCAATGAACGAAGCAACTGATGATTTTTCTTTTTCTTTTTGCAAAGCTTTTGAAAGTTTTTTTTTTTTCCCCAAGTAGATTGTTGTATAAATTAAGACGTATCCTTAATTAATGAACTTAGTATGGCAAGATCCCACTCTTTCTGTTTATAAGTGAGTTGTGTCGTGAGTGTCTCCAGAGCCCCTCTCTCTTCCCCTGTCTTCTCTGGGTCTGTGTCTAACTCTCCGCTTCCCTGTGTAATTACTCTTGTTAGGATGTGTGAAGTGTGCTGGTCACCACACACGCTGCAGTCTAGGAGCAATTTTCAAGCATCCTTTCATTATTATTCTTGCGTCATCGCTGCGAAGCCCGCCCCCTCCTTAAAGCTACAGCGTCGAAATTCAGGACGGTCCAGGTAGCGTCAATATACATATTATATTTTATTATAAAGCATATTTATAGACAACACGTGTGAATCCAAATGTTTGTACAAATTCAGCCATAAAATGCAACAAAGCCATTAAACGAACAAAATCAATATTAAAAGCCACAGAATAATAAGAAGTTTTAAGTTCAGGTTAAACTGAGCAAAGAAAAGCACACATCATTTGGAAAAGGAGACTATTCTACCAATTATGGGTCACAACTGAAAAGGCTCGATCTCCTTGGAGTTGCATTTATGGCAGGGACTGTTAAAATTAACAGGAATAGAGAGACAAAAAGGTCACAGATGCATTGGGAGGTAACCAGTGAAGAGAGGTGAGAACTGAAGTGAAGTGTTTCTTAGTCCTAGTCAGAAATCTAGCCATAGCATTTTTAGCCCAACAGCATGTTACAGTAATCTAATAATCATTGCCTTACAGTGCAGTGACATAAATTAAAAACATCATGCTTTATAGTATCAAAAACAAGTATATGTAATTGTATAAATAGTACTCCTGTCATAAAAGTTAACAAAATAATCCCTATTGTCTGTATTGTAGACTGTGTGGCATTCACTATATTATGGGCACATCAAATGTTCCCCCAACTCTCACCTTTTCTTATTTTTTATTTTTTTGGTTCACCCATAATTTTATGGAGAAATCCTTTTGTTAATTTTATTTCCTTTCAATTTACTAATGCTGATTGCAGTTTTACAGTAATCGCCTCTTTCAGAGATGCAGCATGTTGGAACTGAAGCAGTAGTGAGCATTGTTGCACAAACACGTTCACTGTCTAGACTATGAAAAATGCCTGTACACAAGAATAACACCAGGAACACAAGCAAGACCCCCACTTATCATGTAAAATGTTCTTAATACCAGCTTCTAACTAGTGTCATCAATCTATAATCTTATGTCATGTAATATGTTGTGTCACATTTTAATAGTGGACTGTTCTCTGTTAGGACTGCATATCCATCCATACAATCGTTGAGCTTTATTCAACAATTCAAGCACTATCATAGTGACATCTAGTGGTAGACATACAGCAACACATCACAGATTTGCCAATTTATATCCAAGTTTTTGAAAATGGATATAATGTAGTTTGGAACACTAATTATATGTACAGTACATACTGTGATCTGTATAATAATATTACAGTGTGAAATTATAATGTTGGATAATAATGCAACATATAGTTTTTATAAGGTCATTTTAAAAGTAGGACTCAAAGTAAAAGCAAGCACATTTCAGAAAAAGAAGGCATTATAGCAGGACAGATTTAACGGCAGGCTAAAAATTACTCAGCCAGGCTCTCCAGACAAAATATTTCTTATTCACGTCACTGCTAAATGGTGCGCTGAGTCTGTGGCTTCAGTCAATGAGAGTGTTCTGAATCCCAGCTCTTTTGATTGCCCCCATAGGTATTACACATTCAGACTGGATAAATAAAATCATTATAAAGATAACAGCAGCTAAAAGATCCGTTCAGAGAACTGCAGCGAAGTACGTCCCTGTAATTATCTAATGGCCAAAGTACAACGACAGCCCTGCTAGACCTACTGTACTCCCAGATAAATATCAGACTCCCTATTTCCCGAGATGCAGTATGCTTGAGAGTGTCTTTTATTCTGTGGTGCTGGGTGCAGTTCTCCCATGGGATTGATATGCTTACTGAATCACAAAATTGTTCCAAAATGCTCCCTAGCCATTAAAACTCAGATAATTATGTTTATGTTCTATCCTTTTGCACTTCCAAGTCAAGTTGTCTTCCCTGAAGTTTTAAACTGTATTGAGAGTATTCATCATTATATTTATTTTTTCCCTAAGGAATTGTATTAATTTTTCTGCAATTCCCGGAACAGACCTGTACTTGTTTTGGGTTTTGCTAATTTAATCGATGAGTTTATGACTCGTCCTCTCTTAAATGTATTAAAGTGCTCACGTAATTGAAGCCATCTGTCAGTGCGAGTAAGAGGGCTGTGTTCTGCATTAATCCTGATTATGCTAGATTAATGTCTCCAGCTTGTGGCCGGCAAAGTTATGGTTTCCAATAGTCAAGAGATGTCAAGCATGAAGTGCCACCTCATCCCTTGATTTCTAGAGGTAACTGTAACCTCTGAGTGGATGGGTTGCTGTTTACTCACACTTCCTTGTAATTTGTTCATGTTTTAGAACATTTATTCAAGGCAAATTGCATTTGCGTCATTAATTTGCAGTGGTGTAAAAATGTTTTAACTTATTGCTCATTTTAGACTAAACGAACCCGAATGAATAATTGATGCATTATTAAAAAGTATTCCATTTATTTAATATGTAAAGTTATCAGACACCAACAGACACTATACGAAAGGTTGATTGTTCTGTCATTGAATGAATTCAGTATAAACATCATTTATTTGTACTCTCACTTTGCCAGCACAAACACTGAAGAAAAGAGTCATAACTTAAAATTCATAACCAGAGTGAGAACTATAGTCTCCAAATGGATGAGACTGGAATAGTGGATCTGTCCAGAAGTGTTCAGGCTTACAAGTGATCTTGTTCTAGCTAGTGGTTATTATAAATTCATTTGATTTCATTGCAATACATTAACAAGGCAGAAATCTGTATATGTAAGTTTGTGTGTAAGGAACTTTCCATGCCTTTCTAATCACTTCTTAAGCAGTTTTTAATATAACCGTCAGGTACCTGCTGAACTACAGTGTGTTTTTAAAGACACCTGCTGGCTGTTTCACTCAACAGCATCTAAGAAAACAGCAATACTTCACAGATTGTTTACAGTAGTAAACAGAAAAAAAAACGAAAGGGATAAATCGCTAATTTTAATTTGAATTAAAACTTCCATTTGAACTATAAAGATGCTCTATAGAAAATAACACAATAGCAGTTTTCAGATCAATTCAGTTATTCAGTGACCTTTGTTTGATAGTGTCAAGCAGAGCAGAATCAATACATTTTACTGAAATGTAGTTGTCTCTACACCCCGCACACCCATTTGAACTCATTAGATTTTTGTGTTACCTGACTCTCAGTATAAGTCATACAGTATAAAATGAGTGTTCAGTGCAATGTAAAATTCCTGAGTGCACCTTTAGGCCTTGGTGAATTTCCCTCAGTGTTCTTTACAACAATATGCGTGACCAAGGTATTTTCCAGATGGAGATTAATCCTCAGAATGAATTAGTTTTGGAAACTCTTCTTCACTCTTAATCATTCATTAAATCTCAGGCTGAACTTTCAGATTTGCAATAAGCACAACTGAACAGAACAGGTTCTTAACTGAATACATTTATTTGGCCTACACAAGAGACATTGGCAAACATGTACTATACATGCACCCTAAGGACCTGTAGTTTAATTTTTAACATTGAATTTATTTTAATATAGCCGTGGTTGCATTTCCCAATAATGGTTTCCTCTCAAAGCATCACCTCACTGTGTTAACACAGATAAATACCTAGAGAATGGTTTTAAATAAGACGCTGCAGTAGTCATGAGTCATGAGGGGGAGAATAATTAGCCAAAATGCACTCAAAGCAGGAGATGTAATTACAGTAGCTAGCCTTCCTTTTAACCCACAGACTTTTCAACACAATGACATCAATACTGTCTAATTACAAGTGTGTTCCAGACATTTGTAGACCTACCTTTATACACACACACACACCAGTGTATTACAGTAGGCACGTATAATAGATGTGTTATTGTGGAACAGGTTATTGCATGTAGCATTATAGAGGACCACACCAATTGAAACTGATTTGAACTACATTTCTAAAACTTACAACATAAATAAAAGAATGAGTTAATATGTTCATTATCAGTTATTGAATATATGGATTTTGGAACTTGCATTGCATTCAATGCAAAAGTATAATTGGAATGCATTGGAAAATGTAAGGTCCACAATAATTCTTACACTGACCCAAGTTTTCAGGGATCAATAACCCTGATCAGTATTGATTTAATCATCTGCTGTTCTGTTAACTTAAATATGCAGGTCTTTGTCAACATATTGACTTGCTCTCCTATTTATGTCAATCACTCGTGGTGATCTGTAAAAATTATTGTCTCAGAGATTCACAAAATTAACATATGAGGAACCGTATATCATTATACAGCTATTGTTGTATATAATTTTGGCCTGTAAACAGTCCTTCCTTTTTATGGTGGTTTAATGCAAATAGTCTTTGGCTCTGTTCCATGGGGTTGCTAAAAGTATGCTCAGACACTATTGTATGTTATCTATAACATACAACAATAATATCTATCTATAACAATGTATATCATATCTATAACAATAACATATCATTAACAATAATATAAACATTATTTATATTCCTGTAAAATCTGTTGGAATAAACGATGTTATGCATTGCATTCAGTACATAATATTAACATGAGTTATGTTTGGTAGTGTACCACCCAGATTTATTTTCAATATACTTGGCAGCTTTTTTTTTTCAGCTGCAAAAATTGGTTTTTATATAAGTGGAAATATCTGAAATATCTGTCAAAATGTGTTTCAAAACCAAAATCAAATTCACCAAAACATTTACTTTTGAGATAAAAACTTGAAGTTCAAACACCTGAAATAGTTGTCTGTGATAGAGTTTGCTGTATGTTTTGAAATCTACATCCCTCAATGCTTTCTGAAACCTCACTGCTGATCATAAATGCCCTCTATTCATGACCTCTCTTTCCAATGCATGGAACATTTCTAGTCTTGTTCTCTTTTTCTTTGGTTCGTTACACTAATTTGATCATCATTCTTTAAAAAACAGACATTCTCTTGAAATGCACTTAACAATAAATTTGATTTTAACAAATTAGATTATTAATAAAGCCAAACCAAGGTCAGGTAGGGTAGAATTTGTGCAGATGACCTATCAGCATTCACATCTTTTGAACAAATTTCTGAAACTGTATTACAGTTTTTGACCACTTTTCACCTGTGGCATATTCATGGCTTAAATTCTGAATATAGACATGATTTTGATGTCATGATTAATGTAATATAAGTGAATCAGCTACACTGATGTTATTCTGTATTGGTGGTGATGCTATTTTTCTTTCAATCACCATTGCTTTATCAGGTGTATTAAGCCACCCAACTGTATTAGTGTTTTCAGTTTACTCAGCTGCCATCTGATGCCAAGCCTAAATACTTTTATGTTTTCATTAGCTAAGTGTTTCTGAAAATGTGAGTGCTATGAAAAATAATGACGATTTTCAGTAAGTTATATGCTGAGTCATTTTTATTTTACAGCGTAATTTTATAGCTGAAACTGGATCATTAAACAAGTTGTGATAAAGATTATGTATTAGGATTAGTATTGTGGAAGACTGTATTTAATAATAGTTTTTTTTTTTTGGTACATTTCTGCATTCATTTCGTACTAAAATATAAGTAACACATGGAGCTCTCACTAAAGGCTTTAAATTATAGTGTAGTTTGGATGTATTTACCAATGATTAACAACAGGTGGCGATGTTAAACAACACATTACTTACACCATGTTCATTTTGTGAATTTTAACCCCACTGAGATGTTTGTTACCTCACATTGTTGGAAGAGAGCTTTTGTTTATATAACCTTAGCAACAGTTACCTCAATATGACAGACAAATTATTATTATTTCTTTTAATCATTGCATTAAATCTCTAGCATGTGTCCCAACATATCTTAGTTATAACTAAAAAGTCTCACTGTTGTTCTAAGATATGCAGACATTATAATTTAATTACTGCATAAAGCGTATAAATTCAAACCTGTCATCAAGAAATTCCTCTGAGAACAGTTCACTGTGTCAAACATATTAACCATCACTCTAGCCTAATCAGTGTCAGTGCAAGACCTTAGCCTTGCATTAACTTGAAAGGATTGTAAGTGTGGAATGATTATCAATTTTGCTCAACGGTTCGAAGGCATAAAGCAACACAGGATTCTTGCAGGAGTTATTGGGGTCAAAAGATAATAGGTTATTTCATCATAATCAGAGAGCAGGGGGTCATGGGAGAAATTACCTGCTGTTCAGTGTTATCTGGGCTAATTCAGACATCAAATGTATGACAGTCAAACTAACTATCTATCTATCTATATCTATCTATCTAATCAGCCTTGATTCTGAGAATGCTGCAAAGGCACCTTTGGCTTCATTACCGCAAAATAGTCTAAAACCCTAAGAACTGTGGTAATGACTAATATACTTTTCTGAAATTATATGGAATTCAATCATAAGTCTGTTTATCATTTCATATAATTACAAATCTTGGATAATTGCATGGTGAAAGGCAATTATATGTTCTGCAGTCAGAAGGGTGTATTTACAGAAGACCAACACTCATAGTGATATTTATCTGTACTATTTAAATCCGTCTACATGCTGGTGTATTGCAATGAATTGACTTTGTATGATGAGTGAACATTGACTGCATATTACACATGTAATAATAAAAAAAAAGATCATTTAAAAAAAAAATCATTTCAATTCAGTACCTAAACTGCACATCTTAAAATCAAATCTGGAGTATTTTCAGTGACCTCATGTTTTAATGCATTGTTAATAGCGGGTGATGATTCTGTTTCAAAGAATTCTTCAGATGCAAAAATGCAATAACACATGAAAGATAAGCAGTTTTAACCAGTAAGCTAAATCAAACTGAAAACGCTATGTAAAAGATATATTAGTGTATGCATCATATAAAGAAATGTTTTCAACAAATGTAAAACCTTTGACCCATTTCCAACTGTCATTCGCGACTCTTGTTCAGAAAAACATAAACAGTGGGTATAAATGTATTCGTACATTTGTTTTGAGGAACAACTCGTGAGTAAGATTAGGCTATAATTACTAGCGTACTTTATCATTTGCGTGAAGCTAAACCCCTCTTAAACTTTTGAATAGCTCTTTCTACATTTTCTATACCTGGAACTCTTAAAGGCGGAACATTCCGTTTAAGTTAAAACGTATAGATTGTTGAAGCGTTCGATTAGTTCCAAATAAAGTTTAAAGCGCTGTATTTGAAGAGAAGCGCGCGCAGGAAGCTGCTCAGCTGTGCTGCTGTTGGCTGAGTGCAGACCCTGCCCTGATTGCCTTATATCCATGTGTATTGACGTGTAGAGAGCAGATGGAGGCAGAGGGACTGATCTGATCTCTAGTCCTCAAAGGTCATTCTCGCTACAGTTACAGCCACTTGTTGCCAAATCGCTGAGAGATCGCGAGCGCGTCGCAAAGCCGAGCTATTTCTTTGCTTTCACGACACACATCTAGATGTTGAGATCGGAATACAACTACTTCTGACTTTGTTTGGGGAAAAAGGTCACTTTTGAGCAAATTCGTCGCATTTGACGGGAGAAGCATGGTTGACAACACAAGCATAGCAACTAAATCTGCACTGGTAAGCACGCGTTTTTGTTCCACGTGTAGAACAGAGATATCGTTATGCTTAGCTTAATTATTTTATATACTTTAGTTCAATATTTAGCGCACTTAGCAGATGTTTATAGACTAGCGCATGTTGGGTTACGCTACACGCGCTGCCCTTTTGCTAGCAACACAGCAGATACAATACACATACATTGTCATGTTTCTGTCACTGAATAATTCTAATTCGAGGTCGTTTTTTTGTTAACATCGCATCAGAAATGTAACATTGCGTGCTTTTACAACTTTATTGATGCTGACCGTCAGATAGACTAGTTGATCCTGTTAGTGGACTCATTTCCATAGGAAACCACGATTCTTAACCCAATGCAACAATCTTTTATCCTATGAACTGTGCTGCACTGATTTGACCGGTAATACCATTTGAACATTTTAATATAGAGTAATTCCAAGATCCCAAGTTACCTGCACTGACAAGTTGACTTTTCCCCCCCGACTACTTTAATTAGCTTACTGATAAGGAAAATTGAGTAAAAATAACAAATTTGGTTTGACAAGTTCAGTGGATGGAAACTAAGTTATGACAACGATCAGATTTTTTTGCATTGTGCATCAGTTACACGTTTTGCCATCTTTAGTCAAGTAAATAGACTAATGCTACTTAATTATTCACAACTAGTAGCTGAATTATACACTTAAGTTTCGACATATAGGCCTACTTTGTAAGTAATTTTGACATATATCTATACTTTCGACCTGTGTATTCTGCTAAACTATAAAATGTATATATAATTTCCGTGAGCAATCTGGCGGGGCACTTCTTGCGCGAATTGTAATTTGGCGCCACTAAACATCAATTATCCTATCTAAAATACTTCTAAACAAAAGCTACAGTTTTGTGATTATAGTTCTGATATGTAAAAGTACAGTAAAGTCATACATAATGTTTTTGTGCTTTATTGTAAAGTCTGAATCTGATCATAATGGATAGCGCAGTTGTTATGGTTAACTCCTCTGACCAACTTTTCTGTTCGTTACCGCCTTTTTAATGATAGCTAAAAAATATGTTCAGACTATAAATGTAACTTTTATATTTACTAAAAAAGGCAAAGTTTTTGGATGAAAAATAATATTTACTGTACACCCCCCCCCCCCCCCCCCCCCACCACCACCACCACCACCACCACCACCACCACCAAACTATTTTGTTGGTTAAGTCTTAATTAAGGGGGTCTGAGTCCACGAAATTCCCCGCAATTCTCCTTCTGCTAAAAATTTGTAGTGACCTTTGCATTCTGTTGCCCACAGCAAGCCGCTTTCTCGTCGGCGAGCGCTCTTCCTCTGCTGGTCAGCTCCTCCGGCGCTCACAGTCACTCGAGCGGCGGCAGCGGCATGAAGCTGGAGGCGGTCATGGAGAACCTGCAGCGACAGCAGGCGGCTCGACTCGCCCTGGAGGAGAAACTCCGCCAAGCCGAGAAGGAAAAAGACATCAGGTCTATGGTGGAGTCGCAAATTCATCAGCAAGCTATCGCTTTCCGCCACTATCAAGCAGCGGTGAGAGGAGCATTCGCTTCGGGAGCCCCGAACCCGAGCTCCGGTCACCCACACGAGCGCGCAGCCGACTCCGACATCGACGATGAGGATGAAGACGACCCCGACCTGGACCGCGGCATGGATGATGAAGACCGCGACTTAGAGGAAGATGACAGTATGAACGAGGCTGGAGGGGATGAAGATTTGGAAGGACCCCTAGCTCATTACCCACCGCGCCTTGCTGTTTATCCCGGTGCCGGGCAGTCTCCAAAAAGTACCCCGATGCACCTGTCCAGAGTCCAGCCAACCTATCCAGCTCCAAGTCAGGCTGAATCACCGAGTGGTTTGGCACCACAAGCACAATCGCAACACCACGAATGGACCTATGAGGAGCAGTTCAAACAGGTATGTTCATGAGTGAGATCTGTAGATAGATTGTAGTAATGCACTCTCATAACCATTGAATGTGCACTCTGGTGAACTCTATGGTGATTACTAATGTGTAAAGTTTGAAAGCATGAAGTGAGCTAGTTCTCATCATAATCAACAAAACTGAATCATTCAATGGAAACAACATGCTTTTAGGCAGTGCTAAAACTTTAATGATTAATCTTAATGTAAACTATACTGTCCAGACACTTGCATCATGCATTGACATTATATATTAAGTTAGACTATATCAGGTTTAATTGCTGCTTCAGTGTCTTGTTTCATTATTAGCAGAGACATACAGTCTGCACTAAAACAATCCCACTTGTAAAGTTATGTTTAATTGCTGCTTTACATTTTTATATAAAATCAAATCTGCAACCTGCAGTAATTGCACTTTTTTGACTACTTTGAATTTAATTATGATGCAAAAAATCGATTAATTGCTTAAATTATTTAAATTGTCACCATTTCATAATTTAGGTCTAAAACTTGTTTTTGCATAGCGCATAAAGAACAATTATGTTTTTTTAAAGTCTTTGTTGTCGATGTGCAAAATATTAGTCTGTTTAATTGGTATTGACTGTTCTATTTAAAACTATTTTGGTATGAGTACGTTTTAGTTATTCAAGGTGGCTTGTACACCTGTACACTGGAAATTCAGGGTTATGCGTAAGAATGTTTCATAGTTATGCTGCAGCAGTTTTGCTCCACTGTATTCTCAAGGGATAATTTAGAGTGATAGACTGAAAGTGAGGCTCTTAAGCAAACACAGATCAATACAGAATGAGCCTGGATGGACTTGTCATTCTTTATTTATGATAGATCATTCAGAGACCTGGCCAAATGAGACATGCACATTAGCGGCTGCATTAGTGTAAGCACTGGCTTAACGTAAGGGGTACAATGCAGTGTGAATAAGGACAGCTGTTTTGATTTAACTTTATGAAATGGAGAAAAACACAGCCTCAAAATTATCTATCTATCTATCTATATATATATATATATATATATATATATATATATATATATATATAGTTTGGTTTTCATTTTCAGAAGTTGTGTGTTATTCTTAGATTTATAAAATTTTAACAAGAAATACAAGTATATACTGTAATTTTTTATCATATAAGAATAATACCAACCACAATATTTGCTTAAAAAAAACTGAAGTGTTACACAACATAAATAATGTTGTTTTGCAGAAGTCAAGGACATTCATTTTGTAATCGCTGTTGAGCTATTTGGACAAATCAAGTGAAATGCAGAAACAATGAAAGGATGCCGATGGCATTTGGCAGACTGACTGGAGCCACTGTAATGGCTGTTTTCAATACTTTAAAAAACTGTCTAAATGCTATAAATGCCTTCTTAAAATAAGAAAGGCTTTTTAGAGGAATGTAAAAATAGACTGGCTTGTGACCAAATTCCTGGTGTCTGTATTTGCGAAAGTAATTAAAACACTAAATACAGACGCCTTTTTACATGGAAAGAACTTTATAAGTCAGCTCAAAATATCTTTCATTTATGTGTCTGTACAATATTTCTTTATTAAAACTAAACCCAAAAACCTAAATAACTTAGTTATGAAAACCAAATTAAAGGTCTTATAATATTGTACATTTATTTTTCATTTAGTCAGGCTAAAGCTGGATGTGTTTAAAACGTCTATTTGCACTGATATTAAAAATGAGTCATTCATCAAAGAAAAACATAATAGATAGGAGAGAGAGCCAGACAGGGAAGGATCGGAAGAGACAAAGTTAAACCGGTGACCATATGGCCGTTTATTGTCAAAGAAACAGTGAGGGGAGAGGAAAAAAAAACAAGTAGTTGCGTGAAGTTTTGGCAGGAATGCAGGAAACTAGACCTGGTGGCATTCCAACCTGGCTCCCTCCCAATAACGCTGGGATATCCCTCTCAGGCTGCGTATGGGTCGGCTCAAAGCCAAGCCATTACGAAATAGGAACAAACTGCATACTTCACTAAAGTCTAGCCAGACAAACATATTTGTATGTGTGTGTGCGTGTGTCCACAAAGAGAATCACATTCTGGACCAATATTGTTGTACACTTAAATATTTACTGTCGCTTTCACTTTTGTTTATGTAGTGTTTGTTCGATGTATGCATTGAAATACCAGAATCATTGCATTGCACTGCACAATGTTTTTATTACTTTCTGTCACAAAATTATTAAAGCTGTGTTTTTCTAATTAAGTTATATTTAAAAACATAAGTAATATTTGACTTTATAATTGAGATTTGGGGTTGGTAAGATTTTTAAAATATTTTTGAGTCTCTCATGCTCACCAAGGTTGCATTTATTTGATCAAAAATACAGTAAAAACAGTGATGTTGTGAAATATTATTACAATTTAAAATAACAGTTTTCTATTTTAATATATTTTGAAATGGCATTAATTCCTGTGATGAATTTTCATTACTCCAATTGTCATTACTCCAGTCTTCAGTGTCGCATGATCCTTCAGAAATCATTCTAATTTGTTGATTTGGTGCTTATAATAAATCTTGAAAACAGTTGTGCTGGTTAATATTTTTGTGAGAAATGTGCTAGATTTTTTTCATGATTCTTTGTTAACAATTTTTTGTCTTTTTTATTTATTTATTTATTGAAATAGAAATATTTTATAAAAGTCTTTGCCTTCACTTTTGATCATTGTAATGCATTCTTGCATTAAAATCTTACTGACCCCAAACTTTTGAATAATAGTTGATGTATTATCAAACAGACTCCAATTTAGAGTTAATATGCTGGATCAGCAGGCTCTATATATCACTCTATTTAAAGCACATATCAAATGTTCACTAAAATACATAGTGTACTTTCTCCCCTCAGCAAATATCATCTTTTGATTGCTCAGTCTGACCTCCACTTTGGTTTCGGGGCATATGTTTGACCCCCCCGTCTCTCTCTGCCATGTTTTGCAAACATAAAAAACTCAAAGAATGGCTTTTTCCCATAACATGGGTTTTACAGGGCTATAGAGGGGGCTGGGCAGGGCTGAACGGGGTGGAGGAAACCCGGCAATGGTGTTTGGTTTCACTACATAAGCTTGTGGAAAAGGAGGTTTGTCTGTGCTTCTCCAGTCCACTTTAGTAAAATTAGTCTACTAATGTATTGTCTTTTGGCTCAGAGGGTATTAGCACTCTCTAAACTTTGAATTCTGTTTGTTCTAAGCTCAGAAGAGACAGTTTGGGTATTGAATCCTTTAGAAATAACAGTTAGACACCTGTGTAAATTCAGAATGATCTTTTTGGATTTTTAAAATGCACTTCTAAAGAGATTAATAAGTATCAAGGCAGCCAGTGATGACCTAATTCACTTAAAGGTGCCATAGAATGGAAAACTGTATTTACCTTGGCATAGTTGAATTATAACAGCTCTGTACATGGAAATGACATACCGTGAGTCTCAAACACCAATGTTTCCTACTTCTTATGTAAATCTTGTGAATGCAAAAGACCACTGAAAAATAGGCGAATCAGAACATAACACCGACTGTGACGCAACAGTCGGGATCACTACACCCCCAACATTTGCACATACCCGCCCATATTCTAGGCCAGCCGAGCCTGCACAGCTGAATCATCAGTTCTGCAGGCAGGTATTTTGAAGAAACAAGGAGGACAATAGCGAAAATGGCTGTGCTTGGATTGTGAAGTGCAGGGATGTGTTGGTGTCTGTATTCAGAAAGGCACGAAAAAACAAATAACGCGTTCTAATAGAATAACGCGAGCCACTAGAGACATGGTTAGCTGTTTGCTAGCAATAGCCTGTTACAGTACATAAGATTTCACTTAGCACATAAACAGAGTAAGGAGAGATGACTAATAGGATGATGGCGATTGATTTATAGATCCCGAGCATCACCGACAAGCATCTGATCTTGTAAAATGTGTGGTAAGTAGCTACTGCCGCTGTAGTTTACATAGAGCACGAACGATCGCAAAAGTGAAAGTAAAACGCGATCGTGCATTCAAAACGGCTCCCTTATGCCCGCGATTTATATCAAAGTCCCTTTTAAGGAAAGTCCGTTCACTCAGCCGCCATATTTGCAACGCCTCCGGGCAGCTTAAACAAGACCAAGTCCTATCTAAATGAATGGGGGAATCCTGAGATCTCAAAAACTGCTCGCTGAACTCGCGATTAAATGACATATTTCAAATCAGCAACAAAATATGAAATGAACTGCCCCATAAATGTTTTTTCTTATGCTCAAATAGCGTTTAAAAAGCTAATTTTTCAGGCTAGACCAGCCAATGCGCATGCGTTGTTCCAACGCGCTTATGACTGCGCAATGTGCGCATGCGCATCGGCTGCTCTATCCTCCGGTTTCTATGGGAACCGGAGCTTCTAACGGCCGCTGCAGTGACGCAATGAATTTACCAATCAACAATTGGCTCTTTCATTTAGAAGGCGGGACTATCCCGCCATATTGCGCGTTGCAGTTTCTCCCATTCATAAGTATAGGAGTGAACCGTCTTTGTATTTCTATAGTCTGTGTTTATATACAGTATAATAAACCAACGATATAACTACGAGAGAACGTACCGTATTGTCCCGAATATAAGACGACCCCCCTTTTCCCAGATGTACTTTTTGGAAAAAGGCTTTTTGAAAACCAAATCTTGTGTTTTACTGAGAATTAAATTTTTTTCTTAAATTATTGTAATATTGCATATTTTTCCTGTTTTAATTTTTGTTTTGAAAGTATGGCAAATACTGGTAAAATGTACCAACAATCACATTTAAAAATATACACTTTTTGATATACCATAAAAATAAAAGGTAGCCCATCTCAATAATAACATTTAGTCTATCCATCTCATAGTAGCCTACCAAAATTGTATTAACAGTAGAAGTGAAATCTTTTCTGTAGTCTTCAAATCTGGGTACTGTCTTATGTTTTAAAATCACTTACAGAGGAAGTTTGTTCCCATCAGGCTAACATTACAGTCACGACTCATGCCACTGTAACCTTTTCTTTTTCTTTTGTTTTCACTCGCGATCTTCTAACATTAACACACATTACATGACGTATTTCTTGGAATGCTCATTTTATGTGTTTTTGGCGCCACCTATTGTTGTGGGTGTATTATTGACATGTCAAAGACTAGACCCCGAATATAAGACGACCGCGTTTTTTCAGATGTATTTCCAAGAAAAAAACATTGTCTTATATTCGGGACAATACGGTATTTAAATATATATTTTCCTCCCTGTATTTTCTTCCTGCTGTGTGAGCCGCACCGTGAAACAGCCAATCAGAGCATAGCCGCACTGTGAAACAGCCAATCAGAGCAGAGCTCAATATTATTATTCATGACCCTTGCAAATAAGGTAATAACAGAGCATTTCATTCTAGGGGCAAATCCTAGGGTTGTAAATGGACATGTAAAACCATTTCTGGAGAATTTTTGACCTAAGCCACATACCTTCTTTGTAGATATCAGAGAACAATTTAGAATATTGTATCAATGCATTCTATGGCACCTTTAAAAACACTCACAATTAAGCAAAACATCTCTTGGAGAAAATAGGAAATGAGGCAATTGTGAAATCACTGAAAGGAAGACAAAGTTCCCCCTCAGACAGGAAAGCAAAATAGTCTTTGTGGTTAAACAAACGTTGTCACTGGTCAGGGGTTTAAAGATACGCACCTCTTTGTTTTGCTGGACACTTTTGTGAAAAGGGGTGGGGAGGGAACATGTGGAAGTGAGAGACAGAGGCTATATGCGGCCAAAACAGCCCTAGCCCATGAGCCTCTGCGGTTAGTATGTTGATATAGTGAAATGGCCTGTCCTAATGTCTTCTCAAGTAACACACTTCAATTCAAGCCCTTTAATACCTTCATAAAAATGCTTGGAGCCCCTTCTTTGAAATCGACACACATACATACACACACACACACACACAGTAACTCCAGTGTCAACACGACATTCCTCGACTTTACAGGCCTACTCCACCCCTACGGTATCCCCTTCTGTTTGATTTCACTGCTTTGCTCATATGTTTTGGGGTCCTGAGAGCCATTAAGTTCCCCAGCATGTAGTCTCAAGCTAAAACACATGCATGGAGCCAATTCTCCATATGGCTAAGAGGTTGTGATTTTTACCCAGCAGCACTAGCCTTCTGTGGTATGAGCTAACCCAGGCCTTCCGACAGCTGTGGCAGGTTCATTTTGGACGTGTGCTGTCAGTGGAAATATTTAATAGAATTCCAGTCGTCTCAGTTTTAGATCGCCTTATAAATAAGAGCCTGCTTTAGCTGTGTCCAATTGGTGGCCTGTTATAAATCCATGTTGAACATGTCATCAGCAGGTGATCTGATAATCCTGCTCCGAACATTAACCATACTGAACATTCAGAACTGGTAACAGACCCACACCTCGAACTACGTCAGCGTCTTACTCACTGACTGTAATCACAAAAACAGTCAAACGTCAAAGTGAGAGCGTTCCATTTTAATCCTATGTTTGTTGCTGCCATCACACAAACTCGAAATGTATGCAACGTTTTTTTCCATAGCTTGACCAAGAGGCTGATAAATGTGCATGTTTTTATTTAAAAAAAATAATAATAATAGGTTACACTTGTATTGGTGTAACTATTACTATTATAACTACAACCTAATTATATATTATTATAACTACAACCTTTCTGTTGTAGCTTGTAAAAGTCAAAGGGTAATGAACAAACTCAGCAAATACTAATATGACGACCCCTCCCGTCCAACACACTTCCAGTGCGTTTATAAGAAGTAACACCTTTTCGGAGCAAGAGTATACCCTGTTTTGCATGGTACTGTAATACATACCATTACCCTGTTAATGGTCTCCATAGCTTTTCAACACTTTGCCCTTAATCTGAAGAATGAGGTGTGATTTCAAGCAGTTGTAGACCACATGGCATCATTTAGAAACACAATTTAGCGTGTATGTGCCCTGCGTGATTTCCTGTATGCTGGAGTTAAGTGATCAGAAGACAGCAGTGGATTTTGCAGTGGAATAACTAGCCGAGACCGTAAAATGTGTTTTTGTGTACTTTTTATCAGTTCTAGAGCAGAAACATACTGATAAGCACACCTAGATTCATTAGGAGAAACATTCACTCACTCT
This sequence comes from Spinibarbus caldwelli, assembly GCA_039654775.1. Lineage (NCBI taxonomy): Eukaryota > Metazoa > Chordata > Actinopteri > Cypriniformes > Cyprinidae > Spinibarbus > Spinibarbus caldwelli. Next base: position 25,164,945 of record CM077223.1, on the reverse strand, counting down.
TGTCTAAAACATGGGAATATCATTGCTCATTTATTAGTAGTGAGTCATAAATTGATTTCACAATACACTTTGTGATCATGGTTACCAGGCATAGTCTATGCAAAGTTCAGGATATAAACAAAATGTTCTGTTCACTTTAGCTAGATAGTCTATATACAGTACCTGAGCCAGTAGAAACATCCTCAGATTGTACAGTGACTAACCTTTGACATGCTTGTGCAATAATTGTGATTTTTTTTTCTCATATTGAGTGCAGCAATGTCATACATGATCATTAGTGGTGCATGTGACATATTGTTTTAAGGTCATTTACTGCGCACTCTGCGCAAGGTTCATCATACATTTCTCTCTGTACTTGAAGTAAATTAGCTATTAATGGACATACAGAGCAGTATTACCTTCAGTTCAAGAGTAATGGTCAGTAAAGGAATGCCTAATCTTTTGCAGTGTTAGGCTAAGCTGAAAAAACAGCAGTAAAAAATGCTTTTTATCATATTGCATCATCTTTGCGTTTTGGTTTTTGCTGCTACTTAAAGCATTTTATTTTCTCCTTCTGTTGGTATCAGTGAGACACATATGCAGTGATTGTTGCAGGCAGCAGCTGAGGTCTCATGTCATCAGTCTTGGCCCATATGGCCTCACGTGTCAGCGTTCATTAAGGTGAAGAGTTGTAATGAAAGATAGGGAGGAATCAAGCATTGAGTGTCTTAGGCTTACGGTCAGAATCAGATACTCTCTTTACAGGATTAACTTGTGCTGCACATCCCCCTTTCTTATAGATCTCCCACACTTACATACTCACACACACATTCAAGTACTTGGACAAGTACTTGGACATGTCCAGACAGCACACAATCATATAACACCGTGTCCTAGCTACACTCGACGCGGCAAGATTCCGGTGACAAACAATTTGGCCGTCCACACCAGACGCGACACAACAACGCGACGCAACAGAATCAATCAAATACACAGCCAATCAAAAGCGTATGTGGGCGGGCTCTCTCTGGAAGTGCACTGCACTTGCAATGAAAAGGATAAGTTTATAATCTAATTCATAAATATTAAACCTTTTTAAAATTAAATAGAGTGACAGATACCATCTTTGTTATGAAATACGCTTGTTGGTTCGCACCGAGTTTGCAGTTTTAACGTACATGTTACAAAACCTCTGATTAACATGGAAAAGATGCCTTTTATAGCGTGTCGCGACGTTGCGTGTAGTTAGGACATTGTGTAACTGTGTTCTAACTAGGTCTGATGCAACAAGTTTCTAATGACAAGAAATTTGTCTGACCACACTGAGCACGAAACGGCTGCATGATGTAATACAATCACATTCAGTAGATGCGTTTTAATGTTAGGGAAGTGCAAAACTAACTAGTTGGTGGTTTGCCTAAAAAAACTGGTTGACTAATCTCTATAATTTGGCCATCGACAGAAATATTAGTATGTAGTACTTTTTTAGTATTTTATAGTCATATTATGTCAAATTGTGCATCTCTACAAACAAGCACAGAAAACCTGCATTTTCATTCGTAATCACCATTTTTTAAATCAGAGAAATCACAATTAGATTTTTCCCCAAATTGTGCAGCCCTAGCAGATATACAAAGATTTTCTATCGCTTCTTGTTGTGGTTTGTGATGACAAAGTTTACATGGAAAAGTTTTCTTTTATTCTACTGAACTTTTTTTTTGTTGTTGCTTTTTTGCTTCACAACCAATTAGCTAGGAATGTCATTAAAAGTGTACAGTTATAATTGATGATTGCACACTCTAAACTTAATAGCGATGTTAAACGAAATCTGTTTATTTAGCTAAGTCTGTTTGACATATCTTTGGGTTAGTTTTGTCTCTGTGTAAAAGAGTAACGCTAGTAGTAACACCCTTTTCCTCAGCAGTTGAATCATTTATAAGATAGAGGGTAATCTCAGCCTGACCCATTCAGTCTGATTCAGAGACACACACAGGGCTAAATATCACATGTAACATTAGTAAATTAGCTTGTTGCTTAATCCCACAGGAGATTTTTGGATAATGGAGCCCAGAGGGCAGGTTTTTTGGGTTGAAAAATGGACTTATGAAGTGAATAGAAGTGGAGAAGAATGTAAGAGCAAAATGGAAGTGGAAAGAAAAAAGAAAGGCCTGTTGTCTGTGAATGCAAATATAAAATGTTTATGTATAATCCAACTCACTTGCTTGTTAGTACAACGTCTGCTACTAAAGCAACTAACATCAGAATCTTTTTGTGTTGTGACCTTTGTTTTGTTTAAAACAAATGCCGTCTTTCTTTGCCGGCTCCATTAGCATGAGTCAAATGTAGTTCTTTGTACCTCTCAGTCCGTGATTTCAGTTGTGCCCTTGACATGTGTTCAGTCAGGCCAAGGCAGCGGGCCAGGGAGGAAGCTGAAAGATTCGAGTGTTGCTTTCGGTGACGGTGGCTCTTCGTCTCTGATTCAGGAGGTCAGTAATCACCCCCACCCCCTATTCCTCATTTCTGCTCTCTTTCTGCTTCGTTCAAATTGCACTCACACCCCCTTTTACTGGCCCCAGGCCTCCCTGTAACAATCCCTCCACCCAAACAGTAGTGACAGTCGGAAGAACTTACGCCTGTCTTGATGATAGCGGTCAAGACAAAGACCATTTTTCTGCCAGATCAAGCGGTAGTGTGGAATCTTTGTCCAAACTCTAGTGAGTCATTTAAAGGGGCAGTTCACCCAAATAAAAAAAGTTTTTGTTTCCATACAATGAAAGTCAGTGGTGTGCTGTGTGGTTCTGAACTATGTTGGCTTTCATTGTGCGGACAAACAAAACACATTTTTTTAAGATATCTTAAGAAATGAAGATGACGATTTTCATATTTGGGTGAACTATCCCTTTAAACTTCTTAAATCAGCTAAACTGCTTACTAGTGTAGCAAAATAATTTTCAACTGTCAATATTCAATACTGTTTTGTTTAGTTCTTGGGTTGGTTCAGGGGTAGATTTAAAGCACATGCATGAACGCAAACATTTTCTTTAAACCATGTGAAAACATTTAACGTAACCTGATTCATTTATGTGAGTGAAGAATTAATTCAGCTGCTAAAGCATCAACAAGCCACTTGTGAGACAAAGTGACGTCTGTCCTAACTCCATAGTTTGATACTATCAAGGTCCAATTTAATCCAGTGCTGAATGCATGAATAAGTGCTACTCAACTGACCGGTCAGTGCCCTACATAGTTCACAACCCACATGCAGCATAGAAGGCCTGCTTTGTTTTTAATGGCCAGCAATGAATTCAAGGGTCAATTAGAGCCTGAATTCCACATGCATGTGATACAACATTCCCCACCTTCATGAAAGAAACCTCAATTACAGCGGATGCTTTAATGCAGAAGACAGCTCTGTTTTAAAGCCGTTGATCATTTCACTCATTTAAGAAGAGCAATTTCAGTACTATTGCCATAGATGTCATTGACTTCCAACTGACTTCCACAGCTCCATGCTAAAAGATTTGCAGGTCAGTAAAAGAGACCTCTGCTACGGTAATGGAGAAACAGGGAACAATTAATAGTTGAAACAGCATCAGACGCCTCTGGATCCCAGGGATTGTTTATTTTACAGATTTTGCCCTGCACCCAATTCCTTTCCTGCTGCTGTAAAGATGATTTATCAGGTCTGAAGGGAACTATCAAATATTTGAAATGAAAACAAGCTTGTGTTGGGTTTTGCTCAGAGGGTTTGTGTTTTTTCCGTCTGGTTCAGTTGTTAAAGAAGGCCGTAACCTAAAATATTTACACTCTAAAATAAAAAGCAACAGCGAACACTCATAGAAAAAAACAGCCATTGAAATGTGGTTTGTGAAGAACAAAGCAGTAGGGGTAAGCAGTATTTTTAAATTCATCTTAAATGTCTGTTGATGTGATATTTTTAATTTATTCCTCAAGCGCATATCCTCAAAAGTAGGAAGGTTTGATTTCTTCCAGTTTGTCGGTTATGGTGAATGCATTGTTTCACATGCTGTTTAAAAATGAAAAACATTTGTAAGGACATTTATGTTTTCATCATAAATAAATCAGAAATAAGTTTATGCTGTTTATAAGAAATGTTAGTTCAGATTTTTCATATTTTTTGATGAGGTTTAAGAGCTCAAGATAAATTATATTTTTAGGTGTTTTTGAGATGTACTGGTTATTTTAGTGTAATCTATCTTTAAAGAACATATCATTATCACTGAATGCAAGTTCGCAGTGATTTATTCAATAAAATTTTTTTTATTTCTAAACAGTGAGAGAAACATTTGGAATCATAGAAAACATATCTGTATTTCAGAAATGTCGATATTTTCTGCTGTATAGCGTCAAAGAACGTACTCCAGCAGGAAATCAAATAACACAAATGGATTCTACGGAAATAATGATTTTTGCTGCATTTTATGTGAATTATGGTAATAACAGACTGTGTTGAACCAATCAAATGCCAACTGTCAGCAGAACAAAAAGAAAATGGACTCTGACCTTCAGTGCACAATAACGTAAAGAGGAAAAAAAATTGTGGAAGATTTCAATATTGTGTAAGAGTCTTAAGTAAGAGTATTGGGATCCTCTGATAGCGTCTATTGAATGTTTGTACGGCTATGTTTACCAATCACACTTCTTTTTGTATTTCACTCTGAACTCAGTTCCATTCATTGGTGATAAATAACAGCACTTCCAAAGAGGAAGGGGCAGCTTGAAATGGACTTCTTCTGTAGATATGGATTTGATATTTTTCTATATTAAAAAAAACCAAAAAAAACATTCAATTTCTGCACAAAAATGTCCATGTAGAATTAATTAAAAACTATTTAACTATTTTAATTCCCTCAGATTTCTTCAGTGTTTTGCTTACACTTTTTGTCTCCATCTTCCTATAGCCATTTTATTCTCTTAAAATGGCTATAGGCACTCCAGCTAGTGTCTGGTTTATATATAGGTGAACACAATTGGATTAATAGAGCTAAAAGTCATATCCGTGTAATACTCTAGATCCCTTCTCGTCCCTTCCTCCCTCAAAGGGGTACAGGGAAGCAATCAGTAAATTCTGATTGAAGTCCTCACTAAATCAATACAAACCAGATATATCCCGTAATGCCATAGATCCACAGCTGACCTACAGTGTCGTACATCCTCACTCTGGTTTGCCCTGACTATCTTTAACCAAATAGCACATTAAATGGGGTGATAGAGCAAGAACAGATCACTTAAAATAATATATGTCAGCAGTTTGTTTATCCAATGAACAAAAAGCAGTAAAAGATAATGTAAGATGATTTTCCCGTATTCAAATAAAAGTGCAGCCATGCATAATTTTTGTGTATTGATGAAGTTGTTGGGATCGAAACATGTCCAATCATGATTGACCGCACTGTTAAAAAGCAGCCAATGTTATCAACAGAGGACATTATCCACTTCTCCTAGGATGAGGCCTAATGAAGTTAAATAGAATTTTGACAAGATAATGGATTTGTTTTCCTTCCTTGATTCCATTCTCTCCCCCTCAGCGCTCATGATAAACTGTGTAGAAAAGTACTGAAAGGGAAACGGATTATACAAGGCTGTTCGCAAGGGGGACAAAAGATCAATAATGAACCTTTTTGAGAAAAAAGAGAAACATCCAGTGAAGGCCTCTACGATTTGGGTTCAGAAACTAAATTCTTAGCATCAGAGAAACCCTAAGGCTTGGCACTGGATCTGGCCCCTCCTCAGGAGGCGATCGCTGACCAATAAAAATTTACAGCACATAGCTGAATTAAATTTAAATTAAATTAAATTTATAATTTTAAAGATAGAAATATTTTTGTTCTAAAAACCCATCAATCTGCTTCAGAAGACATGTGTTAACCCCCCGGAGGCGTATGGGTTAGTTTTACGACGGAGATATGTGATTTTTGGAGCTTCAAACTAATAGCCACTATACACCAGCATTACCAAGCTTGGAAGAGTCAGGATAAATTTTAAATCAACTCCGACTGTGTTCGTCTGAAAGAAGAAAGTCATATACACCTAGGATGGCTTGGGGGTGAGTAAATTATGGGGTAATTTTCATTTTTGGGTAAACTGTTCCTTTAATTTTTTTTGAAAAAGACCAGCAGTGTGTATTTTGTCACACTTTTAATATCAGTAAACTATATTGTTGTACTATGTTTCATTATTAATGTTGGGTCAGAACTAGGAGTGGAACGGTTCAACTTACTCACGGTTCGGTTTGTATCACGGTTTTAGAGTCACGGTACGTTTCGGTATGGTTCGGTATGTGCTATGTTTAAGGAAATATACTGTCAAATAAAAATAAAGAAAATAAGAATAATCTATCTAACTACAAGCAACAGCACAAATAAATACAACAGAGTAAAGATACAAATAAAATAAACAGTAATTTTCAGGTTTTTTTAGGTAGGTCTAACATTAGTTTTTTGGTACAGAAATTGAATAAAGTAATCAAATGTAAAATAGCATTGCATATTTTACTGTATAAATTAAAGATTAATCTTTATTAAAGTTACAAAAGCTATTCAATCAAGAGCAGTGAGTGATTTCCTTGTTGTTGTTGTATGATTAATATTAAAGGGGTCATATGACGTTGCTAAAAAGAACATTATTTTGTGTATTTGCTGTAATGCAATGTGTTTATGCGGTTTAAGGTTCAAAAAACACATTATTTTCCACATACTGTACATTATTGTTGCTCCTCTATGCTCCACCCTTTCTGAAACACGTCGATTTTTACAAAGCTCATCGTTCTGAGAAGCGAGGCGTGCTCTGATTGGCCAGCTATCCAGTGCGTTGTGATTGGCCGAATACCTCAAGCGTGAGATGGAAATGTTATGCCCCTTACCGTATTGTGATGCCATGTCCCAGCGCGACGACACAAAAACATTAACCCATGTTAAACCCACAAAAAACCATTACAAACGAGGCATTTGTTGCATCCAGTGGGGACATAATTACTGATTAGGGGTGGCACGATACCACTTTTTCAGAACCGATACCGATCCGATACCAAAAATTCTGAGTATCGGCTGATGCCGATATCGATCCGATACCAGCACAGTTTTTTTTTATCAGTGTAGAATTTCTGTACCTCAATGTGTGTTGAACTGATCATCACTCTTTTGTGTTACACACAATCTACTAAATATAGACAACATTCTAATAAAGAAAAAATAACAAACGGGAAAAAAAAATTATAATCATAATCGATGACAAAAATACTATTATAAACTAGATTAGTGGATAATTCAGTACTAAAAGTTACTCTAGAAAAATCATGAGTGCACAATCATTTTATAAAATCTAAACTTTTAGTGAAAAAAAAAATTTAAAAAAAATTGTTGGACTAAATCTGGTAAAATGTTACACATTCCTCTTTTTATGATTGTAAAATACATCCATGAAAAAAGTAATATATTTATATATAAATATATAGGGCCTATTATAAAATTAAAAGACATTTCTTTTATATGTATAGCACAGTAATGAGGCAGCAACATATGATAGATAAAACGAACAAGAAAGGCTATTAATAATCTGTCACTGTGCAAAAATATCTGTGTGATAGTTTATTGAGCCTTTTCTTTTAACAGTTTTAAATCTCAGTTACTGTGCTCGTGAAGAACAAATTCATAGTGCTCTCTACTCCAGTGTTGTGATCTAACACGGTAGAAATGAACACAATTTAGAAACAAATCGAAACTCCGGCAAGATAAAGTCCTTTTAAGCAAAACCATTTATCTTTATTTGCAGATCAAGTATAATTTTAGGAACATTGAATCATCTTGGAGAGGGTTTCATCGTCTTGACTGTCGTAACCGAACGCTACACGCAGTTTGAATGCTGAATGGAGGATGACATACAGCCGCAGCGGAGAGAAGAATTTACTTCAACTTGAATTTAATATTCATATGTACCTCATATTAAACTATGGAATGGCTTCAGAACACTTATATAGTGTACGATAACTTTATGGTGCTTTGTGATGCTTTTGTGGCTTTCGTGGGGCTTAACAATAACACAGAATAGTATACACAGAATATCGGATTTTGATCGCCCTCGACTGACCGATACCCCGATCCGGCAGAAAATGCCAGTCTCGAAGCGATACTGATGCTGAATATCGGATCGGCGCACCCCTATTACTGATTATAATGATTATACTGTCTTTTTAAAGCATTACATTAAACATTACCATGTCTGCATTTGTGATCGGAGAAACGACAAACAACAAGCACTACTCTACACTGCTCAAAACTCGCGTTTGAATCGTCAGTGGCAAATTCTTTAAATATGAAAACATACTTACAGGCTGTGAGTCAGAAGCGCCAGACTGTTCTTGCAAAGTTGGAATTGCCCCACTTTATAGAAACAGTTTTTGAGCATAGCTGGCAGGCTACTCCCAGGTTCAGGAAATAGTCCTCCGTAAAATGTGCTGCACACACTCGAATATTTGGGTTGAACTCTTCTGGAACAGTGCTGTAACTACAATTTAACCACTGATTTCTAGTTGTGTCCTCTTTTGAAAGCCCAAACAAAGTAGTTTCGCTTTCACAACGAAACACAGTGTCTCCACGACATGGCGCTGGCGGCAGCAACAATACTACAGCGAGAATAAAAGTCCTGCTCTCTTTCTTTGCGTAAACATTTGGGCGGTGTTTTGCAAATCTCCCCACACCCTGACGAAGACATGTGGGGGCGTGTTTGAGGCGGTTTAAGGGGGCGTGGTCGAGTCTTAACTTTTATAAAAAATATCTCTGGTTTTGAGACTTTAGTCTTTGCAACTTCAGGGATCTTATCTATGCTTGTAACACTCCAAAGAGAATGGAAAACTTGAAATCGCATCATATGACCCCTTTAAGAAAGTGCTGTCATTTTAAGAGAATGCACTGATCCAGAGCATTGATACAGTACATTCAGCCGGCTATGTCTGCTATTGGATACTTACCAAGACGGGCATTTTGACATAATTTTTGCAGGAATTTGTCCCTTCAAACACAATACTTCAGCGAGAGCTTAGTATTTGCGCATGTTCTGAGGCGCGGGTTTGCGCACTTCGGATGAGCGCACGCACAAATCTTCTCACTGCGCGCGAGCTCGTGTCCTCTGGCTCTTAAATGCTTGAACTGGCAAGGCTTAAATGAGTTTAGTTTAAACACAGATATCAACGTGTGCTGTTCAGGTCTCACCTGTGCACGCGCGCTATCAGCACGATGACGGAATAAATGACTGCTCATATTCCAGCACACGGCATTCCCATTGAACAAGAATGAATGGTTTGTCCACATTTTTTCCATCAACAGAAACATACATTAGCCGAACCCTGTTTGTTTTACGTGTTGTTATTTATAGCAAACCATATTACAGATGCGTTTTTAAGTTGAACCGCGGCCCGAGTGTGTGCCGAACCGTGTATGGAGAACCGTACGGTTCGATTTTTTACAAAGAACCGTTCCACCCCTAGTCAAAACAGTAACACACACTCCCAAATCAAGAAAATAATATGTTACTGTCTCTTTAAAATGGCTCCCAGAGAAACATGATCCTCTCTAATCAGCATTTGCCTCTGTGAAATCTAACATGGGCTTGCTGACTCGTCGTTTCTGTTTAGCATAAGCAGAATCTGATGACCTTTGACCTATTTGTAGACCTCACCCCCTCTCATCGCCATAAAACTAGGCTTGCTGCGCATAGATTCCTCACTTTGTCATTGATCATTAAGGAGATCAAAGGGTTAGTGAAACGATCAGTCGTGGCACACACCATCCCGTGAAGGGATTGGTGGAACAGTCCTCTCGTTCTTAAAACCTATACGCTAGTGTGGCATTTGACGATGAAAATATATTGAGTATGTAATATTGAATAACACAACGTGCATTTCTTAGGAAGGTGTGATGTCTGTCGTTGGCGTGTTGTGTGTGTAGATGTGTGTATATATAGTGCTCACCTTTCACCTCTCATCACTCACTGCTCAACTGTGTCTCCATGTAGCTTCAGTGTGCGTTTCTGACTAGCTCATGTTTGTTCCACCTCTTTGTCGAATGCAGGAGAAATGTGCCGTATTCTTTAGAGCTGACCACGTCTCATATTCTCTCTCTTCAATAATTCAGAGCTAGTGTCGTAAAGCTGTTACTTAAAGGCCTCTTCCGTCAGTGTCATTTTGTTGGCTTATACGTTGTGTTCCTGCTGTGTATCATCTGCTTAGACAAATGTTTTATGATCAACAGTAAATTTGACAGGCCAATGCTGTTCAGCAGATCATTTCCAGATGGTCTTTACAAGAAGAAGTGAGCGTGACAAGGATTTTAAAGATATCAAGATCAGTTTCAAGATTATAACTAGTAATTGCATTGCTTTCATTTCAGCTACTGTGTGGTGCTAAAAACTACTACTATTTATACTCTAACTCTATTGTTTGAAAGTTTGAGGTTAAAGGAATTAATACTTTTATTCTGCAAGGATGCATTAACATTTTTCAGAAGTGACAGTAAAGACTACATTTGTTACAAAAGATTTCTAAGACTTCTAAAAATATTAAGCCACACAACTGATTTCAAGATTGATAATAAGAAGAAATGATTCTTGGGCACTGAATCAATATATTAGAGTGATTTCTTAAGGATCATGTGACAATATGTGCCATGTGAAAATATATTTAAATAGAAAACAACCATTTAAAATTGTAACATAATTCTTCTTTAAATGCAAACTTAGTGAGCATAAAGGACTTTTTTAAAAACATAAAAAATCTTACTGACCCCAAACTTTCGAACTGTAGTGTATAAACTATATACAATTACTTGAAATGATATTAGAAAAGCAATAGTGGTGTAGAACAGAACTGCAATGATGGGTGGCAGAAATGTTTTGGAATAAGAGTTACGGTTAATTACACTTCTCCTTTTTGCTTAAATAAGCCTGAATAAGATATGCTAAAAAAAGTTGTGATAATATTGGTTTTAACACTAAATATTTCAGTTTAGCCTGATATCAGCATATTTACAATAAGAGAAATGGGGTGTTTTGGGTGTTCAGACCTATTAGATTAACAACACAGATAATATATAACAGTTATACTGTGAAGAAAGAAACAAGAATACATTGTGCATAATGTTTTTATTGCATATTTGGCTAATGCATTTAGCAGACATTTGAATTAAAAGCATCCTTTCTTGTGATTTTGTTTTGATGTGATTTTGATCGTGTCAATGAAGCTTTGTAAAAAATAATAAACAGGTAAGGGTTTATTTTTTTTTTTTACATCGGCTGAAAATTTATCTTGGGTGTGAAACCTCTAAATTGAATTGTCTAAATTTAAATGTTCAGGAGGTAATACTTGAGTTGTGTTTGAAGGTATAATTTGTGGTGATATCTTCACCATCTGCTTTTGCAATGCTAGTTTGACCCCCTCCTCTGGCAGGAAATGGCATCCCCCACTGATGATGTGGCACTTTGAGTCATAAATTTAATAGCCTGACCCCCTCCTTGTTTCCCCACTCCTGCTCCTCCATCCCTTCATAGTTCCCTTCCTGTCTCTCTTTCTCTCTCAGGACTGACCTTATTCCTTTAATTATTTATCCATCTTACTTGTATGGCAAGAATTTGTTACAAAAGAGGCCAGTGGATGTGTTGGTTTAAGCCCCACCCCTACGCTGTGATGTGACAGTGCAATACACCCTTTGTGATCGTGACAGGTGAAGAGAATTGATGAGATGAAGCAATCGATTTCCTGCCATTTAAAGACTGGCTCCATATGTCCGTTGATTTATGGTGTGCTTCGTGATCATCTGTTATATAAATTAAGTTATTATAATGAAGTTAAACTATTGCAAAAGCAGGTTAAGTACAGATTTGGAAACTAGATAGCAATTAGATGAGTTACGTGCCTTTCTAATAGAGCTTATAGAATGATAGAATACACCCTCACCCGCATGTCGTTAAAAAACCTGTATGACTTTTGTCTTCTATGGAAAACAAAAGAATGTATTTTGAAAAATGTCACTCTTTTTTTTTTTTTCATACAATGATCTTCTTTTGAAAAGAAAAAATACAGGTTTGGGATGAGATGACATATTTCATATTTGGGTGAACTAACTTTTAAAAATCAAAGAATCAGAATCATATGTCATGTTTAATGCAGCTCTCCACAGGATATACTCAAGAATTTGCCTTTATACACAGCCCAGCATGTATGTGTTAAATTAAAATTAGTGGTTAACAAATTAGACTTGCGATTTTTGGGATTTTGTAGGGTACTAAACAAGGAGTCATCATTTTTAGACTAGACATGTAGACAGTCATGTGCCTCATCATCTTTTACTCTACTAGCATCAGCATTATTTTATGAACTGCAGAGCTTACAATGCACATGCACACACACTGCTACCAGTCACAGATTTCGCCCACTTATAAAGTCTGCTAAACCAAACAAGACATGTCTGAGGGATATACACTGTAGCCTACGTGAAAAATGTGTCTGTCAGAGCTGACAATACAAACAATAAGCCTTGCGTGAACAGAAATGAAACTCCAAATCCTTTAAACCAAACAAACAGGTTATTAGAAGGTAAGATAGCTAGTAATGTAGGACAGGCTTAAATATGTTAGCTCCGTGTGTAGTATCTACATGTAATGCTAATAGTGTTATTGTCCAGAAATGTAAAACGATTTCTGTTGGATTGGTTGTTTGGTATTTGGCTAATGTAATGTAGTCTGCTTTAGCATTTGGTTAATAAAGACGGCTCAGTGTGGTATGGTAGCCATCTTGAGCCTGGCTGTCAAAGACCATAAAAGGTTAGCTAACACAGGAGCTGAAGTGTTGATATGACAGAGCCCCTTGCCTTCAGTGCACACAAGCTGTGGGAAACACCAGCCCCTCCTGACAAACTCATACAGACACAAAACACACACTTTCTCCCTGTACCACACACACACACACACACCAAACCTTACAGCACAGAGCAGTCAACATGAGCTCATCCATCACAGATCTATTCATGGCTCCAGCTCCCTCTTTGTTTGGTAATGTTGGCCGCAACCCAACTTTACTCTGGGTGAAAGTGATATGAACTTACTGCTGGTGGTCTCGGGTAATAAATTTTACCGATGCAGGGAAGCTACTGCTCACTGGTGCTTGTAAACGGCCACCAATATCACTGTCCAAGTACTGGCTATTGACATCATTCAGTTTCTCCGAATACGAGAGCAATTGAATAAAGATGACGTTGTAACCGAAATCAAAAATTTACATAACTAGTCCTGCCCCTCCTTTGGCTAGAAGCATGTGTCACGCAGACTAAATCAGCCTCCCCTGCAATGCTTTATCTAACCAGACATCTTAGATTAGTGAGTACACTGCAATGAAAACGATTCACTCTTTTTGTCATTTTCAGTGCGGTTTTAATTATGATTGAGAACTTGAGCTAGGAAATTGTGCTCGAGCTAGGGTTTACATTGTTACAAAAATTCTATCTCAAATAAATGTTATTCTTTTGAACGTTCTATTCATCAAACAATCCTGAAAAAGCACAAAGATATTAAGCAGCACAACTGTTTTCAACATTGTTGATAATAATAAATGTTTCTTGAGCAGCAAATCAGCCTATTAGAATGATTTCTGAAGGATCATGTGACATTGAAGACTGGGGTAATGGCTGCTGAAAATTCAGCTTTGCCATCACAATAAATGTTAACTTTAAACATTTTAAAAACTATTAAAATAGAAAGTTTTATTTTAAATTGTTATGATATTTCACAATTCTGCTGTTTTTACTGTTTGTTGATAAAATAAATGCTCAAAAAAAAAAATCTTACTGTCCTCAAACACACATATAATGTAAAACTATATTGTAATCATGTATTTGATGTCCCTGAGGAACTAAAGAACATCCTGTTTGTTTGGAGTACTTTATTAGATCTGTGCTAGAACTGCTCCACCAAGTTGAATTTTACAGAAGAATACGGTTCCTCAAACAGTATTGAAGTGTATTTTCTTTTGAGAGAGAGGCACCATGCAGAGCCATCTTGATCTTTTGAACATGTATCCATGAGTCTGGATTTCTAGGTTTTACTGCTTGGTCATGTTGCTTTGCATTATTTATTTATACAGAGAGAACCGTTTCCAACTGTCTCACATCGGTTACCTATGATTTATTCACGCAGGTTTATATTGGTTAGAGGCGGATATGTGCATTTCCATCTGCAGGGTCTGAGTTATACTACCATTTTGATTAACTGTTCATGGACCCAAGAGTATTTGAGCCATATGCCGCTCAGGAAGAGAAAATCTAATGACTAATCCACTCTGAGTGCTGAATTGAGAAATCAGTTCCTGCTAATAACCTACAGATCTCAGAGAGATATTGTTTCAATAATGCATTTTAAAGACCACAATTTCTTGTCAAGAATTATATTCACAGCGATAAAATATGAAGTAGCATTAGAACAAATGGGGTTTTTACAGATTTGAGAAGCTCTCAACCCATCTCATTGCATGTCCCAAAGCGAGACACTTTGACCTCAGCACCTCCTGAATTACAGATAGTCAGCCTACCAGAGATCTTCATGATCTACCAAGATGCTTGATGTTCACTAGACACTTCTATATAGTGGAGAGAATTAAAATCTAATGTAAACCTGGAACAAACAGAAAGTTTGATTACTTTAAAGGATTTTTTTTAGACTTTTGGAGTAACTATAATTAATAGTGCCACCGATCTATATTTAAATTCTGCAGTAAACAATTTTGTCCACAATCAAAACTTGAATCTTTATGGGGTTTTCTTAGCAAATATTTATATGTGATTTATTTTATTTTATTTATTTTATTATTTTTTTTATTTACAGCCCTAGTTTTACAATAAACAGTCAAATTTTGTTCGAGTTCAGCAGTAAAGAAATGTGACATAAATAATGTCATCCAGTGAACATTTACATATGTGCTCTTATTGTACACTTTCATATCGATCTGGCTTTAAGTAGTGTCCAAAAGAGTGGTGAGATAACCGTAATTCCACGCTCCTTGTTTTTTCAGGCTGTTATCTTAGTCAGTCCTCTTCAATAGTGTCATGTTTGCGCAGCTTCTCCAAAAGCAGCTGCAGCTGCCGCCGTATGAAGAAGCCATCCATCATAATGGGGGAAATAAAGCAGGCTCATGTGCCGAGAGTCTCTGTCATCCCCCCTCCCGCCCTTCAATCCCCTTCTTTTTCCAAGGTCTGCGTCACACAACACTTTCTCTGACCTCTTCCCATACTGTTTGTTCACACGCGTGGCCTGCTGACTTTTCTGGCAGCGTTTACTTGGCCTGGCTCCAGCTGGCTGACGGTGCTGCAGCAGCATGCAGACAATCTTTTACAGATGTCTGGAGACATGGAGTAAGATTCATGCTTTAGAAACGAGGAAAGCAAGAATGGAGGATGCAAACAAAGCAGTGTGAGCAAGGTGCACTGTTTCGTTGGAGTAACTAATGAGCAGATTCACACTTTGATATTTTGTGTCGTTTTACAAAATTCTGTATTTCCAAATCCTCTTTTGCACAGCTCTATATATAAAGTTGGATATATGTTACAATACACTCACATAAGCGATATATACTATGTAGTGCTGGGCAATAATTCGATAACGATAATTATCGCGATATAATTTTCCTCGATAAAACGATATGAAGAGTTTGATAAATGTTCGATATAATGTTTGCTCCAAAAGCGGAACGAAACAGCGCGACTCATTTGAATCACGCCAGCGGCGCCACACGGACCGTTTTTCCGTTCGGATCACAGTTCAAACTGCCGTGCGGCGCGAGCTCGGAGCTCACTAGAGCAGATGCGTTTACTCAGTCACGCGAGCACTAAGCAGCGCTGTGAGATCCAGAGTGAAGCGCTTGAATTCAGCGAAGAACACAAACGACTCTGTGATATTTAAAGTTTAAACCCAAACAGGAGAAACACTGTGTGCAACGAGACAGTCAGAAGGCTTTTCAATCTACACATCGCCATTATTTACCATGGATTTACTGTAGTAACACTCACGGCACCATGGTATTGTGGCAGAAATGTGGGATATGCACACTGAATTTTATTACAGGCGTAATGGTATGTATAATTATAATATGTATGTGTGGTTAAGCTATAGCATGTGCGCATTTATACTGAATGTTTTTAGACTACTGTTTTTCATACAAATAGGCTACCTGAAAACCATATAGTTATATTTTTACCATGGTATTGATGGTTTGAATTAAAATGATTTAAATGTATGCTACCATAGGAGACCAATGCTTAATTTAAAAAAACAAAACAAAAAAAAAACACTTGATCAGAATAAATTTAACCACATAAAACTGAGGTTGCTACAATTTTTTACAGATGTTACTGATTTTGATAATGAACAAAAATTTACCTCTGCATCCTAACTCAAGCTACTATCAAATGTGCATTTCTAAGAGACAAAAAAAAGTGATATTATTATTATTATTATTATTAATATTATCCGGCAACCCAAACCTGTTTCTTGATTTGAAACAATATCACTCATTAGAACAGTTTTTTTTTTTCTTGTTTTTTTTTTGAAAGAAATTATTGCTTTTAGTCAGCAAGGATGTATAAAATTGATTAAATTATATTTATAGTGTTTAAAGATTTCTGTTTCAAATAAATGCTGTTCTGTTTTCTAATTATAAAAGAATCCTGAATAAAATGTAAGCAAGTGTGTTAGAATGATTTCTGAGGGATCACATGCCATTAAAGCCTGGAGTAATTACTGCAGTAAATTCAGCTTTGCCATCACAGGAATTAATTACATTTTAAATATATTAAAATAATAAACAGTTTAAATTGTAAGAAGATTTCACAATATTACTGTTTTTTTGTTTTGTTTTGTTTTTTTTTGCACTGTATTTTGACCAAATAAATGCTGAAAATCCTGCCCTCTAGCTGTTAACTGTTTTGACCGGATTAATGAGTCACTGAGTTCAGTTTGAGTTGTGATAGTGAGTCATACAGGTAGCATGTGGGTGAGTAAATAATGACACAGCTTTTGCGAAATATTCCTTAATTTAACATCATAGTATGCCTGTCTGTCTTGTCCTTTCATTTGGTTTCTTTTCTTCTCATCTTCTTTCTTTTTCTGCCTGCTCTTGCCACCTCCTGTTTCTGTTTTTTTTAGTCTCTATTTCTTTCTTCTTCCTTCTCTGTTCCTGTCCCTGTGTAGCTGCTTAGCACGAGAGGAAAGGGTCTGCCTGACAGATTGAAGGGCCAGACGGGGTCAGAGGGGTTAAATTGAACAAATCTGCCCATTGACGTCCTGTCTCCTCCACCCTCCACTAATATCATTATTCCCGGGTGTCAGGGGGCGAGCGGACATGTCGCTAAGGCTGACAGCACAGAGGCGAGGGCAGCCACTTACCACAGTAGACCTCCCACCTTGGCAGGCTCCTTTTGTCGAAGGACCTGTCAGCGGAGGCAGAAAAAGAAAAACATTGAGTCCTCGGTGTTTATCTGAGTAAATACATGCAGAGACACACAGGGGTGGAGGGTTATGGATTGCTGGTCTTTGTCTTTACTAGAAGCAAGTGAAGAGAGGCGCTTTGAAGGTGTGGCTTGGGAATGTTTGTCATCATTTCAAAGTTCAGTTTTTCGTGAAATGCTTGGACTTTCCCTCTGCATTTTTTGGTCTAGTATAGTATTCAGTGTAGTTGAAGCATGCAAAGAAATTAAGGATCGCAAATGTATCCAAATAGATGCTAACAAAGCAGCTTTGCGAAACTGTGAAGAAACGCAAAGAAACATCAAAACAAAAGTGCAACTTATTATTACTGATATTTTCAATAGTCACTTTTTAGAAAAAGTTTATTAGAAATTAAATTTCATATGCTACACAACCAAGTTTCCATAACATACCTTGACAATGTTGGTCATTAACATTAAGAAATGTGACTAATTATGTATTAGATTGTTGGAATTGAAGCGATAAACTTGAGTTTGTGGGCCAGAACGGACAAGTCAAATTGTTTGTTTTTGGATTTGCTTTTGGTTTTTTGTGATTTGTTTGCACGCCTATCAGTTTGCATTCCTGCTTCAGAGATTTGTTTGTCTCCTTTTGGATTTGGGTGAGTTTTCTGATATGTTTGCATGCTTTAAACACACTATACTAGTATAAACTAGATCGCTAGTACAGGACTGTGGCGTGGAAGAGCCCTGCACATTTTCTTAATTACAACTCTGACATTTATTGGATTTACACAAATTTTAAGGCCTCAACAGCACAGGTCTTAAAGTCACTCCCGAGGCCCTTAAATTCTACACAGGACTAGCAAGATTTATTTTTATGTGTTACTCCATGTTCGGTTTTGTGCAACCTATTGAATCGATATTAAAATCCTTCCAGGTTTTTACATTTTAATACAACTAATAATCTACTCTCGATCGTATTTTGTTTTCTGGCAAACAGCAGTTTGTGAATTGTGCTCTATCTTTGTACTTCTGAAGAAGTGGTTAGTGGTAACAGAAGTTGAGGGCTGATGACACCATCTAAACCACAGGGTAGCACAGAAGAAAAGTTGACTTCTATTGCCTTTACATGCCAGAAGTTTCAGTGTCAGCCTCTCAATGGGATGCAGTTAAATGACCGTTCAATTTGTTGTTCTACCTTTGCTGTACTCCAACCTGCATTGCTCTGCCAACTTTTGTGTTACAAATGAGCCGGTAACTCACCTTTTGCCATGGTGGAGCATCAAAGACCAAGACGTAATTATCTGGTCTCCATCTCCAGGGCTTTGAGTGCTCTTTTGGGTGAGGGGAGGCCTCCCGTTCCATATTGTGTTCTAATAAGGAGCAGTGAGAGCGTGTTCAAACAAGCAAGCTGAAGAGCTAGACAGGGAGGAAGACCTGAGTGTTTCTGTGATACAAGTGGAACCTTTCAAAGTGTTCGGGTATCATTTAAAACTTCAGAAAGCTTGACAAGTAACTTTCATTCACTATTCATTTTAAAGCCACAACCTTACAATCTTCCATCAACGTACATATTGTACATAGAGTATAGTTTTACAAGCTCCATTCAAGGTCTGAGGTGGGTCAGAGTGCCTGACATTGTGCAGCCAGCATCGTAATTCTTCATTAAAGAATGGAATTACGTTGAGCTTTACCAAAAAACCAACCGTAAACATCAAAGCCATGAAATAAAAACCTCTGGTAGCTGGCAGTATGATAGGATTCCTTCTAGGATTCTCCATACCAACACACACACACATACACACACACACACAAACATCCCCCGCTTGCACCTCCAGACTAGACACCTCCATTATCACTGCTAAGTTAAGTATTCACAGAGAAGCAATCAAGCATGTGGGGCATGTTTTTGGTTGTAGCAGGCAGCATTTGACTCACCTGGGTGTGGTTCCTGGAGAAGTGGGGAAAACTGACCAAATCCCCGGACTGGATTGTTGCTTTGGGCTTTTATAGCAGTGCAGTTAGCCACAGTCTCATCCTGTAGCCTACATCCTACATTTGTAGTTGTTCCCATTCATGTTCATCGGGCCGTTAGATTTCATTTCAATTTAGATTTCATCAATAAAATCTTTCCAAATCGGTTAAAAGATGCACATGAGTATTGAAGAAAAGTCTGTTGTGCCTTCCTGAACTTGAGTGTGTTCATTTTTAATGCGCTGAGCATTTCTCTCAATGGATATTAAAGCTGTTTTCTCTTTAGACAGCTCATTGTCTCCTCTGTCTGGCTAACTGCCACCATAAACTTCTGTATTATGTACACACAGAGCTCAGTCTGCCTCGAGAAGGCCATAAAATTATGTATATTGTGGTAACAGAATTGCTCTTATTATTATAGAGGCATGTAGGCAGTGTGTTGGTTGTGGAACATCATGCTAGTAGCTTTTTGTGAGCTAACATGGCTGACGTGGTGCTAGACTGAAGTAAATTACTGTTGCTCACATTCCAGTGCTGACAGAAGGATATTGACTAGTTTCCATCCTCTGCACAGCCACAGAAGACATTATCTAGGCTGCTGATAAGGAATTCGTATGTCCAGCTTTTCCTGTGTAGACATGAATGGTAAATAGTTCAAGAGTGCAGAGCATTGATCATAAACCACAAAGTTAAAACACTCTCGGCCATAGTAATGAACACAATCTGATTTGGAAGAACATCATTTTGCTTGTTTTTCTTTGCACAATAAATCAAAAATAAAACACTTTGAATGCACAATAAATAAATAAAAAAGTAATTGTTTATTAACGTTTATCAGTTAATCTCTGTGGAATGACACATTGTTTGGAATAAGGTAAACAGTTGTGTGAGTAGGGCCCTGTGAAATCCATTTTATTTTTTTTAACTTCATATTTAAATAGCACAGACACTAGTTCATATTGAGATAAATATACAGCCCTACTTTTGATTTATGCATTTATGCATGGGTAATACAATATATTTAATTTTTATGACTGGATTCCTCAATTCCTTCTGTGTTTTCCACATTATGGAAATAAAACCCTTTCTGAGGAACTTCAGTCACGTTTAGAAAGGTTGCTATGACATTTTTTTTTTTCAGCTTTTTATTTTATACAGTCTGTTAGACGCTGAAAATATATGAGCAGATTTGGCAAAATATTGCCGTTATGTGATAGACCTGTGTTACCGTGATGCGTCTCCCTTATAGCAGGCCAGAACTTGACTATTTGTATGACAAAATAATTTGAAGTGTAATGGATGTGGGAAAAGGGTGTAATGGAGTTCTTACTTCACAGATGGCTGCATATATATAGAAGTGCAAAAACACAATCAATCAATCAAAATTAAAATTCAGTCAAATTTTTTGCTTTTTAGTCAGCCTTGATAATTAACAGTGATCAAATTATTATTTAGCCATTTAAAATAAATTCAGAATCATTCATTAATTTCTGTTATATTTTTATTTAATTAAAAGAACATCTCATGATGTGATGGTTTTTTTTTTTGTTTGTTTGGTTTTTTGGTTTTTGTTTTTGTGACGGTGATATTTGGTAATACATTCAGACCCGGTTTATCCTGAAATACTAGCAGCTACTCTATTCATTCATTTGTATTGATTTGTAGTCATTGTCATTTCAGTTAGTTTTTTTCCTTTGAAATCTTCTCCTGTCACACAAAATGAAAATTAATATACATGTTAAGGTCATGCAGAGTTCCCTTTTAATAAAATTGTTATGTGACTGGCTAAGAAAAAAGCCCTGTGTCTTATCAAGTAATGATGTAAGGCTTGCCAGAGAGCAACATGTATCATGAGAAGCGATTGTGATGGGTTGAGGCGTGTTTTATAATGATGTGATTCTATATACAGACATTATGAAACTCAAACCTCTGTCTTGGAAATGCACAAAACCCCATGGAGCTTTACTATCCTTGCTGCTCTGCTGCAGTTCAGTTTTAGAGCAGCCTTTTTCAATATATTAGATGAATCATTCTATCAGATGACCCATTTTTTTTTCTTCTTTGAAATGTGCTCTAATTAGTATGTTGCTGTTCTTATTATTAATCACAGCATTTTAGGGTGTAGATATCTCATTCCGTCTGAAGCAAGCCAGTTTCCCTGATATTTTGGTTTAGCATTGAAATATGAAAAAGTGACCTTCTATTTGATATTCAAAGCCCTGATTCACAAAGCAGTAAGACTTAATTGCTGTTTTAGGCCAGTAGTATCATATGAAAGCCGTGTTCTTGTCCCTGCATACATTTACATTCATTCAGCGCATAATACGATGAAAGTCTCCTCATTTATGTTCAGCCAGGTTAATATCCGAGTATAAATTATGGGTGTTATTAGGTGAAGCAGAGGTCACTGTGTACTTCAGATAAAGACATACTGTGTTTTTTAGGTTTAATGGTCTGTATGAAGCACATGAATGAATATTTTATCACAGCACATTAATCCACCCTCTTAATTTTGGAGTTAAAACATTAGACATGTTAAAGTTGAGCCTGCTAAAGCAGTGATCCCACTCACACACAATGGGCTGTTGACTTTTATACCAGGCTGGAGGGAATAAATTACACGTGTAATGTAAATTTTTAAACTAAAGGGCTGAACTATCTTTTTCTGTAAATTCATTTAAAAAATTGAGTGATTGCATTTCAGCATAAACGTTGTTGTGCTCGTTTAGTCTGAAATATTTGGAAAATGAAGTACAAAGTATTTTATTCCAACCTGAGTTGCATGAAACTCGGTAGAGATATGTTGCATGTAAAAAAAAAAAAAGGTAAGGGTCAGGCTGAATGAATGCTTTAGCTGTGCTGTCATGTTACCAGCCTCAAAAACAGATGTATGTACAGCAAGTGGAAAGCTTTGATGTCGCTAATCATGCCTAGAGTCACTGGGTTTAAGCAGCAGCGAATGATCTTTGATGGCCTGGGCTCTCATTAGTAAAAACTTAATTAAAACATTAGTGGAGCAGAACATATTTGCTCTGGGAACATGTTTTAATAGGGAGTGTGCAATTATAGAGTGATTCAGCACTTTATAAGTTGCTGACTGTTATTTTTAACACAAGATAAGTGATCATGATTATGAGTGTAGAGGTGTGGAATGCACATTTTTGATATACACTATTTCAGTTATTCTATTCGACAAGGACATATATGGAGGGTTTTTTGGTCATCGGGGCCCGAAGAACATTTTCTTCGGTGGGGCTTTTCTCCATGAGTATGGGCCCAGCTGAAGTGTTTCAGAGTTAAAACCCCCTACGTCTGCTCTGTTGGTTGTATCTTATAGACATATGACGTGTTACTTGTCTTTGGAGGGGGATGGGTGGCTTTTAGGCTCCTGGTTTGTTTATGGTACAAAGTTGCTTGCTGCCGTTAGCCCATTTACACATTATTTCAACATCTTCCTTTTTATTTGAACTTTAGAATTGTGGCCATTTGAATATTACAGACATATGCTCAAAAAGTCCAAAAACTAAATGAAAACAAATGAAGTAAAATGAAAGTATGGGTTTTACACAAACTTGTCATTAAAGCAAAATGCAGACATACCAAATACTGAGGCATTTTGGAATTAAATTTTAATTAAAATGATCACTTAAATGATGCTAATATAGATCAAATATAGAATGTAAAGATAATATATAATTTCTAATAAAGGAATGTAGAGGCATTTTCATTTAGATTTCACATTTGGACTGCACTGTATATTATAATAAAATACATTATTTAATATTATGACATATACATACTATTTAAATAAGTATTGCAACCATTGTTTCTGTTTAACTTTATCATGGCGGGCTTTGTTTGTACATTGTACATAGGGCACAAAATGTTCCTATAGCTTAAGGACAGAGAAGAGCTTTTCTTTTGTGTTTATGAGGAAAACCTGTCATGCGTCATGTTATCGTTCATGTGATAACAGCAATCAAAAATTGTCTATCTGTTAACACCTATTGAAAGAAAAATGCCAAATTGGTCATAACTGCTGCTCCCTTATCATCTGAACCCTGTGATGTAGCCATGGCTGCAGTGACACTTTCTTACCCACTTCTTCATTTTGCAACCGTTATTTATAATTGCCGTTATCATGGTTTCACATGACTGTAATGCTTGTCAACATAAATGTTGAAAAACATATCACAGTGGTTTCTCACTTTATTCTCTCAGTTGCTACATACTGTAAGGAGACTGAGTAATCAAACAGGTTGACCACAGACTGAAGTGTTTATCTCACTCATGAAGTATCTTTTTTAATACATTTGCAACAAAAACAAGTCAACTTTTTTCTAAATTTAATTGGCATTTTACCATTCTATCCGCAAAAATAAAGACTGAGGATAAAGCATGTATTTTCATTTAGGCCTGTTGACAAAGGGCCTTCAGAAAGCAAGAAGAGTGAGTGCATTAATGCAGGTTCTTTCGTTATGTTTTATATATTTTTTTTAGAAAAGTTTTAGAAAGTTCTGTACATGCACAGAAAAGCGTGCAAGTTGAAGGAGCTCTAATGTGAGGTTAACATCCTCAGTGTTCTTGGAAAGCCATTAACACTAACTGCATTTTCCGCACTTGTCCAGACATCACATGCTTTTCATTTAGCGTTAACCTTTTTCTTTTGTCCCAACACATTCATTCAGGACAGGAAGCATTTCAGGGGGGAAACAGAATTGGCTGAGGACATTAAGCACAGCCTGCATTCTTTACAGGCAGCTAGCGTGAAGCAACATCACAATATCAAATGCTTAATTGTTGATTCTCGGACACTTATTAACATTTTAATTTGGTCAGGGTGTTCTTTGTGCCTGCTCAGGTTAGTCATTCAGAGAAACTGGCTTTAATTTAGCATCTGGTTTAGGTTTTAGTTGGTCAAGTCTTATGTATATTTATGAAAAGCGTATAATGTTGATAGGCTCTCCTTGAAGTCTTTCTGATATCGTAATTAAGAAATAGTGATGAATGTTAAATATTACAGTTGTTTTGTTTTAGCTTCTGTAATTGGAGTGAAAGGGTCTAGTCATTTATATTGTGCACCTGAATTTTATTGTCGCGAATTAGTGCAGTTGTTATGGTGATTTAAATGTCTCTTATGGTGTGTTCACACCAAAAGTGAAATTAATATTTGCATCGCGTTATATCACACAAGTTACTTGTGGGGTGTTTTTCGCTTCACTCATGCAAATAAAAACATAAAAACAATCAAAAACATTTTCTGATACAAACGGACGTGTCAGTAACCTCTTCCGCGACACCGCATAATGCAAATTTTCCGCTCAAGTTAAAATTTTTCAACTTTCGCGGAAGACGCGTTTAAGGCGAATATCGTACATTCGCGGCAAACGCATCGCCCAATTCGCATAATTTGCATCGCCTGCCGCAAATTTGCATCTATTTTTGTCTTTGCTTTGACTTTGTATGTAATCTAATCTTGCAAATAATTAAATTCACTTTTGGTGTGTACACACCATAAGTCACTTTACATCAAGGATGCACAATATATTGGTGCCAGGTTATCAGGCGATATTTGAAAATGCAGTTGTGCTTGTTGAATTCATATAAATTACCTAATTTTATTAGAGATTTTTTATTATTTTATTAGAGATCTCAAAATTAATATCTGTTTTTCACATTGTATGCAGTATTGTAATGTTTTGATATTTAAATTCACTTTGTAGCATTTTTGTAGAAAAACAATTCATTCTAATGCTCTGTGATTTAATAATATTAAAGTCTAAAAACCGTCAGGGCCGATAGCCTCGTGGGTAGTGCATCGACATGTAGTGCCGTTGCGCTTCGGGCGTCTCGTGTTCGAGTCTTGGCTTGCAGACCTTTTCCGATCCTGTTCCCCAATCTCTCTCTCCCACTTCGCTTCCTGTCTGAATACTGTCCTATCAAATAAAAGGCAAAAATCCACAATTAATGCATCAGGCCTATGACAGTGGACAGAACCCATAACATACAGTAAAAGGGAGATCCAGCTCTGGAGGGCTCATGTGAATCAGACCTGACCCCTGTGCATCAGCAAAACTGAAATATGGAGCAGCTTCCATGCAGCCGGGAGCCAAAAGGCCCCATTGTTTGAGCCATTGAGTGCTCTTGCTGAGGTTGCATTTGCACTGTTCTGTGGATGTGGCCCTGTTCTGCCATTTGTGTTGTATGCAACGATTAAACATTTGCCTGCTTCGTTAGTCTAGCATTCGACACGTGTAATTGACCTGAGCTAGCAGGAACTCTCTCCTGGCACACAACGAATCTGAAAGTTTAGCATGTCAGCATCACAAACTTACTTAAGATTATGAATATATAGGAAGATTAACAAGGAATTCGATTTTTTTTACTTGACCCCACAGTAGAGTGTGAAGTTAAATAGGAAAAGGAATCGGGGTTTGGTCATCATGATCACACCTGTTTTTACTGCTAGAGGGGCTCTGGGTTTTAGCTCTATTTTTAATGACAGTGCTGGACATTCCAGTTTTCATGTGGGGATAATTAGAGACATGGCCTTGGAGGGTAAACATCGCACAATTACAACAGGATGGAGGAGGGGCCCCAGTCACTGGACGAAAGAAATGATGAGGGACAGAAAATGCTTAATGACGGGATGGTGTGGGAAACCGCCACAGAGATTCAAGATCCTATGAGCATACGGCACTGCTAACTGCCAAACTCCAAAATGAACCCCCCCTGTATTTGTCCAGAGACTATTGCTCAGAACAGAACTGAATGTTCTTTCATGATCCCTATAGCTGTACGATGTTCTTATCAGTTGCAGGATCGGATTCTAAATGTGCTCTGTGGCAAAATTACGCACAGGCATTCTCTACATTGTTTTCTGATGGTGTCACTGGACACAGAGCTGGGTGTGGCTTATTCGTGTCAGCCGATCATACTGTGCCTCTTCCATCGATTGTCATGCAGATCATCAAACATGTGGTGGAAAGCAGTATTTGAAATGCTGGGCCAAGAAGAGGCTATCCAACCACATTTTAGATTGTAATTGAAATTATTTATTATAGCTGGAGATTGACACCTCCATGACATCTGACAGAGCTTTAAAGAAATGTGAGAATCAAAAATAATAACTTCAAATAACACACTTAATGTGATATTCTGCAAGGCGTTATGTACTGTGGGTGTGATTTATGTTTTTGGATAAAGTCTAGAAAAAGTTCATACTGTATATATGTTTGTTTATGTAATTATTTATTTATGCATTTATTTGCCTATAAGAACACTGCAGTGGAAATAATTCAGTAACAACATAAAAAGCAATGTTTGAGGCAAACATCTAAATGTTTGAGGCAGACTTCATTTTGGTGGTTTTATTGGAGTAAAATAAATAAGAAAATTTGGTTTGATGGAATTTTTTTTCCCCACCGCAATATATCACATTTAAAACGTTGGCTGTGTAAAAAATATATATATATATATATATTTTTTTTTTTTCAAATACCAAGACGACGTTTTTTAACTAAGGCAGTAACATTAATACTCTTCCATGATAAAAATGTTTATTCTTAGTTTTATTAAATTAAAAATGATAAAACAAAATAATTACTTTACAGCAGTAAAATAATAAAATAAATACATGAATAAAATTGATATATACACACATTTAATAAACCTAACTAATAAAAGTATATTTAAATAAAATGAGTTAAAATGGCTGTATTCAAAATTCTCTGGTAGTATAGACCAATATTTGAGCTTTCTTAATTTATCTTCACTCTGACTTCTGAATTCTGCCGATGCAGACAGCAGAAAGACTCCTTGCATCCTCATTACTGTTTATTGCATAAATCATGTCTGACCCTTGTCTTGGCTCAAACACAGGTGAAGGCCAGAGATGTAGCTTCTCTTCCTCTTGTGTCATGTCTGCATTAGAGATCATGACGCTCCCCCATCTCATGCACGCAAACACAAATTACTAGCCCTTTATTTCCCATGAAGACCTTGAAGACCAGGAGGGGAGCAGATGACATTATTATCACTACAGAGCCCTTCCTCCTCCCCTCAGCTCCAGACTAAAACAAAGCCCTTGTCTCTTACAAGCACCTTATTGTACAAGGCTGTGCTGAGTCTATTTTTCCATAAATTAATGATTGGGGGAGGTGATCAATATATCAATGGTACAGTCTTTATGTCAGCAGCCTCTCTTTGCGTTGATGCTGTGTGGGTCATCGCTACAGCATAATGATGCAATTATTGATTAGCATTTAAAGGCTAATCCATATGACATATTTTCTCATGAGTTTGCATCTGTAGGCTCATGGCCTCTTTTCTGTCTGTTTTTTTCCAAACTTGTGGACAGGCACTATAAATTTGTTAATCAGGATGACTTGAATTCAGGGCTTGACAATAAGGACTGCCTGATTGCCAGCGTGAAAGACGTTCAGGACAGTTGATGGATTTGTCACTGGCCCAATCGGGCCACTGCTATGCTTTGTCACGAAAGTTTATCATTTGAACGCGTTTTTATGCCTTGTCAGTTTAAACATTCAACTGATTTTAAAGCATTCAAGCGCAAGATGATGCGCAATTTAGTATTCTGTTCTGTGTACAGCGCGCACATAGAAATGCACATCTCTTACAACACGTGAGCCCAAATCGAATTCCATTTCGTGACTTCTTGCATTTTAATGGACAACGGACTTCTTGCATTTTAACTGTCCGATTTGAACAGTCAAACATTTTTAAAGCATTCAAGCACAAGAAGACATGAATAACAACTCCATTAAGTGTGTTCTGTGAGCACAGTGCGCACTCAAAGAGGCATAAAAATACATACAAAAGTATGTCAAAATACACGTCTCGGCGAGAATCCTCGAAATAAATCGGTTACCTCATAAGTGAACTTAAACAGGTGAGAAAGAAATCGGATGTGTATCACCATATTGGGTCCATGCATTGTGTTTAAAGTGGTCGCACCTTATTTAGCCGACCAGCTGCTGTCTGTTTCCTTAAAGAGGACATAACACACACAGTTTCACCCAATCTCATGTTGATCTTGAGTACCTATAGAGTAGTACAGCATCATTTATAGCTCCAAAGAGTCATATTCATATTTATAATATTTATGGTCATATTCATATTTATAAAAGAAAGATACAGCTTTCCGATTCTCTCTGAAAACAGCCGAGCTCATCGAGGCGCGCCATGGGCGGAGCTAAAGAGTGATGAGCACTTGCACCGATTGCCAACAAAACACAGACATTTGATGCTGTTTCACTAACCGTCTGCAGTTCCGAATCATGACCGGGCAAATCCAGGCCAAACTGGGTCTTGTTTATAAAACGTTCGTCAATAAACACACTTGCAAAACTCCGTTGCTGTCCCTGAAAAACAAACTGCATCCACTGTTTACATAACGCTGGGTTCAAAGTTATCTAACTCTTAACAAGGTTATTTTTCCCTTGCAACCAAAAACACACTTCTTTGGACACATTCTTCTCGAGCGAGTCCAGTTCAGTGAAGCCAAATGAAGCGTTGATGGGCACGCTCTTGCTCTCGCTCTGGTCGATGTGTGTGCAGGCGCGTTCTTCTGGGAGAAATGCCCATATAAGGAGTTCCACCCTTCATTACGTAACGAAGAGCCAAGCTCGAAAAAAACTCTCCGAAACTTGTACAAAACCGGAAGGAGTATATTTCATGCAGAAATACTCTGTTCTACATTCATATCGTTTTCTGAAACTTTGGCCATGTTTAGCATGAGAATCCAACTCTTTAACCATGTAAATAACTCAACATGCATAAAATAACATTAGACCCCCCCCCCCTTAATGTTAATCCAAAAAAGAGAGAGAAAATCACTCACTTTTGTAGCTTTAACAGTGACTAATCTATATTTAATTTA
The DNA here is from genome assembly GCA_039654775.1 of Spinibarbus caldwelli. NCBI lineage: Eukaryota > Metazoa > Chordata > Actinopteri > Cypriniformes > Cyprinidae > Spinibarbus > Spinibarbus caldwelli. The sequence goes on along the minus strand of CM077223.1, from coordinate 25,135,608 downwards.
TACAGTGAAGAATATGCAATGTTATTTTACATTTGATTATTCAATTTCTGTACTTGAACACAAACCCTAAAGCATTGTTTCATTGTTTAATTTGTACCTATTCTGTTTATTCTATTTATTTATGCTGTTGCTTGTAATTTGTTCATTTGTTCTTATTTACTGACTGTTCACTTGTCTTTAATGATGCTGAACCACTGGCCAGACTGGGCAAGTAGAAAAAATCCTTAGCCCTGATATTGTAGGTTTAGTGTTTTTTTCTGAAAATGGTTTGTGTTTCAGCCAAATGGTACATTGTACCACAAAAAAATAAACATGAATAATTTTAGTATTTATGAGTATTAGTATTTATATTTATAATTTAGTATTTATATACCCATCTATATTTATAATTTTATATATAATCTATAATTATAAACCCTTAAGTAGTGGCATGTTTTTTAGACCTGAATGTGGTGATGGCTTTTTCATTTTTAATGTTTTTTAAAACCGCAAAGGATTTAAGTTTGCATAAATTTCATTATTTATTTTGGTCAAACTATTTTATTGTTGTAATTGTCAGGCATGAGTCATCCACATAATGTTTTTTCTTGGCAGTTCTTTTTTGTAGTTCTGTTTGTCTGTCATTTTTCTAGTGTAGTCCCAACCTGTGATTTCTAATTTATCATCAGACTTCCTGATGTGATATGAGCCATTTAATCTGAAAGCATGACTCCTATCAGCATTTCTTTTTCATGTAAAGAAAATGTTTGGGAGTGGACGCCATCCATCATAAACACGCCCAACACGTTTGTCACATGAATTGTGTTCAAAAGATGTTCTTTAGCCCATTTATGGGGACACATTGAATAACTGAATCCAACCCAGAGTTGGCTTAATTGCCTAGAAGCTTGCTTATCTATCATGATTAGATGTCTCATTTTTATAGGTAATGGGAGACAGGTGGAATGTTATGTTATAAAACCTGGTTTCATAAGAGCTTATGATGTGTTAGCGTGGGTCGTAATTAATTCTGAGGGAGCGGCGAGAAATGACATGTGAAAGAGGTCTTTTTTGTTGCTAATTACAACAGGAGACATCAGGCAGGATATCTCTCATGATAAAAGATTGACAGGGATAATAAGCTGATTCGGCCAAATTATTTCATGTATGACTGAATCTGAATTTTATAGGACCAGAGGGCATGTGGCTTTGAAGAAGCAAAAATGAGGGTAAAGCTTGTAATAAGGCTGAGTCATCATGTAACAACTGAAGGCAACGCTAGAAAAAAAGAAAATAATGAATGAGTAGGAGACGTGTGTATTCTTCACTAAACTTTAACCTTTCCAGACACACCCCTTTCGTACATGTGCGTGCAAACGGAAAGCTCTTTTATACACTTAAATTGTAAATTACTAAAAAAGAGAAAGTGAAAGTGTGTCCTGTATCAATAAATGTGCAATGTTTGTAGGTTTTACTTATGTCGTTGACTTAGATAAGCTCACAACATAATTTGCATCAAGTCATTGTAGACACTGGTATCATAGGTGCAGGGATTCCCATCCTAGCTATTAGCATACCCTAACCTCTGCCTAAAAACCAAAGCCTGATATTTGACTAGTGGTGTAAAGTTGCTTTTTATTAAACAGCCCAGTAAGACACATCTGACCAACACCTAAGAGCAACCAATCACAATTCGTTTTGTTTTTACATATAATTTAAGGACAGATCAATCTCATTCAATTAATGGTGTGATACAATTAAGGTCACTAATACTACTGTAGATATGGAGTTAAAGCTATGTTGGTGTAAGGAATCATAACACTTGGGAGTTAAGGTTTCTCTGTCAAAAATGCCGTATTTGGTAGACGTGCCGTATTTGGTAATATGACATCACGGTAATGAATACACGTGTTGTCATGTTGATAATTCTATAATATATATATTATCTGTGTATTTTTTTTTGTTTGTTTGTGTAATATATGTAACATTTATTTTTTAGTTGTAGCTTTTTTATTTTTGGGGAACTTTTTTTTTTTTTTTGTAAAATTTTTTTATCTCTTTGACTTTTTATCTCTTTCTCTCATGTTTCAATTCTAGTCTGATTTCTGTAGCCAAATGCTGTGAGAAAGATCTAGGGAATAATACTTCTTTCTGTAGTCAAGGTCCATAGGCCCTTGGAGAGACTAGGGAGTCAGATAAAATGTTTACAATTCAAAATATTTACAAGCATGTGGAAGGCATATTTTGGGATGCTGAGGAAGACGAAGGATAATCTTATGATAATCTAATCTATTATGATAATCTATTCATTTGTTTATCCGAACAGTTTTTAAAGTCTTTTTTCAATGATAAATTATTAGTTTTACTGAATAAATGCTCTGTATTTCAGAGCTCACTTTTGTAGTTCTCAGAGGTATATGTTAAGAAAAACTACCGTTGATCACAAACATAGACAAATAAACGTTGTGGTCTGATTCCATCTTATAGGTGAGGATGGATAGATAGATAGATAGATAGATAGATAGATAGATAGATAGATAGATAGATAGATAGATAGATAGATAGACACCTTGGTGTGTAAAGTGTACACTTGATGTGTCATCAGAATTTCTGTCCTTCCTAATAGGCAAAATACTGATTATTTCACAGCCATAACTTAGATCAGAGGCCTCTAATCTGATAAAGTTTGGCAAATCCAGTGATTAGTTCTTCCTCAGAAGCACTTATTTTATCAGCTCAGTACCTTGTAAATGTGTCTTAGTTTCCAGGTGATGTGTTCATAAAGCCAGTCAATCAGATTAGAGTTTGCCAGATCATGCAAGATTTCGAGTTTTGTGTATGTAATCCATCAGACATTCATTAAACAGACTCTCTGCAGCTGTAGCTAGTATACACTCCACTCTCAACACCATATCGGAACATACACCTCTTTATTTTACGAATTTAGAACACCAGACAGAAAGATACTCCACAAAAGGCCTGTAAAACTTTGAGATATTTCAAAAGCATCTTTTATTGCTTTATATAGTTAATGAGTAATCAAGAATGCAATGTACTGTTGGGTTATACGGTACATACTGGATTCAGATTTTATTCTGTATAATAAAGCTTTATCAGTTGCTCCTCGGTCATCAATATAGAGTTCATGGGCCTATCACTTTTAATAGTCTTAAGAAAAAGCCAACAATCAGCCTTGTCTGATACTGTATGTATAAGCTGATAAATACAGTATGTAGTGGCCATCACGTTCTCTATACATCCTCTCAAAGGTCAGGTTAGAAATAGACATAAAGACATTGACTGTAATCCAGGACCAGTGTACTGCCACGAGAAAAGACAAACCTTTGATGGATGGATACATGCTTTTGCATTAAATTATTGATGGAAAACAAACATGCAGAAACCATCCTGGTCAGACGATATATAATTCATAAGGCTCTGCTTGAGTGACTATGAAGATTTGCTGTGTTTTTGACTTGTAATTAAAGAGCGAAATGTGAGTGCTGAGCAGTTTTCCGCCTAATCCCTTAATTGCACTGTGGGGGTTTGCCATTAAAGTGTCTTAAATTCTGTCAAACAACCCACATTCCCTTTTTTCTTTCTTTTACCCCTACATGAATGAGGTCAAACTGTGACTCTAGCACAGTGAATTTCATTCATGTCAAAGGAAGAATTATCAGAAGCAGATGTGATGAAATAGCAGATGCAAAGACTGAAAAAGGGTCTTATTCAGTTGCCTTTTTACTTCCGATAATCTCTGTGGAACTTGAGGTCAGGCAGAGCAGCTTCAGGCGTCTTTTGCAATCTCATGGACAAAGCGTTAGTCCTCAGATAACACGGTAAAACACAATGGTGAAAGACGGTTGATGGACCATCCCCACATTCTCCCCTGTAGCACGTCACCATCCTGATGAAAGCAGAAGCAGCGGTTGATTTCTGAGCCAGGATTGCGTGACTTATACTGACCAATTCAAACATTTTTTATATATATACAGTCATGGCCAAAAATATCGGCACCCTTGGTAAATATGATCAAAGAAGGCTGTGAAAATTAATCAGCATTGTTAATCCTTTTGATCTTTCATTTTAAAAAAATCACAAAAATCTAACCTTTCATTGGATAATAAGAATTTAAAATGGGGGGAAATATCATTATGAAATAAATGTTTTTCTCTAATACACGTTGGACACAATTATTGGTACCCCTAGAAATTCTTATGAGTAAAATATCTCTGAAGTATATTCCCATTCATATTCACAATTTTGAGCACTCCAGGGTGATTATGAACATGAAATTATCCAGCCATGGCTTCCTGTTTCATAATTTCTTAATTAAGAATTTCCAATCAACATAAAATGTTACGAAACTGCCTGGAAGAGGACGTGTGTCTATATCGTCCTAATGCACAGTGAGAAGGAGAGTTTGAGTGGCTAAAGACTCTCCAAGGACCACAGCTGGAGAATTGCAGAAAATAGTTGAGTCTCGGGGTCAGAAAACCTTAAAAACAAATAGTCAAACAGCACCTACATCACCACATGTTGTTTGGGTGGGTTTCAAGAAAAATTCTCCTAGCTCATCCAAAAACAAACTCCAGCATATTCAGTTATCAGACACGACTGGAACTTCAAATGGGACTGGCTTCTATGGTCAGATGAAACTAAAAAATGAGCAGCAAACACTCAAGATGGATTTGGTAAAAAGTACCCCATGTGTACAATTAAATATACTGCTGTATTTTTGATGTTGTGGGCCTATATTTCTGCTGGAGGTCCTGGACATCTTGTTTAGACACATGGCATCATTGATTCTATAAAATACCAACAGATAAAAATCAATAAGTGACTGACTCTGTTAGAAATCTTATAATGGGCCATGTTTGGATCTTCCAACCGTACAATAATCCAAATACAAACCTCAAAAACAACACAAAAATGGGTCACTGAGCACAAAACCAAGCTTCTGCTATGCCCATTCCAGTCCTCTGACCTGAACCCTATAGAAAATGAGTGAGGTGAACTGAAGAGAAGAAGCACCAACATGGAGCTGGGAATTAAAGGGTCTGGAGTGATTCTGGATGAAGGAATGGTCTCTGATCTCTTGTCAGGTGTATTTTTAGCCATGACTGTATATATTTTTAATTATGTACAAAATGAAATATATTTTATACAATTTAAAAGATGAATAGATGTGGAGATAAGTTGTAATTCGTGACTTTGATCCACACATACTAGAATCTCGGGAAGGCTTCAAAGAGATAACTGTTCACCAGTTGACGGCACACAGCCTCTCTTAATCAAGAGCACCTTTAAAAGATAACAGACTGACTGATCCTAGTGTGAATGATTTTGGTGGCTATGTTTGAACATGATTAATGTGTGATAGAACAGCAGACATCTCTCTGCTGATGTCTTCCCTTAGGAATTTATCTGCTGGTTTTTAGGATTCAATTTGCTTGATCACAAATCTTATTTGTCCATCTTGTATTTTACATAATTCATACTTTAGTGAAATATTTCAAAACAAAAGATTGAGCCTAAGAAAAAAGGAAGAAATTGTGTTGTAATTATTTTTGAGAGCAGTATTTATCTGTAACAACAATGAGGAGCTCAATTATTGAGACAGTATTTGAACAGATCAATTTACTCTAAACACAACCTAAGAACTTGCGCTCCATAATTTTATGTAACTTAGTCAAAAACATAGTGATTAAGAGCAGCATTTATAATTAGTATTAAATTTATAATAAATGTTTTATGTCATTATAGTCATTGTTGTAAATAATATAGCAATATTTGTAGAATATAATATAAAGAGTAAAATAAAATATATGCTGTGAAGTAGGGGTGGGCGCTATACCGGTATTAACGTAACTACTGGTATTGTGTTGTGCCATGATATGGATTTTGCTGTACCATGGGTACCGTTACATATTCATGAATTTCAATGGATGGACAGACAAGCATTTGTTTTTTCCCCCGCAGTCGTTGCTGCGTCATCAGAGAGAGATGCCCGACTTGAGCGGCCACAAATCGGAACATGATTTTTGCTCCAAACATACGATCGGCTTTTAAATTATTTTGGCTGATCTCTACTCTGGAACTGCACACAAACAGTATTATAATAGTTTCCCAAAAATGTAATTTGCGTGGAAATATTACTAAGTCTGTAAACGGCCATTAACACAAGCCAGAGAAGCTGAAGACGGACACAAAGAGAGAAAATACTGTGGCAGGCAGCGCAGGATCACTGTTCACAATACTCGAAATATAGGAAGAAATATATAAATATTGAATTGGGGACAGGGGGTTAATATAGGGTGACCACCTGGCAATCTGTTGCGGGAAAGTAGATGTGATTTGCGGGACAATGCAGGATACGTGTGAGACAGATACATTTACTACTGTTATGCTATGTAAATACTGATTTACATCCATTGTCATATGCGCTTATTTATGTTTCTGAGCGCGCACATGTAAGCGAGAGAAAGCGCGTCCGTTTTGTATGAGAGAGAAGAGATTGATGCTCGCGCATTTCGATGCGCTCTCGCATTACAACCCGATCTCATGAAAGTGCGTATAAATAGTACGCCAAATAAAAACGAAAACTCGTGGTATTGATACGCAAAAATGGACTTTGGCGTGTAAATGCTATGCAATGGGTAGGATTAGGGTTGCGGGGTAGATGCGTATCATATGTACGCGAAAACTGCGTATCATATGCACGCCAACAAATTTCATATCATATGCATGTGAAAACTGTGTATTGTATGCACGTCAAACACGTGCATAGCATTTACACGCCAAAGTCCATTTTTTTGTATCAATACCACGAGTTTGCGTTTTTATTTGGCGTTCTATTTATACACATTTTCATGAGACCAGGCTCCGCATTACAATAATGTGCTCTGGACATTTCATTTGTCATTAAAATAATGCCATAGAAACAGCCTCAAACGAACTATTAAAAGAAGAAGAAAGTCGTGTCTGAAAGCTGCATCGATTTTTTTAATTGGTTAAAATGAATGGAGAATATGTGCGCTCGACCATTTCCGTCGGTGGTGCTAGATCGCTTGATGAGGTTCGCACATCCTTTGCGGAAACTATGCCGCAAAAAGAATAAATAAAAAGTTTCTTAAAAAGGCTAAAAAACGTATGTACGTTTTCTTAATGTGACAATTAAAAACCAACAGACTGATAAAAATGCGGGACATTTTCTCAATATGCGACCTGTGGGAAAAGGGGTGAAAATGCTGTGCGCTACAAAGCAAAGCGGGATGGGTCACCCTAGGTTAAAATGAATGAATCTCTGAAGGGAACTGTCTTCAGAAAAGTTTAGATGGCATTTTCTCTTTCTCTTACCTCTGTGTTCATAAGCGCAGCGCAGAGCAGCTTTGTTTACAGCGGTACCAAGGAAACGATATTGAGGCTATTCCATAAGCGCCATCTGCTATCAGAGAGTGAATTTGCATGTTCTTTCAGTCCATTTGCTGTTTTTCTTTTGCGCAGGTGTCTTATGTAGCCTAATTTCACAGATGTAAAGTCAGACCATTCTATTTTTGCCTTAGATCTTGAAATCATGTGTTTTTTTTAAATACATATTTTGCCTATAATTTAACTAAGGTCTACTAAAATGTGATTCCAATTTTTTTTCTCATATCACGATATAATATTGATATCGTCTGGACAGTGGAAAATATCGTGATATGAATTTTAGCTCATATCGCCCACCCCTACTCTCTAGATGAGTAAAATAAAATATAATTAAATGATTAAAAATAGTATAATTAAACAGTATTATTATTATTACTGTTATTCATAATAACACAATAATAATAATAGTAATTATAATTATTATTTTTGTTGCAATTATAACATTACTTTATTATAGACATAGAATAATAATTAACATAAAATATTAATTATTCATATTTTATTCACTTTTGTTTTGTTGTAGTTTCTAATACAACCATGGCTAAATGAAGACATTTTAATTTTGGGCGATACACAGATTTTTGAATTCCCACAGCAGTGTTGTTCATCATGACACTATGACAGTCAGATTTAGTCTGGGCAAAGGTCCATGCTAAACACAGAAGGGCCTTTCTCACACCTCTCACAGGGGCACCCTGTGCTGACCCTGTAAAATAACACAGCTCTGCCAGTACATGCTCAACTCACTGCCACTTTATCCAGTCCATCAGCTCAAGTACCCAGGCAAATCCCATTATGAGGAACTCCATCAAGGAAAGACAAAGATCAGCTCTTCATATTAGCTTACACATCTCATTATGTCAGCTGAGCTCGCTGCAGAGCTGCACACTGTTGCGAGGATCAGGGTGTGTGTGTGTGTGTGTGTGTGTAATGGAATGAAAGCAGCACTGGCAGCCAGCCAGTTTGGACCAGTGCCAGCGTGACCAGTCGTGTTGTTCTCTAATTAACTCCTGCTCCCTTGCGTCGGTGCTTCTCACACACTCACACTCACACTCACACTCACATTCAAACACACATAGGCACATTAAGCCCAGCAGTTTCCCAGGAGCACTGGAACCCGGTGCGCACACACACACACACACACACACACACACACACACACACGTGTCCACACACACTATCAGTGCCACACACAATGAGGAAGCTTCTTGTGATCGATTCTGTTGTCATGGGATTTTTTTCTCCGGTATTGATGCTTGTTAATTAGTGGTTTGTTAGCACAGATGGTGATTGTTACCTTCAAAATTATTTATTCCACTAAGTTTTTGTTCCTAATCTCACAGTGGTCCATAATACCAGTCATTAAAAAAAATATATACAGCACTCGCATTTACATAACCTTACATAAGACGTATGGCCGGTCATTATCACAAAATACACCCTCACAGGGCAACCAGATCACCCTGAAGGGATTATTTTGCAGTAATGACCATCTGACTGTATATTATGTTGCTTTTTACACCACTATTTGCTAAATGAATGAATAAATGGACATGAAATATTGATTTTAATTTAAAGTATTTTATAATGTGAGAATAAAGAGACTGCAGAGTGCTTTTAGAACCATGAAACTAACCCAGTGTAGAAAGACAGTGAATTACACAGTTTAGCATACTGGTTCTCAACCAGGGCCTCAAGATAACTTGATAAAAAAAAAAACATTAAAATAAGAGAAAACACCTGAAAATCAAGATTGCATTTTTAAAATTTACTCCCTCAAGCTTTTTTGATTTCTAGACATGGAATAATCATTTAAATTAAAACAATCTTATAACTCCTCAGGAATTTTTATTATTTTCATGAATATACATTTTTCTAGATATTTTATCTACAATATTTTATCAGGTAGAAATGGTAATATTCTACTGTAATAATCTACTTGTTTTGGGCAACAAAAACATTGAGAACAACTGGTTTAGCAACCCATTATACAAAAATATTTGACAGCAGAATGCTATGATTGACCAACCAGAATGAGGTTATTTGAAAGAGTTGTTTTTGCAAAAATCCTAATGAAAATATGCCCACTAATATAAGTTACTTTATTGTGTTTTATATCTAAATTATAATACCTTGCATTTTTGTCTTTTATCTGCGCTGTTAGCCAGACTTTTGAATGAGCACACCCACGAGAATAACACCGGGTGTGTGTTATTTGCAAGGTCACAGAGGTTGTGAGGTATAGAACTAAAAGCATTTCCAAACTTTTAGGTCAACAGTCAGTCCCTCTGCTGAGCCTCCAGGTTTAGGCATGACATGTAGCAGATCTAGACTGCCTGAAGCTCCACTTTAAGTGGGCTCAAAGTCATAGCCCAGCTCCCTCTTCATTGCTTTTGACAAATCGAGCTCTCTGTGTGTGTGTGTGTGTGTGTGTGTGTGTGTGTGTGTGTGTGTGTGTGTGTGTGTGTGTGTGTGTGTGTGTGTGTGTGTGTGTTTTCAGTCACAAAGAATGTCACCCTGTCACTGGCCCACCTACCTGATTTGAGGATTGTAAAACAATGTCTATAGCATGTCTCTCTTGGACAGTGTTTGTATAAACACAAGAAAAGTGTATGTTTTTTTTCTACTCCCAGTCTGAGAGTCAGTGTCCTTGATTTGTTGGTCTGGTTTTGTTTTGAAAGAGCTGGTAAAAATGTCTTGATAGAAGTGAAACTTTTCAGTCGTGTGATAATTTATTGTATTGTGAAGAGCTCCCTCTACTGAAATCCTGGCGAGATACTTCTTTCAGCATGCACACTTAAAATACAGGGATGCATTGAGATCTAGATTAAAAATGTACAAAGGTTTTCATTTGTATTCTGCTTTTGATGTGTTCAAAATAATGTATAAGTATGAAGAAAGTTATTCAGAAAAAAATCGAAGTGTGTGAAGTAATGCATAAATTACTCAAACATATTTATCATCGTCCACTCATACATACTTTTGCCCATACATGTTGAACCTGTAGTTGCTGAAGGTTGAGTCAGAGTGTGATCACATAGTGTTGCAGAAGCCTTGGGGGTTTGACACTATAAGCAGCTTGTGTCATCCGAAACTGAGGAATCATTGATACGCTTCATAATGATCACACACACATGTGCTCAGCTACTGAGTAGATCAGACCAGACTGGCTTGCAAATGGCATAGAAATGTGACTTGTGTAAACATACTGAGGTTGTAATCAATAAACAGTCAGTTTAATTGAGGCATTTAAAAAAAAAAAAATATATATATATATATATATATATATATATATATATATATTCATTTATTATTATTATTATTATTAGTTTAGAAAAGAACAGCTTAAATGGAATTACTAATGAGTTATTATATACAGTGCAGTTTAAAAGTCTGAGATTAGTGAAATGCATATATTTAGTATTTTTCTAATTTAATACACAATTTGTATTGCACATTATATCATTAACACAATAAATGTCATTATGTAAAATTAATTATTTGGATTGTCTCCCTTTGTCCTTTAGCGCTCGAGCAACATGAAGTCCACATGTTTGTTTAAAACCACTCTTAAAAATGCTACCTATTTTGGGTTCAACATTAAACCCAACACTGGGTCAAAACAACCCAGCGCTGTGTGAAATATGGACAAACCCAGCGATTGGGTTGTTTTGACCCAGTGGTTGGGTTATTGTTGAACCCAAAATAGGTTGGAAATTAGCATTTATTAATATGTTCAATTAATGAACATTTTATTAAGAAGTTGAATAAATAATAATTAAATAATAAAAAAAAATTAAATTGCTTATTAATAAATGTTCACCTTTTGATTATGACACCTTCTGATGCCTCTAGTAATTATTTGTCAGATTTTTAATTTATAGCCTATTTTGGGTTCATTTTAAGACAGCTATGTAGTAATTTTATACAATAGTTGAGTTAAATAAAACCACCCAGAAAGTTGGGTTAAACATTTAACCCAACCGCTGGGTCAAAACAACCCAATCGCTGAGTTTGTCCATATTTTACCCAGCGCTGGGGTTTTTTTAGACTATATGATCATATTCTCCAGCTGTAAGGAGTTATTTCAAAACTTCTGTTATTTGATTAGTGACCAAAAATCTATTCTTATCTTCTTATTCGTAACATTCTTAAAATTTCTTAACATTTTTTCAAAATTTTTCATCTTTCTGGGTTTTTTTGTCCAGATAGTAATTTGATTTTGAATCACAGCTTATCAGTGTAGTCCCAGACTTTTGGACATGAATAATTTATCAAAATAGATTATGCCATCTAATCAGTGATACCAAATTGTGAATCATTCCACTCACACCAAGATTTAGATTTATGGGAGTCTTGTGAGACTACATGCATCAGTGCTCTGCATTCCTGCAGTCATAATGCTGGGAATAGAACTAATATGAGCATAATGGACCACTCAGAGGTGAAGCAGAGCTCTAATGTATTTTCCATCTGTTAATATTTAATGCAATGTTGTAGACGTCATTACACTTTTGACTTAATTACCCCTTTACTGGTCACCCTAGCTTAGTGATGACCTCTGCAACTGACAGTGTCACAATTACATCACCTTTTCATGAATCTTAATGAATCGCTAATTTACTGTTATGGCTGCTGGCACTTCAACTGTAGTGGCAGAGTGTTCAGTGATCAGTGTAGTTAAGATGAGAAAAACTCACGAGAAACGAGAGATGAGGTTTTTTTGAAGAAAAAAATTCAATTCAGTTTGTTTTTTAGTGTTTAGAAATATTTAATACAATTTAATTTGAAAAACTTACGCAATGTCTGTATTTAAATCTGCATACATTATGAGAAGCAGGATTTTCGTGTTACACATTCTGTGCCTTGTTCTTCATCTTCTATCGCTCAACAACTTGCCAGCCAGTTGATCATATGTCATAGCTTGTGCATCGAAATCCGCACAAACACGTTAAACCCACATGTATGGACAACCACTTAGCAAGGGTAGATTCATTTAAATTAACTTTGGTTCAAATGTCACCTTTGTTGCCATACGTCATGAAAGTATGAAGCATACAGACTTCGTCAGATATCTATGAAGGTGACTTGACAAGCTTTATTGCATTTCAGAGCTTCATTCCCAATAGAGATTTTCTGCGCTCGTCGTATTTCGAACAGAACATGTTTTATTTGTGCTGTACGCCTTGGAAATGTCACATACGGGTAAAAGCCTGTTGTGTCTTATTCACACTTTTAAACCCACTGTACCTTTTTCTGAGGCATTGATTGCATTGGTGCTTTAATATTGGTGACAGCTAATACACTCCTAAATGATCGGTTATTTCTCCGGGGCCTTGTTCCATGTGCCCCGCTGTTTCCAAAGGTCATCCCTCTGTCTTCCTGTATCGACCTGCTCGCCTGTTAACGTAGCCTAAGACTTATTGAAAGTGAAGGTTGAGGAGCATATTTCCATCAGGTTGCAGTCTTCTCCTTCACGAGACCGCTTTTAAAAGGCTCTTTTGAGCATGTCCATTCAGAGAGAGGGGACAGGATGAGAAAACATAATGGATATGCCAATAAAGGGAAAAGCGCCCTTAAAATGCATGTGGTTTTTCCTCTGGTGTGAGTGTATCAGCATTCAGCCTTAATAAAATACTTTTAACGATAGAAGGGGAGCGCTGTGTATGCTTCACAACTCTAGTAACTCAAAGCAAAATCCTCAGAATACTAACAAAGCGTCTTCTTTTCGTTTCACAGCTGTACGAACTGGATGATGATGAGAAAAGGAAGGAATTTCTTGATGATCTCTTTAGTTTCATGCAAAAAAGAGGTGAGTCTTGTTATGTGCAGCTATTCAGATTGCAAATGTCAGAAGAAGCACACACCCTTTCACACCCACATTGCAAAACCATATGATGCTTTTATGTGATAATGTTCAGATATGGGTAATTATAGGGCTTGCTGGCGATATTTTGGACATATTCCAGGTAAAATTTTATTTACTCTTCTTGATAGAAAACTGAATAAGATAACAATTTTTTAATGAGTAAATACAAGGTTTTCATAGGAGAAATTAAAATAAGTAGGTTTGATTATAATTGTGTGCCACCTGTGTTTGAAAACAAAGTGTCATAAATGTCTAACCACCCATCTGCAGTCTTGCCAACAATAGAAATGCAGGGTTTATTGTTTTGGTAAAGGCTGAGAATGTGTAGATACTATTGTGATAGGCTTTTTCAGGTTTCCTGCTTGAACCGTCCATTTCTCTGAAGTGTTGCTGCCACTGTGGCGTGTTTCTGCCCCTGATGCTATCTGAAACAACGGCTTCTGCTGTTTGTTTTATAATTACTCTCAGATTATGTGAAAATATCCCTGAGGGGATGACCTTGCAAAGGTAAAGAAGCCAGCATCCTGGTATTATGTTAGCCGGCCGTGTCATAATGAATTTTCAGTTTTATTGAGGAGGGAGGGACATCATCTGAGAAGTTTTTCCCACCAAGGTGTTTCAGCAGACATCAGCCTCTGATATTTTTTCCCTTTATTGGTTGTTTTGTGTGGCTGTTTTAGTAATATGGTTTATTTTCACTGTAATTTTGCTGTACATCCAAGTTTATTTTTTCTAAACAATTAAAAAAACTTATCTGTGAGCAAAAAGTTTTCTTTATTTTAATACCTCATTCTAAACACACTACAGATAAAATAAATAATACTAATAATAATCTAAAATAAGATATACCAAAATAAAAATAAAAAGTTGTTTTAAATTGTAATATTATTTCCCAATAATACTGTTTTACTGTATTTTTGAGTAAATTATTTTTGATTAATTTCTTCAGAAGAGTTATTTTATTCATGATGTGATCTTTTATTTTGTGGCTTATTATGCATGCTGTAGTAACCTTTTTCATTTGAAATATACTTTGAGCATGATTGACTGAAAAGTTTTATTTGTCTGCAGGACAAACAGAAAGTGCATCAGATTTTTTTCTGAGAAAGAAGAATTGGGCAAGAAACACTCTCTTAATCCATGAATAATGACAGATATGCCTTTGTAACAGTTGAGACTCTGGCTTCCTTACACATTACACTAAAAGTACTTGGCAGTATCACAGCAAAATCTATGTAAATGTATTGTGGTGTGTTGCTGACCTTGCAGCCTGTCAGCAGTACAATATATATTATTACTAAATAGCTCACTGCGGCTGACTATTCAGGGCTTATTTCATGCTTTTGTCAGTACATACTACAGTGGTGTGTAAAATTGTTGGCCCCCTTCCTGATTTTTTAATTTTTTGCATGTTTGTCACACTTTAATATTTCAGATCATCAAACAAATTTCAATATTAATCAAATATAACACAAGTAAACACAACATGCGGTTTTTAAATGAAGGTTTTTTTTTTATGAAAGGAAAACAAATTCCAAACCCACATGGCCCTGTGTGAAAAAGTGTCACACTGTAGCCCTGTGTGACACTTTGGCCCCCCCACTTCGTGACCTCAAGCTGAAGCGAACTTGGGTTCTGCAGCAGGACAATGATCCAAAACACACCAGCAAGTCCACCTCTGAATGGCTGAAGAAAAACAAAATGAAGACTTTGGAGTGGCCTAGTCAAAGTCCTGATCTGAATCCTATTGAGATGCTGTGGCATGACCTTAAAAAGGCAGTTCATGCTCGAAAACCCTCCAATGTGGCTGAATTACAACAATTCTGCAAAGATGAGTGGGCCAAAATTCCTCCACAGCGCTGTAACAGACTCATTGCAAGTTATCGCAAACGCTTGATTGCAGTTGTTGCTGCTAAGGGTGGCCCAACCAGTTATTGGGTTTAGGGGGCAAGCACTTTTTCACACAGGGCCATGTGAGTTTGGATTTTGTTTTCCCTTCATAATAAAAAACTTCATTTAAAAACTGCATGTTGTGTTTACTTGTGTTATCTTTGATTAAAATTTAAATTTGTTTGATGATCTGAAACATTAAAGTGTGACAAACATGCAAAAAAATAAAAAATCAGGAAGAGGGCCAACAATTTTCCACACCACTGTATATATCCGTGCTATGATGTAGTTACATCCAGGTTTTGAAGGGGCAGGGTTTCCGCGGGGTCTTAAAAAGTCTTACATTTAGTTGGATCAAATTTAAGGCCTTGAAAAATCTTAATTTGTACAAGAAAGTCTTAATTATGATTTCAAGAGGTCTTAAATTTGGGGACGGAAAGACCAGAATTGCGATATGGCTTAATGTGACGATTAAACTTAAAAAGGCTGAGATTTCATTAAATAAACATGAGTGCCGCACGTTCAAAGTCCGGTGCTGAGGCTGCGCTGTTTTATGTTCTGCCTCTACCACGGATAATTCTACCAAACGCTCCACCTGGTGGCAGAGAATGAATGAGCATTTTCAATAAAACTCTTGTTTTGTTCAGTTCAGACCAATGCAAAAATCGACCCATGTTTTTACCCTGCAAACACGCAGAGCTTTAAATGTGAACTGGTGGATCGATAAGAAGGACAATGCATTATAAAAATCTAATCAGTATAGGGGTGTGCGATATGTATGCTCTGCGATAATATCGTAATTGTTGTTTTAATGATGTGCGATTTGATATTATCGAGTATATTGCGAAAAGCAAACAAAACACACCTACAGAGTGCATGCATACATTATGTGATGAAGTCTAGCAGGTTCGACTAGTGCACATTGGGATTAGAGTGCGTTCTTCTGCTGCATGATCCAGTCTATTAAAATGCATTTAGAATTATCACATAATTCAAGATAAGGGGCAGAAAATGTATATAATATATCACTTCATATAGTTAATATCACACAAAGAGTACAGTTTCTTCTCCAAAAGTCAGAATCAGCGCTCGCAAAATCACTAGCCCAACGTGCCGGGGCTATTGTGTTTTCCAGTCGGGCTACCAAAATGTATCACTGCCCTGCCCGACAAGCTACCTTAAAAACAGGGCTCCCACGGGTCCTTAAAAGCTCTTCAATTTAGTTGTATCAAACTTAAGGCCATAAAATTTTAAATACGTTAAATGGTATAAGAAATGTCTTAACTATAATTTCAAAAGGTCTTTTCAGTTGGGGACGGAAAGACAAGAATGGCGATATGGCTTGATTAAACGTCAAAAGGCAATGATGCAATTGAATAAATACGAGCACTGCACATTTCAAGTGAAAACGCGGCGCAGATGTCTTTATGTGAATGTATCTGAAGGGAACCGACTGTCCTCAGAAATGTGCATTTTTATTTCATCTTACCTATAACGCCTGATAAAGCAGCGTTTATGAGCGCTGACGGTGCTGCTTTGTGTACAGCCGTTAACAGGGAGTTTCCTTGAGGGAAACCACTATATTAAGCCGTTCCTAAAGCGCCACCTCGTGGCAGAGAATTAATATGCATTTCCAATGAGCCTTTCTTGCTGTTTATGGTCAGATCAGTGCAAAAATTGACCCATGTTTTTACGCAGCAAACACATAAAGTTGTAAATGAGAAAGAAATTAATGTGCCTTCTAAAAATCTAAACAATCAAGACAGTAATATTTATTTGTTTTAAATTAATATAATTTATATGCTTGATTTATCCCATTTCATAAAAATGGTTTAAAGGCTGAAATGCTGTTGTATAAGATTTTTGTTTTTGTGAAAACCTGTATCTGAACTGTAAATCATGCCATTTTATGGCTTAATACTGTATGTTACCATAGACATTGTCCAACCCCCCTCATATGGTGTTCATTTTACTTGTGCAGCTCTTAAAATGGGTCATAAATTGCCTTCAATTTATTTTTAAAAATTCTGCAGATACCCTGTAAATAGTGAAATAAAATTCCTTCCTTCATATTTGTTATTTGTGTATTGAAAATATTTTTGATTGACATTTAGACTCCTATCTGATTTTCTGTATTTAAAAAAAAAAAAAAGTTTTAAAAGTTAAATTAAATTATGGGATGGTTAAATTAATTTTCGGGCTACCAAAATCTGAAGAGTACCTGCCCGAAGGGCTACCAGGGATTTTGAAATTTTGCGAGCCCTGAGCATGATTACAAATGTGATATTGATTTTATACAACAGTTCAAAACAAGAAGTTAATATTAAGAGACTTGTTTTAGACACCATATTTACTGTTCCCTGTCGATATTTTCACTCGTACTGCGTCGTAAGACGCTTGTATGGGAAAAACTCCTTTTTTCCTCTTCAACTGAAGCCTTTTCAATCACGCAGTGAAACAATGGTTCGTGCAGTGCTATAAAGATGAACCAATGGCTCGGCGGCGGTGACGAGCGAGCCTATGGCTGAGCAGCCCGCCAAAACGGGCGGGGACTGTGGCTATATAAGTGGCCGCTTCGCCGCCGCATCTCAGATTTCTTCTCTTCAGTGACGAAGCTTCTTTCTCACTGACTCTTCGCTGCTCTCATTGCGAGAGTTTCAGTCTTGCCTCTCTGCGCTCGCAGATAGCTTTCTTTTCAGAAAGCGACTCCGCCCCTCATGCCCTCCCGTCTTCTTCCTCCCAGGGGCCTGCGAGGAAAAGACAGCGGGGCAGAGGATTCGAGCGGCCGGAGATGAGCGAGCTCACATCGGCTCAGTGCCCGCATGCCTCGCCGTCACTGCAAAGAGGGGATTCGCCGGTCCTCTTCACTCAACCTGATCAGCGTCCCTCCGCGGCTGCGAGCGATATGATCTCGTTCGGTGGGAGTGACGATGAGATGGATGACAGCCTTTCTCTGGTGGCTTCAGATGCGGAGGAGTTATCGGGCTCGGTGTCAGACCCCGCTCTCTTGCCGCCGTCCTCTTCACGCAGCGCCAGACCCGTGAACGCCAGGAGCTCATCCGTGTTATGACTAAGGCTGTCAGTGAGCTCGGGCTCAAGTGGTCTCCGCCTGAGGAGCTGTCTCACAGCAGGCTGGACGAGTGGTTTCTCCCGGGGCGCCAACAAGCCCCCCGCCAACGCTCGTCCCCTTTCTTCCCCGAAGTCCACGACGAGCTCACTAAATCGTGGCACGCCCCCTACTCATCTCGCATCCGTTCTTCTGCTTCCTCTGCCCTCACCTCCGTTGACGGCGCTGAAGAGAAGGGATAAGAGCACCTGCTCCCTCTGGATGAGTCCGTGGCCACGCATGTCTGCCAGCCCACGGCTATCGGATGGAAAGCGAGGGCGAGCCATCCGTCCAAGCCGTGCAGAGCCACGTCTGCACTCACTGGACTCGCCTACTCGGCAGCTGGACAAGCGGCTTCGGCGCTGCACTCTATGGCTGTGCTCCAGGTCTTCCAGGCCAAGGTGCTCGCCAGTGAGGAGACCGGTCTCGATGCAGCTTCACTCAGGGACCTGAGGAGCGTGACGGACCTGCCCCTGC
This sequence comes from Spinibarbus caldwelli, assembly GCA_039654775.1. Lineage (NCBI taxonomy): Eukaryota > Metazoa > Chordata > Actinopteri > Cypriniformes > Cyprinidae > Spinibarbus > Spinibarbus caldwelli. Next base: position 25,116,856 of record CM077223.1, on the reverse strand, counting down.
GCATCACCAAAGCCACTGCCCAGGCTATCGGGCGATCAATGTCCAGCCTGGTAGCGTTGGAACGCCACCTTTGGCTCACGTTGACGGAGATGAAAGAGGCGGATAAAGTTTCCTTCCTCAACGCTCCGGTCTCATCGAACAGCCTGTTGGCTTTGCGGAGCGTTTTACGGAGGCTCAGAAGTCGTCTGAAGCGATGCAACACTTCCTCCCAAAACTCACCAGATCTTCTGCTGCTTCTAGTCGCCCCAAGCCTGCGCCGACTCAGCAGCCCGCCAAGACAACGCCGCCACTCCCGAGCCCCAACCTCCTAAGGATCGGCAGGATAGAGGGCGTTCCCGCTCGGCAAGACGCTACCCCTTCCCGAAGCGCCAAGGACCCCAGCCCAAGATCGCCTTGGATCCGGCGCCTCAGAAGTCCTCCTAATCAGCCAGGCAGGAAGAGGAGGGGCCCGAGTCTCGTTACCGCCGGACCACCCCGCAAGCAGCCTCTAATGTGCCTCTTGTCACCCCGCTCAGCGCTGGGTGCAGAGGGAAGTGTGTTATTGGTTCCCCACGGGCCCACTCTAGCGCCCGGGCGTCCAACCGCTGTGATAGAGGACAAAATAAAACACATACATTTTCAACAAGAGAGCAAATATCCTCTTCTGCCTACCATAAGCGTCCTGCCCTTATGCAGCCAGTCTTTAGAGCCTATTCAGCCTCTTGCCACACGGGCCGAGGCCTGGCAGGCCATCCCCGGTGTGTCAGAATGGGTAATGGCTACGATAAGATGAGGTTATTCACTCCAATTCGCTCGAAGACCACCACGCTTCCGCGGTGTGGTCGCCACCACAGTGCGCAGCGAGGACGCTCAAGTCCTGCGCGCAGAGGTGATGAATCTGCTGGTAAAGGGAGCCATAGAAGTTGTTCCTCCAGCCCAGAGCGAGTCAGGCTTCTACAGCCACTACTTCCTCGTCCCCAAAAAAGACGGCGGCCTGCGACCTATTCTAGATCTCAGACTCCTGAATCACGCCCTGGTAAAAAGGTCGTTCAGGATGATCACATTGAAGCAGATCCTCTCACAAATATGCCCAGGGGACTGGTTCATGTCACTGGATCTGAAAGACCCATACTTTCACATCCAGGTAGCCCCCCATCACAGACGATTCTTGAGATTCGCATTCGAGGGGGTGGCATATTATTACTGGGTCCTTCCGTTTGGGCTGTCCCTGGCTCCCTCCACTTTTACGCGATGCATGGATGCAGCTCTCTCCCCTCTGCGACAGATGGGAATCCGCATCCTCAACTACCTCGATGACTGGCTCATTCTGCAGTTTCAACATCGCACAAGACCCTCCTCCTCAGCCACTTAGATTGCCTGGGGCTCAGGGTCAACTTTGCCAAGAGCATACTGTCACCCAGCCAACGAGTGTCGTTCCTGGGGACAGTTATTGACTCAGTGCAGATGACAGCAACTGTCTAAGCGGAACGAGCCATGACGATTCAGCGCCGCACGGCCTCCTTCAAGGAAGGGACCGCTCACCTGCTCAAGGCCTTCCAGAAAATGCTGGGCCTTATGGCAGCAGCTTCGCCAGTACTTCAGTTGGGCCTGCTTCACATGCGACCCATCCAGTTCTGGCTGAAGCAGAGGGTTCCTTCCGTGGCTTGGCATCACGGTCGCCATCGCATAACGGTGGCTCGGGCCTGTGTATCAGCCCTGGCCCGTTGGAGGGATCCCCTCTGGCTGAAGCAGGGTGTGATCTTAGACACGGCGCACAGAAGGAAGGTTGTCACGACAGACGCTTCCAACAAGGGTCAGGGAGTGCTGTGCGAAGGCAAACTGACCTTCCGTCTTTGGTCCAAAGAAGAGTCGGGTCTGCACATTAACTGCCTAGAGATGCTAGCAGTGTGCCGTGCCTGTCAATTCTTCCTGCCGGACATAAGGGGACACCATGTGTTAATACGCTCAGACAGCAGGTCCGTGGTGTCATACATAAATCACCAGGCCGGCCTCGTCTCGAAGCGCCTCTGCACGCTGGCGAACGACCTTCTTGTTTGGGCTCAGACCAATCTGCGCTCACTGAAGGCGACGCATGTGCCGGGCAAAATGAACAAAGGAGCGGACATGTTGTCGAGGAACAACGTCTCCTCAGAAGAATGGACGCTCCACCCACTCGCGATTCAGAAAATCTGGGAATTCTTTGGCAGAGCTCGAGTAGGCCTCCGAAGACAACTCTCATTGCCCAACCTTTTTCATGAAGAGCCTGGCCCACGAGTGGCCCAGCCTCCCGCTCTATGCATTCCCTCCAATCGCTCTGCTACTGCAGGTACTTAGACGAGTCAGGGAACAACGGCACAAGCTTCTTCTAATAGCCCCCCTCTGAGGAACCAGCCGTGGGTGTCGGAGTTATTCCAGCTGCTCGAAGCAGCCCCGTGGCCCATTCCCTTGAGACGGGACCTCCTCTCTCAAGCAAACGGCACGCTGTGGCATCCAAGGCCCGAGTTATGGGCCCTGCATGTGTGGCCGCTCAACGGGAGCCTTTCGACCTCCCAGAGCGTGTCTTAAACACTATGGCAGAAGGTAGAGCCCCATCTACCAGACGCCTCTATGCTCTGAAATGGTTTATTTTCTCGGCTTGGTGTCAAGACCTTGACTTTGATCCGGTTACCTCTGATGTTCAGTGGTTCTTTCGTTTCTGCAGGAGATGCTGGATAAACAGCGTTCCTCATCTACCATCAAAGTTTACGCGGCAGCCATAGCGGCTTTCCATGCCCCTATTGCTGGCCGATCGGTGGACAGGAATAGTGCAGTGGTCCAGTTTATACAAGGCGCCAGGAGAATTAACCCCCCGTGTCCTCGTACAGTTCCACCTTGGGACTTACCAACCGTACTAAAGGCCTTGAAAGGCCCCCCGTTTGAACCATTGCAAACCACGAGCCTCAGATCACTCTCATTTAAAACCGCCCTGCTGTTAGCGCTGGCATCGGTTAAGCGAGTAGGAGACCTTCAGGCCCTTTCCATCAACCCTGCTTGCCTGGAATTCGGGTCTAACGACTCCAAGTGTTCTGCCACCCCAATGCGCCTTGCATACGTTGACAGACAGATAACTCCTCTACCAATCACCACACTGAAGCAGATACTCAGTTCACTTCGTTTAATGGATGACTGGAAGTAGGGTAAAACTGAAAAGAACAAATTAAATTTAAGTACACTGAAATGGAATATTTTACATATGCATCACTAGTGTAACATAAGCATGTATGAAATAACAGTGCATAAGTTTGCATTCATGTATATGAAAAAGTATTGTAACACCTGAAATCTTTCACATTCCAAACTGTATACTGAATGAATTGCATCATATTAACTGATTAATGATACGTAACTGCAACATAGGTCACACATCTGTGTATGACACAATTAACACATGGTGACACACACCTGTATAAAGATTCACATGAAAGTTTGCACTTAACAAAAAATACTATCAAATATAGTTGAATTACTCTTTAATGTAAACTTACATACCAACGATACTTCCGAAAGACAAGAAATGTAGCAGATGACTTAAGATGAAAGGAACCACAATAACAGGCTGCTCTCTTCCATGCAATAGACTGAAGCTGGCCCTATATTGATGACATCATCAGAGAGTTGTAACTCTTAAAGGAGCCAGCACCTTTTACACTAATGTCACACATGACAACACACTCCCCGTCTGGTATCACTGGATACCAAACCTACTACTAATGTATTAAGAGAGGAATAAACCAGTCTCTGAATTAGTCTGTACAATGTGTATTAGACACGCAATAGCATGAACGAGTTCCTTCCAATTGGAGAAGCGCTTGAAGCGTTCTGAGCCTAGCTGACTGTCCTTCGTTAAGGTGACAAATGCTGACACTTCAGGTTGGACTTCAACATCTGTCATAGGATCAACAAGGTCAAACGGGCCTGAGGAGAAGTATGTCTGGTTTGGGCATGACAAAAATGGCGGACCGGTAAACCATGTCGTGTCTTTTAGATAGGCTGCAGGAACAGATCTTGTCGCGTGGTCTGCAGGATTCTGATCGCTCGCCACATAATGCCATTGCCGCGGGTGTGTACTTCTTCTGATTCTTAGAACTCGGTTATTTACGAAAACGTGGAACCTACGCTTCTCATTATGAATATAACCAAGGACCACTCTGCTGTCTGAAAAGAAGTTCACATTGTCAAACTCTGTATCCATTTCGGACATTATAAGGTCAGCCATCTGCACAGCCAACACTGCACTGCAGAGCTCAAGACGTGGTATAGTCAGCTCTGGCCGGGGAGCTAGCTTTGCTTTTCCCAAGATGAAACTTATCTTGCAGTTCCCATCTGGACTTGAACTTCTAAGATAAGCTACTGCAGCTATAGCCAAGACAGAAGCATCTGCAAAGATACAAAGCTCTCTCTGTGAAGCTTCAGAAGAGAAACCTTTTGTATAATGTCTTGGGATCTGGAGATGTTGAAGATGTTGAAGAGAGTCCTTCCATTGCAGCCAAGGTCCCATCTTTACTGGAGGCAAAGGCGCATCCCAGTCACATGTCTCAGTTGTGAGTTCTCTTATCAGAGCTTTTCCACGAATGACAACTGGAGCTGCGAACCCAAAGGGGTCGTATAAACCATTCACAGTTGAGAGGACTCCACGACGTGTGAATGGCTTTGTATCACATGACAACTGGAATGTGAACGTGTCGGTAAGGAGATTCCAATTAACTCCAAGGGTACGCTGTACTGGCACTGCAACCTTGCCTAGGTCCATGATTCTTAGATCACTAGCTTGTTCCTCCAAAGGAAACGCATCCATAACCTCCTTGCTGTTCGAAGCAATTTTGTGGAGCTTCAGGTTAGAACGTGCCAAGGCTGCTTGGGTCCTCTTGAGGAGATCAATTGCAGCTGCTGCAGACGGTAGTGATCTTAAACCATCGTCCACGTAGAAATCCCTTTCTACAAACCTTCCAACATCTACTCCAAACTCTGACTCAGCCTCTTTTGCTGCTTGTCTGAGGCCATAAATCGCAACCGCAGGAGAAGGACTGTTCCCGAAGATATGGACCTTCATCCTGTACTCGATGACGCTCTTCTCTGGGTCGTTATCTTCATACCAGAAGAACCTGAGAAAGTTCCTGTCCTCTGGCTTGACAAGGAAGCAATGGAACATTTGTTGAACATCCGTAGTGAATGCTACCACTTCCTTTCTAAAGCGCAAGAGCACCCCAAGAAGTCCGTTGTTGAGATCTGGGCCCTTCAAAAGTACATCGTTTAGGGAAACCCCATCGTACTGACAGCTTGAATCGAACACGACCCGGATCTGATCTGGCTTCTTTGGGTGATAAACTCCAAAAAGCGGCAAGTACCAACACTCATCATGCTGCTTAAGTGGTGGAGCAATCTCTGCATGACCTTTCGCCAGTATCTTTCCCATGAATGCGAAGAAATGTTCTTTCATGATAGGTTTCTTGGAAAAAGACCGCTGTAGAGATCTGAAGCGATCTAGAGCCTGCGTCTTGTTGTTTGGTAGGCGTCGCCTCTGAGGTTTAAATGGAAGGGGGGACACCCAACTATTTCTTTCATCTTTGTAGAAGCCTTCCTTCATTATACGGAGGAAAGTCAGATCTTCGACAGACAGAGCTAGCTTGTCGTCATCCTTTGTTCTCTTGAAGACATCCCATTCTACATGGTGTTCACCTTCCCATTCAGGCTTCATCACAACAGCCGTAGCTAGAAGACCAGAAGGTTTATCACAAACATTTTCTTTGATGTGATAAGTGTTGGGACATGGTATGAAAAGTGATTGGCGACCACTATCCAAGGTGTTGGTGAAGAGAACATTGACTCTATCAGGCTTGTGCACCTTGCCTAAGCATACGTTGCCCACTATTACCCAACCAAGATCTAACTTCAGAGCGTAAGGGGCTTCGCGAGGTCCATTTATGTGCTTCATCACTTTATGCACCTTTATGATGTCTCTTCCCAGCAGCATCATGATTGGAGCATCCGGGTCAATTTCCGGGATCTGTCCTGCAATATCCTTCAGATGTGGATGATGAAGGGCAACTTGAGGGGTGGGTATCTCAGAGCGATCATCTGGGATGTCGTCACACTCTATTAAGGTAGGTAGAGAATGAATGACTCGACCATCAACTGATGCTACTTGAAACCCATGTGCTCTCCTCCCTGTCTTTTGGGAGACCCCAGTACAAGTTTTGAGGTAATAGGAAGAACTGTCACAATCCACATTGAAAACGTCAAAGAATTTTGATCTCACTAAAGATCGATTGCTTTGGTCATCGATGATGGCGTAAACCCTGATTGCCTTCTCCCTTTGGCCACTTGGAAACACTGAGACGAGGCAAATTTTGGAGCATGTTTTCCCACTCAAATCACTACCGCAGACTTCTGTACATTTGGTAGACACATCATCTTCAGAAGAGTCTTTCTTCTCCCCGCCATACTCTTTAGTGAGTGTTTGAGCTTTAGCAGGCTTATCCACAGGTTTTGGATGCAATAGAGAATGGTGTGCTTCACTACCACATTCAGTACATTTGACAACTTTTTCACAGTTCCTTGCAAAATGTGTTGTTGAGGATACACATTTAAAGCAAATCCCATTCTGCTTTAAAAAGGCCTTTCGATCTTCAATGGATTTCTCTCCGAACCCACGACATTTATTGAAAGGATGTGGTTTTTTATGTATAGGACAGAACCTTGTTAAGTCCATCTTTGCTCCTTGAGTTTCACCAGTCGACGAACTTTGAGGGGAGACATCCGTTTTGTGAACTGAGATGGATGCTCTGTTAGTGTTCCTGGGATGTTCTGGCCTCAAATGATCAGCTTGAAGGGGAAGGGCAAAGCTAGGATCATTCCGCATTCTGGCTTGTTCTACAACAAAGTTGACAAGTACAGAAAATGGAGGAAAAGGAACTCTGTGTTGTTGTTTGAAAGTATAGCCCAGAGTCATCCACTTATCTTGCAGGTTGAAAGGTAGCTTTTGCACTATGCTGGCTATGCCACGAGCTGTGTCCAAGTACGCGAGACCCAGAAGCACTCCCTCAGATTTTGCTACTAGAAGCTCCATAAGAAGGTCTCCTAACTCCCTGAGTTTCTTCCATTCTTTATTCGAAATCTTTGGGAAAGTCTCCAGTCTCCTGAGTAATGAGCTTTCAACAACCTCAGGTGCACCAAAACAATCGTCTAACCGTTCCCAAATCATCAAGAGACCTCTGTCAGGGTTTGCCACATGCACAGCTCTGATGCGTTTCACTTGCTCCCTAGAATCTGTTCCTAACCACTTGACCAAGAGATCCATTTCCTCTTTAGCTGTGAGATTGAGATCCTTAGTGGCAGTAAAGAATGACGCTTTCCACGATCTGTAATTTTCAGGGTGGTCGTCGAATTGTAAGAGACCTGTGGAAACAATTTCTCTTCTCGCCATGAATCTAACGAGGTCAGCCATGTTCCGATTTGCATCAATGTTTGTATAAGGAGTGCTTGTGTGAAATCGTACATGAGGTGGAGTTGGAGCACATGACTTGATCTGAGGATAACTGTGTGCATTTATAGCCATATCTTGTGACTGCATGTTAGAATTCAAGTGAGCATGCACTGGCACGTGGCTGAGATGATCAGGTGGTCTCACATGAGCAAAGTAAGTATCTTGTCTGTTCTTGACAGAGGGAGATGGCTTTACACTCTGTGGCAGCCTAGGGTGATACTTATCAGGGTAGGGAGCATTCCTGACAGCTTCCTCGGATTGCTTATCCAGGATATGTGCTTGATTGTCGATGACATTCTCTGAGACTTCCCCACGTTTAAAGGCTTCACCTAAATCAGGTGCCTCTAACCCATATGGCGGCAGTTTTGGCTTTTTCTCTTGAAACGACTCAGTCGGTGGGGGTAGTGGCCACCGAACTTCTGAAAAAACAGGGGTATCGAGCTGTTTGTTAGCTTGCAGTCTAGCTTGTTCTTGTACGTACTCTTTAGTTCTTCGAGTAGTGGCATGAGAACCTGAAGCGCTTTGACTGCTGGATTTGCGGCTTGATACTTTGTCACTGCTTAGTGCTGTCGACAGTGCTTCAGCTTTGGCCACTGCCACAGCAGCTTCCCTTTCTACATCCAGCACCGCTAACTGTGCTTCTAAACATGCTCTCTCCGCATCCAAACGTGCCTTTTGCATCTTTATCTGCATTTCCTTTTCTGCATATTTAACTTTAGCTTTGGCTTCTTCAGCTTCAGCAAGGGCAATAGCAACAGCAGGATTAACAGTCGAGCCCTTTGAGTATTTGGAAGACACTGACTGATTAGACCAAGTCACTAGACTGCTTTGAGCTGGTAGCTTTGAATCTTCCATAATGTAGAGCAAGCCGATCTTTGAGTTGCTTGATTTTTCCCTTCTTTTGACTCAGTCACATTGAAAGAAACACTCTGACCTTCCTTGCTGTAGATCTGTCTGTGAGAAAGACGTTGTTTTACTGTTCTGCCACCCCAATGCGCCTTGCATACGTTGACAGACAGATAACTCCTCTACCAATCACCACACTGAAGCAGATACTCAGTTCACTTCGTTTAATGGATGACTGGAAGTAGGGTAAAACTGAAAAGAACAAATTAAATTTAAGTACACTGAAATGGAATATTTTACATATGCATCACTAGTGTAACATAAGCATGTATGAAATAACAGTGCATAAGTTTGCATTCATGTATATGAAAAAGTATTGTAACACCTGAAATCTTTCACATTCCAAACTGTATACTGAATGAATTGCATCATATTAACTGATTAATGATACGTAACTGCAACATAGGTCACACATCTGTGTATGACACAATTAACACATGGTGACACACACCTGTATAAAGATTCACATGAAAGTTTGCACTTAACAAAAAATACTATCAAATATAGTTGAATTACTCTTTAATGTAAACTTACATACCAACGATACTTCCGAAAGACAAGAAATGTAGCAGATGACTTAAGATGAAAGGAACCACAATAACAGGCTGCTCTCTTCCATGCAATAGACTGAAGCTGGCCCTATATTGATGACATCATCAGAGAGTTGTAACTCTTAAAGGAGCCAGCACCTTTTACACTAATGTCACACATGACAACACACCAAGGTTGTCCTGAAACCAAGGCTGGGTTATGTACCTAAGGTGCTCTCCACTCAGTTCAGAGCCCAGGTCATAGCGCTTTCCGCACTTTCCCCTTCGATGGATGTCCAGGAATTATCCCTGCTCTGCCCTGTCAGAGCCCTGAGGGTGTACATTGAGCGTTCTGCCTCATACAGGAGATCAGAACAGCTTTTTGTCAGCTTCGGTAACCGTGCTAAAGGTCGCCCTGTTATGAAGCAAAGAATTTCCATGTGGTTAGTGGATGCTATCACCCTAGCATACTCCTCCTTGGGCTTGCAGTGCCCCACTGGAGTCAGAGCCCATTCCACCAAAGGCATCGCCTCTTCCTGGGCATGGTCCAGCGGGGTGTCCATTTCGGAAATTTGTGAAGTGGCCAGCTGGTCCTCGCCGTCCACATTTGTAAGGTTTTACAACCTGGGCATCCCTACCTTACAGGCTAGAGTCCTTTCTGCTTAGTTTGCCGCCTCCGGCTAGTTTAGCAGTCTTATGGGTTCACTTGACCAGCATTGTTCAAGTCCCGCCTTCACCTGGACGGTCCATATTATATGGATACCAGGTATAAACTATAGGGGGCGACACCCAGGCCACGGATGACCCTGATGGCTCAGCCTGTGCTTGGTGTATTCCATTGACTCCCTTGGGTCTTCTCCCATGGGAGTCTTGGTTTTGAGTCGTTCCCCATCATAGCACAGCGTAATTGTACTGGTTCCCATACAAGCGTCTTACGATGCAGTACAAGTGAAAATATCGACAGGGAACGTACTCGGTTACTTTCGTAACCTCAGTTCCCTTAGATATGGTTCCCTGCTATGAGCTGCAAGCCTCAGTCGCTTCATTCGAAGAAATCTGAGATGCGGCTGCAAAGCGGCCGCTTATATAGTCACAGTCCCCGCCCGTTTTGGCGGGCTATGGCGGGCTGCTCAGCCATAGGCTCACTCATCGCCGCTGCCGAGCCATTGGTTTTGTTTTTATAGCACTGCACGAACCAAAGGACGTGCGGTTTCACTGCGTGATTGAAAAGGCTTCAGTTGAAGAAGAAAAGATTTTTTCCCATACAAGCGTCTTACGACGCAGTACTCATTCCCATATCTAAAGGAACCGAGGTTACGAAAGTAACCGAGTACGTTTTTGCTCTATTTCTCCAACAAAAATCATTCCAAACACAGCCACAGCATTGTTTTACGTCTCTGAGCAACATGACGGTGTTTCGTTCCTGAATGAATCAACCGTTTAAATGATTCAGTTCAATCAGACTCACTTAACAATGACTTGCTGCCACCTACTGGCAGTTTTAATTTCACATTTAAGGTACCTTTTCATTTTTTAAATAATTTCAAACATTAGTTTTCAATGTTTTATATTTATTCATTTGTAACTGCAGGTTAAAGTATTCCATGTCCCTCAGAGCTGCATTAAACAATGTGTAAATACATCTAAATGCCACTTCAGATGCAGCTTCTGTGTTTCCTCTGCATTGCAAAGATAAATTTTGTTGATACTGATTTCATTTGCTTGATAACAGCCCAAATGCAAGAATTTGACTCAAAAAAGATGGTGCACACTTTTAGAAAAAATGGTTTAAAGGTAAAAATACCCATAAAACTTGTTTAAAATTATTAATTTCTATCACTGCTGTGAACTGACCACACAGAATATGAAGAATATCAAAAAATTCAGGAGTGAGCTGTTCACGGTAGTCCTTAAGATATCAGCACAATAACACTAAGATATCAGCACAATAACACTCTCAGCAAAATAACGTGTAATTATCGTTATCGATAAAATCCCAGAAAATTTTCGAGATATAATTTTTTTGTCAGTATCGCACACCTCTAATTTATGTTATTTAATTGATATAATAATTTATTGATAATAACTGTGTAAATTAATATAATAATTAATACTTTTGAGTCATCCATTTTTTATGGTTTAAAGGCTGAAATGTAAAGTTTATCATTTTATTATTTTTTTGTTTTTGTGAAAACTTGTATCTGAACTGTAAATTATGCTTTTTACAGTAATTTTACAGTTTAATATGGTACTATAGACATTGCCTTACCCTGCTCATATGGTATTAATTTTATTTGTGCAGGTCTTAAGTCTTAAATCTGAGCTTAAAAATCCTGCAGAAACCCTGAGGGGGGATTCAGTTGCGTTTGAATTTACACTATTAGATTACTTTAATTTCATAAAATAAATAGTTATATTATTATATTATTGAATTCAAAATTGTATAACTAATTATATAATTTTATAAATGACTTTTCTGTTACAAAAAAGTGCCACATTAAAATCAATATAAATGAATATAATTTTAAAAAATGAAAATAGAATCATGAGGTAATATGCCTAAAATAAGCATAAAATAATAGCCAAGAATACGGTCATAAAGTTAAGAATTAAGTTTAGAAAATCTTCAAGTATTTTTTTATTATTAAAAGATTGAAGTCGTAGTATGTTGAAAATAAGATTTCTAGTAATGTTATGAAATAATCTGCACATAATGTAATATTGTGCTACATTTTACACAGTATGTTATGTATGGTATGGAAAACATCTTTTCTGAAGCATTCCATACCAGTGACACATTTTTTGTAATACATTTGTTTATGCATCATGTGTGGCCATTTTTGACTAGTCAAACCATCTTTGCAACAGATTTTCGTGTTTTAAGCAGATCCCCATCTTGGTGCTTTGGTTTAGTGTTTGAGGCAGTTACAGGTCACAGGATATCTGATTTATTTTCCCTGAGAGGCAACAGATGACAGCGAGGGCTGAGTTGTCATTTAGCTCTTTCTCATCTGTTTGAATTTGTGATGACAGGAATGCAGGGCAGGTTTTATCGCTGTTCATGCTTTTGTTATTGCGCCATGGGCTAATCCATCCGAGACAGTCAGCGAGGAATCACCCAGTCTGGTGATGCCATGACATAAAAATGCCTGAATGCAGCGAAGTCAAGCTCTTCCCGTCAGCTCAGGCATGAGATCAAATATAATTAAATCCCTGCTGCCTCCTGTTCTTATGCTTGATGTCTAAATCTGTATTGACTTCATCGCTCAGGAAATCAGAACACCCAGTGCACTCATTAAAAGTTCACTTACATTTATACAGATTGAATAAAATGCACAAATGTTAGCTATCAATAATAATAATTAAACGAAAACCCAGATGTTTTAGAATAAAGGCTTTTTCATTGTGTCTCTTATGGATTTTCCTTTCATAAATGAGTCTTTCAGCACATGATCCAGGTTACCTGCCATACTTGTTTTACTGTTGTGTTGTCAATCATGTCTCCATGGTGTTAAATGACCTAGAGGCTTTTATAGCTGTTATCATACCATGTAACTGACAGCATGAATAGAATGGGAACTCCCATTTAACTTCCACCATATTAAGTTTTGTCAAAGTCTCTTTAAGGCAAGTCATGTCACTCGGCGGCCATCTTTGAAATGCCTCTCGGGCATCCAAGTGCAGCTCCTATTACTTTGTATGGGGAAACATCAAATTCTCCCAAACTGTTCACTAAGCTTACGATTAAATTTCATATTTGAAATCACCAATGAAATCTGACAACAACTGTGTCATAAATGTTTTTTCTTTTGCTCAAATAGCATTATAAAAAGCTTGTTTTTCAGGCTAGATCAGCCAGTGCGCATGCGCAGTCCTAGGCGCACGTCTCAGAACGCTGACTGTTTCTATAGCAACCGGGACTTCTAACGGCAGCTGCAGTGATGCGCTGACTTTCCCGAATAGCGACTGGCTCTTTTGCTCAGAAGGCGGGGCTTCGTTCGATTGAGCAGCCATGTTAAGCGTTGCATTTTTCCCCATTCAAAACTATACGAGTGACATGTCTTGGGTATTCTATAGTCTTTGGTTTTGTCACTCAATATGGTGGTTCGTCAGTGACAGTTGGAACTGTTCATCACCAGGGACGAGACTATTGTGACAGAGGATTCACAGTACTGTCTAGTGATACATGCTCAGTTAGGACACTTAAAGGGATAGTTCACCCAAAAATGAAAATTACCCAATGATTTACTCACCCTCAAGCCATTCTAGGTGTATATGACTTTCTTCTTTCAATCAAATACCATTGGAATTATATTAAAAAATTTCCTGGCTCTTCCAAGCTTTATAATGGCAGTGAATGGGGGGTCGAGATTTTAAAGCTTAAAAAAGTGCATCCATCCATCATAAAAGTACTTCACACGGCTCTGAGGGGTTAATAAAGGACTAATGGACATAATGAAGTGAATCGATGCACCTGTGTAAAAAAAAAATAATAAAATTAAAAAAAAAACTTTTTAAACCTTTATAAACCGTGATCTCTACACTCTAAAAAATGCTGGGTTAAATACAACCCAGCACTGGGTAAAATATGGACAAACCCAGCGATTGGGTTGTTTTCAACCAACGGGTTAGGTTAAATGTTTAACCCAACCTTCTGTGTAGTAACCCCAAACGCTGGGTCAAAACAGTGGTATGCTGGTATTTAACCTAGCATTATTTGGAGTGTAGCTTCCGCTAACTGTCATACGCACTTTAACAAACTTTCGCCACCAAATACCTTTAAATTTTAAATTTGGTGGGAAAACCATTTTTATTTATTAATTGCAAGTAAATTTCACAAATAGTAACAAAGAAGAGGTAACACACTGAATTAAACCAAATTTTGAAGTAGACAGACTGTAATAGTATTTTCTTGTAACACATTCTCCAGTAAACTTTATTTAAAGCTTTGAAAAATCCTTTTTTACAGTGTAGATGCTAATAGACGGGGCGCTTCTGGGGTCACTGGGTATCTGAGGTTTGTGAAACTATTTCTGAAGTAAAGAGAAAAATTGCACTTCTGAAAGTCTACACCTACCGTCTAAACATAGATTTTGCTTGTGTTTGTTGTGTATTTTTTTGGCAGTTAAAAAGTCAAAATCACAGTAGTATTATAGGAGATATTTTGTCAGTGACTACAATTATATTTGTTACGTTAGATTCCACATTCTTGTAACACAAGGTTGCTCCAGGTCTATTTTCCTTCACTTAGCAATATCAGACGTCTGTGTGAGCTTCAGCAGTGACAGGTGATAATTTGATAATCCTGAGTCAAAGTTTTTTTTTTTTCATTCTAGAGCAAAACCACTTGCTCCTGTGAGATCTTGAAACGTGCTGCCCCCTCTGAAAAAAGGCTGCTCATAGCAGCACACCGTTAGTGGTTTTTCTTGTTTAAAACTTGGTAAGGATCATATTACAAATGACATGCTGCAAATTATAAATGAGATTTCAAGACATATTTAGATTGGATAAGATTAATGCCAGGTTGCAATTTGAGATAGAAGCACAAACAGCTGATATCGCGTTACAGCTCTTATTAAAAGCTGCACTTGCTCAGAGTGTTTTCCCGGACTTTGTTATTGCAGCTCTTTGACACTTTGACAACAAATATTTGTTCCTATACTATCTGTACAACTGCACTGCTTTATGTTGTGTTCAAGATTTTGTGGAGTAAAAGTATATTATTAAAATTAAAGTAATAAATAATCATTCAAAATAACATAAATATATAAAATTCAAAATGAGCACATGATAAACAAACAAAAAAATAATTGTTTTTCCAAATGTTCTGAAATACATTATATATATTGATAGATTAGAATAACATAAATATCTGAGGTTTGACAGATTTATGGCTTCATGACTATAAAAATGTTTTGTCAAATTATGTGTGGTAACATTTAAATGTACTGTTTTTTATTTTTGTTGCAATAATTGTAATTTTTCATTTTATTTTTATCACTAAGGGTTTTCTTAACTTGAGGCTTTTTTTGCAATTTGTTGCTAGAATTGCACATATCCATTTTGGGGTATCTTAAATTTACATATTAACTGAACGTCTGATGTTAGGTGATCAGTAGCCTTATTTTGATATGTTTGACATGAGTAAGATGAACGACGGGATGCAAACAATCCACCTGCCGTTATTTTGGTAGGTAAATTTAAGCAGTAAACTATAATAGAAAAAAGGTCATTGATCAGTGATACCAAGTTCATATTTAGATCTTTGACAAGTATTGGTTACACTGCAATCTGAGCTTCAACCTAGTAAAGATTTCAGAATGCAATTAGGACACACTGTCAACTGCAGTGTGTATTCTATGTGCCTGAAAATAAATGTCATATTTGGTGACTGGCACTGAATGTTGTGCGCTTTTCTATAATGCAAGATTTTTGAGTTTTAATAATTGGCTTTGTGCAATTAAAATACTTTTTTATAAAAAATATATCATCATTTACCCTCATGTTGTTCTTCTATTGAGAAAAATAGAGATCTTTTACCCCATACAATTATAAAGAACAAAAACATATAGAAAAATGTATGTAAAGTATCCAAAATGACTCCAAAATGAAAAGTAGTCCATATGAGTCTATATAATTTTATATCATAGATTTATGTAAGGAACAGCCCAAAGTGAACAAAGCAATAGTTCTCAAAACCAGTCTGAAATTAATACTTTTTTCACTTTTAAATTAATCAAAAGTGACAGTAAAGATATTGAAGTAGCACAACTGTTTTTAACATTGATGATAATAATTATCGATCATGTGACATTGAAGACTGGAGTAATGGATGCTGAAAATTCAGCTTATGTATAATTGCATTCTAAAATATATTAAAATAGAAAACACTTATTTTAAATTGTAATAATATTTTACAGTATTACTGTTTTACTGTTATTAATGTTTGATCAAATAAATGCAGCTTTGAGGACCATAAGAGACTGTTTAAAAAAAACATTTAAAAAATCTGACCCCAAACTTCTGAAAAATAGTGAATATGTAACTAGCCTGTACATTTATGATAAATTCCTTATTTATTTATTATCTTTTTTTGAAGTTGAAAGTTCCAAAAGTTCCAGTTTTTTTTTTTTTTTTTTGTAATTGCTTGTAAGAAAAATGGACAATACAATCTTCAAGATTTCTTCTTTTGTGATTCACAAAAATAAGTGAGTTCATTTTGGATAGTCTCAATGCAAAATCTTTCCAAATCCACACATTTCTCTCCCAGAATGACGTTCCACATCAATTCAGTCACAGGATCAAATAACAGCTTGACGATATTTAGAAAATGAAAATTTTGGCTGAAATCTTCTCAGCTTCACTGTGTGTCCGGAACACATTAAAAACCAATACACGAAGGGTTCTCCCCCGCTGTGAGTGAATTCGTGCCAGGACTGTTGTCCCCTGTAGGCCTGGCCTGAGACCAGAGGTCACTGGCCTTCCCAGTGTCCCCCGAACCTTGCCATCATCAATCATAACCTGTCAAATACGAATCGTTTGTCACAAGCCCCTCTGTGTTCTGAGATGGCCGTATATTTTTATCACATCAAAATGGCTGCATCTATTTCACAGCTCAACACAAACAGTCCTGTGTTTACCTCCACTCATGGAAGAATGTAGACTATATTCCCAGCTCCCCCAGAGAGCTTTATATAGAAAGAAGTGTTTATGACCAGCTGTTTGAGACCTGTAAATGAAATGTGTACTGCAAATTATACCTCTGTCAAAATGGAGATATCATATGATTCCAGGAAAGTTTTCAGAAACGTGGACTGTTGTTTTATGGTGGTTTTATCAGTGAAAACTTTCTTTGTTTGGCTATACTATGGTGGTCTCATTATATGAAGAGAAATGAGATTTAAACAACTGATGTAAATCACTTTATTGTATCCTTTTCTTTTAAGTTGCCTTGATGGCTTCTGAAGAATAAATATGTCCATCGTGGAAGAGACTTGGAGTGATGGGCTCATTTACGACCCCTAATCTTTAAGCAATAGGAACAATGCAAGTGTTATTGCCCATTGTAAACTAATAAATTCCCACTTTGATTCATGATTCCCACAGGGAAGCAACAATAAATTGATCACATCTTGGGGCAGCATCAGCACTTTCTTTTGAATAAATCAATATTCTACGCTTTCATAATTACCTGAAATACTAATGAAGAGAATGAAAGATGAAAGGCCATGAGCCGCCTCAAAGAATGAGTCTTTTAGATTCTGCTGTATTTTCAGTTCCAATTTCCCTCTTTTCCATAGGATGGAAATCAGGCTGATAGCACTCCCAAAGCACACCCCTGATGTATGTGGAAATGCCATTTTGCTAAGATAAAAAAAACAAAAAGTATAGATAACACTATAGTATTGGGACCAATTCTCACTATTAACTAGTTGCTTAATAGCATGCCTATTATTAACATATTGGCTGTTTATTAGTACTTATAAAGCATTCTGTATGACCATATTCTACATCCCTAATCCTACCCAATACCTAAACTTAATAACTACCTTACTAACTATTAATAAGCAGCAAATTAGGTGTTTATTGAGGCAAAAACTGTAGTTAATGGCTTGTTAATATCGAGAATTGGACCTTAAAATAAAATGTGACTGATTTAGATGCTGCTTATTTATTAGAATTGGTTGCTCCACAAAGTGCTTCTTTTCAGTTGTTTTTTTTTTAAACATGCACTAAATGTATGCCTATGACTATCGTGCTGCATCTTGCTGCTTTTTCTGCATTGGTTATTTAAGAAAAAAACATTTGTTTGAAGTATATGGAGCTATATAAATCATATTAATCAAAAACATGTTTTTGTAAAATGTAAAAAATATATGGCAAATCATAACCATCTACTTTGTTGCAATTAAAAAAAAAAAAACAAAGATTTATTTTTTGCACCTTTCTATAATTCTATAATTTCTCTCGCTATCTCTCTCTTTCTCTCTCTCTCTCTCTCTCACTCATATATATATATATATATATATATATATATATATATATATGATTGCCTGCCCGGTCTTTTTCAGCTCAATGTTTATACTTATACTACATTTTTAACCCAGGAAGAGATTGCAGTTTTTGTAGTGAAATGGAAAGCATGTAGGCAAACCTGTTACTAGCTCCTTAGGAAGAATTGTCTGTGTAGCATTTCTTAAACGTGACTTTGGATAAAAGCATCTGCCAAATGAATAGATGTAACGTAAAGCTACCTAGTGTTCATGACAAACACATCATAGAGGACTTACTCAGGCTTGTTGGTCAGTGCAATTTGTCTGTTTTATACACATGGATAAAGTTTTTTTCTAGCGTTGAGTTTACAAATTAGCCTTTCATTTCATGCTTCGGAAGAGCAAGCAATCGCAGGCACATTGTCCTTCCATTATCTGGCTGAAGTGAATGATTAAAACGCAGACTGCTGATGAAGGCAGCCACATAGATGATTGGCCCCAACACCAGCTTATTCCCTTCAGCACATTTTCAATTAAACCTTTTTAGCCAGTGAGCAATTAACAGCAGACAGCTATGTGAGCTCGGCGAAACGTGTTTCTCTGCACTCCCCAATCACTCATTGTCATAATGATGCATGACCAGATCAAATTGTTTGGGATGACAAAAGCTCGTACTGGCCTTTATTCACTGCATCTTATTCAGGGAACTAGAGGAGATGAATACATCAGCTCAGAAATCGAGCGCTCGTAAATCTTGTTTTAAAGACGCTTATCCAGGTTCAGATTCAGTCCAAAGGTGGCTTTTGTGGAGTCAAGTTTTATTTATTGCTCCAGCCTCATTTCGCTTGGCCTTTTGTGCATGGGAATAAATAATTATTTGTGCATTAATTTGTTTTAACACTGTACATTTGAAGGTATGTTAAGTAAGGAGTGTTAGGAGAGAAGGTTTTGGACTTAGTTTTGCTTTTAGAAAAACCCTTTCAATTATAGCAATTAATATATATACCTATACTCACACACATACACACATACATACATACAGTGGCCAGAAGTGATGTCTGGAGGGGAAATTTGGACAAAATATGCTTTTAATGACCATAAAAGTCCAGGAATATGTTGTATTGGGAAAAAGAAAACACTGAACTTTAAGGTTTAAGGTATTTACTTGACAAAATTATATTGGGGGAAAAAGGCAAACAACAGCTTATCATGGAATAGTGGTTTAATTTTTCTATGCAAAAAAATAAAAAAGCAATGAAAAAAGTGCACAGGAAATAATGCATACATTGATTGATTACAGTACTATCAGTTATTGCTACAGATATTTCATTAGTTCTCCCTTGTTTCTGATTTGCAGAGATTTCCTTAAAATCTCCCAAAAAATTCCAAAAAAATAGTTGAAATTTGAGGTTCTTCACAATTATATCCAGGAATTTAGAAGTTATTTTGAAGCAGTCACACATTGAGGTGATTTTCAACCTCCTGTCAAAACACTTACTAATCTTATTAGGTCCATTCTGCATGGTACCTGTTTCACAGTGTTTTGCAGTAAATCTGTGGACATCTGTGGACCACATTTAGCCATTATGATAATATCCTCCTTGATTGCAGAGGACAGCTCCTTCCTCTTTGCATTGTCTCTAAAACCCACAAAATAATGTCTAATATATATTACAGCACATATTACAGCCACAGTGATTGATTGAATTATAGGCTAGGAATAATAATTGCAAGCTTTGCATGTCAGCTTGGGCAAAATTGTGTCTGCACAATTTGGCATGTTCAAATGAAACAATGGATGCACTGAGCATGTACATTAGTTTTACACTCCAGGCACAACTATGCAATTTGCTTACAACTATGCATTTGCCTGATATCATTATGGCTTATAAGTCACAAAATATCACTTGTAAAAAATTGTTTGCCAACCACAGTGTGTTCGACACCAAGATTAATCTTATTTAAATTATTTTTATTTACTACATGTCAGAGTGCTGAGATTGTATGATAAAAAATATTGGTACTATGTTAGGTCATTACTTGATTTCCAGTGTAAAGTAACTCTGAATCAAATGCAGTTGAGAACTACCACTCTAAACCATTTCAGGTTTTTCAAATCAAGACCCTTGATGCTTACTTTTGCTTCAATGAGTCGTGTGGTCAGTTTGAGGAGAAGTTAGAAACATCAATCGATTGTTTTAGACGTTTGTGCTACTTTAGATCTAATGCCAGCATTGTCTCAGAGAGAAGGCAGATAAATCTTTAGTTTTAATAGTGTCTCTTAGTTCACATGCCAGAGAGGCAAAATGAAGCCGTAATTACAAGTCTTAATTGATGTGTTTTTACCTTGATAGACCATAGCTCTGCTCTCCTTGCTCTTTTCAGACTGTGGCCCTGCTTGCTGTTGTTTGCTCTATATTTCTCTACGTATTGATTGCTATTATGGCAAATCCAATGGGCACAATAGAACTCTATCAGCAAAATACAGGTTAATTATCTTGAGGTCAGGCGGTCTCAGATGCACACAAAGGGCTTATCCTCTTCGCACATTACAACCTAACATTAAATCGTGAGCACAAATTATGACCAAGGTTTTTTTCCATTCAACAAATGAACTGGCAGAGGGAAGGAGAGCAGTGTTTAAGCATCGACTTTCGAGAGTTTAGATGTTTGGCAACTTTTGTTCTCGATTAAAAAGCCATTTGCTCTTTATAGTTAAAATTATTATTTCCAACTGCTGTTCAGGCTTTGTGGCTCATATTAGATCATGATAAATGATTTTCCATTTGAGTATACGGTGTGAAAGAATTTTTAATGATTGAGATTTTACTCTTACATAAATAAGAAGCCACAGGTCTTTCTTTTCACTGAAGGCAAAACAGACAGTGCAGACCTTTGATTGAAGGCAAAAAGTGATATTTTCGCTAAGTGGAGTGGGAAGCTGTCGGACATTTTACTTATGCTTGACTGATTGGCCTTATAAGCAGCCGAGAGGCCCGTCAATGAGCTTGAGTTAATGGCATTGATTGTGGATATTGTGCTTTTTTTCCCCGGCTCCTGCAGGGACTCCAGTGAATCGGATTCCTATCATGGCCAAGCAGGTGTTGGATCTCTACACTCTCTACAAGCTTGTCACCGAAAAAGGCGGCTTAGTGGAAGTCATCAATAAGAAAATATGGCGCGAGATTACCAAAGGCCTGAACCTCCCTACCTCCATCACCAGTGCGGCTTTCACCCTCCGAACACAGTGAGTGAGATAACTTCAGACGGGAACAACCTGTTGATAACTGCCAGTTGATTCTTGTTTATCTTGTCCAATTCAATTACCTGCTTTTAAAATAAAGAGAGCGAAGAGGCGAGTGTATTTGACAGTGTTTGGTAGACGTTTTAAAGAGATAGATTTGTACAGCAACATTGAGATCCATCAAGCAAATAATAATGCTGTTTAAGCATTCTACATTATTAAATCAGCACAATGTGAGTTTAAAAAGACTAGGGCTCACTATTTCACTTAATATAGTTCAATTAATTATTGTCAAAAACATGGCTTTCATGGTGATAGAACCTAAAGACAGTAAGACATAATGCAATGGCCAAAGACATTTAGCATATGTATAAAGGCTCAGAACAAAAGAATGCATCCTGTGTGAACAACCGCTAAGACATGCTAACAAACTTGATTGCAAAATGGATTGGTGTGGACAATATATTGATTTCTAAAGCTGCGTTTTGACTAATGCTTTACTCGTCTAACACAATATGAATTATCTGGGGTGTTTATTTTGGGCATTATTATACTATCGTTCAGAAGCTGGGGTAGGAAGGTTTTTTTTATAATTTTTGAAAGAAATCTCTTATGCTCACAGAGGTTGCATTTATTTGATGAAAAATACATTAAAACAGTAATATTGTGGAAAAAATATTACAATTTAAAATAACTGTTTTATATTTTAATGTTTTAAATGCTATTTATTCCTTACATGGCAAAGCTGAATTTTCAGAAGCTATACAAGTCTTCTACCAGTGATCCAATGATACCAGAGAAATCGTCTCGGTTACGTATGTAACCCTCGTTCCCTGAAGAGGGAACGGAGACGTCACGTCGGATGACCGACAAAATTGGGATCTCGCCAGAGAGACCAATCCACTTCGTGTGTAACTAAATGAGCCAATGGACATTGGCATGCGATTATTGCATCCAGCTGCCGCTGATCACAGCGTGAGCATAAGAGGCAGCTGGTGCACCGCATTAATTCATGCTTTCGCTGAAGAGCCGAGCCAGTGACCCTGCAGCTCAGCAGTGGTACAGCGTCTGTGGCGACGGAACGTGACGTCTCCGTTCCCTCCTTCAGGAAACGAGGGTTACATACGTAACCGAGACGTTCCCCTTTCAGTCGGTCACTCCGAATCACGTCGGATGACCAACGAAATTGGGATCCCTACCAAAGCGCCACAGGAGCTGCCCCTTCCAGTGCCCTGTGTAGACCTCCTGATCCTTCATATAAGGCAGACGATAGGACCGGGCTCTACACAGAGAAGGTCAACTACTGTTGTTCCTTGTGCAACCCAAACAGTAGGACTAGGATAACACTGGGAAGCGTGCCCTTCCACTTGGAAGAGGCACACTGCGGAGTCACCTCCTCCCAGAGGTTGTTAAGTGACATTCAGACATGTGAAGTAACCCCGTAGGGCCCTGTTGTACATGGAAGTCTGAGATGGCTTAGGCTGCATCATTAGAGATGGCAGAACGTGGTCAAGGCACGATTCGTCGACCGAAAATGCCTGCAGGTCCCCCACCCTCTTGATCGAGGCCAACGCAGTCAGGAGTAGGGTTTTCACAGAGAGAAACTTCAACTTGACTGACCGCAACGGCTCAAAGGGGGCAGTTTGTAGGGCTCTTACCACCAATGCCAATCCCAAGAGGGTAGGGAGGGAGGCCTAGGAGGATTCAACCTCCTGGCCCCCCTAAGAAACCTGACGACCAGATCGTGCTTCCCCACCGACCTCCCCTCTATGGTGTCGTGGTGGGCAGAAATAGCAGTAAAGTACACCTTAAGGGTGGAGGGGGACAGCCTATGCTCCAACCCTTGTTGCAAAAAGGAAAGCACGGCTCTGATCGAACATCTCCGGGGGTCCTCATGGTAAAAGGAACACCATTCGACGAACAGGTTCCACTTCAGCGCATAGGCCCGTCTTGTGGACGGTGCTCGTGCTGAAGCGATAGTGAGAGCTACCTCCTGGGGCAGGTCACCTAGAACCTCCGCGTCCCATCCAGGGACCACACATGGAGTTTCCACAAGTCTGGACCCGGGTGCCAGAGGGTGCCCCGTATCTGAGAAAGCAGATCCTTCCTCAGAGGAATCGGCCAGGGAGGGGCTGTCACAAGGAGCCTGAGTTCCAGGAGCCAGGTCCTGTTGGGCCAATATGGAGCCACTAGCAGGACCTGCTCCTCGTCCTCCCTGATCTTGCACAGTGTCTGTGCTAGCAGGCTCACTGGGGAAAACGCATATTTGCGCAGGCCCTGGGGCCAGCTGTGTGCCCGTGCATCCGTGCTGAGCGTTGCCTCGGATAGCGTGGATGGCACTAAGGGACCTCAGATGCTTCTGACTCCAGAGGAGGAGGTGGCAGGCGAGTTGCGACATGCGATGGGAGCGTAAACCACCTTGCCGGTTGATATACGCAACGGTCACAGTGTTGTCTGTACGGACCAGAACGTCCCTGCCCCGAAGGCGCCCTCTGAGGCGGCGCAGGGCAAGGCGTACTGCCAGCAACTCGAGGCAATTGATATGCCAAAGCAGTAGGGGACCCGTCCAAACCCCTGATACTGCGTGCCCGTTGTACGTGGCACCCCAGCCGGTAGCCGAGGCATCCGTGAATACCACAGCATGCCTGGATACCTGCTCCAGGGGCACTCCTGCCCGAAGGAACGAAGGAGCTGACCACGGGCTGAAGGTTTTGCGGCAGGCCGGTGTAATCTGAACCCGGTGAGTACCATGTTTCCACGCCCACCTCGGGATTTGGCCATGGAGCCAGTGCTGAAGCGGTCTCATATGGAGCAGACTGAGCGGAACTATGGCCGCAGCTGCTGCCATATGCCCCAGGAGCCTCTGAAAGAGTTTCAGTGGAACCGCTGTCCTGCCTGATAAAGTCTTGAGGCAGTTCAACACCGACTGAGCACGATCCTGGGTGAGGTGTGCTGTCTGGTTGACCGAATCCAACTCTATGCCAAGAAAAGAGATCCTCTGCGTAGCACGAGTTTGCTCTTTTCCCAACTGACCCAAAGGCCCAACTGGCTGAGGTGCCTGAGCACCAGGTCCCTGTGTGCGCACAACTGCTCTCGAGACTGTGCGAGTATGAGCCAGTCGTCGAGGTAGTTGAGGATGCGCACGCCCCGTTCTCTCAGGGGAACAAGGGCCACCTCTGCGACCTTGGTGAAGACGCGAGGCGAAAGGGACAGCCCGAAGGGCAGGACCTTGTACTGATATGCCCGACCCTCTAACGCGAATCGCAGGAAAGGCCTGTGTCGTGGGAGAATCGAGACATGAAAGTACGCGTCCTTCAGGTCGATCGCTGCAAACCAATCTAGGGGACGGACGCACCCAAAAATGCGTTTCTGCGTCAACATCTTGAACGGCATCTTGTGAAGTGCACGGTTCAAAACTCACAGATCCAAGATCGGTCGTAACCCACCGCTTTTCTTGGGCACAATGAAGTAAGGGCTGTAAAACCCCAACCTCATATCGGCTGGAGGGACCGGCTCTATCATGTCCTTCGCCAGCAGGACTGCAATTTTCGCGCGCAAGACAGGGGCATCGACTGCCTTGACTGAAGTGAACCGGTTGCCCCTGAACTTGGGGGACACTGGGGGAACTGAATCACGTAGCCGAGTCTGATGGTCCGCAGGAGCCACCGAGACGGACTGGGGAGCGCTAGCCAGGCTCCGAGAGACCTTACCAGCGGGACCAACGGGGCCACCGACGTACCCGCGGTGGGGCAGCGAGGTGGAACACAGGGACCGGCCCCGGGGCCTGTGACGGCGAGGGGCGGGGTCTGGGTGTGTAGTGTAACACTCACCTGATTCCTCCTCATGTGGGAGGAGACACAGGAACCCGGCTTGAGGCTTGTGACAGCCCGGCGTGTGACAACTTGAAGCGGGGACTGGAGTGCTACCGCCCTTACCTGGTTCCACGAATGGGCAGGAAGGGTGCTCTTGCGCAACCAACCGCTGCCTGCTGGGGAGAGAGGAGGAGGGAAGTGATCCCGTGATGCACGGTTCACCGCTCTCCTCCTCTTGAGGCCCAGAGATTGAGGAAACCCCTCTTTTACTGATGTTTTGGGCGACTGGCTAGCGGAACAAAAAAAAGAAACAAAAGATTCTCCACCCGGCCCTCCTCCAGGGGAGGGAGTGGTGCGGTCACCATCTCCCGACGAGCAGTCTCCTCTATCTCTGGGTCGCCTGTCTCAGGGCCTCTTGCACTTGCGCTTGCCGCCAGGTTTGGTGGGGGCCTGGACGGGCTGGGCGTCCTTCCTGCGACTGGCTCCACGACGCTGCCTGGTGGAAGGCTGCTGCGCGGGAGCGGGGGCGGCCGCAGGGAGGCCCACGGTGACGAGCAGGCTGAGGGGCTGCAGCCGGAGTGGAAGCAGCAGGTTTCCTCCAGCGCATGATGTGTTTGATCGCCTCAGTCTGCTTCTGGGCTGCCGAGAACTGCTGGGCAAAGCTCTCGAAAGCGTCGCCGAAAAGGCCGGTCTGCAACACGGGAGCATTCAGGAACTGTACCTTCTCCTGCTCCTTTATGTCAGCGAGACACAGCCAGAGATAGCGCTCCTGGACCACTAGCGTGGACATCGCACGACCCAGAGACGGTCACCTTCGTCACTCGAAGCGCGAGGTCCGTCGGAGCATGCAGCTCATGTAGAACCGCCAGGTCGTGACCACCCTCGTGCAGGTCTTTCAGGGCTTTGGCCTGGTAGACCTGCAGTAACACCATGGCGTGGAGGACAGAAGCCGCCTCCCCACAGGCTCTATAAGCACTGCCAGTTAGACCTGACGAATACTTACAGGCCCGTGAGGGGAGACACAGGTCACCCCGCAGGGTGGTAGCGGCTGTTGGACACAGTTGCATGGCCACAGACCACTCCACCGAGGGGATGCCCGCATACCCCAAAGCGGCCCCACCATCGAGGGTGGTGAGAGCGGAGGAGCCACAAGATTTGTTTCGGGCAGTGAAAGGTGCCTTCCACGATCTTGTAAGCTCCTCATGCACTTCCGGAAAGAATGGCACTGGAGGGGGGCGCTGAGAACCAGCGCGACCCCCACCGAGAAACCACTCGTCCAGCCTCGAAGGATCGGGACGCGGTGGAGGATTCCACACGAGTCCGACATTCTCGGCCCGGGAAAGCATAGTCATCATCTCTGATAAGACATCTTTAAAAAGACGCAATCACCCGTGTTACTCTTTTAGAGAAATTGCTCTTTCAGAGAAATGCTCTTTTAGTGCTGAAGCATGCAGGGGAGCTGGCCACCGCACACTCCTAGTGTGGCTGTCAGCAGGAAGACAGTCTTTCTCTCCCAGACACCGTGACCACCGCTGCTGCACCGTAACGCCCGCACTCGCTCACAGAACACTCTCTTGGAAAGGGAGAGCAGTAGCTTCAACCACTACTGCTCGGCTCCGAAGCGAAAGGATGAATTAATGCGGTGCACCAGCAGCCTCTTATGCTCACGCTGTGATCAGCGGCAGCTGGATGTAATAATCGCATGCCAATGTCCACTGGCTCGTGTAGTTACACTCAAAGTGGATTGGTCTCTCTGGCGAGATCCCAATTTCGTCGGTCATCCGACGTGACTCGGAGTGACCGACTGAAAGGGGAACATTTTTTCTTACTATCAATGTTGAAAGATGATTTTTTTTTTTTCAGAATTTTTTTTGTGTTTGTTGTTCAAAAACATTTATTTTAAATACTCAAAATGTAATCTTTTATAACAATGTAAAAGTCCTTACTGTCACTTTTGATCAATTTTATGTAGCCTTGATAAATAAAAGTATTAATTTCTTCAAAGTGATCTTTTGCAGTTCATTTGATTAATTAACTGTTGTCATGCACCCCTAATTAACAGATTTCAACTTTATGTAAATTGCAGCTTTACTAAATTTTACATTTGACATTGTATGTGTTTCAGAAATATAGTACCGGTGCTGTTTCTACTTTCTGTGTAAATTGTTGACGTACTTGGGGAACACATGAACTTGTTTGTGCAAGTCCACTCTCAGCACTGTCATTTAACACAATTACATTATTCTCTTAAGACATCCATTTCTCCTGTAGCCCTGTAGGCTGTCATAAGAGAACACAATGGAATTTGAAAGCGGTCATTATTAAGTTGATCATGATCCTAGTAAAAAAAAAATGTAGACAGTTGAACAGATGGCTTTACTTCCAGGTCATGTAAATAGAGGGATGCAAGAAATGTGGATTTCACAACACTGTTGAGAGGAAGAATGTGCACTCACTACATTGTAATGCTTCTGTCCTTTTTTTCTCGAAAATGTGAATGACATAGTTTGTCTATGCATTAAATATATGATAGGATAACTATAGATATACAGTTCAAAATGAAGGCAAAGGTTTTTTGGTGTCAGCTGTCAGTGGAATGTGATGAACTACACCAGTGGTTACTCTGTTAGGACATCTGTGTGAACTGACTTCATACATAACAATCACTTGAAGATCTTCTGGTAAAATATCATTGAAAAAGTGGCTCAGAAACGTAAAGTTTGTTCCGATCATTTATAAATTATAGATCATTTATAGATCCTGAGCATTTATCTGAAGATGCCACTATTTAGGTTTGATATTGATATTGATAGTTTCATGTTCTGTCTTTTCTTTTGTACAGGTATATGAAGTACCTCTATCCTTATGAATGTGAAAAGCGGGGACTAAGCTCTCCCGGAGAGCTTCAGGCAGCTATCGACAGCAACCGTCGTGAAGGGCGGAGACAGAGTTATGGCTCCACCCTCTTTAACTACTCTCCTGTGGGCACCCCCACCCTGCTGGCTTCACCAAAACTCCAGATGCCCCACATCAGCATGCCCATTCCCAACGGCGGGCACATGACTCAGACCCCTGTCATCAAGAAAGGTTTGCATTTGTATTTCCCTTTCTCACAACATAGTTTTTTTTTTTCAATGTCAAAATGCTTTAATATTAAGGTGAATTTTAATGTTTTAAGTATGTTTTTCCCAATATAGTTGTTCATTTTACCTCTTTTGAACAAAAATTATTTTCTGAATCAATAAAATAATATAGACTACGAAGAAAAATAGATCAAATAATAACAACAAATAATAAAAATGCTAATAAAATTAGGCATAATATAACAAAGAAAAACCCACTAAAAGAAAGAGAAAGAAAAATGTTATTCCTTATCAGGAAATTGAATGTTATTGCAGACCATGTTAATTACAACCTGGATCCTCCAAAGGAGAAGTCATCTCTCTTACACAATAACACAGCCACATCTTACTCACGCTTATTCCACACGGTGGCCTGAATAGTCATCAGAGTGGACAGGAAACAGCTTGCAGGACTTCCTCTTGCCCACTCTGCCAGTTTCCGCATCACACCAGCAGGAGCAATGAAACACAAAGAAACATAGGCTGCTTCATGATTCAGTAATGTGCCCATATGGAAAAAGACAAGTCACGCAACTTTAAGGATCAAAGCGCCTTATGAATCTGACAGTATTTATAGTGTTTACAAAGCAGCTTTAAATAGATCTCATGACTTGTGTTTCATACTCATACTTCCCTCTGAGGATGTTATTGCAGGATATTTCTAAACCTAAATTTATAGAATATAAGGCTGTATTCAGATTATCATTTGAAAAACATTTTACAATATAAAATTTTAAGTATCAGCTATAAAGCATTGATTTAAGTGAATCAGGTCTACAGTATCAAAATGAATGTCAGATGAATAGAATAAAATATACTAACTATTCAAAGCATTAAAAAATTTGGGGTCAGTGAGATTTGTTTTTTGAAAGAAAGAAATGCTTTTATTCAGGAAGGATCCATTAAACTGATTAAAAGTGAGAGTAAGGATATTTATATGGTACAAAAGATTGCTATTTCAAAAAAATGCTGTTCTTTTGAACTTTCTATTCAAAGAATATTACTCATTATTTATAATAATAAGAAATGTTTCTTGAGTAGAAAATCATCATATTAGAATGATTGCTGAAGTAGGGATGGGTCACGATTTTAGAATATTCAATTAGCTGATTGTATTATAGAATATCAAATAGGTTGTGCGAGTATTGTCTAAAAAATTCCCCATGTTTTCGGTGCTGATGTGGGGGTCACACGTAAGCAGAGAGTAGCGCTGCCAATAATGCACTTAAAAGCTGTCAAAGACTACAGGAGAACACACTGTCTCACGTGCACACTGTAGACTTGCAACTAAGAACGATGTCAAATAAGAGTTCTGTGTGCACCACAAATATCCCCGACTGGGTTAGAGGTGTGCTGAATCTGTACTGGGAAAGGCACGGAAAACGAATAACGCGTTCTACGGAGCCACTATAGGGACATATGGTTAGCCACATGCTAGCAGTAGCCTGTTACATTACAATACATTAGTGATGGGAAGTTCAGATCATTTTACCGACTCGGACCTTTGAGTCTCGTTCAGCAAAATGAACGAATCTTTTTTGAGTCATTTCATTCATTTTAGCAAAATATAATTAAAATGTTACGTGTTACTTCCCTAACATGTCTACTACTTACGCAAACGTTGACCACACTACAAACAATACAAAACTATAATGCTATAAGAAACAGAAAAGATTAATTCATTGTTTACCTGGGTATTCAGTCTATGATTAGCTCACCTCATCTGACAAGTCTTCGGGTTTGAGTCGTTCGTTCATCACGTGACACCCCCATAAACTTAACCAATGCATTCTGAGCCGGAAAGAGAATTGATTAGTTCATCTCTCGAGTCTTCGGGTTTGAGTCATTTGTTCATCACGTGACACCCCCATATACTTAACCAATGCAGTCTGAGCCGGAAAGAGAATTGATTAGTTCATCTCTCGAGTTCTGGTCTCAAATTGTAGCTTTTTATTTCTTACAGTTTATAAATGTGTGAATTTCTGTCATGATGGTTCTTTTCCATAACACAGAATGTGGTAACAAAGGTAATAAAGAGTTGGTTATTATTATTATTAAGTCTCTTTCCGGCTCAGACTGCA
The DNA here is from genome assembly GCA_039654775.1 of Spinibarbus caldwelli. Classification (NCBI taxonomy): domain Eukaryota; kingdom Metazoa; phylum Chordata; class Actinopteri; order Cypriniformes; family Cyprinidae; genus Spinibarbus; species Spinibarbus caldwelli. The sequence continues at coordinate 25,086,667 of CM077223.1, read as the reverse complement.
TAGGTTAAGCTTATGGGGCTGTCACGTGATGAACGAACGACTCGAAAAACCCGAAGACTCGAGAGATGAACTAATCAATTCTCTTTCCGGCTCAGACTGCATTGGTTAAAGCTAATGGGGCTGTCACGTGATGAATGAAAGACTTGAAAACCCGAAGACTCGAAACAGGTGAATTACTTGACTAATTCCAGTACGGAATCTGTAGGATGTTGCGCACGTGCGACTGAACGAATCACTCCCCGAGACGACTCGTTCTTCCTGAGTCACATTAAAGATTCATTCAAAAAGAACAAATCGTTCAAGAACGACCCATCACTACAATACATGCAATTTCACTTACCAGCAACAGAGTAAGGAGAGTTGACTGATAGGACGATGGCAAATAATTTGCAGATCCTGATTACCACTGACAAACATCTAATCTTGTAAAATGTGTGGTAAATTCTGCCGCTCCATAGTATAAACATGTGATCGCGAATCTCTAAAGTGAAAGTAAAACGGTCACGTGTGCACATTCAAAAGCGGTTTCAATGCCCCGCTTATTAATAACGGTCACTGATGCCCGCAGTTAATATACAGTATAATTACCCAATGATATAATTGCGAGAGAAAGTATTGGAATATATTTTTTGAGCAGTGTAATACGTTATGAGCAGATGATTTATGCTAATCGACGGACTGCTATGTTAGTAAGTGCCATCATTCTGTTATGTTTGTTATATTAATATGTTTCAGCATGTTACATGTTTCATCATTATATGGCATGAGTTAAGATAGCCTATCTTTTAATAAATTTAACAGTTTGTTATCATACAGATTAAAAGCGTGAATGGTCTCTCTCTCTCTGTTTATGGGTGTGTAACGTTAGCCTTATACGTGCATCCATGCATGCGGGAAGGGGTGCGATTTTCGAATAATAATCAAATAATTCCCAGCAATTTTCAAATATTACTTTTGCTTGAAATGCCCATCCCTATGCTGAAGGATCATGTGACACTGAAGACTGGAGTAATACCTGCTGAAAATTCAGTTTTGCCATCACAGGATTAAATGACATTTTAAAATATATTAAAATCGAACAGTTCTTTTTTATATTGTAATATTTCAGTTTTCTGATTTTACTCAAAAATATGAAAAAAAAAAAACCCGAACCCAAACTGTTGAACAGAAGTGAAATATAATCACAAAAAGCCCCAAAAAAATCACAAAAAACATTAATCAACTAATAAATAAACATAGATTAATCAACTAATCAATCAGCTCATAGCAATGAGTAAGTCATAATTTAAAGATTGTATTACATGCGTTTGTAAATAAAGGGCTTCTGTTTTCTCAACTGTTACACTTAACTGTTCAGTGTGGCAAAATTAAGCATCGTAAAAATTAGTCTATTTCAATGTATAGGGTATAAACTATGGGTAAATTATCTACTACTTAGTGGACAATAGTAGAAAATTTCTAAGATTTGGGATGTTAGATGGTCCACTATTTTAGTTTTGTTGTTAAAGTTGTTTCTGTCAACTAAAAACGTTTGAGAAGTACTGCCTTACCCACAGACTTCATGATGCTTTCTTGCTCCACAGAGGACTCCATGCTGTCCAGCTGCCTGACTAACAGGGTGGGCATCCCTGTGTCTTTGGCCAACCACCACAGTGCAGCTCAGGCAGCTGCAGCTCAGGCAGCAGCTGCAGCAGCTGTGCAGGCGGCCGCATTGGAGCAGCTCCGGGAGAAGCTGGAGTCTGGAGAGCCACCGGAGAAGAAAGTGATGCTCATGGCAGAGGAGCAGCAGAGGATAATGCAACATGCATTACAGCAGAATCTCTTCGCCATGGCAACTCAGCTACCCATGAACATCAAACTGAACAATAGAGGTGGGTGCAAGGAATGGAAAGATGCTTTCTGGTCCCCATTGACTTCCACAGTATATTTTTCTATAACAGCAACTTGAAAGATGAACGAAATGGCAGGAGTTTGTATACTTGTGTGTAAATGTAATATAAATGACAGTAAAATGAAGTGTCTCTAGAATGACCTATAAAGTCAGTAGTGAGAAGAGAGAGGGCATTGTGGGTCAAATAATGTAGATTAGGGTTTATCACAAATATCCAATGGCAGCTCGCAAAGCCTTAGGTTCCCTACTAAAAAATAATGTTTAAAATGCATTTTTTTTTTCATACTAAATATAGTTCAAATCTGTTAACATATTTACTGACATATTGCTCGAGACTTACTGAAATAAAAATAATAATTAAATTTTATTTGGAGTACTACTTGTGCACAATGCAGATTTCTTAATATTAAGCCTACAGTGTGTTTTAATGTCAATATTGATGAGGATTGTATGATTATTGAATAATTTCGGTCTTTAAATGCTAGATATTTAAAGTGTACCTGAAGTATACTTGCAATAGTTCCACTTTAACACAATTAAATATACTTCAGTATATCTCTAACTAGACTTCAGCACTACTTCTGCTCAATCAAAGTGCATTAAGTACAAAATTTGTTGTTCCAATTTAGCAGACTTTAAGTATACCAGTTTAGTAAAATAAAATTACAGTTGCATAGTATTTTATTAAGTACATAAATATGTAAATGTATTTGTAGTATACTTGAAAATAGCACGAAATAAATGTATTTCAAATATATTTTAGTCTATTTATTTTTCACTTGGGTTTAACTGTCTTGCAAAACATGACAAAACATTAGCCTTCCCATTTTCCCACTGAAGGAATTTATGAAAAATATTGTATTAATGAAAAATTCATGGATGACACATTTTATTTTATTACAGTATGATCAGTGTCACCTTTGAGAGAATAATAAGGGTTTATCAGACATTCTCAAAACAATACTGAAAGAATTTATGAAAACATTTTATTTATGAATAATTGTTTACGAATGACAATTATTCTTTTGTTATTTTATAACACTATAACAAGTTGTATCTTGTGTCACAGAGAATAAGAGTTTATGAGACATTCTGGAAAAAAAAAACATCTAATTAAGTGTAAATGATTGGTGGAAACGATGAAGAAAAGTGATTTCTATCAAGCTGTTTGTCTAATGTTAGTGATTTCAGTGCACCATCATTTACGTAATGACAGTGTGTGTGCCATGATTGCAGGCTGGTCATGAGTAATGTGTTTGTTGTCTTCTGCATGATTGTTACTCTTATACCACCCATAAAACAAGAGCCTCTTTATATGGTGGGACAATATAGCATAATTCTATAATGCTGGGCAGGACTTTCACACAGAAACACTCTGCAGTTTAAAGATTATATTAAATGTTATTTTGTGTTAACCTGCACATCCACAGTAATGACACAGTGAAAACTGAAAGTCCTGACAGCCGCTGACTTCTTGGAAATACGAATCCCCATGTGTGATTTATCCCTTTTTTGGTCCAAAAAATGAATCTAATGGTCTCCTACTTAATGTGTTTCTGATGAATAAATTGTGTGTAATGTTAACAGTGAAGAAATGTTCTTATTTATGAAACAGACGCCCCATGCTGTTCTCTATCTAGAGAAGCGAAAACCCCATCTTTTTGAGAGTAGTCACCTACCTCCCTCTTGCAACTCTTTTAATAAACCCCTCCTTATCCTGTCACTCATGAGTTATCACCGATAGTTGGTGGCACGCTTCTCTTGCTTCTTGTGTTCCTTTTATAAATGCTCATATTGAGTTTTTCTCTTCCTCGCTCTCTGGCTCCTCTCTTGACAGATGATAGACAAGAGACTGCATTGAACCTGTCTACCAACGGCATTAGCAGCATCAACATGTCAATAGAAATAAATGGGGTTGTCTACACAGGTAAATAGAGCGCCGTTTGCTGATGTAATTGCAGGCAGGAAATTCAATAAGTTATAGCAGCACCCCCACGCTTAGTCCTCCACACAATTTGATGTCTTTGCTATAAAATCCATCGTAATGAAGTGGCAAGTCCAATAGAGTTAAAAAAGTTAAATATCTTAAAATTGGGCCTGGGCGCCAGGAGGTCGATGGAGCTTATTGTCTTTCGTGCCCGAGAGAAAGGCCCTCCGTCTTAGCTAGATACAGTGCTTGTGCCTGATGTGCGAGAGACAGTAATTACTAGAAGATGGCTCATAAGCTTGCTGGGAACATTTCAGGAGATCAAGTTGAAGTGCCATCTGACTTACCATTTTTACTGAAGGCTTGTTCCCTGTACAGCCCTAGAACATACAGCTTTGAGGGTTTTTTTCCTAAGGTGGGCAATTTAATGCTTTAGTTTAGCTAAATTATTTATATGAGAAATAATAAAATGAAAAATATCAATTTAATTGCTTTAATTGCTTTGTTCGTGTTAAAAAACTAAAATTAAATAGATATTTAAAAAAATTATGAATTTAATCATGCCCTTGCCAAATTACACTGAGCAGTAGCACAGAATGAGAAAGGGTCTGCTTGCACAGGATGCATTCTTGTGTGTAAAAAGAGTTAGACGGGGCAGAAATGGATGAAAGCAAATGCATTTAAACATTTAAATTTACATTGAAAAATTGATGGTGCATGATACTGAAAAAAAAGATGTTTACATAGACCAGAAATTAAAGATCTGTGTGAACGGCACATAAGTCTACTTCAGACAGATAGATAAAATGGATGAACATTTATGCTGAAAATTAAAATAAAACAATCTATGATTTGCTTGAATTACCATTTAGGTTGCCTTACAATCCTATCATGTCTGAAATTATCCTAGATTCAGGAGATGTTCTCAGAATTCTTTTTGATGCATGTAATTAATTAATTTGATTCATGAGAATTTCAGGTAATTTATTTAAATGAAATGTTTAATTAACTGGATTTTAACAAAAAAGTTAGATACCTAATCAATATACAGACATCAGGTACTTCGGGTACTGTGTCTCCAGTATTGTGCAAATGAAAAGAAAAATCACCAAAATATAGGAACGGCTTGCGCAAGGGGGTGTTGATCACACACGAAACATGATGTTTTAGTTGAACCTCTTTTTTTTTTACTGTTAGAAATTACCGGTAATTATAATCACATTTATTGCATAAGAATATTTTTGATTGCACTTAAATGTTTTTAATAAATATAAACAAACTGATTCAGTAACTGAACTGCTGATGTTGTGTTATGCAGAGGTGGTTTGGGTGTTCATAAGCTTTGAAACTAACTTCAAATATGTGTCTGCTGACTGCAGGGGTCCTGTTTGCCCGTAAGCCAGCCATAGGTTTCATGCCAGGCAGCCAGCGAGTCCATCCCCAACACAGCTCTCAGGGAAAGAGCAGCAGCCCAGGGAGCAGCACCCAGATGCAGCCGTCCTCCTCTTCCTCCTCCACCGCCTCCTCACACGGACCAGCCACCTCCCCTTGAGCCCACAACACCTCACTCAACTCTCCCCCGATGTCAGACAAGGCAGGGTCTTTAGGTCATTCTGCTGGACCAGTTTTTTTCTGTCTCCTTCAATGTACAATGTACACTTTTTACCGTTTTTCTAACCCTCCCCCTGCAATCAGGACAGGAGCGTCCGTCACCGAAAAAACTTCCATTAAAACAAAAGGCTGAGAACCGACAGCTGATAGCCACACATTTGAGGTGTGGTACATTAACATATGCAGCAAGTTGCAGCTTGTAATTTTGTTCATCTGAAGATGCGTTATTCAGCGTGGAGCGACTAAAACGTACTGCGTGACAATGCCATGAACACATGGAGCGGTGTGATGCTCGAGAGGACGGGATGTTCCTCAGAGAGAGTGAATGTTGCATCAAAGCAAGATTCTTCACTTTCCTACACTGATCCTAAAGTTATGACATCTTGTTGCATTCTTGAATCAAAAAGCAAGAGCTACTATCAGCTATTACCAAAGAGAATAAGAGCAGCATATTAGCGGTTTATTTGATAACGTTACAATAATTCAAGCAGAGTTTTACAACCACCATCACACATATCTGATGCCATTGCAAATGATCAGAAAGTTACCAAAATGAATTATCAAGCTGAAATTTGAATATCTTGATTTTAAGCATAGCACATCCCATTTAACTTGGGCATCAAATAGTCAGGGAAAAAACGTTATTTACTGTATTACTGCTCAAATGTATGTTTGTAAAGAAAAGATATCATTATATCCATCAAAGCAGTCATCTACACAATCATTAAAAGACTGGGAGAATCATAAATGCTTGCCATATGTGCAAGATTGGTCATGTATAGCTTGATATGGAGGAAAGCAGACAGGATTATGTCTACTATATTCTCTCATGACTGGTTTTGGCCTGCGGCCGTCACAAAATATATTCCATTGATTAGTGAGTTATTTGGGGAACACTTGTCGACAGTGTTTAATGATTTTTCACCACCTCAGCCCATGTTTTATAGCAAAGTGTTCATTAAATGGTTTAGTAAACGGAAAAACAGGTCACACTGATTAATACAGGTTTCAGAAGTCGAGGGTCAAATGATATTGCGACATGTGACTGTGAGCTGGACCTTGATCATTAAAAAATGGTTGAGGTCTTCAGCTAGAAAAGAGAGGCTCCTTAGAAGAAGATTATGTGCCGTGAACATGCTGAATGTGGCTCATCTTAGGCATCAGTTCATGTTGTGAATAGAATCCAACTTTCCTTACATTTTCAACAATGCACTTGCATTTGAGAGTTCACCTCTCGTCCTTTATTCCATTCTCCATTTTTTTTTTGCTCTCACTCTTATTTCTTTTTCTTATCTTTTCTGTTGGTAAGGAAATTGGAGGATATTATTGTGTCATTTTTTTTAGAATTCAGTAGACGATTTCAAGTTGTATTTATTATTACTTCTATTCTCTTCCTTTCATGTTGAAACTTGGGCTGTTTCAGTGCTTTCAGCAACATCACTTTTATTTAAAGAAAGAAAAAGTCATATTACAGCCCAATACCTCACAAATCCTGCAAACCTGTACACAGATAATAGATTATGAATACAAGATATACCTCATTTATTTCATTTCTATTTTTTTTTTTATTGTAAAGCCACTTGAAAATGTTTTTTCAACAAATCACTGGATTTTTTTTTTTCTATTTTGTATTGTTTTACCAAAGAAGGGAATATATAATGAACACACATCTACCTCATTTGTTATAGACTGTGCCAACAACATAATCACAGCAGCCAGTTTTTAATCATAGCCTTTCTGGTCCAAATTCACTTTTGCCTGCGTGATTTGTGCTGCAGAACCAGAGGCTGGACCACACAGGGCTCGACACGGCGTCAGTTGCTTTGCTTGTTCGTTTTTGTCAGTGGCATTTTTTCTTTACGCACGGGGGAAAATGAAATACCAGAAGGATTCTGTTTTATGAATACAGTGCTTCTGATCTGATCGAGCTTATTCTTTACAGTATCAGAGATCTGAAATACATCTTATGAAATATATCTTAAGTTAAGCTGCAACCTTGGGCGTTTAGTTAATTAAAGTGTTTTAGCTTTACGGTTTGCAGCAGTTCCATTGATGCCAGTGTTTGAGTCATCATTTCTGTTCACAACATAATGTGACTTTCAGAAAACATATAACCTAATCTTAGTCAAAAATAGCTAAAAAAAAAAATCTTTTTCTTTCTTTTATACTCTCTTTAATGGGATTTGAATGTGGAGACGTGCTCAGAATGGGACTTATTTTTACAAATACCAAAGATCTGACAGTATTCTTGGGTTGACAATTTCCGACCCAATACTGTCATTCTTAACTTTTAATCTCAAGCAGCAGAAAAATGTTTTTATTTGATCCTGCTGTGGCAAAACTTGATTTTAAGCACTTGGATCAAAATGTTATCAAAAAAAAGGCCAAGCTGTATATTCAGTTAGTCTCAGTGCACGGATGGCAATCTAAGAATGTAATAACAGTTTCCAGAGTTTTAGCACAATTAGCGATTAATGAAATGAGTAAACCTGACCATCATTTTGTTGTTGTATAGGTGCAAAGATTAATGGAAATATATAGTCTATATTTATGTGGAATTACGAAGGGCACAATCAATGCACAATTGTCTGATTCCTGTTGTTCGATGTAATTTACCTCTTGATCAGCGTATGAAGAGACTTTGCTTATATTTTTTCACAGCAGTCTATTCCTTCACATGGCTGTCTGTTCTCTCTTCAGCTCATGTCACTAGACTGCAGAAATCTTTAGATCAAATCCTGGACGAACTCTGGAGAAGCAAAAAAAAAAACACAAATCAGAGTGACTCGATAACCAAAGGTTTTACAAAACCACGTTCCCAGGCTTACTGATGACAATGTTGGAACATTTGTTCATGAAAAAGACTATCATTTTAATAACAATTAAGAAAAAAAAAAAAGATTCACTCATGTGCTTAAAGAATAACATGTTGTTTACCTTGTTTAGCTATGTCAGTGATGCTATGCTGGTAGATTTAGATCCTATTATACGCTGTGTATGAAGCTTATTTTTCTTTTATTCACTTTGGATAAATCCAGTGCATTATGGGAAAGCTGGATTGTGGTGCTCAGGGGTTAAAAAAAAAGAAGAAAAAAACCGGTGAAAGATTTTTTGTTTTGTTTTGTTTGTTTGTTTTGCCATTGACTTGTAGCATAATTAGAAATAAAGTACTGCTTTCCACTTTAATGTCCAGTTGAGTTTTTCTTTTGGTTTTAAATGTTCATAACTGCTGTAATAAATAAAAGTATTAAAAAAAAAAAATTATTGATTTAATATTGGTTATGAAAGGTTTTGAATAGAAACATTATAAAATACAGGTGGAAGCACTGGATTCAGCATAAATGTTTATTCTTGTGATAGTCTTTACTCCAGTGTTCAGTGTCATGATCCTTCTGAAATCATTCTAATATGCTGCTTTGGTGTTCAAGAAACATTAATTATTATCAATGCTGAAAGCAGTAGTGTTGCCTAATATTTTGTGGAAACTTTGATACTTTTTTCTTTGATAAATAGAAAAAAAACATCATTTGTTTGAAATAGAAAACTTACTTCAACTGAATGCATGTTGTGTTGAATAAAAGTTTTAATTTAATTAATGACCTTAAACTTTTGAATGGTGGTATATATTCTGCCAGTATGTGAATTCCCTGGGAATCAAACCCATGACTTTGGTGTTGCTAGTTCTACACTACATGTTGAGCTACAGAAACACAAGTTTCTAGATAGATGACAATAAACTCTCTAAATCTGTTTGTATACACCAAGATAATGATTTTAACATGAATTTAACAAAAACCACACTTTAATCCAAAACTGAGCCATTAGAAAATTAAAGAAGATTGGAATGCCAATGATAGGTCACTTAATTGTTGATCAGCCTGTGTTTACTGGCAAAGGATTGTGTTAAAAAGCTGTCCACTCAAAAGGCAAGTTAAGCGACAAGTGTTCAATAAACGACAAGATGTATAGCCGTCAGTCTCATTATGTTTATATTAAAACATAATGAGATTGTGTGGAAAGAGCAGATGGTCCAGAATTTAAACGCAGCTTAGTATTACAGAGCGAATATCAGCAATTCGATTCCACAGTCAAAACAGAAAAAAAACAGAGACAGAACAAGTTGACTCGGCTGGACAAAGGTCAAAATCCCGCACTGCGAACGCAGGCAATTAAACTAATGATGCCAGGGGTGTGTGCAGCATTAAGCAGCTAAAATGGAGTAAAGATCGCTTCGTTAAGGCCCAAGAACCTGATGTAATTAGGAGTAGGGCCAAGATTAGTGTCTGTCAATGGTTTTGCCTGGGATTTGTGGGTAATAGAGTTATCACTGAGGCTCAAGGAGTGTTACATTACACTTCGGAATAAACAAAAACAAATTAGCAGCGTCGTCCAATAATGGGTTATCTTGTCAGAGCCTGACAGAAATCCATGCCCTATAACACAGTGTTAATTTTATGCATCACTGACAAGCACCTTCACAATCAATGGAGGTACTATAAAGTCAGGGAGACCATCAATTCAAGTACAGGACAGGTAGACAAGGAGTTTTGTGAGGCCAGCGTGTATTGGAACCAAAAGTATTGTTTTGTTGAAATCCTGTTTTGAACTTTACTTTCCTGACCAATTAAATGTCTCAATCCATATTATAATTACAGTATCAGTATGGAATAAATAACATGGGATTATCTGAATACACTTATAAAGTAATACTTTGTCTTGTTATACGTCAAGGTTCAGATTCCACAACAAAGATGAATCAAACTAATATATTTATCATTTAATTTCAATAGGCCACCGGCTTTATGAAATTATGGGAGTATGCTGGAAAATATAATGCAATATCACAATATATATTTTTTCTTATTTTTGTGTACATATATTGCACATGTTCCCAAATGTGAACATACATAGCACATATATTCATATATACACATTTTTCAAAATATGGAAAGTGGCAATTCCTTATGTATAACAACAGTATATTTCTGTGTATATTTTAAATATACACGAAGTAATTAAATATATTGATTGGTAATATATAAAGAAAATATAAATTCTTTGCATAAGGCTCTGTTTTTCAGCATTACTGATTATTACTATTATTATCATGGTCATGTGTCAGATCAGGGTCAGATTACCCTGCCTGGGTTCATGTGAGAACATCTAATCCGACTGCATATTAGTTGTAGTCTAATTTAATTTTAGTGCCTGAACTTCTGCTCCAACCTTAATTAATAATATATGACGATTCATCATTCATGGACAGCGCAGTGAAATGAAGATGTTTATTATTAGGTGTACTTGATCATGATCAGGAAAAAGGGAAAACTCACCCACCTAAATTAAATGAAGCCACATCATTACATTTTGGGTTGTTTTCTCTGATTTTATACTATTACAGGTGCATCTCAATAAATTAGAATGTCGTGGAAAAGTTAATTTTTTTCAGTAATTCAACTCAAAGTGTTAAACTCGTGTATTAACTAAATTCAGTGCACACAGACTGAAGTAGTTTAAGTCTTTGGTTCTTTTAATTGTGATGATTTTGGCTCACATTTAACAAAAACCCACCAATTCACTATCTCAACAAATTAGAATACTTCATTAGACCAATAAAAAAAAACATTTTTAGTGAATTGTTGGCCTTCTGGAAAGTATGTTCATTTACTGTATATGTACTCAATACTTGGTAGGGGCTCCTTTTGCTTTAATTACTGCCTCAATTCGGCGTGGCATGGAGGTGATCAGTTTGTGGCACTGCTGAGGTGGTATGGAAGCCCAGGTTTCTTTGACAGTGGCCTTCAGCTCATCCGCATTTTTTGGTCTCTTGTATCTCATTTTCCTCTTGACAATACCCCATAGATTCTCTATGGGGTTCAGGTCTGGTGAGTTTGCTGGCCAGTCAAGCACACCAACACCATGGTCATTTAACCAACTTTTGGTGCTTTTGGCAGTGTGGGCAGGTGCCAAATCCTGCTGGAAAATGAAATCAGCATCTTTAAAAAGCTGGTCAGCAGAAGGAAGCATGAAGTGCTCCAAAATTTCTTGGTAAACGGGTGCAGTGACTTTGGTTTTCAAAAAACACAATGGACCAACACCAGCAGATGACATTGCACCCCAAATCATCACAGACTGTGGAAACTTAACACTGGACTTCAAGCAACTTGGGCTATGAGCTTCTCCACCCTTCCTCCAGACTCTAGGACCTTGGTTTCCAAATGAAATACAAAACTTGCTCTCATCTGAAAAGAGGACTTTGGACCACTGGGCACCAGTCCAGTTCTTCTTCTCCTTAGTCCAGGTAAGACGCCTCTGACGTTGTCTGTGGTTCAGGAGTGGCTTAACAAGAGGAATACGACAACTGTAGCCAAATTCCTTGACACGTCTGTGTGTGGTGGCTCTTGATGCCTTGACCCCAGCCTCAGTCCATTCCTTGTGAAGTTCACCCAAATTCTTGAATCGATTTTGCTTGACAATCCTCATAAGGCTGCGGTTCTCTCGGTTGGTTGTGCATCTTTTTCTTCCACACTTTTTCCTTCCACTCAACTTTCTGTTAACATGCTTGGATACAGCACTCTGTGAACAGCCAGCTTCTTTGGCAATGAATGTTTGTGGCTTACCCTCCTTGTGAAGGGTGTCAATGATTGTCTTCTGGACAACTGTCAGATCAGCAGTCTTCCCCATGATTGTGTAGCCTAGTGAACCAAACTGAGAGACCATTTTGAAGGCTCAGGAAACCTTTGCAGGTGTTTTGAGTTGATTAGCTGATTGGCATGTCACCATATTCTAATTTGTTGAGATAGTGAATTGGTGGGTTTTTGTTAAATGTGAGCCAAAATGTGAGCCATCACAATTAAAAGAACCAAAGACTTAAACTACTTCAGTCTGTGTGCATTGAATTTATTTAATACACGAGTTTCACAATTTGAGTTGAATTACTGAAATAAATGAACTTTTCCACGACATTCTAATTTATTGAGATGCACCTGTATTCACTAGCTGATACTGATAAGAGAAACAGCAACAAAGATGCTGTTTTGATCCTCTGCTGTCCTGGTGACCATTGATTGAGCTCTGAACTTTGACCTCAGGAGCAGGAGCAGGATTCCACACTAGAATCACCTCATGGCTGTCAGAGATGATTAGCTCAGCTGATCTAAGAGCACAGGCTTTGTGCTGTCAATACCAATTAGCAACCACAGCATATACCAGTGATGCTATCACGTTCTGAATACTGATTAATTAGCTTACAAATTTGTGATTTCATTGAAAAAAACACTTTTTTCTTTCAGCAAAGTCAAGTACATTTTATCTTAATGCATAACAATAAAATAGTATCTTTTGTCATTATGCTTTATTCTAATACTGTACTGTAACATTTACTGCCATCATTATTATCAGTCATGTTTTACTTTTATTTGACTATTCCATCTACATAAATGAACTGGTAATGATAAATATAAGTAACTTCTATATAGACCAATTTATATCATGTAAAACATCCACCGACGAAGTCAAAAGATTTGTTTCTGAATGTCACATATGAGCTGTTCTTCTGTTTTGGAGTTTGTTTTGGTTCCTTAGTTTCATTACCTCTCTTAGTTTTAGTCTGTTTCTTTGTTGATTTATGCATTGAGCTAGCACTTGTGTTGTTGTTTTTGTTTTTTTTTTTGTTTTTTTTTTTTTTTTGTACTTCGTTAGGTCTTGATTGCTGTCCCCAGTATTTAGCTGGTGTTCTTAGTTCTGCTCTTTGCTTTCTTTCTGGTTTTGTTCACTTTTCTTGTGCATTTTTGGGTTTTTCTTTATTAAAAGTAGTTTGTTTGGCATTTTCCACCTTCGTGACACTGAAGTCCATGACGATATCTTGAGATTGTCTCTGCTGCATTCAAATGAGATGACAACTGCAAGTGGATCCTGAAGGATCATGGATGTGGTGACTACTCTCTCCCATCCAACTGTATGTTTATGTAAGTAGATGTGTTGTTAATATGGCCTCAATAAATGAACAATTAACTGCAAATATTAGTTCCTATAAAAGTGATAGTAATCCTTGTGCACCAGACCAAGTGAGAATGTATTAATTTCTTTTTACATATCAATGGCATTGTACCTTAAAGACAAAAACCTTCAGGCAAAGTGATATTTGGTATCAGTATTTTGCTGATCATGGATCAAATGGCTTTTATCTTTTGCCAGGTTTGCCTAAGGTTGTGGTAAGATGTCAGCAATGAAATTTATTGAGCTACTCAAAGGCTCAAAGGGAGTGTCACTTCAAAAGCAACCTGAGAAGAACGATCCATTATGTGCAATATACTAAACGCTTCTGCCTCTGAGGTCGTATGGAAATTAATAGCTATATAAATATAACTTTAAAACAAATACTGGTTAAAAAAATTGAATAAATATTAATAAGTAATAAAACATATTATATACACATTTCCAGCTCCATTTTCTGATTTAATTTTTGTAAAACTCTTTGTCTATGTCAGTCCAGGTATATATTTAAATTTGTTGAATGCAGGAATTTTAAATTATGAACAACATCAGATTTGCCATTAAACTTGCTCTTTCTTGTGTGAAATGCTCAGATGTTTTTCTTCATCTGATAGACCTGATAGAAGAACACTGATGGGATGTCCATCTATTTGTTGGCTGACATGGTGAGAATGAAAGAATGAAAGTTAGTGGGGGAAGGGTTGTGCATTCCTCTTATTAAGCAGGGGTTCATCGAGCACTAATGCATTTGTGATGGGATTATTTTCCTCAGGCAGTTATCTAGGTCATGGTCCATGACCAACCTTATAAAATGGACCATGTGATGGTCAGGGAGGTACTTTAAAAGCCATCAGAAATATCCTATGTGGAAGGAAATGGTAGTTTTGCCACAAAACCACTGGTTGCCATAGGGATTAAAGCTATGGAAACTGGATATGCATTCAATACACAAATCATGTATTAATTACTATAGTTCCACCTGTAATGGTGGATTTTATTGATCAAACATCAACTCAACCAAATGGTTTCTGACACCAGGCTGTATTCGTCCTAATTTATTGTGATGTATGACAATTTTATAGTTCTGCATTTCCTGGTTTATTAATTCTGTGCATATTTACAAAATTTGACGAATAAAAAAAATGTATTTTATATTTTATATAAATTTATTTTATATTAAATACATACATACATAGGTACATACATAAAGAAATTGTGTTTTATGGCAGTGTTGATGTTGGCATGTTTTGCACCGAGTTGATTTATCAGAGCACTACCACAGCTCAGCAATATAACAACCGACTTTTCATGGCTTATTGAGAAAGTCAGGGCCTGTTTAGAGTAGACCAAACATTATTCTGAAACAAAGAGAAAAACTTGTTTTTGGATATGTATGGCTCTGCTTTCCATTTTGCGTCATTTGGATTGTCACGCATCACATCAGGAGCCAATGACTGTCACACTGTTTCTGTGTGCCAAATCAACAGAGATAAATCACTGAATAGGCTAACAGGCAACGTCTTCTTTGTCCGTCTGCTTGCTGTGAGAGTAGGTGTTCGAATCCTGCCACACCAGCGCTGCACCTGCCTTTGTGAAGATAATATGAAACATTTAGAATGCAAATTCACCAAAACACACAAAGCAGAGCCAAAGCTATGCAGCACAATGATGAATGTGCTGCCACTAACATGCTGACATCCCAACAAACACAGCTGGCCCACACTAGTCTTTGCTTATTTTTCTGTTTTGCCTTACAAATGGAGTTCTGTGCAACATTACTGCCCCATTACTGCATTACAAAAGAGCCATTTTAATGGTGGTTTTATTGTCAGTCCGTTTGGGTTTCCGGCAGCTAACGTCAATGCATAATATCATTTACAAAATAGTTTATAATCACCAGTATAAAACCATTCAGTCTTGAGTAAGATTTAAAAAAAAAACAAAAAAAAAAACACTTTTATTCAACATTTACTGATTGCGCGCGCACCATCCCAAACGGACGAGGCTTTGCATTGATTGTGAAGGCTTGCCGTGTTCGCCGTTGTACTATTCTCTGAAACAACAGGGAGCGACGAGGAGTAATTGTCCTCTAAAACCATCGGGAATCACCGGTGAGAAGAGGGGTACAAGATTTCTCGCGTGATGAATGAGTTGATGAATCAATCATTTCTTTATGTACAAACTGATTAAAATAATCTTAAGCTTTTGTTTATTTCGCATCAAACACAAGACAACTAATAGTGTATAAATAGTATCTAAATTAATTCAATTTCTATTTTTAATCATATTAGAATAATATATTACCTTATTTATTAGCCTACTTATATTAGCGCTTTATCATTAACATATCATACAGCTATATATATATATATATATATATATATATATATAGTGCTGCTTGAAAGTTTGTGAACCCTTTACAATTTTCTATATTTCTGCATAAATATCATCAGATTTTTTGCACAAGTCCTGAAAGTAGACAAAGAGAGCCCAATCAAACAAATTAGACAAAAAAAATTCAAAAATATTTTATTTATTGAGAAAAATGATCCATTGTTACATATCTGTGCGTTGCAAAAGTATGTGAATCTTTGTTTTCAGTATCTGGTGTGACCCCATTTTTCAGCAATAACTGCAGGTAAAGTGTCTTTCAACTGCTGATCAGTCCTGCACAACATCTTGTAGGACTTTCAGCCCATTCCTCAGTGCAGAACCACTTCAGCTCTGTGATGTTGGGGGTTTCCTCTTTTGAACTGCTTGCTTCAGCTCCTTCCACAACATTTCAATTGGATTAAGGTCCAGACTTTGACTCGGCCATTCCAAAACTTTGTTCTTCTTTAACCATTGTTTGGTAAAACGACTTGTATGCTTGGGGTCGTTGTCTTGCAGCATGGCCCACTTTCTCTTGAGACTCAGTTCTGGGACAGATGTCCTGATATTTTCCTTTAGAATTTGCTGGTATAATTCAAAATTCATTGTTCCATCAATGATGGCAAGTCGTCTTGGCCCAGATGCAGCAAAACAGGCCCAAAGCATGATACTACCAACACCATGTTTCACAGGTTTCTTATGCTGGAATGCAGTTTTTTTTTTTTTTTTTTTTTTTTTTTTTTCCCAAACGTAACACTTCTCATTTAAAACAAAAAGTTCTATTTTGGTCTCATCTGTCCACAAAACATTTCTCCAATAGCCCTCTGGCTTGTCCACATGATCTTTAGCAAACTGCAGACAGGCAGCAATTCTGTTTGGAGAGCAGTGGCTTTCTTCTTGCAGCTCTGTCATGCACACCTTGGTTGTTCAGTGTTCTCCTGATGATGAACTCATGAACATTAACATTAGCCAATGTGAGAAAGGGCTTTAGTTGCTTAGAAGCTCCCCTGGGTTCCTTTGCAACCTCGCGGACTATTAGACGTCTTGCTTTTGGAGTGATCTTTGTTGGTTCGACCACTCTTGGGGAGGGTAGTCTTGAATTTCCTCCATTTGTACACAATCTGTCTGACTGTGGATTTGTGGAGTCCAAACCCTTTTTTGTGACCTTTTCCAGCCTGATGAGCAACAGCAACTCTTTTTCTGAGGTCCTCAGAGATCTCCTTTGTTCGTGCTATGATTCACTATCACAAACATGATCAAATTTTGATAGATCCCTGTTCTTTAAGTTAAACAGGGCAGGCAATGACACCTGATAGTCATCCCACTGTTTGAAAACACCTCTGAACAGATGGACTCTAATTTCACCTTCAAATTACCAGCTCATCCTAGAGATTCACAAACTTTTGCAACGCACCAGATATGTAACAATGGATCATTTTTCTCAATAAATAAATGACAAAGATTTTTTTTTTTTATCTCATTTGTTTGACTGGGTTCTCTTTGTCTACTTTCAGGACTTGTGCGAAAATCTGATGATGTTTTGGGTCATATTTATGCAGAAATATAGAAATTTGTAAAGGGTTCATAAACTTTCAAGCAGCACTGTATACATTACATAAATATATTGTAATAATATATAATGTTGTGCGCTATCTGTGACGCCCACTGAAGGCTCGTCAGTAGGTCATGCATGCACTGATAGCTCTGAAGTGAACTAACCCTGAAACATAACCTACTCCGGAGCAGGTTATCTTCAGAGAGCAAGTTGCTATGGTTACTTACATACCCTGAAAGTTACCTCTGATTTTGGAACCAAAAGCTGAGGTTATCCGCTCGCTTATCCTCAAACATACCCGGGTATGTCACATAACCTGCTTTCTGGAATACCCCCCAGCTAAGGAAGTGGCCAAAACCCCTCTAAAACCAGCCTGCTGACCAGCTAAGACCAGGCTGGTTGACCTAAAACCAGCCAACCAGCTTAGGCTGGTTTTAGCTGTTTTTCAGCAAGGACGGTTTGGAAGATATATATTTTTGCACTCTCTCATTAATAACATTTTGTTATTTCTATCAAATTAATAATAATAATAATAATACGTTTTATAGAAAAGTGTATCTTTAAAATGTTTAATATGTAACATTTATAAAAGCCACAATGCCCTGCTGTACTGTGAACCAGGGCTAAAGGCATTCCACTATGCTATTGCCACAATGCAGCACACTCCCACTCATATCATATTATCAAATTAAGCACACCTCAAACCGTTAGAGTTTGAAGGGTGAAATAACCTGCCACTGTTTTGGAAGATTATAATCCTTGTAGTCTATACTTTGTTTAGCTTAAAGTTTGTTTTGGTTTTGTTTAAGCTTAACTGTTAGGATAAACAAATGTCTAATAGGTATAAAGAAAATCCTTAATGCATCTCTTGTTGAACATGAGACTCTTATCCATCTTATTCAGGTATTAATTCCTAAAGCAATATAACAAATCAGTCAGAAACGGTCTAAAATACGTCTTGTCTTCATCATGATGTAGATGAAGATGCTAGACTTTTTCAGGCCCATGCAATGTCTGTTTCCTCCCTGTCTACCTTTCTTAATAAATGATTGTGCTTTTTACATTTAGAAACATCAGATTAATGCATCACATTAGCGTTTAAGAGAAGGTTAGGATTAGTTATTACACAGTTTTAAAGGCAGAGCTTAAGGATTTGTGGTAACCTAGTCATTCATCCTTTTTTTTTTACTCAACAGATGCAGTAAATTAATTTATTAGTGTTCTGTGTGTCTGTATGAACAGGACAACTGGATAAAGTCAACTTAGGTTTTTATAACTAATTAACATGATGATTCAACACTGTCCAAGACCATAAGGCAAACTTACTAATGGTGTTATGTCTGAACTTGACTCTAAATTAAAATTTACCGTTAACCATTGCCCACAGCATGGTGTGTACTTGACAGAATGACCAGAGCAACATTGGGCTGTTCGATTTTCCGTTTGAATAACAATGCTCCGAGAGACAGGTATTTGAAACGGAGAGTCCCAATGGACAAGCACTAAGCGGACTAACAAGCCACTCCAGCACTCTGAACCTCCACACGCTTCCACCGCAGCTTTAGCGGTAGCAACTTTGATTTCAACAGTAATTGGGGTCTTGTCTCTGTCTAGTACTGCCAATAACATGAGCTAAGGTTAATAAAGGCTAAGGTGTTTGTGCGCCTGTATGTGTGTTTTTCCTGTAGCAGGTCTTTATGTGTCTGTATGTGTGAGTGTTTTCTTATGGCAGGTTGCTCAAGTGGGAAAGGCTGGGTAATTAGATGCCATGGGCGCTTTACCTAGGTCACGCACTTCAACACACTTCAACCTCTTCAGTCACAAATATATAGGCTAACCTTGTATTTGTCAAACAGCACAAAGCAGTCAAAAGTATCCATAAATCATGAGTTAAGATTTACTTAAAATTGAATTAGTAAACGGTTTTTCATGCCAATGTGTCATGAAATGAACAAATGTGATGTTGAGGATTATTTGCCTCCACAAACAGATCACTGAGGTTGAAAATTCACATCAGCGTTCTGACAGTTTCTTATTAAACAATCTTTGTCATCTGATATTGTATTTATGCTGGTATGTGTTCTATCAGCCAACTTGTGGTATCATCAAGTTTTAATTCTAACCATTTGAGCAGTCATCTACTGATGAATTTGAAGTCGAGGGTAAAAACTGGAAATGTCACTGTGGTGCAAAACAGGTCCTTGCAATTTAAAAAAAATCAGTTTAATGTAAGAACAAAAGTGGCAGACTTAACATCTTAGTAGTCAGAAGGATGAATCAGTAGCAATTTTGAAATCATACTCTTTTATTTCATAGATGAAGAAGGGGGAACTCTTGTGATAACCTGAAAGAGTATGTGATGTTCACAAATAAGTGTTCCATTATTAAACGTACAGATTAAAGAAAATAAAAATATGATATATGACACCTGAATGCAAACTGACACATGTGGGCTAAAGGTGCTTTGAATCTGATTTTCCATGAGAAATTCTATTGTATGTTTAAAGCAAGTGTACCTGTGTGATATCTGGTGTTACGGTACATTCAAGTTTTGACCGAAGTTATGTATGTCATTACAGGGGAAATCATCATCATTTGTCTATTTATGGGTCAAACTGTACTAAGCAGTTAACACGTTTTCAGTACCTAAATACATGCACTTCTACAAACTTCTCTGGGAACCTGGCCAGAAGTAGTTTTCAGTGATGTGGCAGTTGAACTGACCATGGGGAAAAGACACGTAAATGTGTAGGATTAATCTCTTGAGTAATGATACTGAGGTGAGCCCACAGGTATGCAATTAATAAACATTTGAAAGTTGAAACTGTGAGGCCACCACACTAATCTAAACAAGACTGTAAAATGATTTGCAAATGGGTTTCTTTATTATTATTACTACAAGTTAACAACCCATTTCAGCCATGGCAATTTAAGCTATCTCTTCTTTAATACATAAATAATATTTCAGAAATATTCAAAGAGATTTTCTAATATTTTTCTGTCAGCAAATTGTCTCAGATTTTCTTTCAGATATTCAGAAGGGTTCTTATAAATCTAATCATATACACGTAATATGGAACATGCCCCAAAATAAATGTAAATACAAAATTGTAAGAAACTGAACAAATAGAATACAAAAATTCTAAATGCAAACATCTCATTCATCTCGTAAATATCACTAACATTTCTAATTTTAAAGGCAAGCTTTGTAGACTATTCAACAGTTTATAGCTTACTCCAGGAATAAGGTACTTTCTTATGCTGATCCAGGACCAGCTCTCTACCAGAATCCAAAATTTCACATTAGAGTAAAAACAGAGGAACAAATAACAAGAAAACCTCTCAGAACCACGTTATCATAGATTTGCCATGAGCCCCACCTGCTGGAAAACAGCTGAAACTGTCATCCAGAAAATTAGCATTTCTCGTTCAATAGTTCTGTAACAAGCCTTTGTTAACTATTCTTGTGAATTTCAGATCCTGAAATCTTATCATCAAATATCTTTAAATGCCATTGTATACATAATATTATATATAACTGTAATGATGTCTTCTCACATTTCTGAACAAAATCTTTGATTCTGGCTGAAAAGAATTTTACCAGACAATTCTGAGTTGGAAAATAATATCAGAATCAGAATAATATCAGATCAGAATTTTCCAATAATTATTGTAATCATTTGTTTTCTTCGTGTTTCAATCATCTTTTTAATCTTAATCTGGTATGAAAAGATGTCCGGTACATCTGCAAGTAAATAAACCAAACTTTAGAAAAGTTTGTGTTCTCATTTCTCCTCAGGTACTCTTCTTTGTGATGACAAGATTGTGATGAAAAATAGCAATTAAGATGGTTAGAAAACACTTCTAATCTGGCCTGTGAGACAGACTTGTAAAACCAAATTTCTTTTCTCATCATTCTTTGTGAATGATATTACACATAAATAGCATAACCATTTTAATTCCAAGGCCCTCCACTGTCCAAAACAATATTCAAAAGCGTTTACGACTATCCACTTTGTGATTTACTGAATAATGATTACAAATATTTTTTACTCACAACTTTTACCAGATAAAATATTTTAGATCTTGACATAACTAGGAAAAATGTACAGGCCCTATTAATAAAATGTATAAGAATATTTATATTATAAAAATCGTATTTTCACGACTTTCAAGTCTAGAAATGACACTTCTATAATAAGACTACCTAATATATCATAAATACTAGTTTTGTTATTTTAAATCATTTTATCTTGAGGCCCTCTTAGAAGTTTGCTGAGTCCCCAAGTGGCCCCCAGCCAACTGGTTAAGAACCACTGGCGTAAACTACACAGCCGTTGCACTTCATTATGTTTGCCTTAGTGCAAAACTAGTTTGTTGAGAAGTGAACATCACACCGAAATCACTAGATTTCACATATATAGCCTACTATTATATTAACTTTCCAATAGAACTTCTTAAAGGCACAGTAGACCAAAGAAACGTTTAATTCCGTGGGTCAATGAAAGCGTGAGAAATGGTGATAGAAATTATATATGGCTATTTTGACGAAAAAAAAACCTTACTAACATTATAAGTGGACCTCGGGGCCAAAAATTAAAATACAAAAAATGTATAATATGACCCCCTTTAACCCAGGCTGTGTCACGTGACCCAACATCTCCGGACTGGCCAGGATGAGAGAGCAGCCAGAAAATGGCGGATATTGAGGAGTTACGGGTAGGCGAAAGTATAATGATAGCTGGCTACTTCTTTGCGTCTTTCACATTTTAAAAAACATTTTGGAGTTACCGTTTATTACACCATTTTACCTGTCGGTTTGCTACCCATGAGTTAGTTTCTTAATGTAGAAGCGTCCCGGATTGTGTTTAGCCTGTTAGCCGCCAGCTACTCTTTTAGCTCACGATCTGCTACACAAACATTGAAGACCAGCCTCAAAATGTCACTGCTTTTATTACCACCTTTTTCTGCATGAAAACGCTTTATTATAACTGAACTGACGACTGTTCGCTGCAGGTAAAATGTTTTTTACGTTTTAATTTCTTCACTGCTCGAATTGTTTTGGCTGGTCTTTTGTTAGCTAGCGTCCGACAGTGACGGACAATGTCTGCATGTACCTACAGGTGTACTTTGATTTATGACTTGTATTTGCACGGGTTAAAGATATATAGAGCAGTGTGTCCGTAGTGTGCTTAAATATAAGTAAGCATTTTCTACTAAAAATGCCAAGTAAACATTAAAGAGGGACACCTTATAAATGTTGTTTACAAGCCTGCAAGTGGGTCGCCAGCAAACAAGACGAACTTGATCCGTGTCACTGTGAGCGTTTTCTCCCTCACATTTGTCTCAAGATATCAGCTTCGACTAACTTGGTGCATATATCATCTTTCTAAAGTTTAATTGAATGCATTGCAGTTCAGCATCAGCAGAAATACAGTCAATAACAAATAGACTGTGTGTTGGACACAGGAAAGTTAGACACCTGCTTTTGTGTGCTGTTATACATGCAGTTGTATGACTGATTCATGTTGTCTTGTAAATTGTTCAGAAACATCCTGCCTAACTGTAAACTAAGCTTTTTCCCCCCCCAGCAGTTCAGTTCATTTCTCTCTGGATCAAAGTGAACATCTGTGTTTTGTCATTTGTCATTCTCTTGATGTTCATCTAATTGGTCTTGGAATTATTCTCAACATTTTAGATGCATTTCGGTCATTTGTTAAGGATTTTTAAAGAAAAAAGGATTAACACGTAAGAACAATCAAGCATGGACCATGTAATGAAGGGTCAGTTGAGATTTTCTTATTTCTCTGGGGTTTCTGGAATGGGTGTATTTGGGTGGGTTGTCACCTCACTTCACGCATAATTCTTTATTAATTAAGCTGCTTTCAGATGACACCTTTTGGTTATTTAAAAATGTGTTGTAACTATATTCCACCAGCTTATGCCATGTTGAAATATTTTTATGTTTTTGGAAATTCTTATTATAAATGTAAAACTTGTCAGCATGGCATAGAGGGTGGTTTCTCTTACTAACTTGTGTTGCAAAAATGTTCATTTGCTTTTCATGTTTGGTATCTCAAAGTGTTTTATTGCTTGTCTGGATTTGTTTTGTTTTGTATTTCAGAATATGGTATCAAGTTTCCGTGTCTCAGAGCTCCAGGTACTGTTAGGATTTGCTGGAAGGAATAAGAGCGGTCGAAAGCATGAACTTTTGCTGAGGGCTTTACATTTACTCAGGAGTGGTTGTAGTCCTGCTGTGCAGATCAAAATAAAGGAACTGTATCGTCGGAGATACCCACGGACATTTAATGGTCTTCAGGATTTGGTGGCTCTGAAGTCAAGCATTAAATCCTACTTTCAAATAGACAGCGGTGCCGCGGTTGTGAGCTCAGATCTTCCTCTGCAAACCGGCCATTCTGACCTCCTGCAGCAGCACCTGGTGAGCTGCGATTCACCTGTGTTTCATGAATCAAAGCCCATGATGAATATGCAGCAGGCCACGCCACTTATGGCCCCCGTCCACCCGGACGTGCAGATGAAATCCCTACCATTTTACGATGTGCTGGATGTCTTGATCAAACCATCAAGTTTAGGTAATTTTATAAGATATGTTTGGATTGTTCAATGCTTGGAGTGATGATTGGAGTTTTGAAGAGAGATTGAAGTGTTTATATATATACATATATAATATGTGTGTGTGTATATACATATGTATATGTACGTGTGTGTATGTGTGTATATATATATATATATATATATATATATATATATATATATATATATATATATATGTATATGTGTGTGTATGTGTGTGTGTGTAGTGTATGTATATATGTGTGTGTATGTGTGTGTGTGTGTGTGTGTGTGTGTATATATATATGTGTGTGTGTGTGTGTGTGTATATATATATATATATATATATATATATATATATATATATATATATATATATATATATATATATATATATATATATATACACGTATACACATTTTTTTAAAGAAATTAATACATTTATTCAGCAAGGCCACATTAAATGATCAAAAGTGACGTTAAAGACATTTAGAATGTTATGAAAGTTTATTTCAAATAAATGCTGTTCCTTTGACCTTTATATTCATCAAAGATTCCTGGAAAAAAAAGCTGTATCATGGTTTACACAAAAATAATAAGCAGCACAGCTCTTTTCAACATTGAGAATAAGAAGAAATGTGCCTTGAGCACCAAATCAGTATATCAGAATGATTTACAAAGGATCATGTGACATTGAAGACTAGAGTAATGGCTGCTGAAAAATTGGTTTTGCCACATTTTAAAATATATTAAAATGGAAAACAGAACAAAAAAAAGTTATTTTAAAGTTGTAATAAAAATATCACAATATTACTATTTTTGTTGTATTTTTGATCAGTGCAGCCTTGGTGAGCATAAGAGACCTTTGAACAATATTGTAAGTGAACCAGACGCTAGCCCAGCTGGGTTGTACATGATTTCCTATTTTCCTGTGTCTTCAGTTTAAAACTATATACTCCTTTTGACTGTTTTGTGTTTTAAAGGGACACATGCTGGTCAGAGGTTTCATCATGAAAAGTACTTCATATTTGCTTTGACTCCACAACAAGTGAGAGAAGTTTGCATTTCACGGTAAGAACTAAATGACTTAAATGTGACTTAGATAATGTGACTTGTCTCTTACTCCTTGTCTGATGTGGTTCTTTGTTTTTCTTACACTTTTGCATAGGGACTTTCTTCCAGGTGGAAGAAGGGACTACATGGTTCAAATTCAACTGCGGTAAGAGCCAACTCAGTGTGTTGCTTTTACAATACTGTCATTTGTGTATCCGGTTCAGCTGCGTGTACAGAGATGTTGTCACCATAATCCCAATTTTAGACTCTTGAGGTTATGTTTTATGTTTTGATTCTAGGTTTTGTCTAGCAGAGACCAGCTGCCCACAAGAGGACAATTATCCAAACAGCCTCTGCATCAAAGTCAATGGGAAGCTCTTTCCCCTCCCCGTACGTAGTCCTGTTGTAATTAACCTTCATTAAGCCCACCTTTAATGTTTTTTCCCAACCTAAATAGTTCTTATAAATATATATGACTTGTTAGAACAACAAAGTCCTTTATAATTAGGCTTATTTAAGGCCATTTTCTGATCAGAGTTTCTTGTGGGAAGTTCATGCAGGATGTTCTTTTGTTCAACAGAGCATAGAGATCTTAGGGTATTTTAAATGTTGAACTGTTTCTAACTTAACATGAGCTCAAAACAACACTGGATGTTTACAAATTTATGCAGACTAAATCCTTCAACAAATAAAACCTTTTATTGCATAAAATTATCTTCGTCCCCCCAGTAATAGAGATTACTGATGTAATGCATAATTTGTTAGTTGAACAAGAACATTGCTTATCGCAGATGACTTGAAAGTTAACAGTAATATTGTCATAATTTGTACAAATATTTAATGGCTGTTGCTCAGGTTATTAAAAGGGATGAAAAACACTGCATACTAATACCCTTTTTGAGATATTATGACCTAGAGAAGAACTGCATTTATTTGAAATGAAAATCTTTTGTAACAATGTAAAAGTCATTACTGTCACTTTTGATCAGTTTAATGCTAAATAAATATACTCATTTCTTAAAAAAAAACAAAAAAAAACTGACCCCAAACCTGCATGTAATTGCTGATCTGATATGGGATATCACACAGGGCTATGCACCACCTCCTAAGAATGGTGTGGAGCAAAAAAGACCCGGCAGACCGCTGAACATCACGTCGTTGGTCAGGTTGTCATCCGCTGTACCCAATCAGATAGTAGTCACGTGGGCACCTGAAATAGGAAAGGTATGTAAAGTGCAGTTAGACCTGTTACTTCATCCATTCAGATTTCAACACTGCTTCAGCCTTTTCTGTATACTAAGCATTTGTATGTACTTCCTTTTTGTTTTCTTCAGACATACTCCATGTCAGTTTACTTGGTGCGGCAGCTGACCTCCCCACTATTGCTACAGAGATTAAGAATGAAGGGGATCAGAAACCCTGACCATTCCAGAGCTTTAAGTAAGGCAACATTTCCCTCTTTGAGAAATGAGGGAAAAAAGATACCCATGAAATCTTAATTGTAAATATGAATATGAACAATTAAGCTTGACAGTTCTCTGGTCTTATTTTATTTGTTGTCATTGTCTGTCTTTGTAATGAATTCTTAATTATGACTGAATTATTGAAATAAGTTACTAAATCCACCCTCTCTTCACTATCGTAACAGTTAAAGAAAAACTCACGGCAGACCCTGACAGTGAAATCGCCACAACTAGTTTACGAGTCTCACTCATGTGCCCAGTAAGTTACTGCCTCCATAAGATCTAAGCTGACTCATGAATGTTACTTTAAATAACAGTTTTTAGTTTCTGTTTAGTGTGCTGATGTAGTATGGTTAAAAAAAATAATAAAAAAAAAAACCTTTATGTGACCAAAAAAATTCCTCTTTTCATATAGCTTGGCAAGATGCGTCTTACAGTACCCTGCCGAGCTGTCACCTGTTCTCACCTGCAGTGCTTTGATGCTGCTCTGTACCTGCAAATGAATGAGAAGAAGCCCACCTGGATCTGTCCCGTCTGTGACAAAAAAGCCACATATGAGAGTCTGATTATTGATGGGTGAGATTACTTTCACTATAGCTGAAGTGGTGAGAAACACTCCTCCACATTAACCACAGTAAATTGTTTTGCGTTTATTGAGAGAGTCATTTGCATTGAGTAAACTAGACAATCTCTACTTGTCAGGCTCTTCATGGAAATACTCAATGACTGCACAGATGTTGATGAAATCAAGTTTCAAGAGGATGGGACATGGTGTCCAATGAGACCAAAGAAGGAGACGTTGAAAGTGTCATCTCAGTGTATCCCAAAAATTGATTGTAAGGTTCATTGCACTTTAAAAGTGTGTGAGCACTCTCTGTGTGCTAGGTTTTAAATGATTGTATATAGGATTTGATACAGTTTTAAAGTGATTCATAACCTCTCAGGTGCTGTCCCAGTGAGGCAAAGTGCAGTGGTGCCACCCCCAGAAACCAGCAGCACAAAAAAAGGAGATATAATCGACCTCACGCTAGAAAGCTCATCAGATGATGAAGAGGACAGCGATCCTCCTCTGAAAAAGCGCTGTGTCTACATGTCAAAGGCTGAGGAAATGCACAACACAGGGTTTGTGATTATTGATTCACTAGAAATCAGACCAGACATTTTCTGTGTATCTATTCTTTAAGCATCTTTAAGCACCCTTTCATGACCATATTTTGAATGAACCCTGAACTTTAAAGTATCAAATGATCCATGGTGATGGGGAAACTCTTAAATATTTAAAAAAAAATGTCATATCGAGACCTGAAAAAAGGCATGGAAATTCATAGGTGAAAAGATGTTGGCACCCTGTACGCGTTAGTATTGCTACTATAGATACACTGGATAAAATGATCCAGAATGATTTAAAAAAAAAAATTGTTGAGTGCATTGGAACCTCTGTTCTCGATAATGTTGCTTTGTTTATTGGTTTTCATATTTTCCTGTTTCCTCTTTTAGGGTCTTGACTTATCAGCCATCAACTGTTCGGGTGCCAAATGTCCAGGCGCTAGACACCTCATACCTGACCTCCTCAATAGCGGACTACTCCGTTCCATTCCACCATTCTACCTTATCCACTATTCCCACAGATATGCAAAGTATGTACTTATCTAGTCTGCCATCCAATCAAGTATGCTTTCTTTCATGATCAAGATTTAACATAAAAACTAATGTTTGTGTCTTTCCCAAAGGTCTTGATTTATTTTCTCTGATTCAAGGGGATCCACAGGTATATTCTTTCAAAGAAATATTGAGATTGCATGTATGTTACATATTTTAATAGCCTGCACAGCTGTTTACCAGTAGTTTTCTTTGTTTCTTCAGCAGCATTACAGAGGCCCCATATTTTTAGACAACCTCTCCAGCAGCCTTCAAAGTGCCACCACCAGCAGCGGCCTGGTTTCCTCATCAGCTCCGTACGAGACGGCAACTCATAGCAGCAGCTCGAGTCATGAGACGGGTGTCATTACAGGAGGATCTTCAGGCTTATCAGACATTATTTCACTAGACTGAATCCTGGCACATCTTTATTGGCCATTCACCAAAACAGCTACACTCAAGTCAAGTTGGCTAAGAGAAAAATATTTTCTACGTTTAACTATGGACCTCAAGAATCATGTTTTGACAAGGACCCAGAAGGACTGCTATGAAGATCCCTAAATGTTGTGGCTGGGTCAGCAACAATGCTGTTTTAAAAAGCAAACCCGAATCAAGCTGTTTTCCCTTTGAACTGGGGAAACTGCCAGATACACATTGACTCTCATCCGTTAGCTATTTGATCGGAGGAGCAGAACGAAACAAATGGCATAAATGAGTGGACTAGAAAGCTCAGACGAGTCAAATAATGTCTACATTGTGTGTTTTGCATTGGCGGTTCTGCAGTTGAAACGGAAGCAGGATTTCAGCGGCAGCTCAGTTTATGTTGTCTCTTCGATATCAGCAGTGCAATTATTTTTTGTTAAGACTTCAGTTGCAGCAATAAAAAACTGTATGTTGTATATTGTAAAATGTTTACTTGTTCACTTCTTGTCTGATATCAAGGCAGAACGCATAAGCAGATTTTATTATTATTATTATTTTTTTTTTTTTGTGGTTATTTGCTCGAGCCATCAGATTCCCTTTTGCTGATGTGGTAAACTTATTTTCAATCTGTAATTTTATATGAAAGGTGTTTTTGCTCTCAACGCATCTTAACATATTCACCTCAAAAACTGTAATAGGACCATTGTTAAAACGAGGAGTAATTAATCTAATTTCATGGTTCTTGGTCAGTTAACAGCCTGCAGGTGTAATGAAAATGAAGCCATTAATTGTTAGTTTTTTTTAGTATTATGCAAGTTTTGATATAGGATGGGGGTCTTTTTCTTTTAGAAATCTGCTTTTTTTTGCTAATGGTTATTTACTTGTGGTTTGAATTAATCTCATATTTTACTGGATTATGAGACATACAACATACTGTCATTTTGACTAAGTCTGAAGGCATGCAAGAGGCTGTTTATTTCTTTTAGAAGTTCCCCCTTGTTACATGTGTACTATATTGAGTTGGATGTAACAACAAAAACAAAAAGATGTGCTGTAAATGTTGATACAGTGCTTTTATTGTCCCTCCCAGTCAGGGTCGAGCTTTTTAATTGACATAGCTCTCCACTGATAATGGCACAGGTAATGTTGTTGAGAATCTTGAATTCAGTTCATGATGATGCATATTATACATCCTAAGACATGTAAACCAATGCACAGTGATTAGAGCATTATTTCATACCCATCTGGAAAAATATATTTTTAAAGTTGAATTATTAAGTCCAGATTGCTGTGTTGTATTGGCTTTACTCTATGTATGGACACATCCACGCAGGTTTAACGTGCTCAAATTTTATTTGCTGCCAGATTGTTCAGCTTTGAATATTTAAATTATCTCTGTTGATTTTTGGTGTAAACATTATGCCATACACTTCAGAGTCATCATGTTAACATTGTAAGCTTAACAGCTTCAATCACCATGAAAAATTTATAGTTTGTCCAAGAAGTTGTCCAGTGCTGGGATGCCCTCCTTCAGACCTTTGCGTTTACGGGTCTCAGCCACAATTTGGCTAGGTTTGCTGTTTACATCATATGGATCACCTGGCAAAATCTGCCAGTGGTTAAACACACACTGAGGGAAGGCCTGTCCGCCAGTGTTAGACCTCAGGTCTGCTGTGAAACCTGTACAGAATCAAACAAGCAAATTATTGGCACCGAAGATAGCGAGGACTTGTATTTTTAAATGAACATCCACAATATATTAATATAGAAATGTATAACATTTGGGATCACAATTTGTTTAACTGCAATAACAGCTGTATTTATTTTTCAATATATAAATGATATAAATGTCCTATTGCTGTCATTTAAGATGCCATCAAATCTGGATTATTAACTCACCAAATGATTCATTTACAGGTAGATATGCCTTCACAACAAAAATAGGTGTCCCAGCCACTTGGGACTCCTCAAACACATGGCCTCTTTTTCTGTTCAGCACACCATAGATACCACCAACCACCTGCTCTGGGCACTGAAGGAGAAGAGGAAATACATTAACAACATCAAGATTGCACTCTCATTTTTCTGTTCCAGCAATCCACCATGTGTACCTGAATCTCGACCAGGTAAATGGGCTCCATGAGTCTCGGCTGTGCAGTGAGCACAGAAGCATACAGAACTCTGCGGGCTGTGGGAATGATCTGACCGCCACCTCTATGAATGGCATCAGCGTGAAGAGTGACGTCATGAATGTCAAATCGGACTGCCCGCATGTTCTCTTCACAGAGTGCACCCTGGTAAAGTAACACAAAATAGTATCTCATTACTGTGTAGGAATGACTAAGCATAAATACTAACCTGTCTTTACTCACTTCTTTGGTTGCCCACTGGAAACCAGCCACTACACTGTCCTTTATCTCATTCAGATACTGAACTCCCTTTGTGACATCCACGAGGATGTTGGGTCCTGTGCCATCTGGTCCAAAGCACCAAATCTTACGGGCCTCAGTGACCTCCCACTCGTATTTCTCAGCCAGGTAGCGAGCTCTCTGTTTGAGCTCCTGCCGAGCGGTCACGTCACCCTTATCGATGTCCTCGGCCAGGCCATCTGGGAAGGGCCGAGATTTCATGTACAGACGATTGTGCTTGTTGGGAGACTTGGACAAGCAAACCTGGTCTGATTCATCACTGACGGTTTCACGATATGACACAACTGGGTCTGATTTCTGCAAAAAAAAAAAAAATGGCCTCAAGCTGTTAGTGGAAAAGAATAACGTTAAAAATATCTGTAAACTCATTAGTATTATCACCCAAGCGCTACCTTCAGAGGGATGCAGGCATGATCTTCCTCAAGGTCTTTTAGGCAAATCTCCAGATGAAGCTCTCCAGCACCTGCCACGATGTGCTCACCAGACTCTTCAATGATACACTAGGAGACGAAACTAGTGTTTGTTTTTGGAAAGACTGAATTTTGTTTATACCATCTTATTACCTTGCTAAGACATTCACCTGAACCATGGGATCAGACTTGGCCAGACGTTTAAGGCCCTCCACCAGCTTTGGCAGATCAGCTGGGTTCTTGGCCTCCACAGCAACTCTCACCACAGGACTAACGCTGAACTTCATAACACGCATGTTGTGAGCATTTTCAAAAGTGGTAATGGTGCCGGTCTTCACCAGGAACTGATCGACCCCAACCAAACCAACAATGTTCCCACATGGCACATCTTCAATGGGTTCTACGTAGCGACCCATCATCAAGATAGTTCTGAGGAGGACGTAGTATGATCATCATGTTAATAGGGGGTAATGATTATTAAATCATCAGTTGAGGATGATTTATATTGTGTATGCAATTGACAGCAGCAAACCTTTGGATTGGCTTTATGTACAAGTCCTCCTTTTTTCCTGGTGTAAAGTTTGGGCCCATGATGCGCACCTTCTGCCCTGTAGAAACAACACCAGAGAAGACACGACCAAAGGCATAGAATCTACCCTTGTCGGTGGTTGGCACCATCTTGGAGATGTACATCATGAGAGGAGCTTTAGGATCACAGTTCTTTACACCTGGAAAGTCAAGGGTGGAATGTGAAAAAGCTGGCAAAAAGGGATCTCCTTTAAGTGTCAAACACCTTGCAATGTTGTGACTCACCCATGGCGGCCTCATCATCTCCAGGACCCTCGTAAAGCAGTTCACAGCGGTACCTTTGGGCAGTGACAGGAGAAGGAAGATGGATGGTGATCATCTGGAGCAAAGCATCACCTGCAGGCAACCAGCGGCGCATCACAGCCTGGAAGCATCGAGACAACCATGTGTCAAAAACAACAACTGTAGAATTAGGGTGCAGATTCTCGAAAGTTTAGTTCTTTGGTTACCTTAAGTAGAGGTTTTCCTTCTTTTTCTTTGTCTTCTGTATCAAGCTTTACTTCAAGTTTCTCAATCAGTTTCTGGGTCTCTTCTTTTTTGAAATTCATAATGGCATCAAAAACCTGTGGAAAGAGTTCAAATAAGAGAGGGATTGTAAATAAGTCGTAGTAGCAAGAGAAGAGCGATAAGAAGATCTGATTTAAACACAAACCTTAAAGATTGGATCCAAGACAAGCTGGCAGAAAGTACGAGGAAGCTTCTTGCCATCTGCATTGGTTGCTGATTTGCTGAATTTTCCACAGGAGGGATCAAAGTACCTGAAAAATTTAAGAGTATTTTATATATCAACACAATTTATACTGGAAATCACATGGGCAGCTTGTACTGTCCTTGTGCTCCAGTGTCTCCTTTATAACACTTACTTATCTCCCCAAAGCTTTTTCATCATCTCCTCCACTTTCTTAGCCCGTTCTGCTGGAGGAAGATCTGCTTTTTTCTTATCTCCCTTGGCAGCAAACTTGGCCACGTACATCTCAGCAAACTGCTTCAGAGTAAAAGCCCAGCCATGGAGGCCTGATCCAAATCCCACAGTCCCAACCACAGGATCCACCTAAGGTACCCCGCAAATCAGTAAGAAACAGATAGATAAAAGCAAACGTTTTACTCATAAAGTTGACTTTTCAGTCTCATCTGCTTCTTACCATAATGTTTCCCATTGGTCCATGCTCTCCTTCTCCGTAGGTTGAGATGATGACATTAACATTCTCCAAAATCCTCTGGAAGGTTTGGAAAAGCTCATCGGGTTCCAGCTGCAACTCAAGGAGGGCACGATCCATCTTGTTCATCATCAAGACAGGCTTGATGCGCTCTGCAATGGCTTGTCTCAAGACGGTCTCAGTCTGCACACATACACCTGTGGAACCATTCGAATATTGACTTTTTAAACTCACTTTTTGGTCAAACATTGAAATTTGTGTGGTGGATGCTTAAATGTTGTTGAATGTTCTTATTGCATTTCAGAGGACTGCCTTAATTAGAAAAACAGAAGTGTGAAATTGATATCCTAAAATGAATTTGCCTTACCTGATACACAGTCTACCACTACAAGGGCACCATCTGTAACTCTCAGAGCTGCTGTCACCTCAGAGGAGAAGTCAACATGTCCCGGTGAGTCAATCAGGTTGATCAGGAAGCCAGAACCATCCTTACACTGCTTAATGAAGGCTGAGTCATTCTCACTGAGCTCATAATATAGAGAGATGGCCCTGTGAGGGATACATATATGGAAAGGGTTTCAACGTTTGTAAAAAAAAAAAAAAAAAAAAAAAAAAAAGGCTTCCCAAGGGTAAATGAACACTGGAGCTAGTTGTTAAAAGGGCCATATCTCAATAACTATAAAATTTGAAATCAACTGTTCACAAATGTGTGTTGACTCTACTAATGGTTTTGAATGTAAATTTTAAATGATAACTTTGCTGAAAAGCCTGTTTAATGGTGGGTTCCACTGTGACAACTTACCCCATACACCTTTCTACAAAAAAAAAAATATATATTTTTCTTTTTTTTTTAAGAAATTAATACTTTGTGAGGACATATTACATAGATTAATTAATTAGATAAATTAAATAAAAATTAATTAAAGTAATTCAAACTTCAAAGTTCTATTCATCAAAAAATCCTGGAAAAAAATTTATCACAGTTTCCACAAAAATATTAAGCACCACAAGATCGATAATAATAATAAATGTTGCTTAGAATGATTTCTGAAGGATCATGTGACGCTGAACACTGGAGTAATGGCTAATTTGACACTTTTTAAACATGAATACCTACGTTGACTTAATGGTGATACACCTCTCCTGTTCGTCTTTTCTGGTGTCAGTAAATCTGGTCTCTCCTGCACGTGCAGAAGCAATAATACCGGCTTTGCACACCAAGGAATCAGTGAGAGTAGATTTGCCATGGTCCACATGGGCGATCACAGACATGTTCCTGATGTTGGACTTTTTGTCCATGATCTCCCGAATCTGGTCAACCGTGAAGTTCACCTGAGGGACAAAGCCAAGCTTGTCAAGTGCTGATTGTGGAGTAAATATGATTGAGCATTTGTGTGTGGGGGACAATGATGTCAAAACAAATGAATGCCTCGGGTTCATGGTTTAAAGGATGGGAACCTACAAAAAGCCAGTGTGACAGTCTAAGCTCATGCCTCAATAGAAGTTTTTTTTTTTTTTTTTTTATTAAATTCCCAGTAACAAAAAAAAAAAAAAAAAAAAGTACAAAAATATCACAAGAATTGCCATTTTGGTAACTGTATTTATACACTGAAACTGTATGTCATTAAATAATATGTGTTAATATCCAATCTTTTTGAGGTATTAAAATCATTTTTTACTGTAAACTGTGCTAATAAAACCATAGGTTTTGCAATGTAAGCCCACATGATAACCTCACTATGGCCAATAATAACAAAGAACACAGAAACACAGGCCCTATTTACACATGACACTAAAATAATACAGTGATCACTGATAACATATTGCAACATAAAACAAACGAAAGAATTCAAAATATTAAAATTATAATTAAAATATTAAAATAATACTATTACCAGTACAAATTAGTCTAGATAAAATACAAACAAACGTGATAGTTCAATAAGGAATTCTGAGAATGTCTCTTTCCCCATAAATTAAAACGCACTTAATTCTTTATACATTTTTCCATGTAATTTCTTTTAAAATACAGACTAATATATTTTAAAAGTCCTGTGTTTAGCTGTACATGGTCAAGTAATTTCACCTTCTTACGCGTTAAAACATTTCACCAGTATTTTACAGTGTATTAAGCTTACAAACAGTAAATACTGGTTTCATCAACGCTTTGTAAGTCGATCATAATTCAGAGAGTGCAGTGAAGTACAGCCTGTACCATGAGTGCGCAGTTTCTGGGGAGCCGCTGTGTGCTGCAGTCTCCTCAACACAGGCGCTGCCCAAACATACACTCAGCCAATGACAAGCTTGTTTAGCCTCATAAGAGAGTTGGATTGTTTCGCCCCTCAAAAACAATAACACAGCGGCCCCGTCATTATAATAACCCTATTTGCGTGCAGCACCCCTCCATAATCATGGCTCGCTCGCTCTCCGCACATGAAACTTTAATGCGCGCACAGAGCAGAACAGAGGGCGTCTGCGTGCTATTTATAACAGGGTAACGTTATTACAGCGTGCGCGAGTGCACTTTGCTGGGCCAGATCCCTAAAATAACGCAGCTTACTTTCACTTAAAAACAAAGATCGAACCGCACGCTGTTATGCTTTACATTTATGCGTATTATAACTGTTACTAGACGAACCTACTGAAATCGTGACTGATCCATTTCGATCTCGCATCGAATAAAAAGACGTATATTTGAATGCGTCATACTCTGTCCTGACCATTTTATAATAAAGACAGACATTAAATGTTCCGCGTATGATTCAAGTTCAAGGTTGACACACATGCGAGAATCTTCTAAGCAGGCTGTCATTGCGTCATTGACATCAGAATAAAATAAGAATATATAAATAACTGGAGACATGCGTGCTAAACGAACGAATATGTTTTAATATAGCACTTTAGTCTTTTTTAATGCAGCCTGGTGAACTGACACGGTGAAATATCGTACCATTTTGGCGACTGGGTCTTAAGTGTCGTCCGGCCTCGCGCTGCGCTCGCCGCTCGTCTCCGCGGAGGACCTGAGAAAGAGAGAGACTGCGACGCGCGCTCAGTTTATGCTGCGACTGAAAGCGTCGCGGAAATTCGTCGCAGAAAGTGTTTGGTTTTGTTTATTCAAAAACAGTGCATTTACTGAAAAATAAATTGTACTTAATTAATCTCCTTATTTTAACAAAATTTTATATACATGTAAATTTTCATGTTAGAAGCCACTGTTTTATGTATTTATGAAATACAGCATTACTTTGAGACTATTTCTAATTCTTATAATAAGAAGGCTTTAAAAACTGTTGAAATTTGTAAGCTGTTTAATATTTTCCTTTGAATGCAATGTGTTTTATTTTATTTTATACCCGTCTAGTAATTTACTTTTGTTAGAACTTTTTTTTTAATTATTATTTTTATTATAATTTTGTATTTTTGTACTGTAACTGCTTTTTATTGTTTGAAAATGTTCATAATAATAAAAAAATAAATTAACAAAATGAGCAACTTTTAGCAACAAATCGACCTTCCTTTAGCAACTAAAAAAAAAAAAAAAAAAAAAAAAGAAAGAAAGAAAGAAAGAAAGAAAGCGCTGCGGGGTCATGTGGACCTAGATGACCCTATTACTGGATAGACCACTGAAGGCATTTAGATTCAACTTAGTTTGCACTACCTAATCATATGCACTATATATATGTGACCGCAGAGATAACGGAGATCCGCAGAAATAAGTATTTACATATGCAAACACGTCTCATTCTACGTCTTATTCTTAATAATAATAATGATAATAATTATGCAATTATGGCATTTGAAATTAAAGATGATCACTAGAATGTTCCAGGCTCTGGTGAGAATTTTTTTAATTTTTTTATTTTTATTTATTTTTTTGCATTATTAGGTAATTGTCATCACATTTTGTCACACCCATTTTTTAAATAGTTTTCCAAATTTTAAGTAAGTCATGTTAGTAGCTAGTAACAATGGGTAAATAATATGACTTCTAAATAATATGACTTCTGCGTCCTTTCCTTTCCTTTCCTTTCCTTTCCTTTATGTGTGATATGCAAAATATGGTTCTTTTTTCAGCACTATAAGGTTTTCTGATGTAGGCCTATTATATGAAGAATAAATGGAGAAAATCATTTTAAAAACATTCTGTAGCCTTCATTTTAAATGAATTCTAGATTTGTTACTATTTACAAATATTGTTTTTACATGATGATGTTGACCCATATTGGGTGATAAGCATAGAAAAACATTTTTTTGAGAAAATGCAGAAGATTGCACACAACAGGTTGAAAATGAACATGGTGAGATATTTAATTAATTTGTCTTTTTTTTAATAAATTAACTTTTACACCCTGCTTTGTCCAAAACTTTATTAATCAGTAAAAAAATAAAATAAATAAAAAAATAGTAATGTCTTATCTTTTAGATGTGTCCATGGACATTTTTCATGTTTTAGACTAATGCATCCCAAGCAGCAGGTGGCGCTGTATCGCTAATCATTTGTTTAGACTCGGTGGAGGGAAAGTTCGAATCAGATGAGGAAGGGACTGACAGAGAGCGGCTTTGGTGCTGATTCAGAAATCAGAAGAATGGGCTGTGGCTTTATACAGTGGATGTGAAATATTAGGTACCATTTGACTGCCTCTGTTTCCAGACTTTGTCATGTCTGTCGTTCTCTGTTTAGCTGATAGATGGAGTGAGGAGAATAACAACATCATTTTGACTTGGAAGGTACTGTTGCAAAATGAATATTTTATCGTTTACAGTAATGTTAGACTTTACGCAGAAATACTCATGTGCTGAATTACCTTTTCAGCAAAATGAACGAGGCCTTCAACCAAATCAGAATGTTGTGAAAGCCGTAAACTGCTGAAATAGAGGAAAGTCTCACTCACAGTTTACTTAGAGGTAAATAACATAATGTCTTATTCCTTATTATTAATATATGCAGTATTTTATGTGTGTTTTATGTTTCCTCTGTCTTTCTGTAGCTTTAGAGGCTGCTGGATCTCAGGTATCTGGTTCTGATCCAGTTCAGTTGTGGGAGGCTGTTCTGCAGACTTTTGGCTCCTCAGTCTATGGGCCATATGTCCACAAGCTTCTGCTGATCCAGTGGATACTGTGGCTCATGCAGTGCCAGTTAGAGAGACTTCTTACTCTTCTGATGCAAACTAATCACAAGGTATTAATTACAATTCTTATAAAAATACTTTTAAGAATCATTAGGTCACCCTTGGAAGTTTGCTGAAGCCCCCTAGTGGTCCCCAGCCCTCTGGTTGAGAACCACTGTTTTATACCTCATTTATAAACATAATTACTGTAAAATACTGATCAGCTTTTATTACTTGTTATGTTTGTAACATCTGTTTATTTCTGAAAGCACATGAATAATGTAGGCTTTTCCATAGATTTCTACAAGTGAAAAGCAGAATCTCAAACTTAGTATTTTTACAGCACAATGCTGCCATAGACGACTTGTATCTGTGAAAATTTCAGGCTCCTATTAGGTCCCCACCAGTCAACCTGAAAGTGAGGGATTTTTTTAAATTGCATTTTTTGCTCCCATTAAAATAATAATTAAGATAAATCTCAAACCTGAAATGTTCTGCATGCACACTATACTTACTAAGGTACCCCCAACAATATCTAGTAATGAGACTCAATACCTTCCCATTATAAATTGAAAAAGTGAAAGGTTGAGCTCTTTTGATCATTACATTTGGACTTAAGATTAAAATCTAAGGAACAAGAATGTACAAAATGATTATACATGTACATGTACATTGAAATGTGCTTTAGAGACCAGACCGTTTTTTTTATTCAAAGAAATCAGGACCATCGTGAGATTAGATATTTAGTTTTCCATAAACATCTGTATAACCAAAATGTGCTGTAGGCCATTAAACTGGTGGATTTGGAATAATATTTTTTTATTTTATTTTATTTTACCTTTATTTAACCAGGAAGAGACTCATTGAGATTAAAAATCTCTTTTTCAAGAGTGTCCTGGCCAAGATAGGCAGCAGTACAACCATACATACATACAAGAACAAAATACACTAAAATAATAATAACATAAAACAACTGAAATAGCAAATCCTTTAAAGTCAACCACAATCCATAATACATCAGGCAAAACATCTACAGCCAGATGTGGCTGCCTCCAAGTCAGTTAACATCCTCTTAAAAGTGACCAATGAGACCAGCTTATTAAGTTTCATAGATTTCTGTAACTTGTTCCATGTAGAGGGAGCAGCATACTTTTTTCCCAACTCAGTTCTAACCTTTGGAACAGACAGAAGGAAAAGTTCCTGGGAACGAAGATTGTAAGTCCTGATATTATGTACACTGATGTAGGTCAGAAGGTAGGATGGAAGTAGACATAAAATAGCCTTGTATATGAATATATACCAGTGTTGAAGTCTCCGCATTGATAGAGAAGACCAACCAACACGTTCATACAGTCACAATGGTGAGTGAGGACTCTAAAACCAGTGATGAACCTCAGAGCTCCATGATATACAGTGTCCAGAGCATGTAAACTTTGAGACGAATAATGCATGTATAAAACATCACCATAGTCAAGTATAGACATAAAAGTGGCAGCAACCAGCCTCTTTCTAGATTCGAACGAAAAGCAGGATTTGATTCTGAAATAAAACCCTATTTTAATTTTAATCTTTTTGCTTGCTGCTGAATCTGAAAGGTAAAGAAAGAGATTCATCTATTAAAATACCAAGATATCTGTATTTAGAAACACATTCAATCTTCGTACCCTGGAAAGTGAGGATTGAAGGCAGATTTGATTTGGATTTCAAATTTGAAAAAAGCATGACTTTTGTTTTTTCAGCATTTAAAACAAGTTTTAAATCATAAAGATTCTGTTGAAGCATGTTAAAATCAAGTTGTAATTGGGAGAGAGCCTGGTCTGCGGTGGGTGCTGAGCAATACAGTACAGTGTCATCTGCATAAAAATGAAATTTTCCTTTAGACACGTTACTATCAATGTTATTTATATAGAGTATAAAAAGCAGTGGCCCCAAGACTGACCCCTGAGGCACGCCTTTTGTTATTTTGATATAGCGAGAGGTGTTTCCCTCCGCCTGCACACACTGAGTTCTGTCTGTAAGATAATTATCAAACCAGCTGACAGTTTGTTCAGAAAGTCCAGCCCTACACAGTCTGTGCTTAAGCACTGTGTGGTCCACTGTATCAAATGCCTTAGAGAGGTCAATAAAAAGGGCTGCACAATGCTGCTTGTTATCTGTAGGTTCAATAAAGTCATGTAAAACCTTAAGAGCTGCCGATGCTGTACTATGCCTTTTTCTAAAAACCAGTTTGGAAGTCAGATAAAACATTTTTATTGTTAAAAAAATCCTTTAATTGATCACTGACAAGGGACTCTAAAACCTTGACCAGAACAGACAATTTAGAGATCGGTCTGTAGTTATTTGAAATAGAAGGGTCACCACCTTTTAACAGGGGAACCACAAAGGCTGATTTCCAGATGGAAGGAATGACATTTGTGTTCAAGCACAAATTAAAAATATTAGTTAAAGGCACGGCAATAAAAATTTGCTGCTAGCTTTAAAAAGTAGGGATCCAGTTTATCAGGGCCTGCAGATTTTGTCGTGTCCAAATGCTTGAGGGCTTTATTTACGTCTGAGACTATAATAGGACTGAAACTAAAAGACTGACTAGAAGGATCCAAACCAACAGTCTCTACTGTAAAGGAACACTCATGTTGAGTATTGAGTGACTCAAATAAAAATCCTGAGGCTATGAAATGTTCATTGAAACAGTCAAGTATTTTGGTCTTATCTGTAAGTTTTTGAGAGTCTATTATAATGCTTGAAGGAAACTCCTGGCCTTTACTGTTTTCTGATAATGATTTGATAGTTTTCCAAAATTTTGATGGATTATTCAGGTTATGAGTAGTTTGAGAAAGAAAATGATCTGCTTTGGCTTTTCTAATTTTTAAAGTACATGCATTACACAGTTGCCTGAAAACCAGCCAGTCAAAGTTCTGATTTGATTTTTTGGCTTTTGCCCATGCCACATTGCGCTCATGGAGGATATTTGCTAAATCAGGAGAAAACCAAGCATTGTTTCGTCCTTTAACTCTGTAATTCTTTAGTGGAGCATGCTTATTAATTATATTGGTAAACCCCTCATGAAAGAGGTTCCAGGCACTATCAACATCTGCACTAATGTTAATTTTTTCCCAGTCATAATTAGATAAATTGTGGAGGAATTCTTGTTCTGAGAAGTACTTCATATTACGCTTAACTATAATGCGTGGTTTGATTTTAGGTATTTTAGTATTTCTAACTGTTGCTACGACACAGTGGTCACTAATGTCGTTTGCAAATATGGAAGCAGTTGAGTACTTATGAGGAACGTTAGTTAGAATCACATCTATTAATGATGATTTTTCCGGGTTTTTAAAGTTTAGCCGTGTGGGACTTTCAACAATCTGAAAGAGATTTAATGAATCACAATAAACTCTGAAATCATCAGATACTGGTTGTAACCAGTTCCAATTTAGGTCTCCGAAGGCTACTAATTCCTTAGAGTTAAAATCAGAAAGGAGTTGCATTAAGGAGGGCAGAGCACTGCTAACAGCTAAAGGTGTCCTATAACAACCAACGACCGTTATACAAAGTGATTTAGAGACTTTAAGCTCCAAGGCTAAAAATTCAAACTGTTTAACTAAAGATATCGATAGCAGTACATTAACTCGATACTGGTTTTTGATGTAGATTGCTACACCCCCACCTCTGTTAGGGCGGTCAGTCCTAAAAACATTACATTTACATTTATGCATTTAGCAGACGCTTTTATCCAAAGCGACTTACATTG
Organism: Spinibarbus caldwelli; assembly: GCA_039654775.1. NCBI lineage: Eukaryota > Metazoa > Chordata > Actinopteri > Cypriniformes > Cyprinidae > Spinibarbus > Spinibarbus caldwelli. The sequence continues at coordinate 25,044,725 of CM077223.1, read as the reverse complement.
CATTCAAGTTACAGTTTCTACATTTTATCAGCTCTTGCTTTCACTGGGAATCGAACCCATGACCTTGGCATTGCTAGCGCCATGCTCTACTATTTGAGCTACAGGAAAGCTGTTATAACCACTGTTATAACCACTTATATTGACTTCTTTATCTGAAACCGATTTACTTAACCAGGTTTCAGACAAGACAATTACATCAGTATCTGTAGAGTGAGCCCAGATACGCAACATGTCCATTTTAGGAACAAGACTGGGTACATTCAAATGAAAGAAACCAAGACCAGACCTTTCTTTAAAATCTGCCGGGGTGTTAAAGCCTATAGGGGTGTCTGGGCCTGGGTTTGGCTACACATTTCCTGACATCAACAGTAATAAATCAATTAAACATTTTAGCTAAAATGATTTCTTGTGCAATTCATTGCTTCTCTGATCAAAATTGGAGTCTAGGAGCACACAAGAGATAGTGGTAAATTTGTCACATAACGTCATAATACTAGACAGACAGACCAAATCAACAGTGTCAGAGGGGAAAAATAGGGGCAGAGGGAATGATGTGACATTAAGTGAACAACCAAATGCGCACGTGCCTTTATATCAGGGGTGTCAAACGGAGCCCTGCAGAGTTTAGATGCAACCCTAATTAAACACACCTGATCCAGCTAATCAAGTCCTTCAGGCTTATTTGAAAACTAGATGGTTTGTGTGTTGGAGCAGGGTTGGAACAAAACTCTGCAGGGCTGCGGCCCTCCAGGAACTGAGTTTGACACCCCTGCTTTATATGATTCACACGGTATTGGGAGCACTGGACTGGAATAGCCATTCCAGTAGTAGGTGCCCCCAGGGAAAAATAAGAACAAAGAAAAAGTAAAACAAAAAGAGGCAAGGAGCAACCACTTCTGTCTCTCCATGCCTATCGCACCATCCAGACGTAAAAAGACAGAATATTACGTAGGACACGGGCATCCAAAAAAAAAAAAAAAAAACAGGCCTATGTATGATAACAAAGTCCAGGTCAGCAATGGAAAAATCCAGTACGGGTTATCCGTTTCTCCGCGGCGACCGATGATGTTGCGTGTCATCACTCGTAAACAGGAAGACCAGCCGCCTCTAAAACATCAGGATACATCTCAAAAACCAGCAGTAGGAACAAGGAAAAAAAGCACTTTCCTTCATCATTAAGAGATCAGGCACACGTCTGCACTCGAGATCCAGCAGGTAAGCAGGCTCCAGGCACCGACCAGTCAGCATGAAACAAATCCTCCAGAAACGGCGAAAAAGTAAACCACGGTTCCAGGTAAATTTCCGTACCAGCTTGATGGTCGTAACCACTTGTTTAGACTGGGATTATACGGATACCGTGCGTTTTTAGAATGCACTGCTAGGACTAGCGCAGTGCCAATTCACTGAGGAGGTCAGTCTCGACTTAAACTATAGGGATTTCCGTCTTAAAACAACCATTGAGTATGACAAATACCGACTCTACATTATAGTTATATTTTACGAATGCTCACAAAATGAACAGTTGGCAAATATCCCATGAACAAACAAACATCAACCACTCAGTCACGCACATACAGAAAGACATGCTACCATCTTTGATGCTTATTTGATCACATTGTCTATAACAATAATATAACAAAACATAACATGAAGGTAATCGCTCAAAAAAATTGTAAATCTAAAAATGGCAAAGCAACCTCTATTGGACCACTTGAGATGGATTGACCTTTTACAAACAAAAATGTAACAGTATTTTATAGTTAAACACAGATGTGAAAATGAAGTTGCCTATTAATATGACCCAACAATGATTTAAATTGTTCGTTTAATATTGTTGTTTTTCAGAAGGTATATTTGACTGCTATAGGGCTGTCATTCTCTCCTCACAGAGTGAGCGTCCAGCACCTGTGAATCTACAGACAGAAACCCGAAACCTTGCTTTGAGCATGGAAGAAGACTCCTCACTAATGGTTGCCATGTCAACAAAAGACCTCAAGGATCTTTTGCACATCTGCACTGTAACATGTAAAGGTACAAAATGTCTGAACTAAGATAAAGGCAATGTGATCAAATTTTAGCTTATGTAAACATTTTTACATTATTCAGGTCTATATATTAATGTCACAAGAAATACATCTTACATAAGAGTTGTTATATGAGAAAAGATTGTAATAAAGAAAAAAGCAATACAGATCTCGTTTCTTTGGCATTTAAAACATAATAAATAGTAGAACTGCCATTAATCTTAAAATGTCTTTGCTGGTTTAGGGGTGGAACAGATGAAGATGGAAAAATATTCTGAGGCCCTTGAAGTTTTTCAGGAGGCTAAAGGCCTCCCAAGTCCCAGAAGTCTCTTGGCACAGATCCACACCCTTACAGGCCAGAGTTTTGCCAAGCTGGAATGAAGCTCTATATTACAATCCCCATCCAGTGAACCCTGAACTAAATCGACGTAAATAGACTAAATCTTGAATCAACAGTTCCTGAACCAATTCCTGTTTATATTTGATTAAATTTGAATTAAGTTTGTTTGTTGCATTAGATTAGCTGGTTCGGAATTTGAACAAACAGTTTTGAGTCCAGGTGCTCTCAGTGGCTCTGTTACTTATGTCCCTGCAGGGTCAGCCCCATTGTGCTCTCCACTTTTATAGGAAGGCTGTGGAGGTGGATTGTGCTTGCCATAGTGCGCTTTATCAAAGTGCTCTGGTTTTCAGACAGCTTGGCAGTCCAAAGGCAGAAATGGAGGCCTTGCATCTTCTTTACTCAGGTAAGTCATTCTGTACACAATTATTTTCAATAACGACTTTTCATGTTCTGCAGTGTACCTTTTACAGCATGTTTGAAAGTGCATTTGCATACATTCATTAAAGTTCACCCCGATTTTTTTTTATGTATTTATTTTATTTTATTTTTTTAAATTTGCTCACCCTCAGGTCATCCAAGTTGCAGATGAGTTTCTTCAATCAGAGCAGATTTGGAGAAATTTAGCATTACATAATTTGCAACCCTGCAGTGAAAGGGTTCCATTAGAATGACTTCAAACAGCTGATAAAAACATCACAGTAATTCCGAAGTATTTTGGCCAAAAAAAGGTTTAAAGTTAAAACACCTTGATGATGGATTTGTTTCTTACAAACACACAGCTTTTCTCTTCACAGGACATTAATTGATTGACTGGAGTTGTGTGAATTACTTGTGGATTATTGTGATGCTTTTATGAGACTCACATTCCCGATTTACTGCAAATGATTCTTTGGTGAGCAAGTGATGTAATGCTGAATTTCTCAAAATCTGTTCAGATGAAGAAACAAACTCATCTTGGATGGCCTGAGGGTGAGTACATTTACAGCTAATTTTCTTTTTTGTGAACTATTGCTTAACTACTTGTGATATCGGTGATAAATTATTAATTGTTGTCCATACTTCACACCACACATAACAACTCATTATTATATTAAAAACAATAAACAAATCATTTTTAAGTGCCCAAGGTCGATATCTCATCTAGTGTCAACAAAGTAGATGCAAACAAGTAAATTTAAGTAGCAACAAGGCACAGCTGACACTGAAGGATTGTTTCAAACAGTAAAGGATGTTTCACATTCTTTCATAAATTTCCAATGAATGTATTTTCTGCATGTTATGTAGTGTCATTTTGTTAAATAATACTTTTCTCTTGCTTTGTTCACAGGCAGTCCAACTACAGTCTGATAAAACAATCACTCAGAATTTTAATCAGATCCAGAAAACTTGTACTTTTTAAACAGAATACTAAACATCTAAACAAAATATATATATATTTTTTCAATCAGTATTTCAAATGGTGTTGAGTACAATCTTGATCTGTTGGCATCACTGTGGTCAGATGGCAAAGATCTTGTAAGGACTGCAATTTTTCAGGCATCACATTCAGAAATAGTGCTTATAAAGCAATATAACTGATACAGAATATCAGTGTTTCAGATACTCACAGGGGATGGCACTTCTTTTCCCAGAATCCCAGTGGTCTACCTTGAAGCAGGATTTGCTTTATTAAAAGCTAAACGTTATAGTGATGCTCTTGTGGTCTGTGAGGAGGTCATCAGCAGCACTTTGGACTTCACCCCTGAGAGACTGCTGCTTGATGCTGATGAAAAACAAAATGTTGCTGATTCTGATGTTGTTCTTGAAAATGTGGACTTTGTGTTACGGGCTGGTGCAGCCCATCTTCTTCAAGCACAAGCCCACTGGAAACTGAAGGACACCAAAGAGGCTATTACACATTTCACAAGGTGCAATATCAGTACCTGTTTCATTTAGTACCTAGCTGTGTTGGCAAACAATGTTTTGTGAAATGTGTAAAATATTTTTTTGTTATGTTCTTGTGCTTTCATTTCAGAGCGTTTAATCATCTGGTGAAAGTGTTCATTAAACAGAAAGGTAAGGATCTGTCTTTTTCCAGTCTTACCGTCGCTCAAACAAGATGTGTGTATCTCCCAGTACTAAGATCCTTGGAAAAGCAGACTTACAGATATATTGAACTATACACAACTATTTTTGTCCTGTGGTCTTCATAGGGTATCTATTAATAAGAGATCTACTTTCAATAGATGAAATAAGCTGTTTTCCTCTCTTTAGCTTACTGAGGCCACGTTTGATGTGTGCACTTGCTTCATGTATCATTACTTACATGGTTTCATAAAACTTTTAGACTGGAAACAAAAACATCTTGGAAACACAGAAGCAATGGTTGAACGAGTTGTGACTTTGGAAGCAGCAAGAGCACAAGCACTAGCTGGCAGAGTGCTCTGCTTTCTGGAAAGAGATCAATTGAAGGAAGCCCTGAGAGATCTTCATCTCAGTCTCCAGATGATACCAGGTGTTCACCTGATATGCTGTTATTATAGTGAATTTGTGTGACTTGTTTGTTGTGATTAGTCATTGCGCTGTCCATCTCAAATTTATGCGTGGAATTGAATTTTACTAGGTTGTAAGAATATTAAGATGTGGCTCACTGAGGTCTTTTGGAGGCTTGATCGTAGAGAGGAAGCATCAGCACACTGGAGAGAAGCCCATAGTACTTCAGATGCACGTAAGTCAGTGTAAGATATTAAACAAGTCAATATTGTTAACTTGTGTGATAATATGCTCTTATCATAATATGACTTTTACACATGAAAGTCACATATCATTGGAATCTAAAAGATTGTAACTGGTAATCTTTTGACTTGCATTTCAGAAATCTACCGTTTGACTTCAGTGAGCTGGAGAAGAAGATTGTGGAATATATTCAAACCAAAAAGACATGAGAGATGTCAGAAAGGATGCTCTCTACTAAATTCTGCTAGATTGCACCATTTCATTTTTTTTTTTTTTGGTGCGTCCAAACCATAACTACATACAGAGAAGACAGTTGGTATTGTCTAATTTCCTTTTCAGATGTAACCGTGTAGCATTCCACTTGTCAAAACAAATGATTTGTGAGCTGGACAGTATACATCCAGACTGGTATCAAATTCTTTGTGTATCTTATGCTTGCCAATTTTTCTGATTAGCATCTTGTTTTTGAAATGGACATTAAACCATTTTATCTATGATGTTGACAAATAAATAATGTTTATAATGAAAAGTATTTGAAACTAATAAACTCTGAAAAAATATTGTATTTAATTTGAAACTGTTATACAACTTATTTCAACCCACAGAGTTACATAAGTGCATTATCTTATGGCAGTAATATGCATTTACTAGATTGTTCTGCATTACGGCTCTTTTAAATTATTACCCAACATGTTCTCGAATATATATTTGGCGTTTTGTGTGCTTTTGAGATTACCTAAATTGTTGGGAAACGTGGCCTATTTGGCAATAGATTTGTTGGTGGCATATTGACACTTCAGCTAAAATGAGTAACAGTTTAATCAGACCGTCCTGAGCCAATCCAAAAGAGACAATTTACAACGCAGCAGAAAATAAACCAATCACAATCAACCGTGAAAGCCACTCGGACCAATGGTGCTTGCGCTTTACCAGGCTCGGATCGCGATTGGCCAATCAGTCCGCGCAAGAACTCGCAACATGTGCTCTGATTGGCTCGTAATTCAATGGGCGAGGAAACTTTTTTTCCCCGCAGAGTTGATGTTAGCAGGCTAATCCAGTGCAGAGGTAAAAAGCAAGTGTGAAGGTTGGAATCGGTCGTTCAAGAAAGCTACTCATTTCCATCAACTATTTATATCTTTTTTCGGGAGAAGCAATATGGCTTCGGGTGGAGAGTAAGTACAGTTTTTTTTGGTGTGATATTTAGTGCGATCGTAGTTGTTTTGTTTTTTGTTGAGCAGCAGTTAGCCATGACGCTAAAAGACGAACGCATCTTAAACGGTGATCAATGAAAAGTGCGAGTTTACACGCTACAGGTTTCTCAACCGAGAGCACATGTAAATTAATATAATCTCGTCCTCTTCAGATACTAACGTTCTCATCACTCATTAACACTTTTGCGGGAGTTTTAATGCGACTATGAGTCCAAGATCAGCTGTGTTTAGCATGTAAGCTAACCGGACTGAGTCATCTCCGCATATGATGGAGGCTTTCGGCCCACCGGCTTCACCGGCGACTGCTCGGATAAACACGAACAACACACTTAAACGACCCGTAAATATAAGCACCTTTAACTCTCTAGGATAGTGAAACTGTGAATAAGCAACACAGCGAGCTAAAGCGTCAAACCGGCTTCGTGTAAACGCATATAGCAGCAGGTGATGATTATAAATCCCGTGATCTGGATATTTCAGCCATCAAACCGAAAACAACTTGAGAAGATGTGACGTTAAAAACGTTAGATACTAATTATACCTGACTATAAATCTTCTTATAAACTCGAAAATACTTGTATTTCAGCGGTTTAAGCCTCACATGTCGCGCAGCAGCATTTGCTGTGTCATTGGCCACGGAGATGGCTAACTGCTAGCTCTCACATCACACACTCCGAGAGGAATATAAATCATACATACATCTGTCTGAACAATATATGCTTAGATTGCGTACACGACGAAAACTAAGACTTGTGTGAGGGAGTTAATTGTACAGTTCAGTAGTATGTTAAGAGCTAACATCTGTTGTCTGTTAGCTGTGATAATGTTGTTAGCTTATTTACACACGCGCTGTTGGCCGCAGCCTTTTGACGTCTGCCTGATAACTCTCTTAGTTTAGTTTCTTTTGTCCACTGTCTTTTCAGGAAAACCATATAAACCGTGTACAGCTTAAATTGTTGCATTTTACGGGATAAACTACACTAAGGCCTTGCTCACGACCGCATCCCGGCCTAAATCTAGCGGATCATTACGGCTTTCAGTCCAGTGTTTTGTGGAAAGCTCTCGAGTAACTTGAGCTTGACAAACGTGCATAAGAGCAGAAATGCACTCATCCATCGACTCCATTGTGTAGTGCTTTCAGAACAGACAGGATAAACGCATCTTTCACTTTCGCCTTAAGTGATACTGAAAGAAAGAAAATAGCAACTATCCGTCTCTGGTAACCACCTGAGAAATGTAAAACATTGTTATAGGGACAGTTCACCTGACAATGAGAATTGTCATTTAATCGCATTCATTTTGTTCCAAAACTTTTGTGTTCTGTGGAACACAAAAGCAAATGTTTGCTCAATAACAGCCTTTGTTACCATTCATGTTTATTGTATAATTTTTTTTTTTTAAAAGGGAAATAATAGTTAATGGTGACTGAGACTGTCATTCTGCTGAACATATTTAGTGTTCCATAGAAAAGCCTCTGCAACTTTCAAGGGGGCACTGGGTTACTTCAAATCTAAATGCTGAAAACACAAATTATCATGTAAGCTGAGATCACATTTCCCCCCTCAATAACTATTGTTTTTGTTTGAAGAACATGCAGAATATTCTGGAATCATAAAATGAATCATGGTTCTGTTAATTTCAGCACTCCCTTTTTTTAATAAAGCATTTGTGAGCCAGCAGCATTCTCATAATTACAGCTGGATTACAAGAGGAAGATTTTTAGCCTCTATGGGGCATCTGAATATTGTATTTGACGATGAGTGGTCCTTTGAGTAAAAAAGGTTGAGATCCACTGCTTTAATATTTTCTATACAGATCCAAAAATGATGATCTTTCCACTGCCATTCTGAAGCAGAAGAACAGGCCAAATAGGTTGATTGTGGATGAATCCATCAATGAAGACAACAGTGTTGTGTCTCTCTCTCAGGTACCATCTTGAGTTAAATTTTAAATGTATAAAATTAGATCCTTCCTCTCTTTTTCACTTGTGTGAGATCTTTATGTGCCCATCACATTTTCTCTGCTCTTTCAGGCAAAGATGGATGAGCTCCAGCTCTTCAGGGGGGACACAGTGCTGCTGAAGGGCAAGAAGAGGAGGGAGACTGTTTGCATCGTCCTGTCTGATGACACCTGCTCTGATGAAAAGGTTCGGATGAACAGGGTGGTCCGCAACAACCTCAGGGTGCGCCTTGGTGATGTCATCAGGTAAGACTGTTTTCTGTTTAAAGTTTCATCACTTATGCTGACTGAAAGATCCTGGGAATGTTGTTTCAGCAATTTTAGAGTTATTGTAATTGACAGGACTATAATACTAGCCATTTAAAAATGTATCTCTGAATGTATGGATCATTTATTTGTTCCTCTTCGTGGTTTTCAGTATTCAGCCATGTCCAGATGTGAAGTATGGAAAGCGCATTCACGTTCTGCCCATTGATGACACAGTGGAGGGCATCACTGGAAACCTGTTTGAGGTCTATCTTAAGCCTTACTTCCTGGAGGCTTACCGGCCAATCCGTAAAGGTAAATACATCTCAAATAATTATAATATAATATATAAGAAATTATTATAAAAGTAATAAGGTAATAGGTTCTTTTTAATCTGTCTTTTTAAGTCAATTGTGAGATGTTACTTTTTGTACGTTTTCAATGTACACTACCTTGCAAAAGTTTGGGGTCAGTAGTTTTATTTCTTTTATTATTTTTTTGTTTTTGCTTATTTTCAGCAAGGATGCATTAAATTGATCAAGTGACAGATTTATATCGTTACTAGTGCTGTCAAAGTTAACGCGTTAACGCAAATTCATTTTAACGGCACTAATTTTATTAACGCACGATTAACGCAGCGTGCATTTTCTGTTTGACCCGTGGCCTAGCCCCTACTACTATAGTTGGAGAAATGGAAATGGATGGAGATGCTGACAGTGTTGCCAGCTTAGCGACTTTTCAGACCACTTTAGCAACCTTTTTTTTTTGTTTGTTTTTTTCCCAAAAAGCACCTAGCGACCAATCTTTATAGGGTTATTGCAGCCCAAACCTTATTTAGTTTCTGAGACTCGCAGGTACTGCCGCACGAGCGCGAGGTCTCTCTTTCCCGCTGCGCGCACGCCTTTTTCTCTCTCCCTCTGCGTCTGCTCTGTTCAGCGCGTGGATGAGAGGAACAGCGCTTTCAGTTAAAACCAATATTACAGGTGCATCTCAATGAATTAGAATGTCGTGGAAAAGTTCATTTATTTCAGTAATTCAACTCAAATTGTGAAACTCGTGTATTAAATAAATTCAGTGCACACAGACTGAAGTAGTTTGTCTTTGGTTCTTTTAATTGTGATGATTTTGGCTCACATTTAACACAAACCCACCAATTCACGGTCTCAACAAATTAGAATATGGTGGCATGCCAATCAGCTAATCAACTCAAAACACCTGCAAAGGTTTCCTGAGCCTTCAAAATGGTCTCTCAGTTTGGTTCACTAGGCTACACAATCATGGGGAAGACTGCTGATCTGACAGTTGTCCAGAAGACAATCATTGACACCCTTCACAAGGAGGGTAAGCCACAAACATTCATTGCCAAAGAAGCTGGCTGTTCACAGAGTGCTGTATCCAAGCATGTTAACAAAGTTGAGTGGAAGGAAAAAGTGTGGAAGAAAAAGATGCACAACCAACCGAGAGAACCGCAGCCTTATGAGGATTGTCAAGCAAAATCGATTCAAGAATTTGGGTGAACTTCACAAGGAATGGACTGAGGCTGGGGTCAAGGCATCAAGAGCCACCACACACAGATGTGTCAAGGAATTTGGCTACAGTTGTCGTATTCCTCTTGTTAAGCCACTCCTGAACCACAGAGAACGTCAGAGGCGTCTTACCTGGGCTAAGGAGAAGAACTACTGGACTGTTGCCCAGTGGTCCAAAGTCCTCTTTTCAGATGAGAGCAAGTTTTGTATTTCATTTGGAAACCAAGGTCCTAGAGTCTGGAGGAAGGGTGGAGAAGCTCATAGCCCAAGTTGCTTGAAGTCCAGTGTTAAGTTTCCACAGTCTGTGATGATTTGGGGTGCAATGTCATCTGCTGGTGTTGGTCCATTGTGTTTTTTTGAAAACCAAAGTCACTGCACCAGTTTACCAAGAAATTTCGGAGTACTTCATGCTTCCTTCTGCTGACCAGCTTTTTAAAGATGCTGATTTCATTTTCCAGCAGGATTTGGCACCTGCCCACACTCCCAAAAGCACCAAAAGTTGGTTAAATGACCATGGTGTTGGTGTGCTTGACTGGCCAGCAAACTCACCAGACCTGAATCCCATAGAGAATCTATGGGGTATTGTCAAGAGGAAAATGAGAAACAAGAGACCAAAAAATGCAGATGAGCTGAAGGCCACTGTCAAAGAAACCTGGGCTTCCATACCACCTCAGCAGTGCCACAAACTGATCACCTCCATGCCACGCCGAATTGAGGCAGTAATTAAAGCAAAAGGAGCCCCTACCAAGTATTGAGTACATATACAGTAAATGAACATACTTTCCAGAAGGCCAACAATTCACTAAAAATGTTTTTTTTTTTTTTTTTCTTATGAAGTATTCTAATTTGTTGAGATAGTGAATTGGTGGGTTTTTGTTAAATGTGAGCCAAAATCATCACAATTAAAAGAACCAAAGACTTGAACTACTTCAGTCTGTGTGCATTGAATTTATTTAATACACGAGTTTCACAATTTGAGTTGAATTACTGAAATGAACTTTTCCACGACATTCTAATTCATTGAGATGCACCTGTATGTTGCTTCTCTAATTTAACATGCAAGTATAGCTGAAATCACAGCACAACTATTGTCTTTATCTTATGTGTAGCCTATTTGATTTTATCAGACGATGGCTGGATTATAAATCAGGATTTTTGTGCAGATTAACATCTTGGGAGGGAGAGCTGTTTATTTAGTCCTATGGGTCGCGTTTCAGTCACTATTTCATATTCATTCTGTTGTCTGACAACAGAAACCGTAAAATATATAAAAAAACGTTTTGAGAATTTAGCTGCATCAAAATACAGTATGTGGGCACAGAGAGGCAAACAAATGTAATAATAAATGTACATTTTGCATGTTCAGAAGAAGTGAGCTGCCCTGTAGTGTGAAAATGTAAACAGGTTTGTGTAAGTAAATTGCTCAGTGAAAAGAAAGAGAAGTAATGGGAACCTGGTATTTCTTTTTTCATGTCTAATAGACATGAGCAAGTTCTTTGAAACCCATCTATGATCTTTGAAACATGTCTAGTCTTCAGGCTCTGTTAACTATGGTTTCACTAATAATAAACACATATTGCATAAATCATCCATATTTGTCACTGCCCATGTTGATTAGAGTATTTAAAACATGAAAAGTATTAATTTAAGGTACATTTAGAACAGATAAAAATGTGATTAATCGAGAGTTAACCCATGACAATAATGCGATTTAATCGCAATTTAAATATTTTAATCGATTGACAGCCCTAATCGTTACAAAAGACTTCTATTTTGTTATTGGCTGCTGAAAATCCAGCTTTAAACTACATTTTAATATGTATTTAAATTGAAAAGTTATTTTACATTTGTAGTATTTCAGTATTTGTGTACATTTTATTTTTATTTTTTTTTTTATTAAATTAATTTAGCCTTGGCGTGCAAAAGAGACTTCTTTCAAAAACATTAAAGAAACCCAAACATTTGAACAGTCTACATAATTTGGGTTTATATGCAGTACTGTCTTTTTTCCTTGTATGTTTTGGCGCTTCTGTGGATTGAAGTTAAATTGGTGTATCGTGATGCTGGGCATGAAGTCTGATTTGCAGCATGATAGATTTGATTTGAAATGTCAGCTGTGTTAAAGACCTATAAAAGTTTGTGGTTTAAGACAGCATGAACTGCAGTTGGAATATAAAACTAAATTTGAAGTGTTTTGATATTAACATTTGGTTTGGCTTTATTTCTGTAGGTGATATTTTCCTGGTCAGAGGAGGCATGCGTGCTGTGGAGTTCAAAGTGGTGGAGACTGACCCCAGCCCGTACTGTATTGTGGCCCCAGACACCGTGATCCACTGTGAGGGGGAACCCATCAAGAGAGAGGTCAGTAGATTGACAAATGTTTCAAATTTTGTCATGGTTTAAAATTGACTATATGGGGTAAGGGTAGATGAAGTGTGTGTGATTGTGATGCACCTGTTTGCAGGACGAGGAAGAGTCTCTGAATGAGGTGGGTTATGATGACATTGGCGGGGTAAGGAAACAGCTCGCCCAAATCAAAGAAATGGTGGAGCTGCCTCTGAGACACCCAGCTCTCTTCAAGGCTATTGGAGTGAAGGTAATTATCTGCACTCTGAGACTTACACACGTTAAAGTGTTATGAGTTTGCAGTCTGAGGTTCAAATCATTTCTTGTTTGTTCAGCCTCCTCGTGGCATTCTGCTGTATGGACCACCTGGAACTGGAAAGACTCTTATCGCTCGTGCTGTGGCAAATGAAACTGGAGCATTCTTCTTCCTCATCAATGGTGCGGATGACAGCCCAAAATATAAATATGGCTAAATTAGTTCTCTTTAATAGCTACTTTTTTTTTTCTTTTTCTTTTTTTTTAAACACTAAGCACATTTTGAAATCTTGACGTAATGATCTTGACACAAACTTTTAATAATCCCAGGACCTGAGATCATGAGTAAACTGGCAGGTGAATCTGAGAGCAATTTGCGCAAGGCTTTCGAGGAAGCAGAGAAAAACGCACCAGCCATCATCTTTATTGATGAACTCGATGCCATTGCACCAAAAAGAGAGAAGGTAAGATTTCTGAGAGGCAGAAATCTTTGTCATAACAGAAGCTATTGCAGCAGTTGCTTTGCACGAATAATCATCACTTTGACTGATTCTTTATGCTCTACTTTTATCCATTAGTAAAGTATTTCATTTGTAGCCTTTTTTGTGTGACTTTAATATTATAACTTTTGTGGCAAAAAGCTGTTTCAGCCAAAACATTGTTACAAACTCTTGATTGATTGAAACTCTTGATAGACAACAATAAAACACTGTAAGAGCACAATAACTTTTCATCCACCTTTTTTTATGCGAATTTTGGGATATTGCATAAAAAAAAAAAAAAAATGCTGGATGGAAACACCAAGATGCGCATGAAAAAACGTATTTGCTTAACTAAGGATAAATTTCTTATCCTGTAAGAAAACATACGCATAAACTATGATGGAAACACTTTTACCGAATAAATTAATACGCATCAAAAAAAGACATGTGACTTTGCGATGGGACAGCATAACTGGACCAACCAATGGACTAAACTCATTGCACAGCATCAGAAATGCTAGTTTTGTCATTTTAAAATGCTTGAGCAAAGTTTCGTCAAAGTGCTTCATTATAATTAACTCCCAGAACTGCGTTCCCAAACAGCAGATTCCGAAAATAAGATAACGTGACCGCATTTCATATGCGTGCTCTGAAGCTCATAATTTATTGTACAAAAAACTATTATATACAATGCCTTCTCCTACTGCAGCAAATTAATTTTTTCTTCATGATATTTTGCGCAAGTTCATCAGGAAGTGACGATTTTGTTCTCTTCAGCTCACTGGATGAAAATAGTGCTTTATTCGCAAAAGTTTTATGTGATATTCCAATTTCAATGCGCATAAGTTTAATTCGTAGCTTTGGATGGAAACATAGCTAGTGTCTGTTAACTAAAACTATTAGTGACTTTTGTTAATTAAAATAAAGCTGAAATAAAATGCAAATATTGGTTGAAAAGCTTTAGAAGAATGTTACGCAAATTTGAAATATTGCCTTGGCTACTAACTGAAAAAGATGAAGTACTAAAATTATTAAAAAAAAAAAAAGTGCGTGTATGTATTAAGAAAATACAAAGCACATAGAACTAAATTTAAAATGAAAAGTATAGAAATAAAGGCTAATTCAGAATAATATTTGCTCTTGTGATCGCCTCAAATGATTTAATCTTGAATATAATGTTCTACTTTAACTAGAATCCAGTAGAATAACATATTCTACTGGACATTATTAGCAGCATGTACTATTTTTAACCAAAATTTGCCACAATGTCCTTTATTTTAAAAACATTCCTATAATTCAAATACTTGTTAAATTTTAAATGTTATTAATAGGAAATCAGCTCCATTGCATTTCACTACTTTAAAGCTACCTCTTATCTGAGATGTGTGCATGTGTGAATGTCTAATTCGGGTTATTTTACTAAATGGTACTCATCTGTTTTCTCAGACTCATGGTGAGGTGGAGAGGCGCATTGTGTCTCAGCTGCTCACTCTGATGGACGGACTGAAGCAAAGGGCTCATGTCATTGTCATGGCAGCCACTAACAGACCCAACAGCATTGACCCAGCTCTCAGGCGATTCGGTGAGATCACTTTGCTGTTGCTCTGTAAAGAGACGTGACTCAAAAGTCTTTTGCTAAGACCTTTCCTGTTGATGTTCGAGCTTCTTGGTACATTTTCACCGTAGAAGGGAACATCTTGTGCTGATGTTCTGACTGTGTTGATTTCAGGACGCTTTGACAGAGAGGTGGACATTGGCATTCCAGACGCTACTGGAAGACTTGAGATACTTCAGATCCACACCAAGAACATGAAGCTTGCAGATGATGTTGATCTGGAGCAGGTGTGTTTCAGAGGATATCAGAATAATCAGTGCTCAGTGATGATTCACTTTCATTTTAAACTGGGTCTCCTTAATCAGGCACTGGCAGAAGCGTCATGCCCGTTTAATTCTGCCCCCTCAGTGGATTAAATTTTAAATGCTTCTCCCCAAAATAATGCGTTGTCATGTCTCAGTTTTGCAGATTATTTGCTAGGTTTTAATTTATTTTATTTTTTTTGCCTTCCTCCAAGCCTTTCCTCTGTGGAATAGAGACATTACTGACCTGTAGTTATCAGGTTCATTTGCAGTTTTGCTTTTTATATACTACATCTGGATTTTAACAGACTAGGTCAGGTTTGAGTCCCATTGAATGCTGAAAATTATTGCTTTTTTTTTTTTTTTTTTATAATGTTTTGTCTTTAGGATACCAAATAAATATGGCTGTTATTTATATACTACTGCAATTTATTTTGGATTAGCTCTTTTTTTTTTTTTTTTTCCATCTGATATTTATTTTCTTTATACCTGTTAACAGATGTTTTAAAAGCTTTAGGTAATGATGATAACCTTGGTGCATTTTTATCTTTTTTTTTTTTATTTTATTTATTTATTTTGTTTTCTTTATTTTTAGGTGGCAAATGAGACCCATGGCCATGTGGGTGCTGATCTGGCTGCCCTTTGCTCAGAGGCTGCTCTGCAAGCCATTCGAAAGAAAATGGACCTCATTGATCTGGAGGACGAGACCATCGACGCAGAGGTTATGAACTCCCTGGCTGTAACAATGGATGACTTCAGGGTGAGGATCTTCTCAGTAACTCTTACAACCATCTGACCAATTAAATGAGGAAATTGGATTCAGAACTTCAAGACCTTATTGATTTGTCACCCTCTTCTACCTAACAGTGGGCTCTTAGCCAGAGCAACCCATCTGCCCTGAGAGAGACAGTTGTGGAGGTGCCCAACATCACCTGGGAGGATATTGGTGGCCTTGACGATGTGAAGAGAGAGCTGCAGGAGTTGGTGCAGGTACTGAGCACACAAGTCTTGTTCTGTTTATTGGACAAACAAAATGTTCACAGAGCTACATTTTAAAACTTTCTTTGACACATCCTTACCAAATTTGTCTTTTTTAGTACCCAGTGGAACATCCAGACAAATTCCTTAAGTTTGGCATGACCCCATCCAAGGGTGTGCTGTTCTATGGACCACCAGGCTGTGGTAAAACCCTGCTGGCCAAGGCAATTGCCAATGAGTGCCAGGCCAATTTCATCTCAATCAAGGGCCCAGAACTGCTTACCATGTGGTTTGGAGAATCAGAGGCTAATGTCCGTGAGATCTTTGACAAGGTATGTCATTTTATATTTTCTATCAGGTAGTCTCTGACTGTTTTTTGATGTGTAGTAAGACAAATTATGCTTCTCCAAGGCTATGGGTCTGCTGATCTTGTTTGTTCTTGCAGCAGCTATAATGACATGTAAATTAAGGATCTATTTTTAAAATTGTCCTGCTGTCTTTGTCCTTCTCCAGGCTCGTCAAGCTGCTCCTTGCGTGCTGTTCTTTGACGAATTGGACTCCATTGCTAAGGCTCGTGGTGGAAACGTTGGTGACGGTGGCGGCGCTGCTGACAGAGTCATTAACCAGATTCTCACAGAAATGGATGGTATGTCCAGCAAGAAGAACGTCTTCATCATTGGAGCCACCAACAGACCAGACATCATTGACCCTGCCATCCTCAGGCCTGGCCGACTGGACCAGCTTATCTACATCCCACTGCCTGATGAGAAGTCTCGCATTGCCATTCTCAAAGCTAACCTCAGGAAGTCTCCAATCTCAAAGGTGGGAGTGGATGTTTTTGTTCTTTTTAAATGGGGTTCTTATCTTATTATTGGGTATTAATACATTCCTTTTTGTGTAGGACGTGGACGTGGACTTCTTGGCCAAGATGACCAATGGCTTTTCCGGTGCTGACTTGACTGAGATCTGTCAGAGAGCCTGTAAACTGGCCATCCGTGAGTCCATTGAGAATGAGATCAGACGGGAACGCGAGAGGCAGACTAACCCTTCTGCAATGGTGAGATTTCATTGTTGGTCTAAATATGAGTGCTTCTCTAACCTTTTAAGTACTTCCTTTTCAAAGTTAGGCAAAATAAGCATGATGGATCAAGCTAGTATGGTAGTTTAGATTTTCTAACATGTTGGTTTATTTTTCTTGTATATTCAGGAGGTGGAGGAGGATGACCCTGTGCCTGAGATTAGAAAGGACCATTTCGAGGAAGCCATGCGTTTTGCCCGCCGCTCCGTCAGTGATAACGACATCCGCAAATATGAGATGTTTGCACAGACCCTGCAACAAAGCAGAGGCTTTGGCAGTTTCAGGTGGGATCTTAAATCATATTTAGTTGCAGCTTTTGATATGAAGGAAGAATGTTGGTTTTTTTTTTTTGTTTTTTGTTTGTTTGTTTTTTTTCTCTTAGAATGACAGTATGAGCTCTGGGGCTTAAGTGCATTAATGGAATAAGATTCTCAGGATGTCACTTGGTTTCCATGCATTCAGAATGCCTATTTATTTATTCTTTTTTTTAATTTTTTTATTTTTTTTAAATAAAAGATTCCCATCCAGTAACCAAGGAGGAAGTGGACCAAGTCAGGGCTCTTCTGGTGGGGCTGGAGGCACCGTCTTCAATGAGGACAACGATGATGATCTTTATGGATAAATGTGACCACGTGGCTGACCCTCACAGGCCACTCTTCATACAGGCCGCCATGTACAAAAGATAAAAAATAAAAAATTCCACATTTTTAGGACTGTGCTTTTTGTTTATTTTCTGCTTCTCATGTCCATTCCCCCTGTTTTTTTTATTCGCCTCGTTCTCCTTCTGTCCACCCCCTCTTCTGTTGATAGAGAAAAGCATGTAGCTGCTTGTGTTTTGCTCTGGTTTGTGAAAGGGTGATTTCTGAGAACTTTAATCTTAACGTTCTGTGGGTGGGGGTAAATTTCAGTGAAAACCATACACGATAGTGATTTCATTAACTTTTCACGAGCTATATGAGCAGCTTTAGTGGTGGGGTTTAATGCTAGGCTGTTGGAAGGATTAAAAAAAAAAAATAAAAATAATTGCTAATGACTTCACTTTTTTTATGAATGTAGCATATAATGTATTACAAGTTTGAAAAATGTTAAATAAAATTCACGAAATGGACCTGACGTTGTGGTGATTAATTTGTAGAGGTTTGGGAGCTGTGGACATGTACAGATAATGATTGCATAAAATGGTTATCTCCTAAGCGCATTTAGGTAGAATTTAGTAATTTCAGTTTTTTTTTTTTATTTTTTTTTTTATGAAGTACCTCTTCTAGGTCAAAAATACCCCCAATTCAGAAGGAGGGTTTTTGATTTAGTTTTTTTTTTTTTTTTTTTTTTTTTTTTTGGATACGTCATCTTTAAAAACGCACCTTATTTAAAAATTACCCAATGATTTCCTCTAGCAAATACCTTTCCTTTTTTTAGTTTGTCCTGACTAGATTTAATCTTCATTGTGTTTGATACCGTCATGTGTATATCATACTGTAGATAGGGTTGCCATAAAAATAAGAAACAAAAAGATTTAAATGCCCTTTTTTTTATTTAAATGAGTAACTTTGTTATTGAAGACATACCAACTTACGCATTTTCTGTTGCATTTTATTAATATGAATCACTGAAAGGAAAATGTGGGTGCTTTACATCTCTCCAGACTTTTTGTCCATCTATCTGTGAAGTGAAAAAAACTTCAGCCACAACAGACATTTCAAAACAGTAACATACTTATGTCATACCATTATAGGTGGAATGATAAGCCTCTCATTCCTGTTGAAGGATTCAATCACCCTCATGTCTTCATCATATAATTTAAAATCAAACACGTGTGCATATGTGAGCAGTGATTATATTTACACAATTATCACTGTAATGCTTAAATCTCATTCAACTGATATGGTCAAAAAATCATGCCACACCAGGTTTGATGTCAAATGTCATTGGTTCTCATGTCTCTTAAGCGGTCACAAAGCACACACTCAAATTACACATATGAGATTTGATAGTTACAGAAAAGGGAAAGATGTTCATTAAATAATGACCTAAATTTCTTTGGAAAAACATTTAATTTCTGGGTGAACTGTCCCAATAACTTGTCCCCCTCTCTCCTCATTACAGCTCTTGTCCTCCAGGTGTCTCTGTACATCCTCTCTTCTGCTGACATTCTGAATAAGCACTAATGATGACTGACCTTGCTTCAACTCCTCCAGACATTATTTAAATGATGACTTGGTTACATGGTGGCTCAGTGGTTAAATAACCTGCCAAAGCATTGAAGTTGAGATGCAAGAGCTCAGGTGCATGTGCTGAAATGAGTCATGGAGGATAAATAATGTTTTAAAGCTTAAGTGTGGAATTTCTGTCACAAGCGGATTTAGAAAAGTAATGACGGTTTTTAAGTTAGGTTTCCTGGACAAACAGTCAGTGCAGCCCCACTGGTTGAGTGTTGAGGCTGTGATTGGCTGGTCTGGTTTTGCTGGCAAAGAGCCAGTGTGTTTAAACATTTTAGGAATGTCAGTCTCTTTTAGTTGTCTCTGGATGGTAAGATGGAGCAGGAGAAAGTATTTTAACCTCGAAAAAATTACGTTTTAAAACTTTTCCCAACCTACCACAATGTTCTGTTTGATCCTGCACTGTAAAAAGACTGCTGTAAATTTTACAGTAACTTACTGGCAGCTGGATGCCAGTAAGTTACTGTAAAAATGGTTACAGTATTATTACTGTAATTGCATTTACAGTATATTAATAGCTTTACTGTATTTTCATTTACAGTATTATTACTGTATTTTCATTTACAGTATTATTACTGTATTTATATTTACAGTATTACTGTATTTTCATTTACAGTATTACCGTATTTTCATTTACAGTATAATTACCGTATTTTCATTTACAGTATCAGTGCTGTAGTGTTTATTTTCATGTATTTTAAACATTTTTTACCTATAAAAAACAATCAAATTGTGGTACAGCACTGTATTCCATGATTTTTACCATCCCATAAAAAAAAAAAAATCACAATAACTCATGAGCATTAGTTCTGATAATATTCTTTTTAATTGTTGAACATTTTCTTTTTAAAAGTACAAATTACAAGTCTTGATCTCTAGGATGAACTAGCTGAAAAAAGGGCATCACCACAGTCCTCTGGGCACTTTGTATCAAGGCAAAACATACACATACTGAAAAGCAAAAACAAGTAAGTACACTAACAGTCAAAAGTTTTTGAACGGTAAGATTTGTGATGTTTTTAAATAATTCTCTTATGCTCACCAAGCCTGCATTTATTTGATCCAAAATACAGCAAAAGCAGTAATACTGTGAAATATTTTTACTATTTAAAATAACAACTTTCTATTTCAATATATTTTAAAATGTAATTTATTCCTGTGATCAAAGCTAAATTTTCAGCATCATTACTCCAGTCTTAAGTGTCACATGATCCTTCAGAAATCATTCTAATATGTTGATAAACATTTATTATTAGTATTATTATTATTATCATCATCATCATAAATATTTAAAACAGTTGAGTACATTTTTTCAGGATTATTTGATGAATAGAAAGATCCAAAGATCAACATTTTGTTACATTATACACTAAACCATTCAAAAGCTTGGATTCAGTATTTTTTTTTGGGGGGGGGGGGGGGGGGGGGTTAATAGAAATGACTACATTTATTTAACAAGGATGGTTTAAATTGATCAAAAGTGAAGATAAAGACATTTATAATGTTACAAAATATTTCTATTTTAGATCAATGCTGTTCTTCTGAACTTTCTATTCATCAAGGAAACCTGAAAAAATTACTCTGCTGTTTTCAACATAATAATAATAATAATAATAAGTTTTTTTTGAGCAGCAAATCCGAATATTAGAATGATTTCTAAAGGATCATGTGACACTGAAGACTGGAGTAATGATGTTAAAAATTCAGCTTTGATGACAGGAATAAATTACATTTTAAAATATATACAAATAGAAAACATTTATTTTTAAATAGTAAAAATATTTCAAAATTGTACTGTTTTTGCTGCACTTTGGAACAAATAAATGCAGGCTTGGTGTGCAGAAGAGGCTTCTTTAAAAACATTAAAAATCTTACTGTTCAAAAACTTTTGATTGGTAGTGTTAATAAAATCAAACAATACCGTAAAAATGAGTTTGTGGTGTTGTGTTAAATTTCAGTAATTTTGACAGTCAAAGTTGACAAGCTCTCCGATGAGAAACAGCAGGATGGGATTCAGGCAGATCCTTTTTCTGTGCACCCTCTTTCCAGAATTCCAGCTGATCTGTGACAACTTTCAATGCATTTGGTGCCACAAAGATTGACCGTCTGAATGAACCTGCAAGCACAAGAAAAAAAAAAAGCATTATTTTTCAAAGCAGTGTTTACAGAATTTGCCTCAACTGTCAAACTTGGTGCTGTATGCACTTTGATCTTAATAAAACCTTATATACTACATCTGAACGCACCTACAAGGGAAGGTACATAATTAATTGATAATCCATCACATTCAGATTATTAAAGCTCCATTTTTTACAATGCATTCTCAATCTGTAGAGCAAAGTGCTAGAATGCTGAATTAATTGGTTTGATTCCAGGGGGCGGTTCTAGGGTGAG
This sequence comes from Spinibarbus caldwelli, assembly GCA_039654775.1. Classification (NCBI taxonomy): domain Eukaryota; kingdom Metazoa; phylum Chordata; class Actinopteri; order Cypriniformes; family Cyprinidae; genus Spinibarbus; species Spinibarbus caldwelli. The sequence goes on along the minus strand of CM077223.1, from coordinate 25,023,098 downwards.
TGGATATCCAGGGCTTAGCCCAGTGACATTAATTTATGTATCAGAATACATGGGATACAAGTCAAATAAAACAGGCTATGCTGAAAAGTTACATTGGCTAAGTGGATTAATTTTTTTTTAAAGCGACAAGTGTAATTAATTAAAATTTGCACTTACAAATTGCATAAATAATATTATGAAATTAATGTTTTAAATATAAACAAAGTTTGAACACAAAAATATGTAATGATAGAAAAAAAATAATAGAATGATACTTTTAAAAATGAGACTAAAATTACCAATCAGTCATTTCAGTAATGAAACACTGTTGTGTGCAGAGGCACAACATGGCTTTGTTTAGAACCGTTTTTGCGAAATAGAGTAAAAAGACAATATTTTCTTCATGATTTAAATCACTTAATATTAACTTTGTTTATTGAATTTTGTTGCCCTGACACTTAGTAAAGTCTGCCACAGACCATGCAACAGCAATGCAAACAACAGGTTTAAAAATGCGAATACAATAGAATTTTAGCTTTAGGCATTTTAATTTAAGCATGTTTATCTTAGCTAGTTAAAGGAAGGCTACCTGCTGCCGTCAGAGCAAGTGTAATTTCTGCATTCACGCGCTCCTCAGATGCTCTCATTTCCTGAGTTGTGCTTTTAAGTCAGAATGTGAAAACAGCACACTCGCGTTACTACTACAAAGATATGTTGGACTTGTATTATTAGAGCTTTCCAACTTGAGTTCACGTGCATTTTCTCAGTCGGGAAATTATTTTTCACGTGCGGTGCCAGTGATGATGCTTCTTACGTTTGTTTCGGAGAAACAAAGGACAAATATTTCAATCGATCGCTCAGGCATGGCACCGAAATGAGGCACCGAAATCTGCATTCTGATTCGGTTCTAGTACATACCAGTTACATAGGTACCGGTGCCATATTGGTACCGGGTTTCGGAACCCAACAGTAACAGTAATCTAATTTTGTCAGATGGGGATATTGGTATAATTTATAGGCTACAGTAAGCTAAAGATACCTGAAGCAGCTGCATTTTGCTGTTTAAGTGCTGGTTTAATAGAAATACTTTTAATGCACATGAAAACTCAATCTTGATGCGCACAAGACATGGTAATAAAAACATTCAGGGCTTCAGCCCCCTTAGCCCACCCCTAGAGCCACCCCTGTTTGATTCCAAGGAATGAATAATTCAATAAAATGTGTAGGTGTAACACACATGCTAGCATAACCAAATTTACAGTATTTACTAGCTGCCATATCAACACTATATAGAGAATAAAGTGCACCAAAATTCAAAAATCTTTTGAAGATGTCGCTGAATATTTATTCTACCAAAGTAGAAGTACATTTCTGGCTGAAGTAAATTTTGTCATCTCAGTTTTTAGTATTCATTTAAAATTAGACAAATCTGCTATTATTTTAATCTCCAATCTCTTATCAGATTAACTAGCAGAAGACTAGCAGAAGACACTAACCAGTTTTAAATTCCAGTTGCACAGATGTGGAACGTTGTAACACTGTGTTACAATGTGCCCCGCTATTATTAAACAAAGCTATTCTATGACATTAGCGATGCAATTTACACCATTTACTTTTATGAGTTTTAATGAGAAGCCACAAGAAGCAGGTGAATAAAGACTGACAATCGATGTTTAATGTTCAGAAAATATTATTTTAAGAAATGTAAAGCTTTTTGGCTCGTTTATGTGTCTCGTGTCCTATGACAGCTGTGTGTGGAGGGAGGGGAGTGTATCATTTCTGAATTTCTGAAAGTGTTTCTTCATTTGCGCACTCTGTTTTGATCTACACTGTATACGTAGCTGTGTGTTGTGATCAGAGCTGTCTCAAGCATGGTTGCAATGTGTTCATTGTCAAACTCCAAAATTAGATTATTTTTAATTCTTAAAAAACGCCATTATTTTATTTGAAAAAGTTAATGATTTTATTTTATTGACAAATTTTTTTAGTTTGTCTTGTATATTTTTTTTTTCATTAGATCCGTTAATATTTTAAGCTGTCATATGGTTATATTACAACGTGCCCCTCACATGTTACAATGTACCTCACCTACGGGACATGTTGTCACATTTCACTTCCATTCTTTTGAGATAAATAATGAAAAACATATACACTTTAGTTATGAAACAACGCAACATATTTGTACTAGACAAGTGTGAAATTAAAGTGTATAAAAAAAAAATTATACTCTGAGCCCCACGTGGATTTATACAAACTAAGAAAGTCAAACAGTGTTAGGTTGTGCCCCTTGCTCCCCTACTTTAAATACAATATAACTTGCTTTGCATAAAAGCATCTGGCAAATGCATGAATGTAAATGCAATGTAAAACAAAATGTATTTTGGGTTACCTAATTCTGCTTTTCTGTAAAATGGACAGCTGGCTGTATGATGATTCGGGCCTCATAGTCAAGATCCTGTTTTTGCTTGGAGAAATCTCCCGTAACAGACAGAGTCACAACACCCTTTTAGTGTTACTATAGTTTATGATCAGAAAAAAAAAAAACTTCCGTACAGTAATACAAACATTTTTAATAAAATAAACATTTTTGGTAACACTTTACAATAAGGTGTCATTTGTTAACATTAGCTAATGTATTAACTAACATGAACAAACAATGAACAATGCATTTATTACACTATTTATTAATCTTTGTTAATGTTAACGAAAATACAGTTGTTGTTTATTCGTGTTAGTTCACAGTGCATCAACTAACGTTAACAAACACAACTTGTGATTTTAATAATGCATTAGTAAATGCTGAAATTAACATTAACTAAGATTAATAAATGCTGTAGAAGTAGTTCATTAATGTTTTTAACTAACGTTAATGTTAACTAATGAACCTTATTATAAAGTGTTACCACATTTTTAATATTTATTAGCAAAACTTACTATATTAATATATTGCTAGCCCGTTCCTCTCTTTCAGAAGTAAACTCATTCTGTGAGTTAGTGGAGATCAGCAGCCCGTGGATAATTTGACTACTTTAGTAACATTAGTTAAGTTGATGAAAGCTCACCTGTTGTTACGATGACAATCACAGGAAAAGACTACAATACTCCTCCGATGCAGACGACATGACCACAAGACCACAAACTTGAAAATAAAATACAAAAGATGTACTTTACAGTGGTATTTCTTAACTCAGTTTTCCTCAGTATTTCATGTTAGCTCGCGGTTTTATGTTACGTCTCTCTGAATAGGGATCGTCTCTAAAGTTACAACATTGGTACACACGTTTCTATTACACTTGAGATAAAGAGGCAGTGTATAAAAGATATTATTCTTCTCTGTGTTCGTTAACTTCGGCTAATAACTGACATTATTAATTTACCAGTTGATGTTATCATCGATGGCATTCATAAGAAGAGGCACCAAAATACACCTCCGACGTTGCAGACGACATCTAGACTAGAAACTTGAAAAGAACAAAGAAAAAAAGTACTTGAAAAACTGTTTAAATCTCCACTGAAACAGTGGTGTTGCCTAACGTTAGGCACTTTACCTCAGTAACGTTATTTCACGTTAGTTTGTTGTTAAGGTTAAGTAATAACTCGCCAGATTAACTAATTTGCATTAAAGGGCAGCAGAACCTACAAACGTGTTTCTCGGTTTAATTAAGGTTTATTTTGACTAATATAGGTGACCTTAATTTACTCACCAGTCGATGTTTTATCACCGTTATGGCGGCGTTAATCCGGCCGTCAGTCAGAAAAAAAGGCCCCAACTCCCGACATGAAAAACGACACGATGAATATTGTGAGTTTGCTGTTAACAAGTTAAAACATCTTAAAATATCTCAGTTTTGCATAAAACAGAAACATAAATAATATACTAACCTTTTTGTCCAATTAACAGTGCAACGTGTCTCTTTTATCCTTTTACCTCTGCTTCCACCAAACAGAAAACAAAATAAATCTCCTTTGCCATTGGTCAGTTTTTCGCGGGCAAGTTCACTACTGTAAATTTACAGTAGTTTACTGTAGTGACCATATATTTTCCCATAATCCTTTGCAGTTTACAGCAAAATACTGTATATACATTTTACAGTATCTTACTGTACATTTTACAGTAAAATACTGTTCAAATTACAAAAATCGGTTACAGTGTGGATGGAGTGATGCTTTTGGGGATGCAAACGACGCCTCTCTGTATGTGCCATCTATGAATCGAAAACAAATCCAGAAGTGTGTATTGGACATGTAGTCAAAATCACACTAATAATACTCACATAAATCTTAGTGAGCGGAAAGAAGGAATCCCTACTCAGCAATGTGAGCCTATTTGTGGATCTGTTGACCATCCTCACCTGATGATGACCTGAGCAGGAGTCTTGTTATAGAGCTTGGCCAAACCAACCACCCTTGGATCATCCAGCAGATGGGCTTCTCCAGGTGTAACCCATGGGCGATCAGGAGAACCCAGAGGACTGTAGGCTGTTACTGCCAGCCCTCGACTCCAACAGTGAGATACCAGCTGAATCTGAACTAGATATGGATGGCACTCCACCTGAAAATATTTTGGAATGAAAACTTTTTATAATAGTTATAATATATAATAGTTATAATATGTTATAGTTATCTTCACAATTATCAATCTTACATACCTGGTTGACCACTGGCTTGTGTTTGGCAACGCTGAGAATATCATCAATCTGTCTGGCATTGAAGTTTGACAAGCCAATGGCTTTTACCAGACCTTAGTCAACCAGCTTCTCCACGGGTGCTCGTGTGTCTCTATAGTGAATGTCATCATACCGAATAGTGCCATCAGGTCGGCGGGGCATCAGCTCATCTCCACTCCTGGAAGAATTGAAAAAACATTAGTTATAACATTTTGTAGTACACTTTTGAAGTTTCAAACCATTCATTCAGCTGAAATTATGCCCACATTTGGTCCCATAAGGTACTTGTACAGCCTCATTACACTCAAACTCTTGCAGCACAGCAACATATTTTATCCCACTGAACCTATTTTGTTCAAATACACTACTGTTCAAAAGTTTGGGGTCAGTAAGATTGTTTTTCTTACTGAAAAACACTTTTTTTAACACTTTTATTCAGCGAGAACATTAAATTGATCAAAAGTAGCAGTAGAGACATTTATAATGTTACAGAAGATTTGTATTCCAAATAAATGCTGTTGTACTGAATTAATCAAATAATGCTGGAAAAAGCACAGTTTCCACAAAAAATATTAAGCAGCACAATGATAATAAAATAGGAAATGTTTCTTGAGCAGCAAATCAGCATATTAGAATGATTTCTCAAGGATCATGTGACACTGAAGACTGAAGTAATGAATGCTGAAATTTCAGCTTTGCCATCACAACAATAAATTACATTTTAAAATATATTTAAATAGAAACCATTTTTTTTAATTATAATATTTCACATACTGCATTTTTGTTTTTGAAGTCTTGATAAGCATAAGAGACTTCTTTCAAAAACATTTGAACGGTTGTGTATGTGAAAGTCAGATAAGTTGCCCTACAATCCAAGAGCTAGACATGGAAACACAAAGACTTACTCAAAGGCCACTGGTCAGTGCATGAGATACAGGTCCAGATAACTGAGTCTCAGATCTGACAAAGACTTTTTGCAGGTCTCCTCCACATCATCTGGATGGTGCTTGGTGTTCCACAACTTGGAGGTCACAAAAATGTCTTCTCGTCTCAGAGGCTGTAGTTGTAAACAGTACAAATTTCATGTGTGATGTATTGATGATTTTATGGTAAAACGTCCTGGGCCACTTTTCCATGTTCCTAAGCCCACCGCTGGCATCTGCTGACCCGTGGAAGGAGTGATTGGTCCTGCCAAGGTTTATTTAGGGCACGTTTTCCCTATCCAAAAAAAAAAAAAAAACCACACACAAATTACAGACCTGAATAACTATGTATTATTATTATTATTATTATTATAAAAACTAGACTACCTTTAAAAAAAATAAGTTATTCTGACAAATGCATTGTCTTAATGGTTGTGTATTTTCATTTAATTTGCTGTCTAAAATTTTAAATTGGTGTTTTGTAGTGTAATTCTACTTTAAGCATTATTTAAAATTTTAAATTTCACATCAGTCAGCATAAAAATAGTATTACAAAACCACGTATGATCATGTGTGCAGTGATATTTAGTCTTCCCGCTCCTTTCCAGAGGTTTCCGATTTTTCACTCTGCCTTGCATTAAACTGATTTCAGGTTTAATTTGTTTAAAAATAGAACCACTGTATATTAAACTTCATAAGATGAAAAAAGAGAGAGAATAGTTTGCTGAAGTTTGCAAATCCACAGAATGAATGATTTAGTTCATATCTTACCTCTGATAATGCTCCAGTATGCGGAATCAGACCATCAGTTACTGAGCTTTTATACACTAAAGTCAAAGTCTTTGTTTACTCATTTCCTCAAATTCTGAACAATAACTCAAAAGCCATCCACACAGCTACAGCTATCATATGACAAGAACATTCAGACATATTTTGACAATCTTTTTTCATTCAATCATGCTAAACAATATTGATGTCATCACTTGTTATTGTTGCTTTGGGGGGGTTGGGGCGGATGGAGTTAATTAAATGGCTTGGGTCAGGAAATGGCATCTGTTTATTCTGGGTATGTTCACAATGGAGCCGTATATCAAAACAGTTTAGAGTCGGTCACATTCTCACATGCTCAGGTTTAGTGCTCTCAGCTGTTATGGCCATCCTGCTGGACAAATATAGAGCCAGAGAATTATTACTGTCTGTCTCACGACTGCTCCAAGTGTTGTGACCTGGCAGCGCGCTCGACTCAAGGTCCACTCCACTTCCCTTATGTGGTGAGAGTAAATGACTTAGTCATCCCAAAGCGGGGGAAAAACCCTGCAACCCCCTGAATAACATTCTTGATTGTGGAGTCACTGGCAATTTAATAGCACCAATGGCCCATTTTAAAGTGAGGGTACTCTTACAACATTTGTAATATATATCATGTGAATATTGTTTGTTTATTGTTGCACCTCTTTGGGTATGTGGCAATAGAAGGTGAATTTTAATTAGAGAGAGAGAAAACTATTATTGTTACTGATATTTTTGTCAATGATATGCAAATATGCAGTAGTTTGGCAGAAATCAGATTATTTTTATAGATATCTATTCCATGCCAATGTTGTACTGGATTCGAAATTGAAACTACTGACTCTGCATACAGTGTTTATATTTATAAGAAGTCCTTTCATTTTTAGACCCACTGACAAAATACCAGTAGAATGCCTCAGCACTCAGTTTTTACTTAATTTACTTTTTTTTTTTTTTTTCTGTTCATGAATATGTATTCTGGTATTAAACAGGAAGGGCCATAAACCTCGTGGGTGAGAATCAGGCTAGAGTATTAGTGAGGCGGCAACACTTCTGGAAGCACAAACAAAAATAAATGTATTATTTAGTTAAGGAAATGCCTGATGGGTGTTTCAAAAAGTTGAACAGAGGAAAATGTTTCTTATGCACTTCAGAGGCATCACAGACCCAGATTTCTATTTCTAAATATTAGTGACACTAATCTGAATATTTTCCCTCTGAATGTCTATGGTGGTTACAGACCTGCTGAGAAACTCAGAAAGTCATTGTTGAAAGAGTATTTTCAACAATGTTAAACAATTCAGATAAACTTGTAAAGATTAAAAAAGGGGACTTTCATACTTTCATATGTTCAGGTGCCAGTGGAAATGCACCAGTCAGACTTTAAAGCTGTTTTTCCTCTCAGTGACTAATTGTTAAAGGGGCTGTGAACTGAGAAATACAAATTTCCTTGATCTTTTGATGTAGCCTATAAGAGGTCATTGTACTATAAAAAACATTTTGTAAGTTTCAGAACTCAAAACTTTCTTGTTAGTCTAAAAACAGCTTATATTGCAGCCAAACTGCCAAAACGACAGGTTGTGGAATGTGCCACTTTATGACGTAATAGTGTGGCTCAACACTGCCTCCGCAGAAGAAGATCAACGCCTGCTTCTACATCACTGCCTGTTTAGCCCCGCCCACCAATTCGTGCACATAGTGTAAATAACGAGAGAAGCAAATGCAGGTCTACGCAGAAACCAAATGGTAAACTTTATTTGATGAACTTTATTTTTAATTAAGTGCCAGACCGCGTCAGTAAGAACTTGGTCCTTTGTTCACTTCATTTTACCACGGATTCGTTTACAAACCAGGCACAATTTGACGTGGGATTTTCAGAAAAATTGAAACTAAAAGACGATGCTGTGCTGACTATACTGAATCCGACAGTAATGTCGCAACACACAAGTGTGAGTAACTGTTTTTATTACGTGGTCACTATTGCTTAGTCTGTGTTTACAGATTGTTTGATATGTACTTATTATTTATGTATTTTTAACCTAAAACACAGCAGCGTCCATCTGTAAAGAATGTAGGCCGTCAAACATACACAACTGTTAGCCAATCATATTAGTGGGCGTTTACTTCAGAGTCTACAATCCACCACAACTATTCAAACAGAGTGTTCAGATGAGGGGGGTTAAAACAGAACAGAAAATAGCTTATTACTTCTAAATTATTGTTTTTTTATTTAAAAATCTTGATAACATTATGAGTGCACCTAGAGAACAGTACAAAATAAAAAAAACAAAAACAGTTTATAACCCCTTTAATTATTTAAATTTATTTAAATAATAATGCTTACAATTCACAGTGCTTTTTGGGATTATAGTTACTTCCTTTGTTAAAGCTGTTGAGTACAGCCTTATAACTGTTTTTTTTTGTCTGATTTTCAAGTGCTTCTAGTGTGTGAGGTTGATGATGTGTCCTATATAGGCCTATATGATCCAAAACGTCTTAGGGTCAATCCCTGGTCAGCTCATTTATGTGACTGTATGAACTCCATAGAGAACCGAGTGGAACGTCAGTGCTAATTTCTCAGATCATACAGTCAGTGGCAGATCCAGTAGAATCTATGATTAGAGGAATGCAGTGCAGTTAATGAAGCTGCCATGTCTGTGAAACAGATTATCAGACCCATCAAAACACACAGTGAACCATGAGATTTTTCGTTATTTTTTATGATCTCTAAGAGATTTTATACTTTGTCAGCAGTACATCCATCTATGGGACATTGTACTTCATGAAGAAATGAGTGAATTAACACCTTTAGTTAATTTAACTTGTGAAATAACGCTTTTTGTACGACTTAAGGGAAGTTGACTGAGTCAAATGCTCTTGGTGACTGAGAATGATCTGATTCACCAGTTAATTTCAGAGGGATGAGGATCATTTCTGAGTCAAGTGAGGTGGCATGAGCCATTTGTCAGACTTATCCGCATAATGAAAGCATTCTCCATTCATGTCACGTAGACTTTACATAATGTACTTTAAATAGATAAAAGCAAATGTTTAGCTCCAAAGATTATACATTTATTTGAAATATAACTAGAAATTTGAAACTCCAGTACGGATCTTTGGAGTATTCTGATTTAAATTTTGGTTACCTTGGTTAACCTGAGTTTTATATACCTCCAGTGGACAAAACTCATTTGGACAGCCGCCAGTCTGCCATCTACTGTACATTCCATTCAGTCTGAAACAAAGTGATCCTTATTATTTTATTTTCTGTCAAGACTTTTGTTTTATTTAACATTCTCATAAATTATTTATAAAGCACCAAAATGTATACTGTAAGCGTACTGAAAATGAGATGAGTTCAATAGTACTTCACACACACTATTCAAGGCCTGATTCTCTCTGAATCACAGGAAACGAACACAGCGCTTGCATCCTGCATTGATTTATCCTCCCAATGGGTGCAGGGAGCTGCATTTAATACGGTCTCATACATGAGGACAGGAGTAATAAACACGAGACATTTCAAATTTGACATTCAAATTCAAAACAGAAGTGGCTGGATGTCCAAAAGTCTGTTGAGTACAATGGTACAACAATCCAAACATAATAACACATAATAAAACAACATGACACCAGTCATTAAAAAGGTTATGTTCCTCCGTACTTTCATTTTATCAACAAATACAGTAATTATTAAATGATATAGTTATGACTGTATAAGAGATATCCTGGAAGGATCCCTGGAAATATGAAAATTGTTGTTTATATAGAAAATACTGTTTCTCAAAGGCTGCTGTTACTGTAGAAAGATGGTACATCACAAATCAATTGAAAGGGAGGCTTTGCACTTCATATAAATCTAAACTAAAATACAGAGAACTATTGCAAATTATTTCACATTGCACACATTTAAAAGTGTGAAGTACAGTATACTGAAACTGATGTAGTAAAAAGCTGTTCAAAAAACAAAGCTGAACATAACTTCATAAAAAAGCTATAGCTGTGCTTACTGAACACTGAAGACCTGTATTTCAAAAAAGAAAAATGTTCTCAGTTTCACACAGGTGACTGTCAGATCAATCTTCTTAAACACTTTTATCAACATGAAGTAACTGTACTTTTTCTATTCACTTTAATTTTTTCATATAGGATTAAAATGGGCTTTTCAACTTACTGAAACTGAGACTGTCATGCTGCACTTCTGAGGATGTTTGGGTTCCTTAATGTGTGGGGTGGTAAGTATATTGAAGTAAATGAATGAGCATTTTACAATAGCTATCCCTTCTCAATGATAATATAAAAATGATGTTGCCCACATGTTCCTCAAATGTTATTTTTCCATATAACACAATGTTATTTAGGCTGTTCAGTTTCATACAATGAAAGTGATTTTTGATTACAGCTGTCACACTTTGACAGAACAACCTGACACAGGAACAGACCAGAATTTATTACTCACAGAATTTGTTATTCACTGATTTTTTCCTTTTCTCAGTTAATAAAGTAATGAAGAACTGTCAGCAAGGACGATTTGTCAGACGTGAAATGTCGTAAAATGTTGTGTACATATTTACTAGACAGTCTAGGTCAAAGTTTTTTTGTTTTGTACGAATCATGTGATGTGTCAAATACTTAACCTATAATATATATAACTTGGTTGTATAAAATATTGCCTATGGTGATGTTTTTATTGTTTTTTTCCCTTTGCACCTTATTAAATTAAAAGAGAGAGATAGAGAGAGAGGGAGAGAAAAAACACTTTTCTCCATAGTACTTTTAACTTTTAAACTTTTTTAGCCTGACAGTCAAAGTCATGATCTACTTTTCATTGTCTGGAAAAACAGCCTAAACATTCTGCTAGCTAACTCCTCATGTGTACCACAGAAACAATAAAACATTATACGTTAAGAGCACCATGAATATGACTACATTCTTCCTTCCAATTTATCCTTTTTGGGTAAAATATCACTGTAATGATTGTTACTGCCATACATTATTTTGGGGTACTGAAATAACAAATGAATCTGATTAGAGTATTTTTTTTCAACAATAGCCTACGGTCTTCACTAATGAAACTAAAATAGCTGGTTTGAGCCACATTAAGGCACTCAAAATTTCCGTGACCTCAAAAAAATCCTGTAATCACACCACCATAAATGCCAGTACCTAATACTTCAAGAACTACCAGAAAGCACCTGTAGACTGTTGAGATGCGTGAGGGAGTGGAAATATATCAAATAGTTACCAAATGGCTCTGCTGGTGCTCAAAAATCCAGAAGTCTCCAACACTGTAGTTGTCTTACATAGACCACTTCATTTAAAATGAGATTATCGATTATTACAAAGGAAGGAAATTTAATCTGCTACAAAATAACACAGATTCAAATCCAGAATAAATAGTCAGCTGTTGTTGGATTATCCTCGTATCCACCATTACATCAAAAATATTAACCTTCCATCCAACAAATCAGTCTTGTAAGTGTTTGCCTTCAACATGTTGATAAAGAGAAAAAAACTGTTAAGGGGAAATACCAAAAAATTTATTTCTAAAAATAAAATCCTGGTTGAAAGTCATGGGCCTCGGCATAACAAACTACTTCAACATCCCAAAAAATTAGTGTTCCACATGTTCAGAAAAATTGATAATAAATTAGGTAAAACTGTAACAAAATATCAAATGAGCCTCTGGTCCTTATGACATATTTGTCCCTCTTCGAATTCAGCGTCTGTATTTTTGGGGAAAACGGTGTGTTTGAAAAATGTAACCATACAGAACTTCCTCTAAGACTGTGGTAGGTGCTGTTTGATGATCTCTCTGGACTGGGGTGGTATTCTGTCTGGGAAGCGCACCTGGAACTCCACTATCAAATCCCCGCGTTGAGACGGATTTTTTGGGAAAGGTAGGCCTTCTCCACGCAGTCTCTTGATTGTCCCTGGTTTGATGATATCGTTGCAGGGCAATGTGATCGCTCGGTTGTCAATGGTGGGAATGTTCACTGTACAGCCACACAATGCCTATCAATAAAAACAAAGTGAAGTCAGTTCGAGAGCCATTGATGGTATTTCAACACTTAAGCACAAACTCTACATGGCGACATCGAGACCTAGTGTAAGATGCCTCTATGATGTTACAGGCACAGGGAGCACATGTACAGTATATATTTATATAATATATAAAATAATAAGCATATATGTGTGTATATATAGTACACTGTTTAAAAAGAAATCTGTGAAATTTATGGCAAAAACTGGCAGTTCAGGCTGCCAGAACTTTACTGTAAAAAATATGGTAGCAACAATTTAATTTTAACAGACTGAACTTGAACTTGGGGGGGACTTTAACTGAAATAATGTTCATATACTAAATTTCCAAAATCACGCTGCCCGCATAAACTTTAAAGCTTTAAAACACTGCTGGTAATGGAGAAAGCCACATGACACATCAAAGTTCATCATAAGCAGCTTTTCCATAAGTTGTGGTAAATAGTAAATACTATATAGAAGGTGCACAGTCTCATACACATAAATAAAAAAACACCATCATAGTAACAAAGATGGCATTAAAATAATGCAACATTAACATAAAGAATTCATATAAAACTGCAAAGTTCATAACTGATAAGAAAAAACTATGAAAACCCAGCTATGTCACTGAAAAACAATCAAATGTGAAGCGTTATACAGATTTCAGTGAATGTCAATTTGGGTTTTTTTTCTCCACTGTAAATTATAAGACGGCTTTTTTTGCACTTGTATAAAGGATTATTTGATAAGAAAATTATATTGACTATTTGATAATAAAATACAGTAAAAAAGCAATACTGAAATATTATTACAATTTAAAATAACTCATTCTAATGTGCTAATTTATAGCTCAAAAAATATTTAATATTATATTAATATGCTCAAAAATATTTCTTATTATTATTATCTTTGTTGAAAACAGTTGAAGCATCCAGTTCAGAGCAGCTGAAAACGGCTTCATATTTTTGTGGAAATCATCATACATTTTTCAGGATTCTTTTTAATAAATAGAAAGTTCAAAAGACGAAAATAAGAATCTTTTGTAACATTATAAATGTAAATTATAAAACACTGTCACTTTTGATCCATTTAATGCATCCTTGCTTAATAAAAGTATTCATTTCTTTTCTGTTTTTACTTTAAACTTTTGAATATTAAGCAGCACTGTTTCTACTGTATTTCTGATTAAAAACAATGCAGCCTTGGTGAGCATAAGAAACTTTTTTTCAAAAACATTAAAAATCTTAATTTTTCCAAACTTTTGACCTCCGGTGTACATAAAATTAAATTAGTTTTATAATTATTCATGTAGACAGTTAGAATACAAACAAATAAACAATTATATTCAATATATTTCAATTCACATTTGATTAAAACCTCAGTCAAGAGCTGTGAAGTTCGGACTTCAGTCAAGAGCAGTGAAGTTCGGACTGTGTAAATGTGGGCAAGCATGTGGGGATGTCCAAGAGAGAGTGTGTGTGTGTGTGTGTGTGTGTGTGTTATGCTACAGAAGGGGTAGCTGAGTGCACAGAAAGCTAATTTTGGCCACTGCTCTCATTTCACAGAGCTAATGAAGCAACTGAAAAATCAGCTGAGGACATAAATTGCGAATCTCAAATCAGAAGTTGCCATGGAACTAAAATTATATTCCAGATGGAACACTTTCAAATTGTCAAAATAAGCAAACCATAATAACACCATAGTAATGTCCTCATTTGTAGGTTGCTTTGGATAAAAGCATCTGCTAAATGAATAAATGTAAATCACATGGAAGCTGAAGCAACTCTAGATACAGAAATTGTGATATTAGTTTTAGACACTGGAATGCCAAAAAATAGAATTCATGACTTCACTGGTTCACATAACCCTACAGTATGATAAGGTTAACAGATTTGTCACACTTTCCATTATAAAAGGACTCAAGCTCTAAGATCCCCCCTGGACCATCTGATAACAGTATAAATAAATAAAATTCAGTAAAAAAAATAAATAAATAAAATAATAATAATAATAAAAACATAGGTGCTAAGCAATACAGGTTGTGATGCCGGAAGGACTGCCACTGGAGTGAGTAAAGCAGCCTACCTGAAACGTAATTGACAGGATTAGATGAACAAGATCCTCCTATATTCACTTCTGGAATGTCATATAACTTTTATCTTCCAATAGAGCTTCATTTAATCCCCGCCAAACCGGTATGAATTTCTCTTCTCTGCTGAACATAAAAGAAGATATTTTGAAGAATGTGGTTAACCAAACAGTTTCTGTTCCCCATTGACTTCCACAGTATTTTTTCCCCCATACTATGGATGTCAGCAACCATGTGGACATCTGAACCATCTGAGCATGTGGACCAGTCTGGTTACTCACATTCTTTCAAATATCTTCATTTATGTTCAAGAAAAAAAGGAAAATCCTACAGGTTTGTAACAACTTCAGGGGGAGTAAATGATGACAGAATTTTCATTTTTGGCTAAATTATTTCTTTAAGTATCAGGATATTAAACATGAAATGGCTAAATTCAAGACTTACAGATTAAAGCTTAGCTGTGTGCAGTGAAGAGCCTGCAGTTATTGCATGTGAGTTTATGCTGGAAAAGCTTTTCATGAACTTTCTGTGAATACCAAGCACAAATATTGCCAGACAGCTCTGCTTAGCAGCTGCCTCAAGGGATAAGAAAATGTGTTCGCAATGACATCAGCTCCTTCCTACAGACGCAGCAGTGTGGGCAGGGGGGAGGGGAGCCGTGGGATTCATGGAAAGAAGGGAGTAGCTGATACTCTCACAAAACAGTTGACCATGACAAGTTGCCAGGCATCTCCTCAACTCTGGCTAATGATGATTTTTCCCAAACAGCAACTAGAATTAAACAACCAGAGTTCACGTCAGAACTGCTGCAGAATTAAACTAAGACTGCTGCAAAACATAGTCTTGTTAAAGTAGACTGAACATAAAATAAGTTCTGTTATGGTGCACAGCTAGGTTTGACAAAGAAGTTTGTCAATGACGACACAGACAAGTAGATAGTCGACTGCAACTATTCGCAACCTGCTGCAATTTTGTTGTCACTCTTTCATTAAATTTACATTTAGTCATTTAGCAGACGCTTATATCCAAAGCGATTTACAAATGAGGACAATAGAGGCAATCAATACCAACAAAATAGCAATAATAAGTGCTGTGACAAGTCTTAGTTAGTCTAACGCAAATTTCATAATTTCATAATCAAAATATGTAAGAACAGAACTGTATTTAGGACTCCAAAGGACTGTATTCTGTATTCTGACAGCTGCTGTGTAAACATAGATATACAGGTTCAGCAGTGTTTGTCACACGTTTGCACATATTAAAAGCTGCATTCAGTAGTTTGGTGCTAATTTAAAATGTTGTACACATTAATAAATTAATAATGTTTTTGTAAAGAGTCATTTGAATGGCGAACACACACGACATGAAAACTGTATTGCGTGCCTTGTCAGTGTCGACTCTTCCACTTGCTTGGCCATTTGTTGTGATAAAAGGAAAGTGTGTATAGCTGAATTCAGCTAGTATTTTATTAGACTGGTATAAAAAAGGGTAAAGACCATCGACTCTACCGTGCGACTCCACCGGGCAGGGACACCGGCAAAGGATATAAGTATCGCTTTTTATTTCTCCTCTTTCCCACTACTTGCATGTGCGTTTGGCTCAGTGTTTTTTTTTTTTAGGATTACTGATAAACTAATGTAGTTTGATTTGTATTTATCTATTTTAATTTTAGTTAAAATTGGAATAATGTTTGTCATTTTATTAGGTTTTTTTATGTCTGTATAGGTTTTTTATTAAGTTTATTTAATTTGAGTTATTTTAGTACTTCAATAAACTAAATGGAAATTAAATAATATATATTGAATTTATAAATGTATATATATATATATATATATATATATATATATATATATATATATATATATATATATATATATACACACACACATACAGTATCTCACAATAGTGAGTACACCCATCACATTTAAGCAAAAATTTTAGTATATCTTCTCAAGGGACAATACTACACAAATGAAACTTATATTTTAGAGTAGTCAATATGCAGCTTGTATAGAAGTACAAATTTACTGTCCTCTAAATATAACTCAACATATAGCCATTATTTTCCAAATAACTGGCAACAAAAATGAGTACACCCTAAGTGAACATGTCAAAACTGTGTCCAAAGTGTCAATATTTTGTAGGGGCACCATTGTTATCTAGCACTGCCTTAATCCTCCTGGGCATGGAATTGACCAGAGCTGCACAGGTTGTTGCTGGGATCCTCTTCCACTCCTCCATAATGATATCACGGAGCTACTGGATGTTAGACGCCTGGTGCTTCTCCACCTTCCGCTTGAGGATGCCCCACATGTGCTCAATAGGGTTCAGGTCTGGAGACATACTTGGCCACTCCATCACCTTCACCTTCAGCTTCATCAGCAAGGCAGCTGTCATCTTGGCCATGTGTTTGGGGTCATTATCATGTTGGAAAACCCAGTTTCTGAAGGGAAGGCATCATGTTCTGCTTCAGAATGTCACAGTACATGTTGGCATCCATGTTTCCCTCAATGAACCACAGATCCCCAGTACCAGCAGCACTCATGCAGCCCCAGACCATGATGCTACCACCACCATGCTTGACTATAGGCAAGACACAATTTTGAATGATGAATAGGACACGTGGCTTTGCATGATTAAACGACGTATAACAGTTTTCACGTAGGGTGTACTCACTTTTGTCTCCAGCTTTTTTGACAATAATGGCCGTATGTTGAGTTATTTTCAGAGGACAGTAAATCTTTACTGCTATACAAGTTGCACATTGACTACTCTAAAATATATCCAAGTTTAATTTCTATAGTATTGTCCCTTGAAAAGATATACTAAAATGATTGCCGAAATGTGAGGGGTGTACTCACTTTTGTGAGATACTGTATGTAGTTGTTTTTTGGTGTTTGGCTTAGTGTTATGTTAGAATCATTATTATACTTTTATACCTTTTGTTCTTTAATATTTTGAATTGTTTTTAGCTTTATTTATTTTTTTTCATTTAAATGTTAAAGTTTGAAATTTTGTTGTATGCATTAGCTTTTAGTTTTGGATCTGTTTTAGTTGTTTTAATACTACAATTGATTGCTTCTGTTGCCCTCATTTGTAAGTCGCTTTGGATAAAAGCGTCTGCTAAATGACTAAAACTGTACTCATAATAGTTTTCTATAAAAGTTTTTAAATTATATATGGTGCAGGTCACCTCTCAATGTATTTCACCATGTTGAAATGATGTGACCTGCTGTGTTTTTTTCCGTGCTCATTGGCTGCCACCACTATAGATACGTCAGTAGTGTAGTTTAGCGATGGGAAAAGCAATTTATCATGTTTTACTAGCTTATTACTTACATGTTATTATCATGTTTTACCAGCAGAGAAAAGGATGGAATCTGTACCTGTATGTCCAAAGAATAAGAAACGCTCATAAACAAGGTGGAAAGATTTGATTTCTGAGTAGTGATGCCCAAATTGCATCTATTTTTGTTGGACAGGTAGGGGAATTGATTATTATGTAGATCCTGATCCACGTTGATAGATGGCAGGGCAGCATCTACCACCACTGTGCTATTAGTACTTAAAGTACATGAGGAACAGCGATGCTAATGTTAATTAAAGAACTACTGAATGCACCTTTAAGACACTGTACTCACATTAACAAATTAAATTTACTGATGCAAGATCACATTCAGAGCTGTCTTGAATAATCCAGCATCATCATACAGATAGCATCATGTGGTCCAGTGTTTCCTCAGCACCGCTGCTAGGGCTCTTTAGTACTGCTGATGAGTAATTACTAGGTGAATGGGTATGGAAATTACCAGCAGACAAGGACCTTATAGCTATCTCGCTCTTGTACAAACCCATGGTCATTACCAGCAGGCAATTAAAGAAACTCTGAGCTCTAATTAAAGCAATGCCTTGGGGTTCCACTAAGAGCTTCTCTAAATGAAAAGTGATATTGAAATGAAGACAATGTGCCCCTGAGAACAGTCTAGATCCATGCTAAATCTGTCCTCTGAATGTGTCTACAATAAACAGGCAGATGAAAATTTGTGGGGCAAGTTGCCATCAGTATGCATGAGATGGTACCAGATGGCAAAACAGTTTGTGATGTTCACTGCCATTTATCAAGTTTCATTCTGGGCATCTAATGAGTGTGACCTTTAAAAGTAAATCACTGACCTGAAAACATCTCAGAAATTATTAGCAGACAGTTAAAATAGGCACCGAAGATGTTTTTGGATATTTAAATTCATGGCTGACATATTAAAAAGGCCAAAACGCTGCTTTCACTGTAGAGCTGGAAATCTTACGGACACATTGTTTAAAACAGCTGACAGCTGCCTGCCCTGGCTGCGCTGCCCAGGTAAAAGTTGTCAAAAGTAAAGTTAACAGAAAGACAAGAAAATGTTTTCACCATTAATCACAGTGGCGCTCTGAAACACATCATGGTCACTCAAGACTGACATTAAGGCTATTTCTGCTGATGTCTCTGTCACTATAAAGTATTAACTGACAGTGGTTTTCTAGGTCACTAGACAAACAGAACTATATGCAGTTACTCTAGACTGTAGTTATTATGCTCAGAGGGTCAGCCCATGACAATCCCATTAAATCTAGGCGACATCAATTATATATTTAAATTATTGGTTTGATTTAAAAATGCATGATGTTTCAGTGTTTGATGACTTCAGGCAGAATTTTCTGCGTTTTACTGAATCTCTTCAGGCCAGCACTGCAGCAGTGACACTAAGAGCTGTCACAAAAACCTAAACTTTTATAATTAAAAACTATTCCATGATATAACATAAATATAATTCACAGAAATCGAACTTTTGGATTACAATTATGATTTTCACCTGCTTGTTTATTGTATACAAACAAGCAAATTATATTATCAGTAAAAGTTTCCTTATTTCAGGCAAACGAACATTCCACGTGCAACCTGAAAAAACACACTTGATTCAGTCACATGACATGATCTGTGTAGTTCAACTCGCTTTTTCAAAGCGAGGACTCTGCTTTGGCGTATGACACCGCACCATGACATTCCTGTGCTCTCACACTGAAGTGGGAGAGAGAGTAAATCAGCAATGACGTTGAGCCATGGAGGGACTCTACAGTCAGCAGGCATGATGTGTCCTATCAAGTCCTATAGCTATGGTAGATTAACACTGGGCATGTTCAGGTATATTTACCCATATATACACACACATCGTAATGTTATGCAATAATATGTTTCGTAATGAAACTGTAGGGCACATATGGATAATGCAGGACAATAAAACTAACAATAGTTTGTATGGGGAGAATAATGCTGCCAAATTTAGCAGCTGTGCAGGTTAACAAGGTCAGCACTTATTTTGGACTCGGTGGGGTTGATACCAAATGAAGCCCATCAATTTACTCTGTAAGTCCATGTAAATGAGGGCACAAAGGCCAAAGGGTGATCTAGAGTTGAGACTGCAGTAAACCTGTCTAATCTAAGTCTAGGTATGTCTATTCTTGGGCTACAGAAGCCAACTGATAAAACAACCCTGTCTGCTTTGATGGCCAATCAGGGAATGCCAAGAAAGAGTTTGAAAAAGCACACAGGTGCAAAAGGCTGACTATTACTTCTGGCCAATAACCAGTTGTGGGTGAAAATACATGGTGGAAACCTGAAAACTGAACGATGAAGATCGCATACCTCCTTAAGACCAATCTTGGCTGTGTAAATGATGTTGGATCCATCCCTTTTGAAGAGTGGGTGCCCTTTGTCTTTGAGCACAAATGCAATATCAGCAGGAATGTTCTCAGGTGTCTCATCACCCTCTTTGGGGAAGGTAATCTTGGTCCCTTCCTTCCAGCCTCTCTTGATGACAATGTTAAGGATCTTGTCCTCTGTCCTCATTGTCCTTCCATCTGGATTCAGTCGTCGGCGAGTGATTCGCATCCGCTTGGTACATCCATGGAAGATCTCCTCTAGAGAGACTTTAAGATCATGTACCACTGGAGGGTCCTGTACTTTCCTCCGGCCACCATGAAGGGGCTCATTACGATGTCTTCGACCTCCACCATGATGAAAACCGTTGATACCATTGAAGCCAAAGTGGCTAAAGGAACTGAAAGGATCATCGTCTCCATCCATGTCAATGTCCATGTCATGATCGCCACCATGGTCATTATTGCCATTAGTGGTTCCCCGCTGGCGTCCAGAGCCAAAGAATATATCGAAGGGGTTGGAGCCTCCAAAGAAAGAAGCAAAGGTGGCATGTGGATCCCCATGGAAGGTGTAGTGATATGTAGTCCCTTGTCCACTTGATGAGCCTTTGCCACCTGTTTTCAAACCTGGATGGAAATACAAAGGAGGAACAATGCATCAGGGTTTTCTGTATTTACAAAGTTATTTTAAGTTCTGATTAATTCCACAGGTGAGCATCTTCTGTGACAGTTTCAGGTTAGCAAACACTCTAGCTTCCAGTAATGATATCCAAGTCTTTAAAAAAGTACAACTTTATGTCATCTCATAAGTACACCAAGCATTGATGGAGCCATATTAAGGGCATTACCAACTTAGTGAGTCTGCCACAGCTATGCGAGAAAAGTGGATTTAGGACTGCGGCTGCTATGAAAAGTCAATTCTGCCTGACACTGATAAAACCTAAGCCATTTTCTATAAAAATGGTAACTAAAATAGGATGACTTCTAACTATTATGACCTACTGTATACAATATTTTAGGAATTCAATAAATGTAGATTTAAATTACATTTTTTTCTCAAAAGAAGCAAGTACATTGACACACAGCCTAGTTGGACCTCTTTAACTATACTAATGGATGCCGACTCTAAGAGGATTGTTTGACTCATTCCCTCTACACTAATAACAGGACAATCTACTTCATTGCAGTACAACTACTTGAAACAGCCAAAAAGTTGAACACCTCTATGACATCTATTTCTATTTGTTTAGTGAAAACAGAAAAACACTGAAATGGTCTGACTGCAACTTCTGAATTATTATAACAGCCCTACACAGACTCACTGTACTTGGCAACTGAGATGTTAATTCTAAAGTCCTGCTGGATAATTATCAAGTGCTAGCCTATACCATGACGTAGCATGGAATAGCATTTGATTTAGTCCGCAACTGCTCACACATCACCATTTTGAGGTGTAAAGCTCAACAGAAGACCTGCCAAGTCTTTCTCTGTTTCTTTTCTCCACCCCCGCTTAGTTTGGTTACAAATTCAAATTGCTGGACAAAGAACAGAAATACGCTTTTAAACAAGCAGGCTACTTCATTTCTATTATTTTCCCTTAGCTGGCTTCTCCTGGTGGTCTGGTTCTGAAAAATATTTTGGCAAGAACATGCAGTACAAATCCTGAGTGGAAGACCACAGCATGGTGTATAAATGCTCTTTAAGCTCTGGTGTCTGAACTGTGTTTTGAGGTTTACCGCAAAATCTTATTCACAAAAATAGAAGTACAGAAAGAGCAGGTCAATTAGGATCAAACAATCATTTATTTTGTGCTTTTCAGTTCTGTTAAAAAAACATTAACACCCATGTGTTATGGTGGGTGATTGATGGCTTGTAACAAATGCACTCCTTCTAACGATCAGGACACAAGCTGACTTATCTTCCAACTTCACATCTTCAACTCTTCAGTCTGCCTACTTAATGCGGACAACTTATAAAACATGTTTCCACCTCATTCTTTGCAACTTCAATGAACTCCTCAGGCCAAAACAACTAATGAGGGGATGCTTATTAAAGTGGGTCATTTGGGAATAAGATATTCATATATCTTATAATATAAATTTAAAAACATAATACATCATTGTGAATCTGTGTTAAGAGAGCCAAATTAGTTTGCTGCTGCCACAGCCTTTTGACTGAAACCAATGGCTCTTTTTTTTTTTTTTTTAAAGCAAAATGGAACAATAATGCACAGAAAGAACTGATGCAAAGGCTCTAAAAATATAAAGGGATTCCTTGCGAAATTCATGAGTAACATTAGAAAAGGAGGAATTGGCAGGTGTACTCAGTGTAAAGATGCTTAGTTTGGCATCTAGCCTGAAGTTGGCATAAGTGGGAACATTTAAAATCCTTCTGTTTCAACAGACATTTTTCTTATTTTGGAAAAGTGCCATGTTTATAGTCCTTGCATTTGTCAGAGAACTTTACTGCATCATCCTGCAGTGTGAGGGAGTTATTTTGATTGTTGGGAAAAAGCAGAGGTGGTAAAGCTGCATTGACAGTGGATAAAGAACACACGTGAGACATGACAAACATCCTTTTAAGGGCTGTTCTATCTGGTATAAACAGAACTGCATCTGGGTTCATTAAGTCTTGTTGTTATTAGCATGTATTGTTTTCTTAGAAAAGATATGTTGGAGTATTATGCACTATTTTTATTTATTTATTTATTTTTTTACTGTAAATATGAATCCAACACCAATTACTTTAGACTGCTGGATAGACACTTAATAGGGCTTTTCACACTTGTAAAAATTAAGTCTGGGTCATTTTAAACCCTGAGAAAACGTGGGGTTAAAAATGAATCCTGTGTATTCATAATCCGACATTTCACACTATATATTCCCAAAACCCGGGTTACTATACATTGCTAAACTGCTTTAAATTACATGTGTGAAATGTTCTTCTACCCAGGGTTAAAAGCAGAGTTTACAACAAAAATAACCCAGGGTTAAGCACAGTGTGAAATGCTTAAAAGTTTAGTGTGTCTAAAGCCATAAATGAACAGAAAACTGGCAACATATCAAATTATCAAATTATTGTTTCCCAGAAAACGAATTATGGCCCAAGAATGAGTCATACAATCTGATAAGGCTCTGAGATGTTTGGCTGTGGTTCTTCTGTACATGGACCCATACTTACCATCCTCGCCGTACTGGTCATAGATGACTCTCTTCTTTGGGTCACTCAGAACCTCATAAGCCTCTGCTATCTCTTTAAACTTCTCTTCAGCATTGGGATCCTTGTTTTTGTCTGGATGGAACTTTAGGGCCATCCTTCTGTAGGCCTTTTTGATTTCATCCTCATTAGAGCCTGAAGGTATGCCAAGGATCTTATAGTAATCCTTCCCCATGGCTTTGATTTACAGATAGAGTCCTTCCAGAACGACCAAACTTTCTACAAAACAATAATGAAAACAAACAAGGTAAACAATAAAGTAATAAAAATACATTCGGGTTATATTGAAGATTCTTTTTGGTGTCAACATAAAAATAATTAAATTTTCATTCCGGCGAAGCCAGTCCTGAAGTGAGTTTTTTTTTAAGTCAGTGTTTGTGTTTCTTGTGCTCCTTGAACGCTCAGACTGGGTTTCTCACTCGGAAGAGTGAAATGTAAAACCAAATGTGGATCTACAGCCGACTGATTACAAAACGCTCTGAACTCAATGTAACTCTGTCGCTCCACTCCACTTATGTGCTTTGATCCACTCCACTTATGTGCTTTAATCCACTCCACTTATGTGCTTTGATCCACTCCGGATTTTGTGAAGCTTGACATTTCGCTTGTCTCGTCTTCTTTTAGAAGTATTTTCATTGACGGTGCAGAAATATGCAAAATAATCGACCAGTTTGTGTTTTAAACGTAAATTACTTAATATTAATTCCTTATTTATTTAACTGTTAAGTAATATCAAACTCACAATCTCTACCCACGGCATTTCAGCCGTGCTGATATAAAAATCAGCAGCACTTCTGCTCGTGTAATATTACTTGTGCCTAGAGCTCCTGCTGCAGTCAGTAATTGCTCACGATATTCTTAAGAGAGAGAGGCAGAAGACAAAAATAAAACACCGCAATATTCTACAGTTATCTCATAGGGGCCAAGAAAGATTTCAGTGTTACACAGCATCGATAATGAATTGTATGGATAGCGTTGAGAACAGATCTCGATCATCTGAGCGTCTTTTGGGCGGCACTGCAGACCGCTCGAGAAACACCAACAAAGACCTGATGTTCAGCATATTATACAGAGCAGTTTCACACACAAACACAAACATTAATTTAAAAGAATGTCATCTTGCATTTAGGATTATTGTATCTCTTTTCCGTTTGACTAAAAGCGGCTTTGTTTAAAATACACACAACACCATAGACTGCACTCGACAGATCACGAAGAGGTTCACTGAAGCTCACCGGTTACAGTCTCTGCAGAACAATGATGCCGCTTTGCCGCATCCGACGGGAAATCCTCATCGCTACATCAAAACCTCTCAGGTCTCCCGGTATTCCTCTCCGGTATTTAATGATGTCATGGTGACCACCAATGAAAAAATACCGGACGACTGAGTGATATCTGCCTGACGTCAGTTAGACAAGCATGACCTCTTTATGTATTCTTCACATAAAGACAGGTTTTTGGATTATGCGCGTCTGCACCAGCATACAGCTATAAAGATACAGGCTCTCTGCAGAGTGTGCGATTAAACCACATCCTTAAATTAGACGCGAGCAGAGATGAAATCAATAACTGTTACCGGCTGTGTCTCAAAACCTTCTGAGCTGTCTAAGCAGCAGGCAGCGAGGATTTGAGACACACGCACTTTTATAAAAGTAAAGATTACCATAAAAATTCAAAAGCCTGATGCTGATTACAGTCCATGATCTGCTATTAGGATATATTTAGTCATCGTACCAATATCAATCATTACTATTAATTATAAACCAACATTTTTTTTTTTTTTTTAATAATAATAATTTTTGGTTAGCTACTCAAGTTGTCAAATTCCGGTGAGACTAACGCTTTTAGAAACAGACTAGCCTTAAAAATCACAGTGAAATCTTAGGATAAAGAAGGATAAAGACTGTCAATCGCAAGCACATATGTGTTCCAGATGTAATTTTGAAGGTATGCAAAACTGAAAACAGCTTACCGTGTGAAAGTATCCTTTTAGCTGTCTGCCGGTCAGAGCTGCATGACATTCTACTCCATTCCGTTAACCACGCCCCTAATTTACATACGACCCGCCCCGTACCCCACAAATAAATCACTCCAGTCCAAAAAGCCAGTCCACCTCCAAAATCATAACTGCCTCCATGGGGTGAATTTTAGGTATCTAAGTGTGCTTACAATAAAAGAAAAATCACAAGAAGTATTTTTGTGTGTATATGTATTGTATACAAATACATTTTATATACAAATATTTTATATTATTGTGTGTGTATCCATGGGTGTGTTTTTAACCTGGAGAAACACTGTGTATGTGGCAAATGAAAACTTTTTGAGAAAAGTAGAGAGTATATGCATACAGTCACATAATGCATTATCCACAGTGATTTCTATTGCTTATGCCCCTCTTCAGTTCCCAGCATGTGCTCTTCACTCATACAGAACCCAGGCACTCATGTCTGTAGGCTCGATACAGCTGTCTGGCCCTGGATCAGGCTTTACATTAACACGGCAGGGGAATGGACTCTCCACTGATGTCTGCAATCTTACTCCTCTAAGCTCACTCCACAGTCTAAAGGTATTTCTACATTCAGCCTGCTTTGTGTATTGAGGAAAGCTAAGTTAACATCTAAGACGCCACTGGATTTTCCTCTGTACCTTTTGAACTGTTTAAATCTATTAGCTGCTTATTTTACAGTTTCTGGATGTTTCTATTTACAAATCAATCCATGTTATGCAATGCTCAAAGAACTGGGCATAAATTTGTACTTTATGTGATGGCTTACGAGATGGTTAGGGTTTATATTATTTATTTTTATTTTAAAAAAATGCAGGTAGGTAAATGATGACAGAATTTTAATTTTTTGGATGAACTATTATTTGAATATCTTATTATTAGGCATATTTCTAAGGAGGGAGTTTTAAATAATAATTTATGTTTTTTGGGGTGTTCTATCTATACAAAATAATAAATGTTAATTGAATGTTAATTAAATATAATAATAAGTCTTATTAAATATCTAAACAGCAAAAACATCTATATGTAAAACATGCTGTATGTAAAATATGTTTGAATTAATCTATTATGTAGACAGACATATAAAATGATATATGGTTATATTTACTAAGTAACAATTTAAAAATATAGGCTACTTTCCCTAAAACAGTTAATTTTTTTGGATAACAAACCTGGTCTATTAACATGCAGATTAGTCATACCAAATCCAGCGTCATGCTGTATCCCATTTATTAGTTTATTCGAGTGAAATGTCATTACAAAATTCTTATGTCTTACTTATTTGTATAAAGTTAGCTCACATCTTTAAATAGACAGAAATGAAGAGCGGGCTGAAAGAGGTGGACTGATGGGAATAAGTGCACCTGAATCATGGCAGCACTTGAGTGTGGAGGAGAAATGTACATGATTGAGTGACTCAGAACCTCCCACAGGTGACAACTTAAGTGCAGTGATTTAACAGTCATTTAACCCCTTATGTGCAGTATGGGAAGATGGGTCGGAGTTAAATAATTATTTTTATTATTATATAATTTAATTGCAATTTGTAATGGCAGATATGGATATAACACAGCTGCAGTTTGCTCGTCACAAGCAAATTTTCTGTCACGGTAGACCTGGTCAGTCCACCACATCATCCAGAAATACCCCCAACCTACAGCTAAATAAGTACTTAACCAGCCCTACAGACTGTACCTCCACTGTCCGTCCACCTCTTCAGTTCTCCACATGACTAAACGACTAAATGACTTAATAAACAAATAAATAAATAAAATCCCACACACGTCTAACTGAATGATTTCTTGCGCTGCAGGGGTGGCATATACATGTGGAGGCTTTCTTTTCCAAAAACCTATTTCTCTCTGGATACAATAGCACCTGTAGGACACAATGTACGTCATTCTGTGGTCACACATAGTGGGAACACCGTCTGTACAAATGGGGAGCAGAGAGAGAGAGCGAGACAGCACACTGTGTTTGAACACTGGGTAACAGAACAAATTTCACACACAAAATGTACTTCAACACCAGACAGCATAATGGTAGCCATGACAACTGGACCCAGAGCTAGACAGTGCGTCTATATCTCTACGCCTCTGTCAGAGTCTTCTGATACCACTGACATCTGTCAATACAGAACAATACGAAACAAAAGTCTGTTTCATTAGGGAGATTAGAGATGACAGTTTAGTGTAATTGATGATGTTCTCTGCTGTAGATTAACTACATTTCATCAACTCTTAAAGGGACAGTCCACCCAAAAATGAAACAGCTGTCAGCTTTTCTCATCCTCATGTTGTTCCAAATCCATATGGCTTTCTTTCTACTGTGGAACACAAAAGGAGATATTTAGCAGAATGTCCAAACTGCTATTTTCCATTCAGTAAAGGCGAATGGTGCCCAAGACCACAGCTGTCCCTGGTCCAAAAAATTCTGAAAATTCTCATAGTCCAAACTATCCTTACATTTAAATCAGTCAATCATTATAGAACAACCTTAATGTTATTCTGAATAATCTGAAAAAAAAAAAAAAAAAAAAAAAAAAAAAAAAAATATATATATATATATATATATATATATATATATATATATATATAAATTCTTATGTAAATATTAGTGCTGTCAAACGGTTAATCACAATTAATCACATTCAAAATAAAAGTTTGTGATTACATAATATATGTGTGTGTACTCTGTATATTTATTCTACATGTATATATAAATACACACACGCATGTATATATTTAAGAAAAATATGTTGTTTCTATATTAAATACATTTATATATAATATAAATTATATGAATATAAATTTATACATGTAAATACATGTAAATATTTTCAAAATGTATACTGTATGTGTGTGTATTTATATATACATAATAAATATATACAGTACACATATATTATGTAAACAAAAAATATTATTTTGGATGCGATTAATCTTGATTAATCGTTTGACAGCAGTAGTAAATATTATAATACATTTAAATTAACCAGTTAATATACTATTAAAACAAATCCTATTAGCGTAAATATCTAACATTTCCTGAGAAGTGATGTAACACCTGAACAGAGATATTACTTTTTGACATTCGTGAAGTATAGCTAGTCATCACTCAAACAGTTCTGTGGGCTGCAGACCTAAAGGTTAGCATGACATCTATTAGCATGATTCAGCTGAAAATGTGGTGCTGCAGGGATTTAGAGATTCTTGTCCCTGTCATTATCAAGCCTATGAGAAATATACACACAAATACAAATCCTGGTTGTTTTCTAGGCAGCAGATGTGACTGAAATCTATCCGCCTCAGAAGTTCAGAAACGAGTCTGACACAACTGGTGCTATCTTTGATGTTGGTATTTTCCAGCTGTAAATATAAGTGTGGGCAGCAGAATATCTGTTTCAAAACACATTTATAGAAGTACATTCTGTTTCTATGAGGTGAGTGTCTCATCATATAAAAAACTGTGATGGAGACCACCTTATTTGATGGCTCATAGGGATTTAACATGAAATCAACACTCATAGCATGTATATGTTATTACCTTGTAAAAAAAAGTGTCACTTCTTCATGCCATACTCATCAGGTCATTTCACTGTACACTTAGTTATATACAGTGTTGGGCTAGTTACTCAAAGAATGTAACATATTACTCATTACTAGTTACTTCTTTCAAAAGTAATATTGTTACTTATTACTTTCTGGCAACAGTAATTAGTTACACTACTTTTTCTTCACGCCCCACAGAAGTTGTAACTGTGTTTCTTCCACATAAAATTATTCTAGAATGTTACTAACAATATATTTCTGCCTCATCATTTGACCAAAATCCACATTGGATCGCAGTCAGAAGTTATTACAAACACTCAATAGTGATTGATAGTGACATTCAAGTAGAAGTGTTGTAATAATCTCATTAATTGTCATGTGTAGCTTGAAGCTAATTGTAATTTCTCCATTACCCATATACAATTATTTCATTATGTATTTTATCAAATCACATAAGTTTGTAAGAAACTCTTTAATTTTCCAAAAAGATTTTAAATGGGACATTGCATGCATGTACGAGTCGTGAAAATTATGAAAATAAATCTAGGAATTATTTGATTGTTGGATTTTAAATCAGTGCGGTTGAGGCATCAAAAGTAACTAAGTAACTAAGCTGTTTTATGGATGGTAACTGTAATATTATTACTGAAATCTTATTAGTAATTAGTTACACTACTAGTTACTGCAAAAAGTAATATTATTACAGTAACTAAGTTACTAGTAACTAGTTACTGCCTAACACTGGTTATATAGTAACTAATATTGAAGTATGTAGACAAGAAAGTAATCTCTGATAATAATATATACGGTGTCATAGTAGAGTGGACGTCCCATAATTACTAATGGAAATTCTGAGCCATGTTCTCGCTCTCATGGTGCTTTCCCTCTGGTAAAACAGCACAATGACTCAGACTCTCTGCTCCTGTTCAGACTCACTGGACTGCACTGCTTTTCCAACACTGTAAAACTTTCATTCAATGCACTCATAAGATGATCTGTGAGAAACAAGCCTACAAAGAGTGTTGCGAATACCCATAGAAGGAAGATTTTTCTTAATAAGCTTCTCAGTATTAGTAATGGAAATGTGGTAAGTAATGTTGGCTGATATATTAAAAGAGATCCATCACTAACAACTGGCAGTTAATCCTCATAAGTCATGTGTTTCATTAGTGCTGTATTGCAGATAGTATCTCCCGTGCAAGTGCAATGCACCGCCAGCACTCACCCAGTTTTCAGCACAGGATTTATTGTTTCTATAATATACTGGGCTATTTACCAGTCAAAATCTTTAACTCAGTGTCTCTACAACATATGATTCTGTGTATATGTCTGTGTATATGCGTTACTAATGACAGAGAATAGCGTACACACTTTGCGTCCATCGGATGCTCTCCAAAATGGTGCTACGCTGACACAGAGAGACAGAGAGGAGACGAATTGTTGAATAAATGTCGTTATTTTTATTTTCTTTGTGTACAAAAAGTATTCTCGTCGCTTCATAAAATTCAGATTGAACCACTGATGGCAGATGGACTATTTTGACAATGTTTTTTATACTTTTCTGTGCCTTGACAGTGTAATTTATTTACAGTGTAAAGCCTCCTAGTTTTCATCCAAAATATCTTAAATTGTGTTCCGAGGACGAACGAAGCTTTTACGGGTTTGGAACGACATGGGGGTAAGTGATTAATGACAAAATTTTCATTTTGGGGTGGAGTATCCCTTTAAGTAGCCCAATTCCGCGGGAAAACCGGGGACTTGGCAACACTGAGCACAGAGTATCTTTGGGTTAGGACGAGGCCAGCTTATTAAAGTCTCAGCCGTTTGTACATCAGACAGCCGCATGGACTCACAGCCCTTTAGCGCTGCTGCTATTGCCTCTTACACTGTAGCCCTGGCTTATTACAAACACTGAAGAATAGCCAGACAGCCAGAGGAAGAAGGAAAACTAACTCTATCATAAGATAAAATTAGTCCTTTTCATTATATAAATAATTTAAAAATGTTGAATATATAAACAGATACATAATCTAAGAAGTTTAAGCTTTTGGAATTATCTTAGATCATCATCTTAGAGTTTTAAATGTAATAATGTTATGTTATGTTTCTTGAGCAGCAAATCAGCATATTATATCTGTGCATATTATTTCAATGATTTCTGAAGGGTCGTGACATCAAAGACTGGAGTAATGACTTCTGAATATCCAACTTTGAATCACAGGAATAAATTACATTTTACAGCTTTACGGTTTGATCAAATAAATGCAGCCTTGGTATGAAAAAACAAGCATTGAACCCAAACATGTGAATGGTAGTGTAAAATACACATAATTTTTGATTCAGTTTAAAAAATGTTACAAGTTTTTGTGTGAGCCCTTTGAAATACGTTGCACTGTTGTTGACCGGTAGTGCTGCCCTTACTAGACCTAGAATAAGTTGTCATTTATCATTGCTAAAAAAAGTGCTGTTTTGATATTAGGCTGCAGAGCACAGCTACAGGACTGGGAAAAATAAATAAATAAAGTGAGATATGTAATTAAATGTGGTAGACTGTGGGAGAAGCGTCAGAATTCCAGCTGGCACTGCGTTAGATATAAGCTTCACAAGTTGATGGCAAATGGTCAGATCAGCATAAGCTGCTATCCGTTTGCATCAACATGTTTTTGAGGACAAAAACATCTCTGGGTTACAGCAAACTTCAGATTTTACATGTTAACACTAGTGCGATGTGTTGAAGCACAACTCACAGCATATGTATTTTTTATTCTCTTCTGTTTACTTCTTTAATATGTGCATGCATGCTGCTGCACAGCTACTATTCACAGATACTCCAGCGTGTCGTTCTGGCTCAGATGTGACGGAATGTATAAACAGCTAAACATAAGAAAAGACACTGGGATGCCACATCTCAGTCTCCCATCTGCTGTCTGGGTACCCTGATAACACTCCCTCTGTACCATCTATTAAAGTGGATGAGATCACCATGGCAACCACCATATCCTGGGATGTGAATTCTGTCTTACCCTTGTCACAGCCTAAGAAGGGTAAGACTGACCAATACTATTTGTCACATTAATATGGCATCTAGGAGATTTGAGGACAACACTGTGCAGATT
The DNA here is from genome assembly GCA_039654775.1 of Spinibarbus caldwelli. Classification (NCBI taxonomy): domain Eukaryota; kingdom Metazoa; phylum Chordata; class Actinopteri; order Cypriniformes; family Cyprinidae; genus Spinibarbus; species Spinibarbus caldwelli. Next base: position 24,991,045 of record CM077223.1, on the reverse strand, counting down.
AATGTTTTTAGGTCAATGCTATGGTTATTTAAACATACTTCTTAAAAACCTTGATTTAAAAGGAAGAAACTTTTCATATGAGGAAATGACATACACACTTTTCCTTTGATTTTAGGTATTATTGACTTTGATTATCATTTACATTTCAATGTACACAACATATAATTTGACACTGTATTTTGTAACGGATGACAGAAGAGCAATTATGGCACAAGAGGAAAAATATTACATTGAAAACACAATTTAAGGCAAGTCATGTTCTATACAACATTAGACTCCTTTCCACTGTACATTTATATAAATGTTCAGGTTATTTCAATAGTTCAGTGCATGACAATGTTGATTTTATTTTGGGATTTGATTTGATTACGGTTAATGTTTAAGCACATCTGTTTGCTTGGGGAGTATCTAAACAGTTATAATTACCACAAATCCAATGCACAACATGTTTATGCTGCAGTATTATGGAATCCAGTGAATGCTGTGGTATGAGGAAGTATAGAAAATGACATCTGACTGTATTATAAAAGCATGCAGTGAATCCCCAGAAGGGCTGACCTATAATCTCAAGTCAATAAAACTACAACCAAATATAGACATACCATGCTGGCAATAGTACAGCACAGAAATAGATTTTCTCTATTTCAAATTAATATTAGTTCTGAAATTAGATCTACACATCTAATACAGCAGCAAGCACATTCATTCAACCTCATATGCCTATCTAATATAATACCATCCATCTTGCTGTGGAGAAACAGAAAGTTTTTAAAAGAGGAAAGGAATGTGTGATGTCAGAATTGTGAACATTCTTTAAGGGAGCACTTCTGTAAAAACAAAAAAACAAAACAAAAACAAAAACAAAAAAAAAACTAAGTGCACTTATCAGGCAGATCACATGCTGGAGCTGTTCATCTTGTTTGGACTTTGTTGGAATCCATACAAATAATAAATGCAGTGAGAAAGATATAAGGCTCTAAAAAATTCACTTCTTCACATTGAAATGTAGATGTCCAGCCATTATTGGTTTATTTGCATGAGCTCATAAAGAATGTACTTTGTATAAAGCACATTACACATTACTGAAATCAAATATAATATTTTGTAAATTCACCAGGATATTTGTTGTGCAAGTCAACCAAAATCATGCTTTGATGTATATTTATTCTGCGATTGTGATTCAGTGGATTATCATCAGATATCACCAAAACTCCCCCAACATGGGAGGTCTAAAACATCCTCATACATATATCATAAAATCCTTACCACTCTAAAATAAATTATATAAATGAATATAATATTGTAATGAGACCATGAACTGTGTGGACATGTTTGTTCGTGTGTAATTTCTGGTCTGAAACACAGAAGATTTGGATACTTTAAAGGATGACATTCTTTTTCAGAAAAAAGAAGGGGGGCAAGTGTGATATTAATATGAGAAAGAAAGAAAATTAGTGTAACCGGACGTGTTCTATAACCTTATGCACAGTTTAAAAAATGACCACTGCCCGAGTGTCTAAACCCATGATTTTAATGCATTCCTCCCTATTCTGTCCTTTCCCAGAAAACACCGTCATCTCACCTGGAGTTAGACCTGTTCTCCAGGAGTTTTTGGTGGGTTTCGCAGAGCTTGACAGCAGGAGTCGACTCTTGTTTTGACGTTATAGCTAACGGATGATGTCTAGGTAATTAAGGTCAGTATAGAGTGCATTGACTAGCAGGGTCAAAAGACGGTTGCTGTCATGCAGGCAATGACCTGGGTACTTGATGAACTGAACGGCCTGGTTCACAGACACATGCAGCTCTGAATACTGCTTATTACTTGGCATTTGCTCCAGTACAGATAAGGCCTGAAAAAGAGAGCAGTCATTCAAGGTGCAGCACGATTTACAGGGAATTTATTTGTTATGTAACAAATTATCATCAAATATCTAAAACATATCCACATCTAACCATCTGAAAGCAAAACCACAATATGATGCACCATTTTTATTCTAAATTTTCAATTCATTTTTTCAAATTCAACATAGAAAAATTCCTAAATTCACCTGAGAAATAGAAAATATTTACATTTTGCCTGTTGATGATGCTATAAATTTATCCCACTCCCTGGAAAATCTTACCTGTTGGGCTTTAGCTGAGAGCTGCAGCTCTGTGCCTGGATGAAGACGTAGCTGATTCTCTGAGGGCACCTGGACCAGCAAAAATGCTGACATGCTGCGCGCCACAACCCGAAACCTGAAACACAGGAAGAACAAAAATCAAAACAGGAAGGACAGACATCAAAACAAAGCTGTTTTAGCAGTTTCTCAATCTTCTCTCACCTGCTAGAAAGTGGGGATTTCCTCCCAAGGCCTATGGCTCCCAAGATGCCCGAGTTCTGTCTTTCCTCACCGAGGTGGGCTAGACGGTTCTGGAATGCCATTAAGGTGAGAATCAGAGTATCAAGTGCGCAGGTGTCCTCTTGATCCACCTGGATCTGCAGAAGCTCCAAGAATTTATGCCACCATAAAAACAGCTTTGCCTCATCAGCTGGACCACTGCAGGAACAGATGACATACATTAGGTCATGAATACTCACATAATAAGCACTAAAAGTAAAAGGGATGTTATTTAATAACTCTGCAATCCTACACTACTTCCAGTTCAAGTTTCTGTGTGTGTCCTTCAACATACGAAAAACACAAACGCGTATGTTACCTAGGGAAGACCTGACTGATCCATGTGCTGAGTAGCATTAACGTCTTCTTCTCATTCAGAAGGGTTTGCTCCAGGTTCAGCCTCTGGAGGATGTAGACGTACAGGGTGAGATAACTGCCCAGGTTCAGGCTTTCCTGAATGAAGTCTTCAACAGTCAGTTCAGGAACCTGAAGAGAGACAAGGATGGGCCCCCAACCAGAGTATTGATCAGCACATCCACCTGAAAAAAACACACAAGATATTACTAGAAGTTGTGAACAGATTTATAAGATACCAAAACTCACTGTACTCTATAATGGTTCCATGCAAATGTTTTGAGTCAGCCCAGATGTTTGCTTTTACAGTCCTAACAATGTGATTAGGGAGAGGAATAATTCCTAAAGGCTTACGCAGACAGACTGTTTAAAATCTGTGACTAAGCCCAGAACAAGTATAAGCTATTATTACCATCAGTGAAGTAGGAGAGAATACAGGCCTCAGTGGTTCGTGTCATATGACGCACTGAGGCCAGGCATCTGCACGCAGCGGTTAGCAGGGGGAGAACCAAAGGACCCCAAGCTTGCTTTTCCACCCAGGAGTGGAGTTTAGTCCCGAGTCCCTCTGCTGTAGATATGCCAGCTTCATTCAGCAGAGTCAGCATCTCAGCAAACAGACTGCAGGTGGCCATGTGCCTCTGCTGGAGGTCTGTCTCTGAACGTGAGGATGAGATACATTAAGATCAGTTCATTCAACATAAAGAGAGATATTGTTAATGCCTGTTTTGTTGTGTGTTAAAGGGATAGTTCACCCAAAAATGAAAATTCTGTCACTATTTACTCACTCTTATGTCGTTCCGAAGTAGTAAGATGTTTGTTCATCTTCAGAACACAAATTGATATTATTGATGAAATCAGAGAACCTGTCACATGGACTATTTTAATGATGTCCTTATTACCTTTCTGGGCCTTGAACGTGGTAGTTGCATTGCTGTCTATGGAGGGTCAGAAAGCTATCAGATTTCATCAAAAATATCTTAAATTGTGTTCTGAAGATGAACGAAGGCCTTACGGGTGAGAGTGAACTATCCCTTTAAGATGCAGATAAGGCATTGATTGATACTTAACTGAAACACTAGTAGTAGTTAAATTCTATTAACTAGTGGTTAATAATGTACACTACCACTCAAAAGTTTAGGGTTGGTAACATGGACACATTAAATCAAAAGTGACATTTATAATGTTACAAAAGATTTCTATTTCAAATGAATGCTGTTCATTTCAACTTTGTATTCATCAAAGAATCCTGGACAACAGTTGCCACAAAAATATTACGCAGCACAACTGTTTTCAACATTGATAATAATAGGAAATGTTTCTTAAGCAGGCAAATCATAATATTAGTATACTTTCTGAAGGATCATTTAACACTGAAGTCTGGAGTAATGGCTGCTGAAAATTCAGCTTTGTCATCGCAGAAATACATAAAAAGAAATTAATTATATATATAAAATTGAAAACAGTTATTTTAAATTGTAACAATACTACACAATATTACTATTAGAGACCTCTTTCAAAAGCATTAAAAAATCTTGAACGAACAAACGAGTCAATGAATGGATAAATAAATAAATATTATTACAAACTACATTTGCATTTGGTTTGAAAACCGATTAAAATCTAATTCAGTTGGAGAATGGATAGTAAATAGACACGTTCCTCATCTGCTCCTGCATTTAATTCAGAAATTACTGCACAATCTGCTCTAGTCTATGCACATATATATTTTGTAAAAATATATATTTAGCATTCCCTAACATGCAAGGCAAGTCCATTGGAATACTCAAAGATGCAAATCAGTATATGGTATTTCAAATGTTTTTGTGAATAAATGCATATGTACAATTATACATTAAGGTGCCATAGTGTCTGTATCTGTATCTTTACTCATTTCTTTTTCTTTCCCCACTCTTGGCATCATGCTGATGCCTTTGTCATTACTACTGCACCCAACATACTAGGTACTAACTGATATGATTTCGACACATTCTAAATGACAATACAAAGAGTCGATTCGAAAGATTGAATCTAAAAACAAACTGGAACTGTGTGCAGTGTGAACATAGCCTAAGTGCTACTAGAGCAAACAACAGCTTTCATTCTTATAAAATCCAGTGGTACACAGACCTAAAAATTTACGTTATGCAATATTCTTGAAGGGCCTGTTGAGGGTCGTGACAAGAAAATGAATGTGAAAGAAAAATGAAACATTCTCCTCACCAGGAGGGTTGAAAATGACAATGTACTCCAGTAATTTCTCCATTTCTGTCTCTAGAGATGCCAGACTGATGTTTCCATTTTGATCCAGAGAGGTCAGGAACTGCACCATTAGGTGAAGGAAGGCTTGGCACTTTAAGGTCATGTCCTAACAGTCACAAAACACACAACAGATACAAATCACAATGCAGTAAAAATGTAGTTTGCTCATTTACAGTATTTGACAACAGTGTGTCATCTAACCTTGTGATGTAACATTTGTGCAGTCGTCCCAAATCCAGCAGCCATTCTAAGCAATCTGATAACATGTTGTGAAGAAGTATCATGACTGAGAACAAGGGTCGCTGGGTAATGCGTGCTGACGTAACGTGTAACATTTTGATAAGACGGAAAATCTACTAGGTGCCAAGGCAGAGAAGCTGATTGGTCCAGGAGATTGAGGACAGAAGACTCCTGCAGAAGTAAATCATGGTAAATTAACCTCTAATAGGCACCCTTGAAGATGGTTAGGGTAAACAGGCAACCACTCACAGGTTTGCTGAGATCCTCTTTGGCCAGAAACACCATCAAATAGAGGACAGAGACCACCATCGTCTGAGCTGAGGGGCTCAGCTGGGGGCTGAGAGAGTCACTCAGTACACTGACCCAGTTCACCTCACACAGCAGCTCTCCCATAAACAGGAAACAACTCTTTGGGCTTCCCCTCTCCACCTGAACAGAATGAAATTAAATTCATTTATTGACAACCATCTATTAAAGTATCAGTATTTCCTTGTAGTTAGTACAAGTAAGACAGAAGGATTAAACCCGCCATCTTCACCCAATAATTTTTCAGACTACCTTGGGAGTGATTAAATGAATGATTAAAAGATTAATTAATGATTAAATGATTAAAAGAATATTTGTACTGAAGAAATGCATTACATTGAACAAAGGTGGCAGTAAGACTTACGACGTTACAAAAAATTCTATTTCAAATAAATGCTGTTCTTTTGAACTTTCCATTCATCATAGAATTCTAAAAAATATATCACGGTTTCCACAAAAAGTATTAAGCAGTACAACTGTTTTCAACACTGATAAGAATAAGATTAGTATGTTTCTTGAGCACCAAATCAGCATATTGGAATGATTTCTAAAAAAATCATGTGACACTGAAGACTGGTGTAATGTCTGCAGAACATTCAGTTCTGTTTCATTCCTCCTGACCGCCAGAGGCGGTGCTTAAGGACTAGTGAATTATCGCTGCGTCAGCTAGACAGGTCGAGATAATATACTAAAATGGTCACAGGGTGACATAGGCGGAGCCTCGAAGACATGAGCCGTTGCGGCTCAGTATTCGGCCTCTTTCACTTTCTCGCTTGACTTAGGTCGTTCTTCAGTGATCTCGCGCTGTCAAGTGCAGCTTTCCGGAGCAGCGAATTATCATCCTCTCAAGCTGTGACAGCACGCTTCTAAGGATCTTTGGATTGGATTTCTTCAACGTTGGTGAGTTTTTTGCCTGTTATATTCGGCAACACTTATGCTTCTCGGTTCTATCCGGTGGCTAGTGTTCCCGCTGATTCAATGATTGTGTGTTTTTTTTTTTGTATACTTCATGCGCGCATACTATTCGGATGCTAGTGCTGCTGCATTAATACATTGACGGTTCTCCTCCGCAATTGTGTTACTGAACACTCAGAGCTTCTCGGTGCTGCCTGGTGGTTAGTGTTCTTTCCGAGCTGATACATTTACGGTCTTCCGTTTATTGTATCACGTATATAGGATTCTGTGGAATACTCTTGTGCTTCTCGGTGCTATCCGGTTGCTATCATTCCCTTTTCTCTTTCTCTTCGTTGATTGGATCATTTTTTGGAGGTTTTGCAAACACTTGTGCCTCTCGTTGCTGTCCGGTGGCTAGTGTATCTCTGCGTGCATACTGACGATCCCCGTTCATTTTTGAAGTGACCATGGCACAGAGTTCTATTGCTACTGGTTTTCCCTTGACATGTAAACTGTGTCCTAGCACTCTTCTTCCTGACGACGTCCATGACGTGCCCGTCCTGTTTGGGGATTCAGCATTTAAAGGAAGCCCTTATGGATCCGTGCTTTCACTGTAGTCTTTTACCCATGTCTGAGAGACTACTTTGTCTCGCGGAATTGGATCCCAAATCTGCAGTAGGACTTGGGGATGCAGACTTACAATCTATCACTCGTACTCAGAAGCGTGGTGCATCTGCATCCGCTGGGGCTCCCCATTCAAAGAAGAAAGCATATTCACGTAAAGATCATATGGAAGAAACTTCACTTTCTAAAACTGTGGCGGTTCTTTCATCGAAGATGTCAGAGTTGAAACGCCTCCTTCAGACACTTCAGCCGGTGGTTCCTATCTCACCTGCAACTGTTTCACAGGAGGATGAAGAGAGATCAAGCAGGAGAATGGAGGCCCTTTAGCTCCTCTTCTCCTTCGCGTCATACTGATTTGATGTGCTTTCTACAAGTGCTTCTGACTCTTTTCTCCAGGATCATCTGAACGTTGGTGTACAGTCTTTCCCTCAAGAGACCCAGACTGGTTTGTCAAAAGCTGGGGGCTCTAGTGAGGATTCAGTCCATTGGGGCTTAAACCCATCTTCAGCGGACGCCACCTTGTCTGTGCTTCATATGGCAGTTGCTCGCTTAGGGTTGGACAGCTCGCCTACACAACCAGCTCAGTCTAATGTTTTCTTTAGGCAGGCATCAGCTGGATCTTCCTTTTTATGCCACCGTGTAAGGATTTCGTGGAGGAATTTTCTAATGCTTTGACAGGAGCCGGGGTACCCAAAAGGCTATCAAGGACTGCTCGTACACTAGCGTCAATGGCGGATGCAGACACTATTGGTGCTGTAAGGTCCACGAATTGGCCCAAGGAAGGTATCCAATAGTGGATGAAGGTTTTCTGTGTGTTTGGTCTTTTCAGCATGCAAAGTTAAAATCTAAATCTGACTCCATTTTATTATCTAATCTGACTCCATTTTACTATGACCTCGCATTTGGGTTGAAATGCCAATTGGTTGTTTGTTCATTTCTAATTATTATCATTATTATTCTGACAGTTGATTATTCTATTTCGCTCTTTACTCGTATTGAATCTCATTAATCTTATTCCTATAACACTTTGAGTCTCGTACCGGCCGGTATACGGATCTCATATTCACAAACTTGTCAGTCTTGGTCATTAGACAGAGGCGATTGACTAATATTCTAGATGGCTCGTGCAATACTTAGCTTCATTCTAGAATACTTTTATTAGTCCCCATAGATCTGTAAACACTTAATTAAGGTAAAACTATATCTAACCAGAGGTCATGACCATTACTATAGAACCAAGTTGACCAACTTAACAACTTCTAAAAACTTTATGTAATCATGCCGTGATTTCTCACGTACACTTAGTTAGAATAATTTTACAATATTCAGAGGTTGAGGCTGACCCGAAATTAGGTTGGTCAACAACATAAGGTTGTTCTAAACGAAAAAACCAAATAGCCTCTACAGTCTAAGTATACATAACTAGTGCCAATGTGTTGGCCGGAGCTCGAAAACATAATTTTAGTCCGTTACTACCCTGAGCGTAGATTTGCAGTGTTATAGACTTCATTAACTAGAGTCAATAATCTCAGAGTAAGTCAGAATAAATTCAAATGTAACAATTTATTATTGGTCATGTAAATATGTATTGTGTCGATAACATAGCCAATTCAAAGATATCAAATCAATACAAGACATCAAAATCTCAAAAGATGAATCTAAGAGTAAGATCCATACCCGACTTAAGAAAAATACATAGTATGAAGTGTGTGAACACACTTCATCCTACGGGCTCATTCCGGCTACAGAAGGCCCTGATCTTCTTGCAAGATTTCCTTAAGTACTCCAGACCAAGACAGTCATCCCCCGAAATGTAGACAGGAACTACCAATTTGAATCTGTATTGATCAAGCCGAATTAACACCTTTTGGGACAGATGGTAATTTGCATGGAATGACACATCCTCTACAGTAATCAAAATATCTCTTAACTCGTAAGATCTGTATTATCTTTGAGTCTACTTTTGTAAGATTGAGACCATTGTACCACTCACCCCGAGTCTATTCAAATGATACCAAACATGACTGTAAATATTACTTGCATTCATGTAGAACATTATACTATTGACCATTCTGAGTGAACCAAGTGGAGAGAGGATGGGTAAGGGGAAGGAAGGGGATGAAAAGGAACTGATGCATATGTGAGAGAGGCGTTTTCCTGCATTTTCTCTCAGTGGGATGTGGAAACAGATGTCTGTATGTTAATGCACTGCGTGTGTATTATCCATCTCAGAAGATAAAAGTTTCTGGGGTTCTGTAATTCTTACAGTGCGGGCCGTGCTTCAGAAATTGAGCGGCCTGTTGCTGCCCTGGTAGTTTCACCGAATGAGGCACTACGAGGCAATATCCATTGTCCAAGTGCTGAATGCAGTCGCACAGACTCACTGTTGAAAAAGGCGTATGAGTCTACTGCATATATAACCCGCGCTGAGAACATATTGTGTCAATTGCTGCTCGCCACTACCAGTAAACTTGAATCGGCAAATGTTGACCACTCAGTTTCTCAATTCCTCCAAACTGCTCTTTTGACCATGGGCCATGTTACACATGAACTGGATACCCTTACGGCCACACTTCTGGCAGCCCGTCGCCAGGTGTGGATTGTACAGGCTAAGCTGCCTGTGGATTGCAAGAAGACTTTAAGAGATCTTCCAATCGTTCCTGGACACCTCTTTGGATATAATGTCTCTGAACTTCTGGACAAATGAGTGAAGTTGTCAGAGACAACTCGTCAGTTGACCCAGACTCACTGGGGTCCTGTTTTCAAGGTGCCGCCCACTCAGGTTTGTCATCGGTCCCCCCATTGCCGCTAAAGGCCGCACACACAAGACATGATCTGGTTGGGCTGGTAGTCGATTGTTTTTCAAGTGTACACCTGCAGTACTGGAGGCAGACAACAGTAGATCCTTGGGTTTGGACTACTTTGAGCAAGGGTTATACCCTGCAGTTTACCCTGCAAGTTCTCAAGGATTATTCCCACAGTAATAAGGGATGCAGTTCTTTCAATGGCTCTCTCTCAGGAAATTTGTTCTCTGTTGGAGAAGGGAGCGATAGAAAGAGTTCACCCCCTTGTTCAAAGGGACGAGTTTTATTCAACTTACTTCCTGGTTCCCAAAAAGGACGGCGGTTTTCGTCCAATTCTAGACTTGAGGCATTTGAACTGAAAACTCTAAAAACTCTCCATTGTGAAAACTCTCCCTTTTCGGATGCTACGTGCAGCCAACGTTCTTTGTGCTGTCATGAAGGGAGACTGGTTTACGAGCATCGATTTGAAAGATGCTTATTTTCACATTTCGAATGTTCCCTATCACCAAAAGTTTCTTCGTTTCAGTTTCAAGCTTACCAATTCAAAGTCCTCCCTTTCGGCTTGTCTCTGGCCCCTCGTGTGTTCACAAGGTGCATGACTGCAGCTTTATATCCTCTATGGTCCAGAGGGATAAGAATCCTGCCCTACTTGGACGACTGGATGCTGTGTGCCCCCTCAAGACAGCAAGCTGTCCACGACACCAGTCTTCTCTGAGCATGTGCAGAAGCTGGGTCTTTCTGTAAACAAGGCAAAGAGTTGCCTGGTTCCAATGCAAACAATCACTTACATTGGAATGCTTCTGGACTTTCGTGCAATGTCTGCCACCCTATCACAAGCCCGAGCGGACAACATTCTTCAGCTCATTGTTCATTTCCGGCTGGGAGTGAGTTTGCAATACAGAGTGTTGCTACAACTTCTGGGGATGTTGACGGCGGCCTCTTCTGTGATGCCACTGGGCTTCCTCCACCTCAAGCCGCTTCAGTGGTGGAACAACAGTTTGCGGCTGAACCCCGCCAGACATCGTCATTGCTTGATAGTTGTCTCACATCACTGTATTCAGGCATTGAGACGGTGGAATCACCGGGAGTTTTTGATGTCAGGAGTACCACTAGGGGTCATTCCCTTTCGCCGAGAAGTGGTCACGACCGATGCTTCTCTCCTCGGCTGGGGAGCGACGTGGAATCACAGGGGTGTCTGTGGCCAATGGTCTACAGTTCGATCCAGGGATCACATCAATCTCCTGGAGCTACGTCTTCCTTGCCCTCCAGTGTTTTCTACCGGTTCTGGCAGGTTGCCACGTGCTCATCCGATCAGACAACACCTCGACGGTGTTTCATCTGAATCATCAAGGTGGCACAAGGTCACTCAGGTTTCTGCATCTCATTCACAAGATCCTCACGTGGTCTCTTCCTTGTCTAGCATCACTAAGGGCTGTTCACCTCTCGGGGTCAAGCAACCAAGTAGCAAACGCTCTGTCCTGGAATCTTCTGCACCTGGGGGAATGGAGGCTTCACCCGGTTGTGGTGGAGAGTATATAGCAACAGTTCGGGAGAGCAGAAATAGACCTCTTTGCAACAGAGGCAATCACTCACTGTCGCTTGTGGTTTGCGAGAACCGAGACATTCAGTCCGTTGGGGCAGGACGCTCTGTCGCACGAATGGCCAGACTGCCTTCTTTATGTGTTCCCTCCTCTTCCACTGTTGTGGGAAACTCTGCACAGGATAGCACAGTGCAATCACAGAGTCTTACTTGTCGCACCTTGATGGCCAGCCAGGCCTAGGTTTCCCATGCTTTTGAGTCTTTTGGAGGCCAGGCCGTGGCAACTTCCGCCTCGGAAGGATCTGTTGTCACAGATGGACGGTGCTGTATGGCAGCCGGACCCAGCTCGTCTGCAACTTTGGGTTTGGCCGCTGGGTCCAACCCTCTTTTGACTGATTGTTAGCCTGCAGTTGTTCATACCATAGCTAGTGCTAGAGCAGTGTCCACACGTCAGCTCTATGCAGCACGTTGGAGTTTTTTCTTGTCGTGGTGTAAGAGTCGGGGATTGGAGCCTGTGTGCTGTGACATTCCGAAAGTGTTAAGCTTTTTACAACAGCTTTTGGAGTCTGGTAAAGCAGCCTCCACATTGAAGGTATATGTTGCGGCAATTTCTGCGCATCATGTTCCGGTTAATGGGTCATCTCTTGGTTCCCATACTCTTATTTGTAGTTTTCTAAAGGGTGCAAGACGATTGAGACCAGCTCGCAAACCTCATTTTCCGGGGTGGGATTTACCACTTGTGCTTGATTTTCTTTGTTCGCCACCTTTTGAGCCTTTACAGGCAGCTGATCTTAGATGGATGTCTTTGAAGGCTGTTTTTTTGTTGGCCATCGCTTCGGCAAAGCGTTAGCGAGCTGCATGCCTTGTCCATTAGGCCGCACTTACACTGCATGGTTCAAGTGACCCAATTCTGATTTTTTCCTCCCATGTGGCACAGATCGGATATGGCCCACGACCGTGTAAGCAGGAGAGAAAAAAAAAAAAAAAAAAAAAAAAAAAAAAAAATAAATCGCATGGATGCCGATATTCTTCGATCGGTTTTAGGCTTCATTCATATGTGGAAATAAATCAGATATGAATCGGATACGTACATTTGCGCCTGCCATGTAAGCGGTCAGATTGGATATTCCCCTGTAAATGCGACTCCTACGTCATCGAAAAGGTGAGTTTTTTTAAACATTTCGCGGTACAGACATACCTGTAACAAATAAAACATCTCTAGTTGAGTAGCAAAGTATTAATTTCGTTCGTTTGTGTTAAATAAAAGACGATTTGACACTGAAATGTGCTGCTGTTGCAGAGACAAGTGCTTCAGTCCCGTTCGTTCTATTGAAACCACAAAATAAAATGCACACAAACATGTCCCTGCCTTTGATATGCAATCACTGATGAACGCATTTGGTTTTAATTACTAAAAAATCCACAGACGATGTGACATGCTTAACATTATCTACCACCTGAGTATTATTCCACTCGCAAGCTTTCAGCGGAGCTGCGTACATCACTGTCCTGAAGAATTTGTTCTAGGCTATATAAATATTTTGATGTATAGATGTAATTATTGCATTAAAAACGTTCTATATGAATTCCATGTCAATAAATTAAACTCAATGTACTATTCAAATTGATTTGTGATGTCATGTATGCTATTTTTGGCTTGTTTCACCAAGTGCAGTGTAAAATGCACACATCAGATACGGGTCACTTTTAAAAGAAATGTAAGCACGTCGTCCAAAAAATCGGATATAGTCACAAAATCGGAATTGGTCATCAAGACTTGCAGTGTAAATGCAGCCTTAGTGAGTTATGCATGCGTTGGCTGCTGGATGATTCTGGGGTTGTGCTTTGACCAAACCCATCTTTTCTCCCCAAAGTTCAGCTTCCTCAGTTTTATAAATCAGTCAATCAATTTGGCTGCTTTTCAGTCTGGATCTCAATCTGACCAGTTAAGGGATCACCTTTTGTGTCCTGTGTGAGTGTTATGTGGCTGCTACCATTCATCTTAGAAAAATAGATCAGCTTTTTGTGTATTATGGCGCTGCTCGGAGGGGCACTGCTGTATCAAAGCAGAGATTGTCAAATTGGGTGGTGGAAGTAATCACTATGGCATATAAGAAAGCTCAAAAGCCTCTACCAGGGAGTGTTTCTTGTCATTCCACTAGGTCTGTGTCGACATCCTGGGCTGCTTTTAGAGGGGTCTCTATGGCAGATATCTGTGCGGCTGCTACCTGGGCTTCTCCCTGTACCTTTGCCCAGTTTTACAAGCTCAACATTGCTTCCCTGCATACTGTCTGTTCAGCGGTTCTTCGGGAGCAGTCTTGAATTTATTCGGGTGAGTGCCATTCCTCATGACTGTGTTGGTACAAGTCATCCACTAGTGCTTAAGCACCGCCTCTGGCGGTCAGGAGGAATGAAACAGAACGCTAGTTACGTATGTAACTGTGGTTCTGTGAATTCCGGATGACCGCCAGAGTTATTTGTCATTTGGAATGCGTGAGAAATACGCTAGAAAGGCATGTCGAGGCCGAATACTGAGCTGCAACGGCTCATGTCTTCGAGGCTCCGCCTATGTCACCATGTGACCATTTTGGTATATTATCTCGACCTGTCTAGCTGGTGCAGCGATAATCCACTAGTGCTTAAGCACCGCCTCTGGCGGTCATCCGGAATTCACAGAACCACAGTTACATACGTAACTAGCGTTTTGTCATCACAGGAATAATTCGCATTTTATAAATGAGATTTAATTTTTTTTTTTAAAAATTGCATTCTAAAATATATAAAAATAGAAAACAGTTATTTTACTGAACCCAAATGGTGGTGTATATATAGGTCTAGATGGTTTTGAAACATTCTAGAAATCCTTAACCAAATACAAGCAATATATGTGATTTAGGAGTTCTGTAAGTATCTCACACTGAAAAACTGGTTCATTAGTATCTGATCTGGATGCAGGTCCTTCCATGGCAAACGGCTGTACTCAGTGTGGTAGGTGTACAGCAGGTACTCTGGCATTTTGGGAGAGGTGCAGGTCTCACAGTAATGCATGAGATGAAACCACAGAGCTCCTCTTTGTCCTGGCAACAAGCGATCTGCACCAAAAACATTGTGGATTTAAAATTACATACTGATTACATGGATTTTGAACTGAACATGCATTTCAACAGCTGAAAAAATGGTTGAATGAATCATGACATTTGTATGTTGTCCTGTTCTCCAAGGATGTTTACCTTTGAATTTCTCATGTAAAGTCTCCATCAAACGTGCATATAAGCTCACTAAGCTCGCTGCAGCTGCAGCATCTGATTCAAGCCATGGAGAACAGCGAGGATGACTGTGACATACAAGAGAGTCGTAACTCATCACTTCTGCCATCAGTGTTATAACAACCAAACTGCTGAGCCACATCAAAGCATACCTAGTGTTGTCAGTATCAAGGACCAGAATCCATGGTTCAAACAGTTTGGCCATTTTTGCATGTAGGCTCTCAAGAGCTACATTAAGGAGAATTTCACATGAATTAATTTAATTATACAAATAGGTGCTATACAGATATATACAGTATGCACTACTGTTCAAAAGTTTGAAGTCTGTAAGATTTTTTTTTTCTCTTATGCTCACCAAGACTGCATTTGAATACATTTTAAAATGTCATTTTTTGCTGTGATAGTAAAGTGATTGTGGAAACTATGATACATTTTTACTGAAAATTTTACTGACCCCAAACTTTTGTCTGGACTATAAATATTTCGTTGCTATGCATAACAGAGAAATACACATTTGTACCTTTGATCAGTCTTGGACTTCCTACTGGTTCTTTGCTGCAATTGTTTAGTTCCAGAACAATGACATAGGTAATCAAATCTTCCCAAAACATCTTGACTTCCTCAATGTACGGCCCCCATTTTGAGAGGAGACCAAAGCTCCTGAAGTCCCCGTTTGATAGACGGAGTTTCAGGAAGTACTTTGAGAGCCATTCGATTGTTTCATCCACCTAGAAGAACAAAGTACAATTGTAATTCTCTGGTTTCATTTGAAGTATTTAACACTAATAGAGCATGTCAAATAAATAAGGAGTGTTTTGCATTACCTGCTGAGGGGAGAGCAGGATGGAGCGGGTTTTGTTTGTCTTTATATTGGGATGAAGAGAACAGCCAAGTACTCTTAGTGACGTTCTCCAACAGTCTGGACTGAGAAGCTGCTCAGAAGAGCCTGCAGGAAAGTGAACTCAGTCAATTTTTCTGAGCACAAATAGCATGTTAAAAAAATTACAAGAAAAATGTACATTTTCACTTATGGCAAACCATTCATTTTTAGTTTTTGGAATTTACATATAAATTATGATTACAAATGTCATGCTAAACTACCACAACAGGGCAAGAGAAGGACCTTCAAACACATGAAATATTACTATATCTATAGATAATTAAATCTACAAAAGCAGATCTGGACTGATTTAGACACTACATTTTTATAAATATTATTTAGCAGACATTGAACATTTCCAGATTTGATACTGAGCATAATATCGTTTTAAAAACAAAGTTTGTGACCCAAAATCTGAGATTTGCAAGTAAATTAAAATAAATTAACCATTATTCTGAGGTGATTACATGAAGGTTTCACTGTGACAATTTGACAAGGAACCAATCAAATCTGAAAACCCCCCCACAATGGATGAGTCTGGGTCAGAGAGAAGTAAAGACATACTCTGCATGAGCAGACGAAGGAAATCACTGTAGTGGTCTGGAAATTGGTAAAGCAGCAATTCTGTCCAATGCTTGCAGAATATGTTGAAGGGCATGAGGACTTCTGGCTCAGGTTCCAGCCCACAGGTGCACAGAGCCTGATGGATTATTGCCATCAATAGGCTACGCTCAGAGAACTGAGGCTGCGTCACCGACAGCCATTGAGTCAAGTCAAACTAGAAACAGAACAGATTATTCATTTACATTTTTAAAAAAGCTGCAAACATGAGCTACATATTCACAAGCAAAAAGTAGAGCCTTTTCCACATGGAACAAAAAACTAGAAGAATTTTTATTTTCTAACCCATATTGCTCTCAATTGCAACCGGTATGATAAACATTTACAGCATTATTCAATGAAGGTGAATTACTTTTGTGAGGAGCATGAATATGACATCACCACTGTCTATGTGGAGGGTGTTGACCACTTCCTCGTACAGAGAGACCAGCTCTGCAGGAGAGGCGTTTGGGGTGAAGTAGGGTGAGAGAAGGTTACAGAGGTGTCTGTTGAGCAGGATGGTCTTCAGCATTTGTTTACATTCTGATCGGACATCCCGGATGAAGACCTACAGTCAAAGATACACTACTTTAAATAATCTTAACACTTAATACCTGAGAGTTGTAAACCTAAAACCACAGACACTTTTTAAAAATTATTTACTCCATGTGTAAAAAAAGAAAATAGTCAATTTAAAAGAAAAATGATTTGAGAAAAAATCATTAAATTTTGAAATTAGTGCTGAGATAATGTAACAGTATACTGGGTTGAAAACGATACCTGACCAAGGATCTCTATACAGGATGTGAAAAACTGGCGGGTGGGTGGATGCCTCTGTGTGTCCTCACACACAAACGACACTATCTGATAGAATGCAGTGATGCCCACCTTCAGTATGCCAGCGGAAGGATTTAGTTTATAAGCATTAACCAAGGCCCTAAACAATAAAACATGATGTTCACATTTAGTGACACAAATATAGAAAGTGTAGAACTTGATTTGAGTGGGTACTGACGTGATGAAGTTCTCTGTGTGCACGGCCACCTCAGCCAGACTTTGAGGAGGAGCTTTGATTCCATCAGCCTGTAGCTGTTTAATATCACTCTTCAGGCACTGGATCTGATTCTGCACTGGATCCAGTTTGTGCATTCTTGAGTACTGCAGCACACAATGAAGGAGAGAGAGAGAGCACATGAAAATGTAGGATTCTCTGAGGGGTTGCCAAAATTGTTTATCATATTAATCCAGAGAAGACAGGAAATTAGTTAGAAAGAAAAATAGGGGAATAGGATTTGGAAACAGGCCGGACTCCATTATCATGGTTCATTGGGTCTGACATAAGGTTTGACATTTCACTACTTCAACTTAAAGGGATAGTTCACCCAAAAATGAAAATTCTGTCATTATTTACTCACCCTCACGTCGTTCCAAATCCATAAGACCTTCATTCATCTTCGGAACACAAATTAAGAAATTATTGATTAAATATGAGAGCTTTCTGACCCTGCATAGACAGCAACGCAACTACCACGTTCAAGGCCCAAAAAGGTAGTAAGGACATTGTTAAAATAGTCCATGGGGCATCAGTGGTTCAACCGCAATGTTATGAACTAAAAGAATACTTTTTGTGCGCAAACAAAAAAAAAAAAACAAACAAAAAAAAAAAAAACTTCATTCAACGATTTCTTCTCTTCTGGGACAGTCCACCGCCATTATCGAAAGTACTGCGACACATCTCAATTTGTGTTCCGAAGATGAACAAAGGTCTTACGGGTTTGGAACAACACAAGGGTGATTAATTAATGACAGAATTTGAATTTTTTGGTGAACTATTCCTTTAAACATATTTTATTTCAGTTAGTTACCAAGGCAAAATTTAAAAATGTTAAGTATATTAAGTTTACATTTTTCAGATAATGTTTTGCACTACAGAGAGGAAGTGGCACAGCTGGCTGAATGGTGTGGTGCTAACAACCTGTCCCTCAATGTGGGTAAGACAAAAGAGGTTGTGATGGACTTCAGGAGAAACTCTGTTGACCACCCCCCACTGACCATCGACGGCTCAACCGTGGAGAGAGTCGGTAGCACAAAATTCCTGGGAGTGCACATCACAGAGGATCTCACCTGGACCACTAACGTCACGTCACTCAATAAGAAGGGACAACAGTGCCTCCACTTTCTCCGCCGGCTGAAAAGGGCAAGTCTCCCTCCACCCATCCTCACCACTTTTTACAGGGGCACCATTGAGAGTGTGCTGACTACCTGCATCACTGTCTGGTATGGGAACTGCAGTGCTGCTGACCGCAAGACTCTACAACGGACAGTGAACACTGCTGCAAAGATCATCGGTGCCCCTCTCCCCTCCATCCTGGAAATTTTCCTTGCACGATGCTCCAGCAAGGCCTCCAGCATCGTGAAGGACCCCACCCACCCTCCCACAACCTCTTCCAGCTCCTGCCATCAGGTAAAAGGTACCGGAGTATCAAAGCTCGTTCAGTCAGATTGCTCAACAGCTTTTTTCCCCAGGCTGTGAGAGCTCTTAACTCCAATCTCCCTGTCCCCCTCTGAAACCATGAACACCTCAGCCCCCCAACTCATAAATAACTATTGACAATTTTCCTAAGTGCAATACTGAGTGTGCTACACACAGGTGAGTGGGCTATACAAACCACCTGTAGTAACACACTCGTCCCACTATATGCACACTAGACACTTTCTATAAACACTCCCTGCTACAAAGACTCAATAAGATAATATGTTTACTTGAACATTGCACTACAAAATAATGTTTACTTGAGCATTGCACTACTAAATCTTTTTGCACTATGCACTGCTTCCCACAAAACCTCTCTTCTGAACAATTTAATGTACAAAATATATATTTTTCTGCACATTTTCATGTACAAATATCTCTTTAGCACAATTTCATGTACAGTATTTATGTAAAGTTCTTGTACAGTCTCAGTTTGTGTATGTGTAGTCAACTAGGTATAGTAGTTATAGTATTTATAGTATATGTATAGTCAGATGGTTAAACTGTTGTATAGCTCTATTGTTTTTCCTATATATGTTATATTGTTGTATGTTTATCTTATGCTTAACTAGTATGTAGCACCATGGTCCTGCGAGACACGACATTTTGTTCTACTATATGTCCACACATGTAGCAGAATGACAATAAAGCTCAACTTGAACTTGAACTTCTTATTATTATAGCTTTATTTGGGCTTGTAACCCGAAGGTCGTGGGTTCGAGTCTCGGGTCCGGCAGGGAATACCACGACTGAGGTGAGACCCTTGAGCAAGGCACCAAACCCCCAACTGCTCCCCGGGCGCCGCAGCATTGGCTGCCCACTGCTCCAGGTGTATGTTCACTACTGTGTGTATGCACTTGGATGGGTTAAATGCAGAGCACAAATTCCAAGTATGGGTCACCATACTTGGCCACACACCACTTCCCTTCCCTTCCCTTCCTTTATTTCAATTAAATAATGATACTTCATCTTGGATGCTGACACCTAGTAATCCACACTACTATTATTATTCCAAAAATATGCAAATATTTCAGTTACCAATACCATTGTAGAAATTTGCTAATTGCAGTCAGTCATGATTAATGTATTGCGCAAGTGTCTAATAATTGGGGGGGTTACCATGATAAAGTGAATGGTATTCAGTATGTCATGTGATCACAACATTGCGCCCCCATTAGGTGACCCACTCCATTTATAATAAAACAACTTTTATTAGGCTCCTGAATATGACAGAGGTCTCATCTTATGCGAGTGTTCAACATTTTTAAAATGTTAAAAATTTATGTACAACTAGCACAGAGCAGAAGGATAGAAATGGCAGACATTCACCTTAACAGTGACATGTGCTGGACCCTGGCAGGGCTGTCCGCCTTTGCCACGGCACTCTAACTGCATTGAGAGTTGGTCTTCTCGGTTTATGTAGAGCTGTGGCAACACCTCCAACAGTTCATTGTCTAGAGCGACCTGCTGTGTTTCCCGGACTGTTGCCAACCTGAGAAGTGGACATAGTCGTGATTTACAACATCATTTAGCACATCCGGAGATGCAAATACAGCACTACAGCTTATCATTGAGTAATTTGAGAGGCACCAGTTATTAATCAGGGCACTGAAGACTTACTTAACATGCACTTATGGACTGTAAGTGAGTTTTGACATCAGTTTATCAATCAATACATGCTTACTACAAGTCTTACTTGGCTTGATGCTGGAGCTTAGCAAGGTCTTCCTGAATTAAGGCAGTGGAAATTTTCTCATCAGACAGACTCTCAGTTGGAATATCAGGCACTGGAGCTTTCATAGGCACAAGTAACAGCGCCCCCTGGGGGTTATCATGCTTTCTCAGATTAGTGAGAATACGCTCTCTTGCTGTAAATAGATGAGGAATATATTATTTAGTGCAAAAAGTAAAATCTGCTGTACAATGAATCTGTACAGAAAACTGTGACAATCACTAAGTTCTAAATATATAACAGCCAAAAATACATGTAAACATCTTTTTTATTACACAAAACTATAACTTGAACATGCTGAAAAGGGGCTTTTTTTTTTTACACAAACGCAGTCTTAAATTAAATGTGCCTGAAACAAACAACTGTAACATTCCTAAAGAGTACTCCTGTTTTCATATTTTGACTGTTATAAATAAGAGAATCCAGACATCAGAGTATGATTATCAGTGGAAAGTGGGCGCAGTACCAGCCAGAGGATTGATGAAGTCAGTGAAGATGGAGGAGTTGGTGTTCTGGGAGAGTGTGGGTTCCCTCTTGACCTTTGACCACAGACTGAGCACTTCCTGCAGCTCATGCTGGACTCGCTCAATGTCCACATGCTCCATCCACACCTCCTAAAGATGAAGTGACACACAGACATGGCATAAATTTGTAAATGATAATGTTTTATGTCAAAGATGTCTTCAGTATCATCTGAAAATATGCGTCTGAACAAAATAATGACCATAATTTTAAACAAAGGCTCATCTATATGTTACTTTTATCAAAAAATGTTTATAAATTGATAAATTGCAAAGGGTTTAATGCAAATGACAAATGCAAAATTTTCCAAATATGCAGAGAAAGTATGTGTAAAATATATGTTTAAACAGTAATACTACTGTTTAAAAATTCAAACGTTTGAGGTCAGTAATTTTTTAAAGAAATTAATATTAATTAATTAATTCTATTTAGTATGAATGCATTAAATTGTTTAAAAGAGAAATTTTAAACAAATTCTTTTGAACTTTCTATTCATCAAAGAATCTGGAAAAATGTTTCACAGTTTCCACAAAAATATTAAACAACTGTTTGCAACACCGATAAAAATAAGAAAGCTTTGTTGAGCACTGAATCAGTACATTAGAATTATATATTATAGATTTATATTTGAATGAAGTATACTTGAATGAAGGATCATGTGACACTGAACACTGAAGTAGTGGTTGTGAAAAATTCAGCTTTGCCATTACAGGAATAAACATTATTAAATTATTAAAATACATTAAATTATAAAAATGGAAAACAGTTTTTAAATTGTAATAATACTTTACAATATTACTACTTTTACTATATTTTTGATCAAATGCAGCCTTGGTGAGGATATGAAGCTACTTTCAAAAGCATTTAAAAAATCTCACCAACCCCAAACGGTTTAACGTATAGATTTGTTAAATAGAAAGTTTGACATTTTATATTTAAATTGTAAGGGATTGTTTTAAATCATATTTTCATTCAAAACAATCTACTAAACCCTTCGATGGCTCAGACCTCTTAAAGATAAAAAGATAAGAAAGAATGCATTACACAGGACTCAAACAAACCCTCACCTGCTGGCGCTGCATGATTTTGGCTAGGCGATGGGTGTCATACTGCTTTGGCAAAGAGGGCAAGTAAATTTCTTGCTTCTGAAGGTTTTCATCATCCAACCACAAAGCAAACACAGTGAAGAGCCTGAACAATGAGAGTTAGACATTTAAACAATGCATTTTCTATACTAACATTACGGTTGAATGATAAGGCTTCCATTTACATAATAAATGTCCACCTAAAATGTTCACACTTTTATTTTGTGTTTGTGAGAGTAACACAAATGAAGAACACATACGTACACACACCTTGGAAACAGTATCAAGAATGTTTCTTTCGGATGCTGTAGTCAAAGATAGAGGTCTGCATTCCCGCGGCTCTCCCGCGGGAATCAAACAGATTTCTTGTGATTAAATTCACAAATAAAATGCGGTAGCGGTCAGTAACTCTGGTGTAATTTGAATTGGAGCAGGCGGTCTAACAATATCCTGTTCCCGACGTCCTTTCAGAGCACCATATCTACACTTTATTCTTATTGACCACCGGTACAGCTTGCACTCAGGACTGTTATGCGCACACTGCACGCATTTTATTTGCAAGGTCTCTGCACAGCATGTGCATAACGGTGCTCAGAGCAGGCTGTACCGGTGGTAAATATACAGCCCTCAGACAGAACAGGCAGGTTGTTGATGAGTGACAGAGCAGAAAAAGGATGGAGTAAAGTGTGGATGCGTTGTCCTTGAAGGACGTTCAACTTGGTTTTGTTTATATTTTGCTTAGCCTATAATTTTAAATGACAGATGTCGTATTTATTTATTTTTCTCTGCGACACTTTTCCTACTGTTAACAGCAAAATGTTAAACGAATTTAGTATTTTGACAAGACAAATAAAAATAGCTAATAGACTATTTTTGTACAACCTACATTTTTATTTTTTTATCTGCAACACTTTTTCCTATTGTGTTGTAAATGTTAAACGATTTGTATCCTGACAAGACGAATAAAAATAAGAAATACAATTTTTGTACAACATTTTTATTTTCTCTGTGGCACTTTTCCTAGGCTACTGTGTTGGCAGCAAAATGTTAAACGAATTTTGTGTCTTAAGACACAAAGTTCGTTTAACATTTTGCTGTCAATAAATTCAAGACTCTTTACAAGACGAATAAAATAAATACAATTTTGTGCAGACTACACTTTTATTTGTTAGCCTATCTCTCTTTCTTTCAGTAGTGGAAATTTAAATGTGAGATTCTGGAAACGAGATCTAAATTCAGCGGGAACGGTCGGGTCGGGAAGAAAATTATTCTAAGTGGATAGCGGGTGAACAAAGAGTGAATATATAGCGGGAGCGAGTGGGTGCAGGATATAAAAAAAATAGTCCCGTGCAGACCTCTAGTCAAAGACCAATCACTTAACATTCAATAGTACTCAACAGTAAATAGAATAATGTATGGTGAGAGAACAAAACTGGATATTACCTCACAAGCTCAGTGTGCAGCTCAGGAGAGGTCATGTACTGGGTGATGGGCGTCCCTGGGGTGAGCAGACCATCACTGGATTCACCGCTTGAGTAGGGCACTTTCAAAGCCTTACTAGCTGCGTGGTGGAAGTCAGACACTTCAACCAGCCGCTGTCTGAGGCTTTTTAACAAGGATAGATGGGCCGCACTATGGAAGTAATGCCTTCCAATACAACCTTTCACCTCCAGCCTGATGGTGTGAAATAAATAAATAAATAAATATTGTGTTGTGCTGGAATTATTTCATTATTTTAAAGGAAAGAGATTTGCATATTGCAGAGTCATGTAATAAAAAGTGATATTGTGCAGATACAAAATAATATTCTGACAAACACAGGACATGAAATGCATCTGACATTATGTTCAACACATAACAGACAAATGAACACAGAAGTCGTTTAAGACAAAGTGCTGGAACATCAGTCTTGTGAGTCATCAGTACTGCTACATAAAGCTTAGCGTAAAATCTGGTGAAACATTAAATGAGTGAAATCTTCAATAAGAAAGGAGTACAAAAAGGGAAATGAGGGGGAGAGAGAAAAAAAAAGAAGGAAGAGGAACAGGGTGAACATCTTCACTTGAATATAGCACGTACAACATGTACTTTGAATCAAACATGCATTATGTAACAACTGCATTTTAGTGAAGTGAAATAGCACGATAATATATCTAAAAAATTTGGAAGTCTTCATTTTAAGGAGCCAGATACTAAAAATCACTATAACAAGCCAAACAATGACAGAATGGATTTATGTTTAACGTACCCAAACTCTGGTCCAGGCTGACGAAGGTAAAGCTGGAAAAATTTCTGCCACACCAAAGGCAGGAGTGGATGATCTGCAGGGGTAGCTAAAGCTTGTTGAGCCCAGCGATAAATCATCAATCTCTGCAGGGAAGGGACGACCTGAAGCTTAAGGCGCAACTGGGCTTTCTGACAAACCGAAAACAAACAGGATAATGAATTGGACATTTATTGTACTACGAATGTAAAAAAGGTACTCAAACCTTTTGACCAATTAATTTCTATTATCTTTCCATGATGTATACTTTTCATGATTAATGGATATATGTGACATGAGTTGGGAGGAAAAAGTTAGTTCATTT
Source organism: Spinibarbus caldwelli (assembly GCA_039654775.1). Taxonomy (NCBI): domain Eukaryota; kingdom Metazoa; phylum Chordata; class Actinopteri; order Cypriniformes; family Cyprinidae; genus Spinibarbus; species Spinibarbus caldwelli. Next base: position 24,966,437 of record CM077223.1, on the reverse strand, counting down.
GCTCACAAAACGTTTTGGATTGCCCCGAGAAACTTTGCGTTCACAAAAAGAAAAAAGTACCTAACATCTCATGTTTATTTCATCAGCATGTCTCCTTAGGGGCTTCGTAATGAAAACACTGATGTATCAGGTAAATGAGTTTTACACTAAAGAACCACTCACAAAGTGAAAAATCTAGAAAATCCAAAACAATTTTAACATTCCCTGATAATTTCAGGTGTGCTCAAAATCTTCTCTTTGATGTGACTGCATATGATAATTGTACTGGAGAGGAGAAGGTGCGAGCAGAATGAAAGTGTACCTTCAGAGCCTGATCTGGTGTGTAAGCAGGGTTCGAGAGAAGCTCGTGCTCCACACAGCGTCGCAGCTGAGAGTCTTCCTCGAACATTGTTTCCATGTTGAGGACCAACCAAGCAAACCACACCTTATGACAAAATAAAAACACAGAGAGGGAAATTATGACTAAAAGTAATCAGATCTAGATGTTCTGTTTAAGCAATAACCTGCACATACCTCTCCTGTGAGAGAATTGCCCTCAATGAAGGATGGAGTGATATTTCCTGCCACTATCCAGCCCATAAGAGATGACAGCAAACCTTTGTCTCCATGGTAACCTAAAGCACTCTAAAAGGCAAATCCAAAAACACAAAAAACATTTCTAAACAATTTGCTTTAAGTTACCATTTGTTAAAAGAAGGTCATTTAAATAGCATTCAAGAGTAGAAAACCTTATGTTGTTGGTAGAGAAGTTTCTGGAGACATTCCTCTTGTTGGTGAAGAAATGCAGCACGGCACAGGTGGTCCAGAAGGTAGAGAACAGCTTTGTCTCGATGCCAGAGGTTCTGTTCTGTCAAAACCTGAAGCCAGAACTCAAGAACAGCTACTGCACCAATGCGCCCAGGCCTGGAGCTCTCCAGAATATGAGCCTGAAGGACATGAAGATTTTCCATGATCTTAAAAGCCTTCAAGTTCAGGTTTTAGTTTAATTTATTTAAATTTCATTTATTTTTATTTATGTATGAAATAAATACAATTTGTTTTTTAAATAAATTAATTTAAATAAATTAATTTTTTTTATTAAAGATACATTAAATTGATCAAAAGTGACGGTAGACATTTATGATGTTACAAAAGATTTCTATTTCAAACAAATGGTGTTATTTTAAACTTTCTGTTAAAAAATTCTGAAAACATCAAGTCAGCATATTAAAATGATTTCGTAAGGAACATGCGAAACTGAAGACTGCAGTATTGGCTGCTGATAATTCAGCTTTACCAATTTAATTTTAAAATATATTAAAATAGAAAACAGTTTTTTAAATTATAATAATATTTCACAATATTACTGTTTTCACAGTATTTTTGATCAAATAAATGCAGCCTTGGTGAGCATAGGAGACTTCTCTTAAAATTTAAAGATTTATACAGATTCTAAACTTTTAAACACTAGCGTATATTTTTTTAATGGGTGAGTTGGATTGGATAATGAAGAAAAAGAGCAATAAATGCCCAGCATATATTGAAAATTCTTTAACACATTTTAAAATCCTACCTGGATCACACTGTTTAGGAGTTTGATGTTCTCACATGTAGAGGTGCCAATCAGATGCTGGGCCACCTTCTGTGTAACCTGCTGGGTCACACCTTGAGTCCCACTATCCAGCTGCAAGAAGAGCTGGATACAGCTCAAAAACCTGAATAACATTTAAAGAAAAGCATTAGTATTGCATACATACCTACAACAATATATTAATTCATTATTTATGCTGTAAATTAAAAAAATAAAAACCCAACACATTCCAAGGATAATGTAATGTCTAACAGAAAGTGATAAATATATTATAATAATATAAACACAAATGATCTTAACTGTTCATTTTTGAGCAGGTAGAACTGGCAGTGGTAGACCAGAGGAATAATGTTTTCCAGTATGTGCACTACAGCTTTGAGATGACGGGACTGAACCAGAGTCTTCAGCAGAGATACTCCGTCACTGCAGAATTTCTCCAAACTGTCAAATGCAAAACATTGAAAATGAATTCATGTTACTAGATTTAGATTTTCATCCTGCTTGGAACATTACTCTTGATGAATCAGACAGTCTATGGCCAGTACACTTCATCTATTAGAATCAAAAGAGTATATTCCTTCCAAACCTGTGCCCGATGGTGGTCATGTCAATAGCCAGAAAACAGCCAATGGGGACACCTGCTTTGACTGCTCTGAACACTGGGTGCATGGTGGGAGAGTCTGTGATCTCAGGCACACTGGGGGCGCTGGAGGAGGGAAGAGGGCACCAGGCACCCTGAGGACTTATTTCATTGACATGGAGCTTTAGCCTAAGAACCAGGTCCCAGGCCCACTGGTTAAAGGAGGATTCTGGAGTCTGGCCGAGCCGCACCACGTTAGCCAGGTAAGACACCTGCAGAGAGTTATCATGCAGAAAATATAAGCTGATAACAGTACAAATGGCACTAAGAAGAAAATGTTCAGTCTTTGAGGAAACTTATTAACTCTTAAGTGGCTGATTAAACTTGTAGCTATTAAATCTGCTGATAAATGGGGGTGAACCACTGCAAACTAGACCTTTTACACAGATTAATATGGCCTGTTTTAGCTTAATTCTGCATTAACCCCCTCACACAAAGTCATATCAATGCTGATGAGAATCAAGCCTTATTTCAGTATGAGAAACATACCTGTTTGATGCCTTCTGAGAAGATGCCACCATATGGTTTGTCTGTGAGATATTTTTGATATGCCTCAATCACCAAAAGTGCGACTTCACTGTGTAAAGATGCTGGTAGAATGAGGCAACCATTCTGTTGGTGAGAGAGAAAGTTATAGGTCTTATTGTGAATCTATACAACACTTAAAAAAAGGCTAAATTAATGGTCAGATTAACCACATGAGGAATTAGTTTGTATCAGGCCTATTAACGACTATTCAGGGAATACCAAGATTTAGTGCAAAAGTGCACTATCCATGGACACATCTGTTAGATAATAAATCAGTGCTTAGACTCACAGGCTGAAATCCCCAGTTGAGGCCCTCTAGTATGATGCAGGCTAATCTGTTCTCCACAGCAGTGAGACTGAAGTTCAACAGCCAATCTCGGATCAACCCCACCTCAGCTCGAGCAGGCGTCCACAAGTGCAGGGGCAACTCCTTGAACAGGTACAGTGACACCTGAAGAGATCAAAGACATTTTTGTGTGAGTAAACCATTGAACAGACAATACAAAAAAGTGGCTTTAGAAGTCAATATATTGTTTGTTTTATTTCCCTATCATTGAACAGAAGCCCATCATCGGCCTATAGTTCATAGAAATCTTACTTACAATTGAATTTCTGCATCTTGTGACATGACTGACACAATTTTAACAAGATCAAGAAGTCCAAATTTTAAAAATGTATTCTGAGACCCTGCATTCCATTCTGCTTCACCTACAACAGCTGCACTGAATGCATGTTCTTATGTCTTTGAAGGACTGATTGATGCTGTGGTTCACTCACCATGCCCACTTTCTCTATGGTCTCTCTCAGTCTCTCCAACAGCACAGAGATGATGTGAGGGTGGGCAGTCGCTATAGCTGCAAGCAACTCCCGCCCAACTTTAGAAAAGATCTCACGGGTGGTGATACTAACATAGGACACCTTAAAGGAAAGAGTAATCAAACATTTATTGCATTTAAAACATCTGGATGATGTTATGATTAGATGATGGATTCATCATAAAAGTCTTCAGTAAAAGTTCAGGAAAAAAGTCGAATCACCTCGTAAATCTCTAACACTATGTTCCTGACAAATTCAGGGTCTACGTCAGTACGTCTGGGCTGGGCCATATGTGCAAACGTTGTCAACAGACAGATTCCGTCGGAGCTGTTTATCTCTGATAGCCAGTGCTGAAACTTCTCCTGATGGCTTGGTTCTGGACATACATAAACACACGCTAAACCAGTGTTCCTCAACCAGGGGACTGGAACCCACTAGGGGCCTCAGCACACTTCCAAATGGGGTCTCAAGATGACTTAAAATAATTTAAAATAAACTAAAGGAGCTACAAATCAAGAAGTAAGCTGGCATATTTTAATTTATTCAAATAAAAACTACTATTTTTTATGTAAAGCCATGGTCATGGTCTTGGAAAAACTGTAAATCACAAATGACTTGAAAAGTCAATGTAAATTCATTGGTAATAAAGCATAAACCCTGAAGAGCATTGCTATCTAATCATAAAGGTTGAGAACCAGTGCTCTAAACCATTCTTTTGTGTGTTCACCAGCATCAGATGTGCTTGGTGTCTCACCTCTGAGCCCTTGGATACAGTCCTCAGCACTCAGGCTACAGCTTAGCTTCTCCAGACCGTCCATCTCTGCACACTGCATAATGTAGAAGATCTTCCACAGCATGGAGCTGGATAACGTGCCATATGGCATCTCAGACATGAACAGCCATATGCCCAGTCTGTGAACCAATAAAGGGTTAGACACTGCTTCAGAAAGCTTTTTATTGCTTTAGTTGAAATATGTTATTGACAGCAAATGTAGAGAGGAGACAGAAAAAAATATGGCGAGAGAGAGGAGGAATGGGATCAGGGCACACTGTAGGCCAGATGTGAACCTATTTCTCCCTTATAAGCACCAAAGCTTAATGTCCGGAGCATGCGCACTAATAGTTAGGTTCCAGCTCTGGAATTACTGTATACCTCTTGGCCTTGAGCACATGAAGCACTGCTCTCAGGAAGAGATGGTCAAACTCCACCTGCAGCTTCTCCGTTGAAAATGACTGTTCCTGCATTGTCGTCCTGCTCACACCAGTCAGGCTGACGTACTGCGCCCAGTGGTCACTAACATAACAGAGCGTCATCCTAGAATAAGAGGAGAGAAATTATTGGTCAGTTAAATATGACTAAAAACCTACTTAATAGCTTCTAATAATGCAAAAATCATAATAACATCTGTAGTTTGTCAGGATTGCTTAAGATGGAAATTTTATACTATGAAAAAGACTTAAATTAATAAAGCTTACAAACCTGATCATGTAACCAATTCTCTTCACAAATTGGCGATAGCGTGCTCTGTTGTAAGTCTGCAAGCCGACAGCAAGCAGTTCAATCAATGAAGAAGCAAATGCAAATATCTTCATCATCTTTTGACTGGTGGTGGCTTGAGGCTGATAGTCGCCTATTGGCAAGAGTGACAGGGGACAGTCTCAGTCTTAGGGGAAATGCATGCCATAAGCTTTTTTTCCATGTCAGATGCCCATTCACTTTCTTATATAGATAAAAATGGCCAGTACATTTTTCAATATTTTTTCATTTGCATTCTATGGAAAACGTCACATGAGGGTGAGTAAATGATGACAGAACTTACTTTTCTGGGCAAACTATCCCTTACATAACAAGTGAATACTGACCAGTAAATAAGGAGAACCAGATGTACACTGAACATTGTATGGCTGTCCCAGCTCATTTATGGGGCATAATGACAGTCTCACCTTTAGAGCAGATACCCAGTAAGTGTCTGAAGAGCTCATCAAAGGGAAATTGAGAGAACAGAGAAACCAGATCATCTTCAGACAGCAGCATCCAGCTTGTTTCTGGGTCTTCATCCTGAGAAAGTTCACAAGAGTGTTACAGTAGGCATTCACATGGGAGTATGGTGTACAGTCATAACAACCACAACAAAAGCTTTGTTGGTGGTTACATAAGAGACACGAAATATTAACACTTTCGGTCTGCTGACAGAAGTCATAAGTCAAACCTAACAGGTAACAATGCCTTAAAACAGCAGGCTGTAAAGTCTAATCAGAGGTGAACGCAATAATATAACTGATTTCTGCATTGAGGTCTGAAGCCATTAGCAAAAAAATAAAAATGCTTCTGTTTTTATTTTCATAATTTAATCTGAATCAGCATAACAATTTGAGTTAAGACAATCTCTTATAAAGCATTGACAGGGGCTGAGCAGCAACGTCAGTTTCATGATGAACCCTCACCTCCTCTCCACCCTCATCCACTAGAGTCCAGTTACCAGATACAGGCCCTGTGAGACTGTTGCTGCCCTTCGCGTCACTGGGCTTCATGTGTCCCAGGAAGTCTGCACGGTGCCTGCACGTCACACACACAACTCCATATTAAATGAAAGCCAAAATGTCATTGTCTCCAGTTCATTATTTTAGTATTAGCTATTTTAAACCAAAGTAATAGCTTTTTGAGGTAGACTCAATGAATAAACACTAATTCAGACGATATTAAAAGACAAAATTCAATTAATCATGAGCTCAGTTTCCTGTAAAGTTAATCGTTACCTTGCTGGAGACATGAGGATAGCCAGGGCCTGCATGAAATGATACACTCCAGATGGGTTTTCCAATACTTTGATCTATGGAAGGAAAGCAGATTCAATGACTATTAAAAGACAAGCAGATATTTGAGATTTTTACACATATTTTGAAATTCCCCTATTAATATTTACTATGTGTCATTATTTCAGCTCATGTTTGTCACACATCAAGGCTCTGCTTCAGTACCTGTAGGAATGGCACAGCCCATTTCCCCACACCTGCCGGGCAGCAGAGCAGGTGATTTAGGATAAACAGATGATCTCCTGTAGAACCAACCTGATGCAGCACAGAGACCTGGATGGAGAAAAGCAGATCTTTTAAACTAGATCCTTTTATCTCTATAGTAATGTAAGGGTATTAATATTGCAAGCTTAGCTTGCATTAAAGTACACTATATTGCCAAAAGTATTGGGTCACCCCCTTCTAATGAACAGGTTTGACTACTTTAGTAATTTCCATGAGTACAAATCTTAATGTTTAAGCATATAATGATATTCTAGGGAGTTGTGTGCTTCTAATTTTAAAGCAACAGTTTGGACAGGACCCTTTTCTATTCTAACATGACAATGCCTCTGTGTATAAGGCAAGGTTCAAAAAGAAATGATTGATTGAGTCAGTGTGGAAGAACTTGACTGGTCTGCAGAAAGCAAAGTCCTAATCCAAACTGAACACCTCTGGTGTGAGTTTAAATGCACACCTTGAGCCAAAAACTCTTTACCAAACACCAATGACTTGTACATACACTATATGGACAAACGTAATGGGACACACCCTTCTTTAGAAGAGAAAAAGGCACTTCCAAAACTGTGGCAACAAAGATGGAAACATAATGCATATATGTAAAAATTGTATTTTCATCTCTGTTGCAACAGTTTTGGAAGTGTCTAAAATGACTGTACACATATGTACAAGTCATTGGTGTTTGGTGATGAGTTTTTGGCTCAAGGTCTGCATTTAAAGTCACACCAGAGGTGTTCAGCTTGGATTAGGACTTGGCTTTCTGCAGACCAGTCAAGTTCTTCCACACTGACTAAATCAATCATTTCTTTTTGAACCTTGCCTTATACACAGAGGCATTGTCATGTTAGAATAGAAAAGGGTCCTGTCCAAACTGTTGCTTTAAAATTAGAAGCACACAATTCCCTAGAATATCATTATATGCTTAAACATTAAACATTATTTGTACTCATGGAAATTACTAAAGTAGTCAAACCTGTTCATTAGAAGGGGGTGACCCAATACTTTGGCAATATAGTGTACATCAGAATAAAATATTTACAATATTTCCAAATTATTTATAGCTACTAATATTTTAAATAAATTAAATATTACAAATACACTGTTGTTCTAAAGTACATTTTTTAATTTGTTTTTGAAAGTTTCTTATGCTTAACCATTTTGATGGAAAACACTACTATTGTGAAATATTATGATTTTAAAATAACTGTTTTCTATTTTAATATATAAAATAATTAAATAATAATTGATCTTATATTATCTTAACACTGGGGGTCTTTACCAGCCTCTGAAGCCACAGATGTATGTCAGCCTGAAACTGAGAATCATCAAGGACCCTTCGGGTGAAGATGAACAGCACACTGATGCTCTCCTTCAGCGGTTGCAAAGAAGAGGGCTGAGACTTTGGACTCACTGACAAGTTCAATACAAAACAAACCACATACAAATCAATAGACACTTAGACAGCATGACATTCAAAATCACACAACAGAATTACTTTCAGCAGCAATCCTATCCTTTTTCAATGATCAGTATGCTCAGACAAAATAACACAAAAGTAATACAGTTGTCATGTTTGGATAAAAGTGTCTGCTGAATACACAAACACAGAACAAGCTAAATCTAATGAGCACTGAATTTGATATGCCTCATTTAATTTACCTCAAAATTAAAAATTTTACATTTGCCAGAGTTTGGTGTATTTCTGACAGTCATTGTACTCATTAGCAACAGTGTAAACTAACCAATTATTTGTGTTTCATGTACAGTCTAGACTTATCAGTGTGAACTTGCCTGTGCTTGTATCTTGCACAGCCACACTCTTGGTGGTGGGGTTACTACTGAGCAAGCGGTAGAGATAAGACTCCACTTGTAGACGGGACAGGATGGAGGTGTATAAGTGCAGGGCCACTGTCTGATGGAGAATTTCTGCTTTTGCAGAAAACAGATGCTTCAGCTCAGCTAATGCAGCCTCGTTCAGTGTCACCTGCTGATAGCAGTGGTAGCCAAACACCTTGCTCTGGTCTGCACATACACCCTGTAAAGCAAACAGGTGTGTTTGTGATGAATAAAATAGACCAATGCAATGCATTTTTATGGTAAAGGCATGGTGTGACTTAAAGGGGTCATGAACTGAGAAATCAAAATTCCCTTGATCTTTTGACATATAAGAGGTCATTGTACTATAAAGTTAGTATAAGTTTCAGAACTCAAAATGTTCTTGCTAGTCTAAAAGCAGCTTATATTGAAGCCAATTTGCCAAAACGACAGGTTGTGGAATGTGCCACTTTATGACGTAATAGTGCGGCTAAACAAGAAGATCAACGCCTGTTTCTACAGCACTGCCTGTTTAGCCCTGAACACCGATTTGTATGTATAGTAGGTAAATAAGAGTGGCAAACGCAGGTCTACGCAGAAACCAAATGATAAAGATGGCTCCAAAGACAGCGAGACGCAGTGCAGTGCCAAGTTGTGGAAAAACACAGTCTTTGCATTGCCTTCCTTCTGATCGCAGCATTAGGAAAGAGTGGATGAAATTTATTTTTAATGAAGTTCCAGACTGTATCAGTAAGAACTTGGTCCTTTATTCACTTAATTTTACTGTGGATTAATTTACAAAAGGCCCAATTCGACACAGGATTTTCAAAAAGATTGAAACTAAAAGACAATGCCGTGCCAACTATATTGGATCTGACAGTAATGTCGCAGTAAAGTGTGAGTAACTTTTTATTACGTGGTCACTATTGCTTTGTTTGCTATTATTTATAGTATTTATGCGTTTTTAACCTAAATCACATCAACATCCATCTGTGAAGGATGTAGGCTGCCAAACATACACAACTGTTAGCCAATCATACCAGTGGACATTTGCTTCCGAGTCTACCATCCACCACGCCTATTCAAACAGAGCGTTTCAATGAGGGGGGTTAAAACAGGACAGAAAAATAGCCTATTATTTCTAAATTATGTTTTTTGATGTAAAAATCTTGATAACATTATTAGTGGACCTCAGAGAACAATACAAAATAATAAAAAAGGCAGTTCATGACCCCTTTAAACAAACAGCTGGTTTTACAGTTTTGACAAGGATGTAGTATAAAACTTTATTAGACTAGAGATCACGCTACTGAAAGTCAGCAAAAATACATACAGCTGATCAGGTTTGTGCATCATTCATCAGTTCCTGAAATTTTATTGCATGAGAATTGAGGTAGCAAACAGGATGCAGAATCACAAATCAAATTTGAACAAGTATAATTCAAATAAATTGATAATCATTTGCTTTAACTACTGAAGAGAGGCAAAGAAGCTTTTTTAGACATTTTTTTTTAAGAATGTCTTGACATTTTACAGTTTATAGGCTTTGATAGAACTATATTTAGATAGAATGACAGGCAGATTGACAAAGTGAGATAGATAGATAGATAGTCTTGACATTTTAATAGAAAAATAGATAGAAGTATAGAAATAAAACAATAGATAGAATGATACAAAGACAGACAGATAGATAGAAAGCAAGGGTAACAGATAAAAGACAGATAAAAGCACAGATTAAAAAGCATAACAGACAGAGGCAAATAGACAAAAAAATAACAGAAAGACAGATACACAAATATGACAAACCTGTAATGAAAGCCTTTCATCCTTGAAGCTCCACAGGCGATTCTGCACATTTTTGCAGTCTGAATTAGCAGCCTGCAGTTCAGTCTGGGCCTGTGTCAGCTGCTTACGGCACCTCCAGTAGCTCAGCAGCAGCTCGTACAACTCATGTCCTTCTTGGTGGGCCAGACTCTGGAACTCCGCTTCATGAATCTCCACATTTTCCAACCAGGAACCAGGTTCCCATGTACGTAGCTGCTCGCTAGTGAAGGGCTTCACAGACTGGCAGGTCCTGGGCAGCTCTGGGTAAAGCCTCTCCCTGGGTCTCTCCACTTCAGCGACCTCCACAGGGACCAAGCTGGGCGGGGAGGATTCCTGGTTAGCCAGACGAAGAACAGCTGGAGCTACTTGTCCCTCAGAAGCCACTGTCATACAAGAAGCATCTAACAGTCCATAGGTGATAGAGTACGAGTCCTCCGAAAGCTGAGGCTCAGAGCAGGAAGCTGGGATTGATGGATATATAGAAGGGACACTAAATGGCTCATGTTTAGCACTAAGAGGTTTGGGATCACTTTGGTGGGACTGATCAGGTGCCAAAGCTTGGTCCTCCCGAGGTGATGGCGTTTTATGCTCTTTCTCTTCATTGCAAAATGGTTTCTTCACTATGTCAGTCGTATCTGATGAGAGAACTTGGTCTTGATCCTTTTCAGCTTTGTCATTATGGTCTAGTGAGGTCTGAGTGGCAGGTGGCTTCAGATCAGGAGCAGGAGGCACATGAGAAAGGCTAAGGGGGACATCAGTGAACTCAGGAGCTGGCGCTGGCTCATTAACTGCTGTTGAAGGTCCTGAAGGCTGTCTAACATTCTCTGCCTGTCTCTCCTTTTTGACCTGTTAATGAAGCACAAATTTATTTAGAATTATGAGAAATTTGCATCTTTACTAAAAATAAGATCCAAACTCTCAAAATTTAAAATGTAAGAGAAGAACATGGGTGAGTTTTACCTGTGGCTTCCCACTGGATTTGGACTTTGACTTTTTGGGTCTCACAGCCTCCATCTCCACACAGGTATCCACATTACTGTTATAAAATTACTCCATTCCTTTAGATCCACACAGAACCCACAAGTCATGAAGCTTTAAAGGACAGATGCCAATTAAAGAGACAATTTCTGCTGTGAAACAAAATTAGATGCTCTGCAGAATGACAGTCTCAGTTACTTTTCACTCCTATATGGAAAGAAGATTGACAGCAACTGAGACTGTCATTACTCAACATTCAGCAACATCCCTTTTTGTGTTTTACTTAAGAAAAATATAGAAACAGACAGATACATAGATAGACAGATAGATAGATAGATAGACAGACAGACAGATAGCCACATGGGTTTGTAACAACTTGGGGATGAGTAAATTATCACATAAAACAATAACATTCATATGGGAACAGAAAACAAAACCATAAATGTAAAACACACAGCGGAAATTCTAGAGGTAGGAGTTTCCACCATCCATATCAGCATGTAAACAACAGAAGTCAACTGACAGCAACAAAACATTGAAGAGCCCGAACAGTAGTTCATATCCAGCTGTTTTAACTCCATTTCTATTCTTAACAGTGAATAAAGGAGTTATTTCCATGAAGGAAGCTGCTATTTCTAGTAAAAATTAAACCGACATAGCTACATCATAAGAGTGCAGGGAGGAGCGGATCAACCCACATAACCCCTGCTAACATTGGTGATTCACTCTCCAACACACAACAAAATCCTCTCAGAATCCTCCCGTGTGAAAGGAAGATTAGTATAACTCACCTAAATGATATTACGTGATATTAGTCTTCTAAACAGCAGCTGTCAGTCAGTCAGAAAGCTTTAGCGGAGCTGTCAGTTCTTGAAGGGTTTGTTTTGTTGCTGGACGCTATCGCAATACAGGTCACGTGTCCCTCCACCCTTCAATGGCGAGCAGGGAGGGACAAAACGCGAAGACATTGAGGCGCTGTAAACCTTGATACATTTTACAGTGCTACTCGAAAATTTGTAATTTTAACTAGTTACTTAAAAAATTAAAAAAAAAAAAACCGTTTCATTAAAAATGCCAGATTCTGAAAACTTCAACATTTTGGAGGAAATCTTTTTGTGGTTTAATATTTAATAAAATGTAACATTCATAATAACAATATATGCTGGCTTGCAAGGGTCTAATAAATTGATGTGTGTATATATTAAAGAGGAGATATAATCTAGTGATGGTCTGTAGTATATGGAGGCAGTTGAGAGTGCTGAGTCATGTACATCTTCACGTGATTAGTAAAAAAAAAGAAAAAAAAAGAAATGAAAAAACCAGTCCTGCATACCCTACTGTGCAAAAGTCTTAAGCCATAAGTATTTTCACCAAAAAACAGAATGGTTTTAAGCCAGTTATTTCTATCTTTTGCTGTAGCGTGTCAGTAGGAAACATCAGTTTATATTTCCAAATATTCCTTTGCCATTAATTGTAATAAATTAGTGAGATTTTTGTATGCACAAGGAGTCTGACAACAGCCAGTGCTCCACCCAGAAATCTGATCTCACCAACATCCAGTCCGTCTGGGATGGCATGAAAACAGAAAAACCCGGGACAGACTAAACCCAGATAAACTGTGGCATTTTCTGTAAGATGCTTGAAGAAACCTACCTGCAAAGAATGGTCACACCAAATGTTGATTTGATTTAGTTAGTAGAAGTTAATTGATAAGTAAAATCTGTTTATGTTTTTGAATGCATCCTCACTTTACAGCATTTTTACACAAGTGCCTAAAACTTTTCACAGTACTGTAGCTTTGCAGGTAGAATTCTTCAATCGTCCTGAAGACATTGCCACAGTTCTTCTGGATTTAGTCTGTCTCAGTTTGTTCTGTTTCTTCATGTCACTCCAGACAGACTGGATGATGATCAGATCTCTGTGTGGAGCACTGGCTGTTGTCAGACTCCTTGTGCAAACACTGAATTATTACAATTAATGGCAAAAGTAATGTTAGGAAATGTAAACTGATATTTCCTACTGACACACTACAGCAAAAGATAGAAATAACTGGCTTAAATCATTTTGTTTTCTGTCAAAATACAAATGGTCTAAGACTCACACACAATAATGTACATGCAATGCATAACATGTAATTGACTACAATTCTTTATTATTTGAAATAAAACCAGGTCAAACCTCTGTGTAGTATATTTTAACCATAAATAAGGCTAAAGACAACTCATCTTACAGGATTAAGGTTTTTTTTATATTAATTTCATAGATACAGAAGCAACATTGAAAAATGTTAGAAGTCCTGAAGTCTCATCATCAAAAGATTTCAGGACCATGCTCAGCCCCAGAAATAAGCCGTCTCCAAACTGCTCTTGATGTTGTCCTGATTTTCTCTCCTCTCCTCGGTCACCAGGTTGGCTTCACCCTTTTGTCGACGTCTTCTCTGAGCAGCCTTCTGCTGTTTCGTGAGCTGTCTCTTCACTTTCTGCCTGATGACCTCCTGCATTGGGGGGGGGGGGGGGGGGGGGGGGGGGGGGTGCATGCAACTTTTAATACAACAACATAAATCTCAAAACTTGCATCATAAAAGCAAAGTTACACTTATTTTTTCCTACTTACATATGCAAACCAAAAAGATTCACTTTATTATGCTTTTGTGACTGCAGGGGTAAACTTTTAAACCTAGAATTAATATATTTGAGGGTTGTACTCACTGGTGGTATGGTAGAACAACTGCCAACACTTCCAATGCTCATCTCACTGGTTGTTCTCCTCCTGTGCTCATTCTCAAGGCTCACTTGGTCTCTGTGGGATCACATGCATCACATCATTAAATGTAATAAAAGTTTTATTTGAAGGAACACTTTGCGGAAAAATTAAGTTTTCTGTTATCATTTACTCACCATCTTGTCATTTCAAACACTTCACGCTTTTGTTCATCAGAACACAATATTTAAATATTTCTACACATTAATTTTCTAAAATATTCTCTCATGCTTTTTGTCCATCCGTTGAAAGTCCACACAACCTAAATTTTCAAGCTTCAAATGTGCCAAGACAGTGTAAATGTCATCCATATGAATCAAGCAACTTAATCTTTTGAAGAATACGCAGTCGTTTTAAATGGACAACTTTAATTTAGGCTTTTGCTCACATTTAAACATTGATAAATGCACAATGATCAAAGCACATCAAATATGGTAAACAAAAGCTCAAACGTACTTGCTTGATGTGCAGGAACAAACCTCACTGGGCGAGTAAATGATGACAATTTTCATTTTTGGGTGGACTATTCCTTTTAGGAATTATGAGTGGTAGCTTTATAGCAGATTGAAAGGGTTATGCATGTGCAAGCAAGTTACAATATTAGAAATGAGTCACATCATATCAAATGACGTTAAAACGATTCCTTACCTGAAAGGCCTAAACTCTTTGTTGGATGCAGACAGGTCAACCAAATCAGGACACACATCCTCTACCTCATTCATCTCTTCCCTCTCCAAGTCTTTGGTAATGTCAGAAACAATTTCTTCCTGAATGTCCTCTGAGGGGATCTCCTTTAAACATTGAGCTCTCTCACACTCCTCTGTCTCGTTCTCTTCTGTTGGAGTCTCCTTACTAAATTTTAGCCCTTCCAGCTCAAGCATGGCTTGTTTATACTCCTCTATGCTGATAACGTCCTCTAAGGCGGCCTGATGTGTATCATCAGCAGACTCTGAGATGTCATCATCTTCATCTCCACTGAGTCCCTCATCCTCTGGACCTTCAGGGTGGAGTAAACGGTCATCCTGCTGCAGCTCCTTGGTGTAGCCACTAGCTGAGATCTCCACATCGAGCGAGCAGGCTTTTCTGTATAGAGGAATATGTCACTTAGTTAAGTCTAGACCATCTAAAGTCTGACTACAAAAAAGCAAGCTTTTAGAAAATTACCTGATGTCTTTGAATGTTGGATAGAGTTCGCTTTCATAGTTGTATCTTTTTAAGAAATAATCTCGAACACACTTGACATCTCGATCAAAGTACCTTTTGCGAAACAATTAAAAACTTAATTTTAATGGCAATGCTTATTATTGAATAATTATCTTTATCAGTTTGGTATCAGGTTGGACAGTCACCATTCTGCATTTAAATGTGAGGTGGAGACCATCTGAGGGAAGTCAATCATTGTGACGTGGTCGTTGTCATCAAGCATGAGGTTAAATTCATTGAAGTCACCATGGATCAGGCCATGATTGGCAAGTTTGACTATTAGCTCCATGATTTCACTGTACAATGCAGCAGGGTCTTGAATTTCTCGAATCTGACACCTGTGTGAAAAATACAGCAACATTCAATGCAACTAGTTGTGTTTAAAAAAAATAAATAAATAAAATAAAAACCACACTAAAGTGGTATTTCCATGTCCTTTCTATTAAAGAGTTGTACAAGACAGATTAATACAGCACACCACTGCACAGACTGGCAGCTGTCAATGACCTTTCTATACAAGTAAATATTTAATGCAAGAAAATAAAGCAGTGTGTGAAAGTCCGCAGGTAAACTCACAGTGGGTAACCATTAATGAGCTCCATAACCACTGCATGTCTGTTGTAGTCTACTGGCTTTGGAACAGGAAACCCTCGATCATATAATGCCTGTAGAAAAACAAGGACTCTTAAAATAAATCCAGACAGACATTAGTCTGCGTAAGAACTAGCTGTTTTTTGGTTTCATAGTCTTAAGAATATCTCATTAATATACAGTAATTTACAGTCAAATTATTTCAAAAGAGAAGATTTGTATCTAGCACAATGTAGCAGACAGGTCACATGACCTGTCAGTGGCAGCTCCTGCCAGCCAGTTGAAGATCGAACCCCTACTGTTGAAAGGTCAACAGGCAATTATAAAATTGTTTGGGCATGACACACAAATAGACTAAAACACCTCAAAATGCTTAGAATCAATTAATTATGGGATACAATGGGGAAGTTTAAATATCAGTAGTTATTTATTTTTATTGCCGTGTCAGCATCTAAGGCTATCTTCATGGCAAAAACTGAGTTGCGGAACTTTAAATAAAAGCATTTACTATATCAGTGATTTTTAAACAAAGGGCCAGAGCCCACTAGGGGGCCTCAGCAAACTTCTATGGGGTCCAATAAGTCTTAAATTACATATACGTATATTACAAAGCTAAAACACTAAAAATAAATATGTACAACATTAAGCTGACATTATATTTATGAGTTTATTTATTTGTATTACCCAAATGTACCAGAGTTACATATAAGCTTGGATATGAGGGCAAAGGGGGTGTTCTGACAATCTGTGCTACCCGCTCAGATTGTGCTACCTCCAATTAAAAAGATAGGTAGCACATATCGATAGCGAAAAATGCTACCTATCAGATTGTGCTACCAACATCTTATTCATGTGGTTTGAGGCTTTTTTTTTTTTTTAAATGTCTATACCTACCCCAAACCTACCAGTACACACCTACCCTTACCCTTAAAAGAATGCAAATATATTATTGGTAGCACAATCTGATAGGTAGCATATTTCATCGGTACAGGGGCCTTTAAGCCCAAAAGATTAATATCCACTTTGCTATATGAATAAATGTAATGTACTGACAAAAATGTATTTTTAGATTATAAGCATGAATTCAATAATAAATTTGATTATTTTAATACTTTAAACAAATAAACTCAAAATCCGCACTTTGACACTAGCTTGTCCCAAAAACAACAACAGAAGTGTCTCTCTGTTCATAGAGCACAGAAAATATCCTCTTGGAATATTTGGATATATTACCTTCATGTACGCAAACTCTTTCATGGCAGAGAGCCGGGACAGGTACAGCCATGACATCTTGTTTCTGTGCTTGTGGTAATCTCTCTTGTTCTTCAAGTTCCTGAAGGATGTCCTACCCAGTCGGTGAAGTTTCAGAGCAAACTGCTCCCCCTCAGCATTTGCAACAATGTAAATATCTGAAATATGAAAAAGGTTTATTGTTCTGGAAAAAAAAAAATCTCCCTTAAGATAAGTGAAAATATTTGAGGGGAAAATGATTCATTAAAGGGTCATGAAACCCCCGTTTCAGCACTGGTCTTTCACACCTTTAGATCTGAAAAAGACTCCAGAAATGGGCGTGTAAAACTGTGGAAAAGTGGGAGTGTAGAGGGTGGGAAGAGGGGAGAAAACAACCAATAAAACACAGACCTACAACACACTCATTATACAGACAGATGAATAGTAAAACATTTAAAACAGAAAGAATAAAGGCATCGTTAGTTTTTGTTTACTCTTCTTTGGATTTTCGGTCTATATCATTATTTGCTGATCAGATGTAGCGCTGTATCAGCGCCCTTGTTCGTGCATATTTCATTTGAAGAAGACATGATATGTGCGCGAACACGGTGCTGGTTCATTCTCATGAATAATACTGATGACGTAGACGCGTACTCATTAGCCACGGCAGCCAATCACCACTCCGGATTAACGCATATACGTCACTTTTCTTTTTGAACCGGAAAAAACGAAATTGCTCCAAAAAATGAAAAAAAAATAATAATAACAAAATAAAAATAAATAAATAAATAACCACTTTTCCTTAATAATAGACATAATGAGTGCTATTGTTGTTTTCACTGATGTGCAACATGTTCATATATATTAACATCTCAAAAAATGTGTTGTAGGGTTTCACGACCCTTTAAACATGTGCCAGACTTCTTAATGTGAACAAATAAATTCTAATCAGAAATGACTCAGACCTGACTCTTTGCCGACTCCCATCTGGTTTCCAACTGACAGAATAACATCCCTGGATGAAAGTGTCTTCAGCGCCAGGTAATCATAGCCACCGTAATTCAGTCGATACCCCTGCACAGCTACAGAAAGAAAACGCGGTCAAATCTGCACTCATTCACAAAAACATCACGGAATGAAACTGAAGACTGACGCATTTACCTCTGCTGCGTTCATAGGTCAGCAGCTTGTGTTTGTCCAGCTCCCGCAGAACCTTGTTGCATCCTCCGTGTTTGAGACTGGCAATAGACGCAATCAGACTTACTGGGACGATCTCGTGGTTCTTCATGCCCATTTCCACCTGTGTATCCCGCAGAATCAGTTATAAAAACAAAACACGACTACAGAATCAGAACTGGAGCTTTTCAATTGGACTGACATCTAATAGGTCAAGTTTCATAAACAGAAGGTAACTTAAACTAACACATGCCATGATACAATTGACAGTTTAATATGCATTCAGTTCAAGTTTAAATCTTTATTCTGAATCAGACACATACGCCTGTGGCTCATATGGTTGTTAAAAATAAAGCTGGAAGAAAAGTTGATGTAAACAGATACCTCTTTAAAATGATACATACCGCTGTGAGGACTCTAAAATCTTCCCTGGACAGATACCTCAAGATAACCACGTTTAATTTGCCCATGATGGCAAACCCGTTGCTTCCTGATTTTCAGGAGATTTCTAATTTTTTGCTAATGTTTTTGTAAAGCGTGATTTGTTCAACCGGCCATTCCTCGTGTTCAAACCGGAAGAGCGCAGGATTCCGAGGTTAAATCCCTGAAGTCGACGGGTTCAGTGCTGCTCCTGGCGGCCTGGAGTGGAAGTGTCTTCTGCTGCTCTTATATCATAACCACAAAAATGAGCAACTCAACATTTAAAGTGTCTTCATTGTTGTCAAGTGAAGTAACAAAATGACACAGTCACAAAAAAACACAGTCAAGACGTGTGAAGTTTTTAAAACTTTTTTTAATGTTTTAATTTTTTTAAACTCATTTATATTATCTACAAAGTAAAAGTTATTTTAACTTAAAAGCTTTATAATGGTCAAGTCTAATGGGGTTTTGCCATCAGATTAAATTAATAAATAATTTATCTGCTTTTTTTGCCGAACATCTTCATTAATGGAAGTTTCTTGTGTTTAGTTTGGTTAGAACCATTTCACTTTGTTGGTGTTGATTTACCCCAAGGTCTTGAGCACAGCTATAGCAGCAGCATTTAACAGTAATGTTAATACTGTCAATATACGGAAGAATTATCTTTAACTTAGAAGGTGCAGACGAAATGTTCCAGTTATTTATGCACAGTTTCCTCACTCATCTGGGCTGCTTTGTTATTGTTAGGACCCACTGCAAGAGTTGTAGTGTCACTGAAACGTGAAAAATGATTCCTCGTTAAAACTCTTGTCTTTCTTTTGTTTTGTTTTAAAAAAAAAAAAAAAAAAGCCAGAGTTCACCACATCTTTGCGTTTCTTAATCACTGGTGGTGGATAGCAGTAGAGCAGCATGATTGAGGTTCTCGTGGCCATTTAGGGGAGTTTAGAGACAGGTAAAGTCTGGTTGGCCAGTAAGTGGAGGGTGGGGCCAGATAGCTCTGCGAAGATCAGGAGCCACTCAAATCAACTTCTGTTCTCTGATCTTCATCCTCTACAGCTGCTGCTGATGGTGACCTTGCACTGAACAAAAACACAAAGATTTATATTATACACTCCATAATGTATATATAGAGAGAAAACACATTTACGATTAATATGTAACAAACATTACAGGCAAAACAGAACTGGCCAATCACCATATTTTCATACAAAAAAAGACAAAAAAAAATAAATAAAAAAAAAGTTAGTTTTGAGCTTTTATGGAAGTACACAAGCCTCTAAGAATCACTTGTTAAAAGTCATTAAATTCAAAAGGGAGGAGGAGTTTTACTCCCCAACAGAGGAATATGTGAGATACAGGCAACTACTACAAACTCAATATCCTGGAGGGAGTTTAGATGGAAGAATTTATTAAAAAAATATCCCTTCTAAATTATCAGCACTGGAAACAGGAACACAGTTGGCTTTTGTTGGAGGCAATGTGGAATCTTAATGGCTGATAATTTCCATATTTTTACCCAAACATTAGACCTTATTGGCAAGAGGTGGTGGTGAAATTGAAAGATAATGGGAGAGGAGTTTGATTATTACTTCATAACATTATACCTAGGGAAAACACCAAAAACAGTTTTTGACAAGGATAATACACTTTCACCATGTAGTTGGAAAGCCATAACTCATAAATAGTTGCAAGATGACCCTCCAATAAGAGAGCAGCAACTAGTGATTGTAAATTAAATATACTGTATGGAGAGGCATTTATTTTTAAGGCTTAATTTAGAGAATTTTACAAGTATTGAGAAAAATGGATTGTGTGTATAGTGTAGATTTTTTTTTTATTTAAACTTTCAATTTACTTCTCTTCCCCTGACAATTTACCTCATGAACAATTAATTCTCCTCACTGTGCAATAAAACTATTGAATTTATTTAATATACTTTTTCTTATTCCTACCTCTTCTTATTCTATTTCCTGTTAATTCTATTTGTATATAGCACATTTGTACATACACATATACATACATATATATTTGCATATTATATTCACACATATATGTATCTTATCTTTATTTTACCATCTGTGTTTTGCTGATGTCTCTCTGCACCAGAAGCTCTTATGTCACAGAGACTATTTCCTTATGTGTGTAAACATACTTGGCAATAAATCTCTTTCTGATTCTGATATGTGTTGAGTTGATCTGAGACAGGCCCTTACCAGGGGTGAGAGTGTAGGAGTAGTGTGTGGCTGAGGACACAGGGATGGGGTTGAGAGTACCCTGGGGCAGCGCAGGCTGGGGGCCAGCAGGACCCTGTGTGGCCATCAGCATCATAGTAGGGGGGTGGGAAGGAGTGCCATGATGTGGAGGCACCATCCCTGACTGCATGTGGGCCTTTAGAGACAGAGTGAATTAATATTTTTAAGTATTTCTTAGCATTTCTATAATCCTGGTGTCTAACTCGCGAACACTAACCTGCTGCACATGAGCCATATGGTTAGGGTTATACCCATGCTGCATCTGCTGGGGGTGGATGTAGACAGCCTGCTGAGCGGAGGGGAAGCTGGCTTGTGGAGACTGAGGGTTGGGGCCGGGGGTCATGGAAGGCGGGGTGTGTGCCAGGGCTGAGTACATCTGCTGCTGTGGTGGGTTTCCCAGATGGATGGCCTGGGCTGCAGCGGCCGCAGCTTGGTGCTGAGGATGCTGAACGGGGCTGGGGGCCGGGTGGCTGCCTCCATGCTGAGAACCCTGCTGCGGCTGTCCTGTCGGGGTGGCAGAGGGCTGAGGGTGCTGCGGATGATGGTGAAGGGTAGAGTTTGGGTGGGGAAACTGCTGAGGAATGGGGGTAGATGACACTGAAACACACAAATACAAGCAGTTATTATATATGGTATCACTGCATTTACTTCAAATAAATCCAATGAATATGAATACTAACAAATAAAAATAAACACAAACGACAGAAAGGTCTACTTTTTAGAATGAGTTTTGTAAATGACATTGAAACTTTTAGATATAAAATCATAATTTATTATATTACAACTATAATTAAAAATATAATAAAAAGAAAACGCGTAACAGAATCATCAACTGAAAAATTAGGTGCTATTTTGTTGGGTCATTAATGTGTGACTCATTACAAACACCAACATTAACTTCTGTAGCATCGAGCTATTCAGAGGCAATAAAAAGTGATTGTAAATTTAGCACAGATGCACTGTATGATAGTAAAGATTTTAAATGGGCTGGCAAGGTTTAGTCTTTGTGCTGGCGGGAGTTCTTACCATACATAGTATGCGTCTGCTCACCATACTGAGTGGTGGAGGAAGAGACCAGGCTAGGCTGAGCATGTCCAGGAGGGGTGATCATCCTCGCACTGCCCTGAATCACTGGACTGAACATATGCTGGGCCTGAAACACAGGAACCCAAGATTATGTTAATAACTTGAACAAGAGAAGTGAAAGACTTACTTTATAAATATAATCTGTCCAAAATACTTTTTCTTTAAATTTTTTTTTATTTTTATTTCAATTTGCAGAAAATGGACTAAATACATTAAACCCATATGATCAAATTTTTAATGAATGGTAAATGGTGAATGGCAGTTACTTTAAGAGTTAAAAGGAACTGTTTATGTTGTGTTAATTGTTTATGTCCATGTTTCATTGTACATAGCTGCTATTAAAAAACAAAAGGCAAAACATTTGGAAATTAAAGAATTGTTTTCAGGATTAATGGGATAACATTCTTATATTATTGTAAAAATGTTGGTTGTTGTTTTTCCTTGTATAACGGGGAAAAAGCTTTTAAATGATAAAGTATCCAAATAAGCCACAACAATGTTTTAAGCAAAAGAATCAGATTCCTAATGGATGTTATACAAAAAGTTCCATCTGCCGTTTGTTGATACTGGTATCTTTTCAGCATTTCAACACTGTTCTAAGAAAGGGAATATAATGTTCAAATACTAGATAGTTTCTTTCAGCTGAAGACCGCCAGGCACAACATTTCTAAATGCTCACGTTTTATCCAAAATCGTGAATAGGTACTACTTGACTACATACTTCATGACTGTGAAAAAAAAGTACACTGTAGTATGAACGAAATCCAGGCACACTTCATCTGCCACGTTGGCTTTGTCATGTGACCTATGGCATCAGCTGTGTCACTTCAATGCCATTCACAACTCCTCTCCTGTGGACTCCTTTTCCTCATGGTATAGTAAAATGTCCATTGAATGTGCACTTCAGATTCTCAACAGAAGTATTAAGTCATTCAGGAACTACTTGTCTACTGGTTTACACTATGAATTCAGACATACCAATATTGCATACTGTTTTTGTCCACTTTAAAGTAGGGAGGTAAGCATATTTGGATGCAAGGAATTTTTATTTAATAATTCTTTATTAAAATGAGACCTCTAAAGTCAGTGTACCTGTGACTGGTAATGGGGCATCTGTTGTACCAGAGGTTGGCTAGCAAACTGCTGGGGGCTACAAGTGAAGTATTGGGTGGAGTAGGCTGGGCTCTGAGCCACAATGGGCGGCCCAGCAGCTGTAGCAGGATGCATCATTGTAGACGTGCCAGGTGGGTGATGCTGGTCTGGTCTTTGCTGTGGCATGTTTGGTACTGCAATCGGATACAGCAAAAGAAGAGAGAATAAAATGGGCATGATGTCGTTTGAGAGAACCACATGAAAAGAACTTTTCATTTTGCATAGATCTTATTTCCTAACTGCACAGCCCTGCAAATATTATACAAAATCAATACAAAAATCACACAGCATAACTCCCTCACAACGAAAAAGCTCATGACTAGAGCTAAGACAAAATAGCCTTAAGCAACTGTAAAAAAACAAAAAAACAAAAAACAACATGCACTCTGAGAGTGAAGCATTCTCACCTTTACCTGGTCTGTAGGTCTTGGTCTGGCTCATGGTCATATGAGGAACCTGAACATGGTACATGGCTGGAGGCTAAAGGATGAGGAGCAGAACTTGAGATGCAGAACTACATCTACATTCTGAATTTTTCACAGTCTTGAAGAACACTTGCTGAATGCATTTTAAAACTATTGTGTATTATATTCTGTTGATTACCACTGTAATTGAATTGTAGCACTTTTTCTTTTAGCCCACAGTGCTCATGGGAAAAAGCTATTTGTAAACATTTTCAATGTTTGTGGATCAATATGTTCAACTTCATATTCTGTTTCTCAAAGACATGATTTTTAAGATGTGCCAAGAGTGTAACCCAACAAACTTCTGTCCTCTACTGCGAGAATACACACATTAATGCTTCTGACTGACACAAAGCCACACAACTTTCTGGCCTTTTCCTTTTCTGGTCAAGTGTTCATGCAAAGAAAGCTTCAATGCTCTTTAAACAAAAAAAAAGGAAAATGTTAAAACAAAAATTTACTATTTTTAAAGAAAAATGAGAGAGAGAGAAAAAAAAAAGTACTGAGAAATTTTAGATGATAAGGTAAACATATAAAAATTAGTTTATTGACAACAGTATGAAAATATAATAATAATAATAATAAAACTGATCAGCTGCAGTAAGAAATGGACAAACCAACAATTGCTGGTCAGTTATGCAGACAAAAATCATACATATTTTCAGTAGAAAAAAAGAAGCTTAGAATTGCACAAACCTTCCAGATAATGCTTTTCTAATGGAGAGAGAGGAAAGAGGGGAAAAAGACGAAAAAAAAGAACGAGTCTTTAGAGTGATAATCATTTGCTTTTTCAGTATAAGATGCATTTTCTAGAAAATGTGTGAGTGATTAAAGATGAAACAAAAGCTTTTAAAATGATGCTATAAAGGAAAATTAAAGACTAATTGTCGCTTTTTGAGTTTTGCAATTACTGAAAATCATCTTTCCACTCTACACCACAATATATGACAGCAAAGCTTTTATTTTGGTCAGTACAACAATGTAAATTAGCAAATACAATATCAAACATCAGTGAGGTGTAACTTCTCATGCTGATGACCAACCATGAGCTCCTTCCAAAGGTTGATAGCATGCTACCAGTCAAATCATTTTTACATATGTTCTTGACCTTAAGGTCTGCTCACACCAAGTCCACATTTTTGCACAATCCTTTAAAATACACTAGTGCACTCCTATGAATCCTGTTACACAGAATTCAGAATGTGCACCATTTTATTTAAACCAGACTTAGCCTGAACAGGCCTCTACTGGCCCTTCTCACTGAACGAAAGCAGTCACGTGCTGGATATACATGCCGATGAAATGCAGCTGACAAATGAAAATATAGGAGGGATGGCTGAAGTATGAATGCACTCAGGACATCAAGGATCTTGGCACATGAATGAAAATAAGAATAAATGTTTTGGGATAGATGTGGGCTTCCATGCACAGAACGAATGAGATTACACTAACAGAAAGGTTCTTATAAGTGAATCTCACCTGAATGCCAGGACTGACAGGCGTCAGAGGGTACATCTGGAACATGGTCTGGCCATAGACGGCATGGGGCTGCTGCATTACTATGGAAGGGCTGGGCTGACCCTGGGGCCGGGTTTGAGTGGGGGTTGTTGCTGGTTTAGGCTGAGGAAACAGTTAAAATAAAATAAAAGGAAGATAAATATATAAACATGTACATTTCCATACTATATTTGTTTGCCCTCTTCCAGAAAACCTAACGGGAAAACAAAACAACTTGAGACAGAAACCTTAAAGGGACAGTTCACCAAAAAAATTTAAATTCTACCATAATTTCCTCACCCTCAAGTTGTTCCAAACCTGTATGAGTTTCTTTCTTCTGTTGAACATAAAAGCAGATATTCTGAAGAATGTGGGTAACCGAATATTTGCATTGTATGGAAATAAAAATACTATGGGAGTCAATGAGGACCAGCAACCCACATTATCTTCTATGTTCAACAGAAGAAAGAAATTCATACAGGTCTGGAACAATTTGAGGGTGAGAAAATGATGACAATTTTCACTTTTGAGTGAACTATCCTTTTAAGGTACAACATATTTTGTCTCAGAAAAATTATTTTCATTTTTGGGAAAAAATTTGATTTCAGTTCAATAACTGTCACAAAATGAACCACCAATTTACTTACAGGCAAGCAAAAAACCCTTGGGTTGAACTCCTTGGCATTGGGATTGAGAGTAGATTTTCTAACATTCCTAAAAAGTGCATGAAAAAATAAATCAATATTGTTGTATTTGTATAACAACATTACATGACAAGAACATTTCTCAGGGGAATGAACACATTCCTGACAATACAATCTATTACAACTGGTTTTGAGGCACATATCTGGTATGAATCATTTTACTGACAAAGACTCTTTTAAGCAACCATATCTTTTTAAGAAAATTAATTTATCATTTTGACAATGAATTCTGTCAGTGATTCACACAGATAATACTAGAGCTTTTCCATTTTCTTCTGCTGACTCACTCTGCTACAGGGTCATTCTTCTCCTCCTTCTCATCCTTGTCTTTTGCAGCAGCATTGGCCAGAGGCGAGGTGGTTTGAACGCCCTGAGACGTCACATCAGGCCCTCGTTTCTGCTCAGGTACAGCAGAGGAAGGAGAAAGTGAAGGGGTACCAGATTTACTTCCTGATGGGACGACACTCACAGCAGTAGAGGTTTCTTCACTAATGGCAGACTCCATGGGGACTTTGGGTCCTGATGAATCTACTGCACTCTTCTCAGCTGCTTGATCCTTTGGCTTTTCTATGAGGTCCCATGGAGGCTTGGTCACAATGGGCTCAAAAACTGGATCTGGATTTGAGTTAGACTGCAACTACAAATGATGCAGGGCTTCAATGAATGCAAATGCAGTTACGAAACACACATAATGAGAGAGAAATAAAACTTACCCTAAACTCAACACTGAATTTCTTTAAATTATCTATTTGTTTCCTCTGGTCTGGAGCCATGCTGGGAGGTCCTAGGAAGAACAAAATGTGGAAAAAAATTTAAAAGCACATTTATTAAAAACAAATTACATAATTTAATTTTTCAGTTTTGTTGCAGTGGTGTCGCATTATACCATGGTGGCGATAAAAGTGATATTTAAAAAATAAAATACTGATATCATGTTAATACTAATCCAGTGTACATTAGCTACAGTACTACTGTCACACAAAATAATTACGGAGAAATGACAGGCTAAAGCGAGAAACTCCAGTGTTAGACACTGCAGTCTGCAGCAAGTTACGATCAAAAGCAAGCTCTTTTTTGCATGCTTTTGCACAGTTATGGTTACAAACCCTCTCTTCACCTCCCTAAACTTGTATTTTGAGTGGAATTATTGGACAAACAAGAGAAAACAAGTTTATTTCAAACTTATATAGATATAGGAAAAATACCATTATCTAGAATTCAAAGAATGAAAATCAGATATTATGTCAGGCCTGCTTTGATGCATATGCCGTACCTACATTTGTACTGCAGTTTGCGTATGATTTATAAGATGAACTGAAAAAGTCATTTCCTGCTCTATCTATATTTACAGTGTCAGCAATTCTGCAGAACAAAATGAATTCTTAGAAGCAAAATCCCTAATTCACACTGACAATTGGCAATTTCTGCTTTCTTGCTTTTTGTCAACACAGCAAAATAAAAAAAAATAAAAAATAGCATGACATCTCACAGGTACACACCCTTTCCGATGGATCGAGCAATGCTTGCAGAACCTTCAGTAGGTTTCACATTCTCCTTGTTGGCATTGGGAGAGTTTTGTCTTGTCTCTAGTATTCTTGATTCTTTGGCTATTTAAAGAAAATAAATGAAAAACAGGTCTGTTGTGAGATCTGGTACAGAGGAAATTACTAACACGAATTATTAAACGGGCCTTAAAATGGCACATATTGTGTAAGGGACATCCTAACCCTCTTCTATTGGAGATGCTTCCAGGTTGGTGGCAGGATTGGCTGCTGTGGGTGACGTCGCTGTTGTGGAAGCTGTCGCAGAGTCTACTGGCACTGTACCAGCCTGAGGGGAAGACAAGCAGGAGGGGCTTGGAGCACCTCCGCCAATGCTATTTTGTCGAGGTGATCGAGGTCTGTGTGCTAAAGAGGAAGCGGAAAAAATGTGTCAGCATTCTGACTGAAACTGAAATCTGGGTACCGATTTATAATCTAGACTTACCACCGCTGACAACAGACGACCAGGTTCCTCCAGAAGGGCTGTTGCGAGTAGGAGGGGGAGCGGAAACCTCCACCGATGCACCTTGGGACATATAATCGGGCGGAGGAGGCCCAACGCCCCGACAAGAGGCCACTCTATGAGGTCTAGGAGTACGCTGTGACTTGGGAGACATTCTTGGAGGACCTGCATTCACAAACAGAGGGATGAGTGAGTTTTGAAGGAAGAAACACACCTTTTAGGGCATCTCTCACCAATGTGTAGTGTGTAACTCTCTCCAAAATCAGTTGCTGTGTGTGTTACATTAAAAACATCAAATATGAAGCAAAAACTGAGGGGGAAAATAGACTAGAAAAAACAAACACACTCATAACTATTTATAACAGAAGTTTGTGATTTAAATATGTATTGGACACACTATGACACATACCAGAAAATGTAGTTTTAACCAAATATGAGCATGTCATTAATTTCAGTAACTGTCATGTACGGAATACCAACCACCACATGCTAAAGAAAAAGAATAAAAGAAAAAGACGCTGTGACCATAAAGTAAGAATTTGTTCTCACATTTTATTAATTTGTGGCGTTTCTACTAATTCATTCCTTTGTTTAAGTTAAATTGTGGTCATATTGCAATAATTTGCTGCCTTGTTTTAAACTAAAGCAGGGGAAAAAAATAGTAAATTGTTGCCATTATTGAACTAAAACAAGGGAACAAATGAATACAATTTGGCCATGATTGAACTAAAACAAAGAAACTAATCAGTACAAAGTGGCCATGATTAAACCAAATTAAAACTAGGAAAATAATTAGCAAAATGTGACCATGCGTGAATTAGTACAACGTGGCCACGTTAACTAAAATGAAGCAAAAATAGTACATTGTAGCCACAAATTAATAAGTCGTGGAAACAAATTCAAATTTGTTGCCACACTTTTTCCTCCGCATGTCATGTGCCTTTCTCCATATTCATGAAAGGTTAATGGATAAGAATGTTAATTCTAGTCAATCTACCCGAAATACATTTGAACTGAAGAGGCTGTGACAGTTTGATGTATGAGAACACAATGTCAAGCCAATGTCAGACATAGAAAGAAACACTTGGGCATTGCCAGTGGTGTCCCCATGACCAAAACACAATGCCAACACTTAAACACACCGCAGAAAACGAGTGAGTGAAACGTGCCCCAAATTCACTTCATTCATGCATAAAACAGGGATAGCATAGAAAATGGAACAAGAGGAGTGAGTCATTTTATTAAACACCAGGAAAGTCCCACAGCTGTTAGTGGCAGCCTTAATTCAGGCATTTGGATTGCAAAATGTGAACCTGAACAGTGGTGCCACAACAAAATGGCTGCTCGGTCTGGAATTTCTGATACCTTCTGAGGACAGGCGTTTGGGCATGGTGGACAGGGGCCCTGTAGAGCCATGAGCAGAGGGGTGAGACAGGGGCCGAGAGGGCCTGGATGGGGGTCTGGAAGGAGGCCGGGTGGGCGTGGCCGCCCGGGGCGGGAGAGAGTTGGTGGGGCCTGACTGGTAACGGGATGAAGGGCGAGAGGAGGGAGATGGGCAGCGCGAGGGCCAAGGGTGTGCACCTGATAGAGATGAAATGAGTCGAAATGAGAGGAAAGAAAACTACATTTGAGCAAGAGAGAGGGAGGGAGGGAGGGGAAACAAATGGGCATGTAAATTGAATAGGCCTTATAGAATGACCTGTTTAGATACGAACACTGACACTAGCGAGGAGAAAAGGTCCAGAGAGAGGTAATGGAAGAGTACTGGGAAGAAATGAGTTGAGAAGGAATGAGAAGACACCAAAGAACAAGGACGAAATGCAGCAAATCACATGTCTTTGGTTAATTCTAAAGCAGTGAAACATAAAACAACGGAAAATAGGACTTCAAAGAAAGAGCATTTGGAAAGATCAATCAGATTCTCTTGGAACAGCAGCAGTCTTGGCCTGCAGTACTCCCTTGCCCAAATCCTTTTATCATGAAAGGACTGAAAGCCAGAGAGATGATTTGGTAGATCGATTGTTAGTGAAGGAGATAACAATGGATAAATAGATAACAAAAAGTCAAGGCAATAGATTTTTTTTATTTTAATTTTTTTTTGCTCATTCTAATTTCTAGTATTTTCAAGTGGAAATTGAGTTCTGTTTCATGGACTGATAAGAAATGATCCCATTAAAAGTGACACCAGGGAAAACTTAGACACATCTATCAAAAAAATATCAGCACATTGCTTGTCTAGCTGTGCTGGTAACCGCCGCCGATAATATTTCAAGACTTCACAACTGCATAACCAAACATACAGTTTGTTTGCATACATTACTAAACTTGATTGTGTAATCAAGGTACCACAACACTAGTCACAAGTTATTTTGGATACCCAACATGACCCCAAATAAGTCAAGGTACAACCAAAGAGTTCAAAAATCATCTTGTACCTCCATTGACCACACGCTGATCCATTGCGCTGTAATCATGAGGTCCGGATCTGGGTGCGGGTGGCCCAGGGCTGCACTGCACCAATCTGGGTGAGTTTTGACGACCAGCTCCCCATGACATCCCTGGTTCTCTGTTCCTCTGACTAGGGGGAATGTATTTGTTCTCCCTGTTGAAGTAAACAAAAGTAAGAGGAAAACTCTGCATTGAAATGAAACTAATTGAGCAATACTCTTCAAACTCGAACCCAATGCAAAATCTTTTTTCCCCAAAGGGGCTATCTTTTGCCCTGAAGCAAAGTTCTCATTTGTGTGGTTTCCTACTGAAATGACTCAATTTTGTCTGCAAAATTTTGCAGAACATCAATAAATTTGCAGACATTTGTTGCTATTGCCTGCGTTGATCCAGACCAAAGTGAGTTTACATGGCAGTCATATTTGCAATGCCTCCAAGCAGCTATTTCAGACATGCAGGACCAACTCCTATCTACTTGAATGGGGAAATACAGAAAACTCAGAAACTGCTTGCCAAACTCACATTTAAATAACATTTTAAATCAGCAATAAAATCGCCTTCACCTGTTGAGGCTGTGAAGCTCCCTCTCTCCACGAACCACAGCAGTGTATTTCTCTTCCTCAGAGCGGTCGTCATTTTCCAGAGCCACGCGGGCCTTGTAGGTGGCACTGGCTTCGATCTCCTCTGCCAGCTGTGATGCACGAGCCTCCCGCTTGAGGAACTCCTCAGAGTTGTCACGCTCCAAAGGAACCCTGGAAACAAAAGGAAAAAAGACATCTTAAGAGACAACACATTCCTAGGATTTACACAAACAGATATACTCATCAGAGGTGATTTATAGCACTGATGAGAAGACTTACGTGTACGAGGACAAGCTGCTGTCATAGGTGGACTTCACACCGTATGTCTCCTCATTGTATTTAAACATCTCATCAGGATCCCAACCATTTGACTGAGGGAGAGACAGTTTCGAAAATGTGATTACTGTTTCACCTCATACCTCTTGTAAGAGCTTTAAATATCTAAATGCTGTTACTGATTATGGTACTTTTAAAATAATCCAACATTATGTCAAGCCTGATTTTTTGACTGTTGCCTCACCAGATCAGTGTCAAGAGATTCCATGCTGCCTGAGATGTGCTGCTCTCCTCCATCCCAGGGTTCCAGATCCTTCTCTTTGTGCTCTCCATTCAGACGGGCACTTACTGCACTGTCTGTGAAGTTGTCTGCACCGCACACCAATACACAAGACAAACAACAGGATTCATATCACTTGTATCATGGTGATGCAAAAGCACACAAATGCTTATGGCATGAACATAAAACAGAAATGAAAACAAATTGTACAACAAACAAACATAATGAAGTGGAAAATGGGTGATGATTTCTAAATGGACACAAATGGTGGAGCAGGGGCAAGAACTTTACATTTAGTCATAAGACAACAATCTTTTATCTGAGCTCACTGCATTACAAACACATTTCAAAGGCCATGTTTTCAGAAAAAAAGGTGGAGTATTTTTTTTTCTGACATCCTATTAATTTTCTCGTTGAAGAATTAAGCTCTTGTACAATAACCAAAAAATGAATGAATGATTCCTCTCTCAAAGCAGACAGGAAACATTGTTCCCTTTAGAGTAATGTCATTGCTAATAGTTAATTAAATCCTGATGCTTAAACTAAATGTGCGGTCATATTTTCTGAATTTTCACAGGCCAAACCCATTAATTTTAATAGGAATCTACACAATTCAGAATTTTGTATGAGGGTGAAAGATTTTCCTGTGGGTTCCCCATGGATTCGTCACACTGACCAACAGAAAGCTGCTTGGTTTAAAAGTAACTTTTGTGTTCGCTGTGCTTCATATATTGCTGACAATAGACCTTTTTTGCCTCCAAAATTTCACTGAATTTTCCTAAAGTTACTGCACCTTAACACTACAAAATAAACCTGATTATTGAACAGAAACACTAATTGGATAGTGAGATTCCTGAGAACATGACCTTCAACGGAGTATATCGAATTTAAGGGTCACAAAGAACTCAAGGGGAAACACAGTATTACAAGAATTAGGAAAGAATCAATACATGTGGGTTTGTTAAACTGGCATGATGCCACGCATTTCAATCAGAAGTTTCGAAGAATTGCTAAATGAAAGAACTCATTTCATTTCACTGATTTAAAATTCTGTTGTACGAAAAACAATGCCAACAAGAGTAGAGTTGACAGCATGATTTGCATTATTGATGTTAAACTGTTCTTGCACTGAATTTAACAGTTCATGTTTAAATTAGATTTTACAAAAGAAAAGAAGGAAAAAAAAACATGCAAACAAATCAAAACCATGAAGAATTATGATCTCCCACCAAGATTTATTTAGATCAAGAATTATTGTGACACTCATGAAATGAAACGGGCCTCTAAATGTAACATCAAAATAATTATGTATTGACAATCAAAATGTTACAGTAGCTACTTGCAGGCAGCTTTGAGCAGGTTCGGCACTTTTGTGTTGCTTGTTTGGCTTTTGGTATGATGGCAAATGCCATTTCATCTTTACATGGACTAGCTGATCATTTTTGTATCTGTGCCATTTCTGTAAAAATCCTGTATTCTCAGGTGCAAAAAACTGAAATCTAATAGATAAAGTCTTAACATCACACAACCTGAGGTGAAGTACTGTAGAACACAAACCTTCTCTAAAGGCTACCTCTAACTGAACTCTGAAATGTGTGTTTTTGTAGATACTTAACAAAAAGAGGTGATTGGGAGAAATGTTTAATAATCCACCTTTAAAAAGAGCTTTCTTAGAGAAATAGTGTTAATGCAGTCATATCAAACATTCATATAGCTGGCTAATCTATGTAGAACGCAAAAAAGCACATAAGACACTGATACCGTGTGCTTCTTTTGTGAGGATAATGCAAAAACAACATCCTCTGACTTAAGGGCTGCATCAGTGTTACAATAACAAAAGCATCTCTGTGTCAAAATGCCTGCAAGTCATGCACTATTCACCTACTCAAAGAATGCCGCAAGCAACTGAAAAGATTTTGCATAAAAAAAAAATAAAAATACACTGGTAGAAGAAGAGGATCAGTTGCATTACCTGTATCTGATGAGACTACACACATTTAAGAGGAAAGAGAGAATAAAAAAAAAATGGGTCAGTTTGAGAAAGTCATTGACCAGATACAACCAATGCATTTTTTGCAACTACAATGATAGAGACAGGCTGACAGGGTTGGACTGTATATTGTATGGAAGGGGCAGTGGAGATAATATATATATATATAAATATAGACTTCAAATTTAATGCAAGTTGCAAATGTCATTTTAAGCAAAAAAAATGCCGCTTTTAACAAATGCCTTTTTCAACAAAAGGATAAAAAGCTACCACACAGGAGTATGTCTAGAATGATAATTTCCTAAGTGTGTTTTGCATTCCTAATGTATGTACTAGCATTATAAATATTTTATAACAAGTGATTTGCAATGTCTTTGATCCATCACAACGTCATCCCTTCTCCTAACAACACACTTTGAACTTTTATCAAATAAACATCTCATTCAGCAGTAATGAAAACATAAATGCAGGACTACAGCAGGCACTGTCCATTATGATGTTTTCATGGTCTGCATTCACACTGCAAGGCTCACAGATCTGATTGCATAACACTGACCACATTTACATGCACATCACAGATTAAGTTTATGGTTTTGGTTAAGCTTTTAATCCATGTATCACAAAACTTGTACAGGGTTCCTACACATTTTTAAGTCATATTTATGACTTTTTAAAAAAAGTTTTTAAGACCTGAAGAAAAAAAAAAGAATACCCTACACTAGGGGAGCGCACTATTAAAAAACAAAAAACAAAACAAAAAGGCTTTTCAGGGATTTTGTTGATAACGATAATTAGGCAATATTTTGCTGAGTGTGTTTTGAATAAATTTACAATTAATGCATATTTAATCAAGAAATAAATATGAAATGATTTTTTTTTTTTTTTTAAATTAAAAGGTACTTAAACATGAAACTAAGACTGTCAGTAGGTGGCGGGAAGTCACTGTCTTAATGAGTGAGTTGAGTGAGTCATTCACTCACTCAACATTTTTTTTGGCTGATTTATTCAACATGAAGCAAGTGACTGTTTTTATGAATGCGTCATCAAATTAAACTGATTCCTTCAAAATGCAGATTATTACAATATCATGCCTAAAACTAAAACTGGTAACTCATTGTTTATTGAACTGTTGTATAAAATCAATATCACATTTGCAATCCTGCTGATATTTGGGAAAAGCACTCTTGCTTGTGTAATATTACACACACATAATATGATATAAATATAAGACAAAAAATTATGGGGGTAAAAATGGCTATGTATGTATAACTTGATTTTTTGAGCATATAAATGCTTACATTACAGTAAAAGTGTATACTCTCAAGCCATGTTTTTATTTATTTATTTATTTTTGTTTTTTTGGCAGTGACATACTCAATGTCAGCTCTCACATTGTTAAAGTAATAATTACAATATTATCGTAGATCATACATATCGCACACCCCTACACATATAAAGAACAAGATCACACAATCTCAGCATATCCACAAATTAAGATATTTTTGATGAAATTTGAGAGCTCTCTGACCCTCCATAGACAGCAACGCAACTGAAATGTTCCCAGGTCCAGAAGCGTAGTAAAAATATCGGTAAAACTGTCCATGTGACATCAGCGGCGCAACTTCAATATCGCGAAGCTGCGAGAAAACTTTGTGTGCAAAGAAAACAAAAATAATTTATTCAAAATTCTTCTCCCCAGAGTTAAGTCTTCCGCCATTTTGGAGAGTTCCCTAAGAACGTAATTGACGTAATCAGCGTTGTTTACGTTAAGGGGGAAAGCGTGCGCATGAACGTAATCGGCGTAATCAGCATTGTTTACGCTTAGGGGAAAGCGTGCAAATGCGTTGTGATACTCTCTAAAATGGCAGAAGACGGTAACGGGGGAGAAAAATTGTTAAATAAAGTCATTACTTTTGTTTTCTATACATGTCTATGGTTGAGCCGTTCTGTGCAGGATTGTGGCATCTTTCGAATATTCAGAGATTACTATGGTGAATGACGTCAAGTTGACCATTATAATATGGCGGACAGCTTACGTATAGTGGACCATAGAAAGAGTCGCTAATGAGGCATCTACGTATATATATATAATAATAATAATTCCTTACATTTATATAGCACTTTTCTAGGTACTCAAAGCGCTTTACATAGAAGGGGGAATCTCCTCAACCACCACCAGTATGCAGCATCCATCTGGATGATGCGACGGCAGCCATACTGCACCAGAACGCCCACCACACACCAGCTTATTGGTGGAGAGGAGACAGAGTGATGAAGCCAATCAGTGTATGGGGATGATTAGGAGGCCATGATGGTCAGAGGCCAATGGGCAAATTTGGCCAGGATGCCGGGGTTACACCCCTACTCTTTTTCGAAGGGCATCCTCGGATTATTAATGACCACAGTGAGTCAGGACCTCGGTTTAGTGTCTCATCCGAAGGACGGTGCTTTTTACATTATAGTGTCCCCGTCATTACACTGGGGCATTAGGACCCACACAGACCACAGGGTGAGCACCTCCTGCTGGCCTCACTAACACCTCTTCCAGCAGCAACCTAGTTTTCCCAGGAGGTTTCCCAGGAGGTCTCCCATCCAGGTACTGACCAGGCTCAACCCTGCTTAGCTTCAGTGGGCAACCAGTCTTGGGCTGCAGGGTGATATGACTGCTGTGCCATATCTATACCATATACCAGATATATGTACCATATACACTGAACAAAATTATAAACGCAACACTTTTGTTTTTGCCCCCATTTTTCATGAGCTGAACTGAAAAATCTAAGACTTTTTCTATGTACACAAAGGGGGATTTTTCTATGTATCTGGTGTGACCACCATTTGCCTCACGCAGTGCAACACATCTCCTTCGCATAGAGTTGATCAGGTTGTTGATTGTGACCAGTGGAATGTTGGTCCACTCCTCTTCAATGGCTGTGCGAAGTTGCTGGATATTGGCAGGAACTGGAACACGCTGTCGTATACGCCGATCCAGAGCATCCCAAACATGCTCAATGGGTGACATGTCTGGTGAGTATGCTGGCCATGCAAGAACTGGGATGTTTTCAGCTTCCAGGAATTGTGTATAGATCCTTGCAACATGTGGCCGTGCATTATCATGCTGCAACATGAGGTGATGGTCGTGGATGAATGGCACAACAATGGGCCTCAGGATCTCGTCACGGTATCTCTGTGCATTCAAAATGCCATCAATAAAATGCACCCGTGTTCGTTGTCCATAACATACGCCTGCCCATTCCATAACCCCACCGCCACCATGGGCCACTCGATCCACAACGTTGATATCAGCAAACCGCTCACCCACACGACGCCATACACACTGTCTGCCATCTGCCCTGTACAGTGAAAACCGGGATTCATCCGTGAAGAAAACACCTCGAATGTGTGTGAGCATCTGCCCACTCAAGTCGGTTACGATGACAAACTGCAGTCAGGTCGAGACCCCGATGAGGACGACGAGCATGCAGATGAGCTTCCCTGAGACGGTTTCTGACAGTTTGTGGAGAAATTCTTTGGTTATGCAAACCGATTGTTGCAGCAGCTGTCCGGGTGGCTGGTCTCAGACGATCTTGGAGGTGAAGATGCTGGATGTGGAGGTCCTGGGCTGGTGTGGTTACACGTGGTCTGCGGTTGTGAGGCCGGTTGGATGTACTGCCAAATTCTCTGAAATGCCTTTGGAGATGGCTTATGGTAGAGAAATGAACATTCAATTCACGGGCAACAGCTCTGGTGGACATTCCTGCAGTCAGCATGCCAATTGCACGCTCCCTCAAAACTTGCGACATCTGTGGCATTGTGCTGTGTGATAAAACTGCACATTTTAGAGTGGTCTTTTATTGTGGCCAGCCTAAGGCACACCTGTGCAATAATCATGCTGTCTAATCAGCATCTTGATATGCCACACCTGTGAGATGGATGGATTATCTGGGCAAAGGAGAAGTGCTCACTAACATAGATTTAGACAGATTTGTGAACAATATTTGAGAGAAATAGGCCTTTTGTGTACATAGAAAAAGTCTTAGATCTTTGAGTTAAGCTCATGAAAAATGGGGGCAAAAACAAGTGTTACGTTTATAATTTTGCTCAGTGTATCTATGGTTTTACCAATGTCCTAGTCTCAGCCTCAGACGCCATGCCCACTGAACGTTGGCTAAACGTCTGATGCATATGGCACACAAAAGTGGAAACACTTCAGGAGTTTCGAAGTCGTCATCGGATTGGTTGAATTATACAGGATTTCCGGGAGATGTGTGTGTCGCGTTCTTTAACGTTCCGCCTGGAAACAAAGATGCCGTGACGCCAAACCCCCTCACGAAAGAAGAAAGCCGTCGTGTTTACTACTGTGACGACGAGTGCTTATCAGGATCAACTAAACGCTAGATTTTCAAAAGTATGTGAAATATTTAAAGTTCGTGGCATAGAATCTTTAAAATACGTCCGAGAGTTTTACACACTGGTTATTTATTGTGGCGACATTTCCACGCCCCGAAACATGATGCTGAATGAAACAAACTGTGACTGATTGTTTGACATGTCGGTCAAACGGCCTCATGGGCGGGCCTTGGCCAATGAAAGCTGCCATGGATTCCAGACCTTAAGCCGTCAGTCTGAAGGTCTGGCTACGCGAGACTACCGATGTCCTTACTACGTTTCTGGACCTGGGAACATTACAGTTGTGTTGCTGTCTATGGAGGGTCAGAGAGTTCTCCGAATTCATCAAAAAATATCTTAATTTGTGTTCCAAAGATGAACGAAGGTCTTACATGTTTGGAACGACATGAGGGTGAGTAATTAATGACAGAATTTTCATTTTGGGGTGAACTAATTCTTTAACTTTCCGGCTTTTTAATGACCTGTGGAAACCCTGAAAAGGGAACGAGATATTATGGTGAATTCAACTATTTGTGTACTGATTTGAGTACTGATCATTCATTTGAAGGTTTAAAAAAAAAAAAAAAAAAAAAAAAAATATATATATATATATATATATATATATATATATATATATATATATATATATATATATATATAAAAAGGGGAAAATATCTCCTTGCTGTAATAATGTGTGTTTGGCAGCTAGGCAGCTAGAAATGTACAAAAACAGGTGCATCTCAATAAATTAGAATGTCGTGGAAAAGTTAATTTCAGTAATTCAACTCAAATTGTGAAACTCGTGTATTAAATAAATTGCACACAGACTGAAGTAGTTTAAGTCTTTGGTTTTTTTAATTGTGATGATTTTGGCTCACATTTAACAAAAACCCACCAATTCACTATCTCAACAAATTAAAATACTTCAAAAGACCAATGAAAAAAAACATTTTTAGTGAATTGTTGGCCTTCTGGAAAGTATGTTCATTTACTGTATATGTACTCAATACTTGGTAGGGGCTGCTTTTGCTTTAATTACTGCCTCAATTCGGCGTGGTATGGAGGTGATCAGTTTGTGGCACTGCTGAGGTGGTATGGAAGCCCAGGTTTCTTTGACAGTGGCCTTCAGCTCATCTGCATTTTTTGGTCTCTTGCTTCTCATTTTCCTCTTGACAATACCCCATAGATTCTCTATGGGGTTCAGGTCTGGTGAGTTTGCTGGCCAGTCAAGCACACCAACACCATGGTCATTTAACCAACTTTTGGTGCTTTTGGCAGTGTGGGCAGGTGCCAAATCCTGCTGGAAAATGAAATCAACATCTTTAAAAAGCTGGTCAGCAGAAGGAAGCATGAAGTGCTCCAAAATTTCTTGGTAAACGGGTGCAGTGACTTTGGTTTTCAAAAAACACAATGGACCAACACCAGCAGATGACATTGCACCCCAAATCATCACAGACTGTGGAAACTTAACACTGGACTTCAAGCAACTTGGGCTATGAGCTTCTCCACCCTTCCTCCAGACTCTAGGACCTTGGTTTCCAAATGAAATACAAAACTTGCTCTCATCTGAAAAGAGGACTTTGGACCACTGGGCAACAGTCCAGTTCTTCTTCTCCTTAGCCCAGGTAAGACGCCTCTGACATTGTCTGTGGTTCAGGAGTGGCTTAACAAGAGGAATACGACAACTGTAGCCAAATTCCTTGACACGTCTGTGTGTGGTGGCTCTTGATGCCTTGACCCCAGCCTCAGTTCATTCCTTGTGAAGTTCACCGAAATTCTTGAATCGATTTTGCTTGACAATCCTCATAAGGCTGCGGTTCTCTCGGTTGGTTGTGCATCTTTTTCTTCCACACTTTTTCCTTCCACTCAACTTTCTGTTAACATGCTTGGATACAGCACTCTGTGAAAAGCCAGCTTCTTTGGCAATGAATGTTTGTGGCTTACCCTCCTTGTGAAGGGTGTCAATGATTGTCTTCTGGACAACTGTCAGATCAGCAGTCTTCCCCATGAATGTGTAGCCTAGTGAACCAAACTGAGAGACCATTTTGAAGGCTCAGGAAACCTTTGCAGGTGTTTTGAGTTGATTAGCTGATTGGCATGTCACCATATTCTAATTTGTTGAGATGAATTGGTGGGTTTTTGTTAAATGTGAGCCAAAATCATCACAATTAAAAGAACCAAAGACTTAAACTACTTCAGTCTGTGTGCATTGAATTTATTTAATACACGAGTTTCACAATTTGAGTTGAATTACTGAAATAAATGAACTTTTCCACGACATTCTAATTTATTGAGATGCACCTGTATAACAGAATATTCTCTTACAGTAAACATTAATTACATGAAATTGAGAAATAAGGAGAATTGGATACAATGAACACATATTGAATATGTATCAGATTAAGAACTAAAAAAAATATCTGATTCAATATGTTTGTTTACACGCATGTAACTAAATCTGATCTGCAGCTGACACCACAAAAAAAAAAAAATTCTGAAATTGGTTGACTGTAAATACAGACATGGTTGCTTTGTATTTAGTGTAAATGGTTGCATTGGATATTAGACTCATTTGGCTCATGCTTACAAACAAACAGCAAAACACCACACCCTCTCATTAGTGACAGTCTCTAACTCAACTAACTTAACCTGAAGTGTGTGTTCAAAAAAAACAAGTAGCCAATAATGAGACAATGTGTTTGAATAACTATAAAGCCCATCATAGATTATAAAAAAAAATAATAGGTGTTAAAATAAAACAAATATTTTAGAACTGAACAATGCCACTGAACTGGTACTGAATTGTTGTCAACCTTGAGAAAATTCCTTAAACTTTAGCAATCATGGGATATAACTAGTGGGCTGTACATTACAGGATTACTTTACCCAAATTACTGTAGTAATAGTCAGGAGTTCATAGAGAAAGAATTGCACAAGCACACACAAGTTCAGTTCTTTCTACTTATCCACTGGCTAATACAATACACAGTGCAAGTAAAATGTTTGCTTTTTAATTGCTGACCACAGTATAATCATATCAGTCTTCTATAAAATGCATATACTGCAGTCCTCTAAATACACATCACCCAATCTGCAGTAAAATATAACAGATGGCTCTAGTTTCAGAAATAAAAAAAACATCTTGACTTTACACCTTGAAAAATCTGTTATGATGGTCGATGCCAACTCAAAGCATCATTTTAAGTCACACTTTGCAATGTGTAGAATTATGTACAAGACTTTACAGAAATTTGTTGTGATGTCAGTAAATGGATCAGTTTTCCTGCTATTTGTGTTCATAGATTAATTGCTTTGGCAGTTTCTACCTACACAGCATCTATATTAGATCTTATCAGAACTTATACCTGTAAAGGAACCACTAAAGAAGCAAGGACAAACATTTCTTTGACAAAGGTCTCACCTTTCTTGGCATAGTTGAGGTCCACATCTTTGAAATGAACTACCACTACATCTGAGGACTTGAAGATGATGCTCTCCACAATATCCTCACGGCGAGGGCCCACACTGGGTTCTACACTCTTCCTGTGTGCAGCATCCAGGACAATATCACACTATAGATGCACAGAACAAATCCATATAGGGGAAAATGTCATATGTGCATAGATGTAAAATAAAAGTGAATATATTTTTGCTGCCCAGTGATTTAAATGCTTAAGATTAGAGCCACAGAAACTCCTCTCCTCACCTCTGGGCCATAGGTCTTAAAAACTCCTTCATAGATCAGTCCATTTTTAACCTTAAGTTCACATTTGGTTCCCTGTTGAATGGTGAAGCACAAAACCAAATAGTATTAGTTTTATTTTGGTAAAAAAAAAAAATTATAACAGCTGCAATAAGAACACATTTTTTCAGTCTTGTGCATTTGGACTCACCACAACTGAGGTCAAAACATGAACCATCCTCATGTTTGCATAAACTCCACTGAAAGACACCTTAAAGATAATTGAAAAAAAGAAAAAAAAAAAAAAAAACATTATTTTGGGCTATGGTAAATCATTATATAAAAAATATTTACATTTAAATTGTATTCAGTTCAATTGGTTGAGCAGTGTTCAATGCGTTGATATGCAACTTTTTCATGTTTTCTCACTCGGCTTGAAATGGAGAACAAAATTTTAAATGCGAGTCAATTTAGAAAATCGATGTTATGAATAAATAAGAGAAACTGAAAGAAAAGTTACTCACTGCAGTGGAGGGTCCTTTGGCATTGTTGCGTCCTCTGGGAAGAGAGGAAACAGCACGATTGATAAGCTTGATAAGAGATAATTTATAATCAAATGGATACATGGAAATGTTTGACGTGCTGTTTTTGCCAGGAACAATAGTTCATGTGATACCGATGGAACTGTCGATTGCACGTGCACTGGCATACACCCAGAGCTGCAATGAC
The DNA here is from genome assembly GCA_039654775.1 of Spinibarbus caldwelli. Classification (NCBI taxonomy): domain Eukaryota; kingdom Metazoa; phylum Chordata; class Actinopteri; order Cypriniformes; family Cyprinidae; genus Spinibarbus; species Spinibarbus caldwelli. The sequence goes on along the minus strand of CM077223.1, from coordinate 24,924,319 downwards.
AAGGGAGTGACAGATAATAATATGCTTCATGCATTTCACTGTGCAAAGAAGCACTTGTGAAGTTCCAAAACAACAGGCTTAGGAAAAATCAGCATTTCGCTGAGAGGACGTGATTCATAGCCAATGACAACATTATACCTCAAACATGCAAGAATGAGAGCTCCTAAATTATAAAGTGTTCATCTACACACGTTGGATGAAATTCCAATGAGGTCTCTAATGTGTAACAAGAATGAGTTCAGTGCACATGATTTGGGTACAAACTATCAAGTGCTTCAAGTCCATTAAAATAAAATAGAGAATAAAAGCTGCGAATGACAGCCCCTTTTCAGCAGCCAAAGTACAAATCAAATGCTGCATTACAGGCGGTGTAAGGCTTCACTGCACCACTCACGATTCCCACAGTTTCTACCAGTCATAATACTCTTGTTGTTCCGTGTAAACAAGAATGACATTTTTTCACCATGCAGTGTGACTATGTGATGCCAATAAAGGCCTCTCTGCTTCTCAAACTGTAGGAATAAACATCTCCACGTACATTTACAGCACACTACAAACCGCAACAATATCATTCTTGTATCACAAAGTGCTCTAAAGGAACACACTTACACAGATGTCATCTAGCAAGGACGGACTTTATACATGTAACCTCTTGGAAACGTCAAGGTTGATACAGTGGTCTGACTTTCCCATGCGAGCGCGCACCGCCCCTCATCGGAAATGCACGCGACTGACAAATAGTTCCAGCCGTGAAGCGTTCGTTTCCCAAATGGACAGTAACCGGACAGACGCGATTCTGACCGGTGTCCTCGAGTTAAACAACAGCGAGAAAACCAAAAACGGAAGCTGGGTTACTAACACAGATAACTAACATGTGACTTCTCATATGGGATGATGAATTCCCGTAATGCCGACTCACAGGCCCTCAGAACCGTTTAAAAAGCAGCTGACAGTCAATAAACGTTAGAGAGAAAAACGCAAAACATATGACATATCTGTAGCGACCTTTAAATTTTTTTGGGACTGACACAAGTCATAGGCAAACGATGCAAAAATAATGTTATCATCTTCTAAGGAGCTCCTGACTGTATTTTGAGCTGTTTCTGAATTACATTTATCAACAAACTAGACAGTCATGCGGATAAGAGCGACAGATAGTAACGGTGTAAGCAAATAATCGTTGGCTAGTTAGCTAGCTAACAACACTATGATCAATTATATTACTGCTGATACTCTCATTTTATGGCTCGCAAATCATAAAGTTGTTCAAATGTGAAACCCGTTCAATTCCATAATACAATCGTAAACGATAAAATGCATTTGTATTGTGGGGCAGCGCTGTCACAGTCATATTTCACCGGCAAAAAGACACATTCATCCTGAACGTGTTCACCACAGCAGACAACCCGCCCTCTCAAATATTGACGAACATATTGTCCGCTATCAGCTGTTATTTTATAACCGCAGTGGGGTCGTGCCCATTAACGTGTGAATCTGTCCTGTGAACCTGGCCTATATCGGCCTACTTGCGCTCAATCCCGACCACTGCAACTCCACAACCTGCGTTTTTAAACTACGACACAAGTGCAGGCATGCCGCATCCCCCCGTAGGTTCACGCTCGCCCGTCCTCCAAATTAAAACCCCGTCGTGTTGCAGATTCGGCTCTCACCTTCCTATGTTCTGGCGTCCGACGCCCCCTCCTGCTCCCCCGGTACCGGAGGCCGCGGCGGCTCCGCTGTTGCTTCCGCCGGGTTTGCGATTACCACCGGCCTGCGGCTTCATGGACATGGTGATCCCATAAACGACAGCTGGAGCAGAGTTTTCTGACTGTTTGAGAAAACGTTTTACACCGCGGACGAGTGCAGATTATGCTGTTTGACGCGTTAGCTGACAGCTGATCTAGTGTCACCGTGTAAACTAGCTGCTCCTCCAGTTATTCAAGTCTTCACTAACGCTGCCTGCTACTCCAGCTAGCTCTGATGATTTATTTCCTCCTAAACAGAGACAATTTAGCCTGTTTAAAACCACAACGCGGACTATCCATATGTTTTAAATGTCAACAAAAAAAATAAAAAATTAACAACCCGGTAATGTCGCTTTTTTGTTATTTTAAGTGCGATATTTTCAGTGATATACACAGTTGACGCGGGGCTTCAGCACTGACCGATAGACCTAAACAGTCTGAAAAGCCACAAAAAGTGGCGGAAGGATACATACACATCCCAGGAATGTGTGTACTCTTTTTGACGGCTTTATTTGCTCTAAAGAGAAATGATCATCAGTACCTACTGTAAATACGCCTGGAACGTGATACGTTAATTAGTTGATAATGAAAATGAATAAATGTCGGTTTTGGTGAACGCTGCTCTTATGTGGAGCGCACTATTTTCAGCAAATGCACGGATCACTTTGAACGTTCGTGCTTTGACACTAGTAGGCCAGGTGACTGGTGTAACGTATACTGTTAAATTCCTCAAGCACTATGCAGTTATTCTGATCATTTTATTTGTTTGATTGTTTGTTTTAATCTGCATTTTGATTGTCTTTAGAACTCTAAGCTTGTAGAAAAATAAAGTCTTGAGAAATATATTTATTCACTTATTTTAAACGAGGGGTTGGTTATACATTCCTTATTGGTTGGAAGCAGTTGCATAAACTGAGTTCATTTTTGTACATTTTGTGAAGAACCACACAAATAAAAAAAAATAAATTATGATACATTTGATAGGGAAGGAGCACACTCATAATAAACTGCTTTGTCAACTTTTAAATATTGACATAAAATACATCTCAGTATAGGTTTCAAATAAAAAAGTGCAATTATACGAGTACTTGTTTACTATTAGTGAAACTCTAGCAATGGTTTTATATGTTGTTGTTGTTGTTTTTTGTATGTGGCTCAAAACTGCCACAAATTGTAATCATTTGAATACCTGTTTGGTAAACATTAGAATAAAAATAACACCACGTTGGCATATATACAGATAAATGTCAGCTAGTAATATGCACACAGGATTTTTTTAACTGAAAAGTTGAGCTGTACAATGAGCTGTGTTGTTACCATTTATTTATTTACTCATAAACTGTTTATTGTTTAGCTAAAAAGTCTAAAAATTAAAAAATACACACCACCGTTCAAAAGTTTAATTTCTTTTTAAAAGAAATTAATAGGCTACTTTATTCAGAAAGGATGCATTAAAATGCTAAATGTAAAAAAAATGTTGTTTTTTTCTTTCTATTCAAAAAAAAAAAAAAGGTTTTCCTTAAAAACATAACATTTCAATACTTCACTTCCTTTATGAATGATTTTCCTCAGCAAAGCTGTGCGTTGCCCTCACACTTGACCGTATCTTAGCAACGTTTTGTGTGGGTAATTAGTCTGGATGGGTTAAGAAAAGCTAGACATTCGCACTGGCAAGTTTACAAGTATTGCACTTGTGTTCGCGTATTACTCAATTCAAACTTTTTAAAAACAAACCTCTGGCACAGATAATGTTTTCAACTGCACAGAGACTAAATTAGCCTGGCTAACCGTCACGCGCATAAAATCTGGTGGTTGCATCTGTAACATCGTGAATCTGGTTGTGGCCTGGACAATTTCTCCAGCTTTTCCTCTCACAAGTCACAACGAGCAATGTCAACGACAAACGGGACATCTACTGCATCTGACAGGACAGATGCAGAAACTGAAGACGCAGGTGAGCAGAAAAACACAGAGGATAATCAGATGATGATGATGAAGGAGCAGGAGAGGCTGAAAAAGGAAGAAGTGAGCTATACAGTCTGCGGGAGGATATTGCAGATTCACAGGTTTACACAGCCACATCACTGTCTGTCATTCCCAAAGAGACGAGAACCAAAACTCACCCACTGGTAATGATTCGATAAAATTCCCCTTTTAATTGTCTTTAATTAAAGGGGTCCTATTATGCTCTTTTAAAAAATCTTGATTTTGTTTTGGGGGTGTACTAGAACATGCTCTCATGCTTGGTGGTTCGAAGATCGCATTATTTTTCACATAATTTACATTATTACAATACCTTCCTCCCCAGCCTGGCACAAACGGTTCGATTAGTTCCGGGTTTGATGAAGGCCCGCCTTCCTAAAAACGAAATGTGTTGTGATTGGTTAGCTGTCCCAGTGCGTTGTGATTGGCGAACAGCTTAGACGGTGTTTCAGTACCGGCCTGCCCCTTGCAAAAACAGCAAGTTCGTCAATATTGCCATATCAATTCAGACCCCGACAATATTGAACAAGAGGATTGCGCAGAACCTTTGCACGCACTGATATTTCAAGACATATTAAAGTGGTAACGATATTGTTGTTGTTTTTTTGGCTAAATCACGTTTTAGATAGGATGTCAACAACAGCTTAAAAATAACTGCATTTACCATGTACAGATAAGTGCAACGGTAACATGTATTATGTTTATTGTTCTTTAATTCTAACATTATAACATGAATTACAGCGAAACTGTTATATAGTTGAATTTATTTATACCATAGTCCCACAGAGTTACACTGTTTGTGGTGGCATATATATGCAAATTCATTCTCTGCCAGCAGGAGGCGCTGTTGGAGCGGGAGAGATAGAGGTTTCCCCAGTAATGCTGTACACAAAGCAGAGCTCCTCTCACAAACGCTGCTTTATCAGACATTACATGCAAGATGAAATGAAAATGACATCCAAAAATTTCTGAGGACAGTCGATTTCCTTCAGAAATACAGTGATATAAAAACACCAGCACTAGGTTTCGATTTTGAAACGTGCAGTGCTCAACCAACCGTTCTCCCCACCCGCCAACCATTCGAATTTCCAGAGGTGGGATTTATTTTAATGATATTCTAATGGGCCAATCCTATTGTCCAAATAGCGCTTGGCACCACCTTACGCATGCGTAAGCATAGTATACCTGCGTGCTGCGTGCTATTTAGCTCAGATTTCATGGACTAAGGAAACGCTATCAACGGTACGGAACAGCCTGAACTGCAGCATCTCGTTCCCTATTCAGGGAACCGTGGTTACATACGTAACCGAGATGTTCCCTTTCATAGGTCACTTCAATGCTGTGGTGACGTCACCGTATGGGAACGCTATACCATCACGCCTGACGTTCCTGAGATAGCTGGGATCCGAGGAAAGCATCTGCTCAAGGGGAAAGAACCTGAGAGCCAGGGGCCGTTCTCACATCCAGGCTGTAGAATTTGACGAAAGTGCTCGGTGAGGACCATCCTGCCGCAGCACATATATCATCCATAGAAGATCCACTAAGGAAGGCTTGCGACGAAGCCACCGCCCTCGTGGAATGAGTTCGGATTCCTAAAGGCGAAGCGAGCCCGCGTGCCTCATAGGCTAAGGATATAGCCTCAACCAGCCAATGGGACATGTGTTGCTTTGTAACACCACAACCTTTACTTTTACTCCCAAAACAGACGAACAGCTGGTTGGACTCACGCCATTGGGCTGTACGATCAAGATAGATCTTCAGCGCCCTCACAGGACAAAGACTTAGATTTTCTGACCCCGCTTCCGTGGGGGGAAAGCTTCCAAGACCACCTGCTGGAAGTGAAAAGGCTTAGAAGCGACTTTAGGAACATAATCAGGCTTTGGTCGCAGCAAAACCTTCATCAATCCTGGTGCGAAGTCCATGCACGAAGGTGAGATAGAAAGAGCTTGTAAATCACCAACTCTCTTGAGGGAGGATAAAGCTAACAATAGGACTGTTTTTAGAGTCAGGATTTTTTCAGTCACAGTTTCCAAGGGCTCAAACGGATGTCCTGATAGCCCTTGTATTACAATGGATAGATCCCATGATGGAACTCGCTCAAGGGCGGAAAGACCGCAGCCATCGTGAACCCTGCATAAATCGAGATACCAGGGAATGACGGCCCACTGAAACGCCTATGTACGCGTGGTTAGCGGATATGGCTGCCACGTATACTTTAAGAGTGGCTGGCGTTACTCCCTCTGAAAAACGGCTTTGAAGAAACTCCAGTACTGAAGCGAAGGGGCAGTAAACTGGATCCATATCACGATGTCTACACCAGGTAGTAAACAGTTTCCATCTGAAGGCATATAAACGTCTCGTAGAAACCGCTCTAGAATTAATTATAGTCTCGGTAGCCTCCACTGAAAGACCGGGACATATTAACTCACTCCGCTCAGAGGTCACACCCACAGTTTCCATAAATCTGGCCGTGGGTGCCAGATCATTCCCCGTGCTTGTGTCAGCATGTCCTGTCTGAGGGGAATCTCCCACAGAGAGCCCGCTAACAGACTGATCAGTTCCACAAACCACAGCTGAGTGGGCCACCACGGAGCTACCAGCAGCAGTCGCTCCACTCTGTCCGACAGTATTCTGGATAGCACCGCTGGAATTAGCTGAATTGGAGGAAAGGCATACAAACTGGTTCTGGGCCATTCGTGGGCTAGAGCGTCCAGTCCCAGGGGCAATAGGGGAGATAGGGAGAACCATAGCGGGCAATGCATAGTCGTGCTCGACACAAATAAGTCCACTTCTGCTTCTCCAAACACTCGCCATATGGAGCTCACCATTTGGGGGTGTAGCCTCCATTCCCCTTCGTCCAGGCTCTGTCTTGAGAGCATATCCGCTCCGAAGTTCAGGTGCCTCGGGACGTGAACTGCTCGGGTCAACAGAAACCTGTTCTGAGTCCACAGAAGGACGTTCCTCGCCAGCCTGCATAGCGGGCGAGAGCGTAATCCTCCTTGGTGATTCAAATACGACACCACCGTTGTGTTGTCCGTCCTGACTAACACATGACGGCCGTTCAGCAGTCTTGAAAAATGTTGGAGAGCTAGAAAGACAGCTAGCAGCTCCAATCTGTTTATGTGCCCCCAACCTGTCAATGACGCGTCCGTCGTGACAGTCTCGCGGCGAAAACAGGCCCCCAATCGAACACCTTTTCGGAGAAATTTGGACGACGTCCAGGTCTTTAACATCAGAACACACCTCCGTGTCACCGAAATCGTTCGATGCGGATGACAACGGGGAGAAATCCTTTGGCTTTTTGTCCACCATTGAAATGGGCGCATGTGAAGTAAGCCGAGACGGATTACAGGGGACGCTGCTGCCATTAGACCCAAAAGTCTGAGGCACAAACTCACCATCACTGTACGGCCTGCTTTGAAGTGGCGAAGGCATGACGTGGATTACTGAACGTGCGGGGGAGACAATCGTGCCCTGATCGCGCAAGAATCCAGATCTATCCCCAAAAAGGTTATCCGTTGGCAAGGGATCAAAGCACTCTTTTGGAGATTCGTGCGCAAGCCCAGGCTGCTTAGATGATTTAGCACAAGATCTCGGTGAGAGCGTGCTTGAGTCTGTGATTGCGCTAATACCAGCTAATCGTCCAGGTAATACCAGCTAATCGTCCGCTAGGAGGGAGAGCACACGAATGCACTGGAGCCGCAATGGGGCCAGAACTGCATCCATGCATTTCGTGAAGGTTCGTGGAGCCAGGAATAATCCGAAAGGAAGAACACGGTATTGATACGCTTTGCCCTCTAAAGCGAATCTGAGGAGCTTCCTGTGTCTCTTGATGATCTGAATATGAAAATATTTATCCTTCAGATCGATCGTAACTAACCAGTTGTTTGGTTGAATCTGAGACAGAACAGATTTTACCGTCAACATCTTGAATTTGCTCGTTCTGAGTGCAAGATTCAAATGGCATAAATCCAAAATTGGTCGTAAGCCGCCATCTTTTTTTGGCACAGCAAAATATCGGCTGTAAAAACCTGACTCCATCTGAGAGGGGTGTACTTCTTCTATAGCCCCTTTCCTCAGCAGAGATGACACCTCTTGTCGCAGCACTGCAGTTTCTTTTGAACTCACAATTGTGGGAAGAATCCCGCAGAAAGGAGGTGGGCCTTTTCGAAACTGAATGGTGTATCCGTAACGAATTGTGCGTAATACCCATTGCGGAATGTCGGGAAAGCGTTCCCATGTGGCCCGAAAATCCTTTAATGGCCTCAAGACCTCTGTCTGCGGCTGTAATGTCTCCACATTTTCACGCACGGAAAACTCGCGGCGTCTGTAAGAGCGGGAAGTGCATGTGTCAAGGTCGCTGTGTTTCGTTGTATAGGATCCTGAAGCGTGTTTACGGCAGGATTCATTCCAACGGGATTCATATCGGGCCCCGCTGCTGGCAACGAAGTGGCAGCTTTGTGGGCCGTCATAAACGGGCCTTTCTTGCCAGACCCTTGGGCCGTCCCTCGAACCCTGAAGGCTGAAGCGCGCAGATAGTCTGAGGGGGCGCTTGGAGTGGTGGCTCGCTCCAATGCAGCTCGAGGCGCGATCTGCGGCAAGACAGTCAATGTTTGAGCCTGGGGACTGCAGTGAGAGGGTTGGATATGCTTTAGCGGTCCAACAGCGCTCTCTAGTGGAGGGCACAGTCCCCAACGAACAGCAGAAGGATCAGGAACTGCTGTTAGGGGCCTGAGGACGAGAGGTTTTTGCCGTCGAGCTCAGGTCTAATCTTTTCCGCTGGCGCTGGCGAGCCGGTGGATAAGCCTTAGGACCCCAATCCTTACGAGGGGGTGCCATAGGTGATGGCTCTTCTCGCAGGGCCCCCCAGTTGGCGATGTGAGGATGACGAGCGCGAGCACGCCGCCGGCGGCTGACGTCGCTCTATTTCCCTGGGCCTGCGCGGAATCAGCTGATGGAAAGCGGCTGATTGCTGCTTCGCTGCCCTGAATTTCTCCACCACCGCAGTGACTGAATCTCCAAACAGTCCATCTTTGGAGATCGGGGCATCCATAAGAAAAGATTTGTCCTTTTCTTTTATGTCGGTGAGGTTGAGCCAAAGGTGGCGCTCAATCGTCACCATCCCCGCCATCGAATGACCGACTGCTTGGGCGGTGTGCTTGGTGGCACGTAGCGCCAAGTCCGTGGCCCACCACAGTTCCTTCACAGCCTCCGGTGTGATGCCTTTTTCCTCGTTGAGCTCCTTCAATAGCTCCGCCTGGTAGGCCTGAAGCACCGCCATCGAGTGGAGCGTGGCCGCCGCCTGACCCGCAGCCGAGTAAGATTTTCCGACGAGGTTTGACGTGACTCGACACGGCTTCGACGGGAGGAGGGGGTGAGACTTCCAAGCTGCGGCCGAGTTCGGCGCGAGATGTTCAGCCAAAGTCTCTTCCACCAGCGGCATCGTTGCATAACCACGGCCCGCCATGTCAGTAATGGTGGCGAAATCCGCGGCCGCGGCATTTGTGATGCGCGCTGAAAACGGCTGCCTCCAGGACTTCGAAACCTCCTTGTGGAGGTCTGGGAAGAAGGGGAGCAGTTTACGGGGCTGAGCAGGTGCACGACTAGTTAGGAAACGGTCGTCCAACTTAGATTGGAACTGGGCCTGGGCCGCGTCCGCCTCCCAATCCAGCTCCAGTTTATCCACCGCGCGAGTGACAACGTCCAGCAGCTCGCTGTAAGACAGGGAGCTGCATCTCTCCTGTCCGCTAGGAGGGAGAGATCCGCATGTGTCGACCAGTAAATCCTCCGACCCCGAGACCGCGGTGGACAAAACGTCGTCGTCATACAGCCCGCAGCCGAAGGAGATAGTACTGTAGGCCTCCGGGGCGGGCCTTAGATCCTCGTCGGTGAAAACAACGGGCTCCAGGCCCAGGCACACAACGCACCTATCATGAGTGTCCCCCGCCATGATAAACCTGCTACACGGCTCCTTACCTCTCCAATGACTCATCGCGTCCGCGAAGAGGAGTTAAACACTGCTCCAGAAAGAAAATATCGCTGAGAACCCGGGATGCTTTCTAGGGCACAGAAAATTCACTTTCGCTTTCCTGAAGGAAATGAAATCTGAGGGAAATAGCACGCGACACGCAGGTATACTATGCTTACACATGCGTGAGGTGGTGCCAAGCGCTATTTGGCCAGTAGGATTGGCGGAATGGTACAGGGCTTCAGGTGTTCCCATACGGTGACATCACCGCAGCATTGAAGTGACCTATGAAAGGGAACAACTTTGTAGTCCAAATGAGCTGTTCATTGTAGTTCTTCAAAAGGGATTTTTTAAAAACAAAATATCTCCCTTTGGAGTGGACTTTGAGATCTGTAACTTTGTAGATCTTTTTTATGCCCAAACATACACACTACACATTGACTAAAATTCAAAAAGTGAAAAAGCATAATAGGACCCCTTTAATTCGTCCAAATAACTACAATGCAGCTACAATGTTGTCACAGTGTCTTCTAAAACTAAAAATATTTTATGTTTCACAATGACAAGAAGTCATATATAATGCATGACAAGTTCATGAAATTACAACTTGCTTTAGGAGCTAACAATATTATACAAGAAACAATAATGATCTTGTGAAGTAAAAATAACGTTATTGTCAAAAATCAAAAACATCTAGCCACTATACCTCACAACTGTATCTAAATCTTAGTCCTTTATACTTGCAGGTCCTTGATTGGGCTTATGGGATGAATCAGACTCTACCTGTTCTCAGTCTGCTGGATGAAGACAGACTTGTTATCTTATATATTTGTGCAAACGTTGCTGTCATGTATGATCAAACATCCAATGCTCAGCATCTTTTACAAGTATGAGGCTCATTCTACTACAAACTAAGAAAGTAAATGATAATTAAGTTAAATGTGATCTAAAGTGTAAAATCTTATTGTAAACATGTTGCTTATGTGCTGTTTGGTGTCTACAGGGCCACTGCAATCCAATCACCTGTTTGTGTGCTAGTGAAGACAGACGCTGGCTTGTGACAGCTGACATGGGCCAGGAGAGTCTAGTTATCATATGGGATGCTTATACAGGGTAACACTGACCCAAATATTGTACATTCCATTAATACAGGTGCATCTCAATAAATTAGAATGTCATGGAAAAGTTCATTTATTTCAGTAATTCAACTCAAATTGTGAAACTTGTGTATTAAATAAATTCATTGCACACAGACTGAAGTAGTTTAAGTCTTTGGTTCTTTTAATTGTGATGATTTTGGCTCACATTTAACAAAAACCCACCAATTCACTGTGTCAACAAATTAGAATATTTCATAAGACCAATAAAAAAAAACATTTTTAGTGAATTGTTGGCCTTCTGGAAAGTATGTTCATTTACTGTATATGTACTCAATACTTGGTAGGAGCTCCTTTTGCTTTAATTACTGCCTCAATTCGGCGTGGCATGGAGGTGATCAGTTTGTGGCACTGCTGAGGTGGTATGGAAGCCCAGGTTTCTTTGACAGTGGCCTTCAGCTCATCTGCATTTTTTGGTCTCTTGTTTCTCATTTTCCTCTTGACAATACCCCATAGATTCTCTATGGGGTTCAGGTCTGGTGAGTTTGCTGGCCAGTCAACCACACCAACAACATGGTCATTTAACCAACTTTTGGTGCTTTTGGCAGTGTGGGCAGGTGCCAAATTCTGCTGGAAAATGAAATCAGCATCTTTAAAAAGCTGGTCAGCAGAAGGAAGCATGAAGAGCTCCAAAATTTCTTGATAAACGGTTGCAGTGACTTTGGTTTTCAAAAAGCACAATGGACCAACACCAGCAGATGACATTGCACCCCAAATCATCGCAGACTGTGGAAACTTAACACTGGACTTCAAGCAACTTGGGGTATGAGCTTCTCCACCCTTCCTCCAGATTCTAGGATCTTGGTTTCCAAATGAAATACAAAACTTGCTCTCATCTGAAAAGAGGACTTTGGACCACTGGGCAACAGTCCAGTAGTTCTTCTCCTTAGCCCAGGTAAGACGCCTCTGACGTTGTCTGTGGTTCAGGAGTGGCTTAACAAGAGGAATACGACAACTGTAGCCAAATTCCTTGACACGTCTGTGTGTGGTGGCTCTTGATGCCTTGACCCCAGCCTCAGTCCATTCCTTGTGAAGTTCACCCAAATTCTTGAATCAATTTAGTTTGACAATCCTCACAAGGCTGCGGTTCTCTCGGTTGGTTGTGCATCTGTTTCTTCCACACTTTTTCCTTCCACTCAACTTTCTGTTAACATGCTTGGATACAGCATTCTGTGAACAGCCAGCTTCTTTGGCAATGAATGTTTGTGGCTTACCCTCCTTGTGAAGGGTGTCAATGATTGTCTTCTGGACAACTGTCAGATCAGCAGTCTTCCCCATGATTGTGTAGCCTAGTGAACCAAACTGAGAGACCATTTTGAAGGCTCAGGAAACCTTTGCAGGTGTTTTGAGTTGATTAGCTGATTGGCATGTCACCATATTCTAATTTGTCGAGATGGGTGGGTTTTTGTTAAATGTGAGCCAAAATCATCACAATTAAAAGAACCAAAGATTTAAACTACTTCAGTCTGTGTGCACTGAATTTAATACACGAGTTTCGCAATTTGAGTTGAATTACTGAAATAAATCCACGACATTCTAATTTATTGAGATGCACCTGTACTGTTGTAAATCTGCTTGATGATCCTGTTTTGTGATGTACATCCAAGTTAAATAGATTATTGAAAAGAAATAAATGTTGGGCTGGACTTGGTTCTGTTCATTGATTGTTGATTGGATGGAGGAAAATCGGCTGAATGTGAGCTTGCAGTCGATTGTAAGAAAGAGGTGGGGTTTGGGCAGACTAAATGATTGGATATGGCATACATCACCAGAAAGAAGTCTGTCGTTTCACCATAAAATCAAGTTATGACATTTTGATTAAGAATTATGAGGTCAAAATTATGGATAATTCACAATAAGATCTATAGCATGCGTTTACAAAATAGACAGGGTGAATTTTCATTTCATTCCGATCCATAATATGTTGCAGGATTCCTGTGCGGACATTGTTTGACTGTCATCCAGAGGGTGGAGTTTCTGCCTTGGCCCTATCAAAGGATTCAAAATACCTGGCGACTGTTGGGAGCTGGAGCAGTACAGGTCTGAAACTTAACGTTTTATTGTGTCTATCATATTTTTACATAGACTCACTGTAGATATGTCATCTTAGATGCACTTATGAGGAGCCATGTATTCCCAGAATCTATTATATTAAGCGAAACGTGCTTAATAAAGATGATTGCAGTCAAAAAAGATAAAACGGAACCACAGAATATATTCACTGGCTACAAATACACTGATCAATGTACTTTTTTCTTTGCATCAGCGAGTATGTATTTGGAACTGGACAGATGAAATTGAAAGCCCAGAATATCAAGTTAACCTCAGCCCAAAATATGGTTGCCAGGTATGTTTCACAACAGTGCACTGATGTGGTTATTACACAGAGACAACACATAGAGGGTTGAAAAGCAACAATGTCTTAATTCCACATTTATTGTTTCTTTATGAATACTGGTTGTCACGTCAAATATCAAATGAACTTTTCCCATGTTTTCCCAGAATCAAATACTTTTCAATCCCTCTGACAACACACAGTTGGTCAGCAACAGCAGCACTCAGGTTCTCTTCTAAAACTGGGTAGGAATTAATTAATTATCTATATTACTTATTTACTGTTTTAGTTGTCTTTCTATATAATAATGCATTCTGCTGCTCAGGAAAGGGGGCATCTGGAATACTCAGCTCCTGAAATTACTGACAAGGTTGGCAGAAGAATCTTTCATCAGATTAAATTTTTGTACTGTTGTTATTCTTCTCTGCCTTTGGCATTGACCTCTTGCAAATCTGTCGCCATTCAGACCTTCAATATGGTGCTAGGTTCCCTGAGCCAGTCCATCTTCCACTACGATGGTGTGCAGGCTTTTACACCCACCTCAGCTGGGAATATAGTTCTCTGGGACAAGCAGACTGAATCTGTCTCTCGTCAACCAGTAGTGAGGAAAGCCATAAAACTTGTGCCTCTCCAGAAGGCTGCAATCACTGTACTGACTTTGATTGACAGGTGTATATATACATAGTTACAGTATATGGCAAATGAGTGCATTAGGATTTTTCAAATAAATTTTAATAAGCCTATTACATTTTCACTTGTTGTATGTTACACTTTGCTATGCATCTGATGTTTTGTTTTTGTCTGTCTGACATTATTTTATGCAATTATATTATTGTGTATACTGTCAAGTTTTATAGTAACAGGCGATGTGAATGACCACATCAAATTCTATGATGGAAATCTCAAGCTCATCAACGCATACAACGAGTTTAGCTTGGATCCTATTAGATCCATCTCCTTTTCCAAATAAAAGTCCTCCATTAGTGGCCTTGGATATCCGAAAGACTGCACACTGGATGCTAAGCCATTTGTCATAAGGTGGGGGACTCAGAAAGATCCCAGATTTATGATGATAAGTGTGCCATAAGAAAATAATGCTTTAAAAATTGTATTTTATGTGCAAGTCAGGATTACATATATAAATTATTCCAGATGAATTTTTTTTTTAACATTTTAGAAAAAAAACTTTCCTTTACTGACTTAGCATTTATTTCGAAGATGTTTTAAAGAAAGTTATCATTTTCTTTACACATACCTCAGCAATATGTGTGAGATACATTTCAAGTCCTTAGTTAAAAGCTAAAACTGCTAACAAGAGTGCTAACAAGACTGAATGCACCCATCCATGTAACAAAGTACATTTAGCTATTAAATTTAGTCAGTGAGTATGCTTAAAGAGGGAACTTAAATTTAAATTCTGTTCTACTTATCACCCCAATGTCATTCCAAACTTGTATTACTTTCTTTTTTCTGCTGAACATAAAAGAAGATATTTTGAAAAATGTAACCACTGACTTCAGTTTGTATGGACAAAAATACTGAGGCCTTCTCAAAATATCTTCTTTTGTGTTCCACAGATGAAGGTAATTCATAAAGGTTTGAAATAACATGAGGGTCAGTACATGATGTCAGGATTTTAATTTTTGGGGTGAACTATCTCTTTAAAGGATGGTAGTTGTAAAATCTATAATAACTATCTTTTTAAAGTATGGTCAGTTGTAAATTCTATAATGCAACAAAATGTTTCTCTTCTATTTATAGAAATTTTGTTCTCTCCACAACTCATGCAACTGCAGTACATGTAAATGCACAGAGAAATATTCCACAGACCCTTCTGAAGGAACATGCAGAACCTCTAGAAGCAGTTGCCTGCCATCCTAAACAGCCACTAGTAGCTATGGGCAGCCACAGTGGCACCATTAAGGTTTGGGATTATGAGCATAAAGAGGCAGTCTGCAGCAGGGTCTTCCAGCCCCATAAACAGATCCAGTGTATTACCTATGATCCACAAGGTGAACTAGAAAACAAGATCTCGCTCATATTATTATGATACAGTTCATTATGTAAAAAACATTTAACATGTCATGTTGCTTAATGGCACATTGTCTAATTTAAGAGTTTAAGACTGCTTGCACTGCAATTATACCACATATTAAAAACAGTTTTTGCAATAGCAAATGTTTGTATGGATGAAGTGATATACTATCTGAGTATGCATGTGTATGAATTTGCCATGTTCTAGGTTTTTACCTGGCAGTGGGCTTTGCCAGTGGGGCTTTGCAGATTGTTGATGCCTGTACACTTCAGAGTGATGGTAAAGAGTATTTGCAGTACAGTCAGGACAGCATTACCCATCTCACTTTCTCCCAGGACTCACGCTACCTGGCTGCTGCAGTTAGTAGGAGCTGCATTTTTGTTTTAGTTAGTTTAGTTTGTACTGCCCATTTCAGCACTGACTGTTTTGTGAACCTGTCACATTGAGAAATAATGTGAAATGAAAATTTAAAATAAGACTGTTTTTGGCACAAACATGTTGCTAACATTTTACGTGGACCTCAAGAACAAAAAAATAATAAATAGCTGACAGATAACCTCTTTAAACTGTTTACTTTTTACTATTAAAACTTTGACTGTAACAGATTTTATGAGGGCATTTTTGTTATGTAGATCCATATTTCCTTTATGTATTTTTTGTATTTCAGGACACTGGAAAAGCTGTGACGTTGCTCCGTTGATGTAAAGAGGGGACCCAGGAGGTTTGGAAATACCAGGACAGGCACCACTCGCATTATAAACCCATACAGGACCTGCTGTTTGGAGTGGATTTAGACAGCAGTCAGCCTCGCCTCCTCTCTCTCGGCATGGATCGCAGGCTGGTGAGTTTCTGTGTTCCTGTATGATCTTGCTCCTTTGGTATGCATTTAACTTGTTGAACTGTGTTAAACGTATCACATCAATCCTGTCTGTTCTGAACAGGTGGAGTATGATCTGCAGAATAGTGGTGAAGATGGGTTGTTGATTTTGAGTTCTGATCGTATCGAGCAGAGTGCTGTGCCCACCTGCATGGTGTGGTATCCTCCTCTGACACCCGAACACTTCCTCCTAACAGCTTCCAACCTCTATAAGATGAAGCTCTTCAATGCTACCTCCAAAATGTGCAGGTTTGCAGTTTTCCTATAGGCAGAACAAATGTAAATATCACTGAAATAACAAATGGCAATCTGGTTGATTTGTTTGCAGAATTTCAAATGAACCAAAAGTCAAACCATTCTGTCTCAATGTGATTTGTAGAGAAATTAAAATGGAAAAAAATGATTACACATACCTCATATTGGATAACAGAATGGGATTTCAAGGATATTTTTTTTAATATGGCATTCTTCTGATCCAAAATGGAAATAAATGAGTAATTCTGTTAAGATAAACATCTCTGTTATGACTACGGACAAAGGAACAGAAGATTCATCCTAAGTACATTTGTCATCATCCATAAGTGAAGGGAAATTACTTCATGTTAAGTGAGGTAATACTAATGTAAAGGTCAGTGGATTTACAGGTTTCCTGAAGCTCAAAATAATTAAATAGGGTGTCAACCAAAAGGACCAAAAGGGGAAAAAATAATCAGTTTTTATTGCTTGGATTTTTGAAGTAAAACACACTGAATAATACATATCACAATTTTATGCATAGCTAGGGTAAATAAAACATAAACAAAGATAATAAGAAAATCAAATGGCCCTCTTTAACATTCTAAACCTATTACATAGTATTATTATTTACTGAATTGGTTTAACAGATCTGTAAATCAGTTTATACTCTAGTTGGGATTAAAATAAAAATTGTAGCAGGAATTGTAGCAATCCATCTGATGAACACTTGACATTAAAAGTGGAACACAACACTATTATAAATTATTTATTCAACACACATACTTATTTTTTTTTCATTTCAGATTTGCACATATTAGACCTGTACACCATAATTGTCTATATATTGTGTTTTTGCTATTTGTACATTGCCTATTTGTAAATTATTCTTTTATTATCTGTGCCCTGTCCTGTTGCTGTCTTTCTGTTGCACTGTAGAGCTTCTGTCACAAAAACAAATTCCTCGTATGTGTAAGCATACCTGGCCAATAAAGCTCATTCTGATTCTGATTCTGATTCTGAATACTATATTTGTGATGCTCTAATGCTATATTTCCAAATATATCAGCAAAGCCACAGGCCGAATGCCTCAAATAATCACAGCACTAAAAGTAGCACAATTATTTATTTCATACAAAAATTCAGTAAACAAAAAGTTAACATTGAGTAAATTAAATTTTAGACGCAATATTGCTAGTTACTGTCTGTTTTTCTGTTTCTATGCAAATATTTTTAAACAAAGCAACAGCAGTGTTTTGTTCCTAAATGAATGAGAGTTTTCAATGAATCGTTGAGTAAAAGATTAATTTTCGCTCCTGAATGAACAGTATGTTTGAACAAATCAATTAGAGTGAATGGTTCAATGACTCACTCATAAAGATGGATCACTGGTCGACACCTACTGGCGTACCGAGTGAGAAAGTAAAGGAATGTTATTTTATGCTGATGTGAACAGCACTGAATTTAATGAAATATTTTTTCAGTCTACTATATAGCTAGTTAACCAGTTTTTATAGTTGCTCTACAGATCGAAGGGTTTCGTTTTTCTAATTTCTTGGGGAAAAATCTGATTCAAAATGAATTAACTCATTTAAAAAATCTTTTTTTCTGATTTTGTATATCTGTTTGTGACTGTGTCCTTTGCACAGAAAAACAGTCTTCGGGCCCTCTTAAGATGGCCATCTTACCTGCATCTAAGGATGGCGACCCTAATTCTCGTTACATGGTATATATAACGCCATACAAGGTATAAAGTGTTTAAGGCCTGTTACTCTTCTATACTGATCACTTTGTATCAGCATGAGCCATCATGCCAGTTTTATTGGCTTTGCTATGATTTATTGTTTTAAATCTCCTTTTCATTCCTGTTTTCTCTCTTTAATGTAGGTTGGCATTCAGATTCTGCCTCTGGATGGAAACCCTCACAAGTCCTTCGCAATGATCTGTCACTCAACAAGCGTGTCAAATCTGGCTTGCTCATATGATGGTAGATATGCTTTTACTGCTGGAGGACAAGACCGCACCATCTTTTCATGGGAGCTCAATTTGTCGTAAGTTGGAGAACATGCGTCCCATGCAGAAGTGCACTGGTTTTTGCAGCTGACTAGTCAACTAAGTCATAATATATCATGTAGTCGCTCAGTTAATATGAGGTCATAAAATATGTGTATAATAATAGTACAGTATAATAGTAGTCTATCACAATTCTGTTGCTTTTCACTCATTCGCATATATGCAGATCATTGGAGGCATCAGCTGCTCTAGGAGGGAAAGACATGCTGCCCTTCTATAATCTTCTGGAGGGAGGGAGAGATGGACAGCTCTTCAGGGTTTGAGATCTCTATTCTAATGCTTTCTTTTTTCTCACTGTCCTGATTTTTGTAGCAGTTTTTCAGCATTTACCTCATTTCATCCTATTAATTAGTTTCATAATGCTCTCTTAACATGTTACCAGGCCTACCAATAGAAAGCAAATCTTATGATTGGCCCTGTAGGAAACGGAGGAATATTTTTACTACTGTCAACTACAGAATCAGGACCTTGACACCATGGAAACACGGCTTGTGTCCACACGCATACCTCTAGCTGATGTGCCCTTCTTAATGAGCGCGCTTGGCTTCTATCCAACAAAGCAAGAGGTACGAGTGTCGTTGCAATCACAGTTGACTCTACCATACAGATCTGTCATCGATGGGTCGACTACCACTCAAATCTTTTGTCAACACAAAGATGGTTGTTCTGTTTTGTTGAAGCTGGAAGACATGCAAAATGAGGTGAAGTTCAGCTGCTATGCTGAGACCAGAAATTATGTGACGGACATCGTTTTGGAGGAGTTCATTAAGCTGTATGTCAACCACAGACCTGCCTCTGGCATTGCCAGACAGGAGCTGTGCAACGCCTTCCAGGTGCTTGGAAAGCCAGACAAAGGGGGCAGATATACAATTGACAGAGACGAACTGCTGGAGTTACTGCAGGCTAGAGGTAAATACATTTTCATGAATTTTACCAGTACTTTACATTTGAGAGACACCAGAGAAAGAACTATTGTAATTAACAGAGAAAGACTTTGGCTAGAATAGTCATTTTACTTGTAATTCATTTCAGGTGAACATATGACCGAGGATGACTTGGCTGAATGCTTTACAACTCCTGTAGGTATTGGTGCAGAGGGAGGCAGTTGCACAGGTATGCAGAAGTCCTGTGAATCACCATACTGA
This sequence comes from Spinibarbus caldwelli, assembly GCA_039654775.1. NCBI lineage: Eukaryota > Metazoa > Chordata > Actinopteri > Cypriniformes > Cyprinidae > Spinibarbus > Spinibarbus caldwelli. The sequence goes on along the minus strand of CM077223.1, from coordinate 24,904,767 downwards.
TGGAAAAATTTGATGGCTTACTGCCTGAATGCTAAGTCTGACGCTACACGTTAGCGTTTCCAGGTCCAAATGCTTTATCAGATCCCAATAGCAAACAGTGCTAATATGTGACCCTGGACCACAAAACCAGTCATAAGTGTAAATTTTTTTGAAATTGAGGTTTATACATCACCTGAAATCTGAATAATTAAACTTTCCATTGATGTATGGTTTGTTAGGATAGGATGATGTTTGGCCGAGATACAACTATTTGAAAATCTGAGGGTGCAAAAAAATCTAAATACTGAGAAAATCGCCTTTAAAGTTGTCCAAATGAAGTTCTTAGCAATGCATATTACTAATCAAAAATTAAGTTTTTATAAATTTACGGTAGGAAATTTACAAAATATCTTCATGGAACATGATCTTTAATTATTATCCTAATGATTTTTGGCATAAAAGACAAATCAAAAATTGACCCATACAATGTATTTTCGGCTATTGCTTCAAATATACCCGTGCTACTTAAGACTGGTTTTGTGGTCCAGGGTCACATATGCTCTCACAGTGTACTGTAGAACAACTGAAAAATCATGATCCTAACCTTTATCTCTATACTGAAATCTCAGTTGGCCAGACAGTGATTCATTTTGAATACTGGGTTCCTGGACGCCACGAGACATAACACTGTATTGTATACCGTGAGTTTTTTTTTTTTTAATCCTAGCTTAAAGGTGTGCTATGAATGAATAGTGCTCATAAACAGCTGCTGAGATAGCATTCTCACTTGGAAAGGAGTAGATACTTGGACATGGAAACGGCTGGTTTTGGGTTTCGAGCGTTCAGATAAATGTGCATGATAGTGTAGTCTTCATAGATGTCAAGGGATGTTTGGCTAAAATGTTTTAATCTTGACTACTGTTTCTGTCACATACAGAATCTCTAATGGAGAGTGTGCTACCTCCTGAAATCAGCATGGAGACATTTGCCACAGATATCTTGGGGTTTTCTGCAGCCACCCAGGAACTTCCTCAAGATCATGGGCACGATCTATAACATCTAAAGCTTTCAGAAACTAATCATTTATGCAATCAAATAAATGTTTGATTTAACAGTATTTTTGTGGTTACTGTGCTGTTGCTTCCGTGTATTTTCATATTTGCGTGTTTTTACTTTTCTGGAACGCAGATGGAGATAAAATCATACGGAAATAAACGTTGCTGTTTGACAACATACTGTCAAATGTCAGTCTTCATTTTTTCCAGATACATGTGTGAAACGTGTGTGGATGTCGTACTCATCGTTTCGGTCTGATCGTCGCACTCAATCTGTTAAAATATCGTTTTCTTTGCTCTGTTCGCTAAACAAAGGAGCGAAACGCGTAGCCGCATTGACCGTGTCTCTCATGCTTCCAGGGCATTTGGCTTCAGCGCAGGCGCACAAACCCCGCCTCTCTCCTGTGCTGTGTGCATTCGCATTGTGTCTAAACAGGCAGCGAGCAAAAAGATATTTTACCAACAGCAGTAATGTCGGGCAGGTCGGTTCGAGCGGAGACGCGGAGCAGGGCGAAAGATGACATCAAGCGGGTTATGGCTGCAATTGAAAAAGTGCGGAAATGGTAAGAGAGCGCGTCTAGCTGTTAACCAACAGCACAGACAGCTTGTGGGGGAGGAGAGACAACGAGAAACAATGAAATGAAAGGAAAGAGAGCGTTTATTCCACTCCAATTTCAGTCAGATGTGCTGTTTCTGCGTTTCTTCGCGCGGCTGCTCTTTTTTGTCGGCTTTTAAAAAATTAGGAAAAATGTAGATGGCATTTTTTCTTCCATTAAATTTTTATGTGGGTTGAACCTAGAAGCCATTTCGTTGCAATCACATGAAGGCTTTGCTGTTTGAGCCTGTAATGCCGGCTGAATAGTAACCGAACGGGCTGGTATGAGGGAACTCGAGTCATGCATCCGTACCGAACAAAAAGTGCCGCTGAACGGACGTCTGACTCGTTCATCTCATCTGAGAGCGAGCGACTGACTCGCGCTCCTGAGCGACGGCGCGTGAGAAGAGTTTTATCCACGCGCGGGGCTTTAAACTCAGCGCGGAGCTCAAGCTTCGCCTCCACTTTCACACTTATCAGGGACTCCTAAACATTTTGCTTAAACTTAAGTGCAACTTAAAATAAATTTTACAAAAAAAGGTCATGGGATTAACAATAACCACAACAACAGTATATTTTTAAACTTTGAACTAGTAAAATGATTTAAAATTGTATCAATTAAATTGAATTACTGTAACTAGTATTGTTCTACTACACAACCATTCAGTCTCCACCGAGTACACTATTCCATTAAGACTTGACCTAACTTTAAAATGTGTATATTTATATAAAAAAAGTATAGATGTCTTGTTGATATGTTATCAGCTGCATTGCATATTCTGGAAATATTATTTTATACAGTAAATACTTCTGCAGAGATAACTATAAATTTAAATGTTTAAATAAACATTGTTCTCCTTTGTCTTTGATATCTAACAATGACATGCATCTTCAGGGAGAAGAAATGGGTGACTGTTGGAGACACGTCACTGCGAATCTACAAGTGGGTACCAGTGACAGAGCCCAAGTCAGATGATGTAAGTTATCTTTAATCACCATAATACACTGTTATTGCAATTCTGGTTGATACTGATTACCCAATAATTATTTTCATGTTATGGCCAGTATGACAGATAAATGCTTTCAGTCTTTTGTTTCCAGAAAGAAATAAAAACAATACTAAAATATGGAATATTGGCATTAGTATATTGATACAATATAATGTATTTTTTTTTTTTTTTTAATATATATCATGTTTACATTTATTTAAGTAAATTCATAGTGTCGAGGTTACTAGTGCCATTTTTTTTTTTTCTGGTGGCCCAGATCATTAAATTTTTTAGCTGTAGCATCACACACACAAAGCCAATATTTATTCTACACTATAACTTTTAGATGTTGTTAATTGGTTCATCTTTCTCCACATAGTTGCAAAAAAAAGTGATTTTTTTATGTCACACAGAAGAGCAAGAACAAGAAGAAAGGCAAAGATGACAAATATGGCTCTGAGGTCACGACCCCTGAGAACAGCTCTTCTCCTGGAATGATGGATATGCATGGTAATGCTGTAGACCTGACCGTTATCAGGCTCCAATCACACAATAATCCTCAGACAGTATTTTTAGGCAGTCTTTTGTTACTTGGTGATTATTGTAAATTATTGTGTTTTTTAAACCAAATTGTGACCTTTGTATTCCTAAACAGTTGATCTATTAGAGATTAGACACATCAATTATGCATTTTTAAATATTATTATTGGCTTTCAATGGGCCATTATCCTTCATAATCAAAAGAGGGGGTTGTTGAAACAGTTTTACTGCACATGAATTGATGTTTCTTGTTCCCTATCGAAAGGTAACTCCCTTTGCATAGTCATTGACAACTGCTTTGGGGAAACTCCTGTTTTCTCTGTTACTGAAACCTGATTGGTTAACGTTTGTGTACTGCACAAACCAATGGCGCTCGAGCCCGCCAGAAGGGGCGGAGCCGACTGCTACATGCCAATTCATCAGAATCCTCTCCTTTAGCGACGAGACCATCTCTTTGCTGACTCTGCAATTAAGAAGCCGAAGAGAAGCTCAGCCTGCAGCTCGCCGCCGTAGAAAAAAGCCCCCGGCAGTGGAAGAAGCGACAAACCTTCCCCTGCGGCTATCCGGCTGGTAAGAGCAATTCCTGAGCAATTTCTCTGTTATATTTCTGCAAATGTCGCATCACGAGTGTGGCTCGTGTAGGGAATTCTGCACGATGCAGAAGGGCAGTGAGTGCATCACCTGTCTGGGCAGCGCCCATGCAGAGACTGTGTGCTCATTGAGACGGAATGCTCTCATAGAGAGCACGAGTCTTGCTCTTCTCCGCTCGCGAATCGCTTCATAAATGAGCAGCCCCGCTCTCCCGCTTCTCCTCTCTCAGCGAGCTTGGAGAAAGAAACGGTGCAGTCACGGAGCTGAGCAACCATGTTTGAATGATCTCACGCCGGCAAGAGCCCGCGTGCTCATTCTCCCCTGGCACTTGATCCGCCGGTGTGTGTTTTACAAGTGAGATTAGCGCCCCTCTTACATCGAGCGGCTCAATTCCTCTAGGCGGATCAGAGTAAGAATGCTGTCACCAATGATTCAGATCGCTGACAGCTTCACATTTGTGTCTGCGTCGCTGAGCTCACTGAGACGGGCTGCTTTCACAGACAAAAGCACAAGTTTGTCCCTGCATCCCTCACGGATCCCATTCTTCAATGGAGATGGCCCTCCCCAGTGCCGTGAACTGCCATTAGTAGGAAAGTAACCACTTGCCGCCTGGGTTTTGGCTTGGAAAGCCATCCCCGGTGTGTCAAGCTGGATTCTAAAATAAATAAATAAATAAATAAAAAACCATGGAATGAGGTTACTTGCTCCAGTTCGCTCACAGGCCACCTCGCTTCAGAGGTATTATTCACACTTCAGTACCGGACAACGCATGTTCTTCAGTCCGAAGTACATATACTGCTTGCAAAGGTGCCGTGGAAACGATCCCCTTAGTGAACAGCGAGTCGGGCTTTTACAGCCGATACTTCCTTGTTCCCAAGAAAGACGGCGGGCTCAGACCAAGTCTCGATCTCAGACGTCTGAATCTCAAAGTTGTGGCCCCTTGGACAACTCCTAGCCTGTTTCAGTCAGGCGTACAGTTGGAGATGACCTCCAGAAGGAACGTGGTCACGACAGATGCCTCCTTCTCAGGCTGGGACGCTCTGTACGAGGGCAACCCAACGTCAGACCCACGACCCACGACCCACGAGCGATGCCTGCATATCAACTGCCTTGAAATGATGGCTGTTTGTCTGGCCCTAAAGACCTTCCTGCCAGCCTTAAAGGGGCATCACGTCCTAGTCCGGTTGGACAACACAACGGTGATGGCCTACATCAACCACCAAGGTGGCCTCAGGTTAAGTCCTCTTCACGGGATGACTCAACGGCTCCTCCTTTGGGCACAGAAGGAATTCCTCTCACTACGAGCGGTTCATGTGCCGGGCACACGGAACCAAGGAGCAGATATGTTGTAGATACCCGTCTGTATGCCTTCCCTCTGATCGCCCTGCTAACCCTAGATTGTCAGGCGAATCAAGGAAACAAAATGCTCTCTCCTCCTCGTGGCCCCCCTCTGGAGGAACCTAGTCTGGTTCCCAGAGATGATCCAGCTGCTGTCTGCAGCTCCATGGTCAATACCACTGAGGAGAGATCTTCTCTCACGAGCACAGGGCAAGATTTGGCATCCCTAGCCGGAACTGTGGAGCCTTCATGTCTGGCTGCTCGACGGGAGTCTAGTCAGCTCCCAGCGAGAGTCACTAATACCATTTAAGAGGTTAGAACTCCGTCTACATGACGCCTCTACGCCCTCAAGTGGTCAGTCTTCAGTGACTGGTGTTCAGCACGTAACCAGGATCCGGTTTAATGTGACGTGTCCCAAGTGCTAACCTTTCTGCAGGAGCTGCTGGATAAAAGGTGCGCCCCTTCCACGCTCAATGTCTATGTGGCAGTCATCGCGGCGAATCATTCTCTCGAGGCTGGCCAGACTATTGGCAGAAATTACTTGGTCGTTAAATTTCTTAGAGGGGCTTGGCGGTTGAATCCTCCTCGCCTTAAGACTATGCCAACATGGGACTTGTCCATAGTCCTTGGGCCGGCTTAAGGGTCATGACGCTCAAAACCGCTCTGCTTTCGGCCATAGCATCCGTCGAGTGAGTAGGTGACTTGCAAGCCCTGTCTGTCAGTGCTTCCTGTCTTGAGTTTGGACCCAATGACTGTAAAGTCGTTCTTCAGCCGCACAGCGGCTATGTACCGAAGGTGCTCTCAACTCCGTTTAGAGCCCAGGTTATTTCCCTCCTAGCCCTCCCCTTAGCGGATGGTGAACATGGACCCAACTTGTTGTGCCCAGTCCAGGCAATGCAAGTGAACTCTGAGGCTATCGCTCTGGCTTATGCCTCAGCGGGTGTGCAATGCCCTATAGGTGTGAGGGCCCATTCCACCAGAGGAACAGTCTCCTCCTGGGCTTGGTCCAGCGGAATCTCTATTGGTCAAGGTCAAGTTTATTTATATAGCACCTTAAAAGCAACAAGTGCTGACCAAGGTGCTGCACAGCCAAGGCATCAAAAATATCAACAACAGCATTAAGACAATATAAAATATTAAAATCATTAAATAATACAAAAAGTAATACAAAACATCACCAAACAAAAGAAACAAACAGAAACAAAACAAAAAAGTATTTTCAAATTAAGCAAAAGCCTGAGAAAAAAAAGGTATGTTTTAAGAGATGATTTAAAAGAAGAATACGTAGGGGATGACCTGATGGATAAAGGCAAAGAGTTCCAGAGCATAGGACCAAGAACTGAAAAAGCTCTGTTCCCTTTAGATTTTAAACGAGATTTTGGGACAATAAATAACTTCTGAGAAGACGATCTAAGTGTTCTCACAGGAGAATAGAAATGGAGAAGATCTGAAATGTAAACTGGGGCAAGACCACGAAGTGCTTTAAAACAAAAAACTAAAACCTTAAAATCAACTCTGAATTAACAGTTTACCAGTGAAGTGAAGTGAAGCTAACACAGGGGTAATATGCTCCATCTTTTTTGTCCCTGTCAAAAAGCGAGCAGCAGCATTCTGTACCAATTGTAAACGTGATAGTGAGAACTGGTTAATTCCAGCGTAAAGAGCGTTACAGTAATCCAGCCTTGTTGAAATGAATGCATGAATAACAACCTCTAAATCGTTAAAACTGAGAAAACTTTTCAGCTTGCGAAGCCCCTTAAGTTGAAAAAAACGGGCTCTGACTACAGAGTTAATTTGTTTGTCAAATTTTAATTCAGGATCAAAAATAACTCCCAGATTTTTAACCTTTTCACGGATGTTGTCTTCAAAAGGGCCCAGAGTAGGTCTTAAATTTTGTAAAAGGTGAGAAGGACCAAACAACATAACTTAGTCTTTTTTTGATACAACTGTAGGAAATTATTTTCCATCCAATTCTTGATGTCCTCTAAACAAGCCAGCAAGGAGGTCACTGAATCAGAACCTGATTTTAGAGGAAAATAAAGCTGAGTATCATCTGCATAAATATGGTATGAAACTTAATGAGACTCAAATATAAAACAAAGAGGGAGCAAATACAGGGAGAATTGGACCCAAAATAGAGCCCTGGGGTACCCCATAAGTGATGGGAACTGAGCTTGATGAAAATTCACCAATTTCCACCGAAAAACTCCTGTTTGTGAGATACGATGCAAACCAGTCTAATGCAGTACCACAAATGCCAACCTCAAGATTTAATCTTTTTAGCAAGATGCGGTGATCTACTGTATCGAAGGCAGCGCTCAGGTCCAATAATAAGAGAATAGTAGTTACCACAGTCTGCAGATAACAAGAAATCATTTACTACTCTTAAAGAGCTGCCTCAGTACTATGTTTTGCTCTGAAGCCAGACTGAAAAGGATCCAGAATATCATTAGAATTTAGATAAAGGGAAATCTGGTTTAATACAACCTTTTCCAAAACTTTGTGCAGGAACGGCAGTTTTGAAATAGGCCTATAATTATTTAATTCAGTGGGATCAAGGTTTGTTTTTTTTTTTTTTGTAAATGCTGGACTGCCGCCTTTTTAAGGCAGGAAGGGACAATGCCTGTCTGTACAGAACCATTAATAATGGAAAGTAAGCTAGGCAAAACAGAGGGCAGAACATCCTTCAGCAGCTTTGTAGAAACAACATCACAAGAACAGGTAGTTGATTTCATATTTAAAATAATGTCTGACAACTCCGAAAGAGAAATAGCTTAGAGCTAGTATTTCCATATTGGGGAGATTTATGCGGCCGCTGGCTGGTCGTTGCCATCTACCTTTATTAGATTCTACAGTTTGGACGTTACCGCCTTGCAGACGCGGGTTTTTTCCGCTTAATGTTTACTTTTTCCTCCTTCGGGCGGGAAGGGTTATGTCAAGCAGACCACAGGTCGTTCTCGGGTCTCTTTGTAGCTCAGGCTTATGGAGCCCTCGCTGAGTGTTCCTAGGTTCAGCTCGCAGAGCAGGCTTAGTTCTGCATCTGCTTATAGCACGGCGTTACTGGATGCGTTCCCCAAAGCAGTCGTTAATGACGGCGCAACGGGAGTTACCTTTCGATAGGGAACACTCCGGTTACTCACGTAACCTCGGTTCCCTGAGATAAGGGAACGAGCGTTGCGTAACTGGCCATGCTATAGCTGCACGCGAATCGATGGCTGTCGCTTCAGTTGTTGATTCTGATGAAATGGCCAGTGTTGCCAACTAATTTTCAGGGAAAGTTGCTAAAGGAAGGTTGATTTGTTGCTAAAAGTTGCTAAATGACGTTGTGACGTCATTGCACGATGACACAAAATTGTCTCTACATCAAATCTCAGCAAAACAATGTAATTTAGATTTGTTAGTAAAATAATATTAATGCATAATATTAAAATATAAATACATCATTGAATTATTGAACATTTACACATTTTTGAACAATTACAATTAGTTTTTTTTTTGTTAGCTAGTAAACTAGTAAAACTACACATTCTGAACAGTTATAGTTTTAAGCAGTGTATTAGTAGTTAGTTAGTATGCTACACTCTAAGAAAAGTCTGTAAAAATAGTGCACAAATCTATGCTAATATAAAGGAATATTCCGTATTGATTATTCAGGTTTTTTACCTGCATTTTAAATGACACATTGTCTTTTGTGTTTTCGGGTTACAACGGAAAATGGATAACGAAAATTGCTATACCTTTTCCATTTGTCTAGATATTTTTCTAACAGTGTACTAACTGATCAACAATCACATGAACAAGCTACTAACAAGGTGGATCATTAATGAACAATTATTAAATTATCATTATTATTAAGTTGAACAATTGCAGATAGCAGCTAACTTAATTCATGTGATGCGTGTACTGCTTTGGTTTCCTCTTTTTGTGTGATTTAGATGAAAAATGTGTGTCTTTTTATTGTTTGAGTCACTTATCGAAAGTTGCCAAATAAATTTTAAAAATAGCTAAATTTGTTGCTAGGTGCTTTTGAAAGAAAAAGTTGCTAGAGTAGTCTGAAAAATTGCTAAATTTATGAACAAAATTGCTAAGTTGGTAACAGTGGAAATGGCGCTCTGGGCCGACTCATGTAGCAGTTGGCTCCGCCCCTTCTGGCAGGCTCGAGCGCTATTGGTTTGTGCAGTACACAAACGTTAACCAATCAGACTTCAGTCGTCAATGAGGACGCAAGCTCTTTCCCTTATCTCAGGGAACCGAGGTTACATGAGTAACCGAGTGTTATTCTATCTTTTAACCATCTATTAACAGTTATGTACTGCTTGAAAGCATTTCTCAAATCTTTTGTAACACCCTGTTAATCGTGCTTCTCTTCTCCACATACAGATGATAACAGTAACCAGAGCTCCATTGCAGACTCCTCCCCACTAAAGCAAGAGACCAGCAACAACACTAGTCCTGCACCTGAACCCATGGCAGCTTCTCAGAATGACAGTAATGACTCGAAAAGTGACCAATATCCTTCCAAACAGCCTTCATCTGTTCAGGATCATAAGAGTGGTTAGTGACTGCAATGAGGCCTCGAGTAGCTCATTATGTGCTGTTGTATTTTTGGGGTCTCTAATACCACTTCTTTATTTTCAGAACAAAACCACTGCTCATCAGAATCTATAACAGCCAAAAGGGACAGCAAGTCACAGGGGGATTCAGAGCACTTTTTAGACTCTTCCAAATCAGCCCAGGTACATGCTTACAGCATCACTTGCATCAAAGTAAAAAAAATGTTATATACCAGCTGTCTTTTCTGCTTTGTAACTGATTCAGTGGTTTCTTTTGAAGGAATTGGAAGATGGTGCTCCCCCAAGCAAAAAAGGGAAAATCGATTCTTCCTCTGAAGAAAGTTAACTATTTTCTGCGTGCTGTTAGGCATTTGGGATCCCCATCTCTTATCCTGAAACACATCACAACATAGGAGGTTTTCTTCAGTTCTACACTTCCCTACTACCATCTATTCACTTTAATCCAGAAAACCTTTCTCTTGCGGTAATTTTTAGTGTAGAGGGCATGTCAGGATCATCATTGTATGAGTAAGGGTAATGAATCAAGCTGTGAGATATTGTACTGATCCTAAAACAGTTTATGTTGCCCTACAATCACTACGTGCTATTTCTTTTGCTAAGATCAGTATTGTCAAATGAAATGGCACTGGAACTGCCATTGTTTTTCCAAATTGGCACTGATATCAACTGCCATTTGCAATTTAAAAAAATTGTATCACTCACCTTTTCTTGTTCACTCAGGAAGGTCAACACACTGTTTTTTAAATCACGCTGAAAGTAACTGATTTCTGCTGCTGTAGTTTAGTGAGATTTCACCATAAGTAGCTAAATATAAAAAAAAATGCAAATGGTACTAGTCACAAGTTATTCAACTTCTCCTGTGAAGACCATAGCTTGTAGCATAGGCCCTGCTTGGTTGAGTACATTTGTGTTACTGCGAAAAGGAATGTGTTTTTTTTTTTTTTTTTTTTGTCTTGCCTTGTCTGTCTACTCACTTCTCCAAGTGCCCACATTTTGGTTCTCTCTCTTTTTAAGTCAAGTAAGCCACAACAGTTAATTTTCACTAATGTTCAAGTAAAAACTGCGGTGTTCAAACCAAGCTTTGAAATGCTGGTTGCCATTTCAACAGCACTACAACCCTCCAACGTACACAAGGGATACAATCATAACATTTTGTTATGTGAAATTCACAAATTATTGTTTTCTTTCAGCAGCAACTGTACTGACCGCATGTGTCGTCGTCCAAGGAAAAACGTGACATTGATTAGATTGTAACGCAGGCAGGTTATGGGTAGACAGCTGTGCGAATACCTCATACTCAGTCCAGCAGTGCTGGAATGTAAACACTAAGTATGACTTTCTCGAAATTACTCTGTTACGTATGCTTGAAAAATAAAATGTATATATTTATACGATTACATTTTTGCTACCCTTATGTTTTTGCCACAGTATTTCGCCAAACTATTGCCTTCTGTAGTTCAATCTTTGAAACCTTTAGCAAAATGTATTCATTGGGACCATATTGTTTTTTTTTTTCTTTCCCAGTCTATAATAGAACTGTCTTGTACAGAAGTATGGTTGTGTCTAACCTATTTATTCCACATGTAGTTTATTGGTTTTCTAAAAAAACAAACAAATAAAAGAAAATATTTCCTTTGAATGCTATTGAAAGTGCATTTTCTTGCCAAATATCAAACCTGAATTTGCTCTGTATAGCAAAGATTAGCTTGAAGCTTGATTTCCTGAGATCACAGTACAAATTTTACTGGACATGAGTTTGACTAATAAATCATAACACGAAGATGTGAAACTGATAATGTAGTGTGCAAGAGATCTCTGAATGTGTTAAAATGCAACAAGGATTCATTGCAGATTAGATGCGATAATGTGAGAAATGCTCACTAGCTTTTTACACAGCTTTCACATATGTTGTGGAAGAACTAGCATGACCCACAGCAATACCTGGTAAGATGCTAAAAGAACAATCACTCTATTTTAATGCCTGTTTCTGTGTGTTTTTCACTATGCGTCTGAAAGTGAGGTTGATGCGTGGCATTTTGACCTTTTTTCTGACTGGAAGACTGTGATACCAGTATGTGTTTGTGGGATAGTTCATGAGCAGAAGACTCCCGTGAGCCAGCTCCAGCTTCACAGGCTCAATCTGACGTTTGCTAGAACCAGTTCGTGCATCCTTATGTCGGAAAATGAAGTCACGGGCAGCCCCTAGAGATACAGAGGCAATAGGACAGGCAGGATCGAGTTCCCGTTCATCATCTCGATGCTCTCCAATGTGATCATGACCATCATTATATCTGATGGTGAAAACACAAAGCAAAAACATACTTCATTCACTTTGAAAGAACATTATTTCTATGTTAAGCAATGCACCTCTTCAGGTTCATGAGGAGGACAGTGATGTCAATAGCAGACAGTTAAATTACCTGTTTATCAAAACAAAGTTGAATGTATGACCTGTTGCTTTGGTAACAGCATCTCGAATGCATTCCAAAGTAGGAGTCCATGGTTTAGCCAGGAGATGGACTCCAGAGAAAGAGTACATCAGTCCTTCGTCGCCATATGTTGCTTGCTTCCTTGGAATACTGTATGACTTTCCATACACTTGTAGTTTAGCTTTGTCTCCTGTCAGAGAAAATGGAAACAAAAAACATTTCAAACACTGGACATATACAATACAAAAACAATCACCATCCAAAAAACAACAGGATACAGTACTGTATGAATATAGCTCACAGCATATGATACAAGTAAAATAATGAAGTTAGATTGTTTAACAAGATAACACATTATGTATTTTTCCTGTATATGTAATGCCAGTGTACACTACCGTTTGAAAGTTTGGGGTCAGTATGTTTAAAAAAATAATAATAATTTATACATTTATTCAGCAAGGACGCATTAAATTGATTAAAAGTGACAAAGACGTATACTGTTATAAAGTGTTTCTATTTCAAATAATGCTGTTGAACTTCATCAAAGAATTCTGAAAAAAAAAGTATCACGGTTTCCACAAAAACATTAGCAGCACAACTGTTTTCAAGATAATAATAATAAATGTTTCTTGAGAACCAAATCAGCATATTAGAATGATTTCTGAAAGATCATGTGACACTGAAGACTGAAGTAATAATTCTGAAAAGTCAGCTTTGTCTTCACAGGAATAAGTTATACTTAAAAGTATATGAAAATAGACATCAGGTTTTTTTTTTTTACATTGTAATAATTCACAATATTACTGTTTTTACTGTATTTTGACTAAATAAAAGCAGCCTTGGTGAGCGGAAAATACTTCTTTCAAGAACATTAGAAACTCTTACTGATTCCAAACTTCTGAACAGCAGTGTACTGTACATGATGCAAAGGTGCCTTCAATACCTGTAAAATACTCCACCTCCTCTTCTAGCTGGTTGAAAAGGTGATCAGCCTGCTCTTTGTCAAACAGTAAACTGTAGTCACAGTCCAATCCCTCTGCCTCAATCTTCTGCCAGGGGACGGGCTGAGAAAACTCCTCTTCCACCTCACACTCCTCTTTGTATTTCTTGAACGGTTCCTCTGTTTTCCATTCATCTGCCTCTACAGCAGATATTTTTCTGTGCCGAGTTACAAACTTATCCATCTATCCACCTGTTGAACAAAACAAAAGAGTCACTTCTCAGACTGTCTGGTTCTATTTTCCAAATCACTTTTAAATGTCAACTTCATTGAGACACAAATAAAAGCTTATATTAATTGATTTAATACAGGGACTGTGCCTACATCTATACATCATGCACATTTTGACAGCTAAACATCGTTAACAGCAAACCACGAGTAGTGCACGATGGTTTGTCACCAGTGTTTTGGTGGGTGGTTAGTAACACGTGAAAAGCTGCAGCACAGCCGGATCTTCGTTTATGCACGTGTATTAGCTATCTGTCACTTTCAGCAGGGTCTCTTACCTGGGTTGCGTTTATGTTGTGATAAACCGTCCACACTACATAGGTTAACGTTCAAATTCTGTCCCAATTTTGTTTTATTTCCAGCATTCGCGGGTGGCACAGCTCCGGAAATGTAGGACGAGGTCACTGCCGGTGTCACGTGACATACTTTACTTTTCTATGGTTACATTGTAACACGTGCTTCCATACGTTTGATCTAACCAAGACCTCATTGATGTAGTACAGTAAGTAATTAGGAAACCATGTAAACAAACATTATGCTATGCCTGCGAGGGGAAATACTGAGCACAAACAGGCAAAACGGACGTTTTACGTTTAAGATTACATTAACGTATTCAGGGTTTAATGAAAAGTGAGAAAATTAGCTACAGTAAAATAAGGAGGTATTTACAGGAACCTCGTATTGCTCTGGATAAAAAAAAAAAAAAAATATATATATATATATATATATATATATATATATATATATATATATATATATATATATATATATACACACACACACACACACACATATATATATAACAAAATAATAAAAAATAAAACAAAATTAGGCCAAAACAAGTATGCAAGTTTCTGTAAAATAAGAAAGATATGAAGTGTTAGAATCACAATTTTCATTCATTATTGATATAGATTTGTGATGTAGTATGACCAATAATTAAAACCCTGAAAAATCATGAATTTATTATTCGTTAATTATTAAATGTAACAGTTACCAAATTGTGATAACTATTCAGAACTGTGGACACTCATCACTACTAAACAGAGTTTGCAAAGAAGACCATTTCAAAAGTGCAAGATTTTATTCACTGTTGTGAAGAAGACACTGCCGTTTTTGACAAATACAATAGTCAAATATACTGGAGGACTACAATATCCTAAAAGGTTTTGTCATTCTAAATGGTCACAGATTATTATAACATTCGTGTGTTCACAGCATTCACAGTTCATGTGTGTTACCTGAATAAGTCTGAAATGGTAAAATGTATTTATCATTAATTCACATAAGTTAGTACTGTGCACAAATGTCGTAGTAAAACAGAGAATGAAGAATGAAGAACTGCAGTCACGTCTTCTTAGCTTACTCCACATTTTCATAATCATTGTCACTGCAGTTTTCATATGTCTCATCTGCTTGTGCTGCACTGTTCACATAAATTGCAACCTTATTTTCAGGCCTATTAATGCAAACTGATGAAAACTGTCCTGCAAAATAAATAAACAAATAAATAAATAGTGATATACTACTACTACTACTAATAATAATGAAAGTAATTCAGGTTTTATTTATTACTTATTTATTTATTTATTTTTTAATTATATACTCACTTTTCCCTTTGGAGATATTTTTTCTGAACTCATGATCATTCTCTGCAACACAAAGGGAATGACTACAATATCTTAATGTTTTACTTACAGTATTATTATACAATAATTTACAATAATAAGTCTGTACATCAAATATTAGCATTATCATTACTATTTGTTTAAAACAAGAAATACTCATTAAACCTACCATAGATGATTTGATCTGTGCTGGTACCTCGAACTGTTATCACAATGAAGAAAGAAAAAGTTTGAAACAGGATCTTTTAAAACTTGAAACAGATTTGATTCATGAGACAGTGTGTTCTTGAAAATGGTCACATGTATCATAGCTGTGCGATTACTGTGAATATAAATAAAGCGCTTACCCTGCTGGCTGTTTGCATAATATGGTTGATCTAATGTTTCTGAAAAAAATAAATAAAAGAGATTAAGTTACTTTACTGAGCATGCAAAACTTGCATATTTAAAATTTATTCATAATTGATCTGATATACTTACTATGTCGTTTATGCACAATGCAACACACTGTGACCACAAGAAGAAAAATAACAATAGTTGCTCCTCCTGCTACGAAGGGCCAGAAGGACATCACTGTGTCCTATGAGCTTTCTGATTCACCTTGTACAATTTCTTCTGCCTTTTGGCCAGAACAATTGTAACGTGTAAAAAGAAAAACAGACAGTATGTCTAATTTTAATTGGAGACACAGTATAACTTTATAATTAAATAGTATTCAAAAAGTTTAAGAAATAATAAGTGTCAGTACACAATAAAATATACAAAACTAAGGTATATCTTTGAAAAATGTCGACATTTTCATGTTTTTACTCACGTGTTTGAATTCCAGTGTCCTGATGGTCAATGCTATAGTTAGTCTTCAACAGTTCACAGTGGTAAAGACCCATATGCCACTGCTACATATTATAGAGGAGGATGGAGTAGTTTATAGTCATATAATTTGGAGAAGGTCTTCTTCTGTTATCCCAAACCTTTACTTCACCTTTTAGATTGTTTTCTAAAATTAGATACAGTTGCAGTGGTGTGACATCTCTGCTGTGCCGTCTGGTCTGAAAAGAGCCATTTCAAAGAAACAAGAGAGCATCTCTTTGCTCATACCTGAGAAACCACAACAGTAAACACATGAAATTCACAAGTTTCCGTCTGCACTTCCGTTTGCACAGGTTGTTGAAACGTTGCACAGTGATGATGTTTGCTGAGCTTCCTGCTGTTTTACAATTTTTATAAGCAAACTTTAAATAATTATATGCTCAGACTAGGAATATAATGTCTTTTTATAGAATTTTATATTTAATTAGTAAATCTCCAAAATGACTGTTAACAGAAACTACAACACACTGTTACATTCTGCTTGCTTGTGACATTAAAGTTAGAGTTAAGTCAAAATGACTGACTAAAACCATATATATGACCAAAAATAAACCTTACCATTTAGAGGTGAAACATGCAGAGTAAAAATACCCACGGTTCAACTCAGAAAGAAAGAATAGCCTATCTATTTTTTTTCAAGAGTGTATGCAGCAAGCCTTGAAACAATTCACTCTGCTTTGTGAAAGAGGCTCTTGGACAAGTGTCTTCTGCCATCATTTCCTGCTAGCTGTCCTGAAGACAGTTTCTGTGCTCAGGTGTGTGTTTGTATGAACTTTACAATCTTTACTATCACACAAAACCACTAAATGTGTATTAAGGTGCTTTTTGAATTGAACTTTTTTAAAAGACACATGTATATATGTTTTTACTAGGCTGAAAGAAATAAGATATTGTTAATATATTTTACTTCTTACTCAGCTATTTTGCTTTAACCATTTACTATCTTTAGGAATAAATCTTTTTAAGTCAAGTCAAGTCACCTTTATTTATATGTCCCTTTATATACAGATTGTGTCAAAGCAGCTTTACAGTGTTAAACAGGAAAATAATGTTTCAGTAATGCAAAATTAAATTCTGCTGTAAAGCAGATTTAAAAAGAGGACAATAGTAAACGGTCAGTTTTTCAGTTAAAGTCAGTTTATCGTTGTTCAGTGATATCATCGTTCAGCTCAGTTCAGGTCTCATCCAATAGTTTCTGTGCAATCAATAAAATTGCCAATGAGAAAAAAATGAGGGGAAAAATACTGAGGTAGAATTCACTCAGTGAATCTACACTTTATTAACAGTATTTGATTTGATTTTTAATATGACAAGTTATTAATGACAATGTTAAATTATGTAAGTTAATATAAGTTAAAGGACCACAGTTCTGATGGAGATGTTTAAAGAGTACTTGAGCTATGGAGGTACATATGAAACATATTTGTGTCTGTCTTTAGCAGTTTTTACTGGAACATTAAGAAAGGTTTCACTGCCATCTAGTGGCCTCACAGATGAAGATATTAAAGTGATCCCAAATGGAGACCACGAGCAGTAACATCACCCCTCCACCAGAAATAATCATCTGAACTGTGTATGTTCTGAATGTTTGGATTTGAGTTTTACATTTGTATATGTAAAACCCAGACCAAAAGTCTGATCCATCATAGTCATTCTCTTCACTTTCACCTCACTTTTCTCAGTGTTCTTGATGTAATGTATAACTAATTACACATATTGATGTTCCACATTATCACAGTTGTGAATTTTAATAATAGATTGGATTTCTGAGTGACATTCCTATAGAAAAAAAAGAAAAAGAAAAAATGAAAAGCAAAGCTTTAATAAAACATATTTCGTCTTCTATTTTAACTTTCCCTTCTTCTGACTGTTAAATAAATAATGAAAATCACTAAATAAAATTACTTAGTTTAATAAATGATAAATTTCCCACTATATAAGTACAAACTAATATGCTTTCATCAAAGTTAGTTTCCATATTTTTCATAGTGAAATTACACAAGAAAGACATGAGACAATGCGTACTGCTGATATTATTTCATCTATCGTCACAAATGTAAGACCATACTTACTGTTTTCATTGGTGAACTTTGCTTTGTGCATTTGTGTGTTTTCTGCAAAAATTTAACAGAAACGTATTTGACTCTGACAAAGTTTAGTGTACGGTAGAAGTAAGGTGTATTGTAGAGCTTTCAAACAAAAACAGTTATTATGAGCTGGAAGCCTACCATAGACAGGCTCATGGATGTTATTTTCTTGACCTGTAACACCATGGTTAAATGATTCAGAAACACAGAGCATTTGTGTGCTTGTTAAACAATATGTGCTTGTTTGTTGAAATCAGCATAGAAAACCAAGTTGATAATACATCATGTCTTTAGACTGATCTTCAACTCTCAATAATTATGTATGTATGTGTGTGTGTGTGTGTGTGTGTATATATATATGTATATATATATATATATATATATATATATACACATTTTTTTCACGTTTTGTTATGTTGCAGCCTTATGATAAACTACTTTAAATTACTTTTTTAAAAATCTTTCTATTGAAAAATCTTTTTTTTTCAATATATCAATCTGCACTCCATACACCATAATGGCAAAGCAAAAACAGAACTGTCACAACTTTGTAAATTTATAAAAAAAATAAAAAATAAAAAAAAAACTGAAATAAGTACATTGCATAAGTATTCAAACCCTTAACTCAGTACTTAGCTAAAGCACCTTTACAGCCTCAAGTATTTTTGGGTTTGATGCGACAAGCTTTGCACATCAGCATTTGGCAATTATCTGCCATTCTTCACCTCACCTCTTCACCTCTCAAGCTCTGTCAGGTTGGATGGGGGCAAATGCACATTTTTAGGTTTCTCCAGAAATATTTGATTGGGTTCAAGCTCAGGCTCTGTCTGGGCCACTCAAGGACATTCACAGAGTTGTCTATAAGCCACTCTTGCTGTGTGCTTAAGGTCATTGTCCTGTTGGAAAGTGAACCTTCTGCCCAGTCTGAGGTTCTGAATGCTCTGGACTGGGTTTTCATTAAAGCTATCTCAATATTTTGGTGCACTGAGCTTCTCTTCTACTCTGATGTGTCCCTCAGTCCCTGCCGCTGAAAAACAGCCCCACAGCATGAGGCTGCTACCAGCACACTTTACTTTTGGGATGGTACTCTGCAGGTTTAACATAAGGCTGCTTCATAACAAAACGTGAAAAAAAAAAAAAAAAAAAAATGAAGTGGTTTGAATACATTTGTGTGTATATGTATATATATATATTATATATATATATACATATACACACACACACACACACAGACATACACTGGTTTCCATTTTTTTGTGGTGACTCCATAGGCGTAATGGTTTTTATACTGTACAAACCGTATTTTCTATCGCCCTACACCAACCCTACACCTAAACCTACCCCTTACAGAAAACATTCTGCTATTTCAGATTTTCAATACACGTCATTCTGTGGGATTTATAAGCTTGTTTCCTCATGGGGACCAAAAAAAAAAATGTCCCCACAAGGTCAGAATTTACTGGTATTACTATACTTGTGGGGAAATTTGGTCTCCATAACGTGATAAATACCAGGTACACACACACACACACACACACACACACACACACACACATTTCACAACTTCAATATTTACCAATTATTTAAAACATCAAACATTTAATATTAAAGATAATTAACTTTTAAAGACGATCTGATTACATAAAACGTAAAGATAACAAACAGAATTCTAATTCTAAAGTGATACTTGCGTTTGAAGAATTTACATGCAACAACAAGAAGCACAAGTAGCACTACAAGCACTGCTGCTCCTCCTGCTGCTCCAGTTGTCATCAGCCGAGTCAGAGAATCTACTGAAACAACAGCTGGTTCTGAGAAATGTTAATTCATGTTAGATAATGACAGTCAACATTTTAAGGCACATTTCAAACAGTAACTGCACATTAAGACTTTAACCAGCAATATTCTCATTTACATTCATATTTACATTTAATCATTTAGCAGGTGTTTTTATCCAAAGCGACTTACAAATGGGGAAAACAGAAGCAATCAAACCAACATAAGAGCAATAATATGTAAGTGCTGTGAAATAGAATAGAGAGTGCAAGTGTTAGAGGGTCAAGTTTTTATTTTTTTATATATATAAATAAAAAGAAAAGTAGTTAGAATAAAAATAGAATAGAGAGTGTTCAAGTTTTCTATATATAGTAAATTAAAAAAAAAACAAGTACATAGAATAGAAATCGAATAGAGAGTGTTAGTGTTAGAGGACCAAGATTTTTATAATAAATAAAAAGAAAACAAGTAGATTGAATAGAAATAGAAAAGAGAGTTCTAGTGTTAGAGGGTTAAGTGTAGATGGAGTGTCTTTTTTTTTCTAAAGAATTGAGTTGGGCAGATCATTCCACCAGCAAGGAACAGTTAAGTTAAAAGTCCATGAAAGTGATTTTTTTGCCTCTTTGGGCTGGTACTATAATGCAATTGCAGAATGCACGCTTCATTCACCATTGTGTAGTTCAATTCTCTTATAGGCTAGGAGACAGTTGGTCTCTCTGAATAGTGTGCAGTGGTAGACACCTAAATCAGACTGCGGCACGGCAACGGATCTGGATGGAGAAGTCCAGCAATTCTGATTCGGATAACTTTGGGAATGTCTTAATCCGTCGACATTGGTAATCCCAGAATTTAGCCTCACCATCCAGATTGATCTCCACTATGTATCTGTTTGTTGAATTGAGGTGAGTTTACACCACACAAGTTTCATTTGTCCATTTTGAATTCAAGATGTCTGATTCAAAGAAACAGGGCAGCAGGACTTCAGATTGAAGCTCAGTGGGTAAACTGACATTGGTGATTAGATCTCCCCGACATACATTCAAACCTGTGAAAACTTATACAACATCTTGTCTAGTGTCATTCGTGCCTACTGTGTGGGTTCATCAGGTTTCTCATAAATGAATTTACAATTTATACAGTGGGTACGGAAAGTATTCAGACCCCCTTCACTTTTTTCAATTTTGTTATGTTGCAGTCTGATACTACAATTGTTTAAATTCTTTTTTTTTCTCATTACTCTACACTCTGTCCTTTATAATGACAAAGTGAAAACAGAATTTTAGAAATGTTTGTAAATTTATTAAAAAGAAAAAACTGAAATATCACATTTACATAAGTATTCAGACCCTTTACTCAGTACTTAGTTGAAGCACCTTTGGCAGCAATTACAGCCTCGAGTCTTTTTGGGTATGACGCAACAAGCTTTGCACAACTGGATTGGGGGAATTTCTGCCATTCTTCTTTGCAAATCCCCTCAAGCTCGGTCAGGTTGGATGGGAACCATCTGTTGACAGCCTTTTTCAGGTCTCTCCAGAGATGTTCGATAGGGTTCAAGTCAGGGCTCTGGCTGGGTCACTCTAGGACATTCACAGAGTTGTCCCTAAGCCACTCCTGTGTTGCCTTGGCTGTGTGCTTAGGGTCATTGTCATGTAAGAAGGTGAACCTTTGGCCCAGTCTGAGGTTTTGAATGCCCTGGACTGGGTTTTCATTAAGGCTATCTCAATATTTTGGTGCATTGAGCTTTTCTTCTACTCTGATGAGTTCCTCAGTCCCTGCTGCTGAAAAACAGCCCAACAGCATGAGGCTGCTACCAGCACACTTTACTTTTGGGATGGTACTCTGCATGTGATGAGAAGAGCTGGTTTCCTTCAAACATGATGCTTAGAATTGAGGTTCATCAGACCAGGTAATCTTGTTTCTCAGAGTCTGAGGGTCCTTTAGGTGCTTTATTGCAAATTCCAAGTGTGTTTTCATGTGTCTTCACTGAGGAGAGGATTGAGTTTGGCCACACTGCCATAAAGCCCAGATCAGTGGAGTGTTGCAGTGATGTTTGTCCTTCTGTAGGTTTCTCCCATCTGCATATATGATCATGGAGCTCAACTAGAGTGACCACCAGGTTCTTGGTCACCAGTCTAGGCAAGCCCCTTCTCCATCAATTGCTCAGTTTGGCTGGGGACCAGCTCTTGGAAGAGTCCTGGTTGTGCCAAACTTCTTCCATTTGAGAATTATGGAAGCCACTGTGCTCTTGGGAACCTTCAGTGCAGCAGAATTTTTTTTGTAGCCTTCCTCAGATCTGTGCCTCAATACAATCCTGTGTCTGAGCTCTGCAGGCAGTTCCTTTGACCTCGTGGCTTGGTTTTCGCTCTGATATGCATTATCAGCTGTGAGGCCTTTTACAGAGAGGTGTGTGTCTTTCCAAATCATGTCCAATCAATTTAATTTACCATAGGCGGACTCCAATCAAGGTGTAGAAACATCTCTGCAATGATCAAGAGACATGGGAGGCACCTGAGCGAAATTTCAAGTGTTGTTGCAAAGGGTCTGAATACTTATGTAAATGTGATATTTCAGTTTTTTCTTTTTAATAAATTTACAGACATTTCTAAAATTCTGTTTTCACTTCATCATTATGAGGTACAGAGTGTAGATTAATGAGAAAAAAAATGAATTTAAACAATTGTAGTATCAGGCTGCAACATAACAAAATTGAAAACAGTGAAGGGGGTCTGAATACTTTCCGTACCCACTGTATATCTATACATATAAATTCACTGAAAAATTCAAAGTTTAAGCTGTTGAGTCATTGCTTAGAATCATAGAATGAGAATCCAGATCAGATGACAATTACTAAAAACTAATGAAAAACAAAACTGTTATTTTGCCATGTAATAATCAGTTTCAATGCTTATAGATCAAACTTTAATACTGATATTTTTAATGGACTAACTAAATTGACAGTTTAGTTATATGTGCTTACTTTTTATTTCTTTTTTTTCTTTCTTTTTTTTAACACCAAAATCAATGTTTGTATCTTACCATGTATGATACCATTCTTGTGTTTTTTTTTTTTTTTTGTTTTTTTTTTGCTGCTTACAGGATGTGAATGGTACTACAGCAAAATTTACAATCTTTGACAAAAGTATATACCTTTATGGAGGCATACTTCAACTAATGTCAGTTTATTGGTTCATTATGTACTTCTATGATCCTGATTCACATTGTAGAAGTATTAATAACTAGTGAAAAGCGTGACATTTACACTTTTGGGCAGAGTGACTCCAATGCAATCTGCATGAGGCGGTTATATGCAGGGCAAAAACAAATACACAGACAGAAAGCATTCACTTCATGAAGCTCCCTGTGTGTTAATCGATCACAGCCTCAAATGCCTCTATCAGACTATTAGACAGTCTAGAAAAAAAAAAAAACTGCAATTGTATTGAAAGTCTTATATGTGAGATTATTGTATAAATCAGACTGAATGTAGAAGGTATTGTTTCCTCGTTTATGATAAATTGTTTTTTTGTCATATGTAAGTTGCTTTGTGAGACTGTCTGCTACATGAATAAATGTTAATGTTAATGCTTTTCCACACTGATGCTGCTATACATGTTCAGGCTCAAAATTAAAAGACTGATGGAGGTATTTAACCAACTAGTCTGACACTTAACGGGATGTGGGTTTGAAGTAACACTTTTATAAATAGTCTCTGGGAGGTCTGGGAGATTCAAATCGCACACCAACACTATTAGTTACTGAAATGTGCCGTTTTAGCATTTACCTCACTATTAAAATAAATTACTGTCTCAACTGTGCTGATTTAATTTTTAATTTTTAATAGTTGATGAAATGGCTGAAAGTAACATTGCAGCAAATGAAACTGCAGAACTGAGTGCAGTGTACTGCTGGTTACAGCTCATGCACCTTCACACCAACATCTTCCTGTGACAGAAAAGCTAAAAGCAGGGTGCGAATTACACAATGGCCTTATATATATATATATATATAAGTATACACCCCTTAAAGTGAGTACACCCCTCACATTTCAGCAACCATTTTAGTATATCTTCTCAAGGGACAATACTATAGAAATGAAACTTGGATATATTTTAGAGTAGTCAATGTGCAACTTGTATAGCAGTAAAGATTTACTGTCCTCTGAAAATAACTCAACATACGGCCATTATTGTCAAAAAAGCTGGCAACAAAAGTGAGTACACCCTAAGTGATAACAGCTATACTTCGTTTAACCATGCAAAGCCACATGTCCTATTCATCATGTTCATGTTTTAGTCTGCTTGACAGGACCATATAAATTTGTTTATCTTTTATTAGAGCAGTTAAAATTTGGTGCTTTGAGTACAATTCTCTCATACTGACCACTGGATGTTCAACATGGCACCTCATGGCAAAGAACTCTCTGAGGATTTGAGAATTAGAATTGTTACTCTCCACAAAGATGGCCTAGGCTATAAGAAGAAGTTCAGTAACACCCTGAAACTGAGTTACAGTACAGTGGCCAGTGTCACACAGAGGTTTTCAGAGGCGACACCCTGGTGAGGAGTATCAAGAAAATTGTTTCTTGCCTACAGTCAAGCATGGTGGTGGTAGCATCATGGTCTGGGGCTGCATGAGTGCTGCTGGTACTGGGGAGCTGCGGTTCATTGAGGGAAACATGGATTCCAATGT
This sequence comes from Spinibarbus caldwelli, assembly GCA_039654775.1. Lineage (NCBI taxonomy): Eukaryota > Metazoa > Chordata > Actinopteri > Cypriniformes > Cyprinidae > Spinibarbus > Spinibarbus caldwelli. The sequence continues at coordinate 24,880,399 of CM077223.1, read as the reverse complement.
ACCTCCTTTCAGAAACTGGGCCGAACAGCAGGTTTCCAACATCATAACGACTCCAAACACACCGCCAAGATGTGATGATGAAGCTGAAGGTGAAGGTGATGGAGTGGCCAAATATGTCTCCAGACCTGAACCTTATTGAGCACATGTGGGACATCCTCAAGCGGAAGGTGGAGAAGCACCAGGCGTCTAACATCCAGTAGCTCCATGATGTCATTATGGAGGAGTGGAAGAGGATCCCAGCAACAAACTGTGCAGCTCTGGTCAATTCCATGCCCAGGAGGATTAAGGCAGTGCTAGATAACAATGGTGCCCCTACAAAATGTTGACATTTTGGACATAGTTTTGACATGTTCACTTAGGGTGTACTCATTTTTGTTGCCAGTTATTTGGACAATAATGGCTATGTGTTGAGTTATTTTTAGAGGACAGTAAATTTGTACTTCTATACAAGCTGCACATTGACTACTCTAAAATATATCCAAGTTTCATTTGTGCAGTATTGTCCCTGGAGAAGATTTACTAAAATTGTTGCTGAAATGTGAGGGGTGTACTCACTTTTGTGAGATACTGTATATATATATATATATATTACCTCAAAAAATGATAGGGAATACTTAAATCACACATTGGATCTCGATAAATGAAACATTCAATTTCCTTAAATTCCTATTCCTGTTTCCTTATATACATTGTATATTTCGCTGAGAACAAAAGTCAGCTCCTGATGAGATGGCGGATGGTGTCCTGGAGGATCTCCTGCCAGACCTAGATCAGGGTATCAGTGAGCTCCTGGACAGTCTGTGGTGCTATCTGCCAGCTTCGTATGCTCTCATACATAACATCCCAGAGGTTCTCAATTGGATTCTGGTCTGAGGAACATGAGGGCCAGTCAGTGGTATCAATGCCTTTGTCATCCAAAAACTGCCTACACACTCTGGCCACATGAGGCCGGGCATTGTCATGAACCAAGAGAAAACCCAGGGTCCACTGCAGCAGCATAAGGTCTGACAGTGGTTCTGAGGATTTCATCCTGGTACCTAACACCAGAAAGGATACCACTGGCTAGCACGTGGAGGTCTGTGTGACTCTCAAGGGATATTCCTGCCCAGCATATTTGCTCACCCAATGCCAAAACGGTCATGCTGAATTAAGTTGCAGGCAACATAATGTTCCCACCTGTAGCCTGCTGGAGGTCATTTTGGAGAGCTTTGGCAGTGCTTCTTCTGTTGCTCTTTGCACACAGTAGCAGATACCAGTCCTGCTGCTGGGTTGTGGCCCGTCTACAGCCCTGTCCTGCTCTCCTTGTGTAATGGCCCATTTCCCCATATCTCCTCCATGCTCCTGAGACTGTGCTTTGAGACACACCAAACCTCCTTGCCACGACATGTATGGATGTGCCATCCTGAAGGAGCTGGGTTGATTGGGTTACAGGTGCCGCCTCATGCTACAACCCCAATTCAACCTTCACGTGCTGGTGAAACTGGTGAAAATCATGTGTTTCACCTGCTTTAATGTAAATGAAAGTGACAACAGGTGCACTGGAGAGGCAACCGCAAGACAACCACCAAAGACAGAATGGTTTTGCAGGTAGTGGCCACATACAATTACTCTCTCATTATCCTTCCTGATTGATTTGTCTCTAGCTTTCTTAGCATTCTTCACACTATACAATTACGTAGAGGAACATTTTTCTGAAATTGTTCCACAATTTGTAGACACAGTTTTTTTTTTCCGATAACTTCATAAGGTCAGCAAAAAATACAAATAATCAGGGGTGCACATAAGTGGTACGCATGTGCGCATGCGCGACCAAAATAAAAAATGTGCTGTGTAAAGTTCAGACCAGCATTTGCTTAATGACATGGTTGACAGCAGTTAAAGCAAAATTACCATTTTAGATTGACAAATTGTACTGTATAAGATTTCTATTCAAACTGAAAGCATAAATCTAGGCTACCCGCTGCCGTTTTCAAAGTACAATGCAAAACTGTGACATTTTATTCACTGATGCTCTTCAATCGGCAGCGCTAAACCCGGAAGCGCACATACTTACTTACCGGCAACCCGCCAACATAATAGCTTGCTGATTTTAAGTTTGAAAATAATGAAAAATCATATTTTAAAAAAAGAAGTAAATATTTGCATTTTATTTTTAGGTTTACTATAAAATAATTGTATTTGTACATAATACTCCCTTTTAATTTTAAAATATAATAGTATTATCACACTTTATTATTATTTTGTTTATTATTTTATTAAAAAAAAAAAACTAAACAAAATAAAGTGCAATAATTTTATCACTATTTTTTTTTTATAGTTACATTTAATGGGTCACACTATGTGCTCCAGGTTCTCTTATTAGAACCAGGCTGAAAAACCTATGTGCACCCCTGCTAATAATTCAATGTCAATGAAAATTTATTGGCGTATGGTATGAATAATGTAATGCTTTAAAAAGTAAACAAAAACTTCTTTTATGCATTGTATCTGAAAACAAAATTTTTAAATTATGTGTTGACATTTTTATGTGAACGTAAGAAACATATTTGTGTGTGTCTTTAGCTGTTATTGGTGGAATATTAAGAAAAGCTTCACTGCCCAGTGGCTTCACAGATGAACACATTAAAGTGATCCCAAATGGAGACATTTCTTACGTCACCACGAGCAGTAACATCACCCCTCCACCAAAAATAATCATCTGAACTGTGTATGTTCTGAATATGTTTGGATTTGAGTTTTGCATTTGTATACGTAAAACCCAAACCAAAAGTCTGATCCATTACAATCATTCTCAGTGCTCTTGATGTAATGTATAACTACTTACACATATTTATTGATATTCCACATTATTACAGTTGTGAATTTGAACTATAGATTGGATTTCTAAGTGACATTCCTATAGAAAAAAAAAAGAAAAAAGAAAAACAAAGCTTTAATAAAACGTATTTTATCTTATATTTTAACTTCTATTTTAACACAAGAAAGACATGTGACAATGCATACTGCTGATATGATTTCACCTATAGTCACAAATGTAAGACATACTGTTTTCATTGGTGAACTTTGCTTTGTGCATTTGGGAGGTGTTCTCTGGAAAAATTTAACAGAAACATATTTGAAAAAGTCTCTGACAAAGTTTAGTGTACAGTAAAAGTAAGCTGTATTGTGGAGCTTTCAAACAAAAACAGTTATTATGAGCTGGAAACCTACCATACAGGCTCACGGATGTTATTTTCTTGACCTGTAACACCATGGTGAAATGATTCAGAAACATAGAGCATAATAATTAATTATGTCAATAATTACCTATGTATATATGTATGTATACACACACACACACACACACACACACATTTCACAACTCCAATATTATATTAAATAATATCAATATTTACAAATGATTTACAACATCAATATTTAATTTTAAAGTTAATTGACTTGTAAAGATGAGCTGATTACATAAAACGTAAAGATAACAAACAGAATTCTAAAGTGATGCTTACATTTGAAGAATTTACATGCAACAACAAGAAGCACAAGTAGCACTACAAGCACTGCTGCTCCTCCTGCTGTCATCAGGTTGTCATCAGCCGAGTCAGAGAATCCACTGAAACAACAGCTGGTTCTGAGAAATGTTAATTCATGTTAGATAATGACAGTCAACTTTTTAAGGCACATTTCAAGCAGTAACAGTGCATAAAGACTTTAACCAGCAATATTCTCATTTACATTCATATTTACATTTAGTCATTTAGCAGGTGCTTTTATCCAAAGCGACTTACAGATGAGGACAACAGAAGCAATCAAACCAACAAAAGAGCAATAATATGTATGTGCTGTGAAATAGAATAGAGAGTGCTAGTGTTAGAGGGACAAGTTTTTTTTATTATAAATAAAAAGAAAAGTAGATAGAATAGAAATAGAATAGAGAGTGTTAGGGTTAGAGGGACAAGTTTTTTTATAATAAATAAAAAGAAAACAAGTAGATAGAATAGAATAGAACAGAATAGAACAGAATAGAATAGAATAGAATAGAATAGAATAGAGTTCTAGTGTTAGAGGGAGTGTCTTTAGCTGTTTCTCTGTTTTTGTAGATGGCTAAAGACTCAGCTCCTTGGATCGCGTTGGGCAGGTCATTCCACCAGCAAGGAACAGTTAAGGTAAAAGTCCGTGAAAGTGATTTTTTGCCTCTTTGGGTTGGCACTATAATGTGTAGCAAATTATTTCGCAGACCCCCATCACAAAGAACCGCTGGTCTACACATAAGGAAGCCCTGTCTAGACTCTGCCCCGGTATGAGTTGTGTCGAGCTATTTGTTAGTCTGTTTGATGAAAAAAGATGAAATGTAGTTGCAATAAATGCGTTAGGAATTATTCTGCTGCGTGATATTGCTGAAGAATTGATGACGGCGCGGTTTGATCTTCGGCTGACCAATCAGCAGAAAGGGGCGTTTAATTCCCCGCCCACGAGTAGAAATCGATTATTCAAGCTGTTTATTCATTTTTCTACCCCTGAACGAAAAACGAAAATTTAAGCTGAATTCTCGTTTTTCGTGTTTTGGAAAAAAACGAAAAAACGAAAAAGGAGCGTTTTTTTTTTTTTTTTTTTTTTTTTCATTTTTCTACTTTCAACATTAAATCAAAAACGAATGAACGAATGATACACGGATTGAATTTAAATCCATCAGCCTATTATTACTGATGTGTGTTGCGTCTCAATGATGTTTAGCAGTTCTCACGAAAGCCACCAGAGGTCATAATCACCACAATTCTGAGCAAAGCTAGGTCTACTAACTACAGCACAATGAACATAAATGCTGCAATAAAACGTCTTGCCAAATTTATCTAGAAGCACTCTATAGAAAATGAATTATTTTATACATTTACTTTTAATATATTTTCAAGTGTTGTAGATAATAGATAATAAGTATAATAAGATGCTATTTAATAAGCAATTAAAAATTGACAAGAATTTTATACCAACATCCGGTATAATGATCTGCCAAATGAAGACTTATATGCATCAAGATATGAGTTTTACAACACTATCGTTTTGTACACTTGACCAAATATTTCATTCATCCATTCATTCAGTCAGTTCTAATAAACTTGTTGCTGTAATGTAGGTGAAGTCAGAGTTGAGGGGAGACAGGATTCAAATCCAGATGAACTTTTAATAAAGGTAACCACAAAAAACAATCACAAGAAAAATGAAAACTGAACTGAAAACACTAACATAACTGCTAGAGAAAAGCCAAGACCTGTCAAAGTACAAGGGCTATACAATGAACTAACAAAACACAGGTGCATACAGCCTGGGAATGATGAGGGGAAACAGGAACTGCACAGAATACAAGAGTCAGCATATTACATGAGTTGACAGGCACAGAATATGACTCTTGCCTCTGTTGCATTTGCAGTTGTGTCTTTGTGGTTTAGGTGATAAAATAAGTAGCTCAGTTGCTTCTCAGACACTACATCCTACAACCACAGCACAGAGCCTCTGATCAATGCAGCTGAGCAATACAACTTTCAAACATATATACAGCAGATAAAAATTATTCAAATTTGATCTGGATGAGAATGCACTCTTAGCCTCTCTGATCACATGTACAGTAATTTTTTTGTTTTTGTTTTGGTATGCTTCTGAAATCTGTCTATAAAAGTATGATTGAGGCAATAGGTTTGCATGAGGTAACTTTAATTCTGCATTCCCAGTGCAGCCTGACTTTGTGTTTGTTTGGTTTACTCTTTTAGATCCAGTTGTTGCAATATTAAACAGGAATGCAGAGAAAAAGCTGTGAAAAGGATTTCTGTGAAAGCTTTTCATTTTGATAATTGTGATGTTGTGTTTTAGACAGTATCTGAGCTGACATGACCCATGTCCTCAGTGGAAAGGCAAATGGGATTTTCATGCACACGATCTAATGAAAGAGATAGAAAGTACATAAGATAAGCATGTCAAAAGAATGGTGAGACATATTGCCATTATTTTACAAGATTACCATTGCTCTTATGGGAGTTGCGTGGCCTGTAGATAACTGATGCATAGGTTACTTCATGAACAGTTTCACCTGGAAAAAAATAAATAAAAAATTAAAAAAATCTTGTATTCAACACTAAATTTAATCACTCATAACTGAACTGTGTTCAACTAGCTTACAAACTTTTGCAACTCTTCTTGTTTTATCTTTATTTTAGCATTAGTTTAATTATTCATCTATTCATTTAATTTAATTAAATATTGTTTCCTTTTTGTCTGTGCTTTGAACAAACATTTGACAAAACAAACACTCATTTTAGTGTTACTGTCACGGTGCACACAGCTGGGATGAACGAGGAGACGAGGGTAAACTCAAAATACAGTCTTTAATTAAATCCAAATACAGACAAGGCAAGGCTGGGACAGACAGAGACACCGGGAGTAATGAGTAGACCAGACGAAAATGAACAGAAAGGAACTAAATACACATGATAATTAACACACACCTGAAAGAAATCATAAACAATCAAACTTGACGAGGACAGGAACAGGAAGGACCAAATAAGGGCATGGAGGGGGAAACACACAAAACATGACAGACAAGACTGTGACAGTTATCACCTTGAAACTGCTTAAACAATATTATTAAAAATGCAAAACCTACCACAAACAGCCTCAGGGTTGATATTGTCTCGACCTGCAATATCACATCACTAGTTTAATTATTAAAAAATACAGAGTAGCCTAATTCTGAACGACTCTAAGATAACAAAATATACATAATTAATCAGAAAAGAATATGCGAGCTTGTTATTTGTAATTGATTCACTGATCTTGTGCTGTGTCATAATTTTGTTATTTTCCTTTAAAGCTCCTAATAAAGCTGTCTTTACAATACCGTGTATTAACTTCATTAACTTTGAAGCTGATCATATGAAACAGAAGTAAAGCATTCAATAAGACTGCTGACTGCTACTTACATGTAAAATGTTTCCTTGCGATTATGATGAGCAAAAGTAGCACTGCTCCTCCAACTGCTGTTCCAGCTGTAATCATCCAAGGCCAATGAAAATCCACTGGAACAATGTTAAATGGATTATATGTATTGTAATTTTATATAATGCACCACATTGCCACAAATGCAGTATGGTTTTGCAAACCTAATCTTTCAACCTTGAGAAAGAAAGTACATGCATTGCCCCATGCAATTTTGACAGACATCAGCTCTAATGGTGATTTGTCTTTCTGACAAATTTTTTTGAAAAGCAGCGTTTAAAGCGGTAGCTTAAGACTTTAAACAGCAATATTTTCATTTACCGTTGTGTAGTTCAATCCTCTTATAAGCTATGAGACAGTTAGTCTCTCTGAACAGTGTGCAGTGGTAGACACCTAAATCAGACTGCTGCACATTACGGATCTGGATGGAGAAGTCCAGCAATTCAGATTCTGGTAACTTTGGGAATGTCTTAATCCGTCCCCGTTGGTTATTCCAGAATTTAGCCTCACCATCCAGACTGATCTCCACTATGTATCTGTATGTTGAATTGAGGTGAGTCCACACCACGCAAGTTTCATTTGTCCGTTTTGAATTCAAGAAGTCTGTTTCAAAGAAACAGGGAAGCAGGACTTCAGATTGAAGCTCGGTGGGTAATTTTACACTGGTGATTGGATCTCCCTGACATACATTCAAACCTGTAAAAAAAAAAAAAAAAACTACATCTCAGTACCATAAATATTGAAAAATTCAAAAAGTTAATCCTTTTGAATTATCACAAAGTTACAATACACTGCAGTGCTCAAAATGTGTGTTTAATTGTTTTATTATAATTTGAATGATTATTAAGGAAATAATCAAGTGTATTGAATAATCCAATGATATTAAACATATACCGAAATAAATTGTTTTTCTTACCATATGTACATGTAGCATCAACAATAAGCATCCTAATCATCCAGGACATAAGGCCAATTTTCACACATGCCATTTTTCAGAAGAGCAGTGGCAGTGTGTGTCGTGGTCTTTACAAACCTCACTCTGGGAAATCAATATTTTTGAATGGTATCATTTTACTTCCGTTCAAGCTCAACTTGTAATTGCTGCAGCTGAGGTGTGAAAAGTACTATATATATTTTTTATTCGCTCATAATCTATATGATCTTTATAATTCAACACTTGTGATGTAGGTGAATTTGTCTATAAATTCTTAACTTGCTAACCTTTGGTATACCAAAGGCTAAAATGTATAGATTTTCGAATTGAGAAATAGACTTAATGTAAAGGGAACTTTTATACTGACTATTGAGGTTTAGCATTTTTGAAAGCTTAACTTAGTCACACACAGTTATTATTTAAAAACAGAATAAAAAAATCAGATGAATTTTTTTTTTTTTACTTTTCAACATCAAGGTGATGTGGTTTTGTTGTAAGAAGTTTAAGACCTCTAGTAGGTCCAAGATATTCATACAGCTAAATAATAATTTCTCACATTTATAGTTTTAGAATAGCTATTTAGTATAGTAATTGACCTAACTGTTATAATGAATTTCTAGCAGATTCTGCTGTGCTGTTTAACCTGCATTGAGGCTTGTTGAAAACAACATCAGTGGTCACAACTGCCGATTGATCACTGAGATTCTGAAGCTCTTGAATCTTTCCATCAACAGTAAACAACATCGGCATGCAGACAGCCATCGAGCTGATCTTGCTAAGATTATGTCTTCACACAAAGATGAGCATAATTTTTGTAAACATATGTGGTTACTGAAAACACTCTTGAAATGTCTAGGCCCTATGTAAAATGAATCATTAGGAATCTGTTCGTTTATATAATGATTCTGCAAGTGCTTTCCTTTTTAAGATATTCATTACATAGTTTTATTTTAAGTAGTATTCACAGTCACAGAACCCAGAACCCATCTAGCCTCATTTACAGATTTCTGCTTCTCTTTCATTATCAGTCATCTGAGTTTAGATAGTGGGCACTGTCATTTTATCCTTGTGGTTATAGAAGCAGTACATCTCTTCTATTGCACCAGGTATTGTGGCTTTGCTTAATGTCCTCACTGGTAAAGTAATCAGACACAAAGTCTGCTGATGAGATTCCTGTTTCAGTGGCCATGCTACATATGTACATATTTGAAGTCTAACTGGATAGACTTAATGTGCCCTGCTGTTGCGTGCTTAAAGAAAAAAGTTTGTTCTGTGCTGTCCTAATTTTCTACAGAGAGCCATTGTTTGCACATAAAGTTTACTTACTTTATGGTGAATAAATATTGATTCAGCAGACTGCGTGTAATACTAAAAGTACAGCACACACACTCCAGACATGCAGAAATAACAATAACTTTGGTATTAAAGCAAAAAAGTTTGCCGTGACACTGAGGAACATTATGACTCTTTGTTCATTACTACATTGTAAGATAGTAGGATTACACGGTTGCTTAAAAAGTACCATTATTTTGTGTTGTATAATGTTCAGCGCGTGTGTCTCTTGATGCATATAGATTAAGTTCAGCGGACGAGCGCCACCATGAGGCAGCAACCCATGTACAAAATGTACAAAATGGATCAGTGAATGTGATTCAGTTAAACATTGTATCTGACTGAAAAAAAAAAAAAAAAAAGATGGTGTCAAGAGGGTGGACATAACTGGCCATTATGCTTAAAAAGTCTCTAGTTGTGCAAATTCCACTGTTTTCAGATTTCAAATTTTCTGTGAAAATCAAAGAGCTTATCCTCATCTTCAGCAATTAACATTTTAAATAGTAAAGGTATGTTCTTCACAAAGGCTATCATATGACATCAGAAGAATAAAAATATAGTGCATGAGTGGCATTCAGCTACTTTTATGATACTTTAATTGTGCATTGTTGGGTTTTGATGTTTTCCATCCCTTTTCACATCTGCATTGTATGTAAAAGAACAGCTTCTACAAAACCTCTTTTTTTCCACTGAAGAAACGAATGAGACATGAGGATTAGAATCTTTTCTTAATACTTTTATTTAGTATTAGTAGTATTTGTATTTGCTGCTTGTAATGTAATTTGCATGTAATGAACAGGTCACATGCAAAAGAATTTGCAAATACTCAAACACAAATTCCTCCCACATTCCTTGAATTATTGACATTGCTGGACTCCACCTTTTAATAAATTTCTGCCCGTAAGCTATTTTCTCCAAAACCCTTAATTGTTACATAAATACACTATGTCTCATTTTTTTAACACAAGTGACGTAAAAGAGAATGTAAATACACTACGAAGATATACATACAGTGTTATGATTCAATTTATAAATGACCATTACTTTACTGTACACATATTAGTCATTTCAGGCTTTTATATTCAATGTAATAAATGTCGAAATGATGCATTAGTAGTCATCCGTAAATTTATTCTCAACCAGACGTTGCCCTTTTTTAGTGTGTTTATGTGTACAATAATGAGATCAAGAGCTTAAGAAAACTTTTCAGTCAAATGACTGGTATAGTGTACACTTTTTTCACATACTTACCCAAGTTAATTAACTATTTTAAAAGTTTAGGTCAAATTTTATTTCACTGTCCTGTGGATATCAATACTGATACTGATTTTTCATAAAAGCACCAATGAGTTTGAAAAGCTGTCAGTGGTAAAACATGACTTTAAGTTATGGTTTATGTAAATTTCTACAAAATCGGTCATGTTTGGCATTACTTTGAACATGTGTGGTTATGCTAGTTAAACACTGCCTGGCAGACTGTATGACAAGCAAATTGTATAATTGCAGTTAATTAAAGAATAAACAGTCATAACACAGAGGCTTCTGATATGAAATATTACATAGCAATGGGCTTTAAAAATCAGTCCAGGATAGCAGAAGCATCTAATTTAGCTTCATTTTTTAAACTAAGTTCATACCCTCAAAAAAATTATTTTTTCCTGCTTGCTTAATTTTCTAATACAACACGTTTTGTCATTACTTAATTTCATCCAGTACAAGCAATTTCCTTATGCCCATGTATGGTTTTTCCTGTTCCTGTCCCAATTAGGTTCCATTAGTTCTATTAGTCCCAGCTGTGTTTTGATTTGATTCCTCCTGTGTTTGATTAATTCCCTAATTTAGTTCTCTCATTGCCCTGTATTTAAAGCCCAGTGTTTCCAGTCTCCAGTGTCTGATGTTAAATGTCTTCTCGTGCTCCTAAATTTGTATGCCTTTTTTTTTTTTTTTGTTGTTTTATTAAAAGTGAGTTTGTTCGCTCTAGATTTACTCCTCATCTCCTTGCTCCCGTGGAAGTGTGACAAATATGTTTTGTTCATTGGTCTGATGAACCAAGTATGGCTTTTTTTTTTTTTTTGTAACTTTCCCCAATTATGTAACAAATGATGGTGAACCTAATAAGTCCACATGTTTCTGAGCTAAAAGACTAACTAATGGTATTGTTTTAAATATATCAAATATATATTATATTAAATATATATTTGGATTTATTTATTTTTTTTACTTTTTTCCACTGCTTTACATCTACTGCAAAATCACTTTAATGAAAATGAAAGAAAACTTTTCATAAAGCTTGTTGAATTTTGCTGTACTGTATCTGCACCCCTTTGTTTTTGTTGTATACTGCAAAATGATTGCCAAATGGAGGTTTTGTAACAGTGTTTTGAATTGATCTCACTATGTCCTCTAGACAAGAAAGTAGTGTGTGTATTTGTTAGATTTTGTTGTCATTTGAGGTCAAAGTTAGAATATGACAAAAGAGAACATGTTTTTGACTAAAATATCTCATGTTGGAAGTTTGAGGATTGTACAAGTTGGTGTGTAATTTTGATATTGTGTCTATACATGTGGAAAAAAATGGTCAATTGTTTTATCAATTGAGAAAAACAGTTCACACTGTTGGGCCGTTCACACCGTGAGGTATAGGGAATAGGGAAGTCCACACCACAGATGTCATGCTATAGACCTTACACGTCAGAGAAACAAGTGCGCATCACTGTTGAAGAGTAATTAGCTGGTGAAGTGGATTTACTTATTGTAGAGTTAACGAAAGTTATCATGTGCACTGTATTGTTCGAAACGGATGTCATAATTGGCAGTACTGCAGCATGCACTTATAATAAACAGAACATTATCGTCCGTTGGTGTGGACACTAATATAGTTATTATCATTCTTGATGTGAATGAGCCATGGTTAGTATAAACTCTGAACTGACTAAACTGACTCCAGTGTTTTTGGCACCGATAACCCTGAGTAAAGGCCAGTTCACACTAAACCGACAGATGCAGACCAGCAGCCTGACGAGTTCAGTTCATATACCTTCTCAGACATTTCAAAATTTGACAAATGCTGATTCAACGTTCAGTTGGGGAAAACAAGCACCAGCAGACACTGACAGGGGTAATAAACTGATCCAACAAAACTTTGCAAACGTGTCTACTGCCGTTTGTCAGCGTCTGTGAATTGGCATTAAGGTTAATCAACATTAGTTCAGGAATGATTGGGTTAATCAATAGTAGTTTAGAAATTATGTGATAATAAATTAGCCTTGCTCACTGGAATTGCCAACCAGGTGAAAATACCATCGATATCTCTGCGTAGATTCCAGATTAGTGGCTTTTTGAATGTGCGTCTGCAACTATATTCACGTTATTCACACATATGCATGAATATCTATATCTGCTGTAGTCTTTGGTAGATGATTTTCACAGCATTTAGTTTATCATTCATGTTACATAACTAGTTAATAATAAATATTATTGATCATCTAAATACCCTACCATAGATATCCTATCTATGGTTCTTACAAATATCGCTACACAATATTATTTTCAATGAAAATGTGTTGGTTTTTTTAGTGTGAGTGATCAGCAAGATCTGAAATGGTGGACATGCTGATGTATCTGGAGCAGTCAAATGTGGTATTTACCTATATCTATAGAAAATACATCCTAATTATTGATATGACAATATTAGGAGCTGACATATGGTTGGCATAACCTATATTTCTGTTAATGATTTTTGTCACTTACGACAACAGACACTTACTTAGGAAATGACACAGCTAAATAAAATGATGCAAGAATCAAAAGAAGTTTAATAACATATTTTTAAAATATAAGTATGGAGGCATTTGAAGAATATACAGAACAATTTAACCCAAGATTAATTATAGACCGATTTGTGGACAGGACAAGTTGACATCCATGAATATGTAGTCATTTAAGACAAGAAACTTACTTAAACATCCATTTAAAACACCAATAATGTTATATTAAGTAATGACAGAAATTGAGACATTGTTATATGCCAATATATTGTGAAATGCACAAGAGAATTTGATTTCATCATTTTCATTTTCACTGCTTTTTGGAATACACGAAACTTGGTGGAAGAAAATCTTCATCCTGTTGAAAATAAAAGACAGGGAAGGTGTTAGCATTAATGTAATATCCATTAAACAAAGGTCTTGAGTCATAGTCATCACTTACAGCAATTAGCGAGCTGCTTCCACTCTGGAGACACGTCAGCCTTCACCAGCGCACAAGCGGACACATAATTATTGAAGGCATTGCAGAAAGCATTCTGACTTCCATCATTGAGACACATCTGGAAAAGGCAGTCAGCAGCAAATCGCCTCTTTGATATTATGTCATGGCACTGGGCAAACGGGCCTGTTGCATTCTCTAACAAGCCACAGTAGCTTTGTCCTCTATATAGCAACTTCTTATCATCTGAACAAGGGGGAAAGTGCCAGCAGTTGCTGTTACTTTCAGGGACACTCCAAGACTTTGCCCATTCTGTGATGTCTGTCATGCTGTTACCACTCGGTGTGACATAATCATCCTCCACGTCATTATTGTAGGTTCCACACATTCCGACTATGTTATTGTAGAAGCTACTGGACAATGTCACCATAAGGGTATCTGCCCAGTTAAACTTGACCTCCAAGCCAAAATCTGTCTGCAGAACCCCTATAGTGCCTGAGAGGGTGACATTGATCCCCTCAGAATTCAAACTCACGGGAAGGTTTGAAACTGTGCCATCAATCTGGATAGGAAAAAAGGAGAGCAAGCAACAGATATGTCATTTCCAAAGTGTAGAGGAGCCAACTCTGCTCCTAGAGGGATACCATCCTGTAGATTAGCTCTAACCCAAATAAACACACCTTAACCAGCTAATCAAGGTGAAAATAACAAGGAGCAGGGATGGAACTGAAGTCTGCAGAAGGTAGCCCCCTGGGAACAAGCTGGCTATGCCTGGTGTACAATATTACCACTGAGATTTTTTAATATTGACTTGATGGATAGTCACATGTCTGAATAATCTGTAATGACTTACTGTCACACGATTGCGGTTGCCCTGGATGAATGTGATTTCATGTCCTCTGACTGTAATGGTGGCTGACTTGACGTAAGAACCACGTGTGCCTTTGAGCATATCATTCTTGTTGACGATGTTGAAAGGTGTTAGTGTTTGGTCTTTGCCTGAAGTTTTAACTAAAGTATAGGAGCAAGTACCCTGGAAGGAGAAGTGGTTGCCATCAAAGGTTCTGTAATGAGGATCTCCCTTGGCAATGCAAGAGGCCTTTGATTTTGCAATGCACAGTGCCTTGTCGTCCTTTACAGTGCAGTACTCTTGTTCACGGCACTCATGGTTACTGCAAGGATCTGGAACATGGATGCACATCTGTATTATGGTTTCATTTAAAACCTACTTGAGAAATGATGTACAAAGTTTGTACTTACCTTTCTTGTAACACCCAGTCACTCCTTCTTTTTTGTCACAGATCTGATCGGCGCTACATTTCAAAGGTTCACAGGAGAACACTCCAGCTTTGCAGAGGCATTTTTCTGTACACTCATCCCGAATGACTGTCTCACCAGACTTCAGAACAAACAAGACACAATAAGTTGCAGTGACTAGTATGATGTTTGACTATTGCAGGAAAGAAATAGAATGGGTAACACTTTATAACTGCACGCTATGAATAATTAGGTAAGCATTAAAATTTTCAGTACATCCTTTATAAAGCATTGTCCCAACATTAATAGTCATTAGTAAGCAGTTTATAAATACAGCTATAAATGCCTTGTTCTTGATTTATAAGGATATCTATTACAAAGGAAATTTAAAGTCTCAGTGTCCTAACAGAACAGCCTTAGTTTCCTAACAGTTTCCTAATAGAAAAAAATAAACACAACACAGAGGGAGAGAGAAATATTCATTTCAGAAATTCAGATTCAGAAATATTTATATTTATTTCAAGATGCAAACAAATGAAATTGTACAACTGTACAATTGAATTAAAAAAAAAATATTCTATGAAATTGCAGAGGTTTATTTTTCATTTTTATCAAGATGTACAAATATACAGTATCATTTTTTGCATCTTGAAAAAATATTTCTGTGTTTTGTATCCCTCTGTGTTGTGTTTAACTTTTCTGTTCGGAAGATAAATGAGCCTTTAAATCTCATTTGTAAATCCTTTAAAAGGTATAAATAGTCCTCACTTTAGATGAGCTCACAAAAATAGATGACTGCCAACTACTAAATGTTTTATAACTACCTGACTTAATCATGAATTACAGCAGGAATATGTGTTAATAAATCATTTATTAACACACTGAGCAACTATTATCGTGTCCAAATAAGATTTATAAATGTACATTTAAATAGTTTATTAATCATTTACTTACACTTTCTAAATTATCTTATGAACCACTGACAACTCCTAAATAACTGGTTTGTAAATAACGTAATAATTTAGAAATGATAGATTCATTGTTAATAAAGTTTGAAAATACAATTATTAAACATTATAGACATCCTCAAGAACAAAACAGTTATAGCTGTATTTATAAACCGCTTACTAATGTTGGAATAATACTTTATAAAGGATGAATTGACTATTTACTAATGCTTAACTAATGATTCATTGTGTGCAGTTATTATAAAGTGTTACCATAGAATGGTTTCTCACCTTGTAAAACTTTCCATCTACTTGACAACCACAATCCTGCAAAGTCTTACATTCACCTCCATCAAACAAGAAGCCATCATCACACTGACATCCCTCCTGACATGGTGGACATCTCTGGGAGTTAGTCAGACTGGCGCAGGTTGAGGAACAGGTGTCAGCGCAAAGCTCATAATGACTGTTACCTGAACACTCAAGTGCTGCAAGAATACAAGATTGTTTTAGGGACTGCTCAGGAATTTGTTTTGGGAGAGAACATTTAATTCTACACCTCATCTAAAGGCCACATAAAACTAAGGCCAGCAAGAGGATAAGAAAGCCACTTACTACAGAAGGTGTTATTCCTCCAGATGTTGATTGACGTCCCAATCTCTTGACAGCTGGCAACATACCTTTGTATGTGGCGACAGTGAACTGTCTTGTCATTTGGTTGTGCTGCTACATCTTTCACACATTCATCAAAGAATGCCTGAGGTGGAATTTTTTCGTAACAACCAGAAAATGGTCCCTTCTCTGAGATTAGTATACTGCAGGCTGTCTCTGCCTCTTTCTGTTGGTCTTTGTCAGGATTGAAACACTTGAAGGCACAGCCTGTTTGACACATCATTTTGTCTGATGGCGAAACCCAGGCCTCGGCAAAGTATTCCACAGAAGTAGTCTGAATACCGCCTGGCAAAAGAAAATCATCCACACTGTTTCCATTGTAGTTACCGCAGAGACCTTTGACTGTATTTTTAAAAGTGGATGGGATCTCGATTTTGGCCATGGAAATGGTATCGTATGTCAGTTTCAATCCAAAGTTTGTTTCCACAACAATGTTAACACCACTCTGATAGACTTGTACAAGTCCTTCATTTAGAGTTGTTGGGAGATTGGTTTGAACTTTGTCCACCTGTAAAAAAAATAAACAACACCACAAAACTTTGTAAGTAGCAGTTTTTGATCTCCTAAAACTATGGTCAGTAACCAGTACATTACCTGAACCTCCCAGATGTGGCCAGGCAGCAAAGTAATCGTGGATTGTTGTATTTGTATTTCAACTCTTCGAGTGAAGACAGTCTCAGAGGAAGACACCTGTTTCACTAATACACTGAAAGAGCTCTCCTTATTTTTGTTCTGAGACGTCTCTGCCAATCTATACTCACAGTCTCCTTCGACAGTAAAGGACTTCCCATCAAATGATTGATAAAGCCCAAAGCCTGACACTGAGCAAACTGCTTTGCCCTCAGGGAAACAGCCCTGAACTCCATTCAGGACCTGGCACTTCTCGTTTGGTTTGCAGGTGAATCCATCATCACACTTAACGTTTCCATTCTCTTTGCAGACACATCTTTGCTCGCAGTTGTCTTGAGGGAAGAACTCCTGGTCCAGTTGGTAGTACTGGCCCTTGTAAGTACAGCCACACTGCTGCGAAGCCACACACTCACCATCGCTCAGAATAAAACCTTTGTCACATGTGCAGCCTTCAACACAGGGAGTGCCTTTACAGTTGTTGGGCTCAGTGAGCCCACGGCAGGTCTGGGGGCATCCTGTTCCACAAACCTCATAGTGGCTGTTTGCCTTGCAGGTTGCAGCTGTAGAAAGACCATATTAAAGGATGAATGAACTAAATTTTTAAAGTAAACCATTAAACTAGTGTAATGTGCATTTCAAATTATTTGAGATAAACAATGCAATACTAACGGCAGAAACTGTCAGTTCTCCAGGATTCCACTTGGCCAAGTGCCCCTTGGCAAGCAGCTGTGTATGCAGAAAGAGCACTGCAGAGGGCTGACGAATGGCCACCATACATACACATATCATACACACAATCTTCATAAAACTGATTTGGATTCACTTTGTCATGGCAACCTTTAAATGGTCCCTGTTTGTCTGTGATCTTGCTGCAAGGCTTTGTAAAAATGACTTGGTTTCTCTCTGTGGCGTCACATTTAGGACATGCTTTGCCCTGACATCCATCTGAGCATCCAGGGTCATCTTTGACTTTCCAACTGGTTCCGAAAATTGTTGGGTTTGAAACAAGGGTGTTGTTAGGTGTTAGCAAGTCATCGTTGGCATTACCGTTCCAGTTGCCACAAAGCCCTCCCACTTCACCGGAGTAAGTGTTGGGGAGAGTCAGCTCTACATGGCTTTCCCAGTTGAATCTCAAAGTCAAACCAAAGTCAGTTTTTACCACACCAAAGTACCCACTGTAGAATATGGAGAGCCGACCATCTTCTAGTTCAAATGGCAATTTTACATACAGGTCGTTGACCTTTAAGAAAAATTCATCCCATTAATTTATGTTCAAAGTCAAGTGTTTTTGTTGTTTTTTTTTGTTTTTTTTTGGAGGTCAGTGTATAGTAACATTAACTCGATTTATGCATGCAGTTATTCATATTTTGGTATACAAGTGTCTTTTTGAAGAACTGACCTTTACTTTGCGTGGGCTTTCCTTACTTAAGACAATTGTGTATCCATAGACTGTTAATGATACAGTCTTGGTAAAAGAAACTGCCATGTTTCTTCCTCTGTTCTCATTCTTGACCAGTACCTCAAAGGGTATCAGTGATGGGTCAGCTGTATTGAGTAGTTTGGACAAATAATAAATACAGGTTCCTTGGAAGTCAAAGGTTTTACCATCAAATGTGCGGTAGTGTGGATCCCCTGCACCCTGGCAGGTACTATAAGACGATGGGTAACAATCTTTCACTCCATTCCGTATGCCACACGATAGGGAATTCTTACACTTTGTTGGTGTGCATTCAACATTTCCAGTTTGAGAGTTGCACACACATTTCTCTGTGCATTGTTTCTCACCCCAAAATGTCTGCTCAGGTAGATAATATCGGCCTTTGTAAGGGCAGCCACACTTTTTCACAGGTATGCATTCATCTCCACTGCGGACAAAACCTGTATTGCACAGGCAGCCCTCCACACATGGCAGTGTGCACTCATTTGGACCATCTCGATCAGCACAGGACGGAGGACAGGCTGTGCCGCAGGCATCATAATGCATGTTGACTGGACAGTATGTGTCTTTAAGGATTAAACAAAGAAAAAAGGAAAAATGAAACATCTGGCATATAAACAAATATTTTGCTTTTATTGTAGACATATAATTATAAATACCTTTGTTGTAGCATCCAATGGCACCATCTTTTTTGCCACAGATCTGATCTTCACCACATTTCAAGGGTTCACAGGAGAACACTCCAGCTTTGCAGGTGCATTTCTCATTACACGCTCCCCGAATTATTGTCTGACCAGACTGCAGAATGATATTTTGGTGAGAAAGACAAAAAGTTACTGTTCGATTACTATTAGCAAAAATGAATAAAAAAAGAACAGACCAGATAGATTCTCACCTTGTAAAACGTCCCATCTACATGACAACCACAACTATCCAAAGTCCTACATTCACCTCCATCAAACAAAAAGCCATCATCACACTGACATCCTTCCTGACACAATGGGCATTTCTGTGACTTTGTCAGGCTTGCACAGGTTGAGGAACAGGTGTCAGCACAGAGTTCATAGTGGCTGTTTTTGAAACATGTGAGTGCTGGAAGAAAACAGAGCAATTTTAAAAAAATGCTTAGGGTTCAGTTCAAGGTAGGACAATTAATTTTCCAAATCTCCATTAGCATATCTAAATATAAATTTAAAAGCATTATGGGGCATTTAGATAGGCTTGAGGAGAGTCATTGTTAAACCTGAAGTATGCAACCACTTACTACAGAAGGTGTTATTCCTCCAGATGTTGATTGACGTCCCAATCTCTTGACAGCTGGCAACATACCTTTGTATGTGGCGACAGTGAACTGTCTTGTCATTTGGTTGTGCTGCTACATCTTTGACACATTCATCAAAGAATGCCTGAGGTGGAATTTTTTCGTAACAACCAGAAAATGGTCCCTTCTCTGAGATTAGCATACTGCAGGCTGTCTCTGCCTCTTTCTGTTTGTCTTTGTCAGGATTTAAACACTTGGGGCCACAGCTTGTTTGACACATCATTTTGTCTGATGGTGAAACCCAGGCCTCAGCAAAATCTACCACGGAAGGTGCCTGAATACCGCCTGGCAAAAGAAAATCATCCGCACTGTTTCCATTGTAGTTACCGCAGAGACCTTTGACTGTATTTTTAAAAGTGGATGGGATCTCGATTTTGGCCATGGAAATGGTATCGTATGTCAGTTTCAATCCAAAGTTTGTTTCCACAACAATGTTAACACCACTCTGATAGACTTGTACAAGTCCTTCATTTAGAGTTGTTGGGAGATTGGTTTGAACTTTGTCCACCTGTAAAAAAAAAAATAAACAACACCACAAAACTTTGTAAGTAGCAGTTTTTGATCTCCTAAAACTATGGTCAGTAACCAGTACATTACCTGAACCTCCCAGATGTGGCCAGGCAGCAAAGTAATAGTGGATTGTTGTATTTGTATTTCAACTCTTCGAGTGAAGACAGTCTCAGAGGAAGACACCTGTTTCACTAATACACTGAAAGAGCTCTCCTTATTTTTGTTCTGAGCCGTCTCTGCCAATCTATACTCACAGTCTCCTTCGACAGTAAAGGACTTCCCATCAAATGATTGATAAAGCCCAAAGCCTGACACTGAGCAAACTGCTTTGCCATCAGGGAAACAGCCCTGAACTCCATTCAGGACCTGGCACTTCTCGTTTGGTTTGCAGGTGAATCCATCATCACACTTAACGTTTCCATTCTCTTTGCAGACACATCTTTGCCCGCAGTTGTCTTGAGGGAAGAACTCCTGGTCCAGTTGGTAGTACTGGCCCTTGTAAGTACAGCCACACTGCTGCGAAGCCACACACTCACCATCGCTCAGAATAAAACCTTTGTCACATGTGCAGCCTTCAACACAGGGAGTGCCTTTACAGTTGTTGGGCTCAGTGAGCCCACGGCAGGTCTGGGGGCATCCTGTTCCACAAACCTCATAGTGGCTGTTTGCCTTGCAGGTTGCAGCTGTAGAAAGACCATATTAAAGGATGAATGAACTAAATTTTTAAAGTAAACCATTAAACTAGTGTAATGTGCATTTCAAATTATTTGAGATAAACAATGCAATACTAACGGCAGAAACTGTCAGTTCTCCAGGATTCCACTTGGCCAAGTGCCCCTTGGCAAGCAGCTGTGTATGCAGAAAGAGCACTGCAGAGGGCTGACGAATGGCCACCATACATACACATATCATACACACAATCTTCATAAAACTGATTTGGATTCACTTTAACATGGCAACCTTTAAATGGTCCCTCTTTGTCTGTGATCTTGCTGCAAGGCTTTGTAAAAATGATTTGGTTTCTCTCTGTGACATCACATTTAGGACATGCTTTGCCCTGACATCCATCTGAGCATCCAGGGTCATCTTTGACTTTCCAGCTGGTTCCGAAAATTGCTGGGTTTGAAACAAGGGTGTTGTTAGGTGTTAGCAAGTCATCGTTGGCATTGCCGTTCCAGTTGCCACAAAGCCCTCCCACTTCACCGGAGTAAGTGTTGGGGAGAGTCAGCTCTACATGGCTTTCCCAGTTGAATCTCAAAGTCAAACCAAAGTCAGTTTTTACCACACCAAAGTACCCACTGTAGAATATGGAGAGCCGACCATCTTCTAGTTCAAATGGCAATTTTACATACAGGTCGTTGACCTTTAAGAAAAATTCATCCCATTAATTTTTTTGTTTTTTTGGAGGTGAGTGTATAGTAACATTAACTCGATTTATGCATGCAGTTAGTCATATTTCGGTGTACAATTGTCTTTTTGAAGAACTGACCTTTACTTTGCGTGGGGTTTCCTTACTTAAGACAATTGTGTATCCATAGACTGTTAATGATACAGTCTTGGTAAAAGAAACTGCCATGTTTCTTCCTCTGTTCTCATTCTTGACCAGTACCTCAAAGGGTATCAGTGATGGGTCAGCTGTATTGAGTAGTTTGGACAAATAATAAATACAGGTTCCTTGGAAGTCAAAGGTTTTACCATCAAATGTGCGGTAGTGTGGATCCCCTGCACCCTGGCAGGTACTATAAGACGATGGGTAACAATCTTTCACTCCATTCCGTATGCCACACGATAGGGAATTCTTACACTTTGTTGGTGTGCATTCAACATTTCCAGTTTGAGAGTTGCACACACATTTCTCTGTGCATTGTTTCTCACCCCAAAATGTCTGCTCAGGTAGATAATATCGGCCTTTGTAAGGGCAGCCACACTTTTTCACAGGTATGCATTCATCTCCACTGCGGACAAAACCTGTATTGCACAGGCAGCCCTCCACACATGGCAGTGTGCACTCATTTGGACCATCTCGATCAGCACAGGACGGAGGACAGGCTGTGCCGCAGGCATCATAATGCATGTTGACTGGACAGTATGTGTCTTTAAGGATTAAACAAAGAAAAAAGGAAAAATGAAACATCTGGCATATAAACAAATATTTTGCTTTTATTGTAGACATATAATTATAAATACCTTTGTTGTAGCATCCAATGGCACCATCTTTTTTGCCACAGATCTGATCTTCACCACATTTCAATGGTTCACAGGAGAACACTCCAGCTTTGCAGGTGCATTTCTCATTACACGCTCCCCGAATTATTGTCTGACCAGACTGCAGAATAATATTTTGGTGAGAAAGACAAAAAGTTACTGTTTGATTACTATTAACAAAAATGAATAAAAAAAGAACAGACCAGATAGATTCTCACCTTGTAAAACGTCCCATCTACGTGACAACCACAACTATCCAAAGTCCTACATTCACCTCCATCAAACAAAAAGCCATCATCACACTGACATCCTTCCTGACACAATGGGCATTTCTGTGACTTTGTCAGGCTTGCACAGGTTGAGGAACAGGTGTCAGCACAGAGTTCATAGTGGCTGTTTTTGAAACATGTGAGTGCTGGAAGAAAACAGAGCAATTTTAAAAAAATGCTTAGGGTTCAGTTCAAGGTAGGACAAATAATTTTCCAAATCTCCATTAGCATATCTAAATGTAAATTTAAAAGCATTATGGGGCATTTAGATAGGCTTGAGGAGAGTTATTGTTAAACCTGAAGTATGCAACAACTTACTACAGAAGGTGTTATTCCTCCAGATGTTGATTGACGTCCCAATCTCTTGACAGCTGGCAACATACCTTTGTATGTGGCGACAGTGAACTGTCTTGTCATTTGGTTGTGCTGCTACATCTTTGACACATTCATCAAAGAATGCCTGAGGTGGAATTTTTTCGTAACAACCAGAAAATGGTCCCTTCTCTGAGATTAGCATAATGCAGGCTGTCTCTGCCTCTTTCTGTTTGTCTTTGTCAGGATTTAAACACTTGGGGCCACAGCTTGTTTGACACATCATTTTGTCTGATGGTGAAACCCAGGCCTCAGCAAAATCTACCACGGAAGGTGCCTGAATACCGCCTGGCAAAAGAAAATCATCCGCACTGTTTCCATTGTAGTTACCGCAGAGACCTTTGACTGTATTTTTAAAAGTGGATGGGATCTCGATTTTGGCCATGGAAATGGTATCGTATGTCAGTTTCAATCCAAAGTTTGTTTCCACAACAATGTTAACACCACTCTGATAGACTTGTACAAGTCCTTCATTTAGAGTTGCTGGGAGATTGGTTTGAACTTTGTCCACCTGTAAAAAAAATAAACAACACCACAAAACTTTGTAAGTAGCAGTTTTTGATCTCCTAAAACTATGGTCAGTAACCAGTACATTACCTGAACCTCCCAGATGTGGCCAGGCAGCAAAGTAATCGTGGATTGTTGTATTTGTATTTCAACTCTTCGAGTTAAGACAGTCTCAGAGGAAGACACCTGTTTCACTAATACACTGAAAGAGCTCTCCTTATTTTTGTTCTGAGCCGTCTCTGCCAATCTATACTCACAGTCTCCTTCGACAGTAAAGGACTTCCCATCAAATGATTGATAAAGCCCAAAGCCTGACACTGAGCAAACTGCTTTGCCCTCAGGGAAACAGCCCTGAACTCCATTCAGGACCTGGCACTTCTCGTTTGGTTTGCAGGTGAATCCATCATCACACTTAACGTTTCCATTCTCTTTGCAGACACATCTTTGCCCGCAGTTGTCTTGAGGGAAGAACTCCTGGTCCAGTTGGTAGTACTGGCCCTTGTAAGTACAGCCACACTGCTGCGAAGCCACACACTCACCATCGCTCAGAATAAAACCTTTGTCACATGTGCAGCCTTCAACACAGGGAGTGCCTTTACAGTTGTTGGGCTCAGTGAGGCCACGGCAGGTCTGGGGGCATCCTGTTCCACAAACCTCATAGTGGCTGTTTGCCTTGCAGGTTGCAGCTGTAGAAAGACCATATTAAAGGATGAATGAACTAAATTTTTAAAGTAAACCATTAAACTAGTGTAATGTGCATTTCAAATTATTTGAGATAAACAATGCAATACTAACGGCAGAAACTGTCAGTTCTCCAGGATTCCACTTGGCCAAGTGCCCCTTGGCAAGCAGCTGTGTATGCAGAAAGAGCACTGCAGAGGGCTGACGAATGGCCACCATACATACACATATCATACACACAATCTTCATAAAACTGATTTGGATTCACTTTAACATGGCAACCTTTAAATGGTCCCTGTTTGTCTGTGATCTTGCTGCAAGGCTTTGTAAAAATGACTTGGTTTCTCTCTGTGGCGTCACATTTAGGACATGCTTTCCCCTGACATCCATCTGAGCATCCAGGGTCATTTTTGACTTTCCAGCTGGTTCCGAAAATTGCTGGGTTTGAAACAAGGGTGTTGTTAGGTGTTAGCAAATCATCGTTGGCATTGCCGTTCCAGTTGCCACAAAGCCCTCCCACTTCACCGGAGTAAGTGTTGGGGAGAGTCAGCTCTACATGGCTTTCCCAGTTGAATCTCAAAGTCAAACCAAAGTCAGTTTTTACCACACCAAAGTACCCACTGTAGAATATGGAGAGCCGACCATCTTCTAGTTCAAATGGCAATTTTACATACAGGTCGTTGACCTTTAAGAAAAATTCATCCCATTAATTTTTTTTGTTTTTTTGGAGGTGAGTGTATAGTAACATTAACTCGATTTATGCATGCAGTTAGTCATATTTCGGTGTACAAGTGTCTTTTTGAAGAACTGACCTTTACTTTGCGTGGGCTTTCCTTACTTAAGACAATTGTGTATCCGTAGACTATTAACGACACAGTCTTAGTGTAAGCAACTGCCATGTTTCTTCCTCTGTTCTCATTCTTGACCAGTACCTCAAAGGGTATCAGTGATGGGTCAGCTGTATTGAGTAGTTTGGACAAATAATAAATACAGGTTCCTTGGAAGTCAAAGGTTTTACCATCAAATGTGCGGTAGTGTGGATCCCCTGCACCCTGGCAGGTACTATAAGACGATGGGTAACAATCTTTCACTCCATTCCGTATGCCACACGATAGGGAATTCTTACACTTTGTTGGTGTGCATTCAACATTTCCAGTTTGAGAGTTGCACACACATTTCTCTGTGCATTGTTTCTCACCCCAAAATGTCTGCTCAGGTAGATAATATCGGCCTTTGTAAGGGCAGCCACACTTTTTCACAGGTATGCATTCATCTCCACTGCGGACAAAACCTGTATTGCACAGGCAGCCCTCCACACATGGCAGTGTGCACTCATTTGGACCATCTCGATCAGCACAGGACGGAGGACAGGCTGTGCCGCAGGCATCATAATGCATGTTGACTGGACAGTATGTGTCTTTAAGGATTAAACAAAGAAAAAAGGAAAAATGAAACATCTGGCATATAAACAAATATTTTGCTTTTATTGTAGACATATAATTATCAATACCTTTGTTGTAGCATCCAATGGCACCATCTTTTTTGCCACAGATCTGATCTTCACCACATTTCAAGGGTTCACAGGAGAACACTCCAGCTTTGCAGGTGCATTTCTCATTACACGCTCCCCGAATTATTGTCTGACCAGACTGCAGAATAATATTTTGGTGAGAAAGACAAAAAGTTACTGTTTGATTACTATTAACAAAAATGAATAAAAAAAGAACAGACCAGATAGATTCTCACCTTGTAAAACGTCCCATCTACATGACAACCACAACTATCCAAAGTCCTACATTCACCTCCATCAAACAAAAAGCCATCATCACACTGACATCCTTCCTGACACAATGGGCATTTCTGTGACTTTGTCAGGCTTGCACAGGTTGAGGAACAGGTGTCAGCACAGAGTTCATAGTGGCTGTTTTTGAAACATGTGAGTGCTGGAAGAAAACAGAGCAATTTTAAAAAAATGCTTAGGGTTCAGTTCAAGGTAGGACAAATAATTTTCCAAATCTCCATTAGCATATCTAAATGTAAATTTAAAAGCATTATGGGGCATTTAGATAGGCTTGAGGAGAGTTATTGATAAACCTGAAGTATGCAACCACTTACTACAGAAGGTGTTATTCCTCCAGATGTTGATTGACGTCCCAATCTCTTGACAGCTGGCAACATACCTTTGTATGTGGCGACAGTGAACTGTCTTGTCATTTGGTTGTGCTGCTACATCTTTGACACATTCATCAAAGAATGCCTGAGGTGGAATTTTTTCATAACAACCAGAAAATGGTCCCTTCTCTGAGATTAGCATACTGCAGGCTGTCTCTGCCTCTTTCTGTTTGTCTTTGTCAGGATTTAAACACTTGGGGCCACAGCTTGTTTGACACATCATTTTGTCTGATGGTGAAACCCAGGCCTCAGCAAAATCTACCACGGAAGGTGCCTGAATACTGCCTGGCAAAAGAAAATCATCCGTACTGTTTCCATTGTAGTTACCGCAGAGACCTTTGACTATATTTTTAAAAGTGGATGGGATCTCGATTTTGGCCATGGAAATGGTATCATATGTCAGTTTCAATCCAAAGTTTGTTTCCACAACAATGTTAACACCACTCTGATAGACTTGTACAAGTCCTTCATTTAGAGTTGCTGGGAGATTGGTTTGAACTTTGTCCACCTGTAAAAAAAATAAACAACACCACAAAACTTTGTAAGTAGCAGTTTTTGATCTCCTAAAACTATGGTCAGTAACCAGTACATTACCTGAACCTCCCAGATGTGGCCAGGCAGCAAAGTAATAGTGGATTGTTGTATTTGTATTTCAACTCTTCGAGTGAAGACAGTCTCAGAGGAAGACACCTGTTTCACTAATACACTGAAAGAGCTCTCCTTATTTTTGTTCTGAGTCGTCTCTGCCAATCTATACTCACAGTCTCCTTCGACAGTAAAGGACTTCCCATCAAATGACTGATAAAGCCCAAACCCTGACACTGAGCAAACTGCTTTGCCCTCAGGGAAACAGCCCTGAACTCCATTCAGGACCTGGCACTTCTCGTTTGGTTTGCAGGTGAATCCATCATCACACTTAACGTTTCCATTCTCTTTGCAGACACATCTTTGCTTGCAGTTGTCTTGAGGGAAGAACTCCTGGTCCAGTTGGTAGTACTGGCCCTTGTAAGTACAGCCACACTGCTGCGAAGCCACACACTGACCATCGCTCAGAATAAAACCTTTGTCACATGTGCAGCCTTCAACACAGGGAGTGCCTTTACAGTTCTTGGGCTCAGTGAGGCCACGGCAGGTCTGGGGGCATCCTGTTCCACAAACCTCATAGTGGCTGTTTGCCTTGCAGGTTGTAGCTGTAGAAAGACCATATTAAAGGATGAATGAACTAAATTTTTAAAGTAAACCATTAAACTAGTGTAATGTGCATTTCAAATTATTTGAGATAAACAATGCAATACTAACGGCAGAAACTGTCAGTTCTCCAGGATTCCACTTGGCCAAGTGCCCCTTGGCAAGCAGCTGTGTATGCAGAAAGAGCACTGCAGAGGGCTGACGAATGGCCACCATACATACACATATCATACACACAATCTTCATAAAACTGATTTGGATTCACTTTATCATGGCAACCTTTAAATGGTCCCTGTTTGTCTGTGATCTTGCTGCAAGGCTTTGTAAAAGTGACTTGGTTTCTCTCTGTGGCGTCACATTTAGGACATGCTTTGCCCTGACATCCATCTGAGCATCCAGGGTCATCTTTGACTTTCCAGCTGGTTCCGAAAATTGCTGGGTTTGAAACAAGGGTGTTGTTAGGAGTTAGCAAATCATCGTTGGCATTGCCGTTCCAGTTGCCACAAAGCCCTCCCACTTCACCGGAGTAAGTGCTGGGGAGAGTCAGCTCTACATGGCTTTCCCAGTTGAATCTCAAAGTCAAACCAAAGTCAGTTTTTACCACACCAAAGTACCCACTGTAGAATATGGAGAGCCGACCATCTTCTAGTTCAAATGGCAATTTTACATACAGGTCGTTGACCTTTAAGAAAAATTCATCCTATTAATTTTTTTTTTTTTTTTGGAGGTCAGTGTATAGTAACATTAACTCGATTTATGCATGCAGTTATTCATATTTCGGTGTACAAGTGTCTTTTTGAAGAACTGACCTTTACTTTGCGTGGGCTTTCCTTACTTAAGACAATTGTGTATCCATAGACTGTTAATGATACAGTTTTGGTAAAAGAAACTGCCATGTTTCTTCCTCTGTTCTCATTCTTGACCAGTACCTCAAAGGGTATCAGTGATGGGTCAGCTGTATTGAGTAGTTTGGACAAATAATAAATACAGGTTCCTTGGAAGTCAAAGGTTTTACCATCAAATGTGCGGTAGTGTGGATCCCCTGCACCCTGGCAGGTACTATAAGACAATGGGTAACAATCTTTCACTCCATTCCGTATGCCACACGATAGGGAATTCTTACACTTTGTTGGTGTGCATTCAACATTTCCAGTTTGAGAGTTGCACACACATTTCTCTGTGCATTGTTTCTCACCCCAAAATGTCTGCTCAGGTAGATAATATCGGCCTTTGTAAGGGCAGCCACACTTTTTCACAGGTATGCATTCATCTCCACTGCGGACAAAACCTGTATTGCACAGGCAGCCCTCCACACATGGCAGTGTGCACTCATTTGGACCATCTCGATCAGCACAGGACGGAGGACAGGCTGTGCCGCAGGCATCATAATGCATGTTGACTGGACAGTATGTGTCTTTAAGGATTAAACAAAGAAAAAAGGAAAAATGAAACATCTGGCATATAAACAAATATTTTGCTTTTATTGTAGACATATAATTATAAATACCTTTGTTGTAGCATCCAATGGCACCATCTTTTTTGCCACAGATCTGATCTTCACCACATTCCAATGGTTCACAGGAGAACACTCCAGCTTTGCAGGTGCATTTTTCATTACACTCTCCCCGAATTATTGTCTGACCAGACTGCAGAATAATATTTTGGTGAGAAAGACAAAAAGTTAATGTTTGATTACTATTAGCAAAAATGAATAAAAAAAGAACAGACCAGATAGATTCTCACCTTGTAAAACGTCCCATCTACATGACAACCACAACTATCCAAAGTCCTACATTCACCTCCATCAAACAAAAAGCCATCATCACACTGACATCCTTCCTGACACAATGGGCATTTCTGTGACTTTGTCAGGCTTGCACAGGTTGAGGAACAGGTGTCAGCACAGAGTTCATAGTGGCTGTTTTTGAAACATGTGAGTGCTGGAAGAAAACAGAGCAATTTAAAAAAAAAATGCTTAGGGTTCAGTTCAAGGTAGGACAATTCATTTTCCAAATCTCCATTAGCATATCTAAATATAAATTTAAAAGCATTATGGGGCATTTAGATAGGCTTGAGGAGAGTTATCGATAAACCTGAAGTATGCAACCACTTACTACAGAAGGTTTTATTCCGCCATGCGTTGATTGACGTCCCAATCTCTTGACAGCTGGCAACATACCTTTGTATGTGGCGACAGTGAACTGTCTTGTCATTTGGTTGTGCTGCTACATCTTTCACACATTCATCAAAGAATGCCTGAGGTGGAATTTTTTCGTAACAACCAGAAAATGGTCCCTTCTCTGAGATTAGTATACTGCAGGCTGTCTCTGCCTCTTTCTGTTTGTCTTTGTCAGGATTTAAACACTTGGGGCCACAGCTTGTTTGACACATCATTTTGTCTGATGGTGAAACCCAGGCCTCAGCAAAATCTACCACGGAAGGTGCCTGAATACCGCCTGGCAAAAGAAAATCATCCGCACTGTTTCCATTGTAGTTACCGCAGAGACCTTTGATTGTATTTTTAAAAGTGGATGGGATCTCGATTTTGGCCATGGAAATGGTATCGTATGTCAGTTTCAATCCAAAGTTTGTTTCCACAACAATGTTAACACCACTCTGATAGACTTGTGCCAGTCCTTCATCCACAGTCGCTGGGAGATAGGTTTTAACATTGTCCACCTGTAAGGAAAATACCAACATAAAACTCTGTAGGCAATCAGTTCCTGATTAATTAAAACTATGGTCAGTAACCAGTACATTACCTGAACCTCCCAGATGTAGCCAGGCAGCAAAGTAATTGTGGATTGTTCTATTTGTATTTCAACTCTTCGAGTTAAGACAGTCTCAGAGGATGACACCTGTTTCACTAATACACTGAAATAGCTCACGTCGTCATCCTTGTCCTGAGCCGTCTCTGCCAATCTATACTCACAGTCTCCTTCGACAGTAAAGGACTTCCCATCAAATGATTGATAAAGCCCAAAGCCTGACACTGAGCAAACTGCTTTGCCATCAGGGAAACAGCCCTGAACTCCATTTAGGACCTGGCACTTCTCGTTTGGTTTGCAGTTGAATCCATCATCACACTGAACTCTTCCGTTCTCTTTGCAGACACATCTTTGGTTGCACTTGTCTTGAGGGAAGAACACCTGGCCCAGCTGGTAGTAAAGGCCCTCGTAAGAACAGCCACATCGTTCCATAGCCACACACTCACCGTTGCTCAGGACAAAACCTTCATCACATGTACAGCCTTCAACGCAAGGAGTGCCCTCACAGGCCTTGGGCTCAGTGAGGCCATGGCAGGTCTGGGAACATCCTGTTGCACAAACCTCATAGTGGCTGTTTTCCATACAGGATGCAGCTGTGAAGAAACAGTATAGAGGGATAATTTTACAACATTTCTTGCATCAATTCTGAGTTGATAATTCAAACTCTTAAAGAAAAGTAAACAATGAAACAATGGAATGAATACTAACGGCAGAAACTGTCAGTTCTCCAGGATTCCACTTGGCCAAGTGCCTCTTGGCAAGCAGCTGTGTATGCAGAAAGAGCACTGCAGAGGGCTGACGAATGGCCACCATACATACACATATCATACACACAATCTTCATAAAACTGATTTGGATTCACTTTAACATGGCAACCTTTAAATGGCCCCTGTTTGTCTGTGATCTTGCTGCAAGGCTTTGTAAAAGTGACTTGGTTTCTCTCTATGGCGTCACATTTAGGACATGCTTTGCCCTGACATCCATCTGAGCATCCAGGGTCATCTTTGATTTTCCAGCTGGTGCCGAAAATTGTTGGGGTTGCAGCAGGTGTTTTATCAGGAGTCAGCAAATCATCATTAACGTTGTTGTTCCAGTTGCCGCAAAGCCCTCCCACTTCACCGGAGTAAGTGCTGGGGAGAGTCAGCGCTACATGGCTTTCCCAGTTGAATCTCAAAGTCAGATCAAAGTCAGTTTTTATCACACCAAAGTACCCACTGCGGAAGATGGAGAATCGACCTTCCGCTTGTTCAAATGGCAAATTCACATACAGATTGTTGACCTTTAGGACACAAATAACCAACTAATTAACATTTTTTGTTAAAAGTATTGTGAGTTTTTGTAGGTCATGCGTTTATGCAGTTAAAAGAGTTTTTAAATGTACTGACCTTCACTTTGCCTGGTTCATCTTTACTCAAGACAATTGTGTATCCGTAGACTATTAACGACACAGTCTTAGTGTAAGCAACTGCCATGTTTCTTCCTCTGTTCTCATTCTTGACCAGTACCTCAAAGGGTATCAGTGATGGGTCAGCTGTATTGAGTAGTTTGGACAAATAATAAGTGCAGGTTCCTTGGAAGTCAAAGGTTTTACCATCAAATGTGCGGTAGTGTGGATCCCCTGCACCCTGGCAGGTACTATAGGATGTTGGATAACAATCTCTCACTCCATTCCGCGTTTCACACACTTGGGATTTCTTACATTTTGTTGCTGTACAATCAACTTTTCCAGTTTGAGAGTTGCACACACATTTCTCTGTGCATTTTTGGTCCCCCCAAAATGTCTGCTCGGCTAGATAATATCGGCCATTGTATGTGCAGCCACACTTTTTCAAAGGTATGCATTCATCTCCACTGCGGACAAAACCTGTGTTGCATTGGCAGCCCTCCACACATGGCAGCGTGCACTTGCTTGGGGCATCCCGATCGGCACAAGAGGCAGCACAGGCTGTGCCGCAGGCATCGTAATGCATGTTGACTGGACAGTCCAGTGCTGGGAGGAGAAGAGGAAAACAAAAATATAAATATTCGGATTATATTACATTAACTGTCTGTCAAAATGCTAACTCTACTACCAAAACCATAATTTTACAAACAGAACCATGTAAATGTTCTGTTCACATTCATAAATCTAAATTTTAAATGAATTAAAATATATATGTATATGCACACTTACGGCAGTTGGAAAGTGTCCTCCACTTTCCAGGAATCTTGATTCCAGCTGACATGCATGCAACGACGTAGCTTTGAATGTTGTTGCAGAGGAAACTTCTCATACCGTTATTAATACAGACATCATAGACACAGTTATCTACATACATGTGGGGATCCACAGTGTCATGGCAAATAGCAAATGGCCCATCTGTTTTAGCCATTACACCGCAGTTTGTGTCTTTTTTGTACTCCTCTTGAAGACTTAAAGAGCAACTTGGGCATTGTCCATTACAGTCATCATTGCAAAACAAATCATTATCTATAACTTTCCAGGTCTTAGCAAACGCAATGACATTGGAGAGCACTTGGCCTTTGGGATCAATAAATTCATCTCTTCGGTCACCATTATAGTTTCCACAAAGACCACCTACAGTCTGGAAATAGCTACTTGGAGCTGTAATGTACAACATCATATTCCAGTCATATTTCACCTCTAAGCCAAAATCTGTCGATATAATGACATTCCATCCCCTCTGATCCACTTTTATTTTGCCGCCATCTATAGTTAAAGGCAGGTAAGTGTTTTCACCATCAAACTAAAATGAGAAAAAGAGAGAGAGATTTAGTTATTGTTGGTTATAAATACATTAAGAAACTAAAAGTTGTAAATTGCTTTTCGTTTTTACCTCTACTACTCCTCTTTGGCTGCCAGCCACCACTTTATGATTGTACACAAGGACAGAAACCGTCCTTACATATGCCACCCTTTTGCTTCCCCGGTGATTATTCTTTGCCAAGACGGTAAAAGGTGTGAGGCCTTTTTGAGGCTTTGTATTGTTTACCATGATGTATGTACAAGTTCCTTGAAAGTCAAACAGTTTTCCATCAAAAGTTTTGTAATGGGGATCGCCAACTGCCTGACATGTGGCAGTGGAAGTGGGCACGCAGACACCCTTTCTGCACTCCTCCTGCTGACGGCACTTAACAGTCTCACAGGGGTCTGGTGGAGCCGGCGTTGTTGTAAAAGCTTAGGGAACAAAGGAATTGTTTTGGGTTTTTTTTTCCCACCCAGATCACAGTTAGTTACAATTCAAATGTCATTATTCAGTCATATGTTATTATTCAGACATGATTTCTTACCTGTGTTACAGACTCCTGTTGTGGCATAACCATGCCTTATTTTCCCACCAAAAACATAAGCAGCCATCAGCGAATCACCAGATACAGTGATGGGACCTTTCTGTGTACCAAGTGACTTGGTAGCCCATACAAACTTTTCATTAGCAGGGAATGTTTTCCACTTCAATGAACCGCTGACAGTGGAGGCTGATGCTGCTTCAGCAACAACAACAAGAGTGTTATCGTAGCCATCTTGAGCATGAATGGTCCATGATTTTGACATCTCAGAGGTGGGTATGACATTGGTTAGAAACTCATCATTGGGAAAATTGCTACTGAAATACATCACCATTACGTTTTTGCTACTTTGAATGAGCTTAGAATTTTTGCTCAAATCAACCGCTAAAACGTCTCCAGCATTTAGCTTGTTTTTTTTGTGATACCAACTATGCCCACTGAAAACTGACACAATAGTGTTGTCCTCTGGAGCAACCACATAGGCTGTGTCCTTGCTGAAGGACTGATGCATTGCAGGGACCAGGTATTCATTGGAGAGAGACTCAACTGGCACCAGCTGCTCAAAGACATGCTCACAGGTGCCTACGATCATGGAGCACTCATGTCCTGCCAGGACAGCCACTGGAGACGTGGATTTAATTTGTGTTCCAGTCAAAGTTTCAAGACTGCGAAGTTGATAAACTTCGTAGGGAGCCAAATTGATGGTTTTGGTCTTTCCAAAAATGGCGTTCCAAAGATTTCTTGAATTGTAGACAATCTCGACTGTGTTCATATAATTGCCGTTGATTATGGCTACCACCTTTTTATACGGACTTGGACCCGTGTTCGGAGTAAAAACTACATAACGCTGGCCAAGTTGATTTATCGGGAAGATCACACTGCTGTCTCCGGTGAATTCCTTTATGTTGGATGAAACTACTGAGATATCAGCAGTAGAAGAGATGTACACGGTTTTGCGGAAGGTTCCGTCACCTTCAATCTCAGTACTTTGTGGGAGGACGATCCATTTGGTCTCACCTAGTCCAACGTTCACTTTTTCACTGTAACTCAGTGCCTTTATCTCAATTTTCACAATGGCAGGGGAATTATGTGCTGTTATGGAGAGAGTCAGACTGGCTTTTCCATATTGGTAATTTGTCATGAAAGCAGTGATGAATTCCCGGCCTATAGGACATCCGCTGACTGCTGTAGTAAAACAGAAACACAGTGTGTATATATATATATATATATATATATATATATATATATATATATATATATATATATACATATATATATATATATATATATATATATATACATATATATATATATATATATATATATATATACATATATATATATATATATATATATATATATATATATATATATATATATACATATATATATATATATATACATATATATATATATATATATATATACATATATATATATATATATATATATATATATATATATATATATGCATTATATATTATATACACACACAAAGCAAACATTATTATTAGTAATAGTATAGCATTACCAAAGGAAAAATAGAAAAAGAAAAATTATTTTCCATTGAACATCTTAAGTATTAAAAATATAATTTTACCAAAAATATAATCTTACCAGTTACAGTTAAAACTGCCAGATATAAAAGAAAAGACTGCGTCTCCATGGCTGTAAAAGATGAACAATATATTTACCTATTATAGTTTTAAGTCTCACAAGGATGAACATAATTCAGAAGAGTAGTGATTAATACTTACCTGGAGGACAGGTGTCTTGTGAACAAAATTTTAAATAAAGGGAGGGCTTATATAGTATTGCTGTGATGGGGAAAAAAAGTACATTCCGGAAACAGGAACTCATTTTTAAAGTACATAAAAATGTGTGTAAATTAAAGATAATGAGCGTTCTGCATCACAGATATTGCAAACATGAAACTGACGACAGAAAGGCAGAAATAATGTTATTACACACAATATTTATGAGTTTCTAAAACAAATATACTTAAAGGAGGGAAGGATTCAGATGGCTTGAAGTGTGTGTATATGGATCTAAATGAACACACCACTGTGT
Organism: Spinibarbus caldwelli; assembly: GCA_039654775.1. Classification (NCBI taxonomy): domain Eukaryota; kingdom Metazoa; phylum Chordata; class Actinopteri; order Cypriniformes; family Cyprinidae; genus Spinibarbus; species Spinibarbus caldwelli. The sequence continues at coordinate 24,844,654 of CM077223.1, read as the reverse complement.
ACATTTCCTCCCTCTACAACCAACAAACTCAACTGTGTGTTCATTAAATACACTGAAGATTCACGAAGCATATGAGCAGACACTGGGACACTGGAACAGTCCTTCAGCAGTGGTGGCTTCAGCCAAAAATGTTCTCATCAGTCACTTGCTTATCTGAGTGTTCACATTAATCAATCAATTTGGGTGATTATGCTGTAAATGCATTTCATATTTATTTGCGCATATGTATAAGATGTGCAATGTGAGTTTAGCATTTAATTTCTACAATCTTTGTCAGCGGCCGTGTGTACTATGACACATCGTTCACACAGAAACAAGGCAGATGACTTAGGTTAAAAGATGTTTGCACAGCTTTCCTGTTGAAATGGATTGTATGAGCAATGTGACAGTACAAACAGAAACTGATGTGTTTTAATTAATTTGTTTGCCTGACATGTTTGCCTAGATAGTGTCTGTTGACTTTTTTCCAGTATGCTTTCTCTAGTCTGAAACTAGTTAATCCTCCACTTGAAGAGATCAGACTTCTCAGAACTGCTTCTGTTATTTCCCTAATCTAATTCAAACCTGAGCCTCTGGAATAGTTAATGAGTTCATGTCACCTGTCACTTGAAGATTAATATCACAAGCTATGCGGTTCCACTCTTATTTAGGTCTGGGCCATACAATTGAATAATTTGTGATGGAAATCAACTTATGATGGAAAGAACAGAGTGCCTCGAATCTGTCCATAGTATGATGACTTCAAAAGAGTACATAGACATTTTGGAGGGCAGCAACAAAAAGCTGCCCGGCTTCACTGCTGGGTCTTCCAGCTGGACTCTAAACACAACAAAAACATGTAAGTTAACCGGTAGACCAAGGAGTGTTTTAATGGCTGTAATATTTCCACATTTATTTATTAAGTCCAGTAGAAACACATGCTATCAGACATGATAGTATTTATATATAGATGTTGATGTGTAGATGTTATATATAAAAATGAACAAGAGAATCTGATAATTCAGATCTGTAGCAACTTCATCTAACATCCATTAACATGACTGCAAAAATAAAAAAAAGTTACTTTTTTTTTTTTTTTTTTTTTTTAACCTGTTTTGTCCTGTAAGTCCCACAGTAGCTCATTTCTAATTGGTGAAACTGGTGGTGCTACAACACTCTCTCCTACACTGAATACATTGAAAGCAGTGAAAATCACTTAAATGTACTGTGCTCCTACCAGAAAGAGTCAGCCTTCTCAGACTAGCATTAAATTTTAGTTTGTGTGTGCGCACGTGTGGTACTCTAGTAAGCAATTTGTATAGCAATTCTTGAAAAATTCTTAAGAAGTTCTCAAATATTTTATCAAGAGCATCTTTTTTATTTTCTTAAGCAGAACAGGCCTTGGCATAATCCAACTGTATAGCTGATCAACTCAATGAAAAAAAAAAAACGCTTTAAAGGTTTTAATCATAAGCGCCCACTATTTTGGTCGCAACCAACATTACAGATGTTCAGCGATCGGTGTCGAGTTTTTAATGCGTGGTGTATTTACTTAAAGAGCCTGTTTTAAGATGGAGCGCTCTGTTGCATTCATTTGTGCTCAGTCTTTTTGAGCTCTCTCTAGAGTTTATGCGTCCTTCTATTTGTGAGTGTGAGTGTTTGTGCGTGCTGCTAGAATGAATGTGTCCCGTATGTGGGTTACAATTCGTGTAATTCTTAATTACAACAATTCATTTGAAATAACCCAATAAAACATCTTATTGGGGGATTTAAGATAAGTTATCCGAATTTATTTACGATAGTTTTAAAGAACGCTTTAGAGAATTTGAATTTGAAGAACATTCTTAAGAAGTGCTTTGGGGGAGGGGTGTGAGGGGAATACAAAATATTCTTAACATTTTTTCTTCAGTACAAAAACCAGAAGAAAACAGCAGCTAAGAAAGAATGTATTCTAGAGCAGTTATTTATGGCAATCCGTTCAGGAAATAATTCATGTGTATTGTGTGAATATGGATTGGTTCTCTGGTTGAATATATGGTTTAATGACAAACGCATTCGTTTATAATACATTGGTATAACCAGACATATATTGGTTTAGATACATCGGTCTGATCACATGCACATGGGTTTGCTTCTGTATACGTTGGTTTGTTCAAGTAAACATTGGGCTCCTCAAATATGCAATGGTTTCCTCAACTATATATTGGCTTAGATACATTGGTTTCCTCAACTATGTATTGGTTATTGGTTTATTCAAGTATATATTGGTCTGTATATATTGGTTTCTTCACGACTATATTTGTTTGTATATATATATTGGTTTAGATACATCGGTTTTCTCAACGATGTATGGGTTGGTATATATTGGTTTCTTCAAGTATATATTGGTTTAGATACATCGGTTTTCTCAACGATGTATCGGTTGGTATATATTGGTTTCTTCAAGTATATATTGGTTTAGATACATCGGTTTTCTCAACGATGTATTGGTTGGTATATATTGGTTTCTTCAAGTATATATTGGTTTAGATACATCGGTTTTCTCAACGATGTATTGGTTTGTATATATTGGTTTCTTCAAGTATATATTGGTTTAGATACATCGGTTTCTTCGAGTATGTATTGGTTTGTTAAAATATATATTGGTTTGTTCAAACACGCATTGGTTACAGCACGCATACGTTGGGCCAATGTCGACATACAAAATTCCATCGGCGCGATGTTGCTCAGGGAGCGTTTGCCAATCGGGAATATGTTGCCGCGATGTCAGCATCTTATCGGAAATGCTCTCCAGCTGATGTTTGGGCGATGCAGCTGTAAATACCGGCTGCTCTGCATGGGCGCGGTTCACCGGCGTTTTGCTCATCGTTACGGACCACCAGTGGCAGCAATGAACATATTAAATATACAAATACATTTACATTTATCAAATGCTTTTATCAAAAGTGAAATGAGAAGCATTCAATTCAATTCACAATTGTTTGTACTCTTTCAAAAAATAACCATGGTTTTACCACAGCATTTGCAGTAAAACCATAGTAAAAACAAAATCAACCACAGTTCGCTTTTGATAACTGAAGCCTTTTCAATAACGCAGTGTAACTGCACGGCCATTGGTTCGTGCAGTGTTATAAAAATGAACCATTGACGACGCAGCGGAGCTGCATGAGCCTATAGCGATGGAGGGACAAGTAATATAAGCACTTCGAAGCAGCGGCCAACTCAATGAGGTCGTGCCTGGCCTGGGCAATCGTCGCAAGGGAGACTTATACAGCCTCGGCACTCTGAGGGGCCGAGAGCGTACAAGCAAGCAATACTGGTGAGTTGGGCGTGTTCCGGCTGAACTCTGCTCAGTACTGGTCCCACCTACTATAGGTTCATGTCCATTAAGCAGAAAGGAACCTTGCCTGTAAGGCAGGGACCTCCAGGTTATAGAACCTAGTGAATGTGGACGGTGAGGCCCAGTCGGCCGCCGCACAAATTTCTGCAATGGACACTCCACTAGACCACGCCCATGACGAGGCAACACCTCTTGTGGAGTGAGCTCGTAATGGGGCAATGCAGGCCCAAGGAAGCGTAAGCTAGCGTGATAGCGTCAACTATCCACCTTGAAAGTTTCTGCTTCGTGACCGGATGCCCTTTGGTGTGGTCCCCGAAGCAAACAAAGAGTTGTTCCGACTGCCTAAAAGGGGCGGAACGCTCAAGGTATATTCTCAGTGCCCTAACGGGGCAGAGTGAATTCAACTCCTGGTTGGACCTGTGCTCTGAACAGAGTGGAGAACACCTTAGGTACATAAACATGCCGTGGTTTTAGGACGACCTTAGAGTCGTTGGGCCCAAACTCAAGGCAGGTAAGACTCACAGAGAGCGCCTGCGAATCTCCCATTCGCTTGACCGATGCTAGTGCCAGTAGCAGAATGGTTTTTAGCAACAGGGGTCGGCTCAAAGGGAGGGCTCCTCAGAGCTCTCAGAACAGTAGGCAGATCCCAAGTAGGGACAGTGAGGGGACAAGGTGGGTTCAGCCTCCTGGACCCCTTCAGAAAACAAACAACTAAATTGTTCCTGTCCACCGACTGGCCTGCTATGAAGCTGCTATGAGCGTGTGAAGCTGCTATAGCTGCTACATAGACCTTGAGCGTGGAAGGGGAGTGGCCCTTGTCCAACAGCTCTTACAGGAAGGACAATATCAACGATATGTCACAGAAAAATGGGTCTTTACCGCAGGTTGTGCATCAGGCAGACCAAGACAGACCATTTGAGGGTGTAGAGGCGTCTCGTAGACGGGGCTCTAGCCTGAGAGATTGCCGGGGATGCCACAATGCTCTGTTCGCCTGAGAGAGGAGGTCCTGTCTCAGGGGAATGGGACAGGGGGCTGCAGTGAGCAGCCGAGACAGCTCCGAGAACCAATGTTGGTTCCTCCAGAGTGGGGCCACTAAGAGAACCTTGTGTTTGTGTTCCCTGATTCGCCTGATGACCTGTGGGATCAGGGCGATCGGGGGAAAAGCATAAAGTAGGAGGCTGGGCCAATCGTGGGCCAACGTGTCCATGTCCTTCGAATAATAAGTCAGGCAATGAGAGTTGTTCTTTGAGGTGAAGAGGTTGACCTCTGCCTTGCCAAAGATCTCCCAGATCTTCTGAACCACCTGCGGATGGAGCATCCACTCCTCTGAGGGGACGTTGCTCCGTGACAACATATCCGTTCCTTGGTTCAGTCTGCCCGGCACGTGTGTTGCTCTCAGCGAATGCAGGTTGAGCTAAGCCCATTCCAAGAGGCGTTCCACTAGAGTGAGTAGGCGTCTCGAGGAGAGTCCTCCTTGGTGATTTATGTAGGCTACCACGATCATGCTGTCTGAACGAACCAGAACGAGGTGCCCTCTTAGGTCTGGCAAGAAGAACTGAAGGGCTTGATACACTGCCAGCACTTCCAGGCAGTTGATGTGGAGTCTTCCTTCCTCTTTCGACCATCGGCCGAAAGTCGGTCGGCCCTCACACAGAGCTCCCCAACCCGTGTTGGACGCATCTGTCGAGACAACCTTTCTCCTGCAGACCATACCCAAGGCCACGCCTTGTTCCATCCACTGATGGCATTTCCAAGGGTCCAGATCTGCTATGCAGGCCTGGTTTACCTTGACACGTAGGCGTCCGTGACGCCAGGCGTAGAATGGAACCAGCACTGAAGGGGCCACATACGAAGCAGGCCCAACTACAGTACTGGAGACGCAGAGGCCATGAAGCCCAGCATCTTCTGAAACATCCTGAGAGGGCGATAGACTCCTGTCTTGAAAGAAGCCACGAGACACTTTATGGCCAGAGCACGCTCTGGCGCGACCACTGCCCTCATTTGGGTTGAGTCGAAAACTGTTCCCAGGAACGATATCCATTGACTGGGGCACAGTGCGCTCTTGGCAAAGTTGACCCTGAGTCCCAGGCATTGTAAGTGGCTGAGAAGGAGGGATCTGTGCGATAGCAATTCTGCCTCTGACTGGGCTAGAATGAACCAGTCGTTGACGTAGTTGAGAATGCGGATTACCATCTGCCTCAGAGGGGAAAGAGCGAGGAGCCAGGGACAGTCCAAAGGGTAGGACCGTGTATTGATAAGCCACTCCCTCGAAGGCGAATCTCAAGAACCGCCTGTGATGGGAGGCTATCTGGATGTGAAAGTAAGCGTCTGTCAGGTCCAGAGAAAAGAACCAGTCCCCTGGGCATATTTGCGAGAGGATCTGTTTCAATGTAATCATCATGAACGTCCGTCTCATGAGTGCGCGGTTCAAGAGCCTGAGATCGAGGATGGGGCGCAGGCCACCATCCTTCTTGGGGATGAGGAAGTAACGGCTGTAGAAGCGTGACTCGCTCTGGGCTGGAGGGAGCATTTCTACGGCACCCTTTGCTAGTAAATTCATCACCTCGGAGCGCAGGACGTCTGCGTCTTTGCTCTGAACCGAGGTGGGAACCACGCCGCTGAAGCGCGGTGGTCTTCGAGTGAATTGAAGTGAATAACCTCGCTTTATTATCCCCACAACCCAGTCTGAAACTCCGGGGCTGGCCTGCCAGGCCTTGGCCCGCATGACAAGGGGTTGGATTGACTCGAGTGGTTTGTCACCATGCGGGGATGCATCACTGCCACTGTATGGAAGAGGAAATTTGCTCTCTTTTTGAGAATGTTTGAGTTTTATTTTTCCTGCTATCACAGCGGTGGGCCATTTGGGCACTTGAACGGGCCCAGTGACTGCAGCAAACACATCGCCCTCGGCACCCGGAACTGAACGGGGTGCTTGGAGGTCCAACAGAGGCAGCTTTGGGGGTGGTCCGGCAACAGAGAGACTTAGCCCCCTCCTCTTCCTGTCTTGCAGATCAGGATGACGCCTTGGGCGCTGGGTCCAGTGCTATCTTGTGCCCGGGGTCCCTGGCGTTTAGGAAGCGGCTAGCGCCTAGTCGGGCAGGAGTGCTCTCGAGGCTCAGGCTTGGGCACTGGCTGGGTAGCTGGAGGTGCAGGTTTCGCGGGCTGGGGAGTCGGCGCAGACCTGGGGCGACTCGAGCCAGCTACAGAGCTTGAGGGCTTTGGCAAGAAGTGTTGCATTGCCTGGAACGACTTCTGTGCCGCAGTGAAGCCCTCAACCGCACGTCCGAACAGGCCAGTGGGGGAGACCGGTGAGTCCAGGAAGGGGACCTTGTCCACATCCTTGATCTCTGTCAGAGTTAACCACAAGTGGCGATCGAGCACCACTAGGCTCACCATGGACCTGCCGATTGCCTGGGCCATGGTCTTGGTGGCACGTAGAGCCAGGTCGGTCACGCTACGCAGCTCCCTGAACGCTGCGGGGTCCTGGCCAGACTCGCCCATGCAGCAGAGGAGTTTGGCCTGAAAGACCTGGAGGCGCGTCCAGCGAGGGCTGAAGTTGACCTACAAGGCGTGGACAGGTGGGCGACCTTCACCTTCCAACCAATGGCCGTGGGCGGGCAGAGATGCGTGGCCACAGACTCATCCAAAGGAGGCATCCTCTATTATCCTTTCTTTTCAGCGCCGTCTACTGAGGTGAGGGCGGATGAAGAAGAAGCACGCAGGTGGGCCGAGTAGGGGGCGCGCCACGACCTGGTGAGTTCTTCGTGGACCTCCGGGAAGAACGGCGAGGCTCGCTGACGAGGGGCCTGGCAGTGCCCCAGCAGGAACCACTCATCCAGGCGGCTGCGCGTGGGCTCCTCCGGTTGAGACCACTCCAAGCCCAGCTCATCCACAGCCTTGGACAGGACGCGGAACAGTTCGCATCCATGCCCAGCTTGGCTTTGCTAGGCTCCACAGTCGGAAGGGGGCCGGGGTCGTTCATCGAGCCAGACAGCTACTCCGCGTCTGATGCAACCAGTGACATGCTGTCATCCAGGGCCTCATCTTCACTTCCCCCAAACGAGACCAGGTTGCTCGCAGCCGCAGAGTGACGCTGGTCTGGACGGGAGAAAAAGACGGGGAGAGCCTCTCTTCGGGGAGAGAGTGAGGCACGCGGGGTCTGAGCTGGCGTGAGCTCACTCATCTCCGGGTGCTTAGGTCCTCTGCCCCGCTACCTCTTCCTCACAGGTTCCTGGGAGGAAGAAAGCGGGAGGGCGCGAGGGGTGGAGTCGATCTCTGAAAAGAAAGCTATCCGTTTGCGCAGAGAGGCGAGACTCATATCTTCACAATGAGGACATTCTGGTGGGCTTCGTCGCCATAGGCTCGTGCAGCTCAGCTGCGTCGCCATTGGTTCGTTTTTATAACAATGGCTGTGCAGTTACACTGCGTTATTGAAAAGGCTTCAGTTATTGGAGAAAAAGGAGTTTTCCCATATGTGTCTTAGCAAAGACGCTGTACGAGTGAAGTATCGAAAGGGAACTGTGGTTGATTTTGTTTTTACTATGGTTTTACTGCAAATGCTGTGGTAAAACCATGGTTAATTTTTGAAAGAGTACAAACAATTGTGAATTGAACTGAATACTTCTCATTTCACTTTTGATAAAAGCATTTGATAAATGTAAATGTATTTGTATATTTATTATGTTCATTGAAAATATTAATAAATTTGCAACTGTTATTGAGAGTGGTGTGTATTGATTTGTTATAAATCGACTGCTGCCGCTGGTGGTCCGTAACGATGAGCAAAACGCCGGTGAATCGCGCCCACGCAGAGCAGCCGATATTTACAGCTGCATCGTCCAAACATCGGCCGGAAAGCATTTACGATGAGATCCCGACGTCACGGAAACATATTCCCGATTAGCAAATGCTCCCTGAGCGACATTGCGCATTGTATATATATATATATACAAACCAATATATTCTTGAAGAAACCAATATATACAGACCAATATATAATTGAATAAACCAACATATAATAACCAATACATATTTGAGGAAACCGATGTATCTAAGCCAATATATAATTGAAAAAAAAAACAATATAAGCTTAAGTAAACCGATGTATCTAAGCCAATATACAGTTGAACAAACCAATGTATACCTGAGCCAACCAATGTATCTAAACCATAAAATACTTGAAGAAAACGATATATATACAAACCAATGTATACTTGAAGAAACCAGTGTATACTTGAGGAAACCAATTTATCTCAACCAATATATAGTTGAGGAAACCACTGCATATTTGAGGAGCCCAATGTTTACTTGAACAAACCAAAGTATACAGGAGCAAACCCATGTGCATGTGATCAGACCGATGTATCTAAACCAATATATGTCTGGTTATACCAATGTATTATAAACGAATGCGTTTGTCATTAAACCATACATTCAACCAGAGAACCAATCCATATTCACACAATACACATGAATTATTTCCTGAACGGCTTGCCATAGTTATTCCGGTTAGTTATATTACTCAGACAGCTGTAGTGCAGAATCAGAGGGCATTTGCTCTAACTTTGAAGAGATTAAGAAGTTATTGACATTTATGGCTAGGTTGTGACTAGACCATGGTGTCATGGTCTGTAGAAAGGAATCAGAAAGACATTAGCGCCCTCTAGGGGGAAGGTAAAAGTCGTGGGAATCCAAATTTAGATAAAAGTTGTAGTGGAATGTACTGTACCAAGTAATGTATGTAGTCTTCTATACAGACTACATACCCATATTGTATGTATGTATGTATGTATGCATGTATACACACTGCCCTCCAAAAGTTTGGAAACACCCCTGGCAAAGTGTGGTTTTGGATGATATCAGCATAAATCCTTATCATTTTTTGGTGCAAATACAGTACCTTAAAGTAACTTGACATTATCATTGAATACCAGCAATAATAATTTTCATTTTGATTACATAATAATGGCAATATATACATGTCAAAGTCAAACATGCCCCTTTGCCAGCTGTGATGCCTGGTTACTGGTTTAAACTTGGCCCAGGTTTTGAAAAGATTTTTGGGTCAGCACACCTTAATAGCTTCAACAATTGATTGCCAATTAAGTTTAGAATACAATTAACCTGTTTTATGAATGAGCTGTAATAGCTGCTAATGGTAGATATTTTGATGAATCGAAAATTTAAATATTTTCTATGTATAAACTGTTTATATAATAAAATATGTTTTCGTAGTTTGTGTTGTCCCTTATCAGTGCAAAATTATCACAAATTTAAAAGGATTCATGCCAATATTGTCCAAAACCCCACTTTTCTAGGGCATTTCCAAACTTTTGGAGGGCAGTGTATATATATATATATGTGTGCGTGTGTGTGTGTGTGTGTGTGTGTGTGTGTGTGCGTGTATGTGTGATTTAAAAGCTGGGTCTGATTTTGGCCATATAAAAACATAACTTAGTATACCTAAATAAAGCATCTAGGTTTTACTACTGATAGCAAGATAAAATCTCTGACTTACAAAATAATTCTAGACCTGCTGATTTTTCTGGTGCACCTGTTTGAGCGGGTGTTAATGAGGTTTTGAACAAGCAGGTGAAGCTATATCTTAAGCCTCTTGTCATGTCTTACAAATTTGTAAAGTGTAAACCAGAGCAGTCCATCACACCACACCTGCATAACCACATTTCTGTCAACACTTCACCACACAACCTCAGAACCAACCGACAGAGGATACGTTTCCCATGCCCAGTGTTGCTTTACCAGACTTGGGTCTTGGTAGACCTTAAGCAAACTTTTATACAGTTTTATCTTTTTATTTTTCGTCCAGAAAAGGTTTTTAAGGGATTCTAGATTTATCTCATTTTTCTGCTACTGCACACTAGTTTCCTTCCTAAACTTTTGATGTTTTCAGATTGGCACCATTCTGTCAGAGATGGAATAAATAGTATACAACATGATATAAAATCTGCTTTAGACTCATTACTCATGTTTATGGCTTTGGGATTGTACAGAAAAAGATATGAAAGAAAATGAAACTAATAATCTGACTATGCCCTAGCTATGTTCAGCAAAATGTCACATCTGACAGTATATCAGGATCATGTTTAGTATGATTATTTTATAGTGCTGTGTGGTTAACATCTGCATTTCTGTCTTCCTATGTCTGCATATTAGAATACATCAGCATGTCTTATCTGGGGCCTTTATCAACTTTATGCTATACTGTGATTATAACAATAACAGATTTTTATGTTTATTCCCATGTGCCTACTGTCATTTAAGTCATATTAGCCCTGTTAGTCTCATTACCTCTCATGAACTTTTCATGAAAGACTGAAAATACCACATCATCAAAGACTGAAAATACCACAATTCTGAGCAAAGGTCTACAGGATGATGTGTTCTAAATAAAATGAACTGCCACAAGTTTAAAATTCATAACTAAGCTCAAAGTCAGCACTTAATGAGCAGAGAGCTCCAGTTTAACTCTGACAATACTGGAGTCATGTACAAGTGAATGATTGAACAATTGTTTTTTCAAGTCATGTCTACTGTAAATCTAATGTACTTGCACAATGAAACTGACATTATTGTAATGTACATATCATTGAGCTTAATCTCATCCTTACAACAAGGCAGACCGAAGGTGTTTTTATGTTTTTGCCCTCTGTTATGTTAATTCATTTGAAGAAACTGTAATGAAAATTTAATAGACTGTTATTTTTCATTTTAAAAGTCATGTTTTTCTGCCTTAATTTAAGTGACAAGAATTAAACAAAAGAAGAATCAGTGATGAGAAAATATTTTCACACAAAACATTTTCACACTATGTGACAAAACAGAAGCTGTGGCTTATTTGTGAATAAGCTTATGGATATGGGAATTTCCACTCTGGTTTCATGTAAGCATCTTGGCCTGGAGTATCTTTTTAGTAATTAAAATCTGTAACATGCTTCTGTACCAGATAGACAGTTTATCCTGCCTTACTGTTGCATGCGTGGGACTGTCAAATTGTCTGCAAAGATTTCAGTGGTTTAGGTGATAAAGTAGCTGAGTTCAGTTTCACACCCTTCATCCACAGTAGTTACAATACACAGCCTCTTGCAGCTGAGGCAAGAGTGTGACTTTCAAAAAAAAAAAAAAAAGGTACAGACAAAGCCGATATATATGATAGACAAACATTAGACTCTTTCCACAATTAGGGTAGTTATTAATACACTTCTTTTTTTTTTTTCCAAGAGAAAAGGGTATGAATTAGTTTACTTTGGTTTCCCTGGTGCTTTAGAAAAGGTCCAAATGATGTTACTTCTTGTAACAATATGAAACATCATATACTTGTATCAAATCAAAAATGGGAGTTCCATAAAAAATATTTTGTTTTTCTTGAGTGTTTTATTTAGGATGTTTCGCTGCACACTTGCTCATCTTCTCTCTCTTTGCTTGACGGTAGCATAAAGGACCGTCTCTGGGCTGACAAGTTCTGATGCAGAGCCATTTACAGGGTTATTATTCAGAAGAACTGATGAGGAAGTAGATAAAAAAAAAAAAAAATATTGTGAGAAAAATGTCTCACAAAAGAGAGAGACTGTTTGACTGTTTGATGTCACATGTTTGATGTACAGTGTAAGCAAAACAGTTCAAACTTCTATAATAAAACATAACTGACATAATTACCTTCACTGTCGTGGCAGTTGTGTGACTTAAGAACAACTGACGCATAGGTTATTTCATCATTTTTTTGTCCTGAAATAACAAAGAAAACAAGTTACAATTATAATTTTTTTGAATTCATGTAGTAATTAAAGCATTTCTCAAGATTACTCCATCACAAAATATCAACAGGCACAGCAGGCATTAGTTTATGTAACAATATATAGTATATACTGAGAAATAAGATTTACCTTCACTGTCGTGGCAGTTGTGTGACTTAGGAACAACTGATGCATAGGTTATTTCATCATTTTTTTGTCCTGAAAGAACAAGGAAAACAATATATATTGATTTAATGTAGTCATTAAAGCATTTCTCAAGATTACTCCATCACAAAATATCCAGACTCATTCTAGACCACAGCAGGCATTAGTTTATACAGTATATACTGAGAAATAAGACTTACCATCACTGTCGTGGCAGTTGTGTGACTTAGGAACAACTGATGCATAAGTTATTTCATCATTTTTTTGTCCTGAAATAACAAAGAAAATAATAACATAAGTTGCGATCAGAATTTTTTTTTTAAATTAATGTAGTAATTAAAACATTTCTCAAGATTACGCCATCACAAAATATCCAGACTCATTCTAAGCCATAGCAAGTATTAGATTATATAATAATATACAGTATATATGGAGAAATAAGATTTACCTTCACTGTCATGGCTATTGTGTGATGTGTTGACTGATGCATCGACTCTTTGTCCTTAGAACAGACAAGATTTTTTTTTTTTTTTTTTTTTTATAAAGTAAAATACAGTAATCACCAAAACTATATGGAGACTTAAGGCACACTTAAAGTTAAAGGGATAATTCACCCAAAAATGAAAATTCGGTCATTAATTACTCACCCTCATGTTGTTCCAAACCCGTAAGACCTTCGTTCGTATTTGGAACACAAATTTATATATTTTTGATGAAAAATGAAAAAAAAAAAAAATAAATAAAAAAGAAGAAGAAAAGAAACATCAGTAGCACCACATGTATACGTTGTGGTACTCGTGTGAACATGCGTCCAAGACACAGAAGAGAAGAAATTATTTCTGTTCTCACGGATTTCATCAAAAATATCTTAATTTGTGTTCCAAAGATGAACGACTTGAGGGTAAGTAATTAATGACAGAATTTTCATTTTTGGTTGAACTAACCCTTTAAAATGAAGGATTTAAGGTTCTCAGTTTCACACAGGAGTCATGGCAGAATAACCAAAGATGTAGTTCTGGTCAGTTTCTAAAGGTTACATTGATGTATGTGTGGTTCAGCATTGGAATTAATAAAAAAAAAAAAAAAAAGTTTCTGAAAGAGCAGCTCAAAGAATTCACTTATAATTGTTTTTTTCCTAATGTGCTATCTTATAAAATGCCGCTTGTTTTAACAGGCTTCTCAAGTAAACATTCCAGAGAGACTTGATATCATATGTATTGATCATAGCCTACTTATTATTACATTCACCAGGATGTATAACTAGCTCAGCATATTTATTTATATTTATACTGTTTACTTTAACATCATAGCAGAGTGGTCAGACTCACGTTTTGTCCATGTATAGTAAATACACGCAGTGATCAGACAGAGAAGCAGAAATCCTCCTCCTGCAACTATGAGCTGCCAGTTGTTGGGCAGTGAAAATTCAACAGCGGCCAGACCTGATCAGGATCATAAAGATGACTGAGATATAAACCATCATAAATTCATCCACTTCACAACACAATATCAGGTTTATACACACCGATAGTCTATTAATGTCCTTGAAAAGAGTTATAATTCAAATACTCACTTATTTCGATCTCTTTATAGCCCAGAGAACAGTTGATGTCTCTGAAGAGTTCACAGCGGTAGAGACCCAGATCAGAGAGATGCACATCTCTAATCAGGATGGAGAAGTTTCCAGAGGCAGCAGTATCACGGAATGCCTTAATTCTATTGTGTCTGTTATTCCAGAAGCTTTCAGGACCATTTACTTTGATCTCTACAATGTAGTCAGGGTTTTCATTAATCTGAGTCCACTCAGCACCTGAATTAATGGTCAGGTCTGATCCAGTGAGAGTTGGCTCAAAAAGGCATGGCAGCAGGATTTCAGACTGCAGTTCTGTGGTTAAATTGATTCTTGTAATGAGCTTCCCTTCGGTACACACACCATGACCTGTGTGAAAGATTGGACATAGACAAGAGCTTGATAAAGTGGAATGAAAAAAATCGAGTAAGAAGTGCAATAAAAGCAATATAGGTTATAGTACAGATAATAAACATAAGAAAGTGTATAAATGACATTATTCTCACTGAAGCATTCAGAAAATTTACTGACCTCTGCCATACATAAGACAGCAGCAGCAACACGATATACACACAACAGAAAAATGCAGTCCAAACAGCTTCATGGTCTCATCTGATCACTGAAGCTGCAACAGAAAAGAACAACACTGAAAGAGCAGGGAGGTGAGAATTTGTTAAGCATGTCACTTCCTGAAAAAGCTGAAAAAAGTAGCCTACTTGGTAAAACCACAATGATGATTCTCAGTTAACAGTTGGTTTATGGAAAACAATTTTCTTGTTTCTTTTTTTTTTTTTTTTTTAAATTTAAATAATTTAAAACAAAGCAAACAACAAAAAATACTGAGGTATAATGCTGTACAAGAAGAAGTTTATGCATTTTACCATGGTATGTGTTCAGACAACTGCTTTTTTTTGGTTTTCAATTTTCATTTCATAAAAACCACCTCATAGCAGCAGTCAAACGCTGATGTTCATCTGCTTTAGGACCTGGATGCCTTGCCATTAATGGAACTACGATTCTGTTCTCCAGGAGTGAGTAAAGCTGTCTGTCTGTGTACTGAAGCTGAAGCACAGCTGGCTCATGCAGCAAGACAATGATCTGAAACATACTAACATGTTTCAGGCCTCAGAATGGTTTGAAAACAAGACAATTCATGATTTGGAAACCACACTTAAGCTCCACTGAAATGCTGTGGCAAACCTAAAACATGCAATTCAAGCTCACTAAGTTGGAGTGAGCCACAGCAAAGTGAAATGCATACATAACTACAGGAAATGTTTGAGGTTATTGCTGCTAATTACATTGTAACCAGCGTAATCTAAAGGAAGCAAACACACTGGAGCACTGAGTGTTACAGAAATACATGAAAGATCTATAGGTTTTGCTTGAAAAAAATACAGAAAATCAGTCTGGGAACAAAACCAAAACCATTAAAAATGTTATTCGAAAGAAAGTAAACATTAACTAAAATAAATATAAAAATAAAAATTGATTTAAAATATTAATAAAAACTATAACAGTATATCAATGATGCTGAAATAACACTAGCTATCATGTGTTTTCTCTCTCTCTCTCTCTCTATAACTTTGGTTCAATTTGGTTCGATTTTTTAGCTTCATAAATGTAACAAAAATGAATGAAAAGAGTTTTTAAATGGTTTTAAAATTTGTTTTAGTACTTGAAATCAAGTTAGAAAAAGTGTAAAATTTATTGTAAAAGATAAAATGCGGATCAGATCATCAGGTATTTGAAAATTCTGAGCATTCTTTTTCATTCTTTTCTTTTCCAGTTTTGTTGCATTTGAATAGTTGGTGAAACTGAGCACATCACAGACACATAACACTTACGCTGTTATCTGTCATCACCACAAACACCCTTCTGTCTGATGAAGTAATCAGTTGTCAAACTTTTTGTCTTTGTCTGATACATCATGTTGGAACAATTTACACATTAAAAAATAAAGCATTTTACATCTAGAAACAAAATCTGTATACTTTGCCATTCACTCAAATGATGAAAATATAGAAGAACAAATTTAAAGACAGTAAAATTAAAGTCTGTTTAGTCTGGATATGTTGTATATTCCAAACTTTTATCCCTAGTATTTGTAATACTGAAATATACACTGTTTGGTTTGGAGACAGACAGGTAAGAATGAGAGACTTAAGTGGCCCACCTCTCAGGCAAAAAAAAAAAAAAAAAAAAAAGACTTCAAAGGGTAATTAGTTAAATATGATTTATAAATAAATGACCAGTGCCTAACAGCAAATAGACACTTTGATTCATCTGCTCCTGTTATTCCAGAAAGTCCAGTAGGTTTTTACTGAGTGGGACTGCATGCTGTGGAGAGTTACATGGTTCAAAAAGTAACATGGGCTACTTGCATATTACAGCTTTGATGGTTGAGGTGATGCTACTCACTCACACCTACACCTTGCAAAGCATTACAGCATCCTGTGAGCTGTGTTTGGACATTGTGAACTCAAAAGCATTAAAAAAAAAAAAAAGGCTAATGAAGATAGCACTGTCTCACTGATGTTTGATGCCAATGGTTCCCCTGAGTTCACAGTGCAAGAGACCCTGATATTCTGATCTGAACTCAAGGTCTTTAAAAAAGCTTTTGCCATCTTATGAAGAAAATCCTAAAAGATATACATTTAATGGAATGTTTATTAACAATGTTAGTTAAGTTTATCAGTATGTTTTGTCTGGTAACAGAACAACTCGTCAGTGAAGTAGTCTAATACCCAAAACCTGTTAAAGCTGCAACATTTAAAATATATAAAACAAAACGGCTCATATTAATATACTGGTTTTGCAGTTTGCAGCTTTAATTAAATTATTCAGGCAAATAAGGGTGGAACTTAGAAATATGTTGTGAAATGTAGCCTGCCTGCCCACACAGTCATGTTATAAAGGTACATCTCATAAGTGTCAGCTAAGTTTATATGTAATACAAACAATGCATTTTACACAAAGTATATAAATGACAGGCTACTGTATAAATGTATTTCATGGCAGCGCCTCAAAGACAACTGTTGTGTGTGTCATTGCATCATCTGCTGGACCTGAAAAACATGTTAAGAAGAAGCTTTGTATAATATGTTCTCCAGATTTAAACACATCTGCATTCTAGAGTAGTTTTGCATTGAAAACTATTCCAGATTGACTTGAATTAAATCAGTCTGGCTCAGAATCATATTGTCATCACACATCCGGTCTTTTACTCGTTTTGTTTATAATGTTTTTACAACATGTAACTTTCACATTTGCTGTGATGTAGTGGTGTTAATACATGTTTTGTATTAATTATCTGACATTGTTATGGTTTTTGCATGATATTAATACAATTTACTCACCAGGGGCCTATTTCATAAAACAAGTTTTCCAAATAAGCCAGGTTTATTTCATTTAGTCTCATTTATTGTCAGTTGATTTGGTTCAAAATAAGTCAGAATAACTGAAATAAGCCTAGCTTATTTGGTAAACTTGTTTTATGAAACAGCCCCCAGGTCTCATAGTAGTTATCAGACTCACGTTTTGTCCATGTATAGTAAATACACGCAGTGATCAGACAGAGAAGCAGAAATCCTCCTCCTGCAACTATGAGCTGCCAGTTGTTGAGCAGTGAAAATTCAACAGCGGCCAGACCTGATCAGGATCATAAAGATGACTGAGATATAAACCATCATAAATTCATCCACTTCATAACACAATATCAGGTTTATACACACCGATAGTCTATTAATGTCCTTGAAAAGAGTTATAATTCAAATACTCACTTATTTCGATCTCTTTATAGCCCAGAGAACAGTTGATGTCTCTGAAGAGTTCACAGCGGTAGAGACCCAGATCAGAGAGATGCACATCTCTAATCAGGATGGAGAAGTTTCCAGAGGCAGCAGTATCACGGAATGCCTTTATTCTATTGTGTCTGTTATTCCAGAAGCTTTTAAGACCATTTACTTTGATCTCTACAATGTAGTCAGTGTTTTCATTAATCTGAGTCCACTCAGCACCTGAATTAATGGTCAGGTCTGATCCAGTGAGAGTTGGCTCAAAAAGGCACGGCAGCAGGATTTCAGATTGCAGTTCTGTGGTTAAATTGATTCTTGTAATGAGCTTCTCTTCTTTACACACACCATGACCTGTGTGAAAGATTGGAACAGGACAAGACTTTGATATAGTTGAAGACAAAAGCACACTTTAAAAGGTGCAATAAGATAAATGTTCAGCTGATAAAAAAAAATTTACTGACCTCTGCCATACACAAGACAACAGCAGCAGCAGCAGAATATCCAGACATCAGAGCAATACAGTCCAAACAGCTTCATTGTCTCATCTGATCATCGAAGCTATAGTAGAAGTGTGCACTGCAGTGAGAAAGTGTGTCACTTCCTCACAAATTGAACACGTGAAGTGTTCACAAATGCATAAGCGGCTATACCAAATAATAGTCTTCATGTGCAATGGTGAATGTGTGAATTCTGCTTCTGACAGTTTTTTGTTCAACCAATGAGATTCTGCTGTTGACAAGTACAGCTATAATCAGTATAGGCAAAAACTCTTTGATATTTCTCAGTATTTATCTCAGGCCAGTCAGACTTCACCCATACAACAGCTACAGTCATACACATTAGATTTTATCTGGCATTTTATCTACATTTTGAAAAACCAAATTCTATTTAAATGTGGCAATTTCTGGTTTTAGCAGCATGGAAAGGATATTTCAATAAATTCAATTGCACTTATTCTCAAACTTTGACTCAATATAGATAATATGCAAGTAGCTAAAAAGTGACAGTGTATTACATTCAAAGTATATTTTTATTCTGTTCTTGTATTCCCTTGCAATCAAACCCATAATGTTGGCCATGTTAGCACTTTGCACTCCTGTTCGAAGTGTAAGAATGCTCACTGGAAGGATTCACTCCAAGGGACACTGAAAAAAAAAGTTATAGGGTGCATAGGCAGTACATAATGTGTCAAATTCTCTGTTGAAATAATCATCTTTACAACTATCAGTGAAGACGGCAACATTAAAGTTCCCACACAGAGGAAGAAAAAATATCAGGCATAAGCTATTCTCTAAATAGCTTGCATTTACACCAATTAAGGAGGACAACAGTCTAGTTTTAGCAGCCAAAACTACTTCACTTCTGTGGCATATGTGAATTATATGTGGAGGAAATGATGTATACATTTAGAAACAATTTATATAACCTTATTTAGAAATGTTCAGTAAATGATCTGATGCTATAATAGTCAGTTCTGTTCTGACTAACGCAGCAGCATTCACAAGCTGTAATGATGCTGGGGAACTTAAAGCGAAAGTTCAACCAAAATTAAAAAATTCTGTCATTATTTATTTACCCTCATGTCATTCCGGAATCTGTATTTTTTGTAAGTATTTTTTGGAAGTTGATTGGAAAGAAACACAGCAGAGACAGGAAATACAGCGCTGTTTGTTTCAGAGAGGTGGAGCTCTGTTCTACTTTATTGATTGGTCTGCACATTTCTCATCTACTACCGAGGAGACAGAGTGATACAAACACTGGATTTCAAAATCAGGGGACAAGTTGCTTTTTTCAAGTCTTGATTCAGAACAGACCAGAAAAAAAAGAAAGTCACCCTTGCAAAGCTGGACTGTAAAATAGACTGACGTGATGAGCAATTAAAATTTTCTTTAAGATTCAAGTTTCACCATTTTTTGTCAATGCCATTGTAAACACTTGACATCCCGTTAAAACAGGATGAATATAACATTGATGCTGAAAAAATATAATAAAATAAAAAGAATGTGGAAAAAATCCAAACATGAGCTCAACATTTTTTAGACTTCTGAAGAAAACAAAACCATCATATTAAAGGTGGTGTTATTCGAACAAAGCAGAAGCACATGAAGTGGGGAAAAAGCAGGATCAAGAGATGCCTTCAGATATCAGGGACCACCATTAGCTTTCATCACATTGAACTATTTCTGCAATTAACTAAAACTGAGCTTATTCACTTTCAGACAGAGATATTCAGATCTCTGACCGAGTGCTGCCACTTGGCAGCAGCTAAGATAAATGGTATCGAATTTATTCGCTTAATCCAAGTTTAAAAAAAAACAGGTCAAATTTCCAAGAACTGAAAATGCAGATGGAGTAAGAGACTGAAACATGAATATATCTGAAAGCGTTCCAAACCTCTGCAAGACATTGAATAACTTAGATTACAGGTAGTTAGATGATTTGAAGCTTCTCAAAAATTACTAAGGAAAAAAGTGCAACAATGGTGCAGAGATGTTTCAAGTTTGGTACTTCCTCTTTTTATCTTTGTATTTTTGATTTCTGGTCTAAGAAAATCACGCGCTGACAGAATATACACGTTATACGTGCTCCTTTATGATTAGTAAAAGAGGATTTACAAGTATATTCGCCCCAGAAACAAATTAATCTTCAAAAAGCAAAAGGGTTACTGGGGAAGGGTGGCGACCTTGTACAACCTCTAAGAAAAGCCCTGTAAGAACAGTTAGCAACCACAAAATAAAGATGACACAAGTGTCAAACTGTCAGACATTCAACCGTAGGGCCAAACGCTCTGAACAGATCTGCAACAGGCCACTACTGAAGTCTAGAAACAATTTGGAAAGAAAAGGAAAAACAGAAGAAACATTCATCTCATGTCTGAAGTTTCACTGTGAATCAGACAAGCTCCTACACCAGGAAAGGGTGTCCTCCTATAACAGTTGATGAACGATTGTGACTTCCTCCCTAAAGTAACAGGGCAGAGAACATCTCAACAGTGCTGCACAGACAGGGTCCGCATCTGGAGGGACAAAGCTAATGAAGTCCTTTTTGCACTTCATTTGGAGTAGTTTCGATTAGACCATTACTTTCAGATGCTGGAAGCTCAATGCTCTTCACCCGAATGACCACAAAAATCTCTACAGTGCCTTGTTGCACCCACCGATCCATCCAACAGGGATAAATTTAAAAAGCAATGTTAAAATGCAGGAAAAAAAAAAAAAAAAACAAGTTAAAGGAAAAACACTGCAAAAAGTTACTCTATTTACATACATTGATTTTTTCTTTTTTAAAGACAAAAAAAAATCTTTACAGAAACAAATTTTCAGCAAACAAGTCTCTTTACAAGTTCTTCATCCTTTTGACTTTCACGTCTCTATTCACTTGGGATTTATCTAGTTCTTGTCCCCAAATGGGCCAAAAATCAAAGCATCGGATTTAATCCTGAAAATCAGTGGCGCTCTGCAATGCTCTCTCTGACCACCAATGGGCACCAAAGTAGCAACAAACGTACGTCCTCCTTCCCAGCAGAATCTCACTCTCAAAATGGCAGTGAGTGGGATTCATAAAGACAGCGAAAGAAGGGCGATGGTGAACAGGAGTGGGGCGTGGACGCTTGTGTAGGAGAGGGAGGCCATCACCTGCCTCAGTCGTCGCTGTCCGAGAGGGTCTCGTACTGCTCTGACAGTAGCGGCGGCTCTCTCTCCCATGCACGCGTTGAGGCCACGGGGCCAGAGGCGCCACCCTGTGGCTGCTGCTGCTGGGACTGCATGGAGGGAGATGGGCAGGCCATGGAGGTGGGAGGGGTACTACTGAGCATGCGCATCGTCAAGGGGTTATAGGGGAACTGCATGGAACCTGAAGCAGGATGAAAGAGAGAAACAATCATTTTCATTTTTAACTAATGTCATCAACAAAACAATTTCATCTAACAATACACAATAAAGTCACTCACCTGTGGACGACGGCCGGTCCTCCCAAGCCCAGGTGGGAGCCTGTCTGTGGTAATCACCCTCCGAATGAACGGAGGACACAGAAGAGGGCCGCTCTCCGCTAGAGTACGCCTGGCCTGGGTTAGGAGACTTTGATTTCCTGCTGCTAGCTTTGCTCTGAAGCTTCTGCTTTCCTGCTATGGAGGCAGAAATATTAACAAGGATGTCAGCAGTGAGGTTTATGTCCTAGACACAGATTTGTGACCCTGGACCACAAAACCAGTCTTATGTTGCATGAGTATATTTGTAGCAATTTCCAAAAATACATTGTATGGGTCAAAATTATCGATTTTTCTTTTATGCCAAAAATCATTAGGATATTAAGTAAAGATCATGTTCCATGAAGATATTTTCTAAATTTCCTACTGTAAATATATCAAAACTTAATTTTTGATTAGTAATATGCATTGCTAAGAACTTCATTTAAACAACTTTAAAGGTGATTTTCTCAATATTTTGAATTGACCCTTATGACTGGTTTTGTGATCCAGGGTCACATTTGGTATGGTCTTGAATGCAAACATTCAGAATAGAGGTATCACAATATTTTTGGTATTTACAATAATCATGATATTTAAAAAATTAGATTTTGAAATCATGTTGAAGGGATAGTTCACCTAAAAATGAAAATTGTCAATTCCTCACCCTCATGTCGTTCCAAACCTGTAAGATCTTTGTTTATCTTTAGAACACAAATTAAGATATTTTGATGAAATCCGAGAGCTTTGTGACCCTACACAGACAGCAACACAACTGACACATTCAAGGCCCAGAACGGTAGTAAGGACATCGTTAAAATAGTCCATGTGACATCAGTGGTTCAACCTTAATTTTATGAAGCTACGAGAACACCGTTTGTGCGCAAAGAAAATAAAAATAATGACTTTATTCAACATTTTCTTCACAATTTCTTCTTCAGTTTTTGACGCGAGTTCACGTCAGTACCACAATGCATTGTAAGCGAGGCTTCTACATCAGAATGCCGGCTCCTGCGTCAGCAGCACTACATGCATGCGTTGTGGTACTCTTGTGAAAGTGCATCAACTGACACGGAAGAGAAAAAATATGTTGAATAAAGTCAAATATAGACTTTATAAAGCAATAAAGTAATTTTGTTTTCTTTGTGCACAAAAAGTATTCTTGTAGCTTCATAACATTAAGGTTGAAGCACTGATGTCACATGGACTATTTTAACTATGTCCTTTCTATTTTTCTGGGCCTTGAACATGCCAGTTGCGTTGCTGTCTGTGCAGGGTTAGAAAGCTCTCGGATTTCATCAAAAAAATCTTAATTTGCATCCCAAAGAGGAATGAAAGTCTTAAGGTTTTGGAATGATATGAGGGTGAGTAATTAATGACCGAATTTTCATTTTTGGGTGAACTATCCCTTTAATCCTGCACATATGATAATATCATAAATAATCCAGCACCATCTGGCTTTTGCATCAACACAGTAGGCGGTGATATTACACCTTATCGCTGGTTGCCACCAGTAACAAAACCGAAAGAAGACAATGACGCAGTTTATAGCTCTTATTGCCGCTCAAAATCATGTTGGAGGAGATGACAGACAAAAACAAAACACTCTACATGCACCTAAAAAAAAAATTATCTTGCCAGTGTGGGAGTTTTTTTTTAGCAAAAACAAAAGTTATTATACCGTCTGTAGGAAGTGCCAATCAACAGAAAGTTTTTTTCAGAAACTTTTGTACAGTTCCTTAATTTGGGTGTGATTCATTGGCCAAAAAAAAAGGAGAAAACTATAAGATATACAAAAAGCGTAATTTATTTATTTTCTTTTCCATAGATATGAAAATATGATTATCATGAATTCTCATAAATTCTTTTGGTTGTGATAACTGTAATAAAAATCTGATATTGTGACTGCCCTGATTCAGAGTGATTATCCATAGAAGACCAGTATTAGCTGTGTTTATCACACAGATTAAAAGGACCATTACACTTTTTGTGGCAGTTAGCCACTTGGTATGTTTTATGTTTTTAAGTTTTTTTTCCTGTTTTAGAGAAAATGTATGTTCATTGATGTGAATTTACAGTATGAACCTGTGTTAGGGGATGGGCTGGCCTCTTGTCGGCTGTCTGAAAGACTGCTCATGCTGCCTGAGGTGTTTCCTGTCCCCAGCTGGGCTTGCTGCTGCTGCTGCTGCTCCTCCTGCTTCTCCTCCATGTTCCCCATCAGAGCCTTCCTGATGATGTCCTCCAGACCCAGATTACTGGCTGGATCACTAAACGAGTGGTTTCTAGGGTTTACACTGCCTGTAAAAGATAAAACACAAACATACATGCACATATTGGAAACACGTGAAAATACATCAAATGCTGCAGGTGTTGATGCAGTTACATTTTTATGGTGAAATTAATCATACTGATAGTTGTGAAACTCACTTGATGTTGTTACTGCTGGGAGATTGAAGATCTCTGTGCCTGGCTGAGCATTACCTGTTGAGATAAGGAGCAAATGGAAGGTAGAATTAGGTGCTGATCAGGTGGCAACTGTCTAAATAAAAGACATCAGTGTATCAGTGCAGTGAAGCAAATATCCTGAGCTTGAATGTCAGTTTCTGAGAAAGTGGGCTTGCCGTTGTCACTCACCGACTTCCGCTTTGCGGAAGATCTCCTGCTTTTTGGACATAACCATAGGAGACGTGCTCTCCAGTTTGGTGAAGAATGAGGGCAGGTAACTGCTGCTGCCTGGAGAGCGTGAGTCAGTCCTGACACAAAAGAAAGGTCTAAGGTCACACAATGCATATGACATAGGAAATCTGGGTAGCCCAAAATAACAAAAACAATAAACAGAACAGTTAAAAGACAGGTTCACAGGCAGTCCAGGTTGCGTTTAATTTAAACTATTTTATTACAACTTTTAAATTTTCTTTTTAGTGTTTTTTCTGCATCATTCTAAACAAAAGCCTGAAAAATTATATGTAAAGGCTTATACTTCAAAGTAGTACAGAAAGACAATGCATTTCTACCTCTGTTCAGGGAGATCCTGCTCTCGTCTCTGGCTCTGCACTACAGTGGCTTCCTGTTTATCCAACCCAGAATAACCCTGAGGAGGAGAGATGGGCTCATAGTTCTCTGTTCCTCGTCCTCGATCGGGAGACCTACCTGGCCTAAGAGAGACACATGGATAAGAGGCTGCTGCTGGGACATTGTTTTCAGTGTGTAAAAATCATCGCATGCATTTTGCAAGGATTTGCGTATGTGACCAAAGGTTCTCAGATCAGGTTTCACAGATTACTTAAAGGGGCTGTAAGCAGTGTAAGTCATTCTAGAACTTCAGACAGACGTAGCCAATCAACTCTTTATTTTTTTTTTTAAAAACCTGCGTGTAAAGACACTGTTTTACCAATTATAATGTATTTAGAAATGGGGAAAAAGAGCAGTGTTGTCACAATTGTAAAGCTGAAATGTCAATGATCAGATTTAACTACTATGCTCTCAGCTTCCTCATATATATGCAAAATCTACAAGATTTGTGATTGACTAAAAGAATTAACTACGGCCAAAACAATGAATTTTTTTCTTTTTTGGAAGTTTACAGAGCCTTTAGCTGTCACAGAGACATGCATTTAAGGACATCCAATTTTTAAGGTAAGCTTTACGGTCCTTGTGTTTTCAATAGAGACTGTTTGTTGGGTGTGTCCATATACAAATATTCATTGTCCATATTGTTTGTGTTCATATGTACCTTGCTCTTGGTTTATCGGAGGAGTTCTCTGGAGATACTCTGCTTGGTGGTCTCTGGTGGTGTGCAGTAGGAGCTGGGTTTTCTGGGCTATAGCGGTTAGGGGGTTTAACTCGACCTACAACACCTCCCACACCAGAGCTCTGGAAAGTGGAGGAGAGCGAGGAGGAGGATGAAGAGGAAGGCAGCGAGCTGGATGATGGGGGAGGATCTTGGCTCTTGGCAAAGTCCTGTGTAATGATATGCTGCAAGAAAGAGAGAAAAAATGAGGGCAATGAAGGAGGAGTGACATGACAAAGCATCAAGAGTATCAGTGAGACTTACCGAAATGTGGTCAGCAAGGGTCATGATGCGGTGTGTTTTCGGGACGGGCCCATAACTGTCTGCTTGTGAGGAGGGGGGCTGTTGAGGTGCAGAAGGTCCTGAATCTCCTGACTGCCTGAACCGGTTAATGTCAAACCTTAATCCTACGCAACATAAGATCAGATCCAAAAAAAAAAGAGAGAGAGAGGAAAAAAAAAAAAAAAAAAAAAAAAAAAAACATTTTTCTGTCATGAAAATCATGTCACAATGGAAAAATTTTTCAAAATAATATAAACATTTTTTCTTTTTTTGGTGAAATATAACCTAGATGTGTTCCTGAAATATTTAACAAGATTCACCCCCATCCTGACAGAACAGACATTCAAGTTCCTGGCTGTGGCACCAGGGATTTGAAGTCTCACCTGAGCTCTTTTCTGATGGCAAAGGTCCTTCATTCTTCTCTTCTCTTAGGGCTGGAGAGTTAGCTGGGCTGATCACTTCAATTCCACCCTGAGGTTCATAACGGCTGGATGACACTGAACAACATGTAGACATGATGTTACAGCCTTGTAAGTAAATAAAGTTGGTTTGTTAGTAAGAGAGGGTGTGCCATCTACACGTTCAGCACACTGACTACGTTTACATGCGCAAGAATAATGCAATTATTTCCAATAATCAGATTAAGGACTTAATCGCATTATGATGTTTACATGTCAAGAGCAAACCTCTTCACTCCCGTTTACATGCAATTTCCATTATTCTCATTATTCACTAAGAATTGTGGTAATTTTTTTTACTGCCATTATTCACATACCCCACTGTCCAGCTCAAATGATGGACTCAGAAAGAGCAGGTGTGTTACTGGCCGCTGTTTTATTTTATTTTCGTCTAATGCAAAACACTTTTGTATGGTTGTATTCCACGCATTTCGGAAAATGCCACAGAAATGTGATGGAAATTTGTTTGCCTACGCTGCCGTCACATTCTACTCGCCGTTTCTGGATGAGGTAAGGAACAGAGACTGGTGGCAGTGAGTTGTGTTTTCCCCAGAAATGCGATGCTTTCTTCCCCTCCATCGTTTCTAATCTACGTATTATTACAGGTGCGTGTCATGTCATTCATGTATGTCACAAGCACATGTGCACTTTGGACAGAGCAGCAATACTACAATTAAGGTGTTTACATGCCTGTATATTTCGATTACAATCGGCGTACGCCACCTGTGTTAATACGATTATGCTTGCTGCGATTATGAGCTTAATCGCATTATTTAAATCAAAGTATTGCGTTTACATGAGGTTAAGGTTAATCGCAATATTGCCAAAATCTCATTATAATCGCATTAAGAGGGTGCATGTAAACGCACTCACTGTCTTCAACCTGCATCTAAATAAACACTTGCTAGTGTTTACATATGTGGCTTTTGATGCTTTTCTGTTCTTTTCGGTTCAAGAACAAGTCATTGTTACAAATAAATTCATCTGTTGATATCTATAATGAATATTTAAAGCTTAAGTGTGTATCATGGCATCTCCAAAAAATGTGGCAAAAAAATTAGCAGATTACACGGAAGTTGGCATCTAAACAACGTTCCAGCAGCCTTTACAGTAAGTCACTTAGGAAAGACAGCAAATGTCATTCCTGTGGTAAGAGCTACACTCCCTTTAATGGAATTACCCTGTTAAATCTGAGGTCAGAAGTTTGTGACTGTTGTCAGTCTCAGTTCCAGCTGGGTCACAGGTTGTGGTATCGAGGTTTCCTAAGACTATTAGGTCTCATGGCCTCAATGGCACTAGACATCCTATTAGGTGTCCTGTTAATGCCCACTGTTTGTAAATCCCTAAGTATATGCCTTGACTTTGTATTTTAAGTTGCTTAATTTCTTGAATCTTTTTAAATTTTTTTTTTTTTTTTTGCCTCTGAGCAGGATATAAAGATGCTTGTGGCACTGTGACCAGCTTGCACAAATCCAGCATATGGTTAAACTGTGGCAATGACTTCCTGTTTTCACTGCTTTGCTGCATGTACATTACCACTCAAAAGTTTGTAGTCAGTAAAATTGTTCTTTCAAAAACAAAAAACAAAAAAAAAAAACCTTCTACTCAGCAAGGATGCATTAAATTAATCAAAGGCAATGATTACAAAAGATTTCTATATCAAATACGTGATTTCTATTCTAAGAATCCTGAAAAATGTATCAGTTTCCACACAAATATTAAGCAGCACAACTGTTTTTAAAATTGATGATAATAATAAATATTTTTGAAAACCAAATCAGCATATTTGAATGATTTCTGAAGAATCATGTGACACTGAAGACTGGAGAAATGGCTGCAGAAAACTCACAGGAATAAAATAACATTTTAAAATATATCAGAAAATAGTTATTTTAAATTGTAATAATCTTTCAAAATATTACTGTATTACTGATCAAAAAAAATGTAGCCTTGGTGTGCATAAGTTATTTCTTTTAAAGAGTCTCCAAAACTATTAATGGAAGTAAACATATGGATTTGAAGTCATGAACTGTACAGAGATGCGCAACCTCTGTTGTTAATAAACTGATCATCATTATTATTACTCAACATAAATAACAATAATAATAAATAAACACTGTCTATCTGATGACACTCACTGCTGCTGGAGGAGTCAGAGCTCTGTGAGCCTCTCTCACGGGGGTCCTTATCTGGGGCAATCTGGCGCGTGATGATGACATCAATAAAGTTTGCAGCAGTTATGGTGGTCTTCCCATGTGTGCGGAGCTCCTCCTCCATGCGTGACTTGGTGGGTGGGACTTTCTCTTTGCTCCCTGCAGCTCCTCCACCCTCTGCATACACAGGATGGGAAGGTTTCCCACTAGGAAGTGACACATCCCCATATGGTGACTGCATGGAACGGCGCTCCACCTCTTGCGACTCCTGTGCTGCCCGTCGTGATGACATCACGTCATCATCTCGGGAGCTACTGTTATTATGCTTGCCCTCCTTGACTTTCGCAACATCCATCTGTGGGGCAGAGGCAGCAGCGTCCACCAAGGCGGCGAGGGCATCAGCTGCATTGCTGTATCGGCTGGCTTGAGCTGCAGCTGCTTGTGAGGGCATTTGCCTGGACAACCAAAACAGTCAGAAGTTTAATAGAGTGAAACTCATTCTAAAATCCATAAATTAAAAGGGATAGTAGACCCAAAAATGAAAACTGTCATCAATTACTCACATTCATGTTGTTCTATACACTATTTTGTTCATCTTTGGCACACAAATTAAGATTTCTGTCCCTCTATTCAAATTCCACTAAAATATCAATACTTCAAGAATGTTCATAAAGTGATTGCAAAAGAATTCCAAATGAATCAATTTGTTTAATCCAAGTGTTCTGAATACGTATGATCACTTTATGATGAACAGATTTAAATTTAGGCTTTTATTCACATGTAAACGCTGATCAACACACATACATACAGCCCAACAAACATGGTAAACAGAAAGTCAACTGTACTTGCTTGATGTTTGAGAACCAGTGAGGTATTATGCTTCAAGCAAGTTAAAAATATCGTCGTAAGTGTTGTTTTTTTTTTTGGAACAATTTGAAGATGAATGAAAGATGAATAAAATAAAAGATGAATAAAATAAAGATAAAATCTAAAATAAATGGTTTATATAAGTTTATAATACATAAAGTTAATGTATGCATTTAACTATTATTAACAATAAAACTAATGAATTATTAGACTGCTGTCATAAATAGTGCATTGCTTACATGAGTGGTGTAATGACGCTCTTGGAGTTGGTGCCCTGGAAGATGCTCGGCCGCTGTTGGAGGACGCCTTCCTGTGATCTCACAGAGGGTGAAGTGGAACGCAGAAAACTACGGCTGCCTGGTCGAACAGGTTGCTCAGAACCTGCAAAATAAACAGCGACACGTCCTGAGAATATTGGCATAGATATTGTTATAGACTGAGAAGAATGGACCATTATTGGTGACAAAATATCCCTTGCTGTGTCAATTAGTCCTACCTCCACGCATATATTCTACTGCTGCACGTTCCCGTTCTCTCTGATCTCTTTCTCGCTCCCGTTCTCTTTCCCTCTCCCTCTCGCGCTCCTTCTCTCTCTGACTCTCTCTCTCCCTCTCCACAATAGCTGCAGTGGCACTGTGATGGGCAGGATGTCCTGTGGAGTGAAGAAGAGGGAACACACAAAACCAAAAAATGGGTTTAGAAGCAAAAAGGCCCTTTACAATTGCTGCACTTTGACAGGGCCAGCTGTGTTGCTGTTAGGAATAGCAGATGATAACATTAATGTGAAATTGTTGCACGGATATGCAAATGTATATGAATAACTCGGGGATTAATCCATTAACCAAGGCATTCTCTTTAATACACGTTAGCATGTATTATTAGCCCTTTTCCACTGAAATGGTGCTTGTTCACACGGGAGGGGGGAATTGCAAAGCTCTCTATGACAAACAATGATGTAACTAACTATATAACTACAAAACCTGCCCACAAACAAACATGCTGAACCTTTGTCTTTGTTTACAAGTCTCACAAGAACATCAGTGTATACACAAGCTATTTTCAGTGTTTTTATGCAATCACAATCTGCTTTTGTTGCAACAGTCAAAAGTTACAACAAATAAAATTCAAACCAATCAATGGACACATAATATTTGTAATAAAATCGATGTGTTACATGCAACACAACATATAGTGGGATGTCTGTGAACTGTGCATCACAGCATCAAGTTGTCACTGGTCAGAATCAAGCCATCTAGTGTTGTTGCATGCCAGCTTTGCCAGATGGAGAAACCTGAACTGACAAACAGATATAATCCTGCCCTTAACGGTGCACTCCATTCAGAAGTTTGGTGCCACCTTAATACTTTTTATTCATTATGGAATTAATTGTGTTTTTGTGAAGAGTCATCTGAATGGTGAACACAGAGACTAGGGCTGCTCATAATGGATTTCTATAAAAAGTGTTTTAATTACATGTAATGCAGGTTGCACCTCAATGTATTTTGCCATGTTGAAATACAGGTGCATCTCAAATTAGAATGTCGTGGAAAAGTTCATTTATTTCAGTAATTCAACTCAAATTGTGAAACCCGTGTATTAAATAAATTCAATGCACACAGACTGAAGTAGTTTAAGTCTTTGGTTCTTTTAATTGTGATGATTTTGGCTCACATTTAACAAAAACCCAAAACACATTTAACAAAAATCTCAACAAATTAGAATATGGTGACATGCCAATCAGCTAATCAACTCAAAACACCTGCAAAGGTTTCCTGAGCCTTCAAAATGGTCTCTCAGTTTGGTTCACTAGGCTACACAATCATGGGGAAGACTGCTGATCTGACAGTTGTCCAGAAGACAATCATTGACACCCTTCACAAGGAGGGTAAGCCACAAACATTCATTGCCAAAGAAGCTGGCTGTTCACAGAGTGCTGTATCCAAGCATGTTAACAGAAAGTTGAGTGGAAGGAAAAGGTGTGGAAGAAAAAGATGCACAACCAACCGAGAGAACCGCAGCCTTATGAGGATTGTCAAGCAAAATCGATTCAAGAATTTGGGTGAACTTCACAAGGAATGTACTGAGGCTGGGGTCAAAGAATCAAGAGCCACCACACACAGACGTGTCCAGGAATTTGGCTACAGTTGTCGTATTCCTCTTGATAAGCCACTCCTGAACCACAGACAATGTCAGAGGCGTCTTACCTGGGCTAAGGAGAAGAAGAACTGGACTGTTGCCCAGTGGTCCAAAGTCCTCTTTTCAGATGAGAGAAAGTTTTGTATTTCATTTGGAAACCAAGGTCCTAGAGTCTGGAGGAAGGGTGGAGAAGCTCATAGCCCAAGTTGCTTGAAGTCCAGTGTTAAGTTTCCACAGTCTGTGATGATTTGGGGTGCAATGTCATCTGCTGGTGTTGGTCCATTGTGTTTTTTGAAAACCAAAGTCACTGCACCCGTTTACCAAGAAATTTTGGAGCACTTCATGCTTCCTTCTGCTGACCAGCTTTTTAAAGATGCTGATTTCATTTTCCAGCAGGATTTGGCACCTGCCCACACTGCCAAAAGCACCAAAAGTTGGTTAAATGACCATGGTGTTGGTGTGCTTGACTGGCCAGCAAACTCACCAGACCTGAACCCCATAGAGAATCTATGGGGTATTGTCAAGAAGAAAATGAGAAACAAGAGACCAAAAAATGCAGATGAGCTGAAGGCCACTGTCAAAGAAACCTGGGTTTCCATACCACCTCAGCAGTGCCACAAACTAATCACCTCCATGCCACGCCGAATTGAGGCAGTAATTAAAGCAAAAGGAGCCCCTACCAAGTATTGAGTACATATACAGTAAATGAACATACTTTCCAGAAGGCCAACAATTCACTAAAAATTTTTTTTTTATTGGTCTTATGAAGTATTCTAATTTGTTGGTGGGTTTTTGTTAAATGTCAGCCAAAATCATCACAATTAAAAGAACCAAAGACTTAAACTACTTCAGTCTGTGTGCACTGAATTTATTTAATACAGGAGTTTCACAATTTCAGTTGAATTACTGAAATAAATGAACTTTTCCACGACATTCTAATTTATTGAGATGCACCTGTATGTTTCACTGAACATCAGAGAGAATCCTTATGCTTACTGGCTATAGCCTTTATAATTTTGTTTGGTGAAGTGAAGAGCAAAAATTAAACAATGGACTATGTAGACACTTGTTACCATGCTTTACCAGCGGACACAATGGAAGAATCTGTACCCGTAGAGCCAAACAAGCAGAAAAGCTCTAAAGCCAAAAACTGACAAAGACAAAAAATTTGTGTAAACATCAGTACAGCACACACAAGGTGAAAATTTGGGCATCGCTCCTCAGGACTTCCTTTAAATCTCAAACCTCTTTAACCTCTGACATTACAGCTGCTTGTTTAAGATCAGCAAGAGAACAGCCTTTTTCTGTGGTTGAAGCACAAAAATGGTTGGCACACCAGCACTTTGACGGTTGAAAATGGGTACAAAGCAAAATATCAAACTAAACTATTATTCTTAAAAGACAATAGGCATTTGCATGTACTGTATGCACTCCTATACAAGATTCAAAATGCACAGCACATTGAATGATGCAAAAAAGATCAGCACAGAACTGGTGTTGTAGTATAACAGACACAGGAGCCATGAAACATCATTCTAAAAGCAAATTCACACAGAGAGCAAATATATATAGCAATATATATATTTTTTTTAGCGATTCACTTGGCGTCATAACTCCCCTCTCGGTTTGAACAAATGATTAGACAGTCAAGGTCTACTCACCTCCAGACCACCTGCACTCCCAAGACAAACTTTAATTATGACACTACTGAGCCAAGGCCAATGTTTGCCTTCACCCCAATATGATTTTTGAGATGCACACATAAGCGGGCAATAAAGGCAGGATCTCAGGGGAGGGAAACAGAAAGGGCTAGGAAGTACTTGCAGAAAATGGGGATTTGAGCACTTCAGTTGCTTTTTAAATTCCGACTAATATCCTACATTTACATACATCTTAGGCTATCAGCAGTTCTCTTCATTCTTTATAACTGCTAATATGCTCAATCTAATCCCTCAAAATGGTACTTTATGTCTGTCACCACATACAGAATTCAGCAGGAAGCCTGCTAAGTTCATAAACTGATCTGAACAGATTGTGCATCTTTGTGATTGATTCATTAAAATAATTATTTGTTTGTGAATTTGACTAAACTAGTGCTGCATGTTCGGTTTTGCTAGTAGCCGGTTAAAACAAAGAATATAAAGTTGAGGTCTTCAGAGTCACACTTGGATATGAAAATCGAGACTCGAGCAGGTTTGGGTCCAACACTATGATGAATGCCTCAGTCATGGGACGTGTGTGATATTAGTAGCCTCGGGTCCCAGGTAATTTTAAATAAATGTCCTGGAGATTTGCGTATTAATATTAATATTATATTTCTTTTTGTCATTTGATGTGTAATTCAGTTTTTGAGTGGTTTATTTACTTGGATTTGCAGAAAAACAATGCACTGTTGCTTAACTGTACATTTTTGTGTTTTTTCTTACACAAAGTATTACAAAGGCTACACTTTTGCAACACGGGTTCAAATCTTCTAAGAAAACTTTGCAAAGACGGATTAGAGAAAGGATTCCATCTACAAATAAGTTAAGATGTTGGGCCTACTTTTAAATTTACACATGCCGTGGAGTTTCTAATTTGTTGTCTCTGATTTTGGTCTTGGGACATTGCTGCTTTTTGCATTCGGCTCCAAAAATATCCACCGAGTCAAGTCAGGTTTTTCTTTTTAAATTATAAGTTATGCACTTCTGGTTCGGGTAGGAAGTGATTTGGGTCAGGTACAAATTTCAGGACCAAAGAAGACCTCTAGTATAAAGATGTGTTGTTTTTTTTAATTATTACACATTCAATCACTACAATCAATTCAGACTAGCTCATAAATCAGGTGAAATGTACTTCCTTTTGCCATGATGCTGTAGATTTAGTAGCAGCACATTGCCACCATAGCGACGCAGAAAACAGCTGCAGTTAGTTTTAGGTGGAAGAAAGAGCCTCGATTAAAACAGCAAAACTGTTCTCAGAGCAGCAGCGAAGGGCGAGTTTCTAAAGCACCACCACCAGGACTGGAAGGGGAAGTTCAGGTGTTGGATAGGAGAGGAGGGGTGGGATCCTCACCTGGAGATATGGAGGCAGGGTTGAATGCCCTATGAGGGAAAGGGGTCTGAGGTCCAGGGATGTAGGTGATGCGGTCCAGGGAGGGGGAACCTGTCCCCCCAGGGTGAGATAACAGGATGGTAGGTGGCATCTGGGCTAGATCAATTATTCCTTTTACAGACAGAAGCAAAGGGCCAGAGGGTGAGCATCCACAACCAATCAGCTTCAATTTTAAAGAGCCAACACCCTCTACTGATCTTCTAGAAACATCTAATTACTAACAGACTAGAAGAATTAAATTTGAAATAGCTCATTAACAACATCTTATCAAGAATTCAATTACTAAAAATAACAAAGATACCAGGGCTGAAAGCTGGTTTCCACTAAGCAATGGATTTTCACTAAGCAAAGCAAAATCAGAACTAGAAATTTGGAGATGTAGACAGTATGACCTGCTAAAGGTCTGAGGTCAAACTCCTTCAGATTGAAACTGCAGTATTACTATGAAACTTTCCATATATATATATATATATATATATATATATATATATATATATATATATATATATATATATATATATATATATATATATATATTATATAATAAATATATATATATATATATATATTTTTAACCCAGGTCAACTTTTAACAGGTAACCTTGTTCCTGTAGATGTTAAAATAGGGTGCAAAGTGAACATAACCAGAAAGAGACAAAAAATGTGGGCCTCTTAACAGCAGATGGGTTTAGCGGACGTCTAAGGAAGAGCCCCAGCTCTGGATTTAACAATTGTTTTGAACTGAATAAATTTCATGTGCAATTAAAAATTGCTTGAGGGTCATTTGCTTCTGATGGTCTGGAAAAGGTTGCCACTAGTTCACACAAACACAATATCTACAGACTGCATTCTTGCTTCGATACTTTCATTCACTTTCACAAACAAACATTCAGACATACACACACGCTCAGTCAATCATGCCCCTTACCTCTAGCTGGTGGGTATGGAATGGCAATGGACGGTTCACGTGGTGACAGTCCCCTCGTGACATCAGGGCGCGGTATGACCTGCATCTGCTGTGAGGTGATGTAATCGTTCAGAATGGTTTGCCGAGTGTTTTCCATGGTGTACAGCTGGTAAGTGTTGGGGTAACCAGTCGGCGACGGTTGCCGTGGGAACATGTATGCTGCTGAGATGTACAGAGGACAACAAGGATGAGAGGTGAAAAGACAGCTGTTCTTGTCTTGACGTCAATGGTGCGGATTTACCACAGTAGTGGAGAGTTGAGCAGGAAATGCTATAATCTAATGCATGAGAGCAGGTTGAAAAACCAAAACATGATGTTTACCAATGAGAGAACCATTACTCAGAACATCAATCAATTATGTGTGACGCATGAACTGTTTTTCCTGCATGCCTGTTTGTAGGAAGCATGGTTTCAGAACAGAGCTAATTCATAATTCACTAATTTTCCATTCCTAGGCAAAGCGTAGCCACTACCCATGTGCTCTGAGCCCGATTAAGTAATGTATCAACGGGTCAGATTTACAAAACAACTAGTGTT
This sequence comes from Spinibarbus caldwelli, assembly GCA_039654775.1. Taxonomy (NCBI): domain Eukaryota; kingdom Metazoa; phylum Chordata; class Actinopteri; order Cypriniformes; family Cyprinidae; genus Spinibarbus; species Spinibarbus caldwelli. The sequence continues at coordinate 24,808,807 of CM077223.1, read as the reverse complement.
TTTCTTTTCCAATATGTAAAAAAAAAATTGTTTTAAAATCATCAAGAAACATAAATTTATCCTAGCTATTTTGTAAATGCATCTTATTGATCTTATTGTGAATAATTCATCCTCAAGTTTCATTTTTTAAACTTTTTTTGACCTTCATTTTTTAAAATCGAAATGCCTTAACTAGCTCTTTCAGTGAAATGATGATTTTTCAAACATTTAGTCCACTTAAATCCTGTCCCTTTCTTATAACTGACTACAAATGGATAGAACCAAGCTCCGTTATTCTTTTTTTTTTTCTTTCTTTTTTTCTCTGTCAAAATACAAAAGAAATGATCTGTTGGTAATTTTGTTGCATTGCGACAAAAAGTTTTATATTCTTTCTTAACGCTGCTTGCAGAAAAAAAGAAAAAGAAAAAAAAAAAGTTCTTAAAATGCTCTGAAGCATCTTAAAGATAGTGCCACATTTGTCTTAAAACCCAAAAGACATTTAATGAATTTTGGGTTGTTTCAGTATTAAGTATTACAATATATTGTAACTACTACAATTTTTACAAAATGTAAAATATTTTTATAATCACCTGTGAATTTATTCTAAAGAATAAAGTTTAAAAGAACTACATTATTATGAACTTATTTAATCCTAAGAACTTTATTTGTTCTTAAGAAGATTTTCATGAATCTGGCCCCTGGAAAGATTCCATAATGCCTTAAATTACCTGGGTCCAGGACTCTGTGGTGAAAAGCGAGGTTGGGGTCCAGGTGTGGTGGTAGGTGAGTCCGGTAAACCTCACCAGATACCACAGGTCTATGGTGGGGGTCAAACGGACTGTGAGAAGCAAGAGGTTCACCCCCAGACACAGGTGACTTGGCAGGAACACTGTCCCTCTGGGTTGGAGTCAGTGTGCTCTTCCTCTCATGAGAAGCCGGTTTACCTGTTGTTATAGTTCCTATTTGAGAAAAAAAAAAATCAGTACAATGACCTGTACAACTGACTGCTAGATGTAAGTTAAGGATCAGTGTTTAATTGTTATAAGAACAACTGTCTCGGGTCAATTAAGAGATAAAACGAGAAATTTATACCGTCTTGCCCTCGTAGCAGAGGTGATCCTCTGGACATGGAGCTGCCGGTGTATGTAGGGGTTCTGCGTGCATTGCTGTCCTCATACATGCCTGGACTGAGCTGAGATTTTCCTGCTTCTGTGTGTGTGGAGCGCAGGACAGATGTGGAGTTCACTACAGAGGTGTGTCGGACGCGTTCTGATGCCTTCACATCCTCGTACTTGGCCCTCTCACGCTCATTTGCCTCGATGGCAGAGTGTGAGATCTTCACTGGGCTTGTGATCAGAGATTTAACATTGTGCTTGATGGCTGACGGGTTCACAGTACTGCTCTCGTACTTCAGAGGAATACCCTGCAGAGATGCACATTGAGAAAATTAGGAGATGGAAAGATAAACTATTCTCTGAAGGCATCTTTCATTTGACTGATCTGAATGTGATTTGAAATACATTTCAGTGTGGGAAACAGTAACAACCTGAAATGAAGTACCTGAGTAATGGATCCTTCCAGAACAGGAGTTTTACGACTATCTTGAGTCTCCTTACGAGGAATCTCGTGAATTGAGCGGCCCAACTCCTTTATGGTGTTCACCCCCTCGTATGGTTTACCCTTCGTGATGCCTCCCTCAAAAGAGCGTATGGGTGGACTTTCCCTCTTGATCTGTTTACCGTACTTGGAGGCCTCATCATAGACTTCAGCAGAGGCTCTTGGTGTTCCTGAAACATTAAAGATTAAACATGATGCAGAAATTTCCACACATTTGGTGAAAAATTAGTAATTATTAAAATTAAAGTAGTATTTATAGTTTTCTCCTGTATGTGGATCTCTTGGCTGTCAGAAATCTTTTGCATTTAAAGCAAACACATAAGTAGGACCTTATTTGAAATGATTTACCATCCTTTATACTAATACATACTAATATAATAGAGTCAAAAACAACTAGTCTTTAACAATATGTTTTTATAAAATAATTACATATTTTCAGAATGGAAGTACGGAAGTGTGGTGGAAGCGCCCACATTACCTTGCATGATGGATCCTGTAAGTATGGCTCGATCCTTAGTCTCATGAGGACTTTCTCTCGGCAATGCTCTGCTGATCAATCCTGACAGAAAAAGGGAAAAATGTCTTTAAAAAGTTTCTCTATAGACAAACATACTCGCTGCTTCAAATCTTTTGTGCTTTATTCTTCTCAGATAAAGAACACAAAAATATGACTAACCTTCATAAGGTGCCGCCTCACGTGTTGGGTGTCCACGAGACCCCTCCATGATGTCATATGTGCGCTTGAGATCGTGCCCCATTCGTGGGCTCCTAGTGCCCTCTCTAGGGTTCTTAATGGCTGTGGGAGCATAAAGCAAGATATATTATTGCAACAAAATGAACTAAAAATATCAATAGAGCATGTCAAAAAAAACTCCTGGTAAGCTCTGCCTGTGGTGCTCTATAAAAATAGAAACTGCTCTTGTTGCACAGCTAACAAACATGTCATTTAGCCTTTGAAAAGAAGCACTTTACCATCTGACTCCACAAAAAATTACCACTCAATAACTTTAATTTTAGCATTATGACAATATTATACGATATAAATAATATATCACATAAAAAGAATATTAAAATCATTCGTTGTCACAAATATAACTTAAATATTCTGTATCACTGGGGTATACTGTGGTCACAAGCACACCAGACAGGAAGCAGTTCTGGCTCTGACCGTCAAAAGAGAGGATGTGTCCGCTTTTGCCTTCGTAGATAACGTGAGCTTTAGAATGAGCTTCAGCTCGGCTCTTTTCTGGGCCGCTAAGGTCCTCTGTGGCCAGTTTAGCAATAGTGCCTTTCAACAGATCCGCTGCTACATTGGACTGAGTCAGGGCAGGAGTGCCCTACAAAGACAGAGCGAGAGTGAGAAATACTACACAAGTATAAATGAAAACTATTTAAAGTAAGGCCTATAATGAAGATACCTGTGTAATAGAGCCTCCTCTGAAAGTCAAGCCCTCTGGGGCTTTTCCAGGTGGCCCTCTCATGTCCGGAATCTGTATGGGTCCTACTGGGAGCAGAGGAGAGGAAGGCAAACATTGTTTGGTTTGTTTAAATGGTACGACTGTTTACTTTTGTGGATTAATTCTTGATTTTTATGAATTTTATTGTACATTAAGTAATCTGACCTCTGACAACTCCCTCATACTGAGCTCTAGATAAGAGACCCTCCGCCTGAGCGCTCTGTCCACGTGGAGAACACTCCTCCTGCTTAATATATGACACTGAACACACACACAAGCACAATCAGGTGTTTAGATTACACATTTCATGAGGTATTCATCTTCTAAACTTCAAAACAAAAATCAGCCACAAAAGCCATGGTTAACACTAGTCATGCTGAGCTTGATGGCAGGATAAAGATGTATTTATACTCTCAAAGCTCTCTTGCTCACCAGGTTTGGCAGGGTCCTGCTGTCTTGGTAAACCAAGTGAGATCGACCCTCCTGTGTTCTTGGCTACCTCTGGTACATACACAGCGTGTGTTTGAGAAGGAAGGTACGTTCCTGGCGTTCCCTGCAGGAAAGACACAAATCAGAGTGGAATACCAGGAAAACCCCTGATCCCCTGCCTTGATCCCATTACATGTAGGAAGTATTTAAACTTAGCAGAAGTACCGCGAGTCTTAAATAATCAACAGCATTTCTCTTACCTGTGAAATGGAACCTCCCTGAATGAAGGAAGGCTTGTCTGTGGGTTTGGAGGTGGGAATGAGGGGTGGAGGAGACGGAATGTTGGCCGGCCTGTGACGGGAAAACGTCATGCGAACATCTGAAAGATTCTGAACAGCCTGGTTTGGTGCCGGTTGAAGAACTGTGGGAATAAAAGGATAAGAGGCACAAGGGATGAAAAGAGACGGGCAAATAGGATCACTCTTTATCCGTGCACAGTTGACAAAAGTCTTTCCCTCTAAAGCATACAGTGCTAGCGCCTACTGTAACTGCACTTTTTCTTCTATCCGTGCATACTCTGTATGCTCAGCTTGCACCTGTGCCTTGAATTGTTTTGCACTAATTAGTTTGCACACAAAGTGGCAACACTGGCCCAGCCCGCTGTTTCACAGTCAAAAAAGAACAATAACAAACTACTGGAGACCCCAACAATGACAGACAGACTACATCATCAGCATTACTAAAAATATCACTGTTTTACTGTAGTAACAATTTTATATTTGGGGAACAGTTCATCTATAACAGTTCATTCAGGGGAACAGTATATTTATAACAGTTCTATTAGGGGAACCTATTAAAACTTTCATTTTTAATATAGATGTGGCAGTCACAAGCTGTCAAATGCAGCTTTTCCAGTTTTAGTGGAAATTACATTCAAAATAATGCTGTGTTTGAGGGCACTTCAGTGGTACTTTAAGATTTATTATACTAATAAATAGTTCTGTTCCTGACTTCTGATTGATCAATACATTGTTTAAAAGCATGCAAAAATCCACAACACTGTAACAGCTATGACATCTGTATCACTGCAGATCTCTCATATCGTATCATTATGTTTGTTGCATAGCAAAATTCTGTTATGTCAGTGGCTGTATCTGAAAGGATGCCACATCTGAAAGGATGAATTTTCTTAACAGAATAAAAAAAAAAAAGTAAGGAGGATATAAATGTTAAAATCAACAAGTCACTCAAGGCTGTGCTATACTCTGAACTGCATTGAGCGCCATGCCTAAAAACGACCTTTAGTCGTGAGACTCGTGACTATTCACACTAAAGAATGGCCGCTCTTCCCTTATTGCTTCAATGTAGACTCCATGTCAAATTCACTGCTCGGTACTTCTGACCTAAGCTACCAAACTTCTGCAGGACCTGCAAATGACCTTTCACAAAACTGACCCGCTTATAAAACCCAGACAACAAAAAAAGAAAAAACTTTTTTAAAAAAATATGACAAGTGCAAAATAAAGAGCTAGTTAAAAGAAAGCTCACCCAAACGGAGAGAGCCTCAAATGAAACCCTGTGAATAAAGCCTGAAAAAGAAACACAGACCTAAGTCTTATCTGAAGCTCTTAGCATGAGAGGAATGAAGTCTTCCTTCACCGCCGCTCACCCATGATTCACAGCCCTACTAAAAGCACTTCTTCCCTTTTCAGACAGCCCAGCCTCTCACTCATCTCTTTTGAAATATTGAGTTGTGAACCCTCTTGTCTTCTGCGGTGTAAAAAGCCTAGAGTCTAGAGATGAGATCAGGTGGTCTCTGCGGTTCTTTAGTGCAGGGTGTGATGAACTCTTAATGTAATTGCTTATCTGTTGTAATCATGTTTCAGGACGATTCTTATGCACAAATAAAAACAATACAGGTCTAACAGGACCGACGTCAGTTACATTCAAGCATGGTTCAACCTCTCATTCAGAGATACTATATAATGGCTGTATAAACGCTGGCCACGTGATTTACTTGGGAATGTAGAGGAGAAGGGAAAGATTACAAACATAATCCCTCCTGCTATGCTTTTGTCATATTCTTTCAAGGTTTTAGTGAATACCAGTCACCTTTTACGATTCTCAAAACCAATTTAATATCACTGCAAAAACTCTAAGAATTTAAGAAAGAAATACACAACCGTTCAAAAGTTTGGGGTCAGAAAAGAAAAATAATTTTTGTTTTTTCAACAAGGCTGCATTAAATTGATCAAAAGTGACAATAAAGACATTTCTAATGTTACAAAAAATTCTGTTTCAAATAAATGTCCTTTTGAACTTTCATTAAATAATCCTGAAAAAAAAAAAAAAAAAAAAACATGCAGCAGCACAAGTGTTTCAACACTGATCATAAAAAGCTTGGTAGCTTGCTCTATTCTTTTTCTATTCTATCTGTTTTTCTTTTTATTTATTATATAATTTAAAAAAAATCTTACTATGTATACTGCGTTAAGCTAACTGACACTTGTTTTAGCACTTGCATATCATTGCTCTTTTGTTGATTTGGTCGCTTCCATTGTCCTCATTTGTAAGTCGCTTCGGATAAAAGCATCTGCTAAATGACTAAATGTAAATGTAAAAGGAAATGTTTCTTGATCTCCAAATCAGCATATTAGAATGATTTCTGAAGGATCACGTGACACTGACGACAGGAGTAAGGGCTGTTGAAAATTTAGCTTTGCCATCACAGGTATAAATTACATGTTTAAATATATTCACCATCTTTCCAAGAATGGGTTACAAAATTGGGGAAGAAGGCAGCATATTAAAAAATTACATACAGATTACTTGAAAAAAATTGATATTTACGAGAGAATGTGGGGTAAATATTTGATGTTTCTTGAGGATGCCAAGTAATGTCCTTGTGGTGAGACACATTGTAAGAGTGTAAATAATTTATTCTGTCTTATTCTGTGCTTTCCTTTTTCCCCCCAGTTGTTAGCTTATTTCATTTATTTGTGTTTACTGGATTTATGATAGCAATCTACATATAATTTTACCTGACATGATGTTTGGGTGGGTTAGAGGGAGGGAGTGTTACAAAACATTTAATTATGTGTAAATTGAATGTATTATTTGTCCATTGAAGAAAATAAAAAGTATGAATCATAAAAAAAAGAAATTACATGTTTAAATATATTCAAATAGAAAACAGTTGTTTTAAAATGCAATAATATTTCACAACATTACAATTTTTACTGCATTTTTGATCACATAAATGCAAATGGTGAGTAGAGCTGACACGATTCCTCGATTAAATTCAAGCACTCGGTTATAAAAAATCCTCGATTGCATTTTGTCGATTAAGTGGCTTATTCTATAGATGTAGGGGGGTCCACAAATGCTGCGATTCAATGAAATAAATATATGTGCTATAGGTTACATGCATCTCAGTGCAGCTTCATTCACAATAAATACTGCTCCACACAAAGTTATCGTTTGCATGCGCAGACGGTCTCAAACTCAATCTTTGCACCATTCTATAAAATTTATAAGGTAAATAATTTATAAACCTACGCCAACACAGAAGAATTTATAATCTTTCTAAATATGCTAACTGTTCATCGCGACAGTAAATATTGTTTAGTCAATAGTAAACAAGGATTAGATCGCACTGATGAGAGTAAAAACACTCGTCAGGCCGTTGGCGCCCTCTGCAGGCATTTGATATAATGCATAATGTACCTAAATTATTATTACATTGTTTTATTACATTATGTATTTTAACGGTTTTGTTCAAGAAAGCCATTTTACTTTATAATATTTTATTTGAACCAATTATTATTGCCTCATTGATATTATAATTGTATTTTAAGTCATTTTAAAGTCTATTGTTCGCTTAAGTCTATTTTTATTACCACAAAAAATTACTTGATTAATCGTCAGAATAATTGACCGATTACTCAATTACCAAAATAATTATTAGGTTGTATTCAGGTTTTTTCCTATTCTATAGTACCAAATTGTGCTATCCCTAGTTTGTTCTGAACCTCCAAGTAAGGTAATTCCTTGTCAATCACAGCTGCTGCATCATCAGTAGTGGTCATGTTATTGATGTAGCATGCATGTAGGACACCAAGGGAAAGTTTTGTTGACCAGGTCAATAATGCAAACATCATTCCACTCAATCTGGGTCCTCACAGCAGAGGTCACTGAAGACCAAAAGTCTCATGCCAAAGTTCATTATGAAACCTGTTCATCACAAAACAAATAAACACAGTGACACAGTCCTACCAGAACACTTAACGGACGTCATATTTTTTCTCTCCCTGGGAGAAACATCCAGTGTGTTTTAGAAGTGCTTGTCTCCATGAGAACAGATTCCAGGTTGTAAGGGTAAGGCTGATAAGGGAATCAGTCACATGTGCTGAGCCTCGTGAGAGCTTCAAGGTTTCCTTCAGGAAGAAACTCACTGATCTGACTAGTAAAAGCCATGTAACTTACAAACAAATCTGAGCTACTCTAAAGCACGGAAAAGCAGAGGGTGGGTCTTAATCGGTTTTCTAGCGACACAAGCACTGTTGTCAGGTTACACGCTCCACACAAGGTTACTAATGACTGAAATACCAACTCATGTACTTAATTGTATGCTGGCCTAAATAAACACTGAAGTAAAAACACTTCATATAGCTTGAACACATATGACAAAGTAAAACAGAAATTAATAACAGATTTAACTGCAAATTCAAAATATTTAGGCCCAAACAAGAGGGACTCGAAAGGACTCAATAATTAGCCCAAAGGCTAACAATCAATTCTAGAACTACAATAACTGATGCATAGCTTTGTTTGAGACTGCAAAAATAAATAAATAAATAAATAAACAAACAAATAAAAATAAATACATTTCACTGTAATTTTAGCCATAACATCTTGCTGGATGAAACTGCATTTTGCCATTACAATAATACAGCAGCCGAGTTTGTTTTTATATCCAAAATGACTTCCAACAATGCCAGCAATTTTTTCAATATTTGAAGTACCCAAGTACAAGACAGATTAGTACACAATCCAGAGCAGATAAAAGACAGTTAACTTTAAAAAAAATAAATAAATAAAGTTTAAAGTTTAAATAAAATAAAACATTTTTACTTTTTTAAAATGTATTTTTTAATTATTATTAGTTATTTTATATATTATTTATTTAATATAATTATTCATTATAATTAATAAGTATATTATATATTATTTATTATTTTATATTTTATTTGTTATTTATTTATTCAAATAAATGCAGCTTAAAAGACAAAAGACAAAAAAAAAATCTTGCCGATTGAGATGAACACTTGAAAGATATTTTCATTAGTAGACCTTTAGTAGTGTTTTCTTTTGTGTCTGACTTGAATCGCTCATTTTGCTTACATCAGTGAAGGTCAGACTACAGCTCTTATACTCTGCTTTGCTCTCGTTTTACTCTGTTGCTGAGCCTTCATTTTGGTGCCCAAACCTGCCTGAAAAAAACAAGTCGCAGGTTTCTAAAAATTGTGCCTGGATACAGGATGTACAGACTGCTTACCTGGAGGTACACTGTAGCGGGTGGCATTACTGGCATCAGGCTGGGGTGAGGCTTTGCTAGGCTCGCGAGGAGAGAGCCTGTACGGAGAGCCCGGTCTGCCGGCTCCACCTTGAGATTCCTGCACCATCAGCTTCAGGTCATACGGCATGTAAGGGAATGGCTTACCTGGGGACAGGACAGAGAAAAAAAAGTTATAGATACTCACAGACACCAGGCAGACAGGCAAAGACACAAAACAGAACGTCAAGTGTCCTCTCTATTTGCGATCAAGAAAATATCTTATTCAAACCATACAGACTCATCATGCATTAATCACAGGAATAGAAGATATAGAAAGGTTAATTCAGTGCTATCACTGTAAAAGCACTGGCAAGAGAAATGTCAAGGCAGGTTTTTAGAGCTACAGGCTGCCGGTCTGTAAGGACGGGGTCGAGCAAAACTTAGTGTTTCTAATGGATATCACTACAAGAGAGTGACCTAATGTTCCTTTTGGTTGGCTGCTTCTGTCTGGCTCTATCAAAAACAGTACTGTGTTTCTTAGCTGAGAAGAGCAAAGTCCACTGTCTCTCTCCTGGGCGCTCGACACCCTTCAAAAAACTGTTTTGGAGACCCATTATAAAACAGAGAGGAGGAGGAGGAAAAACAGAAAAACGTCTGTCTTTGCTCAAACTTTCTGGCATGTAAAAACTGAGCGAGAGTGCATGGGAGGATAGAACAGAGGCACTACAGGCACATCACAATCTATTTGTTTTGCAGCGGTCCATCTGCTGGTCTTTCAGTCTGTTTGTCTCAGGGGTGATTCTGTAACCTCAATTTTGTATTGTTCACTGCTCTCTTCCCTTCAGAGACAGTTCCTCTGGTCAGGAGTTCTCCCAAACAAAAAGTGACAAATGCTCTGTTCGGATGAGATTAGTTTTATACTGAGGAGGTTGGGATAATGTCATTATAACCAAAGGTTCTCTGTATTTTTTAATTTCTGGATATTATATAAACATTAAGTTTCATTCAATAAGATTCTTCTATAAAATAAAGAAATAACCAAAGGCAAAGGCAATAAGCAAATTCACATGTTGGTTAAATCTATTTTGTTACTGTGAACAATTCATCCATGCATGTGTTTCACCTTTTAAAAACTGCGTTGACCTCGTAATTTTTATTAAAACATAACTCAATCTTCTGATGAAAACGACTCCTCTCTGGTGGCAGATACTGGACTTCACCAATCATTTAAACCCCACCCCTTTCTTCACCTGCAAGCTCTTATTCAGATCCAATCAACAACTGATGAGTAGAACCAAAAAAAGATCTGCCGCCAATTCCATTTCTTCATGACTTTATGAGCCTGTGAATCTACTCCGTTCGAGAATCTCAAGTGGATATTGACCAAAGAGCAAAGACAAAATAAAGGGACATTTCAAAAATTCTTAGAGGGAATGCTTGATTCTGGATTTAGGAATCAATTTAACAACCACACTTGTTAAAATTACAAATGACTTGCTTCTTGCGTCAGACCAAGGCTGCATCTCATTGCTAGTTTTACGTGATCTTAGTGCTGCATTCGACACCATAGATCATGACATACTCATAGATCCATTACAATACTATACGGGTATTCAAGGGCAGGCTTTAAGATGGTTTAGATCCTACCTGTCCGATCGCTACCACTTTGTTTATTTAAATGGGGAGTCATCTCAATTATCACCAGTAAAGTATGGAGTACCACAAGGATCTGTCCTAGGTCCTCTGCTGTTTTCAATATACATGTTGCCCCTTGGTAATATTATTAGAAAATACGGGATTAGTTTCCATTGTTATGCTGATAATACTCAACTATATATCTCAACAAGACCAGATGAAACTTCTAAATTATCTAAGCTAACAGAGTGTGTTAAAAATGTAAAAGATTGGATGACCAATAAATTTCTCCTATTAAATTCAGATAACAGAGATATTACTTATTGGACCAAAAAAACAGTACACAGAATCTCTTGGATTACAATTTGCAACTAGACGGATGTACTGTTACTTCCTCTACAGTCAAAAATCTGAGTGTTATATTAGACAGAAACTTGTCTTTTGAAAATAATGTTTCCCATGTTACAAAAACAGCATTCTTCCATCTTAGAAACATTGCCAAGCTACGAAACATGTTACCTGTTTCTGATGCAGAAAAGCTAGTTCATGCATTCATGACCTCTAGACTGGACTATTGTAATGCACTGCTAGCTGGTTGTCCTGCATTTTCAATAAACAAGCTACAGGTAGTCCAAAATGCAGCGGGTAGAGTTCTTACCAATTTGAATTGAATTTAAGGGGTTTTCTCAATTTTCCACATTCTCCTCAAGAGTTTTTGCGCATTTTCTCTCTCTTTCGTTCTGTGCCTGACTCACCTTCTCGGTCCACTACAGTGGGGCTGTGGGTGGTGACTCGTGGTCTGCGGTCAGACTCGTTCTGATCCAGTCTCTGTTTGTCCTCCTGCACAGACTCGTGTACAGCTTTGATTTGGTGCTGGAACATAGCAAAGCCACTCAGCGGTCCTCCAGGAACGTTGTTGTGACCGAATGGAGCTGAAACCTAAACAAACCATTCAAGAACAGAGAGGATTCAAATGGGGGCTACATGTTCAGCAAAAATGCTCCATTAGAAAAATTTAAATGATTATATATTTATATGTCATTTAAAGGTGCATGACTGTTGTTTGCTTTGCAGCAAGATGCTACATTCTCATGAACCTTGTGAACGGCCAATCAGGGCCTCAGTTAGATTAAATCCATTTCACAGCCACACCAAATCGCCACAACAGACACCTTCAAACAGCACAACTAATCAGCCCAACAGAGCAGCCAAACGTATTTTCACTCGTCATGATTTCGGTGTGGAAAATCAATTGGTATTTGCTGATTCGTTTGCTGATTGCCGCAGAAGCGAATCACAGTGCGTGATCTGCGGAGGTGGAGATGGAGGCAGGACTCACGTGGCGGGGTGGCTGGGCCCTGTCTCTGTCCAGAGGGGCATATCTGAATGCTAAGTGGGGGTAGAGGCTATGGGGACTGACCATAGGGGGGATGGTGGCGGCACGCTGCTGTAGCTGCTGCATGTTGAGGAATTTGGCTGAGGACACGACCACTGAGCCTGCACTGCCAAGCAATGACGGCTTCTCCAGAGAGAAATGTCTGCCACAGAAAGGAAGGAACAAGAGAATGAAATGTATTAGCTACTGATTCTCTATTGCTAGTCACATCTAAAGGGGTTTTCACACATACACAACAGCACAGAGACCAGAAGTAATCTTTCATTAATTCACAGACTATTTACCTGCTTTTGTACAAGCACATTTCGATGCTGAACAACTAAATATTTATTTAGGTATATACAACAAAAATTCATTACACATCAGAGCTCAACAGTAAGTTTTTTTTTTTTACGGCTTCAAGAATTGAAATGTATTATTTTACATTTAAATGTATATTTTGATTATTTATTTCAATATTACTGAAAACACTATTATATAATTTTCACACATATACATTATCCTTCAATTAATAATCACCACCCTATCCATGCTGCTAGAAACCAATAGCACTGTATTTATGAAAACCCCATAATATAACATAAGCAGCGGCTTCTCACCTTTGTCGGTCAGGTTCAGCCTCCACATCCTCGTCCGCACTGCAGGTGGCGCTAGAGTCATTATCGGAGGGGTGTTGCTCCGCCTGTTTCTCCTCCTTGTCCTTGACCTCTGGCTCCGTCTTCACTTGCACCTGCGCTCTTTCGCTGCTCGGAGTGGACATCTCAACATCCTGCGGCTCACTTTTTGGATGAATCTGCATTTCATATGCCGAGCGTGTGCGCTCATCCTGAGGAAGCCCGTCTCCAGTTCCACCATCTGGACTCTTCTCTACTTTCACCCGTAGCTCGCCGTATGGAGGCTCCTGGCCCTTGGCATCTGCCACTGGGCCTTTGGTTCCCGTAATGTCCTGGTCCGACACGCCGTCCAGAGTGGAGTTGGGAAGAGTTAGCGCGTCGGATTTGGAGGGATCAGTTTGAGATGGAGAAGGTGCACTCTCTGTGTCCGAACTGTTATCGGGACCTGAGGTAAGGAGATGAAAAAGCATATGATTGAGCCATCACATCCTCTTTAAATTCTTCATTCATCTGTGGACACAGAATATCAAACCCAATCTATTTCAATCTCTGCTACAGAAACACAAAGGCACAGAAGCAGAAAACCCAAACAACCCTGCCGTGACAGAGAAGAGGCAGCATTTGGGGTCACTATCGCTGTATGCAGCATCACGCAATCAAGTTAATGCACTTCTGGACATCAAAAATCCTCTGGCTAATCACCACCTTTCCACTCTTGCCATGTGATGACACACCCTCCAGGGCCACAGGAAGTGCTACATATAAAATACATGAAGCACGGCATAAACATACTATTCAAACGTTTGGGGTTGGTAACATTTTTTTTAATGTCTTAGAAAATTCTGTTAAGATCACCAAGGCTCCATTTACAAAATTGTGAAATATTACTATTTAAATTGTACAATTTTCCTATTTTAATACATTTTAATATATATTCCTGTAAGGGCAAAGCTGAATTTTCAGCAGCCATTATTCCAGTCTTCAGTGTCACATGATTCTTCAGAAATCATTCTAAAATGCTGATTCGCAGCAGTTATTTGAAATAGAAATCTTTTGCAATAATGCAAAAATCTCTATTGTGATTTATTCAGTGACCTTGCTTGAATAGAGTTTTTTTTTCCATTCTTACTGATCCCAAACCCAAAGGTAGTGTGTATACATATATAACCTCCAGGCTAACTTACATATCCACAACACAGGAACAGGCTTTACAACGCAAAATCACAGATGTACTCCATGTGCCCGCAGGTTGCAAAGACCCAAGTTGCCTCAAGAGCAACACACATCCAACAACCAGGAAGCAACTATACTCCTCTCCCTCATCTATAATTCCTCCCTCCTCTTGCTGTGTGGACTCTCTCTGCCACTCTCACAGTCTATCTGTTATCTGTACCTCTGAGAGAGTGATGAAGGCTAACCTGCTTGGCTCCAGGAGCATGTCAGCAGGTGCTACTCCAAAAACCAGACAGTGAGAGAAAGATGGAAGTTTGAAGGAAGGAGAGCAGGGAGAACAGAAGAAAGCAGCATCAGCATCATGACAAGTAACCAAGGAAAGCAGACTAGGTAAGCAGCCTTGCAGGTTTCTGTTTTAGCAAGGAGAATCTGAATAAGGTCTATAATGCACCAGGTCAAAGAAAACAGTGTTTTAATAAATTAATACTTTTATTTAGCAAGGATGCATTGAATAAGTTTTGCAGAAGAGTTCTATTTCAAATAAATGCTGTTCTTTTGAATTTTCTATCCATAAAATGTTTCCACAAAAATACTAAATAGCAAAACTGTTGATAATAAGAAGAAATGTTTCATGAACACCAAATCAGCATATTAGAATGATTTATGAATGATCATGTGACACTGAAGACTGGAGTAATGGCTGCTGAAAATTCAGCTTTGCCATCACAGGAAGAAATTGCCCCCAAACATTTGAATGGTAGTGTAGATGGGGTGGAAGGAGGCGAAGCGAACAAACAGGCACCCAAAGGGAAGGAAAGTGAGTTAAGAGGCATGTAACTAATAATTACCGTACTTTAATTTGATTGTACAAGTGTTGTTGCAAGAATGCTGATATGAAGAGTTGCACCAGACTATTGCTGGGCCTGGAATGGCTGATTTTCTATTTTCATGGGCAAGTAACTACTCTTATTTAGTTTAAAATGCAAGTTACTCATTATGAACTTTTTGTGTATAGAATTGTATAAAGACTTGAAGTCGTGTTGTAGCACTAAATATCACACAGCCATATCTGAATAAAAGCCCAACAGATCAAACATACTCGGCAGAAGCACTCAGTTTCCTTACAGCATACTTTTTTGAGGCTTTAAAGCCAGGGAACACTTACATAAGAGCGAGTGTGGCAGGCAGAATTAGTCCAGATCTCTTATCCTTTCTGCACATTCCCCCTATTTCCACTCTCTTTTCTTTGTGTTTCTGTCTTATTCACTTGTTTCCTCTCCCTTTCATCCACCTCTCCCCCACCCGGCTGGTTCTCTCCTCATTTGCTCCTGATTCTCACTTATTAAGCCTACACACAGAAGTAGAGGGAGGATGTTGACCTCTGTGGCAGTGCAGCGCGGTCTGGGGTTTTGCTGTCAGATCTAATCAAACGCACTGCAGTCAGACAGGTCAGCACACTGCTACTACTGCTCCCTCACTTCATCCCTCTTTGTGTGTCAGTCTGTCTGTTTCTGCTCTCTTTACATTACGGCCCCGCTGCTTCTCTTCCTCTCTGCTTGATCGGACTCTGGGTTCATGGGTCACAGAGAAAGAGACCGACAGTGATGGGTTTTAGGGTGTTTGTTTAGGCATTAGAGCTTATGTTGGAAGCAGCCGGCTGTAAAAGAATTTAAATCACAGAGAGAGATCATACCATCGCTCTCCTCATCGTCATCAGGCGCAGGATCGCTCTGTGATGGGTCTCGATTTCCACAGAGCCGCCGGGAACCCTGCACACAACAACATGAGATATACATGTTAACAATAGTTAAAAAATACAGATTACATCACAGTCACATGCTTTCGCAAGACATTTTTCAGTTTTTTTTTTATCTTCTTAAAGCACCCTTTCAGTGACGCCACTTTTAAGTATGCTTAAAAACAGCAAAGCCACTGTTACTAGTAGTAAACTAGTAACTAGGAGAGATATAGATATATACTATTGTTCAAAATTTTGGGGTCAGTAAGTTTTTTTTTTTTAAAGAAATTAATAATTTTATTCAGCAAGGATACATTAAATTGATCAAGAGTGACAGTAAAAAGATAGTAAAAAGCATTTAAATTAAATGCTGTTCTTTTTAACTTTTCTATTTCTCAAATAATCATAAGAAAATAATGTTTCTGAAGGACCAAATGCTCCAATGATTTTTGAAGGATCATGTGATACTGAAGACTGGAGTAAAAAGACTGGAGTGAAAATTCAGCATTAACATCAGAATAAATTTCACTTTAAAAAATATAATGAAAACAGTTCCTTTAAATTGTAATAATATTTTGCCGTATTACAGTTTTTTTATTATTGTATTGTTGATTAATTAAATGCAGACTAAATGAGCAAAAGAGGCTGCTTTCAAAAATCTTACTGACCCCAAATTTTTGTACAGTAGTTTAAATATCCAGATATAGAAGTAGTGACCTTCTAAAAAAATTTACTTTTTGTTTGGATGTAGCAGATGGATCTGTACTTGTACCTTGTGTTGCCGTAGTAGATTGTCTAGGTTGTATCGTCTCTTGTTGTTGAAGTAAAAGTTCTTACATTGAGCTTCACTCTTAGTGCCTACCATCTTAGCAATGGCTGACCAGTTTCTACCATGTTCAACCAGCCCTGTGCACAAAAGAACGTGGGTAAGATTATAAATGAGCAGACTGTTCACTGGAGTCAAACAAAACCCTTAGTAATTAAATGTTAACATGTATTACTAATGGTTTTCTTGATGGATGGAGCCTAATATTAACCACAAGAGCGTTCAACAGGTCCTGCTGTAAGATGACGATAACACCCTCTTTCAGCGCCACTATTTAAACACATGAAACATAGCTAGGTTTTAGTTAGCAATGACTGTGCCACTCTCCTCCTGCCTCAGTGGTGCAGATAATCCTGCCAGCTTAGCTAGAATGGATGAACTAGTTAAGGCAGGATGTGCAGGGCACCACAAGGTTGAAGCAGCCTGATTAGCTGAACTCCTGAAGAGCATCAGCATGAGAGTCAGTCTGAATTCTTAGTATCCCACAAGACGACACATTATTGAGGATTATTAAGGTTGCAAGGGATGTACACCTTTTACTATTAGGTCAAGAATTCAGAAAGGAGAGCTATCCGTAGATCTCTTAACAATAACTGCTCATTCTCTAAATGTGCTATCACATTAGTTAAATATATACTAAAGTTTGTCAATGAAAAATGTCCATTGTCAATAGTGTAGCATTGTCTGAAGCACCATTCACATAGAAGTTGCTTTTAAAACAAGCAGATTTCTGATGATCAACACAGTGAATTTGTCGGACCATTTTGAATCTGATGCAAAATCTACCCAGAGAAATCTTTCACCTTCAAGCAGATTCCAGATTTCAAAGTTTCCTATTGAAATGTCTCAATTTCAGATTATTTGCCAAACAATGGTAAATGTGACTACACCTGAAATATTGTGGCTCACAACTCTAAACAGCTTGACAACAGTATGGATGACTAAACTACTGGAACAGTGGTTTGGAAAAGTGTTTTCTTCTGGCATTTCTCAGGTTCTTGCAATGCCCCAGTTTGGTAGCAAATTAAAATAACTGCAACAGATCAGCTTTGGATTCAATTAGTAAAGTGACTTTACCCTGTGAATGTGTGTCATCTGTATTTGTCTATTCAAGGTCATAGTATGACCAGGACCACATGCATGCCAACAGCAGTTGTCAGCTTCAGTGATCAAAAGATTTACACTGAATAAACACACACTGCTTTCCCTATGTATTCCTTCTTTATTACGATATTGTAAGTGATCTCCATAAAGTACTCGAGCTACGCAAACAGCACAGATAACAAATGACGTCTGTGATACTGTATGTAGCTTTGTTTTCACAAATCAAAGCTTGGACCAGATCAGAGCAGTTCACATGTCACTGATTACTGCCATGACCATGAAAGCCCACCCCACCAACTGGCAAACAAAGATATTCCAACTAGCTGGATGTTCTCAGACACCATGAGGCAGTCAATAGTGCCATTAACTCAACAGCTTGAGATGCTTACATGCACAAAATGTTCAAACAAAAAACATCTACCCTAAAGACTCAAGCAACCAAGCAATTTCAGCAGGGATGAACCCTGCTTTGAGAAATCAAAATTCCCTTGATCTTTTGACATTTAAGAGGTCATTGTACTATAAAAACATACTGGAAGTTTCAGAACTCAAAACTTTCTCGTTAGTCTAAAAACAGCTTATATTGCAGCCAATCTGCCCAAAAGATGGGTTGTGGAATGTGCCACTTTATGACGTAATAGTGTGGCTAAACACCGCCTCCGCAGAAGATGATCAACGCCTGCTTCTACATCACTGCCTGTTTAGCCCCGCCCACTGATTCACACAAGCAGTGTAAATAATGAGAGACAAACGCAGGTCTACGCAGAAAACAAACGATAAAAATGGCTCCAAAGACAACAGGATGTTGTACAGTGCCAAGCTGTGGAAAAACACAGTCTTTGCATTGCCTTCCTTGTGATCCAAACATTAGGAAAGAGTGGATGAACTTTAATTTGACCATGGATTCGTTTACAAACAAGGCACAAGTCGACGCAGGATTTTCAGAAAGATTGAAACTAAAAGAAGATACTGTGCCGACTATATTGGATTTGGCAGTAATGTCGCACCACACAACTATGAGTAACTGTTTTTATTATGCGGTAACTACTGCTTTGTCTGTTATTAAAGATCGTTTGAAATGTACTGAGTATTTATGCGTTTTTAACCTAAATCACAGCAGCGTCCATCTGTGTAGGATGTAGGCTGTTAAACATACACAACTGTTAGCCAATCATAGCAGTTGGGTGCTACTTCCGAGTCTACAATCTGCCACGCCTATTCAAACAGAGCGTTCTGATGAGGAGGTCAAAACAGGACAGAAAATAGCCTATTACTTCTAAATTATGATGTTTTTTGATGTAAAAATCTTAACATTACAAGTGGACCTCAGAGAACAGTACAAAATAATACAAAAGGCAGTTCATGACTGCTTTAATGAATTTACCAAACATTGTACAAATTGTACAAATGCTCAGTAAACAAGCTGAAATGGAATTCAGATAGCCTCTTCTCGACCTGCCACATCTGCATCCATTTGTATGCATATCATCTTAAAAAGCTCATCAATGGACCTTGTTAGACGCTAACCGCTCAAAGCTCCTGGATGTACTACTAAGAACCTGATGTCCTGAAATGACACAGATTTGAGAGCGTTTGTCATTTGTCAAGGTCCTGCATAAAAATGCCACTGTTCTTGACTGAATCTGTAATCGCATGTTGTAGAAGTTGGCCACAGTGTACTGGAAAGGAGGACACAACCAGCACCAAAACTCATAATGAAAGTGTGTGTGGTGTACTGATTGAGTACTCATGGTGTCATGAGTACTGAATTAATCACTGCAAACATCATGGTTCAAGATCGACCACCTTGAGCCGCAGCGGTTTACCTTGATACGGTCCTAACACAGAGCTTCCCTCTGTTATCTCTCTTCACTGGCCTTGTGCAACAGAGTAAAACCTGGCTTACGCTTGACGTGATAATACAAGCAAGAAGGTATGAACTAAAAAACTTCTGATGAGCTGTATATTTTCTGCTCATTGCCACCTGTTGTTTCAGCAAACAGAGCAGTGCCTCTCAGGTCTGCTTGGCAGCTACAGTGGTTCTCAACAAATTCAAAACACCACTCAGTTCCTCCAAACAAATACTCAAACTCGGTGTGCAGTTCTCTTAGTCCCCAATCTGTCATGTTAAGACTGTCCTCCAATTAAATTGAACTGTGCAGTGACATTGATGGCTCACCAGAGGGTCTGTGCAAAAGAGACAGGGAGAAACACACACAAACACCTTCATGTTTGTTCCTCACTGGATTGAACTTCCCCTCCACTAAAGAGAGGACTAAAAAAGACCACAAAGAAAGAGGAAGCAGAAGGAATGCACTCAGATGACCGCAGTCTGACCTGAAAACACTTCTGCAAATTCTGATGCTTTAAAGCACGTGTCAATCTCAAGGCCCGCGGGCCTATTCCGGCCCACCACATCATTTTATGTGGCCCGCGAGAGCATTTGATTGTCTTAAAATAACAAAAAATCTACGCAGCTTTATATAATAAATTATGCAAGTTCGTATCAATACCACAAGTTTGTGTTTCTATTTGGCGTTCTATTTATATGCAGAAATTGACTTTAGTGTGCATATGGTATGCAGTGGTTAAGATTAGGGGTGTGGGGTTTTTCCGTTGATGACGACTGCGTGGACGGCTCAAAGGAATAAAGCGGACCTCATCAAGTGCTCGAGCAAAACCGACGGAAAAACACGATATTCTCCATTCATTTAACGAATTAAAAAAAATCGATGGAAGCTGTCAGACACGACTTTCTTCTCCTTTTTCCATGGAGTTATTTTAATGACAAATGTCCAGAGTGCATTATAGCCTGTAAGAGCACATCAAATACGCGAGCGCAAAAATCTCCGCTCACAGGTGGATTCTCATTCACTCTCACAGAAAACGGACGTGCTCTTTATCGGTCAGACATTACATGTGTGCGCTCAAAAATGTTGCCATAAAGCGCAACCTGGAGTGTGGGCATCCACCGGCAGAAACATAAATTGGTGCATATGCCAACAAATGTAAATCGGTATTTACATAGCATAACAGTATAAATCTGTCTCGTACGTGTCCCGCATTGTCCGGTAAAATCACATCTACTGTCCTGAAACAGATCTATAGCCAGGTGGTCACCCTAGCGCAGAGTAGTAAAATAATTACTAATTTGAATCAGTAAATTTTAACAAAAACACTACATTATGAAAACAAAAAGAAGCAGTTTTTTTTTTTGTTTTTTTTTGCGATCAGATCAGCTGGTAAACTCCTGGAATGTCTAAGGATCCAGAAAGTGAGTGCATTCAAACAGTTTGTTCAAAACCGCTCTAATGCAGAGAAAACAGCCGATTTTATCAGAGATGGCGGAGATAACAGTATGTTATCTCATGTACAGAAGTAAAAAAAAAAAACAAACAAACAAAAAAAAAAAAAAACCAGCAAGCTATTTGGCTTAAAAGCACAAGTGGTTTATACTGGATGGTGGCTGAAGGTGTTTTAGAATACGCAGTAGTCAGTGGTTTAGTAATTCTGGAACAGTCAGGTCAAGGTAGCTCGTTTAGTGGCCTTTTGGAGTCCCCCTGTGTTCCTGTTTGGCATCGCAGATTGACTTGTGCTGTAAACTACTAAATGTAATGTAGAAATGTTCATTTTCTGTGAAGCTGCTTTGCAACAGTGTATCATGAAAAGCACTATACAAATAAATGTTAATTGAATTGCAAACTATTATTAATCAATTAATTTTTTTATTTATTTATTGTGGCACTATATACATTCATTGCGAATTATGAAAATTAAAAAGTACTTTTGTAGTAATTTAGTTTGTATTTATTTATTTATTTATTTTTGGGTGGGGGAGTGGGGTTGAGTATGGCCACTTCTTTTTTCTACTTTAAGCATTGATTGCGTATCATATGTACGCCAAACACGTGCGTATCATATGCATGCCAAAGTCAATTTCTGTGAATAAATCGCACGCCAAATAGAAACAGAAAATCGTGCAATTGATACGCATTTTCATGAGACCGGGCTCATTTGTTTTTTTAAATGCCATATCTGTCACACATTTTTAGCAGAGCACAATTATTTGTGATACCATAAATGTAACAAAAAAGTTTAACAAAGTTTATGTAATGACTTGTGTTTGATGATATTTGTCTTTGTTATTTACTTTGATTTATGGAGTAATGTGGATTTCTTGACCTGAAAAAAAGGATTAATGTTAAAATAACACAGAGTAATAACATATACAGTGGGTACGGAAAGTATTCAGACCCCCTTCACTTTTTTCAATTTTGTTATGTTGCAACCTGATACTACAATTGTTTAAATTCATTTCTTTTCTCATTAATCTACACTCTGTACCTCATAATGATGAAGTGAAATCAGAATTTTAGAAATGTCTGTAAATTTATTAAAAAGAAAAAACTGAAATATCACATTTACATAAGTATTCAGACCCTTTGCAACAACACTTGAAATTTCGCTCAGGTGCCTCCCATGTCTCTTGATCATTGCAGAGATGTTTCTACACCTTGAATGGAGTCCGCCTGTGGTAAATTAAATTGATTGGACATGATTTGGAAAGGAACACACCTCTCTGTAAAAGGCCTCACAGCTGATAATGCATATCAGAGCGAAAACCAAGCCACGAGGTCAAAGGAACTGCCTGCAGAGCTCAGACACAGGATTGTATTGAGGCACAGATCTGAGGAAGGCTACAAAAAAAAATCTGCTGCACTGAAGGTTCCCAAGAGCACAGTGGCTTTCATAATTCTCAAATGGAAGAAGTTTGGCACAACCAGGACTCTTCCAAGAGCTGGTCTCCAGCCAAACTGAGCAATTGATGGAGAAGGGGCTTGTCTAGACTGGTGACCAAGAACCTGGTGGTCATTCTAGTTGAGCTCCATGATCATATATGCAGATGGGAGAAACCTACAGAAGGACAAACATCACTGCAACACTCCACCGATCTGGGCTTTATGGGAGTGTGGCCAAACTCAATCCTCTCCTCAGTGAAGAATACAATCAGTCAAAAACACCAACCAGTAAATACCACTGTTTGACTCAGTGCAAACAAGACGAAGCTTCTTTTCCTCGCTGTATTTCTGCTGTCACACTGACAGCGACTGTGGCAACACAACTGCAAACTGAACCTGCTGAACCTAGACTTGTTCAAGAGAATTTTGTGAAAACTGTCAAGATCATGTCCAAGTCATATTTCACCAATAAATCTAAAGAAAGAAATAGGAAATTCTATCCCCTTCTTGAAAAAGTGAAGCACATTTGAGGATCTAAAAAAAAAACAACAACACTGCAATACAAAAAATTACACGGATATATTACGGAACTGCAAATATGAAGAATATACTGTAATACAAATTATTTTAGCAATCAAAATGAAAAAGAGATTCACTGTAGAATAGTTAGTATCTTGGTTGCATACAAACATGCAGATGAACACGGATGATTGAGGAAGTGCACTCATCTGTGCTTGATAAACAGTGCAATCCATTTAAAAATTTGAATACATTTGAATCAGTAAAATATAGACTTAAATGAACAATTTAAAATAGTAAAACTTTTAATTTACAAATTATGTTTAAATACACAATATTCTTGTGGACATTTCTTCAGAATTCTTGATGAAAAGTAAGTTCAAAAGAACTGCATTTTTTGAAATAGAAATAACATTTTAACTGTAACATTTTAAATGCCTTTACGGTTACATCAAATGAATGTCCTTGCTGAAATTTTTTTTTCTTACTGATCCCAAACTTTTCAACAGTAGTGTATATTTACATATAATATATATTTGCATTATATTAACAAGAACCACAACTTTTTTTTCTTTTTTTTGCAGTAATTTTGTGAAATGTCATGAAATAATACCATAATACGAAAAGCATAATGGTTCAATAACAAGGCTTCAGTTTCCTGTAACTCAGTTAACTGTAACTTTTTCTTCCCCTTCGATTTTGGGGTGACATGTGACCTGGACATGTTTTCTGAGATTCACTAAAAAGCTTTTCATTAAAAGCCCATTAAACTTTAAACTCAAAACCTTTGCCTTCCGCACTATTACTGTCATTCTTTCACAGGGGGTGAATTCTGTCTAGGGGTGAACGGTCGTCTTGTGAATTTTCTAGTGTGTCAAACAGTCACACAGTTACTTCAGTTTCATCTGTACAATCCTAATCTGAATAATCACTACAAAGAGGATGCTCACAAGCGCAACTCCAACCAACTTCCCCAACATGAGAAGACATGCAAAACCATAGAGACATCAAATAAGTAGAGCAAAAGTGAGTTGAAAAGTTCGTGTATGTGTGAAAACGAGATCAGACAGAGCCAATTGAGAACCAGAGAAGGAGAGGGGGGGTGGGGGAGGGAGATGAAGTAAAAGTCGAGCAGTACCTTTTTTGGCGATCTCCATCTCCTCCTCCGTCCAACGAGACGTCTCTCCAGCTTCAACTGCCCCTGTAGCGACACACACCGTCAGTGTCAGTGAGGAAAAACTCGAGCAGCGCTACACGACACGGCTCATCTCACACCCTCCCTCTCTATCGGTTTACACTCGGGCGCTGCGGAGACCTCCACCCTCCTCAAGAACTTCCCTCCCTCCTACAGTCTCTCTCTCTCTCCGTCCTCAACCGCTTTCTGTCCTTTGCCCCGTTTATTGCTTTCCCTCCCTGGTGCTTACTGGACTCAACTAGGCAGTCTCACCTCTCTCTTTCTCCTGTCTCTCTCTCAGTCTCTAGGAGAGAGTCCAGTCAGCTGATCTCAAGCAGACAGTGGAGGAGTGCAGAAGCACCACCCTTCTGGGTCTAAGACCAACACACACACACACACTCACTCACTCACCCACCCATATCATTAGGCAGTCTGTCTCATAACAGTAGCCGAGCTGAAGCGAGCAGCGCAACAACCCCTCCCTACGTAATTTCCACTCAAACTACAGCAAGAGAGAGAGAGAGAGAGAGAGAGAAAGACGGAGACGGAGAGAGAGAGAGACAGCACGGTAGAGAAAGACAGCCCGTGCTCTCCTCTCCCGCCCGCTCTGAGGGTCTCCTTGAAATTGACTAAACACTAAGACAGATTTAGCACAGTGTGAACCTCTGACATTTACGTGAGAGTGCGAGTGTGTCCCCTCGGTGTTTGGATGACTTGTGCGGCGAGTCTCTGCTAAAACTCTTCAAATAAACGTTTCTTTGGTGACCCACTAGACGCTGTTTACATTACCCCATGACCCCTGAGTGTGTGCGTGATACGTTTATATGCTCGCGCTCCAATGCTTTGTCATGTCGATGGCGGTTTAGACATGGAATTGGTGCATTATGGCTCTTGAGCACCGGTTTAAAACTTTAGACTTACTTCAAATACAGAAAATGACAAGATAAAAATCAAGCACAGACACAAGCTCTAGACAGACTCTCTTTGGGCCTATGAGGGCTTGAGGTTTAAAGGGTTAGCTCACTGAAAAATGAAAATTCAGTCATTAATTACTCACCCTCATATTGTTCCAAACCCGTAAGACCTTCGTTCATCTTCGGAACACAAATTAAGACATTTTTGATGAAATCCGAGAGCTTTCTGACCCTCCATAGAAAGCAATGCAACTGAAATGTTCCCAGGTCCAGGAACGTAGTAAGGAAGCTACAAAGCTACGGCAATACTTTTCGTGCGCAAAAAAGAAAAAAATAATGACTTTATTCAACAATTCTTCTCGGGACGAGGAGGAGAAGAACTGTGAAATAAAGTTATTTTTTGTTTTCTTTGCACACAAAAAGTACTCTCGTAGCTTTATAAAATTACGGTTGAACGACCACATGGACTATTTTAACAATGTCCTTACTACTTTTCTGGGCCTTGAAAGTGTCAGTTGCGTTGCTGTCTATGCAGGGTCAGAAAGCTCTCGGATTTCATCAAAAATAACTTCATTTGTGTTCTGAAGATGAACGAAGGTCTTACGGTTTTGGAAGGACATAAGGGTGAGTAATTAATGGCCAAATTTTCATTTTTGGGTGAACTAACCCATTTAATAGCTATACTGGTCCATCAGTTCATAATACAAAGGACGGAGGTCAGACTGGAGACTCCACAGGCTGAAACACAATTGGTGACTAAACTTCAAGGTTTGGCACACTAATCAGCTACAATTTCTGACGTGGACCCCGACTGCGTACAGAGGTAATCGTAATGAACACTGTTTACTGAGCAATGAGGTCTCTTAATTCGTTTTAAAGTGGCACCGAAAGCTAAATGAAACAATCAGGCCGTTCTTTCATTCCCCTTTTCGCTCTAATCAAACTCCTCCTGAGACTCGCCGCGTTTACCTGCCTCTCATTATTGTCTCCATGGCAATCCCTCCACCCGCTGTCACCACGGCAACACAAACTCAGAGACCTTGAGTCTGGTGTTGGGTGGCAGGAAGAAAAGAGGGACAAACAATCTCACAGAAAGAGTGAGTGAGAGAGAGAGAGAGAGAGAGAGAGAGAGAGACGGAGCAAAAGAGCAACAGAAAACAGCGAAGAGAGGGAACAAAAGAGTGCAAAGGGAATAAACAGTAAAATGAAGAGAAACAGTCTAGATGTCATAACATTGAAAGAACAGAAAAGAAATAACGCTGATTTGTCTGCCTCAGGGATCAAATCCTCAGTGTTTCTGTACAGTAGCCCTTCGATCACAATAGCATTTGAAGCAAACCCCACAAACACACACGTACACCATGCTGCAGTCAGAGAAAGCAGCAAAC
Source organism: Spinibarbus caldwelli (assembly GCA_039654775.1). Lineage (NCBI taxonomy): Eukaryota > Metazoa > Chordata > Actinopteri > Cypriniformes > Cyprinidae > Spinibarbus > Spinibarbus caldwelli. Next base: position 24,782,548 of record CM077223.1, on the reverse strand, counting down.
TAGGTGACTTTCAGGCTTTGTAATGAGGTCAGAAAGGAACAGCTCACAGACTGACCACACGATCAGCAGACAGACATCACAGCACTGCACAGATGCACCTTTTTGAGAGGTGACAAAGTGAGTGAGTGTGTTGATGTGAGAAGCTATTTGAACAGAAAAAGAGAGGGAAAGTATGTGGGGAAAAAAAGGTAGTGCTTACCTCGTGTCTCTGTGCTGGCTGCAGGAGTTGGTTTTGCAGGCTCTCGTGCTGGTTTCTGCACCGACTCAGGTTTAGAGGGGGGTGTGGGCTCTGGCAGAACTAAGCAACACACAGAATAAACCATCATGACTTGGGCTCATTTGTGCTCATGTGTATGTTCCCTACTATTTGGAAGTTGAATGCATTATAAACAAATCAGTTTGTTTGGACCGATCAATTAAAACACACACACATACACGCACCACAGCGCTAGTTCTCAGTTGTTCCCTAAAGTTATTTTACATTTCAGTTTGTGAAACTGTTTGAAAATTTAAGTTTGACAGAATGAAAATTAGTTAAGTCTCTACAATGTCTAATGTTTTCTTCGGGTGGTTCTCAGAAACTCATTTTTAAGATTTTTACTTACATGTTTACTGGCCCCATATTTTAATGACTTATTTTGTGTGCCTTAAAAATGTATTTATAATTTTCATTTATGTTCATTTTGTTTTATATTTTTTTCTGTCTTTTCTTTAATAAAATCATTTAATAGACCAATTCATTAGGTTTTTGATTTGCAAAAATTGCTCAAAAGTGATGGTAAAGACATTTAAAACTTTTGGTTTAAAATTAAAATTTTAAAATTTGGTCACTTTATTTTAAGGTCCAATTCTTGCTATTAACCAACCATTAATTACGACTTTTGCCTCAATAAACTCCTAATTGGCTGCTTATTAATAGTTAGTACGGTAGTTGTTAAGTTTAAGTATTGGGTAGGATTAGGGATGTAGAATATGGTCATGCAGAATATGTGCTTTATAAGTACTAATATACAGCCAATATGTTAATAATAGGCATGCTAATAAGCAACTAGTTAATAGTGAGAATTGCTCCCTATACTATAGAGTTACCTAATTTTTTTTTTTTAAACATTTCTATTTCATTTCTATTCATTAAAGAATCCAGACAAAAATTAATTCACACAAATATTAAGGAGCACAACTGTTTTTAAAAAAGCATATGCAAAATGAAATGGCAATAATATACAACGCAAACTAAATCTTTAAGTTTGCAATGCACAAACACACATGCTCAACAAATGTTACCTGGTTCAGGTGGCGGTGGAGGTGGTTCCTCTGCAACCACAGATGCAGCTTCATTATTGGCCATGGAGCGGGTGGTGATGCGGCCCTTACGGCGGCCCTGGCTGTTGGCGGTCTTTCGGCCGCGTGGCGTGCTTTGCTCCTTACCCTCTTCCTCCTCTCCCTCACACTTCTCTTTATCTTTACTGATGTCCCTGTGGAGGCAAAGGCGAGGAATAAAGGCTCTCCTCCACTCTGAACTCAATTCAAACATCTATTCAGATAGTCAGAGCAAGCAGAACTCAGAGTTACAAATGCAGATAGTTTCTCACCTGCAATAATGTATTAACCTCCAAAAGACTATCACAGAGCTTCTATAACAGGAGCTCACACACATCTCAAAACCACTTCTGTATTGTTTTGTGTGTTCACAGAAAAGTCAAAAATCCCAGTTTTTCATGATTAATTCTACTTTTTGTTGAATTCTTGGTAGTGACATAACAAGTCCCGAGTAAAGCACGCAGTCTCCTCCAAACCAAATGAGTTAATGAGGTTAATCTTAAGCCCCTGTTACAATAAGGCTCACCTCACAGAAAACAGATCATCTCACCTTCTTTAAACTACTGCACACTCACTGAGAGAGCAACGAAATGCATCTCTCTGTTATTTGGGTGGTTTGAGGGAAAAGGGTCTTTCAAAAATTTTGTGAACATTGCAATTTTGAGACTGAATCCTGCATTCTGTACCAACAGAACAATAATTGTGCTGCTGTCTCCCCAAATTTTCAGTGTGCATGTGGCCTTCGAGATTTCACAGTGGGATTGGGGCAAAAGGGCAAATTGAGGCCAGTTCATAACACCTATCTAAGGAAAACGGTAGAAAAACAAAAACATGGGACTTACTTAGAGTCCTCTTTTTCATCTTTCTCCTCCTCTTCCTTCTTCTCCTCGTCCTCTTTCTTCTCTGATTTCTCCGATTTGTCCTCTTCGATCTTGTCGTCTGTCTTGTCTTCCTGTGAAGGTCGCGTTATCTGCTTTAAAAGGAAAACAACCACAATAAAAGCAGCATTTAGACAGCTGGCCTTTTCAAGAGCACAGATCTGTGACCAGGTTCCCATCACAGGTATAATCAGCAGTTCACCTTAAATTGTGCCATCCCAGCTATGAAGAAAAAGCTATGCTTATGTACCATCAAACACCAAATGGGCAAAATGATGAAATAAAAATCTAAAAAATATTTCATCAAAGTGAATATTTCAGCTACATTTATTAAGCTCACCTTCTTTGTTGCACATGCTTGCGCTATCTCTCAGTGAAGTTTTTTCAAATCAATAGTGACTAGTTAGTGCTGTTAGAACAAGTTTTTGTGTGAAATAAACTGGAAATGTATATTACACACACACACACACACAAATGAAAATTGTGTGCAGATCATGTCATAAGAATGCTTTCTTAACTATATTCAAATTTCCTGCCATTTCCTTAGCTTGGAAACTTTGTTAAGCTTTTGGGAGGACCCAGGAGTTTTCTACATTTTACTGTTTGTCACAGAGACAGAGCTCACAAAACGGATCTTACTTCAGTTTAAAGCCAGACAGCGAACCGAAATGCATGCTCCAAATCATTCCTGCTCTGGACTGAATCAGACTAAATTCCTGTCTGGCTACTGCTGATCTATCTCTGTCTCTTCCTTATTTTTTTTCCATAAAAAAGAGAGAAAAAAAAAACATTTCACACACATTCAATCATCACATCCCTTCAGGCCTACTTTCCTAATAAGGAAAGTAAAAAGGATTGCAATTCTACCATTTCTCATATGACCTGACAGAAAGTTAAAAAACAAATCTGAATAATGGAGTCAGATTCACTGCGCAAACTAGTTGGGACTGAATTACAAGAACAAAGTAACCTGGCCTCAAAAAATATCTTGAGCTTATCTTGAACTTACAAAGTTCTTAGAAATGTAACTTTCCGTGCTCAATGGTTCTAAATTTTTTTTTTGCCTTTTGAAAATTTATCTGATCTTTCGAAAACTTATCTGATAAGCACAGAACTCTTAAGATCTGATACATATGACAGAAACACAGAATGTGGGTCAAAGGGTAAATATGCATGACTGACATGACTGGAATGGCCAAACAGTATTTCAAAGTAGGCCAGACATCTAAACGTGCACTGCATACAATGATGAACAAATGAACATATGCGATGAATACCAGGACATACAGTCATGGCCAAAAATATCGGCACCCTTGGTAAATATGATCAAAGAAGGCTGTGAAAATTAATCTGCATTGTTAATCCTTTTGATCTTTTATTTAAAAAAAAAAAAAATACATAAATAAATTAAAAATAAATCACAAAAATCTAACCTTTCATTGGATAATAAGAATTTAAAATGGGGGGAAATATCATTATGAAATAAATGTTTTTCTCTAATACACATTGGCCACAATTAACGGCACACAATACTTTTCAATACTTTCTGAAACCTCCATTTGCCAGTTTAACAGCTCTAAATTTTCTCCTATAATGCCTGATGAGGTTAGAGATCACTCCAGACCCTTTAGATTCCCAGCTCCATGTTGGTGCTTCTTCTCTTCAGTTCACCCCACTCATTTTCTATAGGGTTCAGGTCAGAGGACTGGAATGGCCATAGCAGAAGCTTGGTTTTGTGCTCAGTGACCCATTTTTGTGTTGTTTTTGAGGTTTGTGTTTGGATTATTGTATGGTTGGAAGATCCAAACATGGCCCATTATAAGATTTCTAACAGAGTCAGTCACTTATTGATTTTTTTATCTGTTGGTATTTGATAGAATCCATGATGCCATGTGTCTAAACAAGATGTCCAGGACCTCCAGCAGAAATATAGGCCCACAACACCAAAAATACAGCAGTATACTGTATTTCATTGTACACATGGGGTACTTTTTATCCCCGTGTTCACCAAACCCATCTTGAGTGTTTGCTGCTAAAAAGCTCATTTTTTAGTTTCATCTGACCATAGAAGCCAGTCCCATTTGAAGTTCCAGTCGTGTCTGATAACTGAATATGCTGGAGTTTGTTTTTGGATGAGCTAGGAGAATTTTTCTTGAAACCCTCCCAAACAACATGTGGTGATGTAGGTGCTGTTTGACATTTTTTTTTTTAATGTTTTCTGACCCTGAGACTCAACTATTTTCTGCAATTCTCCAGCTGTGGTCCTTGGAGAGTCTTTAGCCACTCAAACTCTCTTTCTCACCGTGCATTAGGACAATATAGACACACGTCCTCTTCCAGGCAGTTTCGTAACATTTTATGTTGATTGGAAATTCTTAATTATTGCCCTGATGGTGGAAATGGGAATTTCCACTGCTCTAGCTCTTTTCTTAAAGCCACTTCACTAATTTGTGAAGCTAAATTATCTTTTGCTGCACATCAGAAATATATTCTTTGGTTTTTCTCATTGTGATGGATGATTAAGGGAATTTAGGCTTTGTTTTCCCTCCTATTTATATTTCTGTGAAACAGGAAGCCATGGCTGGATAATTTCATGTTCGTAATCACCCTGGAGTGCTCAAAATTGTGAATTTGAATGGGAATATACTTCAGAGATATTTTACTCATAAAAATTTCAAGGGGTACCAATAATTGTGTCCAATGTGTATTAGAGAATAACATTTATTTCATAATTATATTTCCCCCCATTTTAAATTGTTATTATCCAATGAAAGGTTCAATTTTTGTGAAATTTTTAAATAAAAGATCAAAACGATTAACAATGCAGATTAATTTTCACAGCCTTCTTTGATCATATTTACCAAGGGTGCCGATATTTTTGGCCATGACTGTAGATATCACCAACAAAAAGAAAGGACCAAGAAGAGGTGGAAAAATATGACCAGAGAAGAGGCAGATGAACAAGTGAGAGAAAAACTAAACAGAGCAAGTACTGGCCAATCAGAACAAATTCCTGTAGGTGGTGCCCACATGAACAGAGACTTGGGAAACACCATCCACATGCACAAAACACAATGACCCCAGTGTTTTATTTTTCCAATGTTCATGAACATGCATAAACAAACATGTACCACAGATTTGAATTTTCAGAATTTGGCCCTTTGTATCTGCAGTCACGCATTTTATACAATAACTGCAGGTCTATGACATGCACTACTGTTCAAAAATGTGGGGTCGGGTAAGTTTTTTTTCTATTTCAGAATTCAGAAATTAAAAACATGCTAATTATAGAATAGATGTATTCAAGTCGCTGTATGAATTGCATTTTTCAAATACTTTAATAAATTAATTTGACAAAGAAAAGTGTGATGTGATTGACCTATATTTATCCAACAGGTGCAAGCAAAAACATAATACAGCACCAATAAAGCTGATACTGTACTGTAAAACATCTGGAGGCCAGCGGAGTCAGTGCAGAAACTGAGATTTTAGGCTTATTAAGGTTTAGAGAAAGCAAATCTAATTTAATGAGATGTTTCACTTCTGTTTAAACTTTAAAAACCATCTAAGCTTTACAAGAAATCAGTAGAGAAGTATTAGGAAATTAAGTTTGCAATTTGAATTTACTTGACAGCCTTTCAAACATGAGATCTTGTTATTAAGGTAATCAGCATCTGCAAAGTAGGTGACGTTATAGTTTTTATAAACAGGAAGGGGGCCAGGTCAGTTGACACTGATTATAAATGTAGGTTACACACAAAAACCAATGTAAACAAAGCAAAATTATCTAAATACTAAATATTTAGCTTTCTAATGTGAACATAGCCACTGTCTGGATCAGTGTTTCGTATGCAGGATGACAATCAGATAATTAAGTGCAAGCAGTAAATGTAAAACGAAAATGTAAGGTCTCCTTTAAACTAACATTAGTCTAAGTGCAGGACTGCAGTTGGTTGAGAGGGTCTTTTTTCCTTCGTTTGAAGAGAGAGCCCGTGTACTAATGGCCCAAGGTTCTTTATCATGGTTGTTGGTGCGGACAGAGGAACTAGAGCCCCTCCTCCTGCTCGGTCTGTTCCACGAAAGAGAAGCAAAGCACTGGAACAAGCAGGGCTCAGCCAACACAAACAAGCTGTGCAGCTGCCAGATGGGCAAAAAAAGAAAAGAAAAAAAAAAAAAAGTCAGAACCTCTGCCACGGAGACGTGGAGAACAAATAAGCGGGGAAGAAAGGGAAACTGAGATAATTCAGGTCAAAACAAAAATAAAAATGACACAGAGAAAGGGGCCAACACATGAAAGACATATAGCAAGCACAGAGCGGACACAAGATCGATCAATTCATTCTCTAAGTTGAAGGGCAGGAGGAGGATGCGATTGTTTCAGTGCTCTCTTCCAGTTATAGCCCATCGACAAACTGACACATGGATCACAATAAAAGCTCATTTCTGCCATTCACAGCTCAGTTTACAATGATTTTACATTCCATCTAAAGATTTTCTTTACAGGCCAAGTCTGTTTTTTTTTTTTTTGACAGCTAGTAGTATATAATATTAAAATAACAATTGTATAGAGTAGCATCTGTTCATGGCGCTACTTGAGGATTCAAGTCATGAAGAAAAGGGAAGATTTTACTCATTCATGTGCTTACCGTGTCATTGTGGAAATAAACAGGTTTACACAAAGCAGAAGGAGGTCGTCGTCTTTGACCAATTTTACTTTAACCCTTAGAGTGTTACTTCAACCTTTACTTAAACCCTAAAGCAAAACTGCAATAGCTGTTTAAAGTCATTTTTTTACTGAATGTGGATAAAAACTATACAACAGCAACTCACAAATCAACAATTTTGACTGGAACACATTTACAGAATCTCCAAGAATGCCACAAGAAGTCACACAACATGGTCACTGCATTCTTACATCATCGCTAACAGTTTGGGATCAAATAGCGAAAATACATTCTAAATGATTACTGATGTAGATTCATGAAACTTTATAATGTGTAAGAGCTCTGGTGTTTCAGCCTTCTAGCATACAGAAGGTTCTTTATAAAGGTAATTATGCATTTAAACCGTTTCAGGAAATATACTGGATGTCAGTTAGGTGTAGAAATATGCCAGGATCAAAAAAAAAAGAAGAAAAAAAAAAAAAGAGGGCTGATCTCCTAAAGGTAGGGAAATTATACAATATTTTCAAAACCGAGTCTACTAGTTGACAAATCATTCTTTAGGAATAGCGTAATTAGGCTGGTTTAGGGTTCATTAGGGACATTTTCTTAAGACACCTTGTTGTTTTCAAAAACAGCTGAAGCACAATGGAAAAGAACAAAATGCGGGATATCCTGAATGTGTAGGAACACGTACCATGGTTTTTATGACCAGTTACTAACAACACTTGCACACTTAGCACATAGAACATCTTATTAAAGGGTGCATGACTGGAAATATTAAATGTTTTCACAAGCTAAATTAACAGACAGGATTTCTTTTTTCTTTTTAAGCAGGATGGATCTTTTCAAGGGAGAGGAAGCAAGAATTAAAAATTAATCTACTGTCAATATTCTAATGACACCTTATCTTTTATTGGAAACTTTAGCTTTACAGCTTTCAGTGAACCTTTGGACACACTTCATTGTGTATATGTAGGTGAAGCAGTGGTTACCACAACCTGCAATACAAATAATTACTGCAAAATTCTCCATTTGGTTCAGATAAAAAAAAAAACGTCATATGATTAAAACATTTAAAGTCCGTGTAAAGTCAATATTAAATGTGTGTTCTGAGTTTGTCACACCATAGAAAATTGTGTTATTAACCACCTAGCCAAATTTGAATGCTAAAAAAACCCGCCAAGTAAATAAAATAAGGTATCAAAATCTTGAAAAAATAAGCAGTATTCTCTGCTCTGAAACGCTGGGGGCGTGTCCGCTGGCGGCGCTGAAACCACGCCCACTCGCAGCAAAGCTGCCGTCTCTCTCAACTGTCTTCCTCTAGCACCTTATTTAATAAGGAGACCGAGCTGTTTTCTAAATGATCGCAACCAGGTAACTTATTATGCATTTATGTGACGAAGGCATAGCTAGCTAGCAAACTGTAGGCTGTAGTAACTAACGGTAAAATGACAGTAACTCGCGATTGAGCCGTGAACCACCGATGCCAATGCGCTCGAGTTATTAGGTGTGTTCGACTTGAAGCAGCGCTGCAGAACGATCAGTGTGTGACATCAAAGTACCGCGAGAGCGACTCGAAAGCATCAGGAGCGTCTGCTCTCTGTAGCTCTCACTGTACTTTGATGTCACACACCGATCGGTCTGCAGCGCTGCTTCAAGTCGAACACACTTCTTATAGTGTTGGGGGAGGGGCCACACTCGGTGGCTCCATTGCGTCATCAAGTCATGATTTAGCCCCGCCCAAAAAATCCTGATCACAAAAATGGTGAAAAACTGTTTAACGGTATAACTCCACCATTAAGTACTATATAGTTCACAGTCTTTGTAACATGTTTCAGCAATGCATTTCTAACATTTATAATGTGTTTACAAACAATTCTCAAAATTGACTTTACACGGACTAAGTTTTTCAGCTCCAACAAAAGAAAAGTGACTTAATATATGGTGACAAATGTGAAGAGGCTGATTGTGTGATAAATCACTTTGAATTAACATATGAAGTGACAGATGCTCTAACACATGGAAAGTTCAGTAAAAATAGTATCATTATTTTCTAAACCAAGTGAAGTAGCAGGAAAGACAGTCACAAGCTCCTGCAGATAAACCAATCAAGAAAAGGAGGGAGAGGAGACCAGGCCAAGACCTAACTTGCAAACAAAATTGAGCGTCAATAACTCCAGCAGATTGCAAAAAAAAACAAAAAAACATTTTGATTTGGCTTGATTCATAAAACCCTAAAATTCATCTTTTAATCTATACCTTTATTTTGTTTTCAAGTAGATGCATGAAAATTTGCTCAGATTTATTAGCAGCACACCTCCCATCCTGTAGAGGTCACCAAGTCAGCAGCACATCCAAGCTAGTCACCACCGCACAAATCTTACGTATGTGCACTCTGCTGATATTGATATGACGAGATTGACTGATAATAATTATTAGTTTAAATAATAATAATAAAACAAAATATATATACTTAAACTACAATAATAATAACATGATTATTAACCACAAATAAAATACATAAATGTCCTTTTATAAATAATAAACATAAATAAATAAGCAAACAAACAAACGTTAACCATGGCTTGTGCCTCTAACCAAAAACAAGAATGTAGCCCTACAAATCTCTACAAATAATCACAACAGCCTCCAAAAGCACACATAACTATTTCAGATTCACTCATTCATACAGTACCTTCATCTATGCTTATCGGCCCCTCATGAATGTCCTTTTTTATGCCATTATATATCCCAGAATGCAGTGGTGCCGAGGCCAGAGTTACTGAAAGGAACAGGCTGAGCAGGAGAGTGTGCCTCAGGCTGCCTGACAGCGGCGTTGCGCCGGATCAGATCCTCAGCTGCGGGACCCGGCTCTCAGATCAATGCCGCATATTCTGAGAAAGCGTGCCACGGGGTTGTTTGAGCCTGCTAAAGAAGCGGTGGCATCTCCATCTCACTCACACAAAAATGTGTGCGAGCGCTAGCTAATCTGGGTGCTAGGGTCAACCCAGGTAATCCCCGCGGGGTGGAGGGGAGAGGAGACTGACCGATCTTAACCCAGCCCCGTCAGGATTTTGATTGGCACAGCAAGCTGCTCCACAACTTTCTCACTGGTGTCGGTACAAACGGCACATACCACTGCTCAGCTCAGGAGGGGTGTCTCGTGTACACACACATTCTCCAACCCTCCCTCTTTCTCCGAAAAAGCTCTAGAGGGACGGCAGAATACACGGGCTGCCAGTTTAAGAAGGAAAAAAAGAATAAAAGTTTGTTCTTCCCGTTTATGCATATTTTTCTGGCTTGTTCTCTCGCTCGCTTTCTCTGAAATATTCTCGGGGGACTCTGGGAACAGAAAGCTCGAGCAGAAGTTTGTTTGGAACAGCATTCAGTACTCCATGTGAGCTGAACTCGACTGACACAAACACTTTTATGGGTCTCTAATGTGGAGCAGGGTCATACACTCCACCCACATGCAGGCAAGCTCGGTTAACAGACCATACTGCACACACACACACACACACACACGGAACGCTTTAGAGATAAGATAAAAACTGAACCTGCTTGCCCTCTCTTTTTAATCAGTACGTGAACATAAGAATCACAACAGGTGGTAGAGGAAACCAATACCGCACTGTATATATCCAGGTAGCTAGCTAAAGAGACACCAGGAAACACTTACAGCTACATACACAAACAAAAACAGCTGCGCATACGCCTGCTTACTTAAAGCGCCTGGGGCTACTGGGGGCTGAAGGGTCAGGCAGCGTGAGTGTGTGTGTGGAACAGATCAGATCATTTCCTCATTACTGCAGCTCAACTCCTGACTCAAAGACACATGCTTTCAATGACCTGCAGCCTCCGCTTGTGATCTGCATGGCAGCGGTGTTCACAGAAGTCCTCTGTTACACACACTCTTATCCAGCGCTGTCCGCATGGTTTAGACTGAAACATAGTGGTTATTAATGCTGATTCTGTACAGCAGCTGCTCACACACACAGGCGACAGAGGGCTAATCGAGTTAGACCGGCCGTGTAGATGCTCATCTCATATGTATGATAATATCCAAGATATATCACTTGTACATCAAGCAGCGCTTGTTAACTTAGTTTTTCTGGCATTTACCAAATGTTAAACACATTTACTTATAATCCAATATTTTTTTGTCAGAAAAAGATATGGTATTTGGTTTATTGAGTTTCTTTAAAAACATTCTCACGGTAAAGGATGCTAACAGGGATTGCAAGCATGTGAAAAAGAGAGAAAATAAAGTTTTAAAGAACCCCCATGAAAACAGGCCAGGATAGAGAAGATTTAATGGAAACATAGGGGAAGAACAATTTATGGGATATTGTTCATTAAACTGGATGACCAGACTGCAATACCACAACACTAATGTCTGCAGTATTTCACACATTGCGAAAGCAGAATACCAAGAACACACAAGATAGTGCTTAGTAAGACTACAAGAGCTATCAATTTTTCTTGTGCTATCAATGCCACCTTAAAATAATGAACATTACATTATTTTAATGAGTAATGAAATGATAATGAAGTTTGAATTTTAAAATCAAAATTTGTAAATTAATAAATAGAACTTTTCAGTTCCACATGCTCACATCTATCAGTCCTAAATCTTTATTAAAGGGATAGTTCACCCAAAAATGTTCTCACTCTGATGTTGTTCCAAACCTGTATGTTCTGTGGAACACAAAAGATGATATTTTGAAGAATGTTGGTATAAAATACCTTTTTCTTAATCTTTTCTGTTTCACAGAAGAAAGTCAGTCATGCAGGTTTGAAATTATAAACGTAAGTAAACGTAAGTAAACGCATTTCTGGTTGAACTGTCCCTTTTCCTTCCTTTGTAGTATGTGTTTTGTCAAGTCCAGGGATGCATTTCCCAAAAGCATCGTAAGCCTAAGTTGATCGTAGAACCACTGCCACCAATGGAGATACGATCAACTTAGGCTTACGATGCTTTTGGGAAACGCAGCCCAGGTTGTTACAAACCAAAATTCAAGTTCAAAGTATGCTATTAATTGTTCTTTTTTAATGACTGAAAATGCTAATATTGAGTTTATTAAGATGAGATCTACATAATGGAATGACATACATCTACATTATTAAACATGCACCTACATTAATTATTCATTATCTCTTTTTGTCTACTCAGTTTATATCTTTTTCTTTTACCATTACAGTTGAATGATGAAACAGACACGGTATTCAGAATCAAAACACAGGTGTAAATGTCCAATTATTTTTGTCGTCTTAAAGTTAAAATGATACATTGCATTCCATAATATAGAGGACTAGTCCCCTCAACAAATACAAACTTTTTGACTGGGACATGGAAGCCTAAGGTCAAGATCATCCTTGAAAGCATCATGACAAATGGTAATGTTGTTTCTCTTTTACATTAGACTTCAGATTTAAATGACTATGTTAACTATTGGCAGTCTTTTAAGAACTGTTACTTTTACTTACAAGCGTAGCTTAAAATAACGCCTAAATAGCTTGGGTAAATTTGGTTAGCATTAACCAATAGCCTGCACTGCCTAGGTGACACGGGAAAAAAAGGTGGAAGAACACTAAGAAAATAAAGGGGGTTTCAATTTCATGTTTACTTGAAATCATCTGTCCATGCAACAATCAGATAACCACCTTGTTTGGGTGTCACAGTCAGATTTCCCCTTCCTAAAACACTGTGTTTGAGTAAGTATGCATGTGAAAATAAGAAGCCTCAGATACTACGCTCCAACAGCTTTAAAGTTGGAGTTTGAAACTCTCATGTTCGCTTCTTTTCCCTCTGTGGTCTCTGACAACAGCATGGAGCCTCTCGGCTGTGCCAAACAGATAAAACAGATTCCTGGAAAGCTGTGCAGCCCTCCATAAATCAGAGAGAGCAAGAGAGAGACTCTCAAAGCACAGATGCATTTTTGCCTGATAACCTACATGCACACACACACAGTCTGAGTTCTTATAAGACATCGTCAACAGCGTACAAAAACAACCACAAAACACACCCTCTCATAAAAAAAGAAAATGCACAACCTCACATTAAGCATGATTCAAACACACCCCCTCATAAAAAAAAAGAGTCAAAATACGGAGCCATTTAAAAGCACACGCTTTCTCAGACTGAGATGCAGATGTTGTAACAGTGCATGCTGAACACTAGGGGGCTTCTTGAGTACCAAAATTGCATCTCAAAACAGTCCTTCTGCTTGTTTGCAATCACAAGAACGAATGCAAATTCAACTAATCCCTACACAATAGCTTGCAATTTTGCATTAGCTGTCCAAAAAAAAAAATAAATAAATAAAATAAAATAAAAATAAAATAAAAAAAATCAGGGAGGAAAAAGCAATATAACCCAGGGCCGTAACCACCATAGACATTGAATAATTAGAAATGGCCAAATGTCCCCCCCAATATTTGAAATTCTTACACTGATCTGCTGCCCTCCATTACACAGTGCTTTTGTTAGGATGACAAAAAAGCTCAAAAAGTAACATTTTCAGCCTGCTCTGCCTTAGCGGGCTAACTCGTCAATGTCAAAATAATTGAGCTGGCCAATCAAATCAAAGTAGGCGGGGTTTACCGATAAAAGATACTGAGCGCGAAGCATCAGTTTAACGTTGAAAGTGAGCGAGGTAAGATCGAAGCTGCAAATCATTTAATGTTTAGTCAACTGTTTTATGATAGAAATGTTAAATGACCGACAGTTATATTCAGTGAAACAAATTACTCAACTTTTTTTTTGTCAAATATGCCCAATTTGAGAGAGAGAGAGAGAGAGAGAGAGAGATGAAATGTCCGTGTGTAAATTACCTGCATCTGTTTGTCTCTCTCTACAAACAATGAAGCTGTGAATTTAGCTACTTCAAAAACACATCGTTGCAGAGAAATATAATGTAGCGATTCAGTATGGAAACTATTTTATTATAATAATTGCCGCGGGGTAGTGTTGACAAGATTCTGTGTCTGAGTGATGTGTGTGTGCGCGTAAATTAAAGCAGCTTGCATATGCATATTATATATTATATATATATATATATATATATATATATATATATATATATATATATATATATATATATATATATATATAGGAAAGTTGGTCCCCCCCTCCCCCAATGTTTAAGACATGGTTACGGCCTTGATATAACCTACTTGAAATACTGTCTTGCAATGAATGCCAGTCTTGCAACACATGTCAGTTACAAATTTACAGTTTGCAGCTGTTAATATTGACAATCATATGCATTCGGTATTGTCATTTAGTGCTTACTTCATTAATACACTACTGTTCAAAAATTTGGGGTCATAAGATTAAATGTTTTTGAAAGAAGTCTCTTGTGCTCACACCAAGGCTGCATTTATTTTAGAGATGCACCGATTGAAGGGCCAGCGATCGGAATCGGCTGATTTTTCGCATGACCGGCCCGGATTGGTGACCAGCCAGTCAGTCTCACGTCTAGCCGATTCTGAGCCGATCCTTTTATTGCCAGCGGCGCAGGCATTCAGTGTAAATGGCGACTGATAATGTATTTATGTCATGCCAGATGAGGCTTGCACGGCCTGAGTGAGTGTGTGAGAGAGACAGCACACACAAAGTAACTCACAGATATTTAGAGATGCATACCGCGGTAGAAAAAAAAAAAAGAAGATATTTACAAAATATGATTTAGATAAGCAACATTATATGGCCATGATGTTTCCCCGAATATCAATATCAACACGATTGCAATGTGAGACTGATTTTATACAACAGTATTTCAATAAACAAGAAGTTCAAATTAAGTGACTTAGATTTTAGACAAAATATTGACCGTTTTTGCTCAATTTCGCTGACGAAAATAGTTACAATCAAAGCCACAGCAGAACTGTTGTGTGTCTCCGAGCAACACAGCGGTGTTTCGTTACTGAATGAATACACGTTTATGAATGAATCGAGTGAGTCAATGATTCAGTGGCCCATTCATAAGGACACTCACTTGCCTTGTTTCTGAATGAATCAGCCGTTTGAATGAATCGGTTGAATGAATGAATAAATGACTCACTCATTAAAACAGACACTTGCCGCCACATACTGGTGGTTTAGTCATATTTAAAAGTATCATTGCATTTTTTCAACATTTATTTATATGTTTAAAAAAATATGTCAAACATTAATCTTATAAAATTATTTATGCATTTGAAATTTTGCACTGTAAATGCATTTATGGAACCTCAGCTTCATCAAACTGTCTGTGTAAATGCATCTAATGCCACTTCAGATGCAGCTTCTGTTTCCTCAGCAGTGGAAAGATAGAGTTTGTTAATACTTATTTCATTTGAATGGTAACAAATTTACAGATTCTTATTATGCTAACTGAATTATGTGAAACAAAGTAAGAATTTGATGTGAAAGATGACACATTTAATAAGGTTAAGGGGAAAAAAATGACCATTTATAAACATAGTGGGAAATGACATCTGTTTTGTTACATACAGTAACTCATTTTAAGTTAACTATTTCTTCCTCTTTCCAGTAGAGCCCTGCACGCTCAGGCCCTAGTCTGGCCCGTGTCCGACAGCTCATCAGAATTACCGGCCCGAGTCCGACCCAAGCTCGTCTTTTTTCCCCTTCTCCCAAAACCTACTGTTTCAGCTATTAAAATACTTCAGTTTTGTATGAAATGGCAAAGTGATTATATTTCGTTTCGTTATTTTATTAAGTTAATTTAGAAAAACGTTTGGAGCATTTTTTTTTATTCGCTAAATATAAGTTTTTGTTTTTTAAAGTAACGACCAAGCAGCAGCGGCAGACAGAGTTGATCATAGCCTGTGTTTGATCAATTTAGCCTTCTCAAATCATCGTGACTTGTCTAAAATTAAATCTATAGTTATAAAACAGCTTCACAATGTTAGTTTAAACGCTTAACCTAGATAAATGTGCACTGACGCATATCTATGTGCGGAGAGCTGAAGCGCGCTTTACAGGACGTGCCAGAGCGATCACTTGCATTGAAAACATTTCAAAATACGCTGTCATTTTTGCTCATAAAAGGTAAGAGTAATAGGCTACATTGTTCGTAACTGTAAAGGGTCTACTTTTATTTGTGTGCACTCAAAATATCAACAAAACATGCTTTTATAAAATAAAGAAAAAAAAAAGCAGTTTTGGTTTTGAGCAGGAGTGCTTCTGAAAAACCGGAACACAGCGAATACTTGCCTCACTGACTTGATAAATATAGTATCTATAGAAAGCTTTGAATTAACGAGATAATTTGAATCAAAAACAAAAACGCTTTCATTATAAAATCCCTAAAGATGCATTTCTCTCTAAAGGCGCATCCAATTAGGAGATGGCGAGTCATCATCATCAAATGCATGGATGATCCAAAATGCAACTTTTCCCGAAGCATTGAGAACTTTTAGTAACTCCCCGCGCTCCAACTTCTCCTTGATGCTCTGCATGGTCAACTGTCACCTGTATGCTAAAGCATGCATGCCTTGCGTATTGCGCATGTATAATAGCTTATTTATAATATAATCAGTATTTCATACAGTAGCCATGTGTGCTCTGCACATATATGGGCACAATAAAAGGAGATAAGCTAAATGAGCCCGAGTCCGACCCGAGCCGGATCTGTAAAAAAAAAAAAAAAAAAAAAATTATAAAAAAAAAAATAAATAAATAATAATAAAAAAAAAATTGGCCCGAGCCTGGCCTGAATGGACTCAGTGTGTCGGGCCCTGTCGGGCTTGCAGACCTCTACTTTCCAGTCACAGAGCACTTTATTTTGAGAGTTAAGTGAGAGAAAATCTGTAACTTAGTCCAGATTGGGGGAATTGTAATGTTTAATAATTTCTTTTATTATGTAAATAATTTTTGCATTGAAATTCGCATAGATATTTGTTTGTATATGCTGTCAATTATAGTTCTTAGAAAGAAAATCGGAATCGACAAAAATCGGTATCGGCAGGTCACACTTCCAAAAAATCGGAAATTGGAATCGGCGAAGAAAATTGCAATCTGTGCATCTCTAATTTATTTGATCAAAAATACAGTAAAAACAGAGCAATTGTGAAATATTATTACAAATTTTAAATAACTTTTTCTATTTTAATATATTTTAAAGTTTCATTTATTTCTATTATGCAACATTGAATTTTCAGCAGCCATTACTACAGTCTTCATTGTCTAATTTGGTGCTTGAGAAACATTTCTTCTTATCATCAATGTTGAAAACAGCTGTGCTGCCACATACATTTTGTAAATTTTTTTTGAAGAATATAAGTTCAACAGAACAGCATTTATTTAAAATAGAAATCTTGTATAACAATACACTGTAACATTTGATCAATTTAATGCATCCTTGCTGATGAAAAGTATTGACTTCTTTAAACTTTTCATCAGCAGTGCAAGTACAAAAAATATAAACTATTTGTAATTACATAATAATTATTAGTAGGTATTCACTGCACAACAGCACAAACAATCATGCAAACAGTGTCTCAGAGTCAATGCAAATGCGATCACTGTGGGACCACAATAATCAGAAAAAAAATCCTACAAAATTCTGGTGCTGGTTCAAATCAAAGGCTATATTTAAAATAGCATACTTTCACACTACTCTTATTATTCCTGCAGTATATAGTATGTATACTGTGCACAAATTTTCTGTATCCAGAGAACACCTGGATAACACACTGTCAAAATGTGCAACAGAGCTTACAGTCATATCTAGAGAGTAAGAGAAGAGTGCATAAGTGAAGAGTGCATAGCTTAGAGTGAGAGAAAAGTGCATAAGTGAAGAGAAAAAAGTTTTTAAAATACCTGATTCCTTCGTCGCCGATTCCCAAAATTTCGTCTGACAAGAGTTTTATAGTTCTGACTCTTCTTAGTCAAATAATAGTACAGCACACAATCAGACACACACTGCAGAGAGAGAAAATATAAATACAGCTCCATCACTTGGGCTTAAATTTGAAACAAAAATACCATAGTGCAATGAAAAACACTGTCTATGGTTGAAGAGGTGTGATCTGAGTCAGTAAAGCTGCTACAGTGCTCCAGCTCAAACATCCACTCATGAACATTCAGGGACGTTCTGGGTGTGACAGCAGTCCACCATACTCAAAGTCAAAAACCGAAAACCCACCTTTCTCTCCAGAAATGAAGCTATCAGCCCGAAGTTTTTTGGATGCTGCACAAACCTGTGTCACAGAAGAGACAAAAGTGAGAAAAAAAAAACTGTAGCACATTCACACTCACTCACTTAACATGCCAAAATAAGCTACTGTTACTCACTTTTCCTTGAAGATCTCCTTCTCGTGTTCGGTCCAGACATTCATGAACTGGCGAGATTTGTAGACCTTCATTGGGTCATCCATCAGACCGTTCATGTTGATAAACTTCACTCTCCGCTGTTCGGAATCGTACATCATGGGAGGAATGACAGACAACTGCCTCATCTGTTTCTCATTGTTCTGAGAGAGACAAAAAGGTGTCCAGGATGATTCTGAAACGCTTGTTTACATTACTCTAGTCTCAGCCTCTGACGGCACACCCACAGGCCGCCCACAGTCCATTCACTGACCATCTGATGCATGCTGCACAAAAAAACTTTCGACTTGCGAATAATCACAAGCTTCAATCAGATCACCTGATTGCAACTTCCAGGACTAGGAACAGTTTATCAATCCTCCAGGAAACAAAATGGCATCAAATCTTTACATTTACATGTTTACTATGTTTTACATGTAAATTTATACATTTAGCAGATGCTTTTATCCCAAGCAACTTACAAAAGGGGAGCAAAAGCAATTTCTCAAAAAGCCAACAACATTTGTAATATAGAATTGCTAGATTAGGAAGAAAGCTAGAAAATAGGCAAAAAGCAGTAATGATATTAAACTAAATATCCTCAATCAGAATTGTGTACCGTTTTGTGTTCTTGTCTGTTAAATAATCAGTACTTATTTTAGGACTAATATCAGTTATGATCACAAATCTACACATACAACAGCTAATTATTCTATATTGTTTGAATGAATGTTTAAGTGTATCTTTCAGTTAAGCTCGCCATTAATAAAAAAAAGCAAAATAAAGTGTGGCTGGACTCTGTCCCCTCATTCCCTCTGTCCTGTCTAAGTGGGTGATTCTTAATCAAAATAAGCTGCAAAGTACACTAGATGTTATGCTGCATAATCTGGCAATGTGACAATAACATGACTGCAATGCCTCACAGGAAATAATAAAGTCTGATGTATGGGAGAAGGCCGGGGTGTATGTTTAACTGCTACCCTCCTGAAGCTCTACAACTCTGGCTAATACACTTTCTGTATTTGGGGTAAAGCTTTTTCTATACGGATCAGATTTCAGATATATTAACCAGTTGTTTACCTCCTGCTCCGAGAGGCCATCAATGATCTCGGATATCTCGTGTTCACTTCTTGCAATGGTGGCAGACAGGCCTGTCCCCCTCTGGCCCACCCTAAAGACAGGAAGGATGAAGCATGGTTAGAGAAAGAGTTTGTCTGTTCCTAGCTTTGTTGTCTCTGTACCATGTAACAGTGCTTTCCCAAGCAAGCTAACAGACCAGAGTCCCACCCTGTTTCTTCTCCCACAAAAAGCGTTTGAAGCAGTGGTTACAGCTATTGGCAAGACTCCTCCGGATCTATTCATGAGCTCTGGAGCTCTGAAGTTCTATGGTTTAGAGACTCTTCCAGCAACAATAGCTACATACTCTGGCTTGTCTAAACAATCAAGACAGACAAACAGTGCTCACTGAAGTTGATGGTTTGATCTGAATGAACAGAACTACAGACATGAGTCCTGCAATACATATGAGGTGAACAAGAAAAACTAATTTAGGGAAAAGCACAAATTGCCAGAACTAACAAGAAGGTCTGAGATGGTTATGCAGAGGGTTGAGAAGTAAAGCTTTTTTTTTTTTAAAACTGGATCAGTTTTTTTAAACAATGGTTATAACCAAATGATTTATGACACTGACTTCTGCTAATAGCTTTGAAATGTGCACTTTTTTTTTTTTTGAAGAAAAAGAATAGCAGTCGATTATGTCTTAAGTGAACATTTAGAGAAAACCGGATGCGTATCAGTACATTTAATTGATGCATTCGTTTTTAAAGTGACACCAGCTTAATATACCTGCTGCTGGATGTGTCATTAATGTTAATCAAACAATAAAAGGAAAAGAGAAAAATTATAATGCTTGTGGATTTAATAAAAATCAATGTATATTTAAAGCATACAGAGAAGATTACCAAATATCAGTCTTGAACTGATTTGTTTTTAATTAGTCTCACTCACTCACTGACTGAATCATTCAGAGCAGTTCTTGGCATATTCACTGAAATGCATGACATTACTTCATTATTGACTTTTTATTCAAGTGAAGTGTAGCAAAAAACAGTTAAATTCAGAATCAGTCAGTTCTTCAATTTTCATCTTATGTTTAGGTAAAGAATCAAAGGCAGAAAGCAATACTGGCAAAGTCTTGTGCAATAATAAACTGGAATATCTATAAACTGACTACTTAGCTTGATAAGATTTAGTTTTAATCAGCAAAAACAACAGCATCTGTGTTTCTGGCTAATCAAGGTCAGCGGTATGTGAATGTTCTTCTGTTCTGCTTTAGTGGTGTTCCAGAAAGAGTTCCCTGTAATTCAGGGAAGCCCTGCAACCCCTGTACCAGGAACTACTAACACAGATTGACCTCTGACCCTAGCACCCACAGGATCCTCAATGTTGATTGGCCAACTGCTGAGTCAGGACAGAACACAGCGCCTCAAGTGTTTACACAAGATGTTACATCACAACTGTGTCAGGAAAAAGCAATAAATGTGTGTTAAATGTGTGTGTATGACAGAGTGTTCATTGGGTCATCATAGAAACTGGGGGGCCTGACTGACCTCTGGAAGCGTTCCTGTTGCTCGCGTTGTTTGCGGATCTCAGGAAACTGTCTCTCATAGTATTCACGTGTGCGACTCTCCTTGGCTTTACGGCGTGGGTTGTTTTCCATTCGCTCAACTTTTTTCTCCCACTCCGTCATCAGCTCATCATACCGCTGGCAAATTTTCTGTTCCTAAGGTAACAACAGAAAACATTTTAGTGAAATAAAACAAAATTGAAAAGCAATTGACAGTGGTTCTGAGTAATTATCCAAGTAAACAAAAAAGCAATCCAAAAGTCAAAAATCACTTAAAACAACACGGACCAAAGCGTGAATTTTACTGATGGGACAACAAGAACTATTTAAATGAACTCCTACTATTTGCAAATTAATCTATTTGTTATTTCTCAGTAGGGGTGTCGAAATTAATCGTTGCATCGATGCGTCGCGATGCGGACGTGGACGATTCTGAATCGATGCAGTAATAGACCATAATCGATTACAGCCTATGATGTCATTCGCATACGCACTTGTCACGCGAGTATTAAAAATGCACTCTCTATTTTAAAATCTGAGCTTGGCTTTTTCCCCGCATATGGCACGTGTGCGCGCTATAGAGACAAAAGCGGCAGGCTTCATTGCACAGCATATGCACTGAGACACGTGTGCATTGCTTGACAGTGCTTCCACTCGCTGTTATTTTAGTCTTTTACTTTAGATACAGGTGCATCTCAATAAATTAGAATGTCGTGGAAAAGTTCATTTATTTCAGTAATTCAACTCAAATTGTGAAACTCGTGTATTAAATAAATTCAATGCACACAGACTGAAGTAGTTTAAGTCTTTGGTTCTTTTAATTGTGATAATTTTGGCTCACATTTAACAAAAACCCAACCATCTCAACAAATGAGAATACTTCATAAGACCAATAAAAAAACATTTTTAGTGAATTGTTGGCCTTCTGGAAAGTATGTTCATTTACTGTATATGTACTCAATACTTGGTAGGTGGAGGTGATCAGTGGCACTGCTGAGGTGGTATGGAAGACCAGGTTTCTTTGACAGTGGCCTTCAGCTCATCTGCATTTTTTGGTCTCTTGTTTCTCATTTTTCTCTTGACAATACCCCATAGATTCTCTATAGGGTTCAGGTCTGGTGAGTTTGCTGGCCAGTCAAGCACACCAACACCATGGTCATTTAACCAACTTTCGGTGCTTTTGGCAGTGTGGGCAGGTGCCAAATCCTGCTGGAAAATGAAAACAGCATCTTTAAAAAGCTGGTCAGCAGAAGGAAGCATGAAGTGCTCCAAAATTTCTTGGTAAACGGGTGCAGTGACTTTGGTTTTCAAAAAACACAATGGACCAACACCAGCAGATGACATTGCACCCCAAATCATCACAGACTGTGGAAACTTAACACTGGACTTCAAGCAACTTGGGCTATGAGCTTCTCCACCCTTCCTCCAGACTCTAGGACCTTGGTTTCCAAACGAAATACAAAACTTGCTCTCATCTGAAAAGAGGACTTTGGACCACTGGGCAACAGTCCAGTTCTTCTTCTCCTTAGCCCAGGTAAGATACCTCTGACGTTGTCTGTGTTTCAGGAGTGGCTTAACAACAGGAATACGACAACTGTAGCCAAATTCCTTGACACGTCTGTGTGTGGTGGCTCTTGATGCCTTGACACCAGCCTCAGTCCATTCCTTGTGAAGTTCACCCAAATTCTTGAATCGATTTTGCTTGACAATCCTCATAAGGCTGCAGTTCTCTCGGTCGGTTGTGCATCTTTTTCTTCCACACTTTTTCCTTCCACTCAACTTTCTGTTAACATGCTTGGATACAGCACTCTGTGAACAGCCAGCTTCTTTGGCAATGAATGTTTGTGGCTTACCCTCCTTGTGAAGGGTGTCAGTGATTGTCTTCTGGACAACTGTCAGATCAGCAGTCTTCCCCATGATTGTGTAGCCTAGTGAACCAAACTGGGAGACCATTTTGAAGGTTCAGGAAACCTTTGCAGGTGTTTTGAGTTGATTAGCTGATTGGCATGTCACCATATTCTAATTTGTTGAGATAGTGAATTGGTGGGTTTTTGTTAAATGTGAGACAAAATCATCACAATTAAAAGAACCAAAGACTTAAACTACTTCAGTCTGTGTGCACTGAATTTATTTAATACACGAGTTTCACAATTCGAGTTGAATTACTGAAATAACTGAACTTACTGAAATAAATGATGCTTGGATACAGCACTCTGTGAATTAACAATTATTTTCAAAAGTAGCCTGCTTATATAATTTAATAAAAATGCACAAAATAAATTTGATATAATCGTGATGCATTGTGATATCGAATTGAATCGAATCGTTGACATGATAATCGTAATCGAACTGAATCGTGAAACCAGTGCCGATTCACACCCCTACTTCTCAGTGTGAAATACAAACCTGAAAGGACAGAGAGAAAGAGACAGAGGAAGATACAGTGAGCCAGAAACAGAGAGTGAGCAAGAACAAAGAGGTTCAACAAGTCGAGTCTCAATCAAGACCTGCGCAGAGAGACAAGTGCGTTTGTTTCTGTACTACGGTACACAGAACAAAAAACAGCTTGTTTTTCCTCTCCCTGAACAGTTAACCTTCCTCTTGGCTTTTGGCCATGTCACCACTCTGACTGTTCTTGGTCCAGCAGGTCTGACCGACCTAGTCTACTAACAAGCGATTACACTTAACTATACCTTCCTGAGAACAAACCAAAAAAAAAAAAAAAAACTGCAATCATTATGCTTCCTTGCGGCTAAAGCAGGTTATTTTTAACACAAGAGTTAAAGAAAACATCACCATTCAACAGTCCTGAACCACAGAAGACAAAGACAAACACAGACTGAATTGGCCAATCTTCATAACCATGGGTGATCTGTAAGAGGTCCCTAAACAGCTCAACACAGTGTCGACAACATTTTCAGTGCCATTTTTTTTTTTTCAGTCCACAAAAAGCTGAAATTGTGACAGGACACAATAACAAGCAGACATGTAATATTTCATATACAGTTATGTGTAGCAGAATTTCTACCAAGCACAACATCACATAAAAAGAAAATGTGTTAATGACAAAATGTCTTGTCTGAGTGTTTAAATTTTTTTCTTCAAGGTGTCAAATGCAGTCAGGCCACAGCTTTAGAGGCATCAAAACTGTTATAAAGAGACATGAAAACAACCTCTAACCTCTTCTGAAAATGTAAGTCCAGACACAGATGATAAATCATAAGCAAAAAAACTGGACTGATATGCATATGATGGCATGTCCAATAAGCTATAGAGATCAACATGGAACTCCTTATGCAAATAAAATGACTGATCACTGTTCCCACAATGTATCATTATTATCTGTTACTTATGTCTTTTTTAATTAGTCATAAAGTAACACTGCCACATAGCCTTATAAATATTTGCCCCACACATCCACTTAACTTCTCTAACTGTAAGCATAAACTAAACATGATCATAAAGTGCACACAAGCAGATGTGTTTGTATGTGTAAACAAAGGCCATTTATGAAGCATAGTCTGCAAAGACATTAACATGAACTGGTGTGAAATTCAGCTGCAAGTTTGT
Organism: Spinibarbus caldwelli; assembly: GCA_039654775.1. NCBI lineage: Eukaryota > Metazoa > Chordata > Actinopteri > Cypriniformes > Cyprinidae > Spinibarbus > Spinibarbus caldwelli. Next base: position 24,758,173 of record CM077223.1, on the reverse strand, counting down.
TTACACTCCATTCTTGATTTTTCCACAAATTTTCCAATTTCTCTCTAACTTCAGTCACCTCACCTGATGGAGAAACACTTAATCAACATGCACTCAAACTCATGCATTCACTGACACAGCACAGAAGAGACAGACACTTACCCTCTGTTTGCGTGCATGGTTCCTCCTCTTGAAAAACAGAATCAGTTTCTTCCTCATCATCTGATTCCTGCAGCAATGAAAAACCAGTGTTTACATTCCCTCTCATAAAAGGAGCAAACACTGCACACTGAACAAGATTTCTCTGCTGATATATAACCTGCCCACAGACAAGCATGGTGAATCACGGCCTCTCATTGAGTCCTGCCAACTCCATCAGAAGAGCTGAATCCCTCTCTAGTCTCTACTTTCAAAAAAAAAAAAAAAAAAAAAAAAAAATGCCTCAAGATGCAATTCTTCCAGGAGCCCTTGATTTAGTTTCTTACTCTTTAAAAACCCTCTCTATACTTTTACTTTTGTCTCATCACCACCTCTTTAGAGACTCATACTTTTGCATCTTTCTGTGTAGTTCCTGTGGCACTTCTCCTGTTACTGCCTCCCTAGCATGACTCACTTTGTTGCTTTGGATAAAAGCACCTGATAAATGAATTAATATTTATGACTCTTACTTCAGGCTTGATATCATAACATTCAAAGTAATTTAATGCCTTCATGCATTTTGTGGATTACTGATGTAGGCTGTGCATAAGGCTGTGTTGTTTTTTTATTTATTTTATTTTTTTTTTTTAAATCTACCCTTTAAAAGTTTGGGGTCGATAAAATTTTTAGATGTTTCTGAAAGAAGTCTCTTATTATTGTCAAGGCTGCATTTATTTGGTTAAAAATACAGAAGAACACAAAAGTTGTTAAACATTACAATTTAAAATTCTTCTCTATTTTAATATATTTTATAATGTAATTTATTTCTGTGATGGCAAAGTGGAATTTTCAGCAGCCATTAATTCAGTCTTCAGTGTCATGTGATCCTTCAGAAGTCATGCTAATATGATGATCTGGTGCTCAAGAAACATTAATAGAATCTTTTGTAAGATTATAAATGTCTTTAGTCACTTTTGATCAAATTTAATGCATCCTTGCTGAATGATATTCATTTCATTAAAATAATTCACTAAAAAGCAAATCTTACTGAGCCCATTTTTGAATGATAGTCTATTATAGTACTGTTTTCTGCTGATTCATGATAATTGAGGGTTTTCATCCTCACATACACACCCCCTCCTATGCGTGGAAGACTGAGTCGACCGGACGCAACACACAGACTGACCGACCTTGACCTGTCTACATACATACACACAGCAGTTTCACTTTAACCCACCTACACAGACAGACTTTCCATCAATGATAGCCACACACACACATACACACAGAAGGATCAGCCAGACGCTTGCCTCTGTCTGTCTGCTGCCGTGAAATCAGTAGAGACCATTACTGTGCCCACATTAAGGCTTGCACAACTACTCATGCTTCCTAATCAACAAGTCGATTAGTTGGCGAGTCACTATTTGCCTCATGTAAATGACTCTGAACACAACATGCCGCATTAACTGTCTGTTGGCTGCTTGAAAGTATCTGACAGTCAAGATGATGTGGGTGAGAAATGAAAGCTTACATATAAGCACCTCAAGGTTCATGCTACTTTCTGGAAAAAAAGACTGTCATGTCCCACTCACTTTTAGTTTGCATCAGCCTCCAAAAGAATTCTGACTTGTATTCAAAACTCCAAGGGAACATAGACCATCTTCAGAGTCTGCACTGTTTAAATTTTATCATACATTGCAAAGAGTAGTTTCACTTTTTCTTCCCCCACATAATGGCAAATCTATTTGACTGTTACATATTACTATAGAAAGTTAGTTTGACCAGGACTGTCACAATGTACTGGTCCGGACAATAGTTGTCATATTTTAAAAATTAAACTGTCATAAATAGAAAAAAAGACAACCACGATGCAGTGTGTGGCTACTACTAAAAGAATTATTATTATTTAATCAATATTTCTATAGATATCATGATAATACCTTTACTGTGAATTTTTTTTAAATAAAATGATCATATAGTGAAAATATGATATTGTGATGGCTCTAAATGGGACCCACAAAAAGTAGGTATACAAGATATTAAAATTATGGCTGACACTGATAAGTCAATAAATAGACTGTGTCTGTTATTTTGTCTAAGTAAAATAAAAGTATAGATTGCACTAAAAAGTGTAATTAAATCAGTATTGTTTTTAGTGGCAGCACAGGATTACTTTAACAGAAAAGTTGAAGAAAAAAAACACTTCTAATATTGGCTAAAAACCATTAATGATATAACAGGATTGCTTTAACAGAAAATGTGAAAAAAAAAAAACACTTCTAATATTGGCTAATAACCAATAACGATATATTTTGCTTCCCAAGAAAAAAGTCTGAAGTCACATGATCAACGACTAGCAGATCAAAATTTGAACTAATCATCTGCAGGCCATTGCCCACACATCTGATTTGTCCTGTCAAAGCCACTATTTGAATTATTTGCTGTTAGCTTACAGAGAGCAGATACTCACGTCTTAATGTTGTCATGGTAGACTTTAGTATCAGAGGGCTGGTTGTACAGAGGCTATGGAGAGGCAGAGGAAATGGCTGCAGATTAGCTAGATGAACAAACTCATACAATCTATTGCATCAGAAAAGAATTTCACACCATACTCACCAGCTCCACTTTAGGCCCCAACCCCTCCAGTATCTTATGGGCTTCTTCTGCCTTTTTCTGTGACACGAAAGAGATAGAATGTTGGTAAAAGAGACCGATGTATGTCCTTGTGGTTAGATAGTCTGCCTGCTGACACCACACTAAACGAACAAACTGTGCTCTCATTTGTTGACTTCTAGCTTTGATAGAGACAGAATGTGTGAGGCTGTGTGTGTTTCAGCAGCAGAAACACAAATTGTTTAAGCTGACAAACAATTTATAACTTGTTTGGAAAACATTTTTTCCTCCAGGGTGAAAGGGAGTAAAAATAAACATGCCAAAATTCACCATTTCCTGAGCTGCAATGTTCTGTCTGGGAAACGCCTCCATTACACAATCCCACAATTCTTTACACTCATATCTACAATCTGTTTTTGTAACAGTTGCAAGCATCTATGTGTTGTCCATGTGTGTAACTGCTTCTTAATGGAAGCAGGAAGTTCAGTGATGTTCCCAGACCAGGGTGCTATAGTTTTGCCTCACTTTCTCCATCTGTACATCAGTACTTCTTTCTCTCTCACCGGCTTTACCTCTAAGTTTGTTATTGTGCTAAATTAACTTAACTTCCAAAACAAGCAAACAAAAAACGTTATGCACATAATCACTAAATTTAAGTACACACACAAACACAATTTAAATTTTTAAAGGTAGCAAAGAATAAACAAAGTGAAATTACATTCATGAGACATCAGGTCTTGGCTGATCAGACAACAATAAACAGACAGAAATACAAAAAGCTTTCAGCATATCAAGAGGTAGCATCTTAAAGACCCAATTATTATTATGTAAGACCCAGTGGCGTACGGCATATCTTAGAGGCCCCCCCGCAAAGAACGAGATGGGGCCTCTCCCACCAGCAGTGATGTCATGCATGAAAATTTATTGTGCACCTGCTGCAATTGAGTCCGTCTCTCCCATTTAAATAACTGATTTATCAGTAATGAATGTGGTGAATTATCATTGCATTGATGCATTTCATGTAGGCTAATGGCCAGCACGTTTCAGTTCAAACACTGTCCTACATAAGACTCGCTAACTGTTTAAAAAAATTATACAAGCACAATTCATGTCTTTCAGTAAGAAAATGAACACTTAAAAAAAAAAAAAAAAAATTAAAAATTAAAGGAATTACTATATATGCTACATTTTAAGAAAAATTAAGTTTCTATACATATACCAACTTTTGCAATTAACTTATTTATTCTTTTTATTAACTCACAACCACAAACAAGCAAAAACTCTACCGAATCCTTTGCGCTCTCTGAGCGTTTTGGTGCGCAAAGTCTTTGACTGCAGCTTTAATGTCGATGTTGCAAGCGCGGGCATTCTCAATACTTAGAAGAGCTAAACTGGACAGTCTTCTTTCTTGTAACATTGTGCTCCGGAGAAATGTCTTGATCACTGTCAATTTCGAGAACGAACAATTAATTGGATGACAAAATCTGGTGATAAGTCATCAGTGAACCGCTAAAGCGTTTGCCACTGAAACAGGTAATTGTCAGAGAAGCGCAGCAGCGGACCAGGGCACAAAAACATAAATATATTTCACTTAAATTATTAACTGATTAACAAAACGAAAGGAGGAAAAAAATAGTTGTTTTCTCTATTTTGCAAAAGCTTTACAGTATTATTTTCTTTTCTTTCATTATTTCTTTTTTTTTAATCATTATTTTGCCAAGGATTTACAGTGATGAATGATGTCTTGCTTGTATGACCAACCAGCGTTGGTATGACTAAATTATGATTAACAGTTGAGAAAACAATGCAGTGATTGCGCTGGCGCCTCACGTACACACACAACTTTTTTGCTACCTTGACATCGTAGCCTGTTCATTATCAAAATAAAATACATATAAAGAAACAACATATAAGTTACAATGCTCAATTTAAATAGTCTGTCCGTTGTTGCATTCAACCTGACCAGCGCCTCACTGTGCTGTTATAGCCTTTGTGAAGGATGATGATTTACATCGATAATGCCAGTTAAGTGTAAAACCTATTCGTAATAAATATTATTTTAGAATCCAAATATGTCACGAATATGGAAACATTTGGATTCGTGCCAAACGAGAGAGGTAGGCTTCAGTTTCCCTTTAAATTATTTTGTTTCTGGCTTGACGTTTATATAGCCTAAATACTGTTAACTTTAGAGGATTTGTTGTGGAGGGAAGGGAATAAAATAGCCTGTGTTTATAATGTTTGTAAAAATTTTGATTTACCAGTATTTTAGTCTACATTATTTCTGAATGTAATAACAAAATGCGACGTACACTATATTACCAAAAGTATTGGGTCACCCCTTTCTAATGAACAGGTTTGACTACTTTAGTAATTTCCATGAGTACAAATCTTAATGTTTAAGCATATAATGATATTCTAGGGAATTGTGTGCTTCTAATTTTATAGCAACAGTTTGGACAGGACCCTTTTCTATTCTAACATGACAATGCCTCTGTGTATAAGGCAAGGTTCAAAAAGAAATGATTTAGTCAGTGTGGAAGAACTTGACTGGTCTGCAGAAAGCCAAGTCCTAATCTAAGCTGAACACCTCTGGTGTGACTTTAAATGCAGATCTTGAGCCAAAAACTCATCACCAAACACCAATGACTTGTACATATGGGTACAGTCATTTTAGACATTTCCAAAACTGTTGCAACAGAGATGGAAATACAATTTTTATGTACATGAATTATGTTTCCATCTTTGTTGCCACAGTTTTGGAAGTGCCTTTTTCTGTTCTAAAGAAGGGGGTGTCCCAATACGTTTGTTCATATAGTGTATCTACAAGTCATTGGTGTTTGGTAAAGAGATTTTAGCTCAAGATCTGCATTTAAAGTCACACCAGAGGTGTTCAGCTTGGATTAGGACTTGGCTTTCTGCAGACCAGTCAAGTTCTTCCACACTGACTGAATCAATCATTTCTTTTTGAATCTTGCCTTATACACAGAGGCATTGTCATGTTAGAATAGAAAAGGGTCCTGTCCAAACTGTTGCTTTAAAATTAGAAGCACACAATTCCCTAGAATATCATTATATGCTTAAACATTAAGATTTGTACTCATGGAAATTACTAAAGTAGTCAAACCTGTTCATTAGAAGGGGGTGACCCAATACTTTTGGCAATATAGTGTATGTTTTTTCCTCTCAAAAGCAATTTTATACAAGTAGCGTTTTTTTAACCATGCAGCAAACATTTTAAATATCTTGAAAAAAATACTTTAATGTCGTTAAAGCGTTGACAGTTCTTTTCGTTTAAAACATTTGGCCAAAATCTAAAAAATGATGCTGGCTATGACTAAGCGCAATTTAGGCTACGAGATCAAGACTCTCTTCTTGTTTTTTTTTTCTTTTTCTTTTTGAGTAGTCGAAAGAAAACGCTGTACTTTATTATTATTATTGGCAAAGACAAAATTGAAAAAAACAACGCTAATCATTTTTTCTACTCAAACCGGTTTCAGAACGGTAATTATACAGAGAAACGCATGAACAGAAATGGTAAAATACAGATTCTACTCTGAGTGAATACATTTTTTTTTTTCGTTTTTAATCCCTGCTCAAAGCATAGGGAGCCCTGCACGTGACATGCAGGAAAAAAATTTAATTGTAAGCATGAATTCATTTTCTTGTTTTACTAAATTGCACGCACGATATTACTAAATCGTGGCCAGGATTTAGTTGAATCAAATCAACGAACGAATTAGCCTATTATATCGAGCGCGGAAGGAACGAGTTAGTAAATTGTGTACACGATTTAGTAAAACGAGGTAACGAATTATATTGTGTGCACGCTTTACTAATGTCTATGTCATGTGTGGGGCTCCGTACATAAGCCACTTTAAGCGTAAAAATATCCACTTCGATTACAGTGCGGTTGTCTTAGAAGTAGGCTATAGTGTTTATAACAAGTGAAATGTGAGAAAAAAATAGATTTTCCCCGGTTGTTGTTTTAGAACATTAAGCCCGCTCTACTGCACTACCTTTGCACTCACGTCTTGTGTCTTTTGCAGTGTCTCGAAGCACTGCCTTTTAGAATGTCCTGCAACGGGGCCCCCTAAAAGGCCGGGGGCCCCACACACCGCGGGGGCTGCGGGGGTGTCCCGTAAACCACTGGTAAGACCATGCTTTATACTTTAATGGGGACATCAGATGAAATTCTACTTTTTTTTTTTTTTTTAGCTTTTTTTGCATTTAGTTGGGTTTCTGATGTGTCTGCCAGCTCAGAAAAGCTGAAAAGAAAACATGCAGCCAGTTAGATATGGGCTGCCTGAGTCTGAAAGTGTGTCATCCAGTGAGCTGTTTCAATTTGCAGCCAGTTTCTATGTTGATAGCTAGCTGTAAAGTATGCTACAGATATTTCATGAAGACCCTAAAGAATTATACCAATTTATGGAAAATGGCCATCCGATGCCCTCTTTAAAGTTCACACTTTGCCTTGTTTATTTTTTAAAGCCAGACGCTCTTAGTTGCATCACACTCTGTCAACAACAAAATTTACCAAAAAAAAAAGTTCATTTAGTAATTCATTATCTTCTCCAAGAGGTGTTGAGTTGAAAGACTCTCAGGAAAGCATTTGCTCACTGCGAATAGTCTAAGCACACTTTAACAACAACTGAATATGATCTATGAAGAGAAAACTTTGCTAGGTTTCTGAGTGTAAGAGTAAGACATAAGGTATTAACGTGTTCATACCCGGTTTTCATCGTAAATGATCTGGACGATGCTGCGATGTTTGTGTTCCACAGGGGGCGGCGTCACTGGCTTTTCTGGCTCTACTGGCTTTGCTGCCTCCTCCTCCAGTTGTTGCTAAGACACAACAAACATAACAATATACCTTAAACCTGAAGCCTTAAACAAGCATATAAACACAGACACATACAAATAATAACAATGAACATTTTTTTAAACATGAAATCATGAAGAATTTACCCATTTTGATTGCTCACGAGTTAACTCTCAAAACTTATTGCTTAGAAAAGTAATAACAGACCTTTCTTTTTTAGCACACAAATTGAAGCATCATTAATGTCTTTAGCAAAAATGGTGTGGGATGCGGCAAAGTTAAATGCCTAAGTATGAGCAATAATTACAGCGATACTTGCCTCAGCAAGCACCACTAATCATAGGGATGAATGACTACAACAGACACAATAAAACCTTCTCACAGATATCAAAGTGATGTGCAGAGGTGTAATATTATATTCATATACAGTCTCAACAAATTTCTACTGTGACCTTCCTTCTAAAACCGCAGTGCATAATTAAGGTTTTGCTGAAGTGAGACAAAGTTCATGTGGCTGATGAGTGAGAAAAAGTCAAAAAAAAAAAAGTCAAAAAAAAAACACAAAAAAAAATTACCAGACTGAGGGTCAGACTTGCAGTCTTAATAAAGACAGTGGTATACAATGCAAGATAACAGATTATTGTTCTTCTGTCACGTTTTCACCATTGGGCCAGAACAGAAGGCAAAGCACCTTCAACCAGCATGCTAGTATGGCTACAATCAGATATATAAGAAAACGAAGATAGTAGACAAAATGAGGAATGAATGTGTACACTTGGTATTTATCGTGATGCAAGCCTGAAGGACTGAAGGAACAGTTGGCAAAGAAAGTGAGTTGTGACAAGCTTCTTTCAGAAGGGCAACATTTCCCACAAGGCTTATTGATAAAATAGTGAACAAAAACCCAATCTGCTTTTAGCTGTGAGCACCAGAGTAAGGGAGTTTTCCTGTGACATGTGTCTGAACCCTGGGACGTGCAGGATGAGAGTGAGATGGTCAGCTGTTTTGGTTGTGATCATGTCATCACACAACTAGCGACTGAAACCATCCTAAGCTCTTTATTTACAAAATGAACAATATCTCGGAGCTTAAAACAAGTAGTTTTTGAGCTGTAGCAGTGTTTAAGTCTCTCTCTCATGCATCTGTGTTTAGTCAGGCTACACACCTGTTTCTTTTTCAGTTTGAAAATCTGCTGCTCGACTTTGGCAATCTCACGGTCAACGCGGTCCATGCTCTGAATCAACTCCTCCTTGGAGAGTTTGGAGGGCGATGTGCCTGCATCCTCACCCACCCGTGGAACTCCACCTGGGGACGAGGCCTCCACCTTCACACTAAACTGGGTTTCCTGTTCCAGAAAACAAGGGAAAAAGAGAGAGTACAGGAATAAGTACAAGACTTCAAACAACCCTAAAAATGAAGTAAATACCGATTTGTTTTATGGAATGGGGAAATATTTCAATATCTCATAAGTTTGTGAATCCTTTACAATTTTCTATATTTCTGCATAAATATTAGGGGTGCTCCGATTGATCAGCTACCGATCAGTATCGGCCGATAATTGCGTTGGGATGTTTGATCTGCGGTCTCTAAAAAGGCCGATCTCAAAAAAAAGATCTCAATCTGATGACGCGCGTGCCGTGAGAGGATTGACAGGACATGCAGCGGCACCATCTCAGTCTCTGTCTGGCGCGGGTACAATAATTATAATGCTGAAGGTGAGGTGCTTTTCATATTTCTTCATTAAATAACTTCTAAAGTAATTTGAAAACTTTCTGTGAGACAATTTCACAAACAGCGTGAGTGAATCACCGCGCGTGCTCTCTCTTTCTCTCTTAAAATGCGCAAATGGCTTCAAATCATCGCGTCTGCACTATAAGCGAGCTGCACGCTGCACAGTTGACACAGGAAATGTCATTTGCTCAATCGAGACAGTGTCGCATCGTCACTAAAGTTAATAAATTGCATTTCTTTATAATTCTTGCCAGTGTTTAAACCATTCAGCACTCGCACTCTCTCCTGGAGACCGTGTGCTCATGCACACTCGGAAGCGCACACACATAATGGCAGGTTCACATTACTCCGTTTACAGTGCGTATGCGGTGCGTATTTTTTCATGTTAATGGTTTAAAGCGTTCACACGGCACACAGTTGCGGTCCGGCGGTGCGTTCCAGGAGCAGTGCGTCTGCAGCAGTGCAGAGAACGTTTCTGCACCGAGTCTATTTTTGCTGCGCTGTACGTGCTGAATTAAAGTAACAGCACATTGTTTGCAGTAAATATGAACATAGATTGACACGAAAATGTAGTAATTGCACCTTAAATGGATATAATTAAAGTCTACTGTGTTTCACAGACAACACACAGGCTATGGCTTTTTGGCTAGGTTTAAAGGAAAAGAGCACTTTTAGATAAACAAGGCAATAATAGATGGCACTTCGTGGAGGTAGGAAAACAAAGTTCTTTATGAACTGCAGGATTGCTTGTAATAAAGATTTAAATGCTAAAGAAAAGACAGTAGAGCTGACTGTTTCTGTCAATGGTAAGTTTTAATTTAGAATGTTTGTGATAATGTAAGAAAAGTAGTTTAAATGTGTTGCCACTTGCTTGAGCAACTTAATATATAAATCTAGAAGTAAATGTAAAAAGTAAAAAGCATTGAATAAAGTGTTTCTTATATTTATTGCGTTTAAACATGTCTATGAAAGATTGTATTACTGTACTGTGTAAAACAAAATAATCACAATGCTGAAAAAGCATTTTCAGTAACAGTATTTGCATTTGAAATCAAAATAATGGATAAACGTTGTGTTTGTAGTAAACAGCCATGGATCAGTTGCAGACTACTGTGTGAAAGCACAGTCCGTGCTGCTTCTGCACCGCTTATGTACCACACATGGACTGCATACACACTGCAAACAGAGTATGTGTAAACCTGGCGTAATGCCGCCTCTCATACAGCTAATGAAATCAGGCTTGTGCTGTGTGTAAGCTACTGTGCAACAATTGCACGATTGTGAAAACAAAAATGCAGTGCATGATCAAACATTTAGATGAGATAAATATATATTTTGGAAAAATGTCTAAAAAATGCCCCCATACACCCCTCAAATTAAAAAAAATCCCCTCTCACAAGGGTCACCTAAGAGGAGAATTCATTTTCAAAAATGAAATTCATGCTCTGAATACATAAAAATATTAATTGGATAATCATAAATAATTCTACATGATAAAAAAAAAAAGATACTGCTTTCTGTGATCAGTGATCGGACTCAAAAATCCTGATCAGAGCACCCCTAATAAATATGACCCAAAACATCAGATTTTTGCACAAGTTCTGAAAGTAGACAAAGAGAACCCAATCAAACAAATTAAACAAAATTATTTTCAAAAATATTTTATTTATTGAGAAAAATGATCCATTGTTACATATCTGTGCGTTGCAAAAGTATGTGAATCTTTGTTTTCAGTATCTGGTGTGACACCATTTTTCAGCAATAACTGCAGGTAAAGTTTTTTTCAACTGCTGATCAGTCCTGCACAACATCTTGTAGGACTTTCAGCCCATTCCTCAGTGCAGAACCACTTCAACTCTGTGATGTTGGTGGGTTTCCTCTTTTGAACTGCTTGCTTCAGCTCCTTCCACAACATTTCAATTGGATTAAGGTCCAGACTTGACTCGGCCATTCCAAAACTTTAACTTTGTTCTTCTTTAACCATTGTTTGGTAAAACGACTTGTATGCTTGGGGTCGTTGTCTTGCTGCATGGCCCACTTTCTCTTGAGACTCAGTTCTGGGACAGATGTCCTGATATTTTCCTTTAGAATTTGCTGGTATAATTCAGAATTCATTGTTCCATCAATGATGGCAAGTCATCCTGGCCCAGATGCAGCAAAACAGGCCCAAACCATGATACTACCAACACCATGTTTCACAGATTTCTTATGCTGGAATGCAGGTTTTTTTTTCGTTTTTTTTCCCCAAACGTAACGCTTCTCATTTAAAACAAAAAGTTCTAATTTGGTCTCATCTGTCCACAAAACATTTATCCAAAAGCCCTCTGGCTTGTCCAAATGATTTTTTTTTAGCAAACTGCAGACAGGCAGCAATTCTGTTTGGAGAGCAGTGGCTTTCTTCTTGCAGCTCTGTCATGCACACCTTGGTTGTTCAGTGTTCTCCTGATGATGAACTCATGAACATTAACATTAGCCAATGTGAGAAAGGCCTTTAGTTGCTTAGAAGTTACCCTGGGTTCCTTTGCAACCTCAAGGACTATTAGACGTCTTGCTTTTGGAGTGATCTTTGTTGGTGGACCACTCTTGGGGAGGGTAACATTGGTCTTGAATTTCCTCCATTTGTACACAATCTGTCTGACTGTGGATTTGTGGAGTCCAAACCCTTTAGAGACGGTTTTGTGACCTTTTCCTGCCTGATGAGCAACAGCAACTCTTTTTCTGAGGTCCTCAGAGATCTCCTTTGTTCGTGCCATGATTCACTTCCACAAACATGATCAAACTTTGATAGATCCCTGTTCTTTTGGGTCATATTTATGCAGAAATACAGAAAATTGTAAAGGGTTCACAAACTTTCAAGCAGCACTGTATATTTTATATATATATATATATATATATATATATATATATATATATATATATATATATATACACACACACACACACACACAGGTGCATCTAAAAAAATTTAAATATTGTGAAAAAGTTTTTTTTTTTGTAACATTTCAAAAAGTGAAACTTTCATATATTCTAGATTCATTACATGTAAAGTAAAACATTTCAAAAGTTTTTTGGTTTTAATTTTGATGATTAGAGCTTACAGCTCATGAAAGTCAAAAATCCAGTACTGAGTGCCCTGTTGGTTAATTATATTTATTAAATATGTATTTATTTGTGAAAAATACTTTATTATCTAAAGTAGAAGTAGGTTTATTTTACACATTCCAAAACTTTTTATATATTTTTTAATTCATTTAGATGATTTCAATTTTCTTAAATATTAATTAAAATCAATTAAAAAATGATAATCGGCTTTATATTGGCCACTCTGCTTTCCAAGATATCTGTATCGGCTGTCAAAAAAAATCCATATCGGTCGACCACTAAAATATATATATATATATATATATATATATATATATATATATATATATATATATATATATATATATATATATATATATATATATATATATATATATATACACACAGGTGCATCTCAATAAATTAGAATGTCGTGGAAAATTTCATTTATTTCAGTAATTCAACTCAAATTGTGAAACTCATTTATTAAATAAATTCAATGCACACAGACTGAAGTAGTTTAAGTCTTTGGTTCTTTTAATTGTGATGATTTTGGCTCACATTTAACAAAATACCCACTAATTCACTATCTCAACAAATTAGAATACTTCATAAGACCAATAATAAAAAAAAAAAAAAAACATTTTTAGTGAATTGTTGGCCTTCTGGAAAGTATGTTCATTTACTGTATATGTACTCAATACTTGGTAGGGCTCCTTTTGCTTTAATTACTGCCTCAATTCGGCGTGGCATGGAGGTGATCAGTTTGTGGCACTGCTGAGGTGGTATGGAAGTCCAGGTTTCTTTGACAGTGGCCTTCAGCTCATCTGCATTTTTTGGTCTCTTGTTTCTCATTTTCCTCGACAATACCCCATAGATTCTCTATGGGGTTCAGGTCTGGTGAGTTTGCTGGCCAGTCAAGCACACCAACACCATGGTCATTTAACCAACTTTTGCTGCTGGAAAATTAAATCAGCATCTTTAAAAAGCTGGTCAGCAGAAGGAAGCATGAAGTGCTCCAAAATTTCTTGGTAAAAGGGAGCAGTGACTTTGGTTTTCAAAAAACACAATGGACCAACACCAGCAGATGACATTGCACCCCAAATCATCAGACTGTGGAAACTTAACACTGGACTTCAAACAACTTGGGCTATGAGCTTCTCCACCCTTCCTCCAGACTCTAGGACCTTGGTTTCCAAATGAAATACAAAACTTGCTCTCATCTGAAAAGAGGACTTTGGACCACTGGGCAACAGTCCAGTTTAGTCAGTCTCTGACGTTGTCTGTGGTTCAGGAGTGGCTTAACAAGAGGAATACGACAACTGTAGCCAAATTCCTTGACACGTCTGTGTGAGGTGGCTCTTGATGCCTTGACACCAGCCTCAGTCCATTCCTTGTGAAGTTCACCCAAATTCTTGAATCGATTTTGCTTGACAATCCTCATAAGGCTGCGGTTCTCTCAGTTGGTTGTGCATCTTTTTCTTCCACACTTTTTCCTTCCATTCAACTTTCTGTTAACATGCTTGGATACAGCACTCTGTGAACAGCCAGCTTCTTTGGCAATGAATGTTTGTGGCTTACCCTCCTTGTGAAGGGTGTCAATGATTGTCTTCTGGACAACTGTCAGATCAGCAGTCTTCCCCATGATTGTGTAGCCTAGTGAACCAAACTGAGAGACCATTTTGAAGGCTCAGGAAACCTTTGCAGGTGTTTTGAGTTGATTAGCTGATTGGCATGTCACCATATTCTAATTTGTTGAGATAGTGAATTGGTGGGTTTTTGTTAAATGTGAGCCAAAATCATCACAATTAAAAGAACCAAAGACTTAAACTACTTCAGTCTGTGTGCATTGAATTTATTTAATGCACGAGTTTCACAATTTGAATCGAATTACTGAAATAAATGAACTTTTCCACGACATTCTAATTTATTGAGATTCACCTGTATTTTTTTATATATATATGTGTATGTATGTATGTATGTATGTATGTATGTATGTATGTATGTATGTATGTATGTGTATGTATATATATATATATATATATATATATATATATATATATATATATATATGTATAGTGGGGCAAAAAAGTATTTAGTCAGCCACCAATTGTGCAAGTTCTCCCACTTAAAAAGATGAGAGAGGCCTGTAATTTTCATCATAGGTATACCTCAACTATGAGAGACAAAATGTGGAAAAAAAAAATCCAGAAAATCACATTGTAGGATTTTTAAAGAATTTATTTGCAAATTATGGTGGAAAATAAGTATTTGGTCAATAACAAAATTTAATCTCAATACTTTGTTATATACCCTTTGTTGGCAATGACAGAGGTCAAACGTTTTCTGTAAGTCTTCACAAGGTTTTCACACACTGTTGCTGGTATTTTGGCCCATTCCTCCATGCAGATCTCCTCTAGAGCAGTAATGTTTTGGGGCTGTCGCTGGGCAACACAGACTTTCAACTCCCTCCAAAGATTTTCGATGGGGTTGAGATCTGGAGACTGGCTAGGCCACTCCAGGACCTTGAAATGCTTCTTACGAAGCCACTCCTTCGTTGCCCGGGCGGTGTGTTTGGGATCATTGTCATGCTGAAAGACCCAGCCACGTTTCATCTTCAATGCACTTGCTGATGGAAGGAGGTTTTCACTCAAAATCTCACGATACATGGCCCCATTCATTCTTTCGTTTACACGGATCAGTCGTCCTGGTCCCTTTGCAGAAAAACAGCCCCAAAGCATGATGTTTCCACCCCCGTGCTTCACAGTAGGTATGGTGTTCTTTGGATGCAACTCAGCATTCTTTCTCCTCCAAACACGACAAGTTGAGTTTTTACCAAAATGTTCTATTTTGGTTTCATCTGACCATATGACATTCTCCCAAACCTCTTCTGGATCATCCAAATGCTCTCTAGCAAACTTCAGTCGGGCCCGGACATGTACTGGCTTAAGCTGGGGGACACGTCTGGCACTGCAGGATTTGAGTCCCTGGCGGCGCAGTGTGTTACTGATGGTAGCCTTTGTTACTTTGGTCCCAGCTCTCTGCAGGTCATTCACTAGGTCCCCCCGTGTGGTTCTGGGATTTTTGCTCACAGTTCTTGTGATCATTTTGACCCCACGGGGTGAGATCTTGCGTGGAGCCCCAGATCGAGGGAGATTATCAGTGGTCTTGTATGTCTTCCATTTTCTAATAATTGCTCCCACAGTTGATTTCTTCACACCAAGCTGCTTACCTATTGCAGATTCAGTCTTCCCAGCCTGGTGCAGGTCTACAATTTTGTTTCTGGTGTCCTTTGACAGCTCTTTGGTCTTGGCCATGGTGGAGTTTGGAGTTGGACTATTTGAGGTTGTGGACAGGTGTCTTTTATACTGATAACGAGTTCAAACAAATGCCATTAATACAGGTAACGAGTGGAGGACAGAGGAGCCTCTTAAAAGAAGAAGTTACAGGTCTGTGAGAGCCAGAAATCTTGCTTGTTTGTAGGTGACCAAATACTTATTTTACCGAGGAATTTACCAATAAATTCTTTAAAAATCCTACAATGTGATTTTCTGGATTTTTTTTTTTTTCTCATTTTGTCTCTCATAGTTGAGGTATACCTATGATGAAAATTACAGGCCTCTCTCATCTTTTTAAGTGGGAGAACTTGCACAATTGGTGGCTAAATACTTTTTTGCCCCACTGTATGTATGTAAATATATATATTTATATGCATATATATATGTATGTATATGTATATATGTATGTATATATATATATATATATATATATATATATATATATATATATATATATATATATATATATATATATATATATAAAATACACACACACACTTATTACCTTCTTGACCTCTCCAGTGGTCCTGATGCTGTCCTGTATGGTCTGTGGAGGAGGCAATAAGATGCCGGTGGGCTGAGCTCTTGGAAAGTGCGTTTCAGATACATTCTCGATGCGGGGACGCTTGGCCTCGAGAGTCTCCTGCTCCTGCTGAGCTGGGACGGCATGAAACTGTTGATCATAACCATGTCTGCGCTCCGGTGGCCTGCAGGATTTGGAAGAGATAATTATAATTACAATTATTATGCTTCAAAAACCTCAGCACCAAACAACATTCCTGAAAATAACACAAGAACGTTTTATTTTTTAATAAATTAAATTACAATTAATTGATCTCAAAACAATTATTTGTGAATCAACATCATGCACTTATATTCCAAACACATATTGTCATCCAAGAACTGCATTTCTCTAGGATTTGGAATTAGTAGCATATTAAACAAACAAAACTGTCAAAACACACACAGAAATTCAAAAGGCTCAAGGCTTGAAGGCTAAAGGGTTTAAAATAAGAAATTAGTATTGTTCTGTATATGTTTAAACACACACACACACACACACACATTTAAGAAAGAAAATATGGTCATTTTCATCATTATCTAGGGCAGAAATAAAATTAGAAGCATGACATTATTTCTCAAGTGGGTGGGGGGCAGTTGTGTCACCTCTCAGTCCCAGGGTGGAATTCGGATAGTAGTGAAGGCCTGCGGCGCTGTTGGTCCTGCAGGGGGGTACGGTAGTCGGGTACTGGGAACTCCTGAACAAACACAGACACACACATCAGATAGGAAGCACTGGGCAAAACAAAAACACAAGGACCTCATGGATGAGGGCTCAGAAGCCTTAAAGTTATGTGGGCAGAAAGACAAATATGTGTATGTGAGAAAGAATGAAAGTGATAAAGAGAGAAAAAGCACATTGTGACAAAACAGCCTCCACAGATAGTCAAGAACACACCAGCACAAGTTTGTTTTACATTCTAGTAGAACATGGCGTTATAAAACACGGACATAAAGCTGTCTGTAACAATGTTCACTGCTATAGAGGAGATGATCATCAAACCTTCAATTCACCATTCCATTGGAAAACCACAGACACCAGAAAAGCAGGACCGAGCATCAGCAACAGAAGCTGCCATGTGGGAGTCATTTCTTGAAGCTGGTTTACTCTCAGACTAAAATTCAGTTTTAAATAACTAGGAAAAAATCAGGACAAAAACACTCTTTAACAACAGAAAGCTAAGGAATTATTTCCATTATTAAATGTGGCATCATCAAGTGTTAAAGCGCTCCTGCATCACAATTATTCAGTGCACATTTTTACACTCAAAACTTCACCAGTCATGGGTTCTTTGGACAACTAGTTGGTCTTAAGGAATTCCTGTATAAATTAGGATGGCCATGGTCATGTATAAGGATATGGACAATAATACACTACCATTCAAAAGCTTGAGTTTTGTAACATTTTTGAAATAAGTCTCTTATGATCACCAAGACTGCATTTATTTGAACAAAAAGTGGATTAATTAATTAATTTAAAAAAAATCTATAGACATTTATCAAAGGCCTTCCAATGAGTAAATAACAGATATTCCATAAAGTATTGTGTTCATAGTTGTAGTGGTGGTGCTTAAAGTTGCAATGCTAAAACTCCCAGAAAAGTTTTTTTAACATAAGAGCGAGTACAGCCATTTGTAACTTGAATGCGCAGGGCTTTCGTCTTCCAGTTATTATAGCTGGAATATAAAATTAAATCATAATTATAAAAACAGTCAGTTTTGCAGCTTGATAATGCAAACTGCTATTTGTTATATTATTTTAAAATATTATTGTTCTTAAACAATCCTTAAAGCCAAAGTATACTTCCATATTTACACGGTCCGCGTACAGTGCAAGTGACGCAAATTTCGTCAGCAGAATAGTACGCACACCACCCGATTTTTGCAAGTCGCACATGCGCATTGACTGGGTTTTTACAGTTGTTCCACAAAGTAGCAACACTGGCCCGGGTCATTGTTTCACAGAAGAAAACGATACTAAAGTGATGGAACGACAATAAAGCGGAGACTGCAACAACATATGGCTACATTGACAAGAGCTTGTGTGAGATGGTTATGAAATAGCAGCAACTTCAGATAAAAGTACAAAGACAACTTCTGGAGAATAATAGAGCAGATGCTGGACAAAGATGAAGTTTTCTAGAGCACATGTGTTGACCGCCTGCATTTGCGCACACTGCGCTAGCGTATGCGTAAAAAACTAAAGTACACTTTGGGCTTTAGTCACAAGCCAAGGGTAATTCAGTCACAATAGTAACTCTCTGTAATTATAGTCATTATTAATGACACTGCTGTGCACAGCTCCTACAGTTGAGACAATGAACAGCGACTAATCACAGTTCAAGCACATCTTCCTAAAAAAATAAATAAATAATAACTTTGAATAACTCTCAGATCAAGGTTGTCTGTCTTATCCATGATGAACTATGTTGATTTTTAGGTCTGTTCAACTAATGAAAAACACAATTTCCAAACAAGCATTTGAGTGTTTTTAAGTTTTAGAGAGCTCTCATTTAGATGTTGTCAGAATAAATGAAAAACATGGCCAGAGTTTCATGTTATAAAATGAATACTGAGGCACGGTTTTGTATGGCTAAATGGTGACAACGCGTTCACAGTTGTCTAAGCTGGCTGTGGTACAGCAGGATTACTGCAAGATATGCTGGTATGAGGTCACCTGACTGAAATAGACAGACATCAGATTTCCTCGAGAAGCCACTCAAACTTCATGACCATCTGTGTTAGAGACACTTCTAAACTGCAAACAACCCCAGAACAAACATGGCCATGTCCATGTCTGCAAACAGGAAATGTGCAAATAAATGAGTAATGTGTATTAAAAAGAGGAAAAGCGAAGAGAAGAGAGAGAACAGCTGGGGGTCTGTTTATTTCTGCTTCTCTACAGTGATAACCAAATTGATTTATAATGTTGAGGCCCAGCCATTTCTGGCCTCCTTTCATTTGAGACAGAAAGAAGAAAAGAAAGAAAATAAGCATAGAGGGGCGTTCACACATACCGCGTCGCCTTTCATTCAATTTCAGTAAGATCTGGTGATTTCCAGAAACATGAGCAGCAGAAATAGTTGCCAATGCATTCACCTTAACGCCAATTAGTAGTAACACGATGCAGCCACTGCCAATAGGAGTGAAGATACTGGAGAAAACTTGATCGGTATCTCCTGAGAGACACTATTGTTGAGTGCAAGAAAAGACAAAGGAAAAGCTAGCTAATGTAAAATCACTGTTCTAAAGTTTACTGAAGAGTGGGTTTAACAGTTTAATGGGTACTATATTTAATGCCTGTGCAAAGATCCTACAAAATTGCTTATAATGTCATATTACATTGATTATTGCCTTTTAATTAGGGCTGTGCCCGTTAGCGTGACAACAGTGGTGGTGGAGCACCTCCACGGTGGTATAGCAAAACACATTTTTGCACATATTAATGTGTTTGACATAATTATTAGGACACTAGTGAAGAACAAAGCTTTGCTTAGAAAAAAAAAATTGGTTAGCAGCCAAATGTTACACTGCGACCATGAACAACAGAATTCATGCTGAGAAAGGTACTTGAGCTCATAAATTTAAGCCATATGCGGCTGTGTGTTCTGTTTTGCAGGCTGGTCACTCAAATTGTTACAGAAAGCATTGTTATTCTACTTTTTTTTTTCATTTGGTAAATGACAGTCTACACAAGTGATTTGTTGACAAATTAGATATTACTGGTCACACTGTGTGCAGAGGCTATTTTAAAGAAATATTTTATCTCACAGGTTTCAGCCTTTATCTCTCGTCAAATTCAATATTGTCACAGTTTGTGCTTGTTAATCATGGTAAAACATGTCAAGTATATTTGTACAAAGCCCTGGACATAACATGCAGGGGGAAAATAAGATATTGATTTGTTCCCTCAGTTTAGTTAAATTGTGGCTAATTAGTTGTACTAATTCATTTCTTAGTTTTAATTTAACAAGGGAACAAATTTAAGAAACGTGGCCATGAATTAATACATCATAGGACTGAATTTACAAGTTCTGGGAACAAATTATTAATGTCTATTTTTTGTGGTATCTATTTTTTCTCCATATCACATGCGGCTGCATATCTCTGTGGTACAGCGCATTAACATGCAAGTAATTCTAAATCATTTTCCCCAGCAGCGCAGCTTTCAATATAAATGTCCTACTTGTGCGGAAGATATAATTCCATTTTCTGACCATTTACAAACAGTGTCAATTGCTTTGGAAAATTAGGACAAATATATAAAGATATGAGACAAGAAATGGGCTCTGTCCTGCTTGTGTCTGACAACCCTCCCAAAGCACAGAGCGGGATATATGATGAAACATTTATCTTTGTGCGGGATATATGATGAAACATTTATCTTTGTAGGGAAACAATTATACAACTTAGATACTAATTTTCTAACACTTTCCATGTTTTTATATATTTTAATGCACTTTTAAAATCTGAATATCATTAAAAGCTGTAAATACATTGTATGCATACAATCATGTAGTGTATTCCAATCAAAACTTTAAAGTTCTGCAACCAAATACTAGCTTAGCCTATCCTTTGCGTAAATGTTGAAAATTGTTATATTAAGTAACATGTTATTGTCTGATAAGGCATTACAAACAGCTATTCTGTGGGGTCTGAATTAGATTTAACACAACAGGTGGACTGAACTGCTCATGACACCAGCAATGCATCACATTTGAGGTCATATTTTAAGGTCATTGGCCCATTAATAACTTGAGATCATCCAGAAATAGAAACTCTTACTACAAATAATAATACATCCACTCTAGCAATAAAACTTCTGTACATGTGAACGCCTCATGACACAACACTCGCTATACAGAAGTGAACAGTTAAGTGGGTTGGTCTGACTGTAAGGAGAAAGGAGTTAAGTTGTGTGAAGTAACTAACCTTTATCACATATATCTCACTTTTTGAGAGGAAATGAGAGCTAAGGAAGAGAGACAGAAGGATATCTGCATGTCTAAACCTAATGTGGGTTTAAAACACATGGGCTGTTGGTATTAACATCCTACTCCAGGTATTGACATTTCGGGCTAAACAGAGGATGTATAAACCCCATTATGCCCGTTTCCTGCTTATAAACTTTACAAAAGACAACTCTCGTTAAACTAAGGATGTGCAATGGCTGTTTGCAGCAATATATTAGGACTGCTCTGTTACAGAGGATAGGTGGTTTAAGTCTAGTGGTTCAGGATCTGTGTGGCTGTACACACAAAATTAACAAGTTCAAAGTGTGACTGACTCAGGAACATCAAAGATACTGTTATAGTTCTACTTTAGCACCATTCTTGTTAAGTGGTTTGTTGGCCATGTAATGTGTGGTGCAGGTAGGGGTGAGCGATATGGCAAAAATATCACATCACCTTTTTTTTAGATTCTTTGTCATGTTGGTTTTACTATTTTGTCTGAGCAGTACAGCCAAACTAATTCCCCTATTATAATGACAAAGCCTTCCAAGGTAACAAAATATAAAAATAGAATGGTGGATATTTAGGCCAAAGTGGGCGAAGATAAAAATCTTTGTCATTATTTTATCTTTGTTATTAAAAAATAAGAACAAAGATACACATTACAAATACACATAAAATACAAATAAAACAAAAAGTGCTTTATTTTCAGGTACAATAGGCATATTTAGCAGGATCATTCAAGAAATTGAATGAACAAATATAAAAATAAAACACTATATAGATTTCTATTAAAGCAACTGTATTTTTTTTCAGTCAAGAGTAAGGAGTTATTTTTTTCTCTTTGTGTTTTGTTAATAAAATTAACAAAAATTCTGTCATCTGTCTGTCGATTCTGTCATAGAGTTTTATATTTATACCATCAATGCCGGTTCGATTCTCGCACCGGCAGGAATTGAAGGTGGGGATTGTGAATGAACAGCACTCTCTCTGCCTTCGATACCATGACTGAGGTGCCCTTGAGCAAGGCACCGAACCCCCAATTGCTCCCCGGGCGCTGGAGCAATGGCTGCCCACTGCTCCGGGTGTGTGTTCACGGTGTGTGTGTGTGCGCGTGTTTGTTCACTATTCACTGCTGTGTGTGTGCACTTGGATGGGTTAAATGCAGAGCACCAATTTCGAGTATGGGTCACCATACTTGACAATACGTCACGACTTTCACTTTTTTTTTTTCACTTTCATCATTTACTCACTCAAAATTAGTTTTAAGCCTGAATGAGTTTCTTTCTTCTGCTGAACATACATGCTATTTTGAAGAATGTGGAAAAGTCTTTGTATTTTTTTCCTACTATCAAATTCAATGTGGACCAGCAACTGTATGGTTACCTACGTTCTTCAAAATATCTTCTTTTGTGTTCAGCTCAAGAAAGAAATTAATACAGGTTTGGGACAACATGTGAGTGAGTAAATAATGACAGAAATTAAATTTTAGGGTGAACTATCCCTTTAATGATAGTCGGCAGCATGTTTAGTATCCTGTCCCTTTAAGATTTGTACGCATCTAATATACAGGCATGCATCTGTTTTTCTCTCAACTGTTTAGTTTCATTTTCGACATAACCAACTGAGTCTATATGTAAACCTTGTGTGTTTTGACAGTATTAGCGCAAAAGATAACTTAGTTCAGTAATCAGGTGCTGTTAGACAAGCTTTTTAGTGCGCGCTTCGGGTGTACGGGCTCAGAAAAAGCGCACGTCAGACTAGCGGGTGAATGAAAAGTTTAACCGGCAAGGCTTTAAAACACATGCAAATCATGTACTTTTGTGATTGCGAATAAGTGCAGTGTCCCGTGAGAGTAACTGTACCGCTGAGTTAACACTGAATGTATGTGGCGTTGTACAGTATATTGATACGGAGGTGCCAGAACTGCAACTGATAGAATGTGCGCTGAAGCATGATACTACGATATTTCTCCAAAAGCAGATCGTGGAGACATTCGTCCACGATCAAAAATCGTCATATCGCACACCCCTAGGTAGGGGTGTGTGTGGTACTCACCGGTGGGTGGCGTGAGGAGCTGAAAGTGTACTGCACTGAATGAGGTGGGTAACGGCTCTGCTCGCTGCTGAAGGACCCCTGGCTGGGGGGAAAGCCTGAACTAGACATGCTGCAGCTGTCTGGTGGGGTGCTGGAGGCTCAGACGAGGCCTGGAGCACTGCTACTCAATCATGGGTGCAACGTCGGCATGATTGTGCTGCTAAACCATCTGAGGAAGAGAGAGAGAAAGAGAAGGAAACATCAGAACATTTCAAGAGCCAAACATTCTGAAGGAGTCTTGGGTACAAACTCTTTCCATGACCGAGCAAGATTTTAAAGGTCTCAGATCACAATGTGCGACTAATTGGCAGCCATTTCTATTGACGAAACATCCTTTGTTTCAGAGGATTGCTATGCAAATGTTCTGCTTGGTTTTCCAGAAAACGTTCTGGGTTCCTAAAACCAACAAAAGACATTCTGATTCTTATCAAGCCCATGAGATTTCTAATGATGTTAATATTTCGACACAAAGCACATCAAAGAAAATGACTGCATTATGTGGCATCTGTCTTTTCAAGAATGACTCAACGCTCCATGATTCTGCCTTTCTGCTGTTGTTTTTTAATGATTTTTAGGCTAAAGAAAAACCCTCACATACTTCACAACACAAGGAACCTGTCACCATACCAAAATTTCAGTACTCCGTAACAACAGCAGAGAAATTTCACAGCAATATTTAATAACAATTTAAGATACTGAATATACTACTTGAATTGAACTTGAAGTTAAATACTTAATATTATAAACCTTGTGTCATTCCTAACCTCTAGACTGGCCTTCTTCTTTGGAACACACAAGATGATTTTTGGAAGAGCAAATTTTGGCTTGCACTGTATGGACATTTCTCAAAATATCTTTTATGGTCCACAGAAGAACAAAAGTCATACAGGTTTGGAACAACATGAGAGCAAGTAAATGACAGCATTTTCATTTTTGAGTGAACCTTTAAATATTAATGTAAACATTAAAACAATGTCATCTAGTTCTCAATTATTTCTCAAGTAAACACTGCTTCCTTTTGCCAAGTAATTATTTGCATATTATGAGAGTATGTAGACTGAATGACACAGAAACAAAAGGATGGCTCATTTTCATGCTTTCTCTGTTAAACCCTAAATGCAATCTAATGGTAAAATGGACATGTGCACAGCAATTGCTGACTCAGTGCTGTTTCTCGATGTAATGTCTTGTGAAAGCACACCTGTTGACCTTATGCTCAGTGCCAGTGCTATCTACGACTGGACAGCGTCCACCTCTCCTGACATACGACACGTACCACAAAATGCAACAACAGAAGATGCTACAGTAAACCAAGGCCTTTGGAAGCAAAACCCGCAATTTTCCATTATTATGGAAAACCTGTAAACCCAAGCTGGGCTATAACAACTTCTATTCCTATATTCGAAGCCTTGCATTACCATCAGAGCAAACGCTGAAGCATACATGTGCTAATTAATTAAGCCCTAATTAAGCACGATATTGGAAAAACTCACATTGCGATATTTTGTTTTTCTGCGATACATATTGCGATATGGGGAGAAAAAAAAGAAATTCACCAGATGACTTATTTGGAGAAAACAAAAAAAAAAAAAAAAAAATCAATGATTGGGGTGATTTTGTAGGTGGGTAAATCAGCATAGGAAATAAAAAAATTACAAGCATAGATAAATATAACAGAACAAAGACAGAAATGAAATAAACAGTGCTTTGTATTTTTAAGGTAAGTCTAACAGTATTCAGGTACAGAAACTGTAAAATAACACTGCATAGTTTTCACTGTATAAATTAAATCTAATAAATATCTGTTAAAGATACAAAAGTGATTTTTCTGTGTTTTGTTGTTTGATTAACATGACTCAGAAAACAACAGGGACATTAAACTGCTGTTATTGTTATCCTCTTTCTTTCTCAATTGTTTGCCTTCACCTCAGACATAAGCAGCTGTTTTTTTTTTCTTTTTTTACAAGGATACTTGCAGAGACATGCATTTTGACATAGTTTGGCACATGTGTGTCATTCCAGGCACAAATAGCAGCGGAAGTGAATGGAATTCATTGTTCACGTGCATCTGCGTGGCTCTCACTGAGTCTACACCGGACACGAGCGGTGTGACAAATCCCCGCCAGTAAACGGATGCCTCGCTCTATTTATGACTTACTGACACAAAGTTCAAATGATTGGCAACGGTCCCTTTGTCGCGTCCAGTGTTGACAGACTTTGGGGCCTTTCACATGGCACGCCTAAAAACACATGGAAAACGCCAGCCGTGCCACTTTCTCCTTCTCTTCCAAAGCGCTCGTGAGCTTGCGCTCCTGTGGCATCTGTCGTTGCTAAGCAACCGTGACCTGCGCTCTCCATGACTACGCAGAAGTTTCAACAAAGGATAATTGGATTTCCAGCACTGAAAATCGCTTGCAGTAGCTCTGCTACTAAATTTATTTAAAAATGGATATCTCTGTACAGCTGTCCGGTGTAGATGCGGTGTCTGTGTGTGAGCAAAGAAAACGATCAGTAGCCTATAAATACAACGATCTTTATACTAAACATTGCACATCCTGCAATGTGACTACCACGGATGCGCACATCTCGATATCGATGCTGAAACGATATATCGCGTAGCCCTATAATTAACCATTAGCTAGAACGCATTTTAATAAACAGTCAAATAAATATTTAGTGTGTTTCTAAGACCTTTTCATATCAGGTCAAAAGGTCAAGGGCAGTTATTTGCCTTTTAGAGATCACGGGTTGTGCTTCAATACACACTCAAGACCTCTGTCCCATCTACCAACACGTGAGTCTGTTTGCATATCCAAATCAGTCAGCAGGAATCTCCATGACTGGAGCGGGCCAACTGCTCCTCCGTTCAGAGTGTGTGCGGATGGGATTTTCCATGCACACTTCCAAATGCTTATCTGTCAGAGCCTGAGCAAGAACACGGCCTAATCAGGAGGAGATATAGCAGACCTATTGTTTGATATGTCCACGCTTCACTTTTATACCTTTTTGTCTCTTTCATCAACATGCACCTCCATCTTATTGCTTCCATTCATGCCCTAAATTCAACTTTATGTCATCACTTTCTCACAAAATATACGTCTCAGGCTAAATCAAGAGCTATTCACAAAGAGAATAGCCCCAAACAGCCATTGACGCAGTGCTCACAAAACATACCAAACACTGACACGTCATTTACACATTAAACCTGATGCTGAAACACTGGGCAAAAGCTAAATATTCAGCACAGGAGAGCAGAGAGAAAGCATAACACTCCCACATCCTGCAAAATCCAGGATTTGTCAGAAACATCTGTCCCGCTGATGTCATTTGGCCCCATCAACACCACTATAGACAAGAATCACTAAACCTCCATTCTGGACATGATGTGTCAAGCAAAGACAAAACTCTTTTTAAAAAGTAATACTGAAAGATCCACATTCATTAGCACTGAGGAAGCTTACTGTATAAAATTAACGTTAATAATGATCCGAGATCAATTCGGATGGTCAAGATTACATTTGGGAAGAGGAGGATCAACATAGATCAGCATTAAATGGCAACCTCTCCCAGAGGGAGTCTCTCTGCTTGCCAATCTTAAAGGGATAGTTCACCAAAAAAATTTAAATTCAATCACATGACTTTCTTTCTTCAGCAGATCATACTAATGTATCACTGTTTTTTTCTCCATACAATGAACAGTAATGCTGTTCAATACTATTCAAAAGATCTTCTCTTATGTTCCACAGAAGAAAGTCAGACAAGTTTAGAATGACACGAGGGTGAGGTCAATGACAGCATTTTTGAGTTAACTATCCCTTTAAATGGGGGATGAGATGGAGAAACAAAATGTTCTTGATATTTACACACATAAGAGGTTACTCAATAAAAACACAATGCAAGCTTCAAAACGCAAAATTAATTCCCAAGTTAAAATATGAATTATTCTTTTTCACCCTTCTGAAACACCCGGATTTGAAACCAGGAGAACAGTGACATCATGATTCTCCTCTCAAATTAAAATGTCACTGATCTTTTCTTGAAGGAAAAAACTGTGTATTGGAGGCAGATATGAAGGTCTGCATGCAGTCGATTGTAAGAAAGAGGCAGGGTTCAAGGGGACTAAATGATTGGAGAACTCCAGCATACATCACCAGAGAGAAATCTGCTGTTTTACTGGAAAATCCAGCTATGACATTTTTTTTATGAAAAATTAAGAGGTCACATAAAAAAAGAAAGAAAGAAATATATGCATGAATGAATCACTCACAATAAGATCATTAATATGCATCTAGAAAATAGATAGGGTGAATTTTATTTCATGCCGACTTCATAACACATTCCTTGGTATCTACAGGTGCATCTCAATAAATTAGAATGTCGTGGAAAAGTTCATTTTGGTAATTCAACTCAAATTGTGAAACTTGTGTATTAAATAAATTCAATGCACACAGACTGAAGTAGTTTAAGTCTTTGGTTCTTTTAATTGTGATGATTTTGGCTTACATTTAACAAAAACCCACCAATTCACTATCTCAACAAATTAGAATACTTCATAAGACCAATAAAAAAAAAACATTTTTAGTGAATTGTTGGCCTTCTGGAAAGTATGTTCATTTACTGTATATGTACTCAATACTTGGTAGGGGCTCCTTTTGCTTTAATTACTGCCTCAATTCGGCGTGGCATGGAGGTGATCAGTTTGTGGCACTGCTGAGGTGGTATGGAAGCCCAGGTTTCTTTGACAGTGGCCTTCAGCTCATCTGCATTTTTTAGTCTCTTGTTTCTCATTTTCCTCTTGACAATACCCCATAGATTCTCTATGGGGTTCAGGTCTGGTGAGTTTGCTGGCCAGTCAAGCACACCAACACCATGGTCATTTAACCAACTTTTGGTGCTTTTGGCAGTGTGGGCAGGTGCCAAATCCTGCTGGAAAATGAAATCAACAACTTTAAAAAGGTCAGCAGAAGGAAGCATGAAGTGCTCCAAAATTTCTTGGTAAACGGGTGCAGTGACATTGCACCCCAAATCATCACAGACTGTGGAAACTTAACACTGGACTTCAAGCAACTTGGGCTATGAGCTTCTCCACCCTTCCTCCAGACTCTAGGACCTTGGTTTCCAAATGAAATACAAAACTTGCTCTCATCTGAAAAGAGGACTTTGGACCACTGGGCAACAGTCCAGTTCTTCTTCTCCTTAGCCCAGGTAAGACACCTCTGATGTTGTCTGTGGTTCAGGAGTGGCTTAACAAGAGGAATATGACAAATGTAACCAAATTCCTTGACACGTCTGTGTGTGGTGGCTCTTGATGCCTTGACACCAGCCTCAGTCCATTCCTTGTGAAGTTCACCCAAATTCTTGAATCGATTTTGCATGACAATCCTCATAAGGCTGCAGTTCTCTCGGTTGGTTGTGCATCTTTTTCTTCCACACTTTTTCCTTCCACTCAACTTTCTGTTAACATGCTTGGATACAGCACTCTGTGAACAGCCAGCTTCTTTGGCAATGAATGTTTGTGGCTTACCCTCCTTGTGAAGGGTGTCAATGATTGTCTTCTGGACAACTGTCAGATCAGCAGTCTTCCCCATGATTGTGTAGCCTAGTGAACTAAACTGAGAGACCATTTTGAAGGCTCAGGAAACCTTTGCAGGTGTTTTGAGTTGATTAGCTGATTGGCATGTCACCATTTTCTAATTTGTTGAGATAGTGAATTGGCATGTTTTTGTTAAATGTGAGACAAAATCATCACAATTAAAAGAACCAAAGACTTAAACTACTTCAGTCTGTGTGCATTGAATTTATTTAATACACGAGTTTCACAATTTGAGCTGAATTACTGAAATAAATGAACTTTTCCACGACATTCTAATTTATTGAGATGCACCTGTATGTGTCTCATACATATTAGGAGTCCTTGAACATCTCTACAAACAACGCTTAAACCACAATAGTCTTCACAGCCACCGCTCTGCAATAAAACAAACAACAAAGTGTTGCCCTGCAGGTCTCGACAATAAGGACTGCCCGATGGCCCGGGGCCAGCGTGAAGGACGTTCGGGACAGTAGACGGATTTGTCACTTGCCCGATCGGGCCACTGCAGCGTTGTCACGAAAGTTTATCATTTGCATGCATTTTTAAGCCTTGTTAATTAAAAAATTTAAGCGATTAAAAAACAATTGGGTGCGAAAGACAGCTCCTTTCAGTACTTGCGCGCTGTGTTCTGTTCTGTGTGAACAGCGCGCACACGGGCAAATACATACAAAAGCATGATTAAACAGCATGAAAAACATGATTAAAACATCAATAACCAAAAATAACTAGGCAATCACCAAAACGCAAGTATTATTCTGATTTATTACATTTAGAGTAAGTGGCGAATAGTGGATATAGCTACTGTATATAAATGCACGTACGGTATAAAGTTGCGCTGCTGAGGCGAGGATCACGCAGCCTCTCCAGGAGAAATCAAAACGCGCGACAAGAAACTCGGCATACTGAGGTAAAAATTCAAAATGAAAAGTTTTTATATTTAAAATACAGTTAGTTAGGCAACATCACTCAACGTTTTCACCATTACGACTGTTCAATAGTTCTATAAACAGTTCAATAAGCAATCTCACAGCAACCAGCCGATTCATTGCTGAATGATTCAGTGTTTTGAACGAATCGGCTGAGTCAAAGTTTCATTAGCCCATGCATAAACATCTGATGAATCTGCCGTTTGAATGAACGACTCAATGACTCACTCATTAAACGCTCAATACTGGCACCTACTGGCGTTTTAATTTCGTTGAAAAGTATCATTTCCACCATTATTTCGTTTATATATATTCAAAAAAAATAAATAAATAAATAAACATTTAAAAGAATCTTATATTATTATGTAATGCAGTTGTATTTTTCAGTGTAAATGATTTAATTTGATAACGTATAGATTATAACAATCGCATTATTATAATTAAATTTATAGATCAAAGAATTTGAAATGAAAGTATTAATGAGATTAGTGGGAAAATGCCCTCTATAAAGGTTAAAATAAATAAATAAAAACATGCCCATCGATTAAATATTAAAAAAAAAAAACATGCAGATTTATATGTCACAGCTGATAGAAAACTGATGAGAATATCCACGTCATGGCAAGTAACTTTAACAATGATTAATCTATATTGAATTTATAAACTGCACCTATCGACCGGACATTTTGTTTTATTTTAGAGCATCTTCTGTTCCGTGCTTGCACACAAACTGCACTGCAATCATTTTCCCAAATGCCATTTGTGTGGAAATATTAACAGAGGCCAGAGATGAAGACCACTGCTTGGTGTAGGCTACATATGGGAACCAGTTCCCATATGTACACCAACCCGTGTTGATTTAACACCGGGAAATTTACTGTGTAGCACTAGCAGGCAGAACAAGATCACTGTTCACGATGCGCGAAATATAGGAAGAAAATCCAAATATTGAATTTTAAATGAATGTGTTTCTGAGGGGAACTGGCTGTTTTCAGAAAGTGGCGTTTTCTTTTCATCTTGTCTCTGTATAACGCATTTAAATTGGTGTTTCCAATGTTTTACGTAATGTTAGCATAATTTCACAAAGCTAAATTCGGGTCATTCTGTTTTTGCTTCAGATTTTGAAATTATACAGTCTAATATAAATCAAACATTGCACTTTTTTTTTTTTGTGGATTAATACATGATTAAAATTTCAAACGGCTATGAAAAATCAAGGTGCAACACAGAGTGAAGAATATTCAAATGTTATTTTATGTGATTTTTCAATTTCTGTACCTGAACATCTACAAAACATAAAAACCTAAAGCATCATTTCATTTCTATCTTTGTGCTATAGGCCTATGTTTATTTGTGCTAATACTGAGTTATTGGCTGTCACTTGTCTTTAATAATGTTTAAACTTTATATTTGTTTATTTTTGGCTAGTGATTTTTGCTGTGGTATTGAAATTGAAATAGAGAATTGTAAAATTTAATTGATATCTAAAATATTGGTGTCATATAAGCTTATTTATTAGAATACAAGATAACATAGACCAAAAACAATGATAACAGCAATTATTTTATTTTTTTGTGGCAGGGCAAGTAAAAATTTGTACCAAATCCTTAGTGTTGATCCCTACCCTGTCATTTGAACATGATAATCAGTTAAATCAGTTAAAACAACAGCAATTTTATCAAGACGGATGAGTGAGAGTATATTTAAAAGCCACAATAGGAATGAAACCCCTCCAAAACTCAGAGTCAACGTGGCAGCTTGCCTCTGAGTATTTTCCGGTGCTTGCTTGCTCTCTAGCATTACTGTGCCAAGCTTGGCCACAGACACGGCAGCACAACAGTTACACGTCCTGTGTTCCACTCCACTGTCCCTCAGCCAGCACATTAGCCAACTCTCATAAAAACCAACTGCAATGAGAAATGGGAAAAAAAAAAACAGGCCTGGCACTGTTTACAGGCACACTGTATCTCTCCTGATGGCAAGCCTAATTAAGCTGCAAGTGGTGCCGCAAACAAAGCTGGGTTCTTCTGCAGGGTCAAGACAGAGAGAGGTGTTTTATAATCGACATCCAGATGAACCACCAACCAACATTGCTTTGGAAGTCATCTTTGAATTTTTACACACTAAAGGCAAATCACTTGAAGTCTGGGCTGTAACTGTGAATGACAACAACTTTTTTTTTTTTTTTTATTCTATGCAGTTATGCACATGCTCACTGTGAACTTCTGCTTTAGTGACAGTCTACCCTAATTAACATGTCTGAAAAGTGTCAAAACTGTATTCGCAGGGTTTCTGCGTGCTATTCGACATGTAGACATGCCAGAAGTTGACACTCACCAACAACAAAAGTTGGAAAGTGACTAAAACATGTTATTCTCATCAGAGTACCTTTCACACTCCACTAAGCAGTCATGAGGGGTTGATGGTTGGAACTAAAATGCTGGAAGGTACTTTCACTTTAATATATGTGTCCTATTATTTAGCTCTTATGCATAAAGCATGTATAGGGGCGATAAACCAAAGAGGCAATATATGAATATTTAGATATATATTAAAAATTGTCTAACAGATACATTCTTCCGAGCATGCCATGTGTAATCAGCATGTGTGATCTTTAAGGTTGATAATTACAACATTACTCCTTAACAGACTATGTTACAAAGAACGGTCATTAGTTGTGAAACATATATATGTGCACAAGTCCAAACTTTATGTAATTTCCAGGCAGCAAAACTGACACATACACGCAGCAGGTTTCACATTCAGCACTGTGTTATTCTCATTTCAAGCATGAATTTACAGACTATTTGGCGGTTTTACATGCAAGAAAAAGATACCACATGTATGAGGGATCGCAGCTCATGTGTTATGTGACAGAGCAGACTTTATTAGTGATGATTTTCTGCAGTAAACTCCAGGCTGTGATATAAACTCAATAATGGCGTTAGCCAGAAAGCTACTATTAGCTCATACCAGGAAAACTATTTAACCGGAAACCACATACATGACATAAATGTCTCGGCTACACAGAGATGTAAATCAACCGCAAAAGAGAGCATCTAAATTAATATATAGTGCAGAATGAGACGGGAAAGAGTCTAAGGAAAACAGCCGTTAGCTGAATGTTTCACCTTTGCATTCAAACCCGCGTCGCCATCTTGAACATAAGCGCTCAGCTCTCACTAGCCTGCGTGTAATTCACCACAAAACGGCCAAAATATTCACATTAAACAATACACTCACCTCATGTCCTTACAGACACCCCAATAAGCGCTGAGAGGTGAGTCTGTGCGGTTCAAACCTGCGGTAATGTAATTCGTCGGCAGTGAGACTGCGCGAGCACTCACACACACTTCAAACACAGGCTAGTTATTTGTCCTCACTGAGTCGTGGATATAAATTCAAGTCGCTTTCTATATGATTCTGCGACAGAAATTAATATGCGTCACAAGTGTACCGGTTTCTTCTTGTTGAATGCCCGGTGGCTTGCATTTTGCGCAGCTCTGGTGCACCTGAGGAGACGAAGTGAAAGAGTTTCTCTCAAGCAAACAGGATGAAACGGTGTGGCGTTCAAACTCTCCCCACAGGCGGCCTTCACCCCACCCAAACCTACATCTCCCTATATTACTCTTACACCAGATTACAGGACAGAGAGGTTTTATTAAAAATCATCTTTTAGAAAAAAACCGATTCCCGTATTAATAATTGTTTTATATAGGCTTCCGGCTTTGAAATTATTCCAACTAAGATATTCGTTAAAGATCATTTAATCAGTTCTGCGATGCAATTGTGCCTTTTTTTTGAACATCAAAATTATATGCGGTGTATAGGTTGGAAATAGAAATAATATTAAAGTCTTCTACAACAACACAGTAGTTTTGTGTAAACAGTATTCGCTGCAGGTCTATAGGAACCATTGGTCAGGAGACGATGTTCCACACGGACTCTTTCATGGCGCGGTCGAGATGTTTGTTTTCGTTACCAGTCTTATATTTGTCTTTGTGGCTTACACTATTTCTATTAAGTTTGTGTATTACAGATATAGTCAATTATGGCCACACTTACGGAATAAAATATCCACCCCTTTATACACCGTTGGAAACTCGAATTTTTGTCCAGCTCAAGAGAGGTCCAGCGCGCGCTTACGGAACTCAGAGGATGACAAGCCGCGCGCTGCAGCCAGCGAGACTCGAGCTCTGTTAGTCACTGCACATCCAGACGATGAATGCATGTTCTTTGCACCTACAGTCTTAAAACTTGTTGAATCACAAGCAGCTGTTTATTTGTTATGTTTGTCGACAGGTAGGTTTACTAGTCCATAAATAAAATCATAATCATAACCTGAATCGTTCTTCAGTTATAATGAAAACTCGTTTATTTGTATAAAAAAGAGAACATTTTTACTTTATCTTGCAAATACATGTTGTTTAATAATGCAGTTTGTACAAATACTGTATTTAATGTGCTGAACTGATTAAATAAAAGAAATGTGAACTTCTGCTTAAGTATTTGGGATGCTTGTATAATGTAAAAGAGACATTTAAAATGTTTCTGCAATGCTCAGGCAATTACAACAATCAAGGACTCCAGCGCAAAAGAGAACTGCTTGACAGCTGTGCAGTTCTGGGAATCCCATCTGACCGTGTCTCCATCGTAGATGACAAGTAAGGGCAGCACACACAGTTTTCACCCCAAATTGTAAAAGCCTGTCATCATTTACTCACCCACATGTTGATCCAAGCGAAATTACTATGAAAGCAATTCATGAGCTTGAAACAACATGAGGGTGAGTTTTTGGAAAAATATAACATTTTAACATCTTAGCAATCATCTGAAGAACTTTTTAAATTGAAATCCAGATAATTAAGATCATTTCATTAGTTCTCTTATATTCATCAATGCTGCATTTATTTGATCAAAAATACTGTAAAACAGTGATACTGTGAAATATTATTACAATTTAAGAAATGTTTTTTAATATATTTTAATGTCATTTATTCCTGAATTTTCAGCAGTCATTACTCCAGTCTTCAGTGTCACATGGTCATTCAGAAATCATTTTAATAAGCTGATCAAGAAACATTTCTTATTATTATCAATGTTAAACAGTTTTTTCTGTTTAATATTTTTGTGGAAATTGTGATACACTGCCTTTCAAAAGTTTAGGGTAAGTATGTTTAAAAAGAAAGAAAGAAATACTTTTATTATGTAATTATGCATTACATTTATCAAAAGTGATGAAAGATTTATATTTCAAATAAATGCTGTTCCTTTGAACTTAAAAGATTCTTGGAAAAAAAATGCATTTTGTTTCCACAAAAATATTAAACTTGTGTGTATAAATATATATAAGTATGATGATGCAAAGCCATTATGTGACAGATTCGCGGGTTTTCTCCCCCAATGCAGTTGCTTCTAATGAATGAACATAATAAAGACCTCACTTGATGAGTAAGATGCACAGCTCTATCAAGCCCGATCTTAAGCATAATTCCATTAAGATAATAAAGACTGTGTTAATAGATCAGCTCCCAACACTGACAATAAGCCCTACTCTATTCTTAATGGGGGTGTTTCATTAGACCTCCGAAAATAAACGTTCAGGTACAGTGCGGCCTTCCCCCCGAGGCTTTAGCCGCAGCGAGGACACCCATTAAGTATGTACCACACTGGGTCTGGCCCCTCCTCTTCTCCCCTGGCTGCCCCGTGAGCAAACAGTGGCCAGCTTACAAATGAAACACCTCCATTCTTGTCACAACAGAGGCACAGATAGCTCAAGCTGATGTATGGGTGCTCGTTCTGTCTAAATAAATGACCAGGCGGGGAGACTAAAGAGGGCAGTCCTCCACCCCCCTGAGAACTCTATGCTGACACGGCCTGAAAAAAGAGTCCATGGGGCAGGATTGTCTAAAATAGTCATTGTGATTCCACAATATCAGTTTCATGATATTATAAGCTCCTTCACATCAGGGTGGTGTTATCTTAGTCACGGTTGAATTTTCAGTGTTTTCCTGAATCATCAGCTGTTTTTCTCATTCACTCTAATAACTGTCAGCTATATTACAGATTTCCAAAATACAGGCCGCCCAAAAAAGTTTTCTTGCTACCCACATATTCCATCATTGCTTAGCTATGCCAGAGTCTGGCTGAGCTACAGATTGCCAGCAGTAGTCTTAAAGAAACACGTATCAGTAATATGTAGTGTAATATAAAGTTTGGGGTCAGTAAAGTTCTTAATGTTTTTTATTGGATTTCTATTTCATATAAATGCTGTTCTTTTATTCTTCAAAGAATACTGGAAAAAATGTATCATAATTTCCACAAAAATATTAAGGAGCACAACTGTTTTCAACATTGACAATAGTAATAAATGTATCTTGAGCATATCAGATCATATTAGCACATTAGAATGTTTTCTGAAGGATCATGTGACACTGAAGACTGGAGTAATGGCTAAATATATTAAAATAGAAAGCAATTATTTTAAGTTGTCATAACATTTCACAAAATTACAGTTTTTACTGTATTTTTGATCAAATAAACACAGCTTTGGTGAACATAAGAAACTTCTTTCAAATACATAAAAATTCTTAACAACCCCAAACTTTGAATTTGTGTAAGTGCTGAATGCCGGTTATTCCGTCCATGGTTCACCAGCATACACATAAGGATAATAGTGATGTTGACTGATAAATATTTGCCACTGACAAAAAACATGGGCTTATCAGTGCTGTTTTTTGCAGTGTTCTGTAACAAGGGACCTGGATAGATGAGTTTTGCATGCATTCCCAGTAAAAGTATCATGGTGATGTGTTCCTTACAGTGCCATGAGGTTAGTAAGCAGTCATTTGGCAGATGCTTTTATCCAAAGCGACCTACAGTTTACTTATTCCAAGGACAACCTAAAGTTAAGTGCCTTGCTGAAAGCCACAATGTTAATGGGCTTAGATGAAAACTGCAGACTTTTCTGTGGTGATTCTAGGGAAAAATCTGCAGACAAAAGTGTGTTAAACAGAGCTGTGAGTACTTTTTTCATCCAAATATTTGGTAAACACACAATGTGTAGAATGAATGACAAACGTTCTAGTTCTGCTGAAATCTGTAGTTCTTTCTATAGATGTCTTCACATACAGGGCCTGCTATGACCTTTAACTACTACACGTTTATATGTCTGTATTTTTGGTAACTGGCATTAGCCATCATTGGATGTTTTTATGAGACTCAGATGTTGTAATATCACCTGAAGTTCTGCCAGGCAATGTGCTGTCCTTGCATTTATGCAAACCAGCTGTGTGTGTGTGGGAGAGATCATTTTAGACCTGATTAAAAAATGTTGTCTCTTCACAGCATACTTCTACTGCTAACACCTTCTTTCAGAAGCATGAAATGGAATTGAATTTTGAAGCATTTTTAGTCATTTCATTTTTTGTGCTGAGTAAACTCAATCCTTTTTTATTCCCAAAGACCCTAAATCCACATTTAGAAAAAATGTAGTTAGGAAATAGTCCTTCAGCATTTCAGATACCACAAGGATTTGGATTTTAGCTTGCAGCTGGACTGAAAAAAAAAAATTCTTAAATGTTTAGATGTTTTACTTGAAAACAGTGTTCTTTAATCTAGCGAAGTTTAGTGAGGTTTATACTTAAAATGAGGGAAAAAAAAATTGCCAGTGGATTAAGAAAAATCATTAATGGAATGGACTCTATGCACAAAAAAAAAATGTATATGGGGAAATTACGGTGCCCGGGAGGGCCCGTCTTTGAGTTCACTTAGTTTCACTTAGACATCACAACTCATGGGAACGTGATATGTCATGGCCACGAGATATTAATTTGTGGGAACGTCATATTAACTCGTGGGAACGTAATATGTCGTGGCCACGAGATCGTTTTGTCGAGGTAACGACATCCTTATGTCGTGGCCTCGAGATGTTATGTTGAGGCAACAACATCCATTTCTCGTGGCCACGACTTCTTATGTTGAGGGAACGACATATTTTTCTCGTGGCCACGAGTTTAATGCGTAAACAAACCTACGTGACCATAGCAACCTGGGATTATCAGAGATGGATAAAACATTTTTATTAACATTAAACATTTAATTTAATATTTGTATATTATTATTATTATTATTAGGTTATATTAGCTTGTTAGGGCTATATTTTTTATATTTATTTCATGTAAATAAATAAAGGTTAAATGAAATATAATATTTTATTTCCCCTTTCAATTCGCTTTACCTAATTAACATTCTGTATAATCATGCTGTTTGCTACCATATATTTTGCAAATACTGTAAACGCCTGATAATTATGCCAATACTTTATGATTGTAGGCTATTTATGCCAGTGCGTGATAATAAATGAGCGTGTTGTGTTTTCATTTACAAATGAAACTACGTGAATGATTCATTCCTCAACGAAACACTAGGCAGTAGGCTATAATATTAATAATTATTAATTCACAGGAATGTTATATATATGTTAATATATAATATGTTAAATTCAACCTTTAAACTGCATTTCCAATAGGCTATAAATTCCAGTCAGCATAATCAAAGCTTTATTGGCATGTCGAGCATTTACAGTAGGCTTATTTACAAAACTAGACAAACGTTATGTAAAGAGATTGAAATGAAACGAAAAAAACGAATATAAAAATATAATAATAGGCTAATAATAATGATGATGATGATGATGATGATAATAATAGCTAATAATAATATACAAATATTACGGAAAAAGACGATCAGTTAATGGACACACACAGCTAGCAAGACTGTGGGATGGATAAAATTGTTTTCTTGTAGGTCTATTTTATTTTATGTACTTTATGTAATATTTGGCCTATTCATGATAAACTTAATTTGAATGCTGTGTACATCACGTGCCATTGCCTACAGTCCAACCTATGGTCAATATAATAATTTAATTATGTAATAATTTCTATAATAATTAATATAATAATTTCATAATTAAAAATTCAAAATAAAATATTAACGAATCCATCTCTGATAATCACGTAGCTATGGTTGCTATGGTCACGTAGGTTTGTTTATGCATTAAACTCGTGGCCACGAGAAAAATATGTCGTTCCCTCAACATAAGAAGTCGTGGCCACGAGAAATGGATGTTGTTCTCTCAACATAACATCTCGAGGCCACAGGATGTCGTTACATCGACAAAACGATCTCGTGGCCACGACATAATATCACGTTCCCACTAATTAATATGACGTTCCCACGAATTAATATCTCGTGGCCACGACAAAACTAAGTGAACCGAAGACGGGCCCTCCCAGGCACCGTAGGAAATACTATACTGGAAGCTATAGAAATGTAGCCAGTGACCAAGCTTATATTCATTTTCATTTGGAAAGCAATTTTATTTTTCTTACTGTAGTTTTAAAAACCTGACTAAAGATTTGTTTGTGTTCCCTGAAAACAACACGTAATATCTTGCTTCTAAAAAAATGTATTTTGTTTCACACATTTTTTAGGCGTTTTATTGGGGGGGAAAACACCCACACCCAAAAGGTTGTTTTTTTTTTGTTTTGTTTTTTTTTCTATCTATGCTATAGTAAAGGTCCATCCCAGTAAAAAAGTAGGACAGGCAGGATAATAATAAACTCCAGACAGCTTATACTCATAGACTTTAGCTGGTCCAGATCCTCTGGAAATTATTGCAATCTTTAGATGGGGGGGGAATCAGAAAATTTGCTTCAATGGGTTTTTGTTAAATGACATAAGCCAGAGTTTTCCTGTCCACCCAGGGAACGGCAAGCAAAAATATGATGCATGTGTCACAAATTCAAGTTCTCCCAAAAGAATTTGCATAGTCATGGTAATATGTTTTCCAGGCTGTTTTCCAAGTGCTGTGACCCACCCTGCCTGCAGCTCTTCCCTGCATGAATAAAGTGCGTTCTAAGCTTCCTTCTTGCTGTTAGTCTTATCGTGCTTAAATGCTGCAGAGCCCCAGAGGTCCCAAACACCATCGCCTGGCTGAAACCTCTCCACATTTAGAGTTTGTTAGTTTCTTGGAAGCATGGAAAAACTAAAGCATAATGGACCGGCTAGCTGTCCCCTGAGTATTTGTGTGACTGATTGTTTTAGAGATTATACTTTTACTTGGGCTGACATCTAAGCATTCCTAAATTTAACGAGACAATATTTCCTGGTTTGCTGTATGATCGGACACTGAGATACGCCCTTGTTTTGACTGCTTTGGACACGGCTGTCAAATTTACCTCTATTTGGATCGTTCAGCTCTAACATATGATGTTACGTATAAACCCTGTGTGTGTGTAGTATGAACCCTTTGTGTAAGTGCGGGGTCAATGACCAGTCGTCTTGTTTTAGACTGCTCTAGTGGCGGTACGCAGAACCAGGGTGTGTTCTGAGAAGACTGGGAGTGTTTGTGTGTGTGTTGACTAGGTCATAAGTATCATGTAAACTCAGACACCCACCTGGAACTTTCATAATCAGCTGGCACGACGCCCAGTCCGCCGGTATCTCTCTCTCTCTTGCTCGCTCTTGCTTTATTTTTTAACCTAATGTACACACAGAATAAACTTTGATCCTGTCTGACTCACTCTATCTTTTCCTCGCTCACCTTTCCCACCGTATCTCAGTCTTTACCCAGGAGCTGGCACTTTAATCTTTATGATCCTTTCCTCTAGTCGTTCACAAGCACGTACACAAACACGCAAGGGTTTAATCTCACGTCGCTTTTAGGAAAAACCCAGATCACCAATGACAATAAGTACAGCGTAGATCGCTTCACACTTAAATACTCCATTCGAGGTCATCCTAATCTGTTTTGCTATTTTATCTACAGTATGTTACAGAATTGGCTCCAAAGCATAGTTAACTGACAACTGCAGTGAACTGATAATGCATAAATCTGAAAGATGAGCTTCTGGTTCTTGCGTTTGCATAGCATGACCTTAGCAGACTGTGGTAATCTCTAGCTTTCATGTGCACGTTTAAGCTTTTGTGTGTGTGTGTGTGTGTGTGTGTTTGCGCGTCAGAGTCCAGGCAGGGTCATCTGGGCTCTGAGCTGGTTCAGGAAAGGTCGCTGTGTAGTGATCAGGATTGGTGTTCATGCAGTGATCCTATTCATTCCCTGCTGTCAGCAGCACTGACCGCTGTTGTACAGAGAGTTCTGAACACACACACATAAACACTCAACTGAGTAGATAAAGGTTACATAAGTGCACATAGCTGGAGTGACAAAGTCTTGTGGACTTTAGCCTCAGTCTCAGACAGCATGGGCACAGACTGCTCACTCACGTACACAGTATGCAGAACTGGAAAAAACTGGTTGAAGTCTGCAGTTTATCAGTCCACCAGGAAACAACGTTGTTTTTGCAAGGTGCTTGGTCTAGTCACTGGATTTACAAAGTTACAAAGTTTAACTCAAAGAGACATTGAGTCTTGTTTGGATCAACCTTACAGGGATGCACAATATATCTGGACCAAATCTGTTTCCAGACTTTTTCATTGTTGCAAAAGACTTCTGTTTAAAACAATTACTGTTCTTTTGGACTTTCTATTCATCAAACATTTCTACAAAAAATAAGCAGCACTTAATAATAATAAATGTTATGAA
This sequence comes from Spinibarbus caldwelli, assembly GCA_039654775.1. Taxonomy (NCBI): domain Eukaryota; kingdom Metazoa; phylum Chordata; class Actinopteri; order Cypriniformes; family Cyprinidae; genus Spinibarbus; species Spinibarbus caldwelli. The sequence continues at coordinate 24,716,735 of CM077223.1, read as the reverse complement.
TGAAATGTTTCTTGAGCACCAAAATCACAATAGATCATGATAGGATCATGATACTCAAGACTGGAGTAATGGCTGCTGAAAATTCAGCTTTGTCATCACAGAAATAAACTACATACGAAACAATAGTGTGTTTTTAATATAGTTTTGGTTAATATTAGGTATTTATCTGCATATTTTATATAATTATAATATTAATTATTTGTTTAAGCCTATTTCTGCCTATTATTAGATTTGTTTTGTTGTAATCTAGTGATAACTTTACAGGAACATTTTGAGTTTCTTTCATCTCAGAATGAATAGTTATCCATATTTCATTCTGTATGTTATAATGTTGTGATGCGTAAATTCACATGGATTTGACATAGACTAATCTGTTGATTTTACTTTTAGTGTTTTTTTTTCTTTTAGACACAATACAATTGATATTAATATATTATATGTTAATTGACTGTACTGATCAGACAGCCTCTTCCTGTTTAAGCTGGTGTTTTTTAGCCAGAATTAGCTGCATAGTGGATTAGACTTTATGCCAACTCTCAAAGGTCTGAAATGTGAGAGTATGTAGACCTCATGAACTTGTGGTTATCATCTCTAATTATATCTGCATAGACTCGTTTGCTGGCAATTTGAAGTTGTGTTTCTGATTCACTGAATTGTAACGACATGCACAGCATATGGGAGTGTGTATGATATCCATTTCATTTTACACTCTGATTGTAAAGTTTTGTTGTATCTTAACTTGTGCCATCTCAGAGTGTGTCCTTGTGGGCTCTGAATGGGTTGTGAGACCCTCTTTTCAGGGCTGCTTTGCTCTCTCCAGTGCACAGCTGCACTGACCGCCTACACTCTGACTGAGGCAATGCATCATGGGAGTGCTTTTGTGATAAGAGCACATCTGAACACGCTCCACTGAACTTGTACTTAGTCGACCCCCGCACTCTTTTTCTGTATTATTCATTGAGGCAGACAGATGTACTCTTCGTTTGTGTGAGCACAGACCACACAGTCCACCTGCCTGGCAGGGTGACATCAGGTTGAGTGCCTGTCCTCCTTTTACTTCCTCTGGCAGTTCTCTCTCTCTGTCTCTATCATGTGTTGAGAGCTTTCTGTGAGCGTTGGGTTAGTCTTTGTAAGATTATCCTGCATGTTTTCCTTGAACTGGGGAGATATAAGTACGGTTTCTCAAGAAAGAGTTCTTGCATTTTTACAGAGACTGTGTTAAGTTTGGACTGTTTTCAACAGCAAATATTTTTCAAATCAAATTTAATAATTCAATAATTAAATGTGAATTTAAAGAAACTTACTACTAAAGAAAATTACTACTACTAATATAATATATAAAAATGTAAGCGATGAGTTGTTAAAAATGAAGAAGTGGGTTCGAAATAATAAACTGATTTTAAATTTAGAAAAAACTAAATTTATTTATAAATGGGGTGCCAATAGAACAAGTAACAAATGTTAAGTTGCTGGGTGTGATGCTTGAAAATACTTTGTCCTGGTCCAAACATATAGATTATATATTAAGTACTATGGGAAAAGGTATAGCGGTGGCCAGGAAATTTTCTGCATGTATCCCATCTTCACTTTTAAAAGATGTGGTACAGACATTAGTTTTATCACATCTTGAGAACTGTCCTATGGTATGGTCAGGTGCATCTGAGAAACACCTAAAAAAAAACTTCAGATGGTTCAGAACAGAGCAGCCAGGCTAGTGCTTCATTATCCATTTCGGGCCAATGTTAGTGACATGCATAGAAAGTTACCGTGGCTGCCGGTGAAGGTTAAATTGCATTTACAATTGTTGGTATATTTTCTTAAGGTATTCAAGTATCATACTCCTTGTTTTTTCTTTGAAAAGCTTGTTTATGTGGGACTTAGACATGATTATAAAACACGTCAAGTGAGTAAGGATCAACTTTTTTTACCGTGTCCATAAAACAAATTTGATGAAAAAGACTGTATTTTATCGAGGTTCTGTTGCTTGGAATATGGTTCCTATAAATATACGAAAGAGTAACTGTACATATGTATTTCGAAGAAAATGTGAAGATATGCTTATAAATATGTAGGTGTAGATTTTAAGTGCTGTTACTGCTGAGATGTATAATTTGTGATGTGATAAGTGAATTTGTATTTTTTATTTTTTTTTATCTATTTGTACGACTGTTCGACTGTCTGAGTTGTGGAACCCAGGAAGACTAGCAACCACTCTGTGGAAGCTAATGGGGATCCAAATAAACAATAACAATAAACAATATAGTATAGAAGTCCATGTCCATTTAAATAGAAGAAAAAAAATCATGCTAATGGTAATAATATGGTAATAAAATAATCATAATTCCGACAAAAACTATATGATAAAAAGTTGCAATGAATAGATATTAAGTCATAATTATTCAATAAAAAGTCCAAAAAAAAAAAAAAGAGAGATAAAAAGTGGAAGTTATGAAAGAAAACACTGATAACAGAACAGGCCATTGAATTGCTGAATAATAATGCACACCCGAGGTGGTAATGCAGCCAAGAAGTGGCTCTCAACAGTGTTTAGCAGCAGCAGATATTAGCGAAGTTGTAAGTTTAACTGATTCAAAACAGTGACATTACCACCACCTTGCTACTGAGCAATGTCTTGTAGCTTTTCAGTCACAAAATATTTTATCAAAAAAGTTGATTTTGGGGCAGTGCTGACAAGAAGTTTATGTGTCCTTTATGTAATTATGACTTTTTTTAACTCATAATTTTGACTGATTGTCTTATAATTATAACTTCAACTTATAATTGACTTTTTAATTACTTTGTCATAGTATGACTTTGTTATAATTATGACTTTTATTTCATAATTTCAGTTTTTTTATTTCAACATTTTTACATTTTATCTTATATTTGTGACAGTTTTGAGTATCAGTGTCTTAATTATGACTTTAATGTCATAATTATTGTTTACCAAAGCATTTTTTAATGTTGTGGAAATGGACTTAGCTATAAAACAACCAACATCAATTTTATATTTTAATAATATGTAAATGTATAACTGCTTTGACAGTAGTGACGAGGAGAAAAGCCCTCCATATTTAATTATAAATTGATTTGCCCAGAAAACTAAACCCTGTGTGATTTATAGGCTGCAGGAAGAGGACAGAAAGTTGAGTCGGGTGGGTGTTGGGGCTGATGGCAGGTCAAGACCCTCAGAGAGATGAGCTCTGTTAACACAATTACCAGATAGCACTGCAAATGCACTCCCTGCCAAGAACTTGTCATGGAAAAAAAAAATAAAAACACTATCCTTCTTTGGGAACATTTGGGGTTTCTATGTGTCTTCCAAGGCAGAAACATTCAGCTGATGTGTTCGCTACCATTTGTCTTGATTTTCTCTCCCTTCTTCTTTTCATCATAAAGCAATGTTCTCTGTATTATATCTTGGAAGCTGCAGGGCTGTTTTGTGCCAAGTATTTGAGATTGTAATTTAATTTTAGTAGGTGTTCTGAATTTGGCTGAAATAAGCTGTTTGGCTGCTCCTGAACATCTAAATGAATGAAGAATGTAGCTTGAGCTTTCCAGCTTTCTGTGCTAAAGAGCTACTGACTGATAAAAGTGCTTCTTAAACTCCATAAATCTGTGCAAATACGACTGCAAACCTGAGCACATTGCAGTCGAAACTTGTTTGTGCTGGAAGGGTTAACTGTCGTTCAGCAGTCAGCATTTCCCAGCATGCACTGGGGCCTTGTAACGGAAAGGCAGCCAGGACCCCATGTGACCAGACAAAACAAATGCTGCCAGTCGCCCCCACCCTCTCTGCTCACACACACACACACTGCCTCCTCAGTAGGCTAAAGTTCATCTGCTCCATTCAGATGCCTGCAAGCAATTACATATCCACATGCGGTGAGCAAGCAAGAGAGAGGAGGGAGGGAGGGAAAGGAGAGGTTACTATGGGGCATTTGACACTGTTGCTATAGCGAGGCTAACACTCTGCCTTGATCCATCCTGAAAAAGGTCAGATAGAGCATGTGTCTTTTTTCTTTATTTATTTATTTTATTGTTTTTCTCTCTTTCTGTGTTATGTTCTCTTGTTCTTAATTCTGGAAGGTTAAAGGTCTAAGTGTGTGATTTTTGTTTCACTAGCTGCAAAAAAAAAAAAAAAGGCCCAACTGCCCTGGACATAACAACGTTGGCTCAACCAGTGGTTTTTGGAACAGGACTATCTGTTTGCCAAAGTTCACCCACAAGTCTGTCATCATTTACTTATCCTCATGTTGTATTGATGCCGTATGACTGTCCTTTTTCCTTTGGACATTGAATGTGAAGTTTTGAACAGTATCCTGGCAGTTCCATAATAAAAAAAGTGAAAGGGGGCCAGGTTGTCAAGCTCAAAAATTCCAAAAACACCATAAAATTATTGTAAAAAAAAAAAATGGTCCATATGACTCATGTGTTATATGTCTTTTGAGGTTATATGATATCTTTATTTGAAAATCAGACCAAACAGAGACATGTGAGAGCCAAAGCAGTTTGGCATCATTGGCGACAATGAATCTTTTTTGTTGTTGTTGTTGTGAATACGACTTTTGCAGTCCATTCAGAGCTTCTGTTGAGGGGACAATTATCAGTTCACTGGTCTGTTCACACAAATGAAGATTTGGAAAGTGATACTTTATGATATTTTGCTTTTCTGTAATTTTGGAGTTTGACATAACCAGTTCTCATTCACTTTTTAATTATATGAAAATGAGCAGCTAAGATATTCTTCAAAAATCCCTAATCTTTCAGCAATATAAAAACAAGCTGCTAATTATATGTTTGCTTAAGCTGTGCTGCAGAATACATCATAGGATGTGAATCCATGACAGTATTTTGGATAAAATCAACATTTTCTATAAAAATGTATACTTTGTGCATCAGATCTGTCCATACTCTCATCTGTCATATCCTAACTGCTACTGCACCCGTAATTTCCTAGTCACACCCTTCTCTATAGCCAGAATATCACCTCTCACCCACCCCGCCTCTGATATGGTGTCCTCCCAAGCCGACCCCATGACCCTGACCAGCATTTGATTTGTGTGCAGATCCATCACAAAAGAACAGAAACAACTGTCAAGCCCCATTGTGAGTAGAGGAGAGGAGAGAGGGAGGTGGCCTCAATTCAACTCACACTGTTTCTCTCTGTCTTTTTATCTGTCTCTGCCTCACTCTGACTTTCACTCCCCCTCTTCTCGTCTTACCTCGTGACCTTGAGCTGGGATTTTAGCTGCTGGCTGTCTTTAACACATTCAGTGCCAAATGGTATGCAGTGCCAGCCCAACCCTCTCAGCCAATCACAGTCCACTTTGCCCTGCCATGTCCAATATCTGACCGCTGAATCAGTGTAGATACAGTGTAGATAGAGTCCTCTAGCGGTTTCGTTTGCCCTTCTGCCAGTCAGAATTCATTTAACTTTTTTAGCTTCTTCTCTTGCTTTCTCTGACTCGGTTTCAAAAACATTTTGTTAAGCTATTTACATGACACATTCACTATCGTAAGGAATGCTGTTCTTTTGAACTTTCTATTTGTCAAATAATCCTGGGAAAAAAAAAAAAATACAGTTTCCACAAAAAATATTAAACAGCACAATTGTTTTCAACATTGATAATAATAAATGTTTCTTGAGCACCAATCAACAAATTGATCATGTGAAACTTCTGCTTTGCCGTCACAGGAATAAATTACATTTTAAAATATATTCGAATAGAAAACAGTTATTTTAAATTGTAATAATATTACTGTATCTCTAATCAAATATATGCAGTCTTAGAGCTATATATGCTTTCTTAGAATTTGGCAAAAAAAGTTTTGGAGTTGCCTTCACTTCTCAAATACACCTACAATGACTTAAAATACTGTTTAGGTAGGCAGCTTACTATGTTTTAAAGCTTCTGTCTCTCGTTCTTGACCCTCCACTCTGTTTACTCAACTGTTCTCTTATCTTTCTTCTGCTCTTCTAATATTTGATGTTTGATAAAGGTGTCTAGGAGTATAAAATTGCTAGAGAACAAAACAACATGCGCTTAACTGATTGTCCACAGTGGGCGGCACTTCTTCTGACCCCAATACATTACACAGCAGCTATGTGGGGTGTTCAAGTGAGTTTTTTGTGTGAGAAAGAGAAAAAAGAAAGAGAGAGATTGATGCATGGCCCTTGTTTTCCCTGAGCTGTAGTTATAGATGAATGAGAGGGAAAAGCCCGGGTGACCTTTGATCCCAGACTTCAGAGAGGACTGTGGGATGCATTCCAGCTGAGTGGTAGTGAGACTGTGGCAGTAAATCAGATAGAGAGACTATCGCTCACCACTGCAGCCCTCGGGCCAAAACCTGCCCTTCCAGGACTTTACTGTTTTGTTGCAGCTGTGTGTGTGTGTGTGTGTGTGTGTGTTGGCACATAAATGCTTTTTGCTCAGTCCAAATCAAACTTACACAGAGAACATGGACAGCACAGTATATACACAAACCTCTTCCATCATTTGTCTTTAGTATTGTATATAGTTAGTTTCCACCCAGATGATAAAATTGATGGACATTGATAGAGAGAGCCTGTTTCTCAGTAAAAAGATGGTAATTGTGATTTTGTCTCAATGTGGGTTTATTTTTTGCAGTGCCTTTTTATATCTCACAATTTCAAATGTAACTTTATTTTTCACTTCATTGCACAATTTTTTATTTAGAAACAGAAATGATGGCCATCAGTGCACACAAAACTGTAAAAATCTAGTTGCCTACATGTCTCAGTTTACCTTTTTCTCTGTAATAAAAGTGAGTGATATCTCCATATAATGCTTTTATATTTTTCCCTCCTCTCCTTTTGTTCATGCAGAGAGCTTCCAGATGACCCAGCGGTCCAGTGGAGCACTGCACTGATCTCCTATCTGATCCTCAAACACATCCGAAACTACAGCATAAGTGTGGTAGGAAACTTCTAGAATGTTGATATCCATTCAGGACCACCTTATCCAGAAGACTGAAGAGTATGTGTACGATTTAAACCTCCAGAAAGCAGTTTGACATGACAGTGGTACAGTCGTGAAGTTGAGACCACTGAGAGGCCTAAATATATGAAAGAGTAGAGTGCGCTAAAAGTCTTAAGAAACAGGAAACAAGTGTGTGCTTTTTCGTAGAGTTGTTTTGGTTATTATTAATAATGCATTGAGAACGAATCAGCACTTACACAAAAAAGAGACTGATAAGAGAACACAAGGATGCAGATGAACTTTAGCACACATTGAAAGATAAATATATAATCGATAAACATACAATAATCGGTCTTATTTTTAGACCTCTCCAAATAATACTATTAAAATAAGGTTTTAACTTATGCATAAAAAACTGGATCAGATAGAGGTTTTAAATGGTCATGCAACAGTCAGACCTCAGTAACAAGCCATTTAAGCCAGTGGTTCTCAACTCAGTAAACTTGTTAATACAATTCTTAATTAAAATGCTACGAAACATATATACATTCTTTTTTCTTACCCCTAAATAACTATTGTTTCTGTTTATTAAAAAAAAGCAGCCTTGTCATAATAAGCAGAAATTGTGTTGGACAATGAGTCAAAGAGGTTGAGAACCACTGATCTGAGTTTTATTTTCTGCAGAGGTTTTGAGAGACTCCAGCTTTTCACTGTGCTTACTTTCCTATCTGATATCTTGAGTCTTTCTCATGAGGTTGCTTTGAGTGAGACCGTATCAGTAAGATTAATTCACACAGGCGAGCTTTTCATTGGCCCCCTGTATTTAGCCCCAATTACACATGCTGTAATATCCCATAATACCGCTGAACTCGGCTGAAGCAGACACATGTGGTTCCCCGGGGTCACTGCTGGCAAGCTAATGCAGAGATATCTATCAGCCTGCACTAAGGACTTCCAGAAAAGATCCCCAAAAAATTTGAAATCGAGATTTGAACAAATATTTTTCCCTCTTGCACCTCCTCTCGCTTTCTCACGTGTACTGTTTAATGTTTTCTTTCTCCTTCCCTCTCCCTCGTTCTCAGCCCGCATGCCATGAAATTCCCAAAGAACGCCAAGACTAGCATAAACAAGCCAGTAAACAAAACAGTGTTCTTGCAACGACTTGGTTTACCTCCATCGACTATCATCCGTAAGTGTACATGCAAACATCAGCTGATATCCTTCCTGCCAGACTCCCAGCTACACTAACACACCAGTCTGACTTTAAACCACGCACTCACTAATACAGGCTGAATCCAGTGGATCTGCATACGGTTCCGCTGCACCCTTAATTTCATGTTTGATTTAAGCCGGAGAGACTGTGGGGATGGAAATACTGATGTCGAGCTATAACATTACACTCCAATTTGACTTTGGCTTTCAGACGTGTGGGAAAAGAGTGGTGGCCATCTTGTGCACTTTACCGCTCTCTCACAAGGAGCAGAGGATTGTGGGTAGGGCAATATTACACAAATAGCCTCCTCTGATTTAAACAGATGTGCATTACTGCTGTTTGATTCTGATTCAGACTAAGTCTTTGACTCCTTATGCTTTACATAAATGTATATGTGTGCGCAGACATGTTTATCTTGCATTCTTCTCACAGGCAAATGTCAGTAAGTGTGTTTGCATGCACTTGATAGTTCAATTTCAGTCGGACTGAAGCAAAGATTTATCATTTTAAAAGGTTATGTAAACGCTTTCATCCGACTGAAACCGTACCAGTCCAGTCGATTTTGTTTATGTGAAATCAAGCTAACAGACCTAGATAACAGAATTGTGGCTTCGTCCAGCATATACACGTTAATAAAACTATGTCTGGCCTTGGTGTTGCACGTATGCTCCGAAAGACATAGATTTTATTCATTTAAATATTACATTTTGCACTGTGTCATGTATAAATTGGGCAGATTGACACTTTGTAAAATTTCACTTATTACCATGCATGTAAACATATTTATATTCTGTCTCTCTGCTGTTCACAGCATTTGGATTTTTCCTCCCTCTCATTCATGCCAATAGTCTCTTCTGAAAGCTGACTCACTCGCCTTGTTGTGTTTGGCAACAATCTACATACCTGCCACAATCTATTATTTTGTCAACCATATTTTCCTCCACCCTTGGCACTCTCCAGCTATGTGCAGCAGCAGCTTGGAAAGCACCCATTCCCAAAGACAAAATCCTTCGTCTGGTGACACAGCAGACGATACACAGATAGAAACGTTTCCACACAGTTCTGGCAACAACTCCCATCAAGTCCACTGCTGAGTATTCAAATTACTGCTTTTCTTTGGCTTGTGTTTCATCTTATTTTCAAGTTCTTTTCTTTTGCTTGTTTTTTTCATCTTGTTTTCACCTTTTCACCCCTGTTCTTCAGTGGTAAGAAAGAATGCAGACGTGAAAAAAGCCTTCAAGTAGGGGTGGGCGATATAGCAAAAATATCATATCACACTTTTTTTTTTTTTTGCAAGGAAATCACGATTTTATCACGATTCTTTGTCATGTTGGTTTTACTGTTTTGCAAGTTGCCTGAGCAGTACAGCCAAACTAATTTCCCTATTTAAAAAACAAACCTTATAAAGTAAAAAATAAATAAATAAAATAAAAAAGAATAGCAGACATTTAGAAAAAAGTGGGCGAAGAAAAAAATCTTTGTCATTTTATCTTTGTTATTAAAAAATAAGAGCAAAGTTACACATTACAAATACACATAATATACAAATAAAACAGTGCTTTATTTTTCAGGTACAGTAAGTGTATTTCTCAGTAGCATTCAAGAAATTGAATGAACAAATATAAAAATAAAACGCTATATACACTTCACTGTATAAATTTTACATTGATTCTTATTAGAGCAATACTGTGAAATAATGTAATGTTCAGTTAAAACCTCAGTTTTCTATTTTAATATATTCAAAATGTAACTTATTCCTATCACAAAGCTGAATTTGTAGTAGTCATTACTCCAGTGTTCAGTGTCACATGATCCTTCAGAAATAATTTTAATATGCTGATTTAATGCTTAAGAAACATTTATTATTATTATCAGTGTTAAAAACAGTGGTGCAACTTAATATTTTTGTTGAAACCTTAATATTTTTTTAAAGATTTTTTTTTTTTTTTGATGAAAAGAAAGTTCAAAAGAACATTTGTTTGAAATAGAAATCTTTTGTAACATTATACTGTAAATGCATTTACTGTCACTTTTGAAAATTTCCTTGCATTCTTTACGAAACATCCTTGCTGAACAAAAAGTATTAATTTCTTTCAAAAAAATCTTACTCACCCCAAACCATAGTGTAGGTTAAAGTATTGTTCATTGTTAGGTTCATGATACCTAGTGCATTAATAAATATGAACAAATTATTGCATTTATCATTCTCTGTTTTATGCCTTATGTTTCCGCAGGTACTGACATTTGATGGCAGAGGTGTGAGTGGACATGCAAATCATATTGCCGTTTACATGACACTCAGGTAACCTTATGCTGATGTCATAATGCAAGAATTAACTCCACAACAACAGGATGTGAGCAGTTAAAGTAGATTTTCAAAGTTAAAAAATAAATAGTAACAAATTCTTAAAATAAAGCAACAGTTACAATAGCTTCAGGAAGAACAGAGACTTTCTGACATTAGGCCAACTGTTTGATGTGTCTTGTTACAGTTTCAAAAAGGAAAGAACCTAATATTGCTTATTTAACATTACCTGAGTTATTTCTATTAGAGTGTGTCCAAATGAAATGGCAAAGAGCTTCATTCATCCTTAATTGAAGCAGGGTGTACAGTAGAGCTGATATTGCCCACATACCCTGCTGAACAGTCCAGCATCTCAGCTAGCTATCAGCTTAATCAGCACATTGTCTTTGGTCTAACAGCTTTACCATCTAGATTTTACTGGTAAACGGCATGACTGTGTTAGTCTACGAGCTACCAAACCAGATTTACCCAACATAAACCAGCCAGGACCAGCCTAGAAATACATACTGGTCTCACAGTAGGATGGCGTGAAGATATTTCATGTCAAATCTGAACATGTCCAGACTCCTTAATATACACTTATAATTGGCACCATGCAGTGCAGTGAAGTTGAATGCAAAGTCAATAAAACAAAGAAAGAAACATACTGAAGACTGTCTTCCCCTAGTGCACATTCTCCTAGAAGGACCACACATTACATTCATGAAATCAGACTGACAGAAATACACACACATAAAGTTGAGTGCATAATTTATTTTTGATTGTAATAATAATTTACAATAATACTTTTACTGTATTTTTGATCAAATAAATGTAGGTTTGTTGAACATAAGAGACTTTAAAAAGTTACCAATCCCAAACTATTGAACAGTAGTGTATGTTCCGCAATACAAAATAACTGAATTTACACAATTTCTTATTATTTTGTCTTCTTGGAAATATCTAGCTTCCGAAGGGCAGTATTAAATAAAAAACAAAAAACAAACATAAAATACATTTTTCTCTTAGTTTTGTATAAATTGTAAGGGGTTTATCAACTATAGACGACAAAAGGGGCATGCAAACTGTCTCTAGGTGTAATACCATTACTACAAATAATTTCTCACATTACACACATTCCAGCAGAGCAGCAAAACACTGAATCACTACAGAAGGAGAGGAAAACCAAATTCTGGATCAGACAGTTTGTTTGAGTGGCGCAACAATTCAGTGTGAAGCAGGACTTTGTCTGATACCTTCACACTGTATGAATCCCAATCCTTTCTTCTGCATTAGGGTATCAAAGCTTAAATCATTAATACGGGTGATGGAGGCATCCAGACAACAGAAGATAAAGCTTTCTGCTGGTGTGAGGCAATGACTTGCATGAAGCTTCGCAGTAAAACAGCCAGAACAAACAGCGTTTAGTTGTTGAGCAATGTTTGGTTATAAGGAACAGAGCCAATCTTTTCGGACATCTGTCTCTTCTGGGCTGTTGTAGATGAATTTATTTGTCTGTGTGAGAAGGACCGCGAGAGGAAGCAGTGGTGAAGTTGGCGCTAGGACTGGGTCGTCTCAGGCTGAGCTCTGGGCCAACACAGGTGGTGTGACTGGGAGAGCCAGGTCATGACAGACAGTTCCAGGAACTGCAAATGGATTTAGAGCTCACTCTAATCTGAGAAAATCCCAGACCTCAGGAAGTGTGTGTGTCCTTAAGACAAACACACCCACAGAATAATGAGTGTGAGAGAGAGAGAGAGAGACTTGAGTTTCAGTATTCAGAAATCTTAATGCTTTAGCATACCCAGACATTTTGGACAGTGCTGTGCTTTGTGGGAAGGCCCTTTTCTGTTCCACCATGACTGTGACCCAGGTCCATAAAGACATGGTCCATAAAGACGTGGACTTCACAAATGCTTTACTGGATTAATGGGCAAAAATTTTCACAGAAACACAATCCACAACATCTTGTGGAAAGCCTTCCCAGTAGAGTAGAAGCTGTTATAACTGCAAAGGGGGACCAGCTCCATATTAATGTCTAAGTATTAGTGTATTAATGTCTAATACAATGTCAAGTGCCTGTTGGTGTAATGGTCAGGTGTCCCAAGATTTTTGTCCATATAGTGTATGCACATACAATATGTGATAGACAATATAGGTGTGCTGAGTGTATTTGTAGAAGAACATACAGAAAATATGTGAAAAGAAATTTATACTGGTTAAGTCAATTATTCTGTGCATGATACAATACACCAAGGGTTTTCAAACAGAGGTCTGTGTGCCCCCAAGGCGGTGACACAATCACAATGTCAAATTTACCTAACCTATTAATATATTTAATAATTTTAACATTTTGTTTTGGAATAATCTTTGTTCTGAAAAACACTTTAAAGGTAAATCTATGGTTCTAAATTTTGTTACCATCTCGCAAAAAGTATATTTAAAAATGTATTATTACCTGGATACCCCAAATTTAAAAAAAAAATAAAAAAATAAAATAATAATAATAATAAATATGTAAAAGTGTAAAAGATCTTTTGAAAAATAAATTAATTTAAAATTGTTAGAAAACAAAAAAAAGAACAAAATGCTTACAAAAATGCTTAAAATTCTGGCAGTTCCACAGGACTAAATACACATTTATTCTCTGAAGAAGTGTTAATATTTCGTATGTGCTGTTTATCAGGTTCATTTATTTTCTCACTGAGAATATGTTTGGTGTGTCACATTAATCATATTTGAATTTTTCTCCTTCATGTCTTTGGCAACAGGCATCTAGCTTCTGCTGGACGACTACCTGAAGGTGAGTCTCATTAGGTTATGTTTAATAATACATGATATTATGTTAAATATTATTTTAATTTTTAATAATCAGGAGAGTAATACTAGACAGTCTCCCTCACATCTTGCTAGTATGTTTTCTAGGCATAGTACTCCACCCACTGGTTTACTTTATTAAGTACACTCTGGAAAACACTTCCGGTATACTTCCCTGAACTGTTACCCAGGATCTACCACTGAGCTAGACCAACCCTCTCTTATTCCCGAGCAACGAAAAGTCTGAAATCACAGTTCTTCTGTGTCTCTATTGTGCCTAAAAGCAAAGAATGATGAGGGTGAAAACATCTGATAGATTAGAGCAGAACTGATCCAAATGAAATGGTCAGTTCACGATTTAGACCACTAGGGCTCGATATGCTCTCACATGAAGAAGTGCCCTAAGCTCAGTGGGCTAATTATTAATATATTTTCAAAGGGTAAATTCAGTGGGAATGTTCTTTTTGACCGCTTTCTAATCTCTTCCAGCTGAATTTATTTCTCAGAGTCAGTCCACTCATACAGGTTAGTCTGACAGGTTAGCTTCTGGATAGATCCTCGGTCAACCTAGTGTGTCTTTAATCAGCCAGATCTACTTTCTGATGACCCTGTCATTAACTCAGTATTAGGAGGTAGCTTGTTCATGCTCTTTAAACACTACCACTTAAAAGTTGGGGCCTGTAAGACGTTTTAAAATGTTTTTGAAAGCAGTCTCTTATACTCACCAAGGGTGAATTATTTGATCCAAGTACAGTAGAAGTATAATATGAAATATTAATATAATTTAAAATGACTATTTAAATATAGTCGAAACATGATCCTTCAGAAATCTTTCTAATATTCTTATTTGGTTGTAAAGAAATTATCAATGTTGAAAACTGTTGTGCTGCTTATAATAAAACTGCAAAACTTTTTTTCAGTGTTCTTTGATGAATAGAAAGTTCAAAAGGACAGCATTTATTTGAAAGAGGATTCTTTTGTAACATTATAAATCATTCTATTACTATATATATATATATATATATATATATATATATATATATATATATATATATATATATATATATATAATTTTATTTGGTAAAGATCCTTGGTAGTATGTAGACAACACCGTAGTCACAACATTGAAACTGCTTATTGTGAATGCAATTAAATATAAAATAATTAATCAAATCCGTTAAATATCTTAGAAATGTCCAATTCATTAATGAAAAGATGTGGAAACCCTGTACTAAGTTTACACCTTTTTACTTTTTACTTTTTTTTTTCTTTTTTTTTTTAATCTGTCTGTCCCCGCAGGTTGCCAGATCTTCTCTCTTCACTCCATCAGTATACTCAGAAAGTACTTGTCCGTCCTAGAGCTGCCGGTCAGCTGGTTCCTCCCCTCTGATTTCTGCTGCGTCATTGGACAGGAGGAGTATAAACGTGCCAAGGTGCGTCATCAATAATGTTTAAACAAAGAGCTTAAGCTCTGATTATATTTAATGATTCCTGAACTAAAACTAGACACACCCTGGATCAGTAATGATCAGAAATGATCGATTATGACTTCCAAACATTTTTTTTTACTGTCCAGCTGTTTTCAGATGTATTCCCAAACCAGACTGAATGGCAGACTATGAATACAGAACATTCATAACTTAAGTGCATAACTGAAAAGATCCTTCTCAAAAACACCTGCTATATTGCTGACTAATACATTGGTACTTTGAACCTTTACTGTGCACTTTAACTAATCCTGCTGAGAGGTCTCTGAATGACACGGTTCCTCTGTCTGACCTACCGAAGCCTGAACTGGCCTTACCAGTCTGGCTCCTTACAGTAGCATGCAGATGATAGCATGTTCAGCCCTATTGTATATTTGTTTGTCATCTTGGGTCAGGTCATCTGCCTAATTTCATAAGTCATATTCATATAAGTCATATACAGGTGCATCTCAATAAATTAGAATGTTGTGGAAAAGTTCATTTATTTCAGTAATTCAACTCAAATTGTGAAACTCGTGTATTAAATAAATTCAATGCACACACACTGAAGTAGTTTAAGTCTTTGGTTCTTTTAATCATGATGATTTTGGCTCACATTTAACAAAAACCCACCAATTCACTATCTCAACAAATTACAATACTTCATAAGACCAATAAAAAAAAAAAAACATTTTTAGTGAATTGTTGGCCTTCTGGAAAGTATGTTCATTTACTGTATATGTACTCAATACTTGGTAGGGGCTCCTTTTGCTTTAATTACTGCCTCAATTCGGCGTGGCATGGAGGTGATCAGTTTGTGACACTGCTGAGGTGGTATGGAAGCCCAGGTTTCTTTGACAGTGGCCTTCAGCTCATCTGCATTTTTTGGTCTCTTGTTTCTCATTTTCCTCTTGACAATACCCCATAGATTCTCTATGGGGTTCAGGTCTGGTGAGTTTGCTGGCCAGTCAAGCACACCAACACCATGGTCATTTAACCAACTTTTGGTGCTTTTGGCAGTGTGGGCAGGTGCCAAATCCTGCTGGAAAATGAAATCAGCATCTTTAAAAAGCTGGTCAGCAGAAGGAAGCATGAAGTGCTCCAAAATTTCTTGGTAAACGGGTGCAGTGACTTTGGTTTTCAAAAAACACAATGGACCAACACCAGCAGATGACATTGCACCCCAAATCATCACAGACTGTGGAAACTTAACACTGGACTTCAAGCAACTTGGGCTATGAGCTTCTCCACCCTTCCTCCAGACTCTAGGACCTTGGTTTCCAAATGAAATACAAAACTTGCTCTCATCTGAAAAGAGGACTTTGGACCACTGGGCAACAGTCCAGTTCTTCTTCTCCTTAGCCCAGGTAAGACGCCTCTGACGCTGTCTGTGGTTCAGGAGTGGCTTAACAAGAGGAATACGACAACTGTAGCCAAATTCCTTGACACGTCTGTGTGTGGTGGCTCTTGATGCCTTGACTCCAGCCTCAGTCCATTCCTTGTGAAGTTCACCCAAATTCTTGAATCGATTTTGCTTGACAATCCTCATAAGGCTGTGGTTCTCTCGGTTGGTTGTGCATCTTTTTCTTCCACACTTTTTCCTTCCACTCAACTTTCTGTTAACATGCTTGGATACAGCACTCTGTGAACAGCCAGCTTCTTTGGCAATGAATGTTTGTGGCTTACCCTCCTTGTGAAGGGTGTCAATGATTGTCTTCTGGACAACTGTCAGATCAGCAGTCTTCCCCATGATTGTGTAGCCTAGTGAACCAAACTGAGAGACCATTTTGAAGGCTCAGGAAACCTTTGCAGGTGTTTTGAGTTGATTAGCTGATTGGCATGTCACCATATTCTAATTTGTTGAGATAGTGAATTGGTGGGTTTTTGTTAAATGTGAGCCAAAATCATCACAATTAAAAGAACCAAAGACTTAAACTACTTCAGTCTGTGTACATTTAATTTAATACACGAGTTTCACAATTTGAGTTGAATTACTGAAATAAATGAACTTTTCCACGACATTCTAATTTATTGAGATGCACCTGTATAAATCATATTTTAAAAAAATCTACTCCAAAAAATGCATGTCATTGCTCTTGTCTTACAGCTTGTTCATTTCTCTCTCCTCTTCCTTCCTCAGAAAGCCATGCTCTGTCATCGCTCTCAGCTGCTGTGGTTCCGCCGGCTCTACATACTTTTCTCACGCTACATGTTTGTAAACACATTCCAGGCCATCACCGTGGAAACAAAGAATGTAAAGATTTATTAGCTTAGACTGTCTTGGGCAATGTTCCTGTCCATGTAGGACTAAAGTTATGCACTGAGATTTTTAAATAAAGGTTTACTTCATGTTCTTAACTTAATTTCAAATATGCTGTCATTAAATTACTGTACAGTGACAGTATATATTAATAAGGTTCAGTCAACGTATCCAACCTGCAGACACTAATGGATAACTGCTGGCGTAATGAACCTTAAAGACTTTATCTCAAACAATCCAATATTTTGAAAGCCAGATTTCTGGGGAGGTTTAGGGGAGTTAAGCGCTTTAATTAGAGTAGTTAAATCCAAAACACAGACTGTGCCTTTGAGTATGCAGGGGATGAAGGACAAAATGTGATTCTGTATATTGTTTATATTTTGTAACTCTTGTTATTGGACTTTGTTGTTACTGTTGTTATTGTATTTATTAAAGTAGAGTTGAAGCACTGTTCCAAATGGATCAATAAGTACTGTACCAAATCTTATGATTCAGGGTGGTATCAAAACTGACATATATTTCTGATTTCTTTGAGTGAGTCTGTAACTCTAGAAGTTTATGATGTTCTGTGATGACTTCAAATATATGCCAATGTAGAGCAATGCAATAAATATGTTTAAAATAAATTTGATAAAGAGAAAAAAAATGATTTTTTTTTATGAATGCTCTATTTTTTTGATAAATTTATTTTACCTGACACCCTCAATACAAAGAGACGTTAACACAATACAAACATGGGAATAATATCATTCAACAATCTTCATCAAGTTTCTCACAAACTTTCTATATTACTATGATTTCCATTCAATTGTGCGAACATTTTTCCATATGACATGCTCTGTTGATACATTTCTTAAGGAAACAATATATACAGAAAGTGAAACAATCAATAGATGGGTGACCTCGTTAAAAGGGGGCTTTATTCTCTTATATGAAAACAATGACTATGAAAATCTGACACCAACTTGTGCTTTTTTATTAAAGCCATTTTTCTCAAACTAGCTAGCATCTCTGATGTACAATTTCATAAATAAAACTGGCAATCATATGATATAATCATAATGACATCATTAATTTTTCACCACCTTGTCTAATATTTTTGTCCTACGTCTGTCCGTAATTTGACAGATAACTTCATCATGATTTTGTAAACTACTGATTATTTATAAATGAATCTTTGTAGAAATATCAGCATTAAGAGTATGTTTTACCTTGTAGTACCATGACATTGTTGGAAATAACTGATTAACATTTAAAGACATTCTTTGCCTAAAACAATGATTTAAGGCTGACCCAGATGACACTTTCCACTGCAAGGTCTTCAGAAAGCCATCCACGTGATCACACAATCACACGTGTTGACCATTGTACTGTGACTGTGTTAATGGCTGTAGATGGTCCTTACTTGCAGTTGAACACATGTAAATCTGGAGCGCTCCACACCTCAAAACGCACCACGCCACAGTGACAACCTCCGGTGTGTTTCACAAGACCATCACGCTCCCTGGAAAGAACAAGTTATTTACTGGAGACCATCTGGACCTCATTGGCTAATGTATTTACCAATGTATGCGATCAATGGACTTTACTTAAATATAGTAATTTAAGGGATAAATATAATTATTTAAGGGATTGTTCTTTTAGTTGGGCAGCAAGATAAACACCCGTGTATTTTGTGTTTAATGTCTCCTTTTTAATGTCTCCTGTGCACGACGCGGTGAAAGATAATGTTATATAGCCTACCTTTCTCTTTAGTTACTTACGCCATTCGTTTAACGCCTCTAACTTTATGTATGGTAAACTGGTTGCTTGTCATCTTCAACCTAACCGGTTTAAAGTGTTAAGTCATGCTCTCCTACAGAACATTCCATACTTTGATGATAACCATCACTACTGCTTGCAAAACAGAGCAACAACTGTTGACTGGTTGGGTCACATGCTTCAGCCAGCTCATTTTGCCCTCGGCGTAATCTGGTTCCACCCCTTCAGCTATTCAAATACAAGCCCAGACAAAGTCCAGGATAATATCAGAGCAGGAAAACTTGTTTTCCTCAAAACAGACTGAACTGTAAGGCATAAATATAAATAAGTAATGTATACATATTTCAGATGGCCTATGAACATTAGTCACATGACTTATGGGGGCTAGTGTGTTGTTAAATAAATAAAACTAATAATAAGAATAATAAAGAATGGGTTCTTATTGATTTCCAAAGTGAGTTTAAACCGGTTTGTTTTAGATGTTATGTATATATATATATATATATATATATATATATATATAGACTTATTTGTGATGCCACAACTCTTCCATCATTGACAAAGATATTCAAACAATATGGTGAAACTTTTAAAAATAGGCAAGTTATATAAATATTATCATGACAGCTTATTTCTTAACATCCTGTATTTGTATTATCTGGTGTTAATAACAGATTAAATTACAGGCAGGAAAATATTGAACATCTCAAGTGATACGCACACACACTTCTGAAAGTTCAAGGTACACAAGATCTGGATCTGAACAAACACTCTTTTGAGTTCAGTCTGGTGATGTGGCAACTCATGTGACGTGTATCAGCACGGGTCAGGCAATAATAACCAGGAAATTTCTAGTGAATTTCAGAACATTTATGTTATGTATTTCCTGTAATTTTCTTGGAAAACTTTTCCTTGTATGTTCTTCAATGGAAAACACATCTTTGCTTTTAAGAGCACAAAGCAAAAACACTACAAATGACATTATCACTTTAGAAGAGCAGTGAGGTAAAATAGGAATCTCAAATTTATAATATTAACATAAATGCTGACCAACCCATGATATTATTAGAACACTTTCAAGTGACAAGTCTCATTGGGTTAAGATGGAGACCCAAATGTAACAGCAGACAAGACCATCTATAAGCCTAAAAACAAACTGATGACACACTTTCTTGTCCTGGTTGTCTACTTAAACCTTCACCTCACTGTTAATTTCAGTATATAATCAGGAGTGAAATAAGTCTAAATGAAAAGTCTCCCCCATCCCTTAGTTTTGAAGAAAACTGGCTTAGTTCTAGATAATCTTATAGCAGCTGTTCATGCTCACGACCTGATTCCACAATGATACTAATCCATTAAGTGGATGACTGTCCAGATAAACAAGGCTCAAAGAGCAGTTTCACAATACAGTCTCTTTTTGAAGTCCAAGCCAGTTAATGATTAATCATCTTGGGTAATTATTTTTTGGTATTTTATTTTAACAGCACACCCACAGTACTGTACATTCTGGTAAAAGAAAGTAACTGCTTACAACAGGTGGTAACCAGCAATACCTGAGGGAAACCTCAGAGCAAACTTAGAGCTGGTTTGTCTTGTTTGTAGTTTTGTTCATGCATGCTTGTCTTCTGCCATGGCAACACAAAGTCACATTGGAAATAACAAATTTCTGTCCACCACATAGTGTACAGTATAGACTTTAGCATTAGACCTTTCTGTAATAACAGCGGACAGTGCCAAGGTTCTAACAAAATAAAACTAGCAAAATACCATCATTTTTTATTTGCAAGTCAGGTCCTACTTTGTAACAGTGGTGAATGTCTGCTAGCTCACCCAAAGAAAATGACCTACATTGCTACAACAGATACTGCAGGCAGCATGTCTGAGGTCAGCGTGTTTCAAAGCCATGCCATCTGTGTCACACATTGCGTTCTATATTAAGAGCTGGTTGACAAAACTGTGTATAAAGCTTAAGCTAAAACACAAACAATGTACTTCATAGAAACACAGCTACAGTGAAGCTGACTTTTGTAAACAAAACCATGTTTTTTGAGCAAACACTCTTTTGGGTACCACAGCCTGTCATTTCTGTGCTGTAATTATGCTTAAAAAAAAAACTGGTGCAGAACTTTAGCAAGGGATTGTAGTTTTTGATAAAGAACTTATCTTTAATATTATCTGTAATATTCTTGATTTAAGAATATTAAATCTTCCAGACTATTCTATTTGTGTTATCACTGTATGATACAGCCCTGCTCATGGCCTGCCCCAGATTCCAGAGGTCTGGATCACCAATAGCAAAGCGAACAAACAACACAACCAGCCAATCACTGCCTGAAGGACGCACCAAAGCCCCGCCCATTCTAGCATATTCTGGAGACTTCCTTTTTTGAGACTATGTGATAATAATTATACATTTAAAATACATATACAAAACATATAATTCCTTTAAACATCATATAAATCTTTAGTTTAAAAGCATATTTGAAAGTTTTAACAAATAGGAGATTTGACCGCGGAAGGATCGTGTCATGTGACGCACCGTACACGTCACTCCCCCGGGTTTGTATAAATACAGCAGCACTCGCGCTCAACAGCAGATTTTCCTGCGAACAAGAAGAAACATAGATTTTCTGAAGAGATATCATAGTCGACAAGCTTTTCTAGAAGGTAAGAATGAACATCCAATTGGTTTGATAACATTCTTCAAGACTTTGAGTAAATTCTTAATGTTTCGTTGGATTATATTCATTCTTGTCGGGCATTTTCTAGATGTCTAATTTAGGTGTATTAAGCTGTACGTTAATTCGCAATCCTTTAATCAAAGTAAGAAAGCGTAACATCATAGGTTACGTTACAAAATCGATGTTTGCTTCTTAATTGTGAAGTTTTTATTCGTGCTTCCGATCGGTTTAAGTTTCGTCTGGTGTGTTTTTGCTGAATCATAGTACACTCTGAACAAAGAACCCGGATGTTACTGTAACGCCGCCATGTTAGAGAAAGCGCTTGTGTGGTGTTGCGCAGTTCAGTTTTTACATGAACAAAATTATGTAGTTCGTTTTTTGAAAACTCTTTCAGGTTATTTTAGATGTTATAATTTGATATGAAATAACGTTAACAAGTCGTAAGACAATTTTTAGCACGTAAGTTACTTATGCATTTTCCTTTGCCATTCCTGAAATTATCTTTCGGGGAAATGTTTAAAAAATAAAAGGGAAATACCACTGAAATAAAAATCCTTTTGGATAAGGATGCCTTAGTGCTATTTAATCATGTTGCTCTTAATTTAGCAAATGTTGTTGTTTTTTTTTTTTTTTTTTTTTTTTTTTTTTTTTTTTTTTTTTTTTTGTGAGAGTACAAACCGAATGTATCAATTAAGTAAACCATGTTGATAGTGTACTAAACCGTGAATTGTGATCAATTGAGATGTAAGATTACCCCCCCCCCCTGGTTGTCTGGTTCTGGTTGTCTAACACAAGTGAGGTGCTATCAAATACTTAACTTGCTAGATCATAGTGCTGTCACAAACAAGTGTGATTTTGTTTTGTGTGGTGTTTCAAAAATCTCTTTCTGAGGTTTAAAACATTCATCTATGATCTCTGCTTTTACATTTGCTGTAATTGAATGTGTATCAATGGTTTTAAATTAGTTGATGCATTGTTTGTTTGTTTTTTTTTTGTTTTTTTTTTATTTTACTTATTTATTTTTTTTTATAATTTGTTTATAGATGCAGATCTTTGTCAAAACCCTCACTGGTAAGACCATCACCCTTGAGGTCGAGCCAAGCGACACCATTGAAAATGTGAAGGCCAAGATCCAGGACAAAGAAGGCATTCCCCCTGACCAGCAGAGGCTGATCTTTGCTGGCAAACAGCTGGAAGATGGTCGCACACTGTCTGACTACAACATCCAGAAAGAGTCCACCTTGCATCTGGTGCTGCGTCTCAGGGGAGGCATGCAGATCTTCGTCAAGACCCTCACAGGCAAGACCATCACCCTTGAGGTTGAGCCAAGCGACACCATTGAAAATGTGAAGGCCAAGATCCAGGACAAAGAAGGCATTCCCCCTGACCAGCAGAGGCTGATCTTTGCTGGCAAACAGCTAGAAGATGGTCGCACACTGTCTGACTACAACATCCAGAAAGAGTCCACCTTGCATCTGGTGCTGCGTCTCAGGGGAGGCATGCAGATCTTCGTCAAGACCCTCACTGGCAAGACCATCACCCTTGAGGTTGAGCCAAGCGACACCATTGAGAACGTCAAGGCAAAGATCCAGGACAAAGAAGGCATTCCTCCTGACCAGCAGAGGCTGATCTTTGCTGGCAAACAGCTAGAAGATGGTCGCACACTGTCTGACTACAACATCCAGAAAGAGTCCACCTTGCACCTGGTGCTGCGTCTCAGGGGAGGCATGCAGATCTTCGTCAAGACCCTCACAGGCAAGACCATCACCCTTGAGGTTGAGCCAAGCGACACCATTGAGAACGTCAAGGCAAAGATCCAGGACAAAGAAGGCATTCCTCCTGACCAGCAGAGGCTGATCTTTGCTGGCAAACAGCTAGAAGATGGTCGCACACTGTCTGACTACAACATCCAGAAAGAGTCCACCTTGCACCTGGTGCTGCGTCTCAGGGGAGGCATGCAGATCTTCGTCAAGACCCTCACAGGCAAGACCATCACCCTTGAGGTTGAGCCAAGCGACACCATTGAGAACGTCAAGGCAAAGATCCAGGACAAAGAAGGCATTCCTCCTGACCAGCAGAGGCTGATCTTTGCTGGCAAACAGCTAGAAGATGGTCGCACACTGTCTGACTACAACATCCAGAAAGAGTCCACCTTGCACCTGGTGCTGCGTCTCAGGGGAGGCATGCAGATCTTCGTCAAGACCCTCACAGGCAAGACCATCACCCTTGAGGTTGAGCCAAGCGACACCATTGAGAACGTCAAGGCAAAGATCCAGGACAAAGAAGGCATTCCTCCTGACCAGCAGAGGCTGATCTTTGCTGGCAAACAGCTAGAAGATGGTCGCACACTGTCTGACTACAACATCCAGAAAGAGTCCACCTTGCACCTGGTGCTGCGTCTCAGGGGAGGCATGCAGATCTTCGTCAAGACCCTCACAGGCAAGACCATCACCCTTGAGGTTGAGCCAAGCGACACCATTGAGAACGTCAAGGCAAAGATCCAGGACAAAGAAGGCATTCCTCCTGACCAGCAGAGGCTGATCTTTGCTGGCAAACAGCTAGAAGATGGTCGCACACTGTCTGACTACAACATCCAGAAAGAGTCCACCTTGCATCTGGTGCTGCGTCTCAGGGGAGGTTCAGATATTTAAACTGACAATCTCAGAAATGGACATTTAATTCTTTCAGTATTCCCTGTTCATGCACTCAACACTTGTCCCCTCTTCTCTCCGTACTTTACCGAATCCAGTTACATTTTATTACTCTTTTCCACCTGTTATGTTCAAAATGACAAAATAAAAGCATTGAAAGATTGTTGATGGTTTCCTTGTCTTTGTGCACAACTAATACAAGATCTGGTAAAACTTCACTCATTTTAAAATTTATCTTATTCTCAAAGAGACAAACACAAAGCTCAGGATTATGCTAAAGGATGCAAAAGGGATCATGCAAGTCATACTTGATGTCAAATTGTAATTAAAGTAGAAGTGGCTTTGTGGCTCTAAACCTGTTAAACTATCTATTCATTTTTTTTTTTTTTAAAACTAGGTCTATATGGCAGCTGCCTAATTTGTTAATACTCAAATTTGGTAAGAACCTAGTGTGAAAATCGCTGAAAGTATATTTCAGTGGAATCTGTGATGGGCCTGTTAAACAGCTGCTGCTATGAGTTTAAAAATGGTAAGATGGTGCCACCAAGTGTCTGTTCCTGTAGCCCTGATGAAATTTTAATAAAGCCTTACATAGGTCGTTAACAAATTGTATAACTTTTATGCTTCACTGACTATAGTTTATTTACCTTTTGTTGGTCCAGTGTTATAATGCTTAGGCTGTACTATTTTTAGTGTTAGTGGTAGGTTTTATATATATATATATATATATATATATATATATATATATATATACACAGGAAGACCTAAATCAATGATTTAAAAAAGAAAAGATAGTGAAATTTAAGTTATACAAAATTATTTTAAATGGAGACTTTCCCAGCAATCTCGATAAAGTACTAAAAATAAATCCAATCCTTTAACGACTGGAAAGGTCGTGGAAAAGTAATCGATTCGAAATTCACAAGTCAAAACTCCCTGCAACCCTGGACATAAGACGACGAGAGCCAATGTGAAAATGTTACAGCAACATTTACAATAAGGTTTAATGCGATAACAATGTTCGACGCATTTAATTATCTGGGTTGATGTCAATTTAATAAGCATACTATTTATTGTTCATTCATAATCCTTAATAATACCTACATGGTGTAATGTTAATTCGCTAAAGTTGATTTTAAACTTAAAATGGTTTAGTATCAACTGGAATTAAACCTAGTTTAATATGTTAGTGCATGACACCTGTATTAACTAATGCTAATAAAGTGGGCTTCATTGTGAAGTGTTCTTCTCAAGATTAAAACATGTTTGAATAAACGCTGAATAAGCTACAGCTCTAGTCTGAACGCTCCTTTGCTTTCGTGCGTAAAACAGTTTAACCCCTTATTTACAGCTCGCATCAGCAGTTGCATCAAGGATAGTAACATTGTCAAAATAAAGGAACATTCCCGGAACAAGAAGAGAAATCTGATAAATCAAAAAGCAAAAGGTTTTGACACAAGATTTAGGGGGAAGAACCGGCTGCGCAGAGCAGAGCAGACAGCTGCTTCGACGCTGTCAGTAACACAGGAGCATGGCTCAGACCTGGGGTAACTTTTTCTTCTCTCTACTCGATTATAAGACCGCGAAATTTGTCATCGCTAAAAACAAAAAGGTCGGAGTTCTGTTCAGACTCTTT
This sequence comes from Spinibarbus caldwelli, assembly GCA_039654775.1. Classification (NCBI taxonomy): domain Eukaryota; kingdom Metazoa; phylum Chordata; class Actinopteri; order Cypriniformes; family Cyprinidae; genus Spinibarbus; species Spinibarbus caldwelli. The sequence continues at coordinate 24,691,022 of CM077223.1, read as the reverse complement.
CAGCTGGGGGTGATTGGATATCTGATCGGGTAGGTGTCTTGTGCTTTCTCTAAATCAAGACGTTGAGGTGAACGAGCGGGCTCTGTCAGTGTTTCGAGGATTTAATCTTCAAAGTACATATTATAATATGTCGTTAAGTGTTTGTTTATACTAAAAATGGTTACTGTCAAATATATTTCTACAAACCGAATGTAAGCCGACAGTTAAAGCACCATGTCTCGGATGTTATTTATATCAAGGGAAAGACTGAAAGCATTGCTGTGTCCCTGCACTGTTTGACCTGCTGGTGTTCGGCTTGTAAAGTTTGTATGTAGTGAAAAAGACTTTTGTTTTGATTCAGATTAGTAATCTCCATTTAGTCTATAGATGTACCAGAACCAGACAAAAACCTAATACCTTTGGCTTTTTCATTTTCACATAGTATTTGGGCTTCTTACACCGTGAAAGTGCAACAAAAGCTGCTGAATGTAAGATGAGCTGGATCACATGTGCTGTGGCCAAATGTTACACACAAAAGCACCAGCCTGATTTCATAATTGCCCTTTAAAACAGTTCAATAGTCGTCCTTTGCAGGAAATAACTGTTCTAGAACTTTAATGTAATGTTATCTATAGGTTATAACGTCCTTCAGGGTGTGTTGGCCATATATAGGACATGTGACTTACAGCACTGCTCTCTGTAGCTCATGCACAGATCCTCTACTTTATACTTTAAATAACCAACAAAATTTACACTTTTCACAATGTAAGTTGTTGTTTCACAAAATATTTATTTTCTTTTGCTTGTGCGTCTTCTGAAAGGTGGGTTTTTCTTTGGAAGAAAGGGTATCAGGAGACCGAGGAAGTCATCCAGAGTTCTGTGACCACCAAAATCAAGGGTGTAGATCTCACCAACAGCTCTCAGTATGGTCTGCAGCTATGGGGTGCAGAGGACTATGTCATTCCCCCACAAGTAAATACAACTGTTTCCTGTATATTTGCTTGGGAAGAAATATATTTGAAAACCACTTGTTAACAGTCTTTCTCAAAATCTCTGTTTTATGTATTTGATTATGGATATACCTACAAATATTAACATGACGTACACATCTTTTGCTAAGAAAACATTGTGTGTTAATTATGTTACACAATGAAACATCTATTTTCAGTTATCTTAATATAAGTAGCGCTCCAAATTAACAGCTGTTTTTTGGACATAATTTTGGTTCAAGTCAATTTTCACCATTTATACTTTGGATTAGAATGTATTATAATCAATCACGAGCCTTCTCTTTCGATCATCAGTACCATAATGCTTTTTGCAAAAGTGAGATTCATTCATCATTCTGCAGTGTTCATTACTGACATTGAGTCTTTGACCACAAAAGATGTTGTACGTAAGATGAGCTGGACCAAATGAGCCACAGGGAGCTTTTTGGAAGTCTAATTGGCTTGGAAGCTCGTTCTTTCTGCCTTTTGTTAGATGATAGATGAAAATTGTTTAGATGGAAAAAGTATAAAGAAATAAAGACTGAAAAGAGCCCAAAGTGTCTTGGTTCTGTGAAAAAAAAAAAAAAGCTGAAGTGAGAGCATCACATTAGACACAAATGTCAGTGTTCTGATCAATTCATTTACTGGTGAAAATGTCTTTCGCAAGAACGTGTCTTCTTTTTTACAACAGGGGGACAGAGTCTTCTTTATTGTGACAAATTACGTAGTGACACCCAACCAAAAGCTGGGTTACTGCCCTGAGGTAAGAGACAGGTTGTCATTTTATTTTATTGTTATTCCCAACGCAAATTATGCAACCAAAGATATGAGGCATCTATATAAGGTTTTGATCTCCCCACGTTTTAAAACCACTGAGTTTGTTGTATGTGCTTGGTTCATTCTACTTACAGAGTTCTAAAGTGCCAGATGGTTTATGTACTTATGACAATGAATGTGTGGAAGGGGAATCTGTCATAGCAGGCCATGGTAAGCAGAAACCTAAATGGAATACCAAGTCTTTTGTTCCCTTACAACTGCACGCCTGAAGTAATATAAAAGGAAAACCTTTGTGAAAGTGCAAGATTCTTGTTAAAAAAAATAAAATAAGATGTTACATTGTGTTATATTATGACTCACTGGCATTAAAGGGACTACTACATTTTATTGTTGTTTATTCAGGAGTGAAGACAGGCCGCTGTATAAACGACACAGGAACGTGTGAGATTCATGCCTGGTGCCCTGTTGAGCATGGCCAGACACCATCGTAAGAAAACAATTTTGGACCAATTCCTTTCAATTCATGTTCAGTTGCAGTACATTTACCTCACCTTTTTGCAATATTATTTGCTCTTCATGCCTATATGAAACTATTTGAAGAAAAGGAACATGTTGGTGTTGTACCTGTAATGTTTCAAATGTTGCAACAGGGAGCCAATGCTGGCAAAGGCAGAAAACTTCACAATCTATGTAAAGAACTACATCAAGTTTCCAAAATTTGCCTTCTCCAAGTAAGTCAAGCCTAGAGGCATCAAGTCAGTGTTTATTTTATGTATTTGAGCCTATAGAATAAATGTTCTCACTTGTCTAACAGCTAAATAAGTATATTTAATATATATATATATATATATATATATATATATATATATATATATATATATACATATATATACAGTGCCCTCCAAAAGTATTGGAACAGTAAAGACAAAATTGCTCTGTTGGCTGTGGAGTCAAGACATTTACAAATATGATTAAAATATGAATATGTGACAAAACTACAGAATGTCACATTTTATTATTGGGTGATTCAACACATAGATGTTTTACCAGCTAAGAAGTTCAGCACTTTTAGAGTTTCATCCCCTTATCTGATGTGAGCATAAGTATTGGAACAGTTGCCTCACAGGTCTTTCTAAGTGATCAGCTGTGTCCTGTTGCATTCATTCTTCAGATATTAAAAGCAGGGAATGTGTCGTATCAGTTATATCCATTACTTCTGCATTCTGAATCTTGCATTCGATGATGACACACACAAACCAGGATGAAGATGAGGGAGCTGACTTTGAGAGAAAAGCAAGCAATTTGGATGCTAAAAGAAAAGAGGAAGTCAATTAGAGCTATAGCAAAAACAAAGGGCATGGAGAAATCAAGAGTTTGGAAACCACCAGCGACACCAGCAACCAACAACGACCTGATCGGCTGAGAAAACAACAGTAGTTGATAACAGACAAATCATAAAAGCTGTGAAAATGAACCCTAAAAGACGTGTCTGTAAAATCACCAACAACTTCCAGAAAGCTGGAGTGATGCTCTGACAATCTACTGTCCTCAGGAGACTTTGACACAGAATTACAGATGCTACACAGCAAGATGCAAACCTCTGACCAGCACCAAAAATAGAAAGGCAAGATTAGAGTTTGCAAAAAAGCACAAAGGTGAGCCAGAAGAGTTTTGGAACTGTGTTTATGGACCAATGAGACAAAGATGAACCTTTATCTAAGTGATGGGAAAGCAAAAATATGGAGAAAAAAGGGAACTGCAGAAGATCCCAAGCATACAGCCTCATCTGTAAAGCATGGTGGAGGTGGTGTCATGGCATGGGCATGCATGGCTGTCTCTGGAACAGGCCCTCTCAACTTTACTGATGACTTAATGTATGATGACAGTACCAGAATGAATTTAGAAGGGTACAAAACCATCTTGCCAACCAATATTCAAGAAAATGCCACCAGATTCATTGGGAAGTGCTTCATATTGCATCAGGACAATGACCCAAAACACCCTGCCAGTTCAGTCAAGGAATTTATAAGGGCAAAGAAATGGAAAGTCTTAGATTGCCCAAGTCAATCTCCAGATTTAAATCCGATTGAACATGAATTTTACCAGCTGAAGAGGAGAGTAAAAGTAGAAACTCGCCAAAACAAGCAACAATTGGAATTGGCTGCATTAAAGGCTGGGAAAAGTATTTCAAAGGATGAGACCAAGAGTCTGGTGATGTCTATGGGTCACAGACTCACTGCTGTGATTGTGCGCAAGGGATCTGCAACTAAATAATAGCTTTTAATCTGTTATATCTGCCTTATGTTCAACTGTCCCAATACTTATGCTCAAATCAATGAGTGGGATGAACTCTAAAAGTGCTGTTCTTTTTATTTGGTAAAACATGTATGTGTTGAAACAGCTAATAATAAAATGTGACATTCTGCATTCTGTAGTTTTGTCTCATATTAATTTTTTAATCATATTTGCAAATGTCTTGACTCCACAGCCAACAGAGCAATTTTGTCTTTACTGTTCCAATACTTTTGGAGGGCACTGTATATATATATATATATGGGACATGACTTGCTGCAAATGCATTTAGTGACCTAATAAGTGATAATAAGCTTGTAATATGTGACCCTGGACAACAAAATCAGTCATAAGTAGCATGGGTATATTTGTAGCAATAGCCAAAAATACATTGTATGGGTCAAAATTATCGATTTTTCTTTTATGCCAAAAATCATTAGGATATTAAGTAAAGATCATGTTCCATGAATATACAGGTGTATCTCAATAAATTAGAATGTCGTGGAAAAGTTCATTTCAGTAATTCAACTCAAATTGTGAAACTCGTGTATTAAATCAATTCAATGCACACAGACAGAAGTGGTTTAAGTCTTTGTACTTTTAATTGTGATGATTTTGGCTCACATTTAACAAAAACCCACCAATTCACTATCTCAACAAATTAGAATACTTCATAAGACCAATTAAAAAAAACATTTTTAGTGAATTGTTGGCCTTCTGGAAAGTATGTTCATTTACTGTATATGTACTCAATACTTGGTAGGGGCTCCTTTTGCTTTAATTACTGCCTCAATTCGGCGTGGCATGGAGGTGATCAGTTTGTGGCACTGCTGAGGTGGTATGGAAGCCCAGGTTTCTTTGACAGTGGCCTTCAGCTCATCTGCATTTTTTGGTCTAGTTTCTCATTTTCCTCTTGACAATACCCCATAGATTCTCTATGGGGTTCAGGTCTGGTGAGTTTGCTGGCCAGTCAAGCACACCAACACCATGGTCATTTAACCAACTTTTGGTGCTTTTGGCAGTGTGGGCAGGTGCCAAATCCTGCTGGAAAATGAAAACAGCATCTTTAAAAAGCTGGTCAGCAGAAGGAAGCATGAAGTGCTCCAAAATTTCTTGGTAAACGGGTGCAGTGACTTTGGTTTTCAAAAAACACAATGGACCAACACTAGCAGATGACATTGCACCCCAAATCATCACAGACTGGAAACTTAACACTGGACTTCAAGCAACTTGGGCTATGAGCTTCTCCACCCTTCCTCCAGACTCTAGGACCTTGATTTCCAAATGAAATACAAAACTTGCTCTCATCTGAAAAGAGGACTTTGGACCACTGGGCAACAGTCCAGTTCTTCTCTTTAGCCCAGGTAAGATGCCTCTGACGTTGTCTGTGGTTCAGGAGTGGCTTAACAAGAGGAATACGACAACTGTAGCCAAATTCCTTGACACGTCTGTGTGTGGTGGCTCTTGATGCCTTGACCCCAGCCTCAGTCCATTCCTTGTGAAGTTCACCCAAATTCTTGAATCGATTTTGCTTGACAATCCTCATAAGGCTGCGGTTCTCTCGGTTGGTTGTTCATCTTTTTCTTCCACACTTTTTCCTTCCACTCAACTTTCTGTTAACATGCTTGGATACAGCACTCTGTGAACAGCCAGCTTCTTTGGCAATGAATGTTTCTGGCTTACCCGCCTTGTGAAGGGTGTCAATGATTGTCTCTGGACAACTGTCAGATCAGCAGTCTTCCCCATGATTGTGTAGCCTAGTGAACCAAACTGAGAGACCATTTTGAAGGCTCAGGAAACCTTTTCAGGTGTTTTGAGTTGATTAGCTGATTGGCATGTCACCATATTCTAATTTGTTGAGATAGTGAATTTGTGGGTTTTTGTTAAATGTGAGCCAAAATCATCACAATTAAAAGAACCAAAGACTTAAACTACTTCAGTCTGTGTGCATTGAATTTATTTAATACACAAGTTTCACAATTTGAGTTGAATTACTGAAATAAATGAACTTTTCCACAACATTCTAATTTATTGAGATGTACCTGTATTTTTTAGGTTTCCTACTATAAATATATCAAAACTGATTTTTTTATTAGTAATATGCATTGCTAAGAACTAAGCTTTTTTCTCAGTATTTTGATTTCTTTGCACGCTCGCAGTCCAGATTTTCAAATAGTTGTATCTTGGACAAATATTATCCTATTCTAATTCTCAGTTTTAAAAAAATTGACCGTTATGACTGGTTTTGTGGTCCAGGGTCACATATGTTTATTGTTTATACTCATCCGTGCATGATAGAACTGAACTAACCTGCAATAGTCTTTTTTAAGCTTTTCAACTAGGTTTTCTACAGCTTAATATTTTGCATGTTATTTCCTTTGCAAAGCACCGTCTGAGTTTTGGGTGGAGCAACTGTAAAATACTTAAAACTTCTTTCAACCACAGGATTCTGCTGCTAAAACCCTTCCTCATGAAATCTGTAGATCATATCAAGTAATTCTAGTGCAATATGGACATCAGCTGAGTAACTTAGTATCTAGTATCATAAAAATGTGACTTTAGTTTTTTTCCCCGTCTTTTTTGTTTGGATATTTTTCATGCTGCATTTAAACAGGTTTGTTTTTGTGTAAGCACAGGATGTTTTGTTGTCCTTTCAAACTCCTGCAGAATAATAAACTTCATAGTTCACTCACGAGTGCATTGAGAGGATCATTACTGTGGCTTAAATGCAGTGTCATCTGGCAAGCTGTCATTTACAAAACCAGTACAATCCTTTTAAATGAGCACACAAACTAATCTAAATCATGCTGTATTTACTTTTTTTTTATTTCTCTCAAAAATAGATTTATTCACTTTATTACCATTAAAAAGCAACGTACCAAAAATACAAAGAAAAACAAATTCTAAACAAATGCTATGTTTAGAGATCAATCTCCAAATCTCCTATCATGCAGCAGTGTGAAAGAGCAGACTTGCTTGCACATAATGAAGTGTTATGTTTAGATACTGATGGCACAGCACGACAGAGCACAAGCTGCTCTGAATATCTCTCGCTTACTCATCTCTATTTATACCAGCTCAGCGTGTGGTGCATGAACTGAGACTTACTCTCTTGATATCCTGTGCCTTGCCTGTTTCACTGACAGATTAACAGTTGTTCCTCTCTCCTTACTGGCATGATCTCTGCAAAGTCATCACATTGTAGATCAAGCAAATGCTATGAGCTGTTTCAGATACTGCTTCTTCTACTTTTTTTTTCCTCACTTGAAGATCGAACGTCCTGCCTACCACCAACAGCACATATCTGAAGATGTGCAGATATGATAAAGACCATCATCCCTATTGCCCCATCTTTCTTGTGGGAGATGTGATTAACTGGACTGGATACAGTTTCCAGGATTTGGCAACAAAGGCAAGTTCTTCAAATGACATGACAAGTTTTGATAAAAACAGTCTCCACCATTATAAACACACTGGTAGTTGATGTTCAAAAAATATTTGGACACTTAAGCCACGCTTATGTATGAATATCTTATGTGTCTGCATATAATTCAAATAAAACAATATGTCATACAAACTGGCATTTATTAAAGAGAGTGAGAGAGAGAGAGGAAAGAAAGATACCACAAGTACAATTTTTAACCAAAAAGTGACCTGTGAAGCATCAGTTATGGGTTGAAAATTCTAAAGTTTGCACTATTTAATATGAATGCATTATATTTTTATGCTATTATGCTAAAAAAAAAAAAAAAAACTTTATAGACTCCATAGATTGGAATAATTAATTGCCAGAACTGCAGAGGAATATCATGATGCCCTATAGTTGATGCAGAGGGTAATTTTATGAACTGGTATCATTGTTTTTCTTTTTTTATGTACACACAGGGTGGTTCAATTGGAGTTGGAATCGAGTGGAATTGTGATTTGGATAAAGATGAATCTCACTGTAACCCTGAATATAGCTTCACATGCTTAGATTTCTCTAAAAATTCACAGAACTTTGCCACTTCGGGTTACAACTTCAGGTATTGCTCAGATTTACTGATCTTAACATTCATATAAGGTTCTGTAAATGATTTCATCTGTTTAGTTATCTTTGCCAACCGCACATGAAATCTTAAAACCTGCCAGCAAACGCAAATCTTTTTTTATTGCCATTTTGTCAGGACAGTATGAATATCGCATACATAAAACTGATCAGCAAACAACAAAATGACCCCAAACCTTAACCATCCCTACACAGGGAGAAAAAAAAATAAAAATACCCCACACACAAACACGGATGTACTATATTCTCTCATAATTAGTATTCATTCATGTTCTAAAAGAGACATTTCTTTAGTATGATCCAAGTCTGAATCAGAGGGACAGAGCCTGCGGTATTACAATAAAATGGCTTAAATCTTTACTTTTTGTTTTTGATTAAAGCATTTATATTTGAAATAGTATCATTACATTGGCTGACATGTTTCTGTCTTTATCAAGATTTGCTCGATACTACGATGCAGCAGGTCAAACCTATCGGAATCTGTTTAAAGTGTATGGCATTCGCTTTGATATATTAGTCAATGGAAAGGTAAGAGATAAACATTTTATTGAAAATTCCTAAAGAGTCCTGTCATTAGGGTTATGGTGAAATAATAACAATAGGGTGTTTATCTGTTTTCTAGGCTGGGAGATTCAGTATCATTCCTACAGTGATCAGTATTGGCTCTGGACTTGCTTTAATGGGTGCTGTGAGTTATATAAGCTGTGAAAAGACGGTGTCACTGATAGTTGAAGCATAAAAGGCACCAAATCTTTCTGAGATTCTTGTGTGATTGGTGTTTTCTTCTCATTGCACAGGGGGTTTTTGTCTGTGACATGATTTTGCTCTACATGATGAACAAAAGCTCCTTATACCGAGAGACTAAATTTGAGGCAGTCACAAAGTAAGTGTCTAATGTGTCTTCTTAAAAACGTTTACTTGGAAGATTAGTAAGATGAAGTGGATTGTTATTTTCACGGTTTCTATGAATACTATGTGTACACACAGAAAGAAATCTGGAAAGCACAGAGAGAGAAAGCATGTAAGACACCACGGTCATCATCGCCAAGATGGGCGACACAAGAGAGAGGAGAAACAGGGAAAAGACATGCATCCATTAACATCAGTGTTATGTCAGCCCAATAACAACCCAGAGAGACAGATCCAGCCCACAGGCTCAGCACTCAAATCCCACAGTCCTGAGAAAAGGCCACAGGGCACAGTGTCATTCAGGACTCAGCACGCTACAGAAAAACAGACAATTTCTCCTGTTTCCACCCTGAGAACACCACGTAAGCAGTAGAGGATTATTATTATTTTTTTTTTTTTTTTATGCTGAATCCCATTGGATTTACTGTGGATGTATGAAAGGAGGTATTATAGCAGGTCTATGTTCAGTCATACCAAAGAGGAATACTGCCAGTGTTGTTGTTATGCTCTCCTAGTGTTTTCAATGGCAATGGAAGTTTTTATTACAAAGGATTTGGAATAAGATAAATACAAATAATTTATTATAAATATGGCCTGACATCAAAAATTGTCAAACCAAGGTTTAATAAATGTTAAATATTTGTCAAAAAATGCTTGGGTCATTGCATTGCTTTTATCTTAAGTACATGTGAAAAGATTATAATCTTTAAAAAAACAAGAAAATTTAAAAAAAAAAAAATTTATTTTATTTTTTTTAAGAATGTATTAAATTGATAAAAAAAAACTATTTCAAATTATGTTCTTTTGAATGTTTTGAACTTTTTGAATGTATAAGGTGGACAAACTATTTTCTTGAGCACTAAATCAGTATATTAGAATGATTTCTGAACGATCATGTGACACTTAAGGCTGGAGTAATGGCTGCTGAAAATTCAGCTTCACCATTACAGGAATAAATTACATATTAAAATATATGAAAATAGAAAAGTTATTTTGATTGTGATATTTCACAATATTAGTTTTTACTGTTATTTTGATAAAATAAATGCAACCTTGGTATTTCAATATCATTAAAAAATTGTACCAATTCCAAATGTTTGCACAGTACTGTAAATATCTATACTAACATGCCTGCAATAATTTGTATAAATTGTCTACAATTGTGGGGTTCAAGCACTGAGGACACAGATAAATGTGACTGTACCTGTTCAGTCTGAATAAAAAAAAAAAAAAAAAAATCAAGCTGATTTTTAAAATTCAAATTACACTACAGTAATAATTTGTAAAACACCCTTGAGTTTGAGCACTTACATACCGAACAACACTAATGCTAGGCATACTATAGGAGTTGCCTACTATAAAAAAAAAAAAAGCCTTTAACATCACGTACTTTAAGAAACCACACAATTTAATCCATGAGGTGAATGATTTATTTTCCTCAAAATATCTGAAATAAAGCAATGTGATTTGTACAGTTTAAAGTCGGTATTGTGTTTTTACATAGTTCTGATTGCCGCCTGGAGTTCAGAGAGTTGCAGATCATACACAGAAAGCAAGCTGAAAACAAATTAGTTTCCCTGTTGGGCTGCTATATTAGATCCAAACCCAGCTTTGCCCTGGAATAAGCATTAGGAAAATATTAAATTACAAGAGGAAAGAATATGACGACACACCATTTTTAAATATCTAAATTTCAGTGCAATTAGTACTCAGAAAACATCTTTAAGCTTTCTTGGCTAAACATAAGTAAGCTCACGGACAAAACCTGTGGTACATCAATCAGCACTCTCTACCCTGAGGCATCTCTATCACCTTATTTTTCTATATCTACACAGCTGCTGTATTGTCTTTAGTACACATGCACCATTCCGTAGAGGAAAGTCCAGAACAACACGTAAGTAAAGAGGCCGCCCACGAGGCCCCCGGTAAAGAGCAGGCGTCGAGATTTGAAGCACTTGTTCCACCGGCGACCGGCTTTGAGAATCAGGAGCAAGGACAGCAGGAAAGAAGCAAGGAAGTAAAAGACGAAGCCGTAGAGTCCGGTCAGGCCGAGGATGCCCGCCGTGGCCCCGGAGAGCGCGGACACCGAGGTGCGGCAGTAATCGAGCACAGCGCTGTTTCCTCTGACGGCCGCCTCGCTGAAGAACTGCGGTCCCTCGCGTTTGGCTGCTACTGTGGCCATGTTGTGATGTTAAAAACACGCTGAGAGACAAACCAGGAGAGCTGTGAAACACAGATCATCGTATGAAACATCTTACTTTAGACTGACGTTAAATCCCCTCCTCCGCTTACCGTTAGGATCAAAACAATGATAAACACACAAATCACGCTTCTGCCTCCGTGATTCAAGAAAGCATCGTTTACATTAAACACTTAAACATCATAAGCTATGTGTTTAAGTCTATATTTCAACAAGGAATGTATTATTCGGTAAAATATGACAAGTTTTGGATAAAACACAGCGTGAGTCATTCTCAGTCAGCCATTTTCTCGCTAAGCATCATGGGATTTTTTATGAAAATCAAATTCTAATTTTATTTAAACCTCATGACCAATTTTCACTTGATTTCAAGCAATGGTATATTAATATACCTTTGTGTGTAAAATTTTAATCAATATTACGGTTTAAATATATGCTTATTTCATTTACTCTTAACCCACTCTACGGGATCAGCAAAGGTTCAAATATAGTGATCGAATGTAAGAATCATTTGCAAGAATCGGTTCTTTCAAACTGTTCGCTTCAGAGAGCTGATTGAACTCAGTAATGATTCTTTTGCGTTAAGGCGTAATTATATATGACTGCATGTTTCCTGACATTTCATGTAACCACCCAAAAATTATTTTTTGTTTGTTTCTTTTATATGTTTATTTTGTATTATTATTATTATTATTATTATTATTATTATTATTGTTTGTTTTTGTTTCTTGCTCTGAACTGTTAAATACTGTACTTTTTGTTCTGTATTTAACTGTTACTCCTTAACCAAATACTTTATATTATTTAAATGTGTGTAATGTAATAAAATAGGTTACTAATTACAGTTTTCATAATGTCATTTGAAATAAAGAACGGACTACATTTTGTAAGTAATCTACCCTGTATATGTATGGTACTTTTTGTTAGTGTTGTTTAATGTGCTGTTTGAAACACTTTTTATTTTTTGTTATTGTTGATAATAGGGCAAAGAGCAGGACCCTTCACTAATAATCTCCGCTCTGGACCAATGCATGGACGTTTTACCTGAAGACAAGCTGAAAAAAGTCAAGTGCATTGGAGTATGTGGACAAATGCATGGCATTGTGTTGTGGAAATCTAAATCAGGTTAACATTAAACCACTACTGAAAGCATGTTTGATGTTTCTTGCATTGTGGTGAAGGCACTCATCTTCAGTCATAACTAAATGATTGGGATGGTATCAATAACTATACTGTCATTCGTCTCTCTTTTAGGATGTGAATGGCTGAGTGAAGATCATAAAATCATTAGACTCATTCCTAAAGACGTCAGTCAGCTGATCACCTGGCAGGACGGGCGCTGCAGTGCTGATTTCCTGTCTTCTTTACCCAAACCAGATTCCCACCTGAGCGTGGCCACTGGCTTTGGTTGTGCCATCATCTTCTGGTACTTGAAACACAGGTAGAATTCCACTCAAGATTTAAGACTAAATGATTTCAGCAAAAATCCAATTGTTTTTCACTGAAATGACTGTGTTTTTTATGATATGTCACTGAATCAGGCTGGAGTTCCTGTCGGGTTTCAGTGATGCAGGCACCATCCAAGACTATGTGGTCTCCATGCTGTGTAACCTTGACAAATGTGTCATGCCAGCTGGGGCTACTTCAACACAACCACCAACAAATGGAACACACAAATGTGAGTCAAGTAAGATATTATATTTGTTTCAAGGGCAGTTTACACTAAGAATGATAACTAGAAAAATAACTATATTGTACCTATATTAGCATCCACATCAATAGACAATACTGTTCAGTTTATTATAGGGCATGCACAGTTATTTTGTCTGCTGCTTTAAAGGGATATTTCACCCAAAATGAAATGTACCCTATGATTTACTCACCCTCAAGCTATCCAAGGTGTATATAACTTTCTTCTTTCAGACAAATACAATCAGAATTATATATATATATATATATATATATATATATATATATATATATATATATATATATATATATATATAAATAAATATAAAAAATGTCCTGGCTCTTCCAAGCTTTATAATGACAGTGAATTGGGGTTGAGATTTTGAAACCCAAAAAGTGTATCCATCCATCATAAAAAGTGCTCCACATGGCTAATAAAGTGGATAATAAAGTGAATCGATGTGCCTGTGTAAAAAAAAAAATATACATATTTAAACCTTTATAAATCGTAATCGTTTGTTCACAAGAGAGTGGCATTCCAGCTGATGATGCAGGACGTTGGCGTAGCGTAAGCTCCGGTGAGAATATGCTAGTCTCGCAAGAACCAAGTTTTGTTAACAGCTAAGAAAAACCAGTCTCCTCTTGGCTTATATCGAAATCCTCCAACATTGTTCTTTTCTAATCCTTGTTTTGTACTTCTAATTTGTCACTCTTTTTTTGATTTGCTCTCTCCTCTGCGCTTCCGTGTTCGTCATTTTTCACCGACGCGTATGCTACGTCTATGTCCTATGTCATCGTTCGAACACCATGACAGTTAGCGGAAGCTAGAGATTATGGTTTATAAAGTTTTAAATCAAACCACTGGGCAGATTTAGAGAGATAAGTGAGAAGCACATTCCCTCCTTTAACATCTTTAAAGCAGCTGGCAGATGTTCTGATAAACAACATTCAACTGGAAATATATTCAGAAATATAATTGTATTCTAATAAGGTTGGAGTCTGTTTTAAAGGTGGTAAAACACCTTAATAAAGGTTTATATTGCCTATTTCCTAGTTGTTCACATTATTTTGTCCAAGCCCTGTAGTTATCATTATAGTTATCGTCTTTGCTGTGAACGGGCCATTACACTTTACATGGGAATTCTAACTAATCTAACTATGATGTTTAATATTACAGTTACTCTGTGCTGAACTGAATGTTATCAGCTCAGCTACAAACAGCAGTCATTATATACTCATCCTGAGGTCAGTTTGTGTTTACTAATTCGACCTCCAGATGGAGATGTTATGCGACCGCAATGAGCACATTTAGACATGGCAAATCTTGTACTCAGATTTCAGTGTCCTCTCTTAAGGGCAGAGCTGTTTTATGGGTTCATGTAAAAGATATTTTTGTGCTGAAGCTTAAGCTAATGTTAAAAAGAAGACTGTATAGTATTTTAAATACTTTAAGTGAAAGAAAAGTGAAAGTCGTGACGTATTGTCAAGTACGGTGACCCATACTCGAAATTGGTGCTCTGCATTTAACCCATCCAAGTGCACACACACAGCAGTGAATAGTGAACAAACGCGCACACACACACCGTGAACACACACCCGGAGCAGTGGGCAGCCATCGATTCTCACACCGGCAGGAATTGAAGGTGGGGATTGTGAATGAACAGCACTCTCTCTGCCTTCGATACCATGACTGAGGTGCCCTTGAGCAAGGCACCGAACCCCCAATTGCTCCCCGGGCGCTGGAGCAATGGCTGCCCACTGCTCTGGGTGTGTGTTCACGGTGTGTGTGTGCGTGTTTGTTCACTATTCACTGCTGTGTGTGTGCACTTGGATGGGTTAAATGCAGAGCACCAATTTCGAGTATGGGTCACCGTACTTGACAATACGTCACGACTTTCATTACTTTATGCTGTGTCCACATCAGTGTGGTGGACTGTAGCATTTTCACTTATACACTACCGTTCAAAAGTTTGGGGTCAGTGACATTTTTTTTTTTTTTGCAAGAAATGAATAATTATATTGGGCAAGGATACATTGAGTTGATCAAAGGTGACAGTAAATCCTTTATGTTACAAAAGATTTCTATTTCAAATAAATGCTGTTCTTTTGAACTTTCTATTCATTAAAGAATCTTAAAAAGTGTCACGTTTCCACAATAATATTAAGCAGCACAACTGTTTTCAGCATTGATAATAATAAGAAATGTTTCTTAAGCAGAAATTAGCATATTAGATTGATTTCTGAAGTGGACTTCTGATGGATTTCTGATTTCGGAATTCAGCTTTGTCTTCACAGGAATAAAATAAATTTTAAAATATATTACAATAGAAACAATTCTTAAATTGCAATAATATTTCACAATATTACTTTTTTAACTGTACATTTAATCAAATAAATACAGCCTTGGTGAGCCTAAGAGACTTCTTTCAAAAACATTAAACATGTCACTGACTCCAAACCTTTGAATGTTAGTGTATATAAAGGCATATCATGCACAAATGAATTGTTAAATCACTAGTGCTGAATATGAGCACTTCAGCCCAGCTGACGTTCAGCATGCCTGCAGAGTTCACCCCTCCAAGTTCTCCAGACCCCCTCTCTCCTGTTGCTTATTTCCCATACTTGCACGGCTCCTACCTGGCAGTGGCTGCATCACTAAATGGAGGCAACGTCATGGCCACCTTTGTCAGAATGCTGGACTCGTGGATGAAAGAATTTGGTAAATCAACAATTGTTCAATTTCTAAATTTATTATAATTTTAAAATCAAGCGTGACCTTTTTATATTTTACTATAATAGTCTTCTTGCATGTTTTTGATCCTCAGGAGTATTCTTATCTTAATAATGTATTTCTTGTATGTCACAGGATTGGAAGTAAAGAATCCAGAATCTACTCCCAGCTGATCCAGTCTGCTCTGGCACAGCCTAACACTGATCTAACTGTGACCACAGCACTACTAGGAGAGCGGCATGACCCCACTTCCAGTGCCAGTGTCTCCCAAATCTCGCCCTCTAACCTCTCTCTGGATCATGTGACTCGTGCTGTGTGCAGGGGAATTATTGAAAACATGGCCACTATGATGCCCCCTCAGAGCCTGCAGGCCGCTGGGGTGAGGTGTATTATTGGCAGTGGCAGCGCTCTGTCATGTAACACAGTTCTGCAACAGGAAGTGGAGAGAATTTTTTAATTTCCTGTAGTCTACGGAAAAGATGTTGACTCAGCAGTTGGAGTTGCCATGGTGTTTAATGACCAAACATAACATAAAACACTCAAGATCACACCCTCACAGAATGCTGGTAGGGCTATTTTTCTGTATTAAAATGTATAAACAATCACACTTTGTAATTAAGTGTATTTAATTTAAAAATATTTTAATGCTGTATCATTCATCAATTTAAAAAAAATATATTTATTTTAATTTAATACTATTTTATCATTTTTGACTAACATGGATCAAATTTATGTATTGTTCAATTTACACACTCATTATGTAACTATTGTTGTTGAGTGCAATACAAAACCATTGTGATGTAAAATACAAAATAATCTGCATTTTGTTTTGACTGAACAAAGCCTTGAAATGACAAAATACTGTTTACAGTGTTCAGTGGCATTTCAAATGTTAATAAACAGTTGGAATATATTATCACAATTTAAATTTGTTATAATTTGCTTATGTGGTATATTTCATGTGTTGCACATGACATTTCTGTTCGTTTCAAAAGAGGAAAAAGGTACAGACCAGCTTCACCTCAAAGGAGCAAATTCTTTACCATGCGTGCACCAAGAATCGACTGCATGGTGTTTCATTTTGTTCATGTAATCTATGCACCTAAACCACTATGCATGCGCCTTACTTGCCACAGTCCTCCAGTTTCATACAGGAAACCCTGCAAGCAAAGAAAGTAAAATTGCTCAACACAACAGTCTCAACAGACAAGTGTATAGTAGGTGACCTGAATGTTGCTCCAAATCAAACATTTGCTGCTCAGATGTACTTATTTGATATTATATGCATTCCAGCACATGAATAATTAATCATTTGGATAGTTAAGATGTGTAGTAGAATATAGTGTTGCTAGATGAGAATGAAGCATTTTAAGAAGGAGCTGCATGACTTCTAGTGCATAATGTACATGGATGATTATAAATGAGCTACAACAAGGCGTGGACATGGCAAAACATTTGTAGCAACCTCAAAACATCTCAGCAACCTCAAAACATCTCTTCCTCTCTGACACTGAGAGAGAGAGAGATAGAGAGAGCGCAAGTTATTGTGCTCAAGGAATCAAGCTAACCGATACTGGATCCTTCATCTAGTGTATTAAAAATTAACAAATTAATTGGTGAGTACAAATGTTTCATACTTTAACATATTAAATAGTTTACAGCAATATTTAAATAAATTCAGATTTTGCTAATGTAGTAATTCATTTTAAAACCTGTAAAGTTGGTTTTTGCTGGTTTATTTAATTTTTTGACATTTTTATGATCTACTTCAGTCCATATTTTTGCAGATCACTTTTAATGTTTGTCTTTTTAAAACTGACAGTAACATGCTTGACTAGTTTTGCTCAACTCAAAACATGCTGAATAAGTGCTAAATCTCATAATGTAATAAATGAGATGATCTAAAGATTGTGTCTGTGTAACGTACAGTTTCCGCTGTAATGTTATCTGAACCCATTTACAGAGAGGCCAGATCATAATATTTCACTAAGTAAGACTATCCAGCATCTTGAAAATGCATATTAGGTCATCATCTAACGTAATACAACATTAACTGATATAAATTGTCCATTAAATACCTGTTAGATTGTTTAACAATCTGTGCTGCCTCACCCATCGAGGAGTCTGCTTTCACATATGGGTCCAATATGCTCAGTTCTCTTCATGATTTAAATATATCTCTAGCATCATTGACACCCTTTCCTTACTTTGATATGCACATTAAACATTAATCCATAATTACATTTCCCTAATGATTTTAGCAATATGGGTTCTTATTTAATGTGAGATACAAATATGCTCAAATGTTCAAATCATCTATGTATAACTAGTGAAACTAAGTTTGCATTTCCTTTGATACTGTGACTTCCTGTCACAGAGTTTCCATCTGAATTGTTTTTGTCCCCTTCCTCTTTTAACTGGTGTTTCAACCAAAAAGGACCATTAAGATTATCCATTAGCTCTTATTCTCAGCGCTAGCTGTTAATAGAATTCCTTTATAAATGAAGTGTAATTTAAATGGTCTCAGCAGAAAGAACAATCACTGAAATAGCATCCAAGCATAATTACTGATGCTAACTGGTATTACATTGACTTATAAAAGCACAATCTGTGGTCTTATCTTCTTTAAAGAGACTGATTCATTTAAAAAAGAACTGTCTTTCAAATACAAAACCAGCTTTGTGAGAGATGCAGGGTAAAATGTCACAAGATAGATCACATGTATGCTTATGAACCGGGTCAAAACAGAGATGAGTGTTAGTAGATAATTGTTTCTATGGACATTCTCCATAATTACTCTAGCTGTTTTTATGAAGAGTTCTAGCAATGAGATACACATAAACCTAAGCCGTATATAACAGTGGCAGTAGTTCTCCATTTGGATCATTTGTGACCCCTTCCTCTTTTAATGCTGTTTAAAACGAGAAGACAAAACGTGATGATCCATTATAACACTCAAACAGCTTCTATTCTTACAAAAGCAGCTCTTAGTCTATCAAAAATCAATATGACTGGTCACAAAGGAAGAAACATTTAGTAAATATCATTAAGCACAATTCCTCATTTTAAAGCTAGCTAGTGTAAGAACGTCCCATTTGCTTATAAATGTAAAATCGACAGTTGTGGTCATGCTTACATTTCCTATAGACCTTATTTGTCTGAAATTTAAACCTAATGTTCTGTATATGTTAATGATACCACAACAGCTTTAATTTCTGCTATATGACTAATAAGACATCACTATGAGTAAATCAAGAGACAGCAGCCCCACATTCTTCCTGGAAACGGATGACCTGACACGGGAGCAAAGGGAAAATGCCAAACAGATGAAGAAAGGCGCCTCAAAGGACAAGAGGCCTATGGATTCTAATTACCTGGATGAGCCTGAGGAGCCTACACACACAATTAAATTTAACCTACACTTTGACAGGTAAGCGGGCCTCCTTAAACCACACCGGATGATTAACATAATGTGAGAAATCCTTACTTTATCAGACACATTCTGCACACAGGGGAATCAGAAACGTGAAAGAAGAACCAGCTCAGCAGGACAATGAGAAGTTTACCCAAAAGAGGCTGTTTGATGCTGTGTCCAGTGGTGATGTGTCTAAACTGCAGGGTTTACATCAGTACCTGCACAAAAACATGAAACGGCTCACCGACTCTCAGTGTAATTGTATTCAACAACAAATACACTACCATTCAAAAGTTTAGGGTTGGTATGAGTTTTTAAAGAAGTCTGCTAAGTTCACCAAGACTGCATTTATTTGATCAAAAATACAGTAAAAACAGCAATATTGTGAAATATTATTACAATTTAAAATAATTGTTCTGTATATTTTAAAATGTAATTTATTCCTGTGATGGCAAAGCTGAATTTTCAGCAGTCATTGTGAATGTCTTCAGTGTCACGTGATCCTCCAGAATCTTGCTAATATGTTGACTTGTGCAAACTGTCAAAACCATCACTTTTGATCAATTTAATGTGTCCTTGCTGAATAAATGTATTAATTTATTTGAAAAAAAAAGCAAAATCTTACTGACCCCAAACTTTTGAATGATATAGTGTACAAAGAATACACAGAAGAGTACTGTGAATTCATGACAGATATTTATTAAATAATAAAACAACTGTTTTTATATTGTCTTTAGATAAGTCCAATGGAAAGACAGCCCTGCTGAAAGCACTTTTAAATTTGAGGAATGGCGAGAATGACACTATTGAACATCTGCTGGAAATTGCAGAGAAATTTGGAGATTTAAAAAATTTTGTCAATGCTGCTTACACAGACAGTTTCTACAAAGGTCAGTGCCATTGCTTCATTTTACATAATGTTTTTATTAGTGTAATTATTATTAGATCTAGTTTTATATTAGCTTATGTTAGTAATTTATTTTTTATAAATCAACAGAACATTGATCATATTTAACATGTCCAAAACATTCATTTTGCAATGTTATTGACTGATCTCTTTGAGACAGGTCAGACAGCACTCCATGTTGCAATTGAACGGAGGAGTGCAAAATTTGTACAGA
This sequence comes from Spinibarbus caldwelli, assembly GCA_039654775.1. Taxonomy (NCBI): domain Eukaryota; kingdom Metazoa; phylum Chordata; class Actinopteri; order Cypriniformes; family Cyprinidae; genus Spinibarbus; species Spinibarbus caldwelli. The sequence continues at coordinate 24,670,872 of CM077223.1, read as the reverse complement.
TGCTGGTTAAAAAAGGGGCTGACGTCCATGCTAAAGCCTGTGGGAAATTCTTTCAGCCCAATCAAAAAACGTGCTTCTATTTTGGTAGGTCTAAGGATAAAGTTAAACTTTTGCAAGACTAATATAAGGGTCATTCCACGAAATTGGTGCCTTTTCAAGTTTTTCAAAAATAAAAACATAAAATATGTTTAATAATCATTTTTTTAAATATCCATAAAATGAGGACGGCTTAAAAGAACAAGAAATTGTTTTGTGCCATCTCAGGCTGTATTATTTCTTATTTTATGACTATTTTTCTACCACATATTTTGATATTTTTGTCATCCCTGTTACAGACACAATCCTTACTATATACTATAGCTTTCATTAGACAGTAACAGTTTTCACATATATGAGCAGTATTTTAGTCTCTCTTTTCACCAGGATTGTTTCAAATGTTTGATTATTTTATTTTATTTTTTTTCAATCTTATATTTGTCATTCAGATGACCAAGAACATCCTATTTTTACAAGAGAGATATTAAAAAAGGGCTTTGACCAAAATACAACACAGTTAAAGTTACAATGAAAGAAACCCGGAAGGCCATATTAAATATCATTTTTACATTTTTAAGGAATTAATGTCAGCAACAGGATTGATGTCACAGGACTGACCAGAGTAACAGGGATGACAGGACACACATTCTTTGGCATACACTGCACATATTTGCTTACGTAATATTGTAAAGTTTTACCTTTACAAATTGCATTATATTGCTCTGCACTTGGCATAGTTGTATTAGTGAAACACATTTAATTTCTAAGAGTAATTAGATCATGCGTTTATCTGTTTGTCTTAAAATATACTGATCTGGTTCAGTTATTAGGCAAGGAAGATGATCAGACCTTGGGCTTGTGTCCAAAATCGCATACTCTGTTGAGTAGGTACTTTTTTGAATAAGTAATTGTTATGAATGTATGTTGTATGAATGTAATCTGGACGTACTACATTCATCATGTTGTGATTGTCACATGACCTACCAGCGTCAGCTGCATCGCGCCATTCATAAATCCTCTCCCGTGGCCTCATGGGATAGTAAAGTGTCCATCGTATGCACACTTCAGAATCACGCCTGAGGTAGTAGGACATCTGGGTGCTTTTTGCCTACTCTTTAATGAGTAGGCCTACTGTGAATTCAGAAATACTTTTGTCACATACTTTTTTTTTTTTTTTTGCCTACTATATTGTGGGGAAGTATGTGATTTCTGATGCAGCCTCAGTCTTCCTATGATCATCTGAAACCAGACAAAGATCTTGACGCTGAAATGGTTTGACTTTATTGAACTTTGCAAGGTTATGGCAAGTGGGGACCTATAAAAATGTTTACATTTTACACAGATAACCTTTATAAACATTATGGTTAAGGTGACACGTAATCTATGTCATCCCTGTTACCCACATGTCAAAACCTGTTTCTCTGAAAAGTAACAGGGCTGACAGTACAGGTTTGAAGATTTCAAGCTAACTAACAGGTCAAGGTCACAAAAGCACATGTTGTAAGGATATTACTTGTAGATATTGATTATATTAAATTCAATAATTGATTAAATTTACACTTTGAAAATGGCAACAGTATTGACGTGATGTCTACCCCTCAGTCAAACCTCATATATCATCAAAAATAGAACATTATAGAAGAGAGAGAGAAGCTTGCTTTTGTTCTAACTGTTGGAATCCTGGATGAGAGATAATGTAACTTCCTGGAAGTGATGTCACTGGAATGTACCATTATTTTACAAGGGTTTTTTTTTTTTTTTTTTTTTTTTTTTTTTTTTTTTAGTGAGGGTAACAGAGCTGACATGAAATAAAGGGACTTCGTCATTTTGCCTTAAATTTACAAATTGCCCATATTACTCTTATTAAAATGCTATTTAATGATCTAAAATAGCATTTAATTGACTTTAATATTGATGAAAGAATACATAGCATTGTTATGTTTTTTATTTGTTGTTATAGTAATGCCATGTTTGATTATTTTATGATTATATTCAAAAGGCTCAGACTTTGTGGAATGACCCATAATTCTGATAACAATTTATACAGTAGATATGCTGCATTTTAAATTCTATTTTTGTGGGGACCTGGGCTTACCTATCGGTTACACCTTTTGTGCACAGGGGAGCTGCCCTTGTCGCTGGCTGCTTGTACTAATCAGCCAGACATCGTGGACTTCCTTATGAACAACCCATACCAGGCGGTGGATGTCAGTGAGAGGGACTCTCATGGAAACACGGTGCTTCACGCACTAGTATCCATAGCTGATAACAGTCCTAAAAACACAGAGTTTGTCATTGCCATGTATGACCACATCTTATTCAAAACTGACCAACTTCACCCCAAGATCAAGCTGGAGGAAATTGAAAATAATGAAGAACTCACCCCAATCAAACTAGCCGCCAAAACAGGAAAAGTGGGGGTAAACCTTCTTTTTTTTTTTTTTTTTTGGTGCCTACTGACTAAACAACTGACTAAACAATGTGAACAATTTCATTATGTCTTGCAAAATACCAATGTTTATTTGAAGCAGTGATTCGTTTGAACCAGTGTGTATCAGTTCTGTTTTCTGTATTTGGATGTTCCTGGTTCTGTGTATATGATTAGTCCTCATGTGATGTGAGATGTTATTTCCCTTGAGCACAAGGCATTAAATCAAACACCACACTGATTCATAGTCATGTAGTCTACAGTGACAGTCATAACCTTAAAGTCACAGTTTAATGTATTTGTTTATTGTATTGCTTCTGTTCCATATTTTAGCTGATGTTGTTGCAGGCTTGGCTGATTACTAAAATAAGTGCATTGCCCAAGACAAGTGACTAAATGACACATATTTGACAGTAATTTGACATTTTTCATTTGTCAACTAGCTGTTAAAGCACATCGTGCAGCGGGAGTTTAAGGGGCGCCGCCATCTGTCACGGAAGATCACGGAGTGGGCCTACGGTCCAGTGTGCTCGTCTCTGTATGACCTCGCCTCTCTCGACTCCTACGACAAGAACTCTGCTCTGGAGATAATCGTTTATGGCAGTGAGATTCCTGTGAGATGACATGCTGTTAACGTGATACTAATTAATTCTAGAATAATTAGACTTTACTACTTCACTGAAGCAAAATGTTTCATCTTAAAGAGGCTTTACTGATTTAGATAAAAGCTGTTTGATAGCAACATGTTATTTCATCTGATTTCAGAATCGCCTCGAGATGCTCAATATTGAGCCATTTAACAGACTAATTGAAGAGAAGTGGGAGAGATTTGCGAAACGGATGTTCTTGTTCAACTTTATCGTTTATGTTATCTACCTTTTCATCTTCACTGCAGTAGCTTATCACCGCGAAGCAGGGAAGGACTTTAACAACAGCCAAGTAGGTATACAGCCCAGAGGTGGGGACTATAAAAAGGGTGTGAGACGGAGAGGGGTTTTGTCTACAGTGAGAACATAAAACAAACTTCTCTGGGTTATATGCATACTTGCAACTTATTCCAGTTCAATGTCTGATTTAATCTATTCTTTGTGCATGCTTACTGTAAATGCTTCACTATTTAATGCCATGTCTCATCCCCACTCTTTTCTTTTCAGTCATTAAAGCCTCCATTTCGTTATAAAAATAATAGCCAAGGCTCCCTGCTTCTGACAGGACACATCATAAGTATCATTGGAGCACTTTACTTCTTTATCAGAGGGGTATGTTCGTTTAAAACTAATTCATATGTAATTTTCAGGTACAATTTTTCAGTTTTCAATTTTCATGTACCAATTCTCTTTTCTTTTAAGTTGATAGATTTGTTAAGGAAGCGTCCAGGATTTCGGTCCCTGTTCATAGATGGATACACCGATCAGCTTTTGTGAGTCCTTTGACTCTCTTGTTTTATTTGACTATTAATCATTTCCTAATACAGATTAATATGCTAAATTATATATATATATATATATATATATATATATATATATATATATATATATATATAGGCCTATATATATATATATATATATATATATATATATATATATATATACACACTAACATACACATACTCTATATGCACATCGCAGTTAAATTGCACTAATTGCACATCGCACAGATAAATTGCAGTAGTCAGACTCATTTTTCCTACAGAAACAGTAATCAATATAGCTGCAAGCAGCAATACGGGGCCAAGGCCCTGAAGGGGCTGTAGCACAGTGCAGAGCAGGAAGAACAAAAATCAAAAACGGCACAAATTGAATGAACATGAAAACAGCCACTTCAGAATTATCAGCGAGAATGAACTTAGAACAAACAGAAGTTCAAATGAAAATGAACGCAGCATGGATAAAAACATTTATTTATAATCCAGGTGCAATACAGATTTGTACAATGCTGATCTGGATAATAAACAAATCAAAACAGCACAACATTACACACATAAAGTTGCACCACGCTGGACTTGAATCCACAACATGAAAATCTTCGGAGCCAGTGGCTTAAGAGTGTGCCTCCAGAAGAGACGTTTAGGAGTGAGAATGAGCTCACAAAAGCATGACTTAACATTTTAGACAGATTAGCATGCTAAGATAACTTAATATTAACATAGCTTATGGTTAACCTGATAGCTGAAGTGCCACATTAGAAAGAATGTCAACCGGTTAGCATGCTAACCAATTAGCATGCTAAGCTAACTAGCTTAAATCAACAAGTACAGGCACGGTCTACTTTGGAGAGGTATTTCTCAGGAACGGTAGTGAATATCAGAAATCTGTTCAGTCATTTCTGTCTGGCTCAGTCCAAAGATCATCTGATCAGATTTTGGGCGAAATTGAAGAAAATTTGAAGAGTAGCAACAAAACTGTTTTTCATTTAATTCAATATGGCTGACAGGCACATTCATGGAAAATGACAAATGAGACATTGTCAGAATCGGCATAAACCAGGGAAGGAAATATTAAAACAACATCATTTGGACAATGTTTTCAAAAGTTATGTTTTTGCAAGAATTGTTATATCTCTGGAACACTAGGTGGCGCTGTCTTCAAACTTCTTGGGTACCTCCAAGACATGGTGTTGATGATCCCTATCGATTTTTGTGCAGATATGTCAAATTGTTCAAAATATATGGCAATTTATGTCAAATTTCAAAATGGCGAACACATGGTTCAGCCAATCCTGGCACAATTGATATCCTCAATGAGCCAAGGAATCCATAGACGCCAAGATTATAATTTTCTGACTAACTGTTCAAAAGTTATAAGATAAAATGTGCATTTTTGGTATCTCATGACCCATAGGTGGCGCTATTCCCAACTTTGGCATGGACCCTCAGATCATGGTGTTGATGAAGCGTACCAAGTTTTGTTTCGATTGATCAAAGTTTGGACGAGATACAGCATCTGAAACAATTTAACTTCGTTAAATTCACAACATCATAATTTTTGAACAAAGATGAATAAAAAAAAAATCTGTTAAGTAATTTCTGTTCGGCTCACTCCAAAGATCATCTGAGCCAACTGTACTTTTCAAAATGGCCGCCACTGTAATGGGTGGATTCTTAATGTAAGGTATTGAATGTGATCAGCATGAAGAGAGTAATCAGGTGTACTAAGTTTAATTTTTTTCTAGAATGAAGGGTTTAGGAGTTATTACCATTTTATTGTTGAATTTTGAACTGCTGGTGGCGCTATAGAGTTGGTCCGAGAGACCCCAAAGTTGGTCAGATCAATATTCATGGCCATCTCTACAAGTGTGCCAATTTTCATCATTTTCCTATGTTCCATTCATAGGGTTGCAATAGACTCCTATTGGACAAAAATAATAATAAGAAAACATACAGATACAATAGATACAGATACAACCCTAATTAAGTGCATGCATTGTTTATTCTTGCTTTTTGTTGCATTAGTTTTCTGCAGGCCGTGCTCTTCCTGTCTTGTGCTCTGCTGTACTGCTTGGGTCAGGAACAATATGTGGCCTGGCTAGTTTTGTGTCTTGCCTTGAGCTGGGTAAATCTACTCTACTTTTCCAGAGGGTCCAAAAATATGGGAATCTACAGTGTCATGATACAAAAGGTGAGGAATAATTGTCTTTCTTATCCATCATCCTTTCCTCTGGCCTTCAGAGTAGAGTGTCAGTAAAGTATGGTCTGTGTAGCGCTATAGAAAGATGCTATGCAACACATTTAATGCAGACTGTAGTGTAGACTAGTCCTCACAGTTCAGGCTTTTTACTTCATGTTTGTACGACACACTCTCACACTCTTTAATTGATGTCAGATGGTTCTTGGAGAAATTCGTCGATTCCTTGTTGTGTACATGGTCTTCCTCATTGGTTTCTCTGCAGGTATATTTGCATACATTCATGAAAGTCCTTGACACTTTTATTTAATTCATTTCATATTATATTAGAATATTTCTGAAGGATCATGTGACATTGAAGACTGGAGTAATGGCTGCTATGAATAAATGAATGAATAAATGAATAAATCACATTTTAAAATATGTTAACATAGAAACAGTTATTTTAAATTGTATTAATATTTCACAATATTACTGTTGTACTGTTTTGACCAAATAAATGCAGCCATGGTAAGCATAAGAGACTTCTTTCAAAAACATTAAGAAATCTTACCAACCCCAAACATTTGAATGATAGTGTGCTAATGATTTGTTTCTTACTCAACAGCTGTGGTAACTCTCCTTGATGAGGAGTCTATCAACAAAGATCAAAACAATGATCAAATTTCTGAAAAACAATGTAATAATGACAGTTCTGATGGACAATCTAAGAAGGACACATTCAAGAGCATCTACTTCACCACTCTGGAGTTGTTCAAGTTTACGATTGGCATGGGAGATCTGGAGTTCACCGATCAATATCAATATATTGAGGTCTTCTACGTGCTGCTAATTCTGTATATAGTGATGACTTACATTTTGATGCTGAACATGCTGATTGCTCTGATGAATCAAAGAGTGGAGGAGATGTCTGTGGAGAGCACCAACATCTGGAAACTACAGGTGAAATCATCCACTGTATGGGCAACATGGTTGTCTGCGTAAGATATGTAATGGTTTGCCATTTTAGTTGTTCAATCAGGCAATAAATATGATTGTTAATCACAGCGTGCAATCACCACCTTGGACATGGAGTGGATGCTTCCCCAATGTCTGAAGATAAAGCTGCGCTCAGGGGAAGAGAAGGACCTAGGGGGGGGGCAGGAGCCTGATCGACGCTGGTGCTTTAGGTGACCCCGGTGGCTTCCACCTGAAACCACAATATCTGAAGTTTGCATTTGTCTCCCATCTAAAAATGGGAAATACATTTCGAAAAGATGATATTATCATGCACACTTACCATGTATTGATCGGTTTACTGTCAAACATTTATAGTGAAACCAGTAAGCAATAATTGAAGCATGTGTCCTCTTTCTCTCAGTGTGGAGGAAGTCAACTGGAACCAGTGGAACAGAAACCTTGGTGTAATTACTGAGGACCCTGGGAAATGCATGCCTGTACCTTCCCCTAAACTTCAGAGAGGTAGTCAATGTTAAACAAATGTGTGTGTCTGTCTGTTATTTTAATCCTATATGATATCATATCATGTGCATTGTTTACAGAGCCCAGCCGGCATGGACTCCTGCAAACGTTCAGTAAACGTTGGACACAGAGACCACAACACAGAGATGTACAGGAGCTGAGTCCTCTAGCTGAGGCCTCTAGCTCCGTCTGATGCTTTTATCATCTGTAATCTATTTTGCAATTCCCTTTCATTCCAACTGGTGTGGGAATAATTACATATTATGACTAGTTAAAACTTGACTGTGGTTCATTTAAGGAACAAATACACCTCAGGGGTCATTCCTTCTATGCCTCATATAATTTTCTAAATGAATGCATGTGTTGTTATTTAAGAAAGTATTTACATAAAATAATATACATAACCCCAATGCTCACTAAACTGATAAATCTAAGTTGCACTTCATTTTACAGTACGTGCACTTACATGTACTTAGTGTACCTACCTAAGAAAGTACTGGTAATATAAGGTAACTACATGGGGTAGGGTTAGGTTTAGGGGTAGGTTCAGGTTTAGTACCTAGTTATTACCTAGTTATTGTAATTACCATAATAAGTACATAGTATGTACATGAGTAACAGGACTGTAAAATAAAGTGCTACCTAAAACTAATATGATTTAATATTTGAAAATATCCATATTAAAAATTGTGTTTAATTGTTTATTCATTACATTAACCCTTAAAAGGAAAGATAAAGTGAAAGGACGTGTGGCAACCCATACTAGGAATTTGTGCTCTGCATTTAACCCATCCAAGTGCACGCACACGTACACACGGAGCAGTGGGCAGCCAATACTGGGGGTTTGGTGCCTTACTCAACAGTCTCACCTCAGTGGTATTGAAGGTGGAGAGAGCACTATTTATTCACTCCCCCAATTCCTGCCGGACCTGTTACAAGTCCGACTCTATATCCATTAGGCCACAACTGCCCCCAAGGTACCCAAAGGAGCCTACCTATTTTCCAACACTTAAAAATAATATAATTTCATAGCTCTTCAGTCATTCAAATGTTTCTATATACCAGGATAGGCCTACAATAAATAAATAAATAGTTTAGATAATAAGAGTTGTGACATATAATTGTGATGTAAAAATGTACTGGATAATGAGAATGACCCTACGCAAAACTGGTATTGTCATATATTTGCATTTTCAATTCACTTTTAATGGATAACAATGTAATTATAGAAAGCTCATCTTAAAACCAGACGAAGCAGCAGATCAGCTGGACTGATTTTAGGGGAAAAACTGCTTATATATAATGCCCTCTTGTGGTTTCGCGTGGTTCTGCTTGTGACTGATGTGGCACAACAGAGACCTACCTCTGAAGAACATCACAGGATGATGCAGAAAAGTTCCAGACACAATGACTCACTGTGCATAACATCAGTATACTTATTGCCACTATAACTGATTGTGTCCACAAATGTCATTCTTTACCTATTTTACTGGCCAGGAGAGCACCGTTCATTTAAATAGATGGGTCATGTCCTACAGTTATTTCTTAACTGCAGAGCTGAAATGCTGTGACCCTAGATTGCGAATGTCATGCTGTGCTCTCATTTATAACTAAAATTTACATCCACACCAAATGGCTTTTTTTTTTCTTTGATTGAACAGAATATAAACACAATCATTATAATACAAAATATAGACAGGAATAAATAGCTTTTTGTTTCTTCGAGAGCGATATAGACTCAATATAATGCTTCACTTCATTTTTAAATATTATAAAACATGTTTTTTCCCCCTGAAAATTTACATTTATGTCATTTAAATTAAAAGCCATTAAAATATAGCCATTAAAATTAAAAGAAAGTGTGGATCTGTTTATCGTTAGAGTTTACAATAACGCCTAAAAGAATATCTTTCCACTATAAAGTAACATTTATATAAATATTTCCAACAATAAAATAAAGAAAATTTTGCCAAAAACAAAACAAAAAACTAAGGAGAGTGGCAAACGTGGCAAACAAACAAAGAAACAAAAGTGCTCGGTAAAAACAGGTGAACAAACAACATGACATAACTGATAGGAATAGGAAGTGAGGCAAGAGGAATCAGCAGTAGTCAGTACTCAGGGGACGACTCCCTCTGGTGGTTGGAGAAATGGATGGCGGGCGGAAATGTTACAGAACCCCCCCTCCTATGAACACCTCCTGGTGTTCTTTGTGGCCGTCCCCTTGGTCTGGGTGCAGGTCGATTGGGATGTGCCGGGGGGAAATCCCGAATCAAGCATGGATTTAAGAAGTCCTTCCACCCATTATCTCTCAACTGGACCATAGCCCTCCCAGTCCACCAGGTATTGCAACCGGCTCCCATGATGCCTGGAATCCAGGATCTCCTTCACCAGATAGACCGGAGCTCCATCAATCTCAAGTGGTGGAGAGGGTTCCCTCTCCTCAGTAGTGGGGATTAATGCAGGGAAACATGAAATGAAGGAGAGATATAGTAATGAGCAGAAAGCTCTAGTTTGTAGTTTACTAGATTAATTTGTTGTAAGATACAAAACTGGCCTACATACTGTGGGCTGAACTTCTGCTGGGCAGCCGCAACTGCAGATCTCGAGTGGACAGCCAGACGTTCTGACCTGGCTGGTAGTTCGAATGAGTACACCTCCTCTGGTCATCCTTGATTCTCTGAGCTCTGATTCTCTGAGCCTCACATGAGCGCTATACCACACCCATTCACTTCTTTTTAACCAGTCGTCTACTTCTGGCACTTCAGATGGTTCTCCAGGCCAAGGGAAAATGGGAGGCTGATAAACTAAAACACACTGGAAGGGCGTAAGTGTTGTAGAAGAGTGAGAGAATTTTGTGTGTATTCTTGATTTAGCCTCTCAACCTGTCCATTAGCTTGGGGATGATAGCCAGATGTTAAGCTCACGTTTATGTCCAGTTGCTTACAGAAAGCTTGCCATACCCGAGATGTGAACTGTGGACCCCTTGGTGAAATAAGGCCTGTGTGGTTTCCACTGCTGTAGGTAAACCTTTGAGTGGGATTATACGACATGCTTTAGAGAAGCGATCAAAATTTCCCAGAATAGTGGTTTAACCATTGGAACTGAGATGGTCTGTGATGAAACCTACAGCCAAATGGGACCAGGGATGCTGGGGAATTGGTAGGGGTTCCAGAAGACAAGTTGGGAGTTTTCAGGGTGTTTTGGACTGAGCACACACTCTGCAAGATTTAACATACACAGTAACATCATTAATTAGACTGGGCCACCAGGAGTTACACAATATTTCAATTGTCCGTTGAATGCTAGAATCCCCAGGGCTAAGAGATGTGTGAACCCATTGCATAATTTGTTGATGTAGAGACCTAGGAACGTAATGCTGGGCAGGTGGATATTCTGGGGGAGCTGATTCTGACTGTTGTTCTCTTTGCAGTTCTTCCATTATATCCCAACGAATAGATGCGACAATAACTGAAAGAGGTAGAATAGGTCCTTGGCAACAGGAGGTTTTATTTGAGTCGTATCTTTGTGATCAAGCATCAGCTTTAATATTCTTGCTGCCTGGAAAATAAATGACTGTGAACTGGAACCTCATAAAGAATAATGACCAGCGGGACTGTCTTGGGTTAAGACACTTTGCACTCTTGGTATATTCCAGATTTTTGTGATCCGTAATAACTTGAAAAAGATGTCGGTTAGTGTCTCCATTCCTCGAGTGCTGCTTTTATGGACAACAGTTCCTTATTACTCACATCATAGTTCCTTTCAGCAGTAGTTAACTTCCTAAAAAGGAAAGCATAAAGGAACAATTTAACTGGGTTCCCATGTCTCTGAGATAAAACTGCTCCAATGCCAAGCATCCACTTCGACGATGAACGGTAAGTCAGGATCTGGATGTTTCAAGATTGGAGCTGTGGTAAAGCTGTATTTTAAGGCATCACAGGCAGTTTGTCCATGACAGTTGTTTTTGTTTTTCCCTTGAGTAATGAAGTTAGAGGTGTCACGATGGTGCTGTAGTTACGGACGAACCTTCTATAGAAGTTAGCAAATCCTAAGAACCTCTGGAACTCTTTTACAGTGGTTGGATCTAAAGATTCTTGAGATATAGAATTGACATTTTTCTGCCCTGACATATACAGTGCTGCTTGAAAGTTTGTGAACCCTTTAGAATTTTCTATATTTCTGCATAAATGACCCCAAAATATCATCAGATTTTCATATTCCTATATTCCATATAAGTCCTGAGAGTAGACAAAGAGAACCGAATCAAACAATTGAGAGAAAAATATTTTCTTTGTCATTTATTTATTGAGAAAAATTATCCAGTGTTACATATCTGTGCATTGCAAAAGTATGTGAATCTTTGCTTTCAGTATCTGGTGTGACCCCCATTTGCTGCAGTAACTGAAGGTAAATTTTCTTGTAAATGCTGATCAGTCCTGCACAATAACATGTAGGAGTTTTAGCCCATCCATAGTGCAGAACCACTTAAACTCTGTGATGCTGGTGGGTTTCATCCTATGAACTGCTTGCTTAGGTCCTTCCACAACATTTTAATTTGGATTAAGGTCTGGACTTTGACTCAGCCATTCCAAAACATTAACTCTGTTCTTCTTTAACCATTCTTTGGTAGAATGACTTGTGTGCTTGGGGTTGTTGTCTTGCTGCATGACCCACATTCTCTTGAGACTCTGTTCTTAAACAGATGTCCTGACGTTTTCCTTTAGAATTTGCTGGTATAATTCAGAATTCATTGTTCCATCAATGATGGCAGGCTGTCCTGGCCAAGATGCAGCAAACCAGGCCCAAGCCATGATACTACCACCACCATGTTTCACAGATGGGATAAGATTCTTAAGCTGGAATGCAGTGTGTTCTTTTCTCCGAACATAATAGCTTCTCATTTAAATCAATAAGTTCTATTTTGGTTTCATCCATCTATTAAACCTTTCTCCAATAGTCCTCTGGCTTGTCCACATGATCTTTAGCAAGCAATTTTCTTATTGGAGAGCAGTGGCTTTCTTCTTGCAACCCTGCCATGCACACCATGGTTGTTCAGTGTTCTCCTGATGGTGGGCTCATGAACATTAACATTAGCCAATGTGAGAAAGGCCTTTAGTTGCTTAGAAGTTACCCTGGGAACTTTTGCAACCTCGCAGACTATTACACGTTCTGCTTTGGAGTGATCTTTGTTGGTCGACCACTTCTCGGGAAGGTAACAGTGGTCTTGAATTTCCTCCATTTGTACACAATCTGTCTGACTGACACAAACATGATTAGACTTTGATAGATCCCTGTTCTTTGAATAAAACAGGTTACATACTGACATTTGATAGTCATTGCACTAACTGAAAACACCTCTGCACAGATGGACTCTAATTTCACCTTTAAATTAACTGCTAATCCAAGAGATTCACATACTTTTGCCACTCACAGATATGAAATATAGGATCATTTTCCTGAATAAATAAATGACAAAGAAAATATTTTTGTCTCATTTGTTTGATTGGGTTCTCTTTGTCTACTTTCAGGACTTGTGCGACTCGTTTTGGGTCATACCTGTATTTATGCAGAAATATAGAAAATTCTAAAGGGTTCACAAACTTTCCAGCAGCACTGTAAATGGTTAGCCAGTAATCGAGACAGGACAGTTCTTACATGAGAGATGTGTTGCTCATGGGTCTTAGAGTAAATCAAAATGTCAACAACGTAGGCAATAACAATGATTTAGAATATCACAGAATATCTCATTAATAAAGGATTGGAACACAGCAGGCCATAAGGCATAACCAAGTATTGATAGTGCACCTTAGTGGTGAGAAAGCTGTCTTCTATTCATCTCCTTCTCTGATTCTGATTAAAGCTGCAGTCCGTAACTTTTTTGGGTTAAAAATTATATGAAATCAGTTTTTGAGCAAGTACATAACCAGCCAGTGTTCAAAACTATCACCTTACTTTAGCCCGATTCACAATGGTTAGCTTATAATAATATTTTCTAATTCGAGTGGTACAGGTCGGTTTTCGCGGGAAATTCGAGCATGGCACTGTGTCATTACGTCACGTCTGTAAACATAAAGAAGTTGTCCCGGCTACTAGGCTCTGGCACGTGAGGATCCTGCAGGTGGCGCATCGTTTATAGCCTTTCTTCACAGCAGCTATAATTAAATGTATCGTTTTGATGTCAGATTGTAATCCAGAAAGGATTATGTGTTTATGAAACATGTGAATGAAATTAAATTATATTCTAGTTTTAAATGTGCTTCTGATTACAGATTTTAAAGAAAACAAGTTCGAAGGGAGCATCATTTGCTCTTTGGGTTAAAAGAATTTCTTAATATGAAATTAGACTGTACTGAAATCTACACGATAATACACACTATACTCATAGTCACATAATGCTGATGTAGTTAACATAAATAATTTGAGAATAAAGTTTAACAATAATAATAATTTGCACGGTTTGATGTGATATGAGCTACCGATCTTTAGATTAAATCACCGCTGGTAGAGCGATTTATTGTAATGCTTTTTTTCCTCGGTTGGTCAGAACAAACGTGGCAGACTTATTACTTACTTGTTCAGATGGCAATATGCGGTGAAAATTCTTATTTGAGTCATATATTCTAAGACGTAGGCTAGAATCTGTGATTCCTAAATACAGTATCCACACCGGTGCGGTGACTGACAGCCACACATTCACCTCAAAACATTAGATTCATCCGCGCTGGAGCCGCGCCAGAGCACAACCCCACGCATGGAATATAATTCCGCAAGCAGCTGCAATTCCAGGTTTTCAAACAGAGATGGCGACAAAGAGGCAAAACTAACGGACTGCAGTTTTAAATTATAAGCACTGCGCAGATCTAATCGGAAGCTGCTAAAGAACTAGACTCATTTATTTCAAATTGATGAGGTGGTAAATGTCATGGTGAGCTTAAGTAGTTTCGGAACAAGAAATCTGTAAATATATGTTTTGTTAAACTACTGAAGTGCAGTAATAAAGTTCGCTTATAGTTCTAACAAACTTCATTGGCTGTTACTGTTGTTATATTTCTAGGTAATTCAGTACGTTCATTAACATCAAAGGTAGTGAAGTGAATGAGCTCACAGAACTGGCTTCTCCACTGTGAATAAATTGCCACCCAAATCTATTTTGAGGTGCCATGTAAATGTATTTTTACAGACATCCACATGAGAAACGATTCCCATCCAAATAGGGCTTATGATGCCCCCTTAGAGCCTGCAGGCTGCTGGAGTGATGTGTATTATTGGCATTAGCAGCGTTCTGTCATGTAACATGAGCGTTTCCATTTCTTGTATTCTACAGAAAAGATGCTGACTCAGCAGTTAGAGTTGCCAAAACTCCAAACATAAGATATAACACTAAAGATCATGTTTGTCTCTGAGACATCTGACCTACCATGCTGGTATGATATGACCTGCAATGCTGGTAGGGCTATTTTTTTCTGTATTAAAGTGTATAAATAATCACACTTTGTAATTAAGTGTATTTAAATAAAAATATTTTAATACTGTATCATTCATCAATTTAAAAAAATCATTTTTGACTAACATGGGTCAAATTTATCTATTGTTCAATTTACACACTTATTATGTAAGTTGTTGTTGAGTGCAGTACAAAACTATTGTGTTGTAAAATACAAAACAATATGTATTTTTTAAGAATATTCTGAATTACATTAAATGACTGAACGAAGCCTTGAAATGATAAAATATTATTTACAATGTTCAGTGGCATTTCAAATGTTAATAAACTGTTGAAATATGTCATCACATTTCATGCGAATTGACTGCATGCTAAGGTTTCTTTTTGTTCACATAATCTATGCCCCTAAACCACTATGCTTGCACCAAAACCACTTTACTCTGCTACAGTTCTCCAGTGTCATACAGGAAACCCTGCACGCTAAGAAAGTAAAATTGCTCAACAGAACCGTCTCAACAGACAAATGCAGGTGACCTAAATGCTGCTCCTAACCAAACATTTGCTGCTCAGAGGTACTTATTCGATATTATATGCACATAAATAATTAATCATTTTGATAGTTAAGATATGTAGTAGAATATAGTGTTGCTAGATGAGAATTGGAGCATTTTAAGAAGGAGATTGATGACTTCTAGTGCATTGTAAGGTATACGGATGATTATAAATGAACTACAACAAGGCGTGGACATGGCAAAACATGCATAACAACATACTCAAAAAATCAATACAACCCGCCTTTCTGTAAGGCTCTCAGCTACTTCAAAACATCTTATCCTATCTTCCTCTCTGAAACTGAGAGAGAGCGCAAGTTATCGTGCTCAAGGAATCAAGCTTATCAATACTGGATACTTGAACTAACGGATTAAAAACCTGAAATTAATTGGTGAGTACAAATGTTTCACATTTTACTCTTACATATTAAATAGTTTAAATATTCAATTCAGATTTTGCAACTGTAGTAAATCATATTAAAACCTGGAAAGTTAGTTTAATTTTTTTATGCTTTTGTGATCTACTGTAGTCCATATTTTTGCAGAATAGTTTTAATGTTTGTCTTCTTAAAATTGACAATAACACGATTGACTGTTTTTGCTCAACACAAAACATGCCAGGTAAGTGCTAAATCTCATAATGTAATAAGTGAGATGATCTAAAGATGGTGTCTGTGCAATGTACAGTGTCCACTGTAATGTTATCTGAACCCATTTACAGAGAGGCCAGGTCATACTATTTTAAACTAAGACTATCCAGCATCTTGCAATTGAATATTAGCTCATCATCTAGCGTAATACAACATTAACTGATATAATTTGTCCATCAAGTATCTCTTAGACTCTCTAACAATCTGTGCTGCCTCACCCATCGAGGAGTCTGCTTTCACATATGGATCGAATAAGCTCAATTCTCTTCATGATTTAAAAATATCTCTAGCATCCTTTACTCCCTTTCCTTACTTTGATATGCACATTAAACATTAATCCTTGTTTTGACAAATCTTAATAATCTTCCATGTCTATTTTAAGGATGTCTATTGTTTATAGTCTGTGCCTTAAATGAGGAACTGTGACTGGATGCTCTCATGACTACATATTACACATAATTACATTTCCCTAATGATTTCAGCAGTTTGAGTTCTTATATAATGCAAGATACAAATATGCTCAAATGTTCAAATCATATACAGTATATAACTAGTGAAACTAATTTTGCATTTCCTTTGATACTGTGACTTACTGTCACAGAGTTTCCATCTGAATTGTTTTTGTCCCCTTCCTCTTTTAACTGGTGTTTGAGCCAAAAAGGCACATTGAGATGATTCATTAGCTCTTATTCTCAGAGCGCTAGTTGTCAATAGAATTATTTTATAAATTAAGTGTAATTTAAATGGTCTCATAAGAAAGGACAATCACTGAAATAGCATTCAAGCATAATTACTGATGCTAACTGGTATTAAAAAGTCAGTTTAAATTTTAACAGTAAAATCTAAACTGATTAATTTAAATACAAAACCAGTTTTGTGAGAGATGCATGGTAAAATGCCTCAAGATAGATTGCATGCTGAGGAACCTGGTCAAAACTGAGCTGAGTGTTAGTAGCTAATTGTTTCTATGGACATTTATCTATTTTTGACCTTACACTTTATGATTATCCAAAGACAGTGTAATGCAGTTTCTTAATGTAGGATTACTATTTCCTCTCACTGCCATTTAGAGAATGTAATTGTATATGAAGCCATTTACAAAGAGGCTAAGTTATAATATTCTACAATACAGAATATCCAATGTATTAGATACTGCATTTTGTCAGAAATGCATTTCCATGTATTCTCAGGGAAAGTTTTCCTTGATGGGACAATAATGTCCCATTCCCTGGATGGGATCGTATAGCATGTAACAGCATGAGGAGATATCAATAATTGAATTAGCAAGGGTCTATTAGAGTCTGCAGCTATTTGCACCATCTCTACTTAGACATATAAACTGAAACTGCTTACTTTTTTGTTTGTTTCTCTATCATCTGTATCTTTAAAACCTCTTTTGCCCTTTAAATGAATCCATGTTTTGGCTTTGATTAAGAATGTATTTGTTGTGTACCAAAGATAAGCACAGATCCATTAGATGGTTTATTTAGGCCTATGAGGTCTTATGATCAGAACTGCACATCATCACATCTCCATAATTATTCTAGCTGTTTTTATGAAGAGTTCTAGCAATGAGATACACATGAACTTAAGCCTTATATAACAGTGGCAGTAGTTCTTCATTTCCTTCAACTTCAGCTGTCACAGAGTTTCCATTTGGATCATTTGTGACCCCTTCCTCTTTTAATGCTGTTTAAAACGAGAAGACACAAAGTGATGATCCATTATAACACTCAAACAGCTTCTACTCTTACAAAAGCAGCTCTTAGTCTATCAAAAATCAATATGACTGGTCACAAAGGAAGAAACATAGTAATTATTATTAAGCACAATTCCTCATTTTAAAGCTAGTTAGTGTAAGAATGCCCCCATTTGCTTATAAAAGTAAAATCGCTAATTGTGGTCAGGCTCACATTTCCTAGACCTTGTTTGTATTAAATAGAAACCTAATGTCCTGTATCTGCGAATGATATCACTTTTATGCAGTTTACAGGCTTTAATTTCTACTGTATGACTAATAAGACATCACTATGAGTAAATCAAGAGACAGCAGCCCCACATTCTTCCTGGAAACGGATGATCTGACAGAAGAGGAAAGGTCAAAGGCCAAACAGATGAAGAAAGGCGCCTCAAAGGACAAGAGGCCTATGGATTCTAATTATCTGGATGAGACAGAGGAGCCTGCACACACAATTAAATTTAACCTACACTTTGACAGGTAAGCGGGCCTCCTTAAATCACACCGGATGATTAACATAATGTGAGAAATCCTTACTTTATCAGACACATTCTGCACACAGGGGAATCAGAAAAGGGAAAGAGGAACCAGCTCAGCAGGACAATGAGAAGTTTACCCTCAAGAGGCTGTTTGATGCTGTGTCCAGTGGTGATGTGTCTAAACTGCAGGGTTTACATCAGTACCTGCACAAAAACATGAAACGGCTCACCGACTCTCAGTGTAATTGTATTCAACAACAAATACACTACCATTCAAAAGTTTGGGGTTGGTATGAGTTTTGAAAGAAGTCTGCTGAGTTCACCAAGACTGCATTTATTTGATCAAAAATACAGAAAAAATACATTTAATTTATTCCTCTGATGGCAAAGCTGAATTTTCAGCAGTCATTACTCCAGTCTTCAGTGTGCTTTAGAAATCATTCTAATATGCTTATTTAGTGCTCACTGTGCACTTGACTTTTGATCAATTTAATGTGTCCTTGGTGAATTAAAGTATTAATTTAATTAGAAAAAAAAAAAAAACTTACTGACCTCAAACTTTTGAATGATATAGTGTACAAAGAATACACAGAAGAGTACTGTGAATTCATGACAGATATTTATTAAATAATGAAACACCTGTTTTTATATTGTCTTTAGATAAGTCCAATGGAAAGACAGCCCTGCTGAAAGCACTTTTAAATTTGAGGCAAGGCGAGAATGACACTATTGAACATCTGCTGGAAATTGCAGAGAAAATGGGAGATTTAAATAATTTTGTCAATGCGTCTTACACAGACAGTTTCTACAAAGGTCAGAGCCATAGCTTCATTTTACATAATGTTTTATTAGTGTACTTATTATTAGATCTAGTTATATATTAGCTAAAACCTTATATTAATAATCTCTTTTTCATAAATCAACAGAATATTGATCATATTTAACAGGCTGTCCAACCCACCCATTTTACAATGTTATCTCTCTTTGAGACAGGTCAGACAGCACTCCATGTTGCAATTGAACGGAGGAGTGCAAAATTTGTACAGATGCTGGTTAAAAAAGGGGCTGACGTCCATGCTAAAGCCTGTGGGAAATTCTTTCAGCCCAATCAAGAAACATGCTTCTATTTTGGTAGGTCTAAGGATAAGGTTAAACTCTTGCAATATTGATATAATTTATACAGTAGAAATGCTGCATTTTAAATGCACACCCTTTTAAAAATCTACTTAATGTTCTCAATGTTACACATTTTTGTGGGGACCTGGGCTTACCTGCATTGTATACACCTTTTGTGCACAGGGGAGCTGCCCTTGTCGCTGGCCGCTTGCACTAACCAGCAAGACATTGTGGACTTCCTTATGAACAACCCTTACCAGGCGGTGGATGTCAGGGAGAGGGACTCTCATGGAAACACGGTGCTTCACGCACTAGTATCCATAGCTGATAACAGTCCTGAAAACACAGAGTTTGTCATTGCCATGTATGACCACATCTTAATCAAAGCCGACCAACTTCACCCCAAGATCAAACTGGAGGAAATTGAAAATAATGAAGAACTCACCCCAATCAAACTAGCCGCCAAAACAGGAAAAGTGGGGGTAAATCTTAATTTTTCTGGTGTTTACTGATTGTTGAATGTCCAAGAAAATGAACAATTCATGTTTCGCAAAATACCAGTATATATTTGAAGCAGTGATTCTTTTGAAGCAGTGTGTATTTCTTTAAGTGTCACTTCTGTTTTCTGTTTTTGGATGTTCCTGATTGAGTGTAGATGGTTAGTCCTCATGTGATCTGAGATGTTATTTCCCTTCAGCACATAGCATTAAATCAAACACCACACTGATTCATAAGGCATCTTTACACAGCTGAGTTAAGGCTTCTCTGTGCCTGCTCAAAATTCAGTGCAAAGACACAATGCTGCATAAAAGCCTGAAATTATGCCAGCTCAGACCCACATCAGCCCCTAGTATTAAAGACATCTAAACGTTACTTCAGAAGTGCTTCTGTGCCACCTTAACAGTGTACATGTTTTCAATAGTCATGTAGTCTACAGTGATGGTCATATCCTTTACTTTAACTTTTATTTATTGTATTGCTTTTGTTTTATATTTTAGCTGATGCTGTTGCTGGCTTGGCTGATTACTAAAATTAGTGCACTGCCAAAAGACAAGAGGCTAAATAAAACATTTGCCAATCAATTATAATTAGCATATTTTGTAAAGAGCCTGATAAAATCATTCAGATTTCATTTTCATTTGTCAACTAGCTGTTGAAGCACATCGTGCAGCGGGAGTTTAAGGGGCGCCGCCATCTGTCACGGAAGATCACGGAGTGGGCCTACGGTCCAGTGTGCTCGTCTCTGTATGACCTCGCCTCTCTCGACTCCTACGACAAGAACTCTGCTCTGGAGATAATCGTTTATGGCAGTGAGATTCCTGTGAGATGACATGCTGTTAACGTGATACTAATTAATTCTAGAATAATTAGACTTTACTACTTCACTGAAGCAAAATGTTTCATCTTAAAGAGGCTTTACTGATTTAGATAAAAGCTGTTTGATAGCAACATGTTATTTCATCTGATTTCAGAATCGCCTCGAGATGCTCCATATTGAGCCATTTAACAGACTAATTGAAGAGAAGTGGGAGAGATTTGCGAAACGGATGTTCTTGTTCAACTTTATCGTTTATGTTATCTACCTTTTCATCTTAACTGCAGTAGCTTATCAGCGCGAAGCAGGGAAGGACTTTAACAACAGCCAAGTAGGTATATAGGAGGTGGGGACTGAAAACCTCGCCCCTTTGACATTGTGCAGCTTCACTGCAGGGGAGCTACATTTTGTGCATTTGCGTTTTATTCCTTCTCAGAGAATATAATAAAAATATATGTATGGAAAACATACATATTGACATGAACCAGTTCAGTGTCTGATTCAAACCTATGCTTAAATGTGTCTTTGTGCATGCTTACTATGAATGTTTCATTACTTAATTGATCCCCACTCTTTTCTTTCAGTCATTAAAGCCTCCATATCCTTATAGAAAAGATAGCGAAGGCTATCTGCTTATGACAGGACACATCATAACTACCACTGGAGCACTTTACCTCTTTATTAGAGGGGTATGTATCTAATGCTGTCGGTTTAAAACAAATTCATATATAACTTTCATATACAAAATGATTTTTCCCCCCTTTTTTACAGAAATTACTGAATTCCCTTATCTTTTAAGTTAATAGATATGTTAAGGAAGCGTCCGAGATTTCAGTCCCTGGTCATAGATGGATACACCGATCAGCTTTTGTGAGTGCTTTCACTCTCTAATATTCATTTCAGCATTAATAATTAATTAACAATCTTTGAAATCACTATATATATATATATATATATATATATATATACACATCTATACATCACACAGCTAAACTGCAATAGTCAAACTATTTTTTATGCTAGAAACAGTAATTATTAAGTGTATACATTCATTGTTTACTCCACCTAATAAGACTTTTTGTTGCATTAGTTTTCTGCAGGCCGTGCTGTTCCTGGCGTGTGCTCTACTGTACTGTTTTGGTAATGATGAATATCTGGCCTGTCTAGTTTTGTGTCTTGCCTTGAGCTGGGTAAATCTACTCTACTTTTCCAGAGGGTCCAAAAATATGGGAATCTACAGTGTCATGATACAAAAGGTGAGGAATAATTGTCTTTCTTATCCATCATCCTTTCCTCCGGCCTTCAGAGTAGAGTGTCAGTAAAGTATGGTCTGTGTAGCGCTATAGAAAGATGCTATGCAACACATTTAATGCAGACTGTAGTGTAGACTAGTCCTCACAGTTCAGGCTTTTTACTTCATGTTTGTACGACACACTCTCACACTCTTTAATTGTTGTCAGATGGTTCTTGGAGAAATTCGTCGATTCCTTGTTGTGTACATGGTCTTCCTCATTGGTTTCTCTGCAGGTATATTTGCATACATTCATGAAAGTCCTTGACATTTTTATTACAATTCATTTCATATTTATCACAACACAAACATTTACTGTTTAAAAGTTTGTGTCAGTAAGTAGTTTGTTTTGTTTTGTTTGAAAGAAATTAATACTTTTATTCAGCAAGGATGCATTAAGTTGATCAAACGTGACAGTAAAGACTCTTACATTGTTACAAAAAAATTGTATTTCAAATAAATGGTGTTCTTTTGAACTTTTAATTCTTCAAAGAATTCCTCAAATGTTTAATGTGTTTAATGGTTTGTTTCTTAATCAACAGCCGTGGTAACTCTCCTTGATGATCGACCTAGTAAGACAAGGTCTTTTTTCGTTCCTATTAATGGAAATGAAAACTGTAAGAAGCCCTCATTTCAGGGCATCTACTTCACCACTCTGGAGTTGTTCAAGTTTACGATTGGCATGGGAGATCTGGAGTTCACCGATCAATATCAATATATAGAGGTCTTCTACGTGCTGCTAATTCTGTATATAGTGATGACTTACATTTTGATGTTGAACATGCTGATCGCTCTGATGAATCAAAGAGTGGAGGAGATGTCTGTGGAGAGCACCAACATCTGGAAACTACAGGTGAAATCAAAAGCAAAGTTAAAGCTGTTTACTCATTTCTGCAATAAACATACACTGTAAATCCTTTAAGTGATTCCGTGGGCAAAATGGCTGTAATGGTTTGCCATTTTTGTTTATTCATTGTTATTCACAGCGTGCAATCACCACCTTGGACATGGAGTGGATTCTTCCCCGCTGTCTCAAGACAAGGCTGCGCTCCGGGAAAGAAAAGGACCTAGGCGGGGGGCAGGAGCCTGATCGACGCTGGTGCTTTAGGTGACCCCGGTGGCTTCAACCCAAAACCACAAGATTTTAAGTTTGCATTTGTCTCCTATTTAAAAATGGATGAATCATTTTTGAAAAGAGGATATTAGCATGCAAACACAAGCATAACACATAATAATACACGTTCACCCTGTATTGATCTGTGTTTACTGTCAAACACACTTGAGTGAAACCATAAGCAATAATTTAAGTCCTCTTTCTCTCAGTGTAGAGGAAGTCAACTGGAACCAATGGAACAGAAACCTTGGTGTAATTACCGAGGACCCTGGGAAATGCATGCTTATACCTTCCCCAACTAAACTTCAGAGAGGTATTTGATGCTAAACAAATATGTATGTGTTATTTATTTTTATCCTGTATCATATCATGTGTATTTGTTACAGAACCCAGCCGGCGTGGACTCCTGCAAACGTTCAGTAAACGTTGGACACAGAGACCACAACACAGAGATGTACAGGAGCTGAGTCCTCTAGCTGAGGCCTCTAGCTCCGTCTGATGCTTTTATCATCTGTAATCTATTTTGCATTTCCCTTTCATTCCAACTGGTGTGGGAATAATTACATATTATGATTGGTTAAAACTTGACTGTGGTTCATTTAAAGAACAAATACACCTTACAGGTCATTCCTGTTATGCATCATATCTTTTTAACTGTAATTAAAAAAAAAAAAATGAATATGCATGTGTTGTAATTTATGAAAGCATTTATATAAAATAATATACATAGGTTATTCTTTTTTTTTAGTCAGTAAGGGATTGAGAGCTAGCTAAAAAGAGACTATCAACTTTAAGTTCATTTTGCTATATTTGAATCATCTTTTGACATTTTTATATCATACTATAATGTTTTTAGTTTTATCAAACAGGATGTTTTAGACACAAACAAATGTCACAAAACAAAATTAGTCTAAAATTTGTCATTTTGATTAGAGGAAGTTTTTTTTTTTGGACTGGAAAATTATGAATATTGGTAATTGTGCATCACCTCAAACATGAAATAATTAAAAATGCATCTAATATTCACCCAATGTTCACTAAAAAACGAATATGATTTCCATATTTAAAATATGGATATTAAAAATTGTGTTTAACTATTTGTTCATTACATTAACACTTAAAATATAACACAGAAGTAGGCTACCTTTTTAACATTTAAAAATACTAAAAACTCAATAACATTTCATGTCTCTTCAGTCATTAAAATGTTTCTATATACCAAGATACAAAAATAAAAAAAAAGTACAAAGCTTGAATGTTGCCTATAGACATATATTTCAGAACATTCAGTGTTCCGAATGTGTTCTGAATGAACACACACATCAGTGATTGGAATCATGTGATATACTTGCATATTCAGCTCACTTTTAATGCATAACAACAACGTAATTAATGAAAGAACATCTTGGCCTGATTTTAGGGGCAACGTGCAAAACTGTGTATATCTCCCTCTTGTGGTGTTGCGTGGTGCTGCTTGTGACAGATGTGGCACAACAGAGACCTCCAACCGATAAGCATCACAGGATGATGCAAATAAGATCCAGACACAATGAATCACTGTGCATAACATCAGTATACTTATTGCCACTATAATTAAATGCGTCCACAAATATCATTCGTTACCTATTTTACTGGCCAATAACGCACTGTTCATTTAAGTTCAGTGATAGATGGCTCAAGTCCTCCGGCTATTACTTCACTGCAGAGCTGAAATGCTGTGACCCTAGATCGCGAGTGTCCTGTTGTGCTCTCATTTATGTAACTAAAATTTACATCCGCACCAGACGGCTTAAATGCGGCGACCTGCCTATTCTGCGTCACTTCCGGAGCTGTATCCCTTTGATATATACAGACGTTGAATAAAACAAGCTGCAATCATGCGTAACTGAGACAGCCAGGGGGAAAAGTGGCTCCACTCGGAGTGGGAGCAGTTTTCCCTCTAAATGTTGACTTTCCAGTCCTGAACAAAGAACTCTTTTATTTATTTATTTATTTTATTTTTTTTTTTAAAATTAGGAGAAGAGGTTCTCTAGGAATCACCTCTAGGGTTTTTATCTCATCATGTGGCATTTTAAAAGAATTATTCAGTTCAGCTGTGCACAAACACTGTATTCTCAGAAACTACTGAATGTTGTTTTACTCAATATAGTAGGCTAACTCTTAATGGATGTGTAAGCTTTGTAAAGATGTTGTGAACGATTTATATTGTGAAGAGACATACAAATAAATTCTGAATTCAATGGTTTATGCAAAACTGTAAAGCAGAATTGTGTATTCTGGATGTTTAAATCCATGGCCATAGTCAAAGATATGCTGACCATTTCATTTTAAGTTATGCACTGGCTGTGTGAAATAATTAGCAGAACTTGTTACCAGAACTGACAATACACAGTTTGCAAGGACAATCTCTCAGAATCTGTTCAGTGATTTGAATGTGACAGTAGCAAAGGTTACATTGGTTTGCTTTACCTGAATTTGAACCTGTAAGAGTAAACAACCCTATTCAATAACAACTATAGGCCTACTAGAACCACCAGTAAGATACAATTCTTTCATCACCAAAGTAATGTGATTTTGTGACCATTAAATATCTCTCTCACTTCAGACATAAATGTCAGCAGATTTATGTTTGATCGTTTGCTTTCATGTTTTTAGTTTGGGATGGTCTGGTATTTCCTGCAATAGCTACCAGCAGTCAGAGCATCGTATTTAAAACCCGGATGTGCAGACACTGCTTGAGGAAAGAATTTCTTAAAACAAGATCACTGTCAAAAAAGTCCTTGAAGACTATATACACAGGCTGACCAGTTCAAGGTTGAAGTTTTAGCAGCCTTTGATCAATCAACTGAAATT
This sequence comes from Spinibarbus caldwelli, assembly GCA_039654775.1. Taxonomy (NCBI): domain Eukaryota; kingdom Metazoa; phylum Chordata; class Actinopteri; order Cypriniformes; family Cyprinidae; genus Spinibarbus; species Spinibarbus caldwelli. The sequence goes on along the minus strand of CM077223.1, from coordinate 24,644,770 downwards.
GAGTCATACATGAAAGCATAAATTAGAACTTTATTTTATTATTACAATATTACAAAAAAAGAGTAGCACAACTCTCACACTCTTCAGATTCTTCCCACGCATTCAATTGACAGCCACAGAGTGACAGATACGAGAAAGGCTTCTAGAAGCTTCCTCTAATTTCACAGCAATTGCAAAACGAAAAAAAAAGATTTAAATAATGAGGAAAAAAATCTAGTTCAGAATTATAAATAGCACAAATTGCAAAACTGAAGCTTTGAAACATGGAATAAAAAGATTTTGTTACAGCCCAGAACTACACACAGCTATAAAACAATGACGCTAAAATATTCTTTATTTCTTCGTTTACATAATAAAGTAATTCTAAAGAATTGCTTTTCTATTCAACAAAAGTTAATAAAAATAAACAAGGAAAAATGCTGTTCCTTTATAGTCTATTTTTCAAAATCAGAATTCATTATACCTTTATTAGAATCATGCTTGTTGTCAAAGGAAAGTCCAAGGACCAAATACTTAAGGCTTCATGAGGGCTGTTGAGGGGAGGCAAACCAACAGCGAGTCAAGACAAACTGACCCACCAGCACACACACCCCATCCATCATCACACACACCTGCGCTCATCACATGCACACCAAATCTGTGAACCCATATCCATATGCAGCCACATTCATACACAGTTATTACACTTCTTTAAAGTTACAGCAGTACAGTAGATAAGCCAGTGTACAATAAAATAAGCAATTCACCTGCTGTTTCTCCTTAATTTAACCACAAATGATCTTGCAAGTGATCAATTTGGTCAATTCAAACACACTTCACAAAAGAATCAGTAGCGACTCCTACTTTACATTATTATAAAGGATGAATTAGAAAACGCGGGATCATTTACCCTTGATTTGGTACATAGTTTCTACATCATAATATTAGTAACAAGCCTACAGACACCATCTTCAGTAGTATGTTTAGTCCTGCAAACCCACGTACAGCTATACCACATACGACCCACCTGAAACAGCACAACTCATCTATACAATTCAAGTAGTAGTTTCTCATATGTTAAGAAATAAAGGGAGTATAATGATCAGGTCAAACAAAAATGGCACAGCTTTAACATTAAAACATCCGTAGCTCTTCTCATTCGGAAGAGCTTTCACCTAGGAACAGTCTGAAGGGACCAGTGACTGGCATATTCCCGCACAGCTCAGACACTGAAAAAAAAAAAAGAAAGAAAGGACAAAGAATGTGTCATGCTGAAGAGGAAAGTGCTCCGAGTCTGTCAGCCATCTTGATGTTATAAGACGGGCTCAAAAAACAAAGATCTGTCAAATGAAACAAAGTTGGTTATCCAATGAACAGAAGGCCTGGTGCCCTCAGTTTAGAAGTAATATATTTCACAAGACATATATATTGTTTTTAATATACTTCAATAAAGTAAGCACTAACACAAGAAAGACATTCATAAATAACCCAGGAGCACTTGAGATCCGGGTAACTGGAGATAGAGAACACAGAAGTTGGAAAAAGAAAAGAAAAAATCCCTTTAGTGCCTTAAAAAAAGCACTTGTTAAAAGAAACAAAATATTGATCACTTGCAAGATTAATAACACAAAACACTGCTCTTCATTAGACATGTTTGTATTCTCATTTTTTTCTTTGTTTCATCAACAATCATCCTTGAGATTTTGAGCTCATGTAGTTCCTCTCGTAATGTAATTTCATTAAGACTAACAGGAGGTGTCGAGGACGCATGTGTGTGGCTGACTTCACTGAGGAGAGACTGTGTCTGAGGCTTGTGGGCTGAAGCTTATCTGTACCCTGGGTGCTGGCCTTGTGTCTCGGAGGGGGGGACCACTACCCGGCCCATAGGGGGTGGCCTGTGCATTTTCCCCATCAGGATGAGATTCTGATCTCGGAAGCAGGGCGTCTGGAAGTCCCCTCCCATGCAATCTGTCGTTTGCATCAGATTAGTCTGCCCTATTAAGGCACCCCCTACTAATCGGTAATGGGCCGCTCCTCCCGTGGGGGCACAGTCCATCCCTGGGGTGGGGTTGGTATTGCCTGTGCCAGTGCCATGGAAGGGCACGGGGAGGTCCTGTGAGCCGGAGCTGTCGCTGTTGGGCGTGGGAAGAATACTACCCCACACCGGCGGCTGGTGGTAGTACTGCCCGTTGGTGTAGTGTGTCACTGCGCCTGGGGGCATTGCATTGTTGCTGTTGTTGGCAAGTGGCGGCGAGGGGCTGGAGGGTTTCATGGCATAAGGCTGCCCCATGCCCATTTCTGGAGGATAGGTAATGCCCTTGCAAGGGAGGCCAGGGTCACGATTCGAGGGTTTGCAGGGGTGTCCACCCCCTTCTGAGATGTGCTGAAGGTGAGCGAGCTGATGCTGAGTCCAGGACCTCATCTGCGGCTGTTGGGGATTTCGCGGTGGCTGATGGCTTTGATGCTGTAGGTGCTGTTGTTTTATATCGCTGTGATACATGTGGTTCATCGTGGCCATGTTATGCGGAGGCATCGCACTCACTGGTGCAGAAGCAGTCACTTTATCAGGAGGTCCAATAGCACACGATGGGCGCATGAGGCCGGGAGCGAGCACATTAGGGTTTCCCGCATGCACCGAGACTCGAGAACTGGCGTTGATGAGTAGATTTCGACTAATGGGACTGGGGTTGGCGATCTGCCCTTCACACATTGATGTGGCACTGGCGCCCTGAGCCCTAGCCTGGCAGAACTGGCTTATCTGGTGCACTATGCTGTTTAAGTCCGCCTGACGGCCCTGGTGGAGCCCTCCGGCCATGGACAATGGAATGGTTGAGGTAGAAACAGTCACATTAGGAGGGGCGTCTGCAACCGGCAACTTCCGAGGACCCACCTGCAGGCTTGCAGGGGGGTTCTGTAGGTGCTGCTGAGGAAGCAGGATTGCTGAAGGTTGGTGGGCACCAGGGTGGCCTAAAGAAGGCGCATGGGACAGAGTCTGGGGCCTTGGAAGGCCCTGGGCTTGCTGTGGCATGGAGGAGGAAGGTCGGTGTCTGAGTCCTTGGTGTGGAGGCCCAGGCTGTTGCAAAGTTTGAAGATTCTGAGGGTGTGGAGGAAGCCCCTGCGGATTCTGGGATGCTCTGGGAGGCCCCTGTGATGGGTGGTGCAGGTTTAAAGTGCTGGCCGAGGTGGCTGCATAAGGGCCGCCGGCGGCATTCATAATCACCTCCGGGTGCAGACGTGCCCGTGTGCCGTCGAAGTCCTTGATGACACCCTTGACGAGGGGCACTTTAACGATGGCGAGGAGACCGGTCTTGGAAAGGGCCTGAGAGGAGGGGTAGGGACTGTATCGGGGGCTAGCGGTATCAAGTCCGTTGACCGTGCGACGAACGTGGTTCCGCTGAGGGACTTTAACGCTGTTGGGGAAGATCTTGATGGTGAGTGGATTGTTGGCAACCTTTTTAGCATAAGCATCCAATTCCGCAGGGGTTGGATACTGAGCAGATCTCATCCTTTGTGGAGTGTCCCCTATATGGAGCAAAAAGGGACAAAAAGAAAGAAAAAACAACACATTATGCCTTGAATAAAGTGGACTATGGGTTGGTATGACCTCCCAATTTTGTACATAGAGCAGGGCAAGTAAGAGAATGGAAAGGAACAAATATTGGAAAGTGCATTAGTACATCTTCATTTTATACATATATTACCATTCAAAAGTTTTTGTTTGTTTGTTTTTAAAGAAATTAATACTTTTATTCAGCAAGAATGCATTAAATTGATCAAAAGTGACAGCAAAGAAATTTATAATGTAACAAAAGTTTTCTATTTCAAATAAATTCTGCTCTTTTGAAATATATAATCGAAAGAATCCTTAAAAATTTATCAGGGATTCCATATTATATATATATATATATATATATATATATATATATATATATATATATATATATATATATATATATATATATATATATATATATATATATATATATACACACACACACACACGTATACATATATACATATATACACACACACACACATACATACATATATATATATATATATATATATATATATATATATATACACACAGGTGCATCTCAATGAATTAGAATGTCGTGGAAAAGTTCATTTATTTCAGTAATTCAACTCAAATTGTGAAACTCGTGTATTAAATAAATTCAATGCACACAGACTGAAGTAGTTTAAGTCTTTGGTTCTTTTAATTGTGATGATTTTGGCTCACATTTAACAAAAACCCACCAATTCACTATCTCAACAAATTAGAATACTTCATAAGACCAATAAAAAAATAAAAAAAAACATTTTTAGTGAATTGTTGGCCTTCTGGAAAGTATGTTCATTTACTGTATATGTACTCAATACTTGGTAGGGGCTCCTTTTGCTTTAATTACTGCCTCAATTCGGCGTGGCATGGAGGTGATCAGTTTGTGGCACTGCTGAGGTGGTATGGAAGCCCAGGTTTCTTTGACAGTGGCCTTCAGCTCAACTTCATTGCTGGGTCTGGTGTCTCTCATCTTCCTCTTGACAATACCCCGTAGATTCTCTATGAGGTTCAGGTCTGGTGAGTTTGCTGGCCAGTCAAGCACACCAACACCATGGTCATTTAACCAACTTTTGGTGTTTTTGGCAGTGTGGGCAGGTGCCAAGTCCTGCTGGAAAATGAAATCAGCATCTCCATAAAGCAGAAGGAAGCATGAAGTGCTCTAAAATGTCCTGGTAGATGGCTGCATTGACTGTGGACTTCAGAAAACACAATGGACCAACACCAGCAGATGAAATGGCAGCCCAATTCATCACTGACTGTGGAAACTTCACACTGGGCCTCAAGCAGCTTGGATTCTGTGCCTCTCCAGTCTTCCTCCAGACTCAGGGACCTTGATTTCCAAATGAAATGCAAAATTTACTTTTATCTGAAAAGAGGACTTTAGACCACTGAGCAAGAGTCCAGTTTTTTTCTCCTTAGCCCAGGTAAGATGCTTCTGACATTGTTTCTGTTTCAGAAGTGGCTTGGTAGCCCTTTTCCTGAAGACGTCTGAGCGAGGTGACTCTTGATCACTGACTCCAGCTTCAGTCCACTCCTTGTAAAGCTCTCCCAAGTGTTTGAATCAGCTTTGTTTGACAGTATTCTCAAGCTTGTGGTCATCCCTGTTGCTCGTGCACCTTTTCCTACCCCATTTCTTCCAGTTAACTTTTCACTTAATATGCTTTGATACAGCACTCTGTGAACAGCCAACCATTCAGTAATGACCTTCTGTGGCTTACCCTCTTTGTGGAGGGTGTCAATGATTGTCTTCTAGACAACTGTCAGATCAGCAGTCTTCCCTTCCCTTTATGATTGTATAGGCTATTGTGTAACCATTTTGAAGGTTCAGGAAACCTTTGCAGGTGTTTTGAGTTGATTAGCTGATTGGCATGTCACCATATTCTAATTTGTTGAGATAGTGAATTGGTGGGTTTTTGTTAAATGTCAGCCAAAATCATCACAATTAAAAGAACCAAAGACTTAAACTACTTCAGTCTGTGTGCATTGAATTTATTTAATACACAAGTTTCACAATTTGAGTTGAGTTACTTGTATATGTGTGTGTATATTATATACATTTTTCTGCTCACTGACCATTTCTATTAATTGGTATAATTTCTGTTACTGTGAATGTGGCACTTACAGCAATATTTCATTTGCTCTACAGTACAGAACACAGTCTTTGCAGTTAGACATTAATTGCTCAAAATCTGATTCTTAGAGGCGATTCATACAAAACCTTTGAGTGTTTGGTGTCAGGTCACATGACAAACAGATGTAGGTGAATGTTCACTTTCTCACTTCCTCTCTCACTACCAGATGTAACATGCTTACTGTATGCCAGAGTGTGATCTGCTATAGCAGGGACCATTCTCTCTCTCTCTCACTCACACACACACACACACACACACACACAGTGTGAACATACAGACTGCTAGACAACACCAATGACTGTTAAGTACCTCTGTTATATTTAACAACACCGCTGTGATGTGTCTGTGCTTGATTCTCTTACAGTTTCAGTTTCAGAGTGTGAATAAGAAATTAAAACCTGTCTGGCCCTGCCCCCAAAAATATAGCAACCATGTATGTCTGCGTCTAGTGTGGTAAGCATCTTAGCCTCACATGTTCTGTGCATGTTCTCTAAATAAGCTGTCTAACTGGTGAGCCCTTTATATCAATCTGTTTTTCACACACATCTGTTCTTCTCTTCAGGATCACAGTAATGCTTTTAAATGTGAACATAAAAGGAAAAAAAAAAAACCTTAATGAGCTGATTATTTAACTGGTATTACATTCATAAGTCTGCAGGTCTCCGCACACAATATAAGCTCTTTTTCTGCACAATGCTGTTCTTCTTGAGAGTGACATCCTCACCTGCCAGGACACCTCTGATTCGATGGGTTGAGAATAGAGGAGAGCGGGTGAGAGACAGACAGAAAAACAAAGGAAGTGAGGGATAGAGAAAAGAAATTGAGGATGATAAGTGCTCTCTGTGAAGCTGCTGTCTGGCTGCTGAAAGGGGGTCTTTGTATAAAACAAGCTTTCATCACTTGAGGGGAGAAGAGAAAAGAGAGATAGCGAGAGACTTATGATGTGCACCCACCTGCAATTCCCTTTCTCACACTGATATGGAGTTTACACACACACACACACACACACACACACACACACAAACACAGTATTAACATGCGTTTCTATGAGTTCCTGGCCCCCTCATCCCCAGTGAGAGGATAGACAGCCTGTGCACTGTGACTGAGCTCTTTCATCCAGCCTGAGCGGATTCAGTCACTGCTCACAGCTCACACTGCCCCGACAAACACCCAAACACTGAACAAACACCTAAGACTTCCCACCAAACGCTCCATAACAAAAAAACATGTAACATTTATATAGTGACATCGAACAAGAACATAAAGAAGGACTAAAACATACTAAAAATCTAGATCAAAATAATAAGGCATATTTTCCACACAGCTTCCACAAGAATAATGTTATTTAGAATTTTCATTTATACGCACCAATATAACAACAAACAGTAACAAATACACCACCGTTCAAAAGTTTGGAAAGAAATTAATACTTCTTTTCAACAAGAATGCATTAAATTGAAAAATTCATGATAAATACATTTATAATGTTACAGGATTTCTATTTCAAATAAATGCTGTTCTTAAAAGAATCCTGAAAAAATGTATTGCAGGTTCCACAAAAATTTTAAGCAGCACAACTGCTTTCAATATTGATAATAATAAGAAATATTTCTTGAGCACCAAATCGGCATATTAGAATGATTTCTGAAGGATCATGTGACACTGAAGACTGGAGTAATGGCTGATGAAAATTCAGCTTTGCCATTACAGGAATTAACTACATTACAAACAGTTATTTTAAATTCAATTGTCTTCAATTGACAATATTACTGTATTTTTTTTTTTATCAAATAAATGCAGCCTTGGTAAGCATAAGAAGTTTCATTAAAATATCTTACCGACCCCAAACCTTTAAACAGTAGTGTATATGTAGATAAATATTGACATTAATGGCTAAAATATTTAATATGCTAAAAATGCCAAATGGACAGCATAACTTGAAGGACAGTTATGAATGCAAAAATGCCAAATGGACAGCTACTGAAGTTTAAAAAAAAATGCTAAAATGTTAACTTTTGTTGTAACCCTCTCATTATTGTTGGTTGAGAGACGGAGGGCTTGCGAATCCAGTCTGATGCTGATATTTGGGAAAATTTAACCACTGGTATGAGTTTGGGGCAGGAGTCAGACGAAATATTGACATTGTTGTGGAAGACATTACTGTTTGGAAAACACTCATTATTTTTCCACTTTCTTTTGGTGCCACTAATGGTTAAAAAGCAACAAAATGGGCCTTAAAATGGTCAGAGAATAATACACTTATCCTTAGCCAAATACTGAATAATCAGTAAACATGTGAGGGGCAAGAGTTGCATGTCTTTTTGAATGAAGGGCTTTTAAATTCAAATTAAAAGCAAATCTGTGGAGCTTTATGAATTCTGCTACTAGGAAAACTTATCCTTACTAGCCAACACAAACAGATACATATACACATCTGTTCATGTTAACGACATAGAGTACAGCCTCTTGTGAAACACTGGTGTTTGTTTGGTGCAGAGAAGGATACGCAATCCTCAACTCAATCCACCAACACCTCACACAGCATTCAGCCGCCATGCCATTCACTCATCTGTCTTTCTCTGTTTTTCACACACGTTCCCTCTCCCTCTATGTGGGCTGTTGACTAAACAAAATGGCCCCTGACATTTCTTAGCTAAATAGCTTCCCTGCCAATCTCAGGCCGTGTCAGCTGCCTTCACCGGCTGCCCACATTTGCTCACCTCCTAAAGAGAGAGAAGAGAGAGGAAGAGGAGGAGGAAGAGCCACGCTGGGCTCAATAAATGAACCACCGCAGAACTAGATCAAGGAGCGAGGAAGAGGAGAGTCATTATGCTAATAACTCGCAAGGGAACACTCTTTCTCTCTCTCACTCTATTCCCACTGCATCTCTCTCTCGGTCTATGCAGTTCTCCCCTGTTGAGTGATATCCCGGGGGAGGCCGGCCGGTGATAATGAGGAGTCAATCTTGTTAGGATTAGTCAACAACATACAGGTCGGCAGTCATGCAATCCATTCTGAGGACAGGAGAGCAGGGCAGAGGAAAGTGATCAGGTGACATTTAAACATGCACTGAGATGTAAATGTCTCAAGGGACTTTAACATCTCTAGAGCTCAGTGGCAGATCTGACTCACTTCTCTTCGGGATTTGTAATTAAAGGGAAAGTCCACCTAGAAATGAACGTTTTCATCATCATGTATCGGTTTCAGACCTGTACGACAGTGGTTCCCAACCGCGTTCCTAAGAGGCCCCCCAACACTGCATGTTTTCGATGTCTCCATAATCAAACACACCTGATTCATATCATCAGCTCATTAGTAAAGACTCCAAGACCTGAAATGGGTGTGCCAGACAAAGGAGAGATGCAAAATGTGCAGTGTTGCGAGGCCTCCAGGAACGTGGTAGGGAACCACTGCTGTAAGACTTTCTTACGTGGGACACAACAAGAGATAAAGCAAAATGCCATAACTGCTCTTTTCCCTACAAGTGAATGGTGCCCACAGCTGTCTCTGGTGCCCATCCACCAAGTGCAAAAGCTCTACATCAGTCTAACAAATCAGCAATTCATCTAAAAACAAGAAGTCATGTAAATCTCTTTTTTTGTAAAGTTAGACTAACAGACTTGAGAATATTGCTCAGCTTCATTCAGGATGCAGCTCAATTGTTTTCAACATTGATAACACTAAGAATTTTTTAAGCACCAAATCAGCTTTGATTTCTAAAGGATGGAGTAATGGCTGCAGAAAATTCAGCTTTACAAAATTATACTTAAAAACATCTTCAAATAAAAAAGTTACTTTAAATTGTCATTATATTTCACAATATTACTGGTTTTTATTGTATTTCTTATCACATAATGCAGGCTTGGTGAGCATAAGAGATGAAAACATGGTAGTGTAAACATAGTGTATGAAAAAAAAACAGCAGCTTGGACATTCTACTTAACATCTGGTTTTGTTTTTTGTTTTTTTGTCCAGAAAAGATTACAGAATGTTAATTTTTGTGTGAACTATCCCTTTAAAAGTGTTTTTTCACTAACCTTTCCTCTCTCTCTCTCTCTCTCTCTCTCTCTCATCAGCAGTGATTTGATGAATCAGTGATCACAGGAATCAGCCAAACCCCAGGAGCCCCATTACAGACACACAGGGTTGTTACAGAGCTATTGTCAGCCTTTTCTGTCTAAGTACACCATACACATCTCCTAACTGCCTTTTTCCCCTCCGCACAGACATCACACACACACTTTTAAACTCTCTTTAATCCGAGAGACTGCTGATCTGAGTGGGTGTTCTTATATTGTCTTATATAGGGTTATTCCTCATGGAGAAGCAAAGCCTCCTCCTTCTATTCATCTCTTTCTTCTTATCTAAAGCCATCTTTTCCTCCCCGCTCATCTCACCTTTTTTTCAGCATGCTTTAAAAGAGTTCAGAGAGAGAGAATGGAACAGAAACCATGCTCTATTTAGACGAAAGACAGTCTTTTTTGCCCCAATCTATGGCTTGCGTTCCTGCATTCCAAGGTATATTCTGGCTCTTCCTGTGTCTCCTGAGTTCCTCGAGAGAATCTGCGCCAGTGCCAGATGTGCTCCAGTAACATCTGGACCACAGCAGGGAGCACATGAATTTAAAGGGGCAGTTAATGACATGCCATGGGACGTTTAAACCACCAAATGCATCATTACATTACATGATTTAAAGTGATTCTCTGAATCTTTCAGATTGGGGGTTTGAAAGTAGGGGGAATCTGGACTATGCGGATCATGGGTTGTATTAATTAATAATTCAGTAAATTACTGCATTTCAGAAAAATGTCGTGAATCAAGCCTGAGACACCAAAAATCGTTATTATGACCTGTGTAAATGAACATAGTGCAGCCTTTGACAATCATACTAAGCCATATCAAAATTTCGATTTTATTTTTATTACTCATTCAGCTCTACCTTGAGGTAAACGTTTCTATCATTTACATGCTATTTTTAATTAGAGATACAATTAAAAAATATAAAATTGACAAAAGCCATATGATTCGAAGATCATATTGAAATAGTCTTTTTAGAAACACTTGTTTCAATATAAGCAGTCATAATTTAAATCATAATATATTGGAAATCAGGAATTAAATGTTGCAGAATTATTCTGAAGTATTTTTAAGTTTGAGTTAACAGCAATACACTGGTAAACAAATAGAATTATCAGAGAAATGAAAAAAAATATCAGAGATAAAAAAAAACGGTTTTTTTTTGACAACCAGATCCATCAAAGTGAAAGAGGGATTGGACCAAATGTGAGCTTATCATCGCCATTTAAAGGCTACTGTTAAAGCTTGATTTTCACTTGTTTTTGTCCAGTTCATTGGGATTTCCATGAGGAGTTTAATCTCTCAGAGCACTTAACCTATAAGACATCATTAAAGTTCCAGCAAAGGATGTGGCAAACTAATGAATCCTCTACATCTAGTCTCTGCACAGACAAACACTCTGGGCCTTTACTTACAGGTCTGACTTCACTGTGTCTTACTTTGTGTGCAATGAATGAAACAAATTTCTATTATCGCTCTGAAAGAGGCATCAGCATCATTTCCTCTCTCCTACCTGTTCATCCCCTGTAGTTCCTGTAGTTAGTAATATGACTCCATCTCTTTCTGTATTCCCACTAGTTAGAAATACGACTCCCGTCTTTCTGTGATTTCTGCTCTCTGCAGTTAAAGATTTGTCTCCAGCCTCTCAGTAATTGCTGCCTGATGAGGGTCTTCCTGAGGCGATGTGAGACTCATCAGTCTCCGGGCCATCGGCACTCCCCCGGCCGCGCATCTCCATAGCATAATTTGTCATCCTGATGGAGAGCTAATGTGACAGGATGTCTGCTCACAGACAGAGAAAGCGAGATATTCTGTCTGTACGTATCCTTTTTTCCCTGCACTGACTCAGTTTCTCTGTTTGTCTGACTCTCACTTTCTCGCTGCCTCTGTATGCCACTTATCTGCCTCAATCTATCTCTCTGTGAGCGGTGTGGTTCAGCAGGTGTCTGCCCTTGTAAACCGCCCTAATAAAAATCCTGGGATTTGACAATCGGTCTCTGGAAATGTGCTTTTGCTCACCAACGACAGCTCTCTCCTTTTCCCTCATTCCATTTCCTTTCTCTCTCAGTTCTGTTTAGTCTCTCGTCAGACATTTATCTCCTTTTATATAACTGTTTTCATCTTGTCATTTCTTAAATGCAGGGCCGCTGCTGGCCAAATGGGTGCCCTAAGCAGAATTGTATTGTTGTGCCCCCTCCCCCAAATATTATAGATTGGAAAAAAAAAAAAAAAAAAAACAATTAAAAAAAATAAATAAATAACACCTATAGGGGTCAAAATATAACTTTAATAAAATATAAAAGTAAACAAATAAATTAAATAAATTGTAATTAAATTGTATTATTTACAAATGACAATTGTAGCTCTAGACAGTTACCTATGGCTATAATTTTATTAATACCAATTATCTGATTGATTTAATAGTCTCAAGCATTCAAAAATCATGCAAAAGAAAATTAAGCAGTTTTACTACGATAAAATCATGGTTAATTTTTGTAAGGGTTGTGATGTCCACATTTTTGTTTAAGAAATTACAGAGGCTGCAGCATTTCTGTCATAAAAAGGTGGCCAAAAATTAAAGATTAAGTGGATATTTGAATTGGCCTAAATGTTTGGTCAATATTAAACAAGAACTTGATCGTCCTGTAACTGTAACAGCAGCAATTACCAGGCCTTTGGTTCTCTTTATAGGCATTTGTAATAATATATAATGTACATAAATTGTTTATTTTGTATTACATTATGTAGCCTATTTTACCAGTGTTATTCAATGAAACCATATAATTATTAATTAACCAATCATTATTGCCTCATAGTTTTATATCATGCTTTTTAAGTACTTTTAAAGTCTGTTGTTGGCTTAGGTCTGTTTTTATAACCACAAAAAAAATATTGTCTTAATAGGCCTACTATTGTAATTCTTTGTAAACTATTATTTGAAGTAGCCTAACAAAACCATTCTTAATTTGTGGATACCATCCATGGCTACAAGAACTATGATTTTTGGTTTTATTCATAGTAAAACCATGGCTAATTTTCGTAAGGAAACATGCAAACTCAGAGAGAATATTAGATGCGTTGTTGGTGGTTAAATTATTACAGACATTAAAACACGTTATTAACATCAACAGCCAAAAAAAAAAGTTTCACAGGATTGTGAATGTATCTGAAAGTCATGCACGGGCTTCATCTTTTTTTCTTTTTCTTTTCACGGCACAGGACTGCTGATGTCTTTTCACGGGCATAGTTGTCTATCAATTATGATCATTTGCATTCAGCCGCAAACACAGTGCAAGCGGATGCACGCGTGGATGCGGGAATGCCGCGTCACGTGTGCTTAGCCTGCCTACTGCGTTCACCGTAAAATGCATTTTTTTATCATTATATACACATATACATATACATATATATATATATATATATATATATATATATATATTCATGTTTAGATTTTTATGTATATGTATATGTTAATTTTAATATTAATATAACGAAAGTTTTTTTTTGAGCAACTGGGATGGTGCCCCCCTGGGAGTTGGTGCCCTACACAAACTGCGTATAGGGAGCGGTGGTACTGCTTAAATGCATTTAAATGTCATCTCTGACAACAACTGTATGAATTTGTGGTATTAAAAAAAGCACAAAATGCACAGCATGAAAGAATATTCACATCTTGTTCATCTGAGATTTCTGAGAGGAAGGTAAACAGGAGAATGAAAGGAATATTCATTCAAAATTGAAAGTTCTGTCATCAGTTATTCACCCTCATGTCATTCTAAACCTGTATGACTTACTTTCTTCTGCTGGGCACAAAAGGATGCACTTTTCCATACCAAAGCAAAAAGCAAAAGATGACAAAAAGCACCATAAAAGTAGTAATTATGAGTGATGCGCTTTGGTGGTTTACATGCAGAAACATTGTTTTGTTTATTTTGGAGGTGTCCTCAATCAGCTTGTTTTTGCTCAGATTTCTGTTCATTTAATAAGGATCACAATCATGCCAAGTCTTGTTTTTCTTACTTATGACATGTCTTATAATAACCAATGTAGTGTAATTCATTGCTAATCTATTACCTAAATCTAGTAGAAAAAAATGTACAAAAAAAATAGTTAAATAAACCATTGATTTTCATTTTAAAGGCAGAAGTTCAACAATAGCTAAAAACAAATTTAAGTTTAAAGAAATATTTTAAAAAGCTGTAATGGGTTTAATATTTATAAACATTTTTTAATCTTACTTTTCTTATTTCAGTTTATTTCTGTTTATCCTAATCAACTCCCCTTTATTTTTGTAAATCTATAAAATTGAGTGATGCATTATATTTTCTGTGATATAAGTTCTGTGATAGAGTTGTGCAAGGAGGAGACCAGCATATAAGTTGTTTATTTAAATTTCTGGATTTTTTCCATACAAAACTCTTGTATGTCTTCAGTAAACTTGGAAAATAAAACATGATTTATATGGCCTGTATAGTGCTTTTTGTGATTTCTAGCAATCATTTTATGGAAAAGAGCAGCATCCACATTCTGCCAAACATCATCTTTTTTTGTTTGACAAAAAAAAAGGAATGGTTTAGAAAAACATGAGAGTGAGTAAATGACCACCAAATGTTTGAACTGTGTCTGTGTGTGTTTTTGTGTTTGTACTTACATTTCTGAAGTCCAGTGTTCATCTGCGAGTGGGGATGGAGCTGAAGGGAGAGATCACCTGGCCCTGGCAGACAGGCCAGCATCTCATACACACACACTCACACACACGCACACACTCACTCACTCACACACCCACACTCACACACTCACTCACTCCTAAAGCAACATGGGACACACACTCCTCCTCACACTGTAGAGGAAAAAAAAAAAAGAGAAATTAGATATTACAGCAAATACCTCAGTGCCAAGTTCATCACTGTCCGAACACAAAACAACATTTTGTCATTAACTGTCTTTCTAACTGCAGATCTACACTGGTTAGCCCCGCTCATAGTGAACTCTCATTTGCCCAAAATCTCATTTTGAATAACTGTTAAACATGAGAAATGTTCTGACTAGCAGTGACTGGGTGGTGTTTTACAGCATTCAATGCAAACAGAAAATTGACTTATTGTGTTCAGTGTTGTTATTGTTAACTAAAATGAAGGCTATTTAAATTTGTTTTCGCTAACTGAAATCTGAAATAAAATAAAATTAAATAGAAATGTTAGAAAAAAATGTTTATTTAAACAAATATAAATTAGAAATGTTGCCTTGGCACATAACTGAAATAAAACAAGTTCAAGCTGAAGTACTAAAATTACAAAAAAATAAAAAATAAAACTAATTAAAAATATTCATTCAATTGAAAATCTAAATAGAAATATAATAATAATAATAATAATAATAATAATAATAATAAAATGAAAACTGAAATTCTAAAAACAAAAGCTACATCAAAATATTAATAAATACTAAAATAGCATATAAATAATATAAAAACAACACTGGTTGTGTTACACCTGGCTAGGATGCAGTGTTTGTATAAAAGCTTTTCAGATTTAGATGATTAAAAGCTTTCACAGAGCCACAGTACAGAACAAAGTCCAAATACAGAAAGACAGTAATAATACATAAACCCGTAGTATTAATATAATGCTATACACTAAACAATTAATGTAACAACATAAAGGAATAAAATAATAAAACATCTCTGAAATGCAAACTTTTATATTTATGAGGTCTGTGAACCGAAGGATGCCTACAGTCATTCATTATTGCTGATAAAAATCTAAAAACAAAAAACTTTAGTCAACAAACATTTGTCAGTAATTTGATTTTCAACAAAATTATATTCAAAACAATCTAATTAAAAATGTCTCTTTTGCCCTCAGAAATGCATGATTTAAAAGGGATGGTGTGCATTGAAAACTTACTGTTAGAAAAGGTGCAAAGCTAAATGACTCACAATCATGTTTTGGATCATTTTCCAACATAACAGGAGCAATGAGACAATTACCATCTGTCAGTTTGACACACACATTTTCACTGCATTCATTAAAACTCGGCAAGTCTTCTAATCAAGTGTGTCACGAGGAATGCATCCAAACATCAATTCAAATGTGTGATTGAGTGCAATTTCACACATATTTATGTGAAAAATGAACTGCATGGCAAACAGAGTTTCCGTTGCAATTACAAAAAGAACCAGTGCTAAAGCTTCAAAGCTTTGGATTCGCTTCAATTAATCAACCAACCCATCATTCAAGTGAAGCTTATAGGATATCAAAATCTCCTTCTTTAATCATCCTCTTTGTCAATTCAGAGCAGTAAAAACCCCTCACATACCTTTCCATTCCAAACCACTCTCACTAATCGTACAGCAGCAGGCAAAACACACTTAATATCAAATCTGAGGTTCAATTTAACATCAAACATACCAGCCAGAGTGCTCTGACCGTGCCCCAGGCGCTTCATCTCTCTCTCCTCACCTCCACATCTTTGGCCCGTCCTCTCGCATGAATGGTGTGATCTAAGGTGACCTTTGCTAAATTCCAAACTTTCACATTTTATTTTTTTACTTCAGCAAGGCGAGAATCAGACCGCTGAGAACATTTCCAACACCTCAACCATCAGTCATTAAACACAATGAGTTAGTGTGACTGTGTGGGCACAAATCCACATGCACAGAATGGGAGGAACTGTCCTGACCAGCTGTCACTGCGACAGGATGTTCTGTTTATTGCTTGGTTTTTTTGTTTTTTTAATTTATGTGGTATCTACCGGATAGCACCGTCCATCTGTGAAATGTGACTGATTCAATTGTCCTCTATATAGAATTCAAAAGTGCCTGTCCACTATTTTTTTGCAGCCTTGGATTCAGAAATATTTTTCCCCTAGGGATTTTTTAAAAACACATTTTGTTAAAGATTTACATGCCATGATCCAAAACAACAGCCTCCAAAAACTAATCTTTAGCACTCTTTTCTAATATCCTTCAAACCACTAAATTTTTAAACCACTAAAAAACTCCCATTTGTCAGCAAGAAGTGTAATCATATAAAATGTAATAAAATTTAGTATGATTACTTTTTCTTATGTATTTTAATAAGTACAGTTCAGAATAAGTTTGTTGCTTCCTTTTTACATAAATATGTTATGCTGAATGACGATGAAACCCATATTTTGACGTTTTATTTTGACAAAGTAGACACTTGCATTTAATACACTTTCTATGTATAGAAAATCACTACTGTAAATTTAATTTGATGGGGACATGAAAATGGGACGTCTGGTCTTTGACCCTTAAAGATGTTGATTGTGCATATTGAAATAATATTGGTCACACTTTATTTTAAGGTCCAGTTCTTGCTATTAACAAACCATTAACTACGACTTTTGCCTCAAACTACTAATTGGCTGATTATTAATAGTTAGTAAGGTAGTTGTTAAGTTTAGGTATTGGGTAGGATTAGGGATGTGGAATATGGTCGTGCAGAATATGTGCTTTATAAATACTAATAAACAGCCAATATGTTATTAATAGGCATGCTAATAAGCAACTAGTTAACAGTAAGAATTATTCCCTATACTAAGTGTTACCATAATATATTTTTAATTTATTGCAAAATAAGCATATTAGTATGGAGACTGCACTCTATAACAACAGACTGAACATCAAATATCTTCTGATGGGCTCATGTTGCAAAGCATGATGTAGACACAATAATTGTTGGACACTTGTCATATCGCACCAGGTTCGGGCACAGTTTCAGTGTGCATGCATGTGGCTCGGGTTGTTTCAACCTCTCTAAAAGAGAGGACACATATAGCAACAACAGCAACAGATATCGCCTGTGATTTGTGGTGAGAAACCCCACATACAGCCATGTACTACATCCTCTTGCTACACACTGACACTAGACAAAAACAATGTATTAAAAGATGTATAAGTAAACAAACAGTTTAGACAAGCAGCAATTATGCACCAAACAACTCTGACAGGGCAGCACAAGGCCAGCCAGCCAAAGCTGGGAGAGAGAGTGAGAAATAAAGAGTTAGTATGTAGTGAAAGGTCATGAAGGCAGCTCATTAAAATCCTGCCAGTGCACTAACAACGCAGCAGGGCTTGATACAAACATACTTGCTCTCTATCAAATATGCCTGAGGAAGAGTTCTAGCGAGCTGCCACACTGTCCGCACAGACTGCTGTCTTCTGAGTGAGCTTTATGAGTGACTGATTAGCAACTCAAATAGTGTTCCACATGTGAGACTCGACCCAAAATAGATGTCAATAGTCTGTCCTAATGGTGCTAATGCTAATGGCACAATACTCTAATAGGTGCAACAATACATAGTACACATAAATGTTGGGTAAAATATTCAAATCTAAATATACCAAACTCTCTTTATCAAAACGTTTCAATAGTGAATGAAACCCAAGTTCACTTTTTCTCTCGTCTCTTCTTCCTTCTTCAATTGATTTTTTCACTGATGATGGATCAATCATCCGTTCCTCTCAGCCTGAATCTTTGATTTCTCCCATGTCCCCACACAGTGTTTGTATGCGTTCACAAACCAGTCCTGTCTAGATGAAAATATCTACACAGAGATGAAAGAACTATAACCAGAAGCATAGCAGTGTTCGTCGGCCAGTATAGTATTTTTAATTGTGCATGCTCTTTGTCCTTATTTTTACATTTAGATTATCTTTGCTGTCACCTAAAGCTCTCTTGAAGTCCAGCTTTAAAAGCATATACAATAATAACACTGTTAAATATAATATTTAGCAAATCTTAAAATTAATATAATTTATACTCTATATTCACTAACATTTAAAGCTATTTTGGTGCATCCCTGCATTCAGCTCATATGCCCCTCTTTTTTTTCCCTTCGCACCTACACTACCATTGAAAAGTTTGGGGTCAGACTTTTTGAAAGAGATTAATGTGTTTATTCAGCAGTGACCGATTAAATTAATCTAAAGTGACAGTAAAAAACAAAGTTACAAAAGATCAAATAAATGCTGTTCCTTGGAACCTTTTATTTAAAGAATTCTGAGGGAAAAAAGTACCACAAAAACAATTTTCCACAAAAATATTAAGCAGCACAACTCGTTCTTAATAATAAGAAATGTTTCTTGAGCAGCAAATCAACATATAATGATTTCTAAAGGATCATGTGACACTGAAGACTGGAGTAATGGCTGCTGAAAATTCAGCTTTGCCATCACAGGAATAAATTACATTTTAAAAAATAGTCATATAGAAAAAGCCATTTTAAATTGTAACAGTATTTCACAAAATTACTGTTTTTACTGAATTTTAATTCAAAAAGTCTTCCCGACCCCAAACTTCTGAACTGTAGTATACCTACAGTTATAACTATATGGAGCAAAAGCCCCATCAGAACAGTACTGACTGCTCCAAAATCAAAACGTACAAAAATTCAGGGTCACACACGGTCCAATCAGAGCTGGTGGAAAATCTGGAAAGAGAGAAAGACAGGAAGAGAGAAAGTGAGTCTGGATTCTCAATGGCTGGGGATGTTTGGGTCAGACCGCATCTGATAAAAGAGTCTTTTCTCCAATGCTTTTTCTCTTTCTTTGTGTGCATGGGAGGACAGAGGGAGGGTATATGTGGGAGAAGAAAGGATAGAGGGAGGAAAGTGGAGTGGAAGTGAGCTATTTAGAAAATGACTACGGTAAGCTGTAATCAGGCTCTGGTGGGGCTGAGCGCCGGAGCTCAGACAATCTGCCTACACTGGCCTTTACACTCAGGAAAAACACAGACTAATTACACTAAAATATACACATACAATAGAGTGAGCGAGAAATCCAATGTACGCTTGCATGTACAGTTTCCCAGGAACACAAAAAGCTATTGAGTGAAATGACTTTTCAGGGGAAGAGTGGAGAGGAGAGATTGTGATTATCATTTATGAGGACTATGGAGGAGGACATCGGGTGGGCGGGGGGGTGAGAGCTTACATTTCGATTTTTTCAAAAGAGAAACAAGCTTTACCCTTGAATACGAGAGCGGCTCAATAGGAAGGAGAGAGAGAAAGAGACGTTGCTTGTAAATAAACGATCACATCAGCGCAGGCCCATTTAAAGCATCAATTTATAGCAGCCTGAATAGATTGTGCTGTAGCTGCGTGTTGAGGACGCGCAAGCATGTCGCTGTCAGCGTGTTACTGATGACTTAAGCACATCCCCTGAACGATATGCTCTCGCATGATTTTTCTTTATTCTGTGAGAGTTATTCTGAGAGTTTTGTTGGTCTAACAATGTCAGTTTTAAGCGCATGAAGTGTGTGAGACACGCAGTTTCAGATATTAGCCTCCAAGTCAGAGAGAATTTTGCTAATAGCGAATGCTAATAGACTGTGTGAGATGGCAAGAAAGAAAGAAAGAAAGAAAGAAAGACTCAAAGTTGTTGCACTCAAATGTTAGCGGGAATTGGGCGTTTTTAAAATTTCAGTACCGACTGGTATTGCGGTCAGTACTTTGGACAGCACTACCTGCATGTATGCTGCATAAAAGTTTGGTCTGAACAAAAATGGCAAAAAGGGCTGAATGAAAACACTGTGCATGTGTATTTAATTCAAATGTACTTAAAGGGATAGTTCACCCCAAATCCCGTCATCATTTACTCAACCTTCACTTGCTCCAAACCTCTATGAGTTTCTTTTTTCTGTTGACCACAGTTGACGGTAGCCATTGACTTCCATAGCATTTTTTCCATACTATGGAATCAATGGCTACCGTCAACTGTCGTTACCAACATACTTCAAAATATCTTTTGTGTTCAACAGCTGAAAGAAATTCATACAGGTTTGAAACAACTTGAGGGTGAGTAAATGATGACAGAATTTTAATTTTTAGGTGAACTATCCCTTTAAAACTTTTCAAACAGCAATTAAGATTGTTGTATGCACTAGGGTGTTTATAAAAACAACACATAATACTTAAAGATACCATTTTGTCCCCTCAAGTATTTACACCTACATTTAAAAAAATCGTAATATTGATTGAAAATGTTTTCTTTAATAAAATTGTGTTCTTTTTCACTTTAATAGTTTGAAACGTTTTAAAAAATTCAACAATTATTGTGATATGAAAATTTGATATAATCACATGCCTAATACACAGTATACACAACATATACGACAAAAACCATTGACACTGCAACAAACATTGTGCAAATGAGCAGAGACAAACCAATGGTAGTGCAGACAGTGATCAGACTGAGTGTTAGAGTAGAAACGCCTTCAAGAAACCAACAGCACAGAGACATAGTGACCTCCAGCGATTTAATCATGGGAGTGTGAGTGACTGAGAGAGCCTTTGACATTTCTACTCATGATCGTTCAGCCACTGAACATAAGGTGTGAGTACAGCAGAAAGTGAGTGATCTGTGGGTGTGTGAGAGTGTGAATAAACGTGTGGAAAGATCAGACCAGTGAATGTGAGTAAGCGTGAGAGTGTTTGCATGCATGAAAGAGAAAATGTGATGGATAGAGATAGCTTTGGGGCAAGATATACAATGAAGTATATCCAATTCATTAATATAAATCCTAATTTTTACTGTAACATATACAAAAGGCAACCAGGAAAAGCAACATGCAGGACTTATAATATATAGGTGGATGTGTGTGCTGACCACTTACAGTGAGGTGATGTGTGAACAATGAACAATGAAATCTCTGCGTTTTTATTTATATCTGGGCCTGCCTGAGCGAGGCAATGTGCCTGAGGTAATGTGAAGCCCAACAGACGTGACAAAAACAAGAATAACATTGAGAAAAAAGCAGCAGAGCAGAAGTCAGAACTGCTACGCACATGCTTTAAATACTCACAACTAAAGAATCTTTAGGCTCCTCACAACTCACCACAATATAATTCCAAAAATGTATCTAAATTTTTCAGCAACATGTGGGTGTAAATCTGTAGCGTGTTGCCAAATTTAGTGTAAAGATTACCCATTAAAAGCTATACTAAAACTAGAAGGGGAAAGAAAGACAGATATTGAGTGTTTATGTGAGTAGGAGCCACTCACTGGATACTGGAGCTCATCTGTGTGCTGTAAATCACTGGATTTACCCTACAGACACACAGCCATTAACTGCTTCAATGGGATTCACAACTGAACGATTCTCCTTAATTCTTTTAGTATTTTTTTGTTTGGTTATGATAGTGGCACAGAAATTACACTTCATGTTTATGTACACATAAGACAGGAATATTACACAATTAATTTTAAAATGGATGTGACAAAAATAATGACTTTCGAGTCATGATTCAGCTCTGACACTGATTCTTTTGAGTCTTTTTGTCTGAATCAGTTAAAAGAGTCAGCTTGTAAAAATAAGATTATTCATACATTTTGCAACAAGCATTTCCATTACAGGTTTATCTGGACAATGTGATTCTATTATACATTTCATCGTAGATTTAACTAAATTAAAGTGAAGAAACTAATTAGTACAATGTGGCCATGATTTAACTAAAATGAGCGAATGAATTAATTAGATGTATCCACTAATTAAATCTTCATTTGTGCATGTTATCTATTTTTTTCTCTTTGGCATGTTATCAATTTTTTTTATACATGTATACACATTTTGGAAATTATTTGCATCTTGGTGTTTCCATCCAGCATATTTTTATACATTATTCCAAAATTTGCATGAAAATACGCAGACGGAAACCCAGCTAGTGCTTTAATGGTGTATTGTGAAGTCTGCTGTAGTTTCTCACTGCAAACTGGACAGAGAAAAAAGCAGAAACAAATCAAATGAGAAATGTTTTAACAACCATCAGCTCTCCTTATGCAATTGGATAGTTATCAAAACACCTCACATCCACTAACAAAAAACCTCTGCAAAACCATATAAAGTAAAAGCTGAAGTTTTAACAACCACACAATGACATACCCACACTGATGCAAGACCACTAGGGAGTGAGAGAGTGTCCCCTCACACACATTCTTTATATACCAGACGTCTGTGCTAGTTCACAATAACAGAAACGAGGATAAAAATGCTCACAAAACAGGATGAAGAAATGACAGAGTGAGACAATTTCATTTATGAAAAGATTCATCCATTTACTGCTCATCCGTTTGGCCAAGACGCCTGCAGCTCATCCGAAATTGGACACCCTGGTGATAAATTGCGGCAAAAGGAAAAAAGCTAGGAAGAAAGAGAATGATTTTTGAAAGGGCAGGGGAAAAGCTGTCTGTCTGCCTCTGGTGAGTGGGAGGGCCTCTCTCTCCGGGATTCAGACAGCTGCCATCTCATCCCAAGTGCAATAGATGAACAAGCACATCCCAACAGCTGTCCCTGTGCCCTTCAACTGTTACTGGACACCAAAGATGCAACCCAACGTTCAACATGAAGGGGAACTGAATCAGCCTAGAGTGCAGCTTGATCTTCATCACAATTTGTCACGTTTACGCCTCCTTACAACGATCTATGGCCAGCCTCATCCAGCTGTACCCTGCCCTCATCCATCATGATGTGGGCGGCCCAATTGCTCCAGCACCTCTAAACCGCAGCATCCACACAAACACATTTTACAGGAACTAGTTTGTACACAAAGGTGTTTGATTCTATATAAAAAGCAGACACAAAATCTTCTATTTCTCTCTCTCTTAAACAAAAAACATGGATTTTGACCATAAATTATATTTAAGCAATATCACATGATCAAGAGTGCAAGTATGATATTGCATTTAAAAAAACAGTTATATACACAATAAGTTATTATTGAGTAACTTAAATTTTAGACAAAATTTGACTAGTTAAGGTGCAGTTGGCAGTAGGATGTCACACTTTAAGGCAGTGGTTTTCAACCTTTTTTAAATTGAAAGTCCCCCATTGTCTACCACAATATTCGAAGGCCCAATGACTTTTCCAGTTTTTTGTGATTTACTGGATAAAGATTAAGGATAAGAATAAAAAAATAAATATATGAATTTGATTTAAATTAAGATTAAAATTAAATAAATTTATTTACATTTTATTTTATTGTATTATTAATTGAATTTAATTTTATTATTAATTCTGTTAATTTATAAAAAAATTTCCAGATCTAAAAATCAAACTTCTAAAATTAAACTACCTCATATATCCAGGCTTTCCAAGATAGCTGCAATTCTGGAGGAAAAAACAAAACAACAACAACAAAAAAAAAAAAACACTTATTAAGGGTGAATTCAAATTTTGATTTTTAGCTCTTTTTTTGTCTTATTTCAAATGGAAGCTTGTTTGAGTTTGCTAAGACCACTGGTTGAGAACCACAGCATTAAGGCTTATATCACACAACAAACAAGAGATAATAAATCATTAAAATATATAATCTACTGCACTTTTCTGCAACACATGTTTGTATTATTTGTATGGAGCCAATACCTAATACCTAAACATGAACTTTGGTGCAGCAGAGGAGTTTCTGTCTTTCATTGTCCTACAGCACGCACATGAAATATGTGTAACAATTGAAAGGAGCACAAATCTAGTGTAACTATACTTTTTAGTTCATATGCTTTCTTTCCGCCAATGAAAATAGTTCTGAAAGAGCAGCGACAGCTATTTCCCATGCCTGCTCAAAGTGTTCTGTCATCACTCCACTCCAGCTACGCTCCGGTTTTTACATTTACACAAGGTCAGCTCCCTATCACAGAGTGTTTTCAAAGCAACACATCAATACCCAATCACAGGCACATGGACGGAAAGGATACAAAGAAGGGAATAAATGCCAACATTTCTATTTTTACTGTCGTTCTTTGCTGTATTCATCATATACACACTCCTCTGACAGACCCCACAGTCCACAATCCTCTACTATTGTCCTGTGGGCTGTGCTGTACAGGGGAGATGGTCAAACAGACAGACCGCTTGGCTTTGTGACCGCAAACATTTCACAAGGGCATGTGACCATGGGAACAGACACATCAAACACAAGCAAATCGCCACAACTGAGCTGAACTTTCCAGATTCCAGGAAACAGATAAAGCTTTGTCATGGAAGAAAACTCGCTGAGAATCTGCTTTGGCTCTAGATTACGATAAACCTGTCAGATGTAGTCTTACAACCTACTTATGTACACAAACGCCTGCTGTCAGTGAAAGATTACATTTTGGATGTATTCAGTTCAGGGTTCCCACATACCCTTGAACAATATATTTCCATGATTTTCCATGTTTGAAGCCTGGAAGGATTTTAGAAATCATTTTTATACAGCCTGCACCCAAAAAGAAAAAATTGGAGTCAAACGTTAAAATTAAAAGTTAAATTATATTCACTAAAACAATTTCAATGTCTAAAAATAACAGCTCTAAAATTCCATTTCATAACTGGCTTTTCATAACTGTGACAACCTTGTCAGTTGAATTGAAATGTGAAACTAAACGTGGTCTAATGCTATAATACTCTTTAGAATTTAGTCTTTGTGCCTGACATTTATCGGAGACACGCTCAGATACGCCCTTCATCAGTACATCGCTTCCTCATCACAAACACTCATTTTGTTCCCGTCTCAACGTCCTACAATTGTGTGCTCAGAAGAGTGTGTGTGAGCAGAAAGCCGATCAACCCACATCAGACTTTCAACTTCGGCCTAACCTTTTTCTCTCTCTCTACCTCTCTCTCAATAAGCCCTCAAACATCAATCACTGCAGATACGGTGCTGTTGACACAAAGGCCGTAGAAAGAAAGAGGGCACTGCAAATTCCTGAAGTAACAAAGCTTATGAAGCACGTCTGACAGGGTCGATAAGCTTTTTACAGGCCGGTAAGTTGCTGTGAAACTGCAGGAGTGACCCAGGCATTTGAGAGGTGTCAGGGAGGTGAGCGTTTTCTAATCTTTACGAGAGAACAGCTTGTGCAAGCTTTAACACTGACTCTCATGAAACTGGGCACTGATGCATAAGCAGTAATTTCGCGAACAATGTGTGAGCGGGAGTGAACAAAGACTTTTGGCCGCTGCTAATCAACTTCATCAGCAGCCTGGCGCTCGATGGCGGCTTACCACAAAACTCAAAATCTGCCCCATATGTTCCTTTAGGGGACAGTACAGCTACTTCAGAATCAAGTCTATAATAAAAAAAATAGGAGTAATACAAATAAAGAAATAAATAATGATACCAGTCTTTCTACAGTCTCACTAGAACAGTGTATCAAATCAGTACCTGAAAGCTGTCTGCCTACAAGAGCAATTGCACCCTATGTGTGAACGGTCAAATTCAAAAAAATTTATCAGTGATGAATTCCAGAGTTTTCCATGACCTGTCCAGTCATTTGTGATTGATTACTGGACACTGGATTTTTTACAAAAATCATTCAAACTCAGACTGAATTGCTAATGAATGATATCCATAACAAATTAATCAATCAATTGTGAACAGCATACATACTTTAAAGAACTTGAACTGTTCTGTTTTGCAAATCCTTTTTTTTGATTGATCTTAAGAAATATTCTAATATTCTGAGATACTGGATTTTTGACTTTCATAAGCTGTAAGCTCTAATCATCAAAATTAAAACAAAAAACTTTTGAAATGTTTTAAATATGTCTGAAATGTCATGCAATGAATCTAGAATAAATGAGTTTCACTTTTTGAAATGTTACAAAAAAAAAGGGTAACTTTCCCGCTATTCTAATTTTATGAGATGCACCTGTATGTATGTGTATGTATGTATGTGTGTGTGTATGTATATATAGTTACTTTTGAATGACAATCAATGCTTTTAGTAGGCAGATGGTGCATCTACCAGCAGGGACTAACCGGGCCTTGCTAATCAGCCACACTTTGACCTCTTGGTTAAGTGTAATTTATGGCTAATGGGTCTCAGGGTATGCGCAGAGATCTGTGTTTGTGTTTGTAGCAGAGCAAATGTGTTTCTGTAAGCTTCACATTGTTCTATGGTTTTCTTATTAATAGGCAGCCTTGCTCTTATCAGTGTGCACTGAAGCATTGCACTGAATCATACTGCATCATCACACAGTATTTTACATGACACAAGGATGTACAACACAGTGTAGTAATTTAACGAATGGAACAAACACACACACACAGATGCATAATGAAAAGTCAGATCAGTGTATTTGAGGGCCGAAAGCAGTCATGGAGTTGAGTGGAGATGAGGATGAATCACTAGCTCTGTCTGATTACTGTGAACCACTACAGAGCACTTCACAATCACTGAGGCCGTATTTATCAAAGACGTCTCTGTATGAGGCGCAAGATTCACGACTCACATGATTCATGAGCCCTGAGTGCAGAATTCCCTCCCATCTGTGAAAAAATCAGGCTGTAAAAAACATAATCTTACTTTAAATAGCTGTGCTAAGATTAGTTACTTCATGAAGTCAGATATCTCAGCTATATTAAATTAACCCCATAAAGTGAACCAGGGTCATGGTACAAAAATTTACAAGACAATACCAATACCAGTCAAATTTAATGATGTGCTTTCTTGCTTAATTTTAAATATTAATAGACATGTAATTTTTACAGTAAATACACATATTAATTCAATATTAATTTATATATAATAATATAATACAATGTCCCAGTAAAAATCATTTGTAATGTTACAATTTCTATTTTAAATTAATTCTGTTCTTTTGAACCATCAGAAAATACTGAAAAAGTATCATGGTTTCCACAAAAAAAGTTTTTAATATTGATACTAAGAATTATTTTCTGAGCACCAAATCAGCATATTAGAATGATTTTTGAAGTATCATGTGACACTGAAGACTGGAGTAATGTCTGCTGAAAATTCAGCTTTACCATCACAAGAATAGATTATACTTTAAATTATATTAAAATATAAAACAAATTTAATTCAGTATATTGCACAATATTAGTTATTGTATTTTTAAACAAATAAATGCAGACATTTAATTAAATAAATGAGCATTAGAGCCTTATTTCAAAAACGTTAAAAAAATCGTACCTACCCCAAATATCCCCTGGATGCAACACACTGATACGTCTTATACGTCGATTTACGCTTTGATTTGAATGCAAACAGCGCATCCCTGTGTCGCGGCTGACACAGAAGAGTGTACGCATTTTGTGTCCAGGGGATATTCTCCAAAATGGCGCTACAGTGACGCAGTGGAGACGTTACGGTGCCTAATTGTTGAATAAAGTCATTATTTTTGTTTTATTTCCATACAAAAAGTATTCTCGTCGCTTCATAACATTACGATTGGACCACTGATGGCAGATGTAGTATTCTAATGATGTGTTTCATACTTTTCTGGACCTTGACAGTGTTATTTACTGGGCAGTCAATGGGACCAAAATATCTTAAATTGTGTTCCGAAGACGAATGAAGCTTTTATGGGTTTGAAATGACATGGGGGTAATTAATGAGAAAATTTTCATTTTGTGGTGGAGTATCCCTTTAAGGTATTATAGACCTCCTTCAGCTTCACTCATAAGCCACCAAATGTCTCTGGGGGTTATGACCCATGTCAAGGCGATACTCTGACCTGGAAGTGTAACATTCCTGGTGCTCCTACACCCTAAGCCCACCCAGCGACTAATGCGGCTGCTTCCAGACGTCGTAACTCTCGGTATGTGATGGGAGTGATATAGTGGTGAGCCAGGCATGCAGAAAACAGCAGCGTATCTGATAGACACACCACCAGCGGTGGGCAAAGTTCCTCCCACAGTCAGATTGCATTTCATAAGACGGGTCAGTTTGGCTCTGATCACACAGTAACAGGGTTGGACGTGCTCAGCAGGAGTGCTGATCCTAGATGACTATGATTCTCAGAAGAACAGGCTACAGGTCCAAAATCAGATCAAGAGGGGTTTCATGCGGAGGCAGAGGCCACTGACTTGTGTGGGTCTGTTATTGTGAAGAGTGGTGGTAACAAAGGCATGTGGGTTGGTGAATCATCCAACAAAAGCAGTGATTTTGAGATGCTCATGCATGTGTGAGCACACTTGCATCATTTTCTATGAAGGCCAGGTATAATTAAATAGTAATCTTCTAAAATCCAAAATGTTGTTTGTCTATGAAACGCCGTGCAAAAATGAAGACCAGGGAGTGAAGCGAACACAAATGGTGCTTCCACGATGAACCAGATTTAACTGTCTCTTTATGGAACGTCACACTGGAGGAACAGATCCAGCGGTGCAGGTTTTAGCGTGGATTAGACTCTGGGCGGTGATGGCGGTTGGGTTCACTGAGTTCAAGCCTGTGGTTCTCACAGCAAAGCATAATCTCTGCATATCCACCATGTTTTAAGTGCCGGCTCTTGCCTGATTAACCAAAACCTTCAAAAACAATTCATTCACAAAACTCTTGGATTACACAAGTCTGTAATTAGTACTTGCATACATCAATACAACTATGATGGTGTAATGGAGGATTATAAGAAAATAAGGAACTTTTTTATACTGGGAGGTTTTACACAAGAATTGTTGTTTTGACTGCAGAGTGAAAAATATACACGACTGCAGAACTACTTACAATTTTAACCACCTCTAATAAATACTAAACTCCTAAGGTCCTTTTAACTTCTGCCATTTTGTTAAATTCAACCACTCCCGGTTTACAAAACCCCGTCCTCAAAGATGTCAGCAAACTAAAATGATTCACTAAGCATTTCTAATTTAGCTAGTTGAATGCACCCTTGCTAAACACAAGTATTAGTATTTTTCAATTAATCAATAAGTAACCTTACTGACCCCAAATTTTTGAACAGAAGTGTATAAACTAGCTTTGCAGCAGTCTAGGCCAGTCTATCAGACAGATTTTCTTGTTCATGTTAGCTGTACCATTGTTCACTATTTTCAGACAAATTCTCAACTGGGCTGAGCTCAGCACTTTGATTGAGCCATTACACAACATTAATCTTGTTTTTCTTGAACCACTATATTGTTCATTTGGGCCTTGTATTTGGGGGATCATTGTCCTGGTGAAAGAAGAACTTTTAGGTTTTAGGTCTGAGTAATGTACTATTTACACCAGACAAGTTGCTTTGACAAAAAGCTCTTTCTTGATTTCATCTTGCCACAAAATATTTTAACATCTTGGTTAAAAGACTTACAATAAGGTTCCATTTGTTAACATTAGTTAACATAAACTAACAATGATAAATACTTCTAAAAAAATTATTTATCTTAGTCAATACTAATTTCAGCATTCACTGCAAAGTGTTACCAAAATCTTTTGTTTATCAGCAAACGCTAACACTAAAATTATACATTAACAGTAGTTAATGCATTAGGTATCAGGAACTAAGAACAAACGATAATTCTACAGCACTTATTAATCTAGGTTATTGCTAATTTCTACATACACTAGTATATTTTTAGCAAGTTAATGCATTAAAAAATTATTTCACAATGAGCAATATTTAGAAATTATCACTGACAACTTTGATAGACACTGTAAAAATGTTAACTAATGGTAATGAGTTGAACCTTATTGTCAAGTGTTATAGCCAAAAGTTTTTGCCACCCTCTAATACAGACCTTTTTTAGGCAATGCCTGGGTGGTTTGACGCATCTTCCGCTTCCTCAGTAACTGAAACAACAGCACCCACTGAGACATCCTAACATTTGATATTTTGCTTCATTTACACGTTTGTTATTCCTAACTTATTTGAAAGGCTCTTTAGTCTTTATTCTCACAGCTGTCCTTCAGATTCAAAGGCTGAATACATTTTTAACTGTGTTTATTATACAAAGAATGCTTTTGATTTACTAATTCACAAGCAGAAGCCAATTAAGACAAACTTAGACAAACGTGTCCTTGATAGAGTGATATTTTTCATCTAGGTGAACTCATATCTTCTGGAACACTGTTTACACAAGAATATTTCCTAACGAAAACAATGTTACATTAAATTTGATTGTCAGTGCTGCTCAGAACTGAAAATATGACAGAACTAAACTTCAGTGTCAGATGAAAGAACTGGTACAATTTTGTGAGTATCTGACTGTATCTGACAGATTGGCAGCTGCTGTCACCAGTAATCAAAGGTCACTTCATTTTTATTTCTCCAGAGAAAAGCAAAAGATGTTGAGTGTCAGCAACACCTTGAGTGTGAATTGCATGCATATATATATATATATATATGTGTGTGTGTGTGTGTGTGTAATATGCTGTATCTCTCTCTGTCTCCACAGCCTCCAGGGCAGAGAGAGGAAAATTGAGGCGCGCTCCCAAGGGTGGAGAGACGGTTGCCAGAAAGATTAACCCACCTTCCTTTTATAGCCCCTGACAAGAGGTTAAATCACACGTTACAGTTCCGCACACTAACCTCTCCCAGAATAATTAGATCATGAATATTACAGTGGCTGACTCTGGCAGGCCACGGCTGATCAGTCCTGGCTGGAGAGGCTGAGGGCACCAGGATTTAAAAGCTGCTTTCATCACATCAGCCTCATAGAAGGAAACATTTCAGTGCAACCAACGAAGGCTGAATTAAAGTAAATAGATAAAGTCCTCTGGACCAACATACTCCAATAAATAAAACAATGTCAAATGTAGGGCCCTAAGAAATCAGTTTTATTTTTTCCCCAAATTCCACTTTTTCCATTTTAATTTTTCTGGATTCCACTTTTTCCCATTTTAATTTTTCTTGATTCTGTTTTAATGGTTAAATTAAATTGTATTAATCAAAAAGCATGTCTAATTAATTGAAATCATAAAACTTAGACCATTTAACAGCTATTTATTAAAAGTTTAACAAAAATTACATTTTTAAAGCCTTGTGAAATGTTTTACTTGATCAAATTTTTACCAAATTTTGTGTTTTCCATTCATTTTCTGGATTCCATTTTAATGGTTTCATTACATTTAAATAATCAAAAGCATCTCTAATTAATTTATTTTAAAAAATGATTTATTATTTTCTTTCTTTTTTTCAGAAATGCTGTGTTGTGTATTTACATTTTTCTGTTAAATAAATTCTGGTACATATTCCTTAAAAACTAATGTTTTAATAATAATTTTATTAGTACTAGTAGTACTACTATCATTACATTAAATATATTTCTGTCACAGTTTCTTCAAGTTAAACCGAACTTTTATTTTGACGGGTTGCTATGAAGACCTTTAGGTTTCTGTTTGTATATGATATGACAATAGTTTTTCTCAAAAGAAATGGTAAAATCCTCATGAAGTGACTTTCAGAGCAGTTGTAGAGATTATGTTCATGTACTCATATATTGAGGCAGCAGAGGCTGAAAACACAGTGTGAAACACAGAACATGCAGGATTCGTATTTAAATAGTATTTTTGCAGCTTAATATTCACAGACACTATTCCATGTCGTGTTTTGATTTAAGTGTACTGACCTACTCTTGATTTATTTATCCAAAATTTGGCAAATTCTGTGATATTCCGTGATATACAGCAAATTCCAAGATAAGTAATGGAGTACATTTTACAAGAAAATAATATTTCTACTTTTCTAATTCCAGTTTAATCTAATGTGTTACTTGCAGACGTTAGGTGTTATGAGCGTCCTGAATCAAAAGAGCCCACCCACGAGTCTCTATGACATTCCGGTCCCTAGATATGACACCACTTAGCAAGCACCACTAATAAGCGTTCTCCTTCTCTGTTGTCACTAAACTGAGGTTGATTTGTGGATGGAGGCAGAGGGTGTTCATTGATATGGGAGGATGAATATTTGTCGGGTCACGGAGATAACGCTACTCCACTTCACAGAAACACCTGCTCTCGGATGACTTCGAGCAGGAGCCCCTATTAATTACAGGAAGCCACCACAGAGGGACAGTCAGCATGCAATGAGACCCTGGGACATCAGCTACAGGAAGACAAATGGTCCAACCGTGACTGAATGCAGACACACACATTCTCAAGCACACACATACACACTCAGCTCCCTCTCATCCTCTTCAATCAAGCTCTGTAATGCTGCCCGTGTAGGTCTTACTCACTGCCAGCCAGGCTATGCCGCATTTCAGAAACTAGGTCACATGGATGGCTTTTCATCACACAACTCCACATTATATGCTCCAAGGTGACTCGAAAACACTATAGGCTACTTCAAATACGCATTCGTATGCATGCAAGCACAAAACAAACAGAACTAGCATCAACAAGCACACACAAAAGAGCTTCTGCTAATGGATGGTTTCTTCAAGTAACCCCACGTTCCGGTCTCTGGCACAAAAGAGGGAAATGGCTGAAGGTGTACTCGTCATTGATCGCTGAGAGACGCCTGACAAAAGGTCTCCGCTTGCCCTCGTGGCTACTCGTACACTCATTGACCCAAGCACTACACTTCTCAGACGAGAGCTTTGTGCCTGTGCATGCCTGCTTGTGTAGCTTTTGTATCTCTCCTACACGCATTAATGGCACACTGGAGTTTTATAAAGCTCACCGGATCAACTTGTTTTTGCAAGATTTCAAGGAGGACAGCAGAAGCCTAGAAGGCATCTTTGTCTTTTGACAGGATATTAAGCCTCCCTCATGTCTGTCAGCGCACTTCTCTGCACCTGCTTCCCCGCACACAGGAGCGAACCGTCCTCAGAGCCAGGCCCGTGTCTGATCCTGTGCTAGATTGATAACCATTGAGCTGCCTGGATAAATCAGTGGGAGGCACAAAAGGCTACAGAAGGTCTCACGTCACGCCACCTTCAGGAAACACACCTGATTTATTGGGCTGGCGTGTTGACATCCACAAAGTGAATTTTTCTGGAAACTTGCTTATGAAGCACGTGGCCCCAGATTTTATTCTGACTTGAGATCCTCAGGCACTGGAGATCTTTCTGAATCTCCAACAGTACAGGTTCTGCACTGGACATTCACTTAATAGTAATTTGGGTTAATTCTTAAAAATGCTAGTAATTAACAGTTAAATGTAATCTTTAGCCAATCTAAAAATAGCTATCCATACATTTTACGTCTAAATTCACTTGTAGCATTTAAAATCTTTTATTTTCAATTGGATAATTAGTTTAGAAAAAATATATACAATTCTAATATCACTCATTTAATGATTATCAGCCATATCATAAAAAAAAAAAAAAAAAAAAGATCAGCTCATTTGTACTGACCAGAATTTTAATAACTGCATCCTTTGTTAAAACATTTTCAAAACTTTCATTTTAATCATACTTTATCATGTTTCTCAAAGTGTTGATTCGGTTTTGCTGTGCTAACGCCAACTAATATAAGTGTAAATATTTGCTCTGACAATTGTTCCCACAAACATATTAAACAGCACCACTGTTTTCAACACTGATAATAATAAGAAATGTTTCTTGAGCAGTAAATTAGCATAATAGAATTAGAAATAGATTTCTGAAGGAGCATGTGACTTGCTCTGAAAATTCAGCTTTACTATCACAACATTTTAAAATATATTAAAATATAAAACAATTGTTTTAACCTTGATGAGCATAGGAGATTAATTAAATAATATACCAGTCCCAAACTTTTGTTGTACATCACAAAAAGTAACTGGAGAGAAAAATCAATGCATCTACACTAGAAGTAAATAGAGGCTGATCTTTCCAAACATTTCAGGTTTAAAGTAGCATAACGTTTTAACCCCATACAACAACTGTCCACTAGAACACAAATCTGTGGTTTATTGCCACACATTTTCATTTTTGTAACCCATTAAGCTGCAGGGGGACTCAACTGTATCACTAACATTATTTGTGGAGCAAATAATTTTAAAACCGTTCTGTTTACACTTGAAACAACATTAAGAGCAGCAGTTAGCCATACTCATCCTGCCCTTCCCTTGGCCTACATGTTCTGTTTGAGAGAACATCCCTGATAAACTCAGCAAAACATCGTCACTGATCCCGAACAAACTGTCACAGGCATTTGACTCAGCCAAAGGCATCAAGCCCTGCGTTACAGCCCCCTGATCCTTCCCTCGGCTGTCCACTCCTCAACTCTGACCTGTCATTACAGGGCAATGTGATCCCTTCAGCTGAGTTCATCCAGCATGACCCATTCCTGGATTAGGTAGCTGTGAAAGTGAGACCATGTGCTGTGGAGAGGCTAGTAAACAGAGACGTTAGTTTGCCTGCAGCTTGTATTTAATAAACCCTCATTCTAGATAACTGATCCAGATGTGGCCTGACAGTTGTCACAACGGTTGATCTTTTTTAAGAAAGTTTATGAGGGTCTGAGAGACCAGAAAGGTGCATGAAGGATGAATATCTTGTTAAAGAAATGCAGGCGAGCTAAAGACAAGGCGAAGAGACAGGATGGAATGGGTCAGGTTGGTAAAATAATTGGTTAGCGAAATTCCTATTTTTGTTTTAGCTTTAAAGGACTAATTCACAAAACCTCCAACTAATCAATTATGAAAATCAAAAGTTTCAGGAATTAACAGCGCACTCAGTAGTTTTGTTTATGTTGCATGGGTTGATATAGAAGTCAACAATAAGGATTTTTTTCTGCATAAAAATATACAAATATACTGACATATATAAATTAGGGGTGTACTCGACTAAGGATTTTTATAGTCGAATCGGAATTTTCGAATCTTGCCGATAGTCGAGATTAGTCGATAGACTAAGGATGTATTATTTATCTCGCATCTTATACGAGATAAATAATACACGATATATATATATATATATATATATATATATATATATATATATATATATATAAACCGGCTGAAATGTTTTGAAATCACTTGTACCCTACCTGATCGAAAAAATCCTGTCTTTCACTCTGCCTGTGTCAGTTTGAATCTTGTTAAAGATTTAAATCCCTGCCGCCAAGATGCTTCTCTGTCAGTCACGGATTATGGAAAGTGAAACTTAAATCTATAGGGGTGGTTGGATTTATTCACGCACGTTAAAATATTTATCTAAAGCTTATTTCTTTTCAGATTCTTATTTACAGTATTATATTAATAGGCTGTATATTAACTTATTGGGAGAAAACCAGTATTTCTATGTGAAATCAGACATTTGAGCACCCCCATATAGCCAAAATGGCATGATCATAACAGCCCGCGAATATTCGACTGTGAGATTGGGAGTCAAATCAGGCTCCTCCTATCGAAGCGTCGACTATTCGGGGTCACCCCTAATATACATATACACTCACACATCCACTCAAAAGTTTGGGGTCTGTAAGATTTTTTTCATTATTTGTATCAAAAACTGTGTAAAAACTCTAATATTATTACAATTTAAAATAAGTGTTTTCTATTGTAATTTTTTTTAAATGTAATTTATTTCTGTGATGTAAAGCAGTCATTACTCCAGTCTTTATGATCACATGAAGTCACATGATCTTTCAGAAATCATTGTAATTTGCTGATTTGATGCTCAAAAATATTTCTTATTATAATCAATGTTGAAATAAGTTTGAAAACTGTAATTCAAATTTTTCTGGAAACCATGGTATATTTTTTTCCAGATTCTTTGATGAATAAAAAGTTCAAAAGAACAGCATTTATATGAAACAGGAATCTTTTGTAACAATATAATATAAATGTCTTTATTGTCACTGAATAAAAGTATGAATCTATTTTAAATAGATTTTACTGAGCCCAAAACTTTAGAACAGTAGTGAAAATATATAAGTATATGTATATATATATATATATATATATATACACATATATATATATATATATATATATATATATATATATATATATATATATATATATATATATATACATATATATATACATATATACATATATATATATACACATACACACACACACATTTTATATCTAGTAGTAATTACTGTGTGCATATATATGAATCTAATAAGATCACTTTAACGCTTACTTCAGGAATTGCAGCAGAGATTACCAGATCAATAAACTCAGCCTGTGGTCAAAGTAATAACTCTCAAATTTTAAGTTAGACCTCGACACACAAACTATCATGCTTGGTAGTCACATACTAAACATCCTCCTGCACAAAACTGCTCACAACAAACAGACCAAGAAACACAGGTAATATGTCAGGCTGAACCCCCACCTCTCTCACACTGAATCCAATCTCACAAACACGTGAAAGAGAGATGGACCTGCCTCATATGTCCAAAGGTGCTAAGGTTAATCTAGCATGGCAGAAGTCAGTTTCAGAATGAACACGAAGCACACGCTGACTTCAGCTCTGAACACAAACGTCCATTCAGGATGACTTCTTTCACTCAGGCCCAGTGAAGGTCAACGTTTACCCTTCACCTCCTCTCTCCCCATTACATACAAGCCCTGTTATTCATGCCTGCCCTCTTTCCTACTTTACCTAAATAAAAAAATAAACACTGTGGTTAAAGCAATCCCTTCCGCTTCACTCTTTTTAACACAAGAATAATGTCATCTGTCCATTTCGGCCTGTGCAGAGATAGCATTCAACATTCAGTATTCAGCATTCTCAACAATGGGTCTTAGCAGGCGCACTGATTCACTGGCTACATAAAGGGCTCCTATTCTCTGCTCTGGATCCCTTGTGCTGAAATAGCACACACGCTCTGAAATTTGCACACACATACACGCTAAACAAACACTTACACACATACACACTCACATAATGGTGAGACTCTTGTCCCGCTGCGAAATGAAAGGGTTTTTACAGGATATCCAGGTCAATTCTCCTTTGACTTTTACCTTCACCTTTCAATAAAAATATTCGCCCACAAAACATGGCTACAGAGAAAATATTTAGTAAGAAGAGGACTTGCAAAAAACTAGGCTGAAATTGAAATAGAGAGATAGTGAAAGAAACACAGCGCTAATCCTCAGACATGCTTTTTAATAGGCTCAGCGCTAACAGATGTGTGGCAAATAGGGTTGGATCAATACCAAAATTTTGGTATCTGGTACCTTAGTTTCAATACTAAATCGTAGGCAAAAAATGAACACAGCCTGGATTGACATATGAAATGAAACTAGCAAATCAAAGGACTAAATAGTTCAGCAATTTGCTTTCTTGTGTAGTTAATACATTCAGTTACTTTTTAAATTAAAGAAAACAAACAAAATGTGTAAGTATCAAAACATGAAAAACGTAAAACTAAATAACATTTGCAACTTTCCCCACACTTTACTTTGTTTTTACATAATATGTTACATAATTTAAAGATGTTTTTGTACTGATGCCAGACTTATTACTCATTATGAATAATCTTATCTTCTGGTTTCCATACATCAAGTTAAATAAACAATATGAGTTCCCTTTCATTTTCATTTCATTTCAAGCATTTAACTAACTAGCCTATCGAAAACTAGACATTTAATTATGTAATGATGAATTGCTTGTTGTATTCCTAAATTCGCTTTGGATAAATGAATACAAGCTAAATGAATAAATGCAAAATTAAAGTCTATAACTATGTCATAATATATAGCGTACCATTACAGTGATATAAAACACCTACAATATGAATTTTGTGACTCATATCATGCTCCACTTCACCATCTAAAAAGTGAAAATGACTTGATTAAATCCATCTGGATTTGAGTTTAAATGAAAAATTTGGTAAATGCATTAATAAAGTTATTAATGAATCTCACACACTAACTTTTATGATTTATACCACAGAAACTTGAACTGATGAATTGTACAGCACATTGCTATATAGGTCAGGTACCATAATTTGCAAAATGATGATTGTTGTAGTTTATTAATACCAGTATACCATAGCCAACACAAGATAACAAAGAGAAACGAGTCTACAATTTCCAATTTTATCATGAAGAATAAAAGGACACAAAGAAAGAAAGAAACTGTAAAAGACAAGACATCCAAAAAATAGAAACCCTTAGATTTCAGCTCACTTTTCTGAATCTCTTTAAATAATTTCTGTGAAAAGATGTTGGCCTGACTGGTGTGACAGCCTTGAGTTTGACCTGAGGGGGCTGTAGAACTTTACCAGCCAATGGGGACAGCCTCTGATAAAAAGGCAACCAATGGCAAGAGCTGACAGTAAGTGCTCGCCTGTGGCAAAGAACATTCATCAAAGTGCTTTTATGAGCGGCAGAACAGAGGCTGGCATGATAAAATTTAACAGACATGCCAAATATCCACAACACACCCCCTCCCCGCCTCTGTATCTCCCTGACTGTCAGCTGACTCAACCTGCTCCATGTAACCTGACATTAACCTTTTGATGTTTTGCCATATTGTTCTCTGTTCCAGGGGGAATCAACTATCCCATCATCCTGTCAACTCAACGTACTGTGACTTCACAATTTATTATTCCTGTCTCAATAACACACACACACAAAAGAGCAAAGACGAAACACACACATACACAAAAGTCCATGTGTTTTCTGTAGAGTTTAATACATTAAAATGGGAAACTGACAAACACAGAAAACCATAAAGTATAGCTCCTGTCCAAAACAACTGCAAAAATATGCCAGATTTGTGTCAATCTGTCTGTCTCTCATTAAGAAGTGCGGCTATCTGCGTGCATGCAAATCAGTATGATTGGCAAAGGAAGGAAGAAGGATGAAGATGAACAAGCATGTCAAAATGACTGTCAACAAAACATTCAAATGCCTCAAATGTATGAAAGCCCAGAGGACTTAATGTATGAAAATGTATGAAAGCCCAGAGGTGTAAAAATGTGGCATTCGACATCTTTCTAGAAAAGATGAAGCTTCAAATCTGTCTCTTAGTGAAATAATGCAGAAAAGATTAAATGAGTTTTAATTAAATACAACCAAATGACTTTCTATTATTATGCTGCAATTATTATTGTTATCATTAATAATCTATATTACATTTTATATTATTTTTACACTATGTAACATCATGTTGTAAAATTCTATGTTCATTTATAATTTCTATTCTGACTTTTTCCTTTTTATCATTTTTTAAACCTCTTCCTTCACATCGTACATGTATGGCTGTGTGTGTGAAAAATACTATTTGAATTTGATAAATAATAGTAATAATATAATAATAGATAGATCGGGGAAAACAGAATAGGGCCCTACAGAAAGAGAAGAGAATCATTGTATCATAGGTAAACTAAAAACTGTTCAGTATAATAAACAACTACATGGACTCTATTTAACGGTTACGTGAAAGGTAAAAACAAACACTAGCACTTTAAAACTCACATTTGAAGCACTTCTGAGTTCAAAATGGACTTCTCCGTCACATGATTCTGGCCTCTGCCCCCTCCAGTTGCAGGCAGATCACACTTTCATCTCTTCACGACTACAGCTCAGTGTTGCATGACCTCAGAGGTGCCAACACGCAGCAGGCTGCCCTGGCACCCAAGCAAGAGATGAGAGCGCTGCCATGCTAATGGCATCTTTTCAGATTACACTGGACAGATATGCAATTTACCGAGCAAACCATCATTATGCAGCAGGGCAGAGACAGAAGGGAGGGTCAGATATCCTGTTCCAGAGGTCTTATCTAGAGCCGTAAACAGATAAGAGCAGATGACTGCTGCCCTACTGCTCAACTTACAGACAGATGCACAGACAGGGGGATAAACACATTCCTGTTGTACAGCATGAGACACACACACCAAAATACAGATCAATCCCTGCTGTAGAATAGGTGTCATTATTGGCCATATCACTCAGGCACATGCATGCACACACTTCCCTTTTACAGGTACCATAATAACTCTGCTTCTATGTTAAAAGGGAGACAGGCTGTGTTTGTCTGTTGTGTCTCAATGTAGACAGCAGGTCTGAATATTTAAGCAGTTGACATTTAAGAATTTCCTGTTTTATTCTAGAGAACAAAACATGGAAATCTGTAGTTATACTGTCCTGATACACAGAAAAAATATTTGATTAGGGAATTTTTCAATTTCATGTTTTGGCACATTATACTAGGCTTAACCCTGAGACTGTCATAGTGTGACTACTGATCTACTGAAATGAAGCTTTTGATTATGTACATTAATTATTCTAGTATTAATTTTCATGAAACAGAATAAAACAGCGCTGAGAATTCTGTTACTTTATTTTAATCTAATTGGACTAATTTAAACAAAAGCATTTTGACTGATGATAATATTTAAAAAATTATATCTTGTTAGTGTTAAAACTGAGACTGAATTGAGAACTGCTGAGAGCTGCTCTGAATACACAATATGTGTCACTAAACCCCAAATCTGGGATTTGTAAAAAAAACATTGTGTTGCATACTGAATAAGAAATGAATGCAAATACTGTTGTTTGTATAGTTATTGTATCTAAATATATCATGGAAGAATTTAATCATGCATTGTGACATGAAATTCTTTGTTATGTTTGGCAGTTATGTTTAAAACAGCTAAGTTTCGGTACCTAAAATCAGCGTTCATCCCAGCAGCACACTTACTGCCACATGACACTGTCTATCATCTAAAAATGACAAAAACATTACAGTCCTGCATTTTTGTTTGAACAGTGTCACACCTCATGACTTTCTGATGCTATCTGATCGTCCTGGTTGAGCAAATACTGCTTCACTGGTGCCTAAATAATTGGTCATTATAAACTTTAGAACTCGTTACCCACATCTCTGAGAAAATGTGTTTATCTATAGTAAACCTCATACTGCATATGGGTTACTAATTAGGCTTTTTTTGTATATTTTACAATTGAAAATCAAGAATTGTTTTTATGCAGAAAAATTAACTGATTAAACTAAGAATACATTACA
The DNA here is from genome assembly GCA_039654775.1 of Spinibarbus caldwelli. Classification (NCBI taxonomy): domain Eukaryota; kingdom Metazoa; phylum Chordata; class Actinopteri; order Cypriniformes; family Cyprinidae; genus Spinibarbus; species Spinibarbus caldwelli. The sequence continues at coordinate 24,603,418 of CM077223.1, read as the reverse complement.
AAAGAGATGATGAGCAATGCAAACATATTTTTAAGATGGTTTACCACTTTTTAAATGCATGACACCATAAAAATTTCAAGAGGTTTGCATATGGATGGTTCAAAGCTATCAGTTCCAGCATAACTTCATAAATCACTTCATTTCCTGCAAATCCTGTTTCTGGCATGACTGCAGTAAATTAATTTAGTGCTGAACTGAGCGCAGTTGTGCCTTTTTTCCGCATATTGACTATTCTTCTGCAATTTACACATTATAAAGTTTATTCCCTTCTCTAGATTGATGATCTCTTGTCCTCTGGACTAATTCATAAATCTTTTACTTAAACTTACTATAACTTAAACTTATAGCAAAGCCAGCTTGGCAAAATACACAAACAATACCACACACAGAGTCAACAGCTACATAAACCCCTGTAAAAATCTCATTCACACACACTGCCGTGCTTTATCTAACTAGACAGACAACAAACAGAGTCCAGCTGTAATGATTTGAGGCCCTGTAAGACAACCCAAACCTGTCCAGTAAAAGCATACGGCCCAATTGGCCTCAATGACATCAGGCTCCTCACTTTCATCTAACAGGCTTATCTGAGTCTCTTTCTCAGCTGATCTCTTCAGACCTGCAGTTTACCCTCATACAAAAGGGTTTTATGAGTCAGGCCACAGCTACTTGCTTTAGGGTGCAGGAAAAGAGAGATCTGGTCTGTTTGAAGCGATATAAAAGGGCCTGCCTAGGAGAGAGATGGCAGTGAGACTTTATGGCTCTAGTGTAACTAAAGATGTTGAGAACTGAAAAAGAGTGTGTGTGTGGCCTGGTTTAACAGCTGGGTGTTTAACTCTCACTCTCAATAGGTGGGGAAAGAGACGAGACACAGACCTGCGTACATGCATTTTTCTCCAACTGACGTACAGTGGAAAACAGCTGTGCAAATGTGCATGCACACCACAAACACACGCAGGCTGGATGTGCAAGCTTTGAGTGGCAAACTCGATCAGGCTCTCTTGCAAGCCAAATAAAAGATGTTATATAATTAGGAACAAGGTTGAAAGAGTCATTTTCAATTGGTCTTTCACTAGAAACCTTTTTTTTTTTTTTGCAGTCATTTAGATGTTTTTTTTTTTTTTTAAGATTTAACTAAGATTCAACTATTCAACTAACAACTGATAAACACAAAAAAAGATCAGATTAGTTCTGAGGAAACAGAAACTTTCTGCATGTTTGAAAATTCCCTGTAATAAGGTGCACATAACTGTACCAGATCAATGTGTTAAAGGAAAAGTTCACACAAAATAAAAAACAATTGCTTTTCACTGTAGAAATTCACTGGAAAAATTCAATTTCGCTGGAAAAAGCAATATTATGGATAAAGGACTGGTATTTTAACTGGAAGCAAGGTTTTGAAGATAAAAAAGCCTGAATAATGGATTTGATTTTTTTTTTACAAACTCACAGCTTTTCACTTCACAAGATGTTAAGTGATGGTGAGTTTTTCGGCACATTTTCATTTTTGGGTGAAATTGCCCTTTAAAATGAATTCACAAATCACCACATTCAGGTTCTGATGAACACACAGCTCATAGGTCCTCATCATCTCCATCTTCTTCACAACCGCCACTTGGGTTCCTCTCCACCACTTACGCGGTAATTTGTCATCTGCTGACTCACAAGCTGTGATTGCTCGTTCTTCAGTTGAGAAATATGTCCATTTGGACCTCATTCAACTGATCTTCAAAATCACAAGATTGTCTGTGTCTCTCACAGCAATTACTATCAGTATTTACAACATGACACTGAGCCTCACAGGCAAAGGACATGAACCAACAGCCAGGGGGAAAAAAAAACAAAATCACATGATTGAGGCAAATTGAGACATTCATCATTCTTAAATTTTCACATACAACTTAGTGACCCCATATACCACAAAGCTATTTAATAAAACATTTGGTCAATGATAATCACATGGTCAGAAATGTTTATTATCTCTCTCCAGCTGTACAAAAGCTGCAAGGTATGTCTCTTTCTGGAATGAGATAAATTTATGGTATTCTTAAAAAACAGGTTACACGTTTGGCATTTCCTCTATAATGACTGATTCTATCCTACTATTAATGGTAAACATTAAAGTCAAACACTGTTTCCCTCTCTATTTACCTCTTGCTTAGCACAGGCAGGTCAATTAAACATAAACCACTTAAAGAGGAGAATGCAGCCAGAAGCCCTCCATGCACACTCATGGAGGAATGCATTAATTATCAAAAGCATTAGCAGGTTGCCATGCATTGCAAAACCAAGCACCTGGAGATATTTTAACAAAGTGACCACATGGTTATTCCATTAGAAGAGGTTACTTACTACACAATGGGTAATGACATGACATTTAAGCAATATCACTTGAGCAAAAAAATCACTTAAAAAAAGCAACTACATATTTTAAGGTTTTACGTGACTTGTGATTAATGAATACTAAGATTTGTGATTTAGGGTACTTGTGATTTAAACTACAAACCTATGTTAGACCAACAGAATGCCTCCCAATGTTGTCCCAACTAGTCAAACACAGAACTCTATATTGAACAATACTGCTAAAATGCTAAGGGTTTGTGAATTCCCAGCATGCATTGCAGCATGAATACATTAAATGGTTATTGGTTACTGTTATGGGATTATTGTTTTGTTTGCTAGTTATTTGTTGTGATGTTAAGAGCTCATCTTTTTACATTAGTTGATTGCCACCATTCTTTAGGTTTGTGTCAAGTATGTACAACCTTCTAAAACTAGATCCCAAAAATCTTTAATTTGTAAGGTGTTTGCACTTTCAGAAACAAAGATATCATAGTTTACATCATATGAGGCTACAGGTAAACACAGCAGTGCTGATATTTAGTATTAAACCAGGATTGTGTTATTACTTTTATACAACAGCTCTATAAACAACTAATATGGAGTAATTTGTTTCAAAAAAAAAATAAAAAATGTTTGGTTACCACATGTGTTGTCTGCCGATCTGTAGATATTTACAAAAAAAAGCCAAAGCCTCAAGCTATGCATGTCACTAATTAGGCTAATATGCATATTCTGTATGATATGCATACAATTTAATGAATGAAAAGTGGATCAGTCAAATAAAGACTAGTTACTAGTTAAAAGTTGTAGATTTTGTGACTGCAGAAAGGACAAATGCAGGAGTGAAAACGTTTTTATGTATGAGTAGGCATGCATATTTGAAAGCACTGCCCCCGTGATCCATTCAAAAAGCCAAATCACATAATGGCTCCTCACAGAAGAAGAGAAACGTTACACCCAGATGTCAAAATGATCCTTCACCACGCTCGATAATTGTACTGAGAATAGGAGACCGTGTTTCTCTGGAAATAGGAGTCTGAAATTTAATTATCCAGCCTTTGGAAAATGTAGGGCAGACAGAAGACAGCGCAATGATATAAAACTGCACTCAGTGGGTAACTAATGTCAAGCTCCGGGTTTAACTGAGTGAGCACAAGATCCCGGAGCCGTACATCAAATAAACACTCTCTAGCCTTAGGTAATTGCGCTTTTAAAGAATGGTTAGAAAGAATTCATGAACAAAAAAAGCAGCAAATGTCTCAGAACCGATGATGCTCCAGGTGTTCTTCACATTTCATCTATGTTTACAAAGGTTATCCTCAAAATATGTTAAAGCTAAACTTTTGCATTACAATAACAATCTACTGAGCATGCAATGCAGGAATGTTTATGCCAGTGATTCATGTTGTTTGCCAGTTCCACAGATGGGAAAAGCTCAGTGCTGCCAAGAGTCTGCTGACTGCATGAAATCCTCTGATGAAAACACGCAACACGGTCAGAGATCACAACATATGGTCAAGAATAAAATACGGCAAGTCTACTAATACGCATAAGCTTTAATCTTACCCCTGGATGCAGTTATTTACGGATGACATTCGACGCAATCATTTAGCTCCAATGCACAAGACCGAAATGCATGGTTAAAGATCCCCTGGACCGCGACAGAAAGTGGCCAATTCAACGCGGGCAGCCGCGGAGACACCTACACCAGATTGAGCGTCTATCGCTCTGGTTTCTCCGCCGACTAGCCCCGCCCACTTTTATACATCAACACGGAAGCTTTCCTCCCATTGGCTCTCGGTTAGACTAGGACGCGTTTAGAGCGCGCTCGACCAATCACGACGGCTTCTCAAATTAAAAAGGGGCGGGATTCAGAGCTGGAAGTCATGCGGGCGGATGCGATGCATGACGTCAACCCTTTGTTACCTTGCCGACCCCTTTCATCTGAAACAGCACTTATCTATGAGTCTATAACACAGCCTAATTAATTCATATACATCTAGGTGCAGACGGTGCACTTTGAGAAGCTTGTTGCAGGGGTTTAATTCACAGAAAGCACTGTTCAAGGCAAACACAACGATTATTCTAATGAAGCAGGTGCAATCGGTAAAACACGTTGGATGTACATTTTAATTTTAATGAAACAAAGACTATACTTGCTGCATGGGTGGCCAGTGTTGTTACATGAAACCATGTGATTTTTCTGTGATTTCTTTGCACTCAAAAGATTTATACCGACTCCATCTGGCTAGACTAAAGCTGAGATTTATGACAGAGCAACTGTACATTGCTATCCAAATGGCCAAGCGTCGTTCACAAAACTCGTGCATGTATGTGGATCGCAGTCAGCTCTCCGCAAACCATAATAAACCCTCTAATGATATGCGACTTTATAACTTTCCACCCACCAGCCAATCTGCTGTCGGCTGTCAAAACACCCCGCTTCAAATACTGCTTCTCGGCGGAGAAATCCCCGGTGACATTTCGAGACAACGCCTTTGATATTCAGCAAAGGTCAGAGCCATAAATTTATTTATTTATTTTGTCGAGAGGATCAAATGCGAAGTCTGCAGTCTCCCCTCTAAAAGGCCCTGTAACAACACCAAGTATCCCTAAAACGCAGCGTATGCCTAACATTTGCCGAGAAAACAAGAACACTGCAAGTAATATGCAGGAAAATTTAATCTATTAATGTAATACAACACATCATAGATAAAACTGCAGCTATATCCATTCATTCATTGGAAGTCAGCATAGAGTAACCAGAAATTAACACTCATATAAATGCATTGCTTGTGCTGGAACAACTCACTTAAGCGGATTTTCGGTGTATTTATCTATTGTTTTATAAGCACTGATGTCGATCTTGTGTTTTGGCCTAAAGTAGAAAGCCAAGTGCATAAGTAGCCATCTCTTCCACACTAAATGAAATAGAGAGCTGACTCCTTTGTTGCTTCCTAAAGCTTGATGGATAGATGGATAGTAAGCAATCGTGCACAAAATCAGTACGGTAGTATCATTCAAATGATATACTTACTCTCCGTGGATCATGGTATTATACATTGTTCAGAACATCGCACTGGATTAGTATTATTTGGATACTGTGTTTTGATATTTTTTTTCTAGTGTTGTTGCCCTGGGTTGCCGAATCAGTGCTGCTGTCTGCGGCAGCAACTTCCGGCGCATGCGCACTAGCGCTCGCGCCACAGACAATGGCTGCGGTCCAAACATTTTCTTTATTTATATGTACAAAATTAAATTCAATATGAAAGAACAGAGGGGGAAACCAAATACATTCGCGCACAAATGTAAATATTACTTTTACAAAATCCTCCACAGTCAGCATTAGTCAAAATATAATGATTTCTGCAAAAGGCTGTTTTGAAGGCGTTTTCCATTCTAACCAATCACACACATCTTCCATCTAATTATGCCATATTTTAACTTCTGATCTAAATAATCTTGGAGCAGCATCGTGTCTTTCTGGATTTCTTGCAAAAACACTTGTAAATTTATCACGAGAGCCTTATCTAATGTCTGCCCCTTGCTTCACATTTCATGTTGCTGTGTCTGCAGAGATAATCATGCTTTATCATTCTCTAACCATGATAATTTAGTGCATATCATTTGTGAGATTCTCATCCTCTGGTTTATCGTTTATTTAATTTACTCTAGGAGACAGAGAAGTAGCCTTGGAATTTGTATTAGCTTATCCATTAAGATAAACCAACTTTAGGACTATCATAAAAAACTTGAAAAACAATCACGATAATCATATTGTTTAAGGAGGAACACATTTTATTAGATCTTGATATGGTTGTCAGTGTATGTGTGTAAGGGGGACTGTAAGTTAGATATTTCCTGGAAGAAACAACCAAACAAGCAGTACGTGATTTACTAGAAGCATAATGTTTAAAACACACACACACAAAACATTTCCCTAAACAAGATTATTGCATATTCTCAAATAATTAGTAAGTAGGTTTAGTCTTTTAGTACAATCCCAGAGACTATACTAGCATTATAGTCTGTCCAATGTCAATTTGTTTCCATATGGTATGGAAAGGGAGAAAATCATTACAAATATGGAGTGTATACATTACAGTAAAACAATGTATAGGTTATATAGAATAGATAATTTCACAGAATAAAAAAAGAGTAACGCACGTAAAAACATTCTTAGCAACACTTGTTAATGGAGGAACAGCATTTAACCATATTGAAAAACAAAATAAGAAAATAATAGCTGCACCACAGAGCAATGGTGCAGCCAGATGTAAACCTGTCACCCGTCAGATTTGTAAACGCAAATTTAATTGTGTTTTTGATCTCATCATAATTATAAAGCGTTGTCTCTTAATCAAATCACATTAGTCTATAAATAGATAAACTGGCCCCAAACCCACGGGAATGTGAGCGCGCGGTCATTCAGTAAGTAAACATTGAGGTTATTTTATCTTGAGTCATCGTTATGTATCAGACAATCTACCGAAATGACATGACAAGGACTGCAGTTTCATTTTGAGATCCTCGGCTGATAGGACAAAAACATAATCTGACAAAACGAGGTCGATCTGGCAAAAAGCCGAGGCTTCGAACGGAACGGAAACTGGTGTATAAACATTTAAACTTCCTATCAGCACGAAAAGAGCCGTGAGATTTTAATAAATCTTGATATTTACTAGAACTTAACAAAACAATCGTCCCTCATTCGCCATTTTACCAGAAGCCTTCTTCTTCTTTTGTTGATTTCTGGTAAAAACACAAGCAGAGTGTGTATGTCGCCACCTACAGGTCGAATGGGTAACTGCATATAAACGTCCAATAAATTAGGTGTAAAACATCACATGAGTGTTACAGCGAATGCCCAAAGTTAGAGGAAAACAATTAAAATCATATTTTGACAGACAAGCCTAAACTTGAAACGCACTAGCAACCTGATACCCACTGATCTCTAAGTCTGTTCCCTAAATCTGCCCTAAGCACATACATTCCTGATCTTACCCCTTGAAAAATGCAGTAAATTCCACTCTTTCTTCATGACCTAATGCCTTCTTCATTTTCATGCACTTCATGTTAAGAATTAACCCTCTATGTCCCAGCATTTAGCTGGATTCTTATTTTATATATGTGACCCTGGGCCACAAAACCAGTCATAAGTAGCACAGGTGTATTTGGAGCAATAGCCAAAAATACATTGTATGGGTCAAAATTATCTTAAAAATTATAAAATTTTTCTTTTATGCCAAAAATCATTAGGATATTAAGTAAAGATCATGTTCCATGAAGATATTTTGTAAATTTCCTACCGTAAATATATCAAAACTCAATTTCTGATTAGTAATATGCATCGCTAAGAACTTCAAAGGTGATTTTCTCAATATTTGGATATTGAGACACACACTTTAAATATATGGTTTAAATAGATAATTTAAAATATATAAAAGTAAATATATTTAATCCTTCTTCCTGCATGAACCTTTATTTCTCAAAAGCAAACAAGATGGTGATTTTTCTTTGTATATTTAAGCTCCCCAAATCAGGGGGCCGCTAAGGGGGGAAAAGTTAGGACGATTCTAAGGGCCCACACACTTTTGGGGCCCCCAGAGATCTGTTTTATTAGTAGTAACAGTAGTAGTAGTAATATAATAGAAATTATAAATGTATCTACCAAACCAAAGAGTTAAAAATAAAACTAAATTACGGTTTATTTCTGCATCTCCGGCGAAATTATCTCGCCCCATTCACTGCATGGTTTCGTCCCGTCCTACGTAGCCTAGAGTCACTGAGTGAGATCAGATGGTAAACTGTCAAATTAGAGATTTGGCAAACCGAGCCGGACGATTTGGTCAGTCGCACTTTTAAACACATTTTACTTTTGTTATAGAAAATCTACAACTTCACTCTGATTACAAGAACAGCAGCAGGAAGCGCGGGAGGTTGTCATGGCAACCAGATACACTGCACGCGAGTTATTACGGCTGAGCTTCTATTTTGAAACACTAAACTTAGCAATAAACACACTGAAAATAATACACAATAAACATGTCTGTCAAAACGATCTCAAAGGAGGCTTGTATTAAGCAAATCAAGGAGTGAATTACTCATCCACTGTTTAAAAAAAAATACTTTAGCTGGGTTTCCACAGGCAAGGTCACAATTATCTACAGTGTATGAAGCTAAAGGTTTTTGGGTTAAGGTTCATAATGTAGAACATTTTTAACATTGTATGCTGTATGTTCATAAATAGCTAGCAAACAAGGAATACAGCTGTTAAGCTAATAGTCACATTTAGCTGAGTAAGATCATGATTGAGAAATGTTGGATATTGCTGGAAATGGTGGTGTTATGGGGTATCCTATTTATTTTTTTACGAGTTTTTAGTTTGCCCCAGTGAAGCATTTCTATTAATATAACTGATTAAGTAGTCAAACTCATTCCATATCAGCAGAATAGTGTGGTACAGAAAGTCTATGTCCATAGAACAGATTCTGAATGAATTATGTTACTGATACCTAATGGTCAAAAGCAATAAAAAAAAAGTAATAGGTCAATATTATTAAATTGCAGACAAATATTTTGAATAGCTAGGTTGGCTTGTATTGCCAAAAGTATTGGGACATCTCCTTTTAATGAACAGGTTTGACTACTTTAGTAATTTCCATGAGTACAAATCTTAATATTTAAGCATATAATTTAAGTTGAATTATTGAAATAAATGAACTTCCATGACATTCTAATTTATTGAGATGCACCTGTATGTACAAGTCATTGGTGTTTGGTGATGAGTTTTTGGCTCAAGGTATGTATTTGAAGTCACACCAGAGGTGTTCAGCTTGGATTAGGACTTGGCTTTCTGCAGACCAGTCAAGTTCTTCCACACTGACTGAATCAATCTTTATTTATTTATTTTTTTACTTTGCCTTATACACAGAGACATTGTCATGTTAGATTAGAAAAGGGTCCTGTCCAAACTATTGGTATAAAATTAGAAGCACACAATTCCCTAGAATATCATTATATGCTTAAACATTAAGATTTGCACTCATGGAAATTACTAAAGTAGTCAAACCTGTTCATTAGAAGGGGGTGACCCAATACTTTGGGCAATATTGTGTATGTTTGGTGCGGTAGGGGGCCCAACCTCATATTCTTTCATAGGGCCCAAAATTGCTAGCGGCGCCCCTGCCCCAAATACCCATTTCCTTTCTATAGAGCACTTTTCAGTCCACTAAGCCACATTATATGCCAGTGAAGGATCTGAGGGATCTGTATCTCCATACAGTAATTTCCTTTATGCTAATAGTGTTAGAAAATACTGCAAAACTTTGTGAGATTTAGAGCGTGTGCATATCATGAATAATTTGAACAGCTGCTTCTAAAATAGTTTTGATCTCAGTGGATCTACTCAGAAGCATTGCAGCTATTTATCATATTGATAATAGAAGGCCAAGAAATTTTCTGTATTCAACACTAACAATTTCTCTGTTAAAGAAGACGGATGGCGTTAGAGCCTCTGACTCCATCCCACACAAGCCCTGTCAAAATATTTCTCCTGTCATTTCTGTTCCCACATGCCCGCAATGACTCCACACATCAAACTTTCTGCTCGCTGTATATTTTTGTACGTCTTATGCTTTCAATTGTACTTGACATCCTCCATACACGCTGCACTATGGAAAGCAGCTCAGTGGTTTCGTCATCATGCCATCAGTCACTTGACATTTATAATGCTCTAACCATCATATTTTTCACATCTCATTTTCTGTTTGCACACTCCTGCTACACGTCCTGTACACTGACTCCTAAAACAGCTTAGCATCGGAGGAATAATAGTTATATCTTGTCAGGAAGTCATCCCTCAAACTGAATTAAAACACTCAGACTATCTTGTAATTCCTTTTGAAGCTGAACAGTCTCATTGCTTTCCACTTTACTTCCTTTAAGGTTTCCACCAGCGTTCTCAACTGTAATATATTTCTTTTTTTCAGCCAATATTTAGTTAGTTATTTAGTTTAGTTTATGCAGAGGCTGAAAGCTCTCGGATTTCATCAAAAGTATCTTAATTTGTGTTCTGAAGATGAACGAAGGTCTTAGTTGGAACGATATGAGGGTAAGTAATCAATGACAGAATTTCATTTTTGTGTAAACTATCCCTTTAAAAACAGCAAATCTCAAATTAATAGCAATTTTTTTTTATTGGACAAATTACATTGTTAGGATGTCTAAATTCACGTACAACATTTAAAACTATTGATTTTAGTTTTAGTTCTTTGTTTTTTACTTATTTATTTAGGTAAAATAGTGCAAAATTTTGACATTGGCCATAAAAAAAAAATTCTCGGCTTATCGGCTTATTTATATTAGATATTTTAAATGTTCTTCTATATTTTTCATAGACCAATAGCTCTGAAAAGTTACAATTCTCATTCGTTGATATTTCTAAGAATGATTTATGAAAACATATTTGATTTGTTCATAACACATTCTAAATAAAATTCTAAACAGACATCTAATATCACAGATATTAGAACTTAATGTTGTTTTTAAGCACTTCCCTCCTTCCATACTTCTCTGGTCCACATTTTTGAACACTCTATTGTGCAGTCCTTCAAGCAGCGACACCATCAAATAACATTATAGGGCTGCTGCAGTTATGAAACTGAATTTTCTAGAACGAATAACGACGTGTATGTATTTAAACTGCTGGTGTGCCACCCGTTTCTACCTGATGCACATCCTCTCAGAAACCGGCGTCACCATGATTATCATTACCCAGGCATTGTGTGATTCATAGCAGGCAGAACTATGTGGTGATCAAGACTAATTATTCTCATCTTTGCCATTGAGAAATAAGAAAACGCTGGTTCAGACCAGGCCATTCAACATGCTCGGAAATCATATCAGGGTCACAAGGCTCTTTCAAAAGAAACAGCCATTATGTGCATGAGAATAATGAAATAGAAGTCTTGAGCTTGAAGCTTTAATGTGCAGTTTCAGATTTTTTTTCCCTGGAATTATTAAGGTTATGACGGCTGATCCTGGACCAGTACAAAAAGTCATTTTGCACCCACAGAGCCTCAGGCAGCTGAGGGGAAGTGCTCAGCAGTGTGCTTCATCACACAATAATACAACCTTAATGACGCAGAATGGTGTCTTTCTTTGGCCCTGAAAGACATCAAGGCAGGATGTTTAAGGAACGGTGGTCCTAATTACACTTTTTATGCCCAACTCTGATGTGATTGATGGTTTCATAGGAGAAGGATTATTGATCCACTTCACAGACAAGTTGTATTGATTGCGAAATCCTGATAGAGTATGACTTTTCCTCCTCCTCTTACTTTCTCTCTCCCGCTAGAATCAGGGCTGGAAAGAATGACCTCTGGTTGCTTTTTAAAATGATTGTCCTAAAAACGTTTTGATGAGGATGTGACAGAGGAAGCCTCAGCTGCATGTCTTTGTGTGTTGTGCTGCAATCATGTGTAATGACTGAGCACGTCGGAGCTGCATCTCTGCCTGAGTAGCAGCTACCCAGCATGGCTCAGCCAGCTCCTGTCACACGCCTGTCATATACTCAATATCTCCACAGCTTTGTTATTCCTCCTTGCCTGCAGAAAGGTCGCAGTGCTGTGCTATAACTGCAGGACATTTCTATCTGTGTGTGTGGGTGTGTGTATCTGTCTTCACTGCAAAAGACGAGGAGAGACCAACTGAAATATCTGACATGACAGCAGTTATTCAGCATCCACAGCTCCTAAACAATAATGGCACATGCAGCACAAACAACCCTGGGACGAGGCTGTCATTTTATGCTGATATAGAATTCCTTATTATGACTTCTATCACTGAGCCTTGTAAATTAGAACCTAAACATGAACATAGATTTGCACAAGAACTTTTAAAATGGTCCAAGATGTTTAAAAACAAACACAAATTTTAAAATCATCCAAGATGAAAACCTGCATGCTTACACATATTACAATGAGTTTTTTTTTTTTTACCTTCAGCATTTTAATTATGAAACTCAAATGAATTATTTCAATGAATTATTTCATTGTCAATTATTTCATAACATATTTGGCCCTGCAGAAGGTTTTTTCTAGATAAAAACCACATAGTTGGATAAATGTTTAGATGGTCATAAGACCGCAGTGAAAATGAAGACTAAAGAGGTTTCTTTGAATTTAGGGCTAAATTACCAGGATTCAGATTCCAGGAAGTCCACAGACATTTCTCACAAAACTCATGCAAACAAGGAGAATTATGAGAGAAACAGACGAGCAAACAAACACTAGAATTCAGAGTCTACGTGTAGTATATTGCATGTGTCAAAAGTTACAGTGTGCATAAAAGCACTAGCATTTAATGGCTGGTAAAGAAGAAGTTACTGCTCAAAAAGCTGTGAAAGAACAACATTTTTATAGAGTTTACTTATGGTGACCTAGTTCTAATGTGGATAAAGATTTTGTGGTTGCATGTGGTTGTGGTTGTGAATCTAACGCTGGCTATATCTAAAAAAATAAATAAATAAAAAATAAAAAACTACAGTGAAATATGATGGGGTAGCATCATGATGTCTGCATTTCTTGAGCAAGGACTTCTTTGTTAAAATAGACAGAAGAATACATGGTGAAAAATACGGCGAAATACTGCAATACGTATCTGTGTGCTAAAAAAGTTTGTGAGAAAGTTCATCTTACGTTCATGGTTGTGGTTCAAGAACAAAAGGTAGTTAAATCCCAGTTATCCTAGTTATTGCATACAGCAATAATAATAGTACATAATTAGCAACAAAGATCTTTAGAAGTTCTGCAACATGTGTCTCTACAACATTCATTTTTAATTACCGAATACCTAATTAGTGCCTTAAAATACAGAATACATTTTAACATCAGATTACAAATTATCTTTATAAATTCTGATCATATGTAGCTAATGGCCCACATTATCAAATGAGGCAGTGAGGGGAAGGATGTACCATTTCTCCTGGTCTGCAGGGTAAATAGACCAAACCCATGTGAGGAGAGAGGTCTTGTTTAAGTGAATGGTGAACGTGTTTTTGTTGGCACATGAGATTGTATCTGATATATTTGTGTCTATTAACTTAACTAGTCATTATGCAAACAAATCTCTGCTTCAGTCAAAATCCTCATTTTCTTTGCTTCCTGAATGTGTTGTGTTTTCACTAAACTGATATGCTGGCAGATTGTGAGCCACCTGATATCCTTTCTTCTCCCCAGTGGAAGCGTTTTTCCTCTCTGTGCTGCTCCTGGTGAACTAGCTTTTGATGCGAGATGGAAAAACACATCTGTTCTCTCTGATTTTACCTGAGAGGATGAAAACAACATATACAATCTCAGTGGCTATGATTAGGGATCAGCTCTCTGGTCCTCAAAGGCTCCTTTCACCAAAAAAAAACCAAAACAATAATTTTGATTCAGAAGGCCTGTCTGTTTCATGCTAGACCAGTGAACTCCAGAATCAAGTAAATATCCAAAGGGCATCATATAGGCTGCACGCTATAGTATTTCCCCTTGTACTAGCTGAAATGATCACAAAGGTTCTTAGTTTTTATAAACAGACGCTGAGGCTGTCTATATATTTAAGTATTAATAATTAATTAAGATTAGACTAGCAGCGTATTTTTTGTACGTTTGCATAAGTAGTAGATGTGTTACACGTAACATTTTAATTATGTTTTGCTAAAATGAACGAAATGACTCGATTCGTTGATTTCGCTGAACGAGACTCAAAGGTCCGAGTCGGTGATATGATCCGAGCAGCAGATGGCAGTAGTGTGTAATACATGCACTCATCGCTCCGGTTCACTCGGCTTTAACAACATGTCTGCGCCCTGGGCATATGTGTAAACAAACATGGAGAGGAAAATAACCTTGCGCAAGGGTTAACCTAAGCGAAACGGTTTGAAATTATTCATTTGTGTAAAGAAAACTGGTTTGAGCAATGACCTTGCGGCTTTGCGAGACGTTTCTACGCAGATCTTTGCGGTTTTCAACGATCCGCAAACCGACAGCAGCCCCAGAGCACGCGCCGCTGTATCTGCGTGTATCAGGTGATTTATAGATTAGAGATTATACACCGTCTGTGTACCGTCCTTGTATCTCGTGATCTTATGCTAGATTACAAACTGGTAGCATTTGTCTTATTCGCCACCAGAAATAAAACCAAACTCATAGAAAAAACAACAACGTCGTACTAATTTACCTGTCGTTTGTCCTCTACTTGTTAACAGGTTGCTCAGTTTTTGGTCCACAGACAATAAGAAAATGTCTCTTTCATTGTACTCCGGCCAGTTTGGTGTCTTCGAGTGCTTTTTTGGATAGATTGCAGAAGGGGAGAGCGGTGGTGTCCGATGAGGGTCTCTGTCACCATCAGCCTGTCCCTGTCCCATCAGAGAGGGGTAAGAATATCACCAGCCCCTCTCGAGCCTTCAAGACGCCTGCTTTACAGATAACATGTCGGAAACAGCTATTTGTGTCTTATCTCCGTGGAATTGTATGATATTAAATCAATTTTGTCTGTGTGTTTATGCTCTCAGGTCATCAATTTTCCTTATTGCTAAAGGATCCTGATCAACCTGAAAATGCCAGATCTCTTAAAGTGGCGATAGTGGGTGCTCCTAATGCAGGGAAATCCACACTGACCAATCAACTGCTGGGTCGAAAGGTGATATTATACTAATGTATGGTATACAGGCTGTGGATTAAGTTACAATGTTGTCCCAACATGTTTAAATGTACACATATAAAAATGAGATTTGCATAGAGATACATAATAGGATGAGTAAGCTAAGTAATGACAGAATTTAAATTTTTGTGTGACGGTCCCTAAAAACATGTCTCTGTTCACAATTTTCATACAGTTGTTTGCTGTTTCGGAGAAAGTCCACACAACAAGATCACGTGCTGTTGGTGTCCTGACAGAGGATGAGACACAAATCGTAAGAACCTCTTCTATCCCATGTATAATATCCGAATAAAAGTCTAGTCTGTTTAGCGAATATCCTATGTTTGAATGGCATTTTCTCACCTCTTTTTTTTTTTTTATCAGGTACTGTTGGATACCCCTGGTCTCACCACACTCATAAAGGCTAAAAGGTGACTATGTAATACAGCAGTTTGTTACATTCAGCATTAGGTGACAACTGTAAGTAATCCAACTGTAGGTTGATTTCCCTGAAAAGTGTAAATACTGTGGCTGTGTGGCAACATTGCACTGATTATTTGAACATCTCAACCAACTCAAAACAACAACATTGTTATAACTAATGCCATGAGTGTGGTAAAAATTCATATACTCAAACAAAACTTGATTGTTTTGTTATATTTGTTTAATAGACATCACCTGGAGGAATCACTGCTGATGGATCCTTTTGATTCAGTAAAGGAAGCTGATCTAGGTAAAAAAAAAAAAAAATAATAAAAAAAAAATAAATATATATATATATATATATATAATACTTTTAGTTTTTCTTCCATTCTTTATTTCTTAGTCTGTTCAAAAAAAGAGGACACAGCCAGCATCCAACAGAATCGCCATTGGCTAATTATTATTTTTTGTTTACTCACCAGACTATATATATATATATATATATATATATATATATATATATATATATATATATATATATATATATGGGGCCCCAATAAGTCTCAATAGAAAACAACAATAAACAGCTTACAATATTTGATTATATTTAATCTTTGAAGTATTCAAATATTTGTATTACAACAGGTGTACCAGAGGTATCGACTTAGATAGGAGAGCTTTTATGGTCTTGGACAAACGGGAGCCTTGGAGTCAAAAAGGCTGAATCTTCAATTTTTTCCATTTCTACTATATATTTGCAGTGGTGGTGCTAGTCGACGTGTCTGATAAATGGACCCGCAATAAGCTGGACTATGAAGTGCTGAAGTGTTTGGCCCTGAATCCAGATGTCCCTGCCATCCTTGTCCTCAATAAGGTATTAGCTGTCTCAGTCTGACCATATAATTAGTTTGTGGAGGAAATTACCATCTCTTTTTCTCTGCATATCCCATCTCTCATCTGACAAAGAGAGGGGGCTGTTTTGCTGCGACTGTTAACACAGAAATGAATATCACTATTAAACTTAGTGAATGATTAATAGCTGTTACACTTAGAAGAGCTAAAGCAAAAAAATCAACTCTTAACACACAGGTAGATCTACTGAAGAACAAAACACTTTTGCTAGACCTCACGGCACAACTGACAGAAGGGGTGGTGAACGGAAAGAAGATCAGGATCCGTGGCGCAGAGAAACCACGTGAGAAATTAGCAGCCAAACCCCACAGAAGACATGCTGAAGAACCACAGTCTGAGAACATGAAGGACTTGGCATCTCAGGAGGGTCAGGACAAAGATAGGCTGAGCCACGAGGAGCTGAAGGCCCTGAAGAGCCGCAGGGGGTGGCCACTTTTTAAAGACATATTCATGTTAAGTTCTATTGACAGAGAAGATGTGGAAACATTAAAGGTTAGGTCTGCATTGGAGATTTTAAGAAAGAGACATTTGCATTAAAAAAACTTGATGTTGGAATCACCAGCATTGTGCTACTCATCCTTAATTTGTCTGTGTTTGAACATGTGCAATAGAGTTACCTGTTTGAAGGTGCAAAGCCTGGCCAGTGGCAGTACCACAGTGAAGTGCTGACTGATCAGGGTCCTGAGGAGGTGTGCATCAACACTATCAGAGAAAAACTTCTACAGTATCTCCCTAAGGAGGTGCCGTACAGTATGACACAGGTGGGTTGTGATTTGTTTAGATTTTGTTAAGAAATTATTACTTTATTCAACAAGGATGCATTAAACTGATCAAAAGTGACAGTAAAGTCTTTCACATTGTCACAAATGAAGATTTTGAACCATTTATTCATTTTAGAATCCTGAAAATATATGGTTTACAGTACACAAAAAATATTAAGCAGCACAACTGTTTTCAACATTGATGATAACAAGGAATGTTCCTTGACCACCAAATCAGCATATTAGAATGATTTCTGAAGGATCATGTGACACTGAAGACTGGAGTAATGATGCTGAAAATTCAGCTTTGCCATCAGAGGAATAAATAGCATTTTAAAGTATATTAAAATATAAGAGTTATTTTAAATTTTAATAATATTTACTGCAATTATAATTATATTTTACTGTTTTTACTGTATTTTTGGTCAAATAAATATAGTCATATTCACTCATTTCTACTTAACCAGCTGTTTTCTTATTATGGTCTGTTTTCATCATTGAAACTGCATCTATTTTACCCTGGTATGATTCTCATTCTGTTAGCTGTAAATTGGGAATTTCTTGACAAAAATTAGTCATACATCCGTCCTTCTTTTTGAATGATTCCATTACTCAAAACATGTATTGTGACCTTTTTGTATTATTTATGTTTTCTAGAATGTTATTTGTTTTTCATTATTATTTTGGTCTTTTTGCAGCAAATTGAAATCTGGAAGGAGTCTGAGGATGGGGTACTCGACATATCCATCAAACTATATGTAAAGAAAGACACTCATATGGTGAGTTGGTTTGTTTGTTCAGGAAACTTTAGTTTTATGGTAGACATTTTGTGGAATTGTTTTTAAAACAAAAGAGGGCTTTCTCATTAACTGGAAAAACAGTAGCATTATTGTATTTCACTATACATTGAAACCTTTGTTCTTTCATGCAGAAAATGGTTATTGGTTCTGGAGGTCAATTGATAACCAGAATAACCCAGGAAGCTGAAAGTGACCTAATGAAGATTTTCTTGCGTGAAGTGCGTTTAAAAATCTCTGCAAAGTTGAGGAAGTGAGGTAGACTGTTCAGATGATGAAGGTCAGAGCCTGACCCATGCAAAGGGATTTGAAAAGAGTTACTTAAGAGTGAAGAAATGGACATGGAAATGGAGCTCAAAATTGACTGTATTTTAGGTTATACTGTCAGGTTGATCTCAACAGACCCCCCTTGTTCCTGTAAAATGAAATATAAGTAGATCAAAGCACGTCACATGGGTTTTCTGTATCATTTCAATGAGACTATGATCGATTGCATCACATCTGCCTGTGCTGCTTACATATCTTGCTGCTTTTGATTTATAAAAATGTCTATATAATAATAAATGCCAAAAATCATATGGTTCTGTCTTCATGCATAGATATACTTGTGTGCTCTGAGTGTGAGGTTCACTTTCACTTTTTTACTGGAAGGAAGGGTTTACCTTGTTTTTTTTATTATTCATTGTCTTCAGTGTGGTCAGGCTATTATCTGTGGTGCAGTTTTGCTGTTTAACTGAATGTCTTGCGTAATAACATTACACTGACCTGAAATCACTCAACTGTAGGCCTGGCTTCAGCTCTAACATGTAAGGGGGGCACAGTTGGGGTGGTGGCGGGTTGCCAGGGTGGAGCCAGGCCTCCTCAACTGTGGCTGTACACGATACTAACTGCAGCTTTTTGAATTATTAACTGTTTTAAATTATTTGTAGCTATGTCTGTAATATTACAGTTATTAAATATTATTAATTTTCATAAGTTGAGTGTAATTTTTTTTGCATCAATTTTACTCAGTGGTAAATGTTTTGAGTAAAAAAGAAAAGTCAGCAAGGTTCTCATGGTGCAGGACTGTCTGTGGTGAAAAAGTTATGGCCACTTTATCTACAAACAGCAGAAATGCACATATGGAGCTGAAAGAATCAACTCACTTATTTGCTCCAGACATTTAATTGTGTAAATCTCAATTGTTTGATTTATTATAATACCCAACCATTAAAAAGTTTGGGGTCAATAAAATTTTAATGTTTTTGAAAGAAGTAATTTATGCTCACCAAGAATGCATTGATCTGATACAAAAAAAAAAAAAAAAAAAATACAGTAAAACAGTAAAATATTAATTTGAAAAAGTCTTCCATTTTATTTATTTATTTATTTATTTCAGAAATGTAATTTATTCCTGTGATAACAAAGCTGTATTTCCAGCAGCCATTACTCCAGTCTTCAGAGTCATATGATCTTACAGAAATCATTCTAATATGCTGATTTGGTCTCAAGAAAAAATTCTTATTACTATAAGTGCTGAAATCTGTTGTGCTGCCTAATATTTTGGTTGAAACAGTGATACAGTTTTATCAGGATTCTTTAAATTTATTTGATGATGAATTTATTTGAAATAATTTGTAAAACTATAAAAGTATTGTTACTTTTTTAATTTCATAAAAATAAATATGCTGACCCCAACCTCTGAACAATTGTCTCTCTCTCTCTCTCTCTCTCTCTCTCTCTCTCTCTCTCTCTCTCTATATATAATTCTTTTTGTTAAACTATTTTTTTCTTTAAGTAAAACGTAAATAATGTAAATGTTCTTCTTCCACCTCCATCACAACATGTGGAAAACCCCTTTAAAATTCCACTGCCTAGACCCTAGAGCAGTGGTTCCCAACCATGTTCCTGGAGGCCCCCCAACACTGCATGTTTTCCTTGACTCCTTAATCAAACACACCTGATTCATATCATCAGCTCATTAATAGAGACTCCAAGATCTGAAGTGGGTGTGTCAGACAAAGGAGAGATGCAAAATGTGCAGTTTTGGGGGGCCTCCAGGAACGTGGTTGGGAACCACTGCCCTAGAGGGTTAGATAACCTTTTTAATGGAAAGTGCAGTTAACCTGATGCTGCAGTGAGTTTCAAAATGCTGATAAGATGCACTTATTTCCCTTTTTGCACTAGAACTCCTTGAAGAATTATATGCTTATCCATACAGCAATGATATGTCCCTGGTTCTTTCTCTATATCCTTACACTGGCCATTACTTTTATTCTATTGGCTGCATCAGTTAATTGTAAGTTCATTAAAGTTAAAGCAAAGATTCTTATTCATCATGTCTTTGGCTTGTAGAAGCACAAGTAAGCATTTTACCAACTGCATATGGCGCCGCCTCTGTGTAAAAAGATAGTTAAAAGTAGATTCTGTAAAAAATAATTGAGAATAATGAAACAAAACAAGCAAAATGTTTAATTTCAAATTCAGTGATATTTATTTAAATTACACACAATGGCAGTCTCATAACAATGCATAGAGTAAAAATGATTCAGAATTTCAGATCTGCTTAACATTTGTCTTTCTGGTATTTTTGTCCATCCGTTCACTCATCTGATTTTGACTGCGTCATCCATTGTTCTAAAGTTCGCTTTATCACATGCTTGGTCTTCTCATATCCAGATGATTTTTGAGAGAAGGCAACAGAACCCTTACCATTACTAAACTCAGTAATGGTAACGGTTTCACCGCCACTCTCTGTCACAATGTTTGCGGGTCCACAGGAAGCAGTTGGAGGCGTATTGACCCCTGGATAGTACATCATCTATACTGTAGTGTCTCAATAATGAACTTACAGTATACGATGATATCCTGTCTAGAGGGCAAGATTGGTGAAACACCTTTACTTTGGAAATCCACTGAACATTCACATTTTCTGTGATCTAGAACATTGTCAACCTGTTTTTAGAGAACTAAAATGAAATTGACTTGGTCAGTGTTCCATTTACCAAAGCAAATTCCAGAAACTGTATAGTTTTCCAAATCTGTTGCATCATTGTCACTTCAGCGTTGTATAAATTGTTAGATTCATTTGTTTCCAAAAGATTTTCCTGTAGAAACTCTTCCCAGCTCTTCAGATGATCACACCTGTGGAAGATCCCTCACATGGAACTATTCATCTAAAAGGAAGAGCAGCTGCCTTCCTGTAGTTCATAGTCACCGGCCGAAACACTCACCTTCACTACTCCTGCAGGAAGTGTTGAAAAACAGTTTAATTGCCTTCATCTGTCACCTTTACCCGTCTTCTCACTTTTGTTTTCACAAGTCTGTCGTCTCCATGCCGTTAAGCGATTGTAAACATTGCTCCCTTGCTCATGAGTTTTAATGCTCGCTGCTCATTTGCATATGATGACATAAAAGCTGTTCCATCCTTATCATGTCTCTGCCCTTCAGTCTGCTGACCAATCAGAATCGTTCCCTATATCAGACCCTGAACAGTCACTTAGCATCAGGTCTCGCTCTCACGCAAGACCACACCCAAACTCTCCCACCTTTGGAATAAACTTGAAATTCTATCAAAAAAGTTGGTGAAAAGATCCAAAAACATGTTTTATGCATATCAAATTAGTTTCTTCAGCTTTTATGTATAGCCAAAAGTGCATATTACAATAAGATTCCAAATTACACATAATAAAACCTGCAAAAATAGTTAATAATACCACAGGAGAAAACAGCATCTTGAGGCTGTATGAGAGCTTTACAAAAACACATCACCAATGGACAATGTTTCGTTCAGTACACAAGATTTGAATCACCAAAATGGATTTCATGACATTATGATGCCATCGCATACACAGATGCCCGATTACGGTGGCCAGTACCGATGAAATCACCTCTGGGTGTCTGTTTTCATACCCATGTGTGAGCTGTGACAAATTAACCTGATTCTACATCTGTAGTTGTCCTCAGCATCTGGATGTTAAAGGTCTATTGGCTAACATGGGAGTGGCCCCCTGCGGTTACTCTGGAGACAGACTCCCGGTTAGGGTGGGGTTGGGGGGTGTTTGTGACTGCTTAGGCCATGTTAACAGATAAAAACAAGATTGCGGCCTATCTGAGTTGCACCACCATGCAGCAAGCCTCTGACACCTTATCTGCCACCCAAATTAATGGACATTTCTGTTAATTTGTGATGAGTTCACAGAAAAGAGATCGCTGTGGCCAGCTAGACATGAAGGGAGCTGGAAACTGCCCTTTAGAGCTCTTATGAAACACAAGTAGTCACCTGATCTAACTGATTTGGGATCATTTAAACTTAATGGTTGTTGAGTGCAGGCATAAAGTGTGCAGAGTCAATTCTTGGAGAACAATCCTGCTATATCAGCGTCTTTTCCTTAAGCAAAGCACTTAACAAGCTGCTCAGTTGTGACTTACTTTTCAAGTAGTTTACTGTAAATGACTAGCACGAAACGATGAAAAACCCTAAACGATGAAGACAGTTCAGGACGGATACTAGATCAGGACTTTTTAGACCCTGTTACATAATATATAAAACTGAGGTATATAAAATATGTATACAATTTTAAATGTTACTTTATAATGATGCTTGCATTGCACATCAATTAAAATATAAACAGAAAATTATTTGTAATTTCTATTAATTTTTCATTTGTATTGATTTAAAGCCAAATATGTGTACATTTAATTTTCATTTTCTTATATTTAAATTTGTGTGAAAAATACTACTGGTAGGCAGTGTTGGGAAGGTTACTTTGGAAATGTAATAGGTTACAGATCACAAGTTACCCTATTTAAAATGTAATAAGTAGTGTAACGATTTCAATTACTTTATTAAAGTAATGCAACTGATTACATTTGATTACTTTTCTACATTTCTAACTAATGTTTTCAACTGTTAATCATTTTGAAACATTTAAACCAGGCAGCGTTAACCATACAGTAGTACTCAACACTGATTACTGTCAGAATTTCAAAATCCTTCATTACTTGAATTAATATTATAATAATTTAATTATAAAGCGCAACCACCACAAAATAAGACTTTAGCACCTGCTTTTACTATGAGATCGTTCTGAGGTTAAATGCAGATTTTAAATCATAACAAGATATAGTTTAATAGTTACAATACTGTTTTTGAAATCAAATTGTTGCATTGCTATGACAGGAAACACTGGCATCTAACAGTGGTTTTGAAAAAAAAAACAGTTGATTTTAAAAAATAAAGCATATACATAAAACCAAATAATAAAGAAAATAAAACAGTTATTAAATAAGCATGTGTCCTATTCTGTCCTAAACTCCTGAAACATTGGTGTTCCTCTATAATCTTGAACATTTTCATAAGTAACTGTAATTTAATTACATATTTTTTTTCCTCAGTAACTGTAACATAAGTTACATTTATTTTGTAATTAAATTACGTAATTCCGTAATATTATAATTATATATAATTACATGTAACTACTTACTCCCCAACACTGCTGGTGGGACAATGAAACATTAACTTAATTTGACTTTTTTTTTTATTGATATAGTTATTTATTTATTTAGTTATTTATTTATTTTCAAAATTAGTTTGAGTTCAAACACTAATTGGTGGACTCACTGTTGAAGACCCTTGTACTGGACTGATTCGTTCTCATATGGAACTAACTGCTATTATAGAGAGGGAAAGAATATGAACATGACTGATGAATTTGATGCTGGCACTTTCATGTTGAAGATTACTGCCTTACTTTAAATAGCTTAGACTGAAAAGTTGTCAGATTAGAAAAATAGCTTTAGATTAAATGTGCGATCACATTTAATCACTATTAAAATTGAGGGGATCAGTTTCCGTGTACAGTGATAAATGTGATCCAGTCATTTTAATAATTATCCATGTGATCAGGAATTTCACGTGAAGGCAAAAGATTTCCCTACGCAAGGGTTAAAGTTGATGAATTTCATGAATTTGTTGCATTGGTCATCAGAAAGCTACTTCATTTTACTTATGTGTCATACATCACTGCACTATTGACTATATACAATTTTGCCAACAAAATTTCACTAACTACTGTCTGAAGGCTGTTACTGCTTGAAAAACTTGGAGGTGTTTGCTAAGATGGTCAAAAGTGTTTAACTGCTTAAACATATTCGAAACCAGTATAAAACCAGATTTACATACTGTTGTCCAGGATTATTCTGTCTAAGCTTAACTCAGATGGTGTTATTACAGAGAAAGCTCTTAGCAAATGACCTGAAACCAAATTTAATGCACAATTTTAATATCCAAGATTAGAAATTATCTGCTGAACTTTGACAGTTTGGCCAAGAGCCAATAAATAGTGGCAAAGACTTCCTGCAGTAATGAGGGGCAAACTGCTGGGGTGATTAACACCTATGTGTGTGTGTGTGTGTGTGTGTGTGTGTGTGTGTGTGTGTGTGTGTATGGGTTTAGAGGAAGTGTTAGGGAACCCTTGGCCTCTAAAGTCAGATGCACCCCCCTTTTCCCCCAGATCCAGAGATTGTTGTTTCTACACACCTTTGTGGGCAGGCTGGAGCACAAACTGGGAACTGGGAGAGACAAAGAGGCAGATCAAAGACGAGACTGATGTTTTGACAGAAGTGCACATACACACCTCTGTCCTCTTTGAAGTTATGGAAAGGTAGCAACCTAAGGATAGTCCTAGCAGGTCATTGGCTTTGGAAGTTACAAACCTCTGGACAAGTCACTTTAGTTTGTTTCTCCAGTCTCATGGTCATGTATCTTCCAGAGGAACGGCCTGTGCTGGACTTATCTTACCAAATGAATCATTTGGCTAATAACTACGGATATTATGCACAAGGTAGGAAAATCTTTACATCTCTCATGTTTGAGTTTTAAATTGTTAGCCTGAAATTGGTTTATTTTTTGTTGTTTTTATAATTTATTGATTACTGTGAACCCTCAAACTGACTAAATGGAGTGTTCTTTAATAACAAACAAGCGTCATTCTGGAGAGCCAGTGCTGTACATATGAAATAATGTGGTGAATGAAAATCTGAAATGATTATATTATCGATTAGACTGTAAGGAACCCATTTGCCGGACTCAACGTGGCCTCAATAGTCGGATGAACAGTTCTGAAGCTGAACTGACCTCACTGCCAGTTCATGTATCCCTGCAAGATCGAGAGCTTTGGGACAAATTCAGCAGTATTGGCACAGAGATGCTGATTACTAAATATGGAAGGTATGCACTACATTGGTTTAAAATTGCTTAAATTAATTCTTGGTACTTTTCATGTTTATATTATGTGGTGATATAACAAACATAACTGAATTGTGTTCCAATTTACCCTTATTATGGTGCAAGAAGTCGTTAAGTGCATTCAGTGTACGATTCATTTAGCTGAATGAGTCATAATCTTGAAAGAATTACAAATCAGAATGCACATTATGGAGGGCATCATCTAATATGCGATGATTAATTGTTATGTTGTGTTTCCGGTGTACATTTATTTCAGGCGGATGTTTCCCAGCTGCAAAGTAACAGTGACAGGACTGAATCCAAAAGTCAAGTATGTGGTGATAATGGACATGGTGCCGTTTGATAACCACAAGTACAAGGTACCTCCCCTCCACCCCTCCCTTATGGCACATACACACATACTCACTTTAACCCCCTCCAACTTCCCTCACAAACACACACGTACACTATCATTCAAAAGTTTGGGGTTGGTACAATTAAAATAAACAAATGACAAAAATGACAGCAAAGAATATTTTAAATGTTACAAAAGATTTCTATTTCAAATAAAAGCTGTTCTTTTGAACTTTCATCAAAGAATCCTGAAAATGCATGACGGGTTTCACAAAAATAGTTTTTTTATGATAATAAACATTTCTTGCGCACCAAATCTGCATATTAGAATGATTTTTGAAAGATCATGTAACACTAAAGACTGGAGTAATGACTGCTTCAGTTGTGCCATCACAGGAATAAATACAATTTCAAATACAAAATATTTGTATTTTAATAGATTTTTTAATATTCCTATTTTATAACACAATATTACTTTTTTTTTTTTTTGGTCGAATAATGCAAATAATGCATGCTTGGTAAGACTTCATAAGAGACTTCTTTTAAAAACACTTTTTAAAAAATCTTTCCCAATCCGTTTTTGAACAGTATACTACAACAGTTTACTATTAAACTCTTTTTTTCTGCTTATACATTATAATAAGGCTCTCTCTCTCTCTCTCTGTTTTATTCCTTAATATCAGTGTCTGAACTGATAAAAATCACATATTTTCAGCTCCAGATTGGTAATAGGGATGTTATAATGCTGCAAACCTGATAGATGTGTGAATATTTTTGGAAGTTAAGAACTAAAACTAAAGACCTAAAAATAAATCTATGCTTGAGTAATGATAGATTGTTGTAGTAAGTTGTTGTCTTCATGACTGTTCATATGCTCTTGTATTGTTACAGTGGAATAAGGATCGTTGGGAAGCAAATGGTTCAACTGACCCACACCTGCCCAATCGGTTCTTCATCCATCCAGACTCTCCTGCACCTGGAGAGAAATGGATGCAGTATCCAATCTCCTTTCACAAGCTCAAACTGACCAACAACACCCTCAACTCCAATGGGCTGGTGAGATTTTAGAAATGGAGAAAGTGTATCGGTTGAAAGATTTCTAAAAGATGTTTTCTTTTTTTGGGATCAATTTTATTTTTACCGTTTCTACTTCTATTTCTCTCTGTTTGTTAGGTGGTTCTCCACTCCATGCACAGATACCAGCCCCGTCTACACATAGTTCAATCTCCAGACCCCTGTAACCCTCACAACCCTGGTGGTTACCTGCGCTTCACCTTTCCTGAAGCTGCTTTTATAGCTGTCACAGCCTACCAGAATCAAGAGGTGAGGACAGACTTTTCACATGTGATGAATGCTGGAGACTCTTAAAACTGTATGTGAATATATAACTTTCAAAGCTGGCCTTCAAAGATACTTTTCATTAGAGTTCTACTGCCATCTAGTGGGTCAAATTCATGAGGATAAAAGGCCAATTAAAAGTGTAGTTGAATCTAGTATCCAGCAGCATAGTGTGCAAAATATCAGCCAAAAAAAAAATTAATAAAAATGTAAAAGTTGAAATTTGAAGACTTCAATGTGTCTGATTTTTCTCTCTTGATTTATTATGTTTTATATTTGTATGATTTCTTCATTTTGACTGGCAAGTCTGTGTTTTTTGCTGATGGGACTCTGTTCCTCTTCCTCAACACAGATCACAAAACTCAAGATTGACAACAACCCCTTTGCCAAAGGCTTTCGTGACAATGGGCTGAACAGGAAAAGGTGAGAGACACTTCGTTAAAAATAATTAATTAGATCAGTTCATTTAGAGAGGATTATAAGGTCAGGTCACCACAAAAAGAAGTGATGGAGAGCTGTTTTCATCAATCCTTTTTTAATTTAGAAAATTTCACTTACAAATGTCTCCTTTACAACATTTGACATCAGGGCTGATAATTATAATTCATTTCAACCATGTACAGTAGGTAAAGGTGTAAGATTTTCATCATTCCTAATAGCAAATCAAACTGTATTTAATATAATTTTTTAATAGAATTTCCTGTCCTGACTGTTGAACCTTCAACCCTAATAATTAATTCTGATATTTTCAGACAATATAGCCTTTATAATTTCTCCTCCTTAGATTTAGAGACAAAGAGAGCCAAGAGATACTGGATTCAAACGGACAGGCCAAACAGGATTTGACACTAAATGAGCATGGTATGTTTTCCCGAGAGAATAATAATAATAATATTCAATGTAGCTTTACATTATTTGCATCAGTCTTGCTTCTTATTTCTGTTGCTATGACCTGGCGCCCAGCAGAGGGCAGCAGAGGGCAGCAGAGGGGATTTTTAACCTCAATCATTTTACTAACCCACATTTTACTTACCACTTAATTAGCTTTTTTTCTTCTGCCTTTGGACAGACTAAAGAAAAATAAATTGTGTGTTTCTTCTTTTGTCCACAAGCAGTAGGACAGCCTCAGAAAGATGAGGATGTGGATGTGACTGTGTCCAGCTCAGTTGACTGCAGCAGAACACTGAATTCTTCAGAAGTGGCTTCCTCTGTCACCCCCAAACCTTTCATATCAGCCTTCATAAACCCCAGCACTGCCGGAGGACCTTCACCCCATCAGACCCACACCATTCTCAGCCTCAATAACAGACACCTGAACAGGTGAGTCTGGCTATGATTCTGCCTGGGAATTTTTGTGTGGCACTGAATATCACATTATAATCAGTTATGATGGAAAATACTCATTCTTGCTCTAGACTTATGTATTACATTTAAACTTAGGGATGCAAACTTATCAGTGGTTAAAAAAGGTGACAGATAAGAGCCCTCTAGGGAAGATTTTTATGATTTAAGCTTTTAAATGGGGATTTACTGTCAAATTTAGCATGGCAACATGGGGGAAAAACTCACTTTAGACCCTATGAAGAGGTTTAAAAAATATTACTGTAGTAATACTATTGTACTGTAAAATAATAATAAAAAATAATAAATAAAAATAATTTAATTTTACAGAACAAGAATACAATTACAAGTGATTCTTAATTTCTTTGTTTTCAAATGTTAATCCACAGAGCTTTTATTTTTACTTAAAATCTAGTTTGAATACAAATAGTGACATTTGGATCCCTGGAGATTAAATTTATTCTAGTTTATTACTTTTTAGACAACTACATGCAGACCTGTAAAAAGATTAAATTTTGTTTTTGATAATTAAACCCAACATTTTCCTCAAAAAATCCTACTATTACTGATTATTATTATTACAAAATATTCCTTTTTAACCAAATTCCAAAATTAAACAAATTAATATATGAAATGTATTACTATAGTAATAATTACTAATAATTAATAACTATTAAACTGTCAAATAAAACATTTAATAATAATTTCCATTTACAGAACAAGAGTAAAATTAAGTCAAATTTGTATTCTTTTTCATTTGTTTTCAAATGTTAAAAAATAGAATTTTTATTCTGGTAGAAAACCTACTTTGGATTTGTAACTGCACTGAAAGTGACAAGTTTGTATCCCTCAGGATTAAAATTTTTCTCAGTTTATCACTTTCTAGACAACAGCTACATATAGACTTGACAGTTTTGTCTCCCAAAATAATGGTGTCAATTTTTCCCAAGTCCCAGAGAAACCAGACCCTCCAGCCTCCATAGTCTGTCTGCAGCTTTGCCTGTGGCCCAGAGCTCCTGTGTCCCATCCTCCACAGGAGACACCAACCTCAGCAGACTGCCATCTCAGATCAGCAGCCCTCTAAACCCTCAGCAGCACCACAGCAGCCCAGCCACTCAAACCCAGCTCCAGCCTTATTTTCAGACCCCTCCCCATCCTTCACGACAATGTCCGGACATGGAGCTGCCCCTCCCTCTGCCTCCTAAACTGAGCCGGATGCAACTCCCCGAAAGTGCTCTGAGGAACCTGGAGATGACCCCGGTCTCTGACTATGTTAATCTGAGGCCCCTTACCGACATCCTCAACAGGATCCATTTTCGAGCTTTAGCCTCAGGACCATCAGGGAAGGTCCTGCAAAATCCTCCCCAACCGGAGCAGTACCTCTGTGGCTCAGACCGAGAGCTGCGTCCACAGATTTATCCAGCGGTTCAGGAGTACATCGATCAGCAGTTCACATTGAACAGCATGCTGAGCAGCCAGACTGAAGACAGATCACAGATGGACTATATCAGTGACAGACCACTAACTGAATATTATTGTGAACAGCAGACTGGGAAATGATGTTTTTCAGTCATCATCAAATTATGCCTCATTTTGTTGCTCATTTCCAGCAGAGACTGCACTGCTGTGCATTAGTGGTTTACAAAGCAGATTCAAGCTGAACACTGAGGGCTTCCCAACCAAAGAATGTAAATATTATTTTCAGTGGGATATGAGGTTGTTAGCTGTCGCTAATGTTCGTATTTATGTTTAGTCTGTTACTGTCTGCCTGAATTGTAAACTGTACTGTCTAAACGTCTAAAGTCAACATGAAACCATTCAGAGTTGTAACTGACTTCAAGTAAGGTCTGAAGAAAATCACACTTTTGCTGTTTCCATCCTAATTTCTGACCTGTGTGGGTTTCCTTTTTTACATTAAACCTAAATACAGAGTTCTGGGTTAAGTTTGCTTTTTTTTTTTTAAATCATCACAAATATAATTTTTCTTAGCAATGTAAATTTGCCTTTACAAACACCACAGAGTAGACTCTACTGACACTGCTGTGCGTTTATCAGTCTAGTGTAAAACAGCAAATATTTCACACAAAAAATCTAATAAACCAAATGAATTTATTGACTGTGATCAGAAACAGATTTCTTATTAGATACATATATTGTATATTCATTCTACAACAACTTATAGGCATTAATTAGTGCACTGCTATATAACACATTCTCAGTATGTGATTGTTAGTGTTGGAAACATCACACAACTCTACAACAAACACATTCAGCTCAGAAACAACAGCTCTCGTTAGTTTAGATTAAGCATAGAAAAGTTTTCGAAGCCTGAAGTTGATTTTAAATGTGTGCAACATCTTATAAACAATGGCTACATTTTTAAAGCACAGTTCCCTTTTCCCAGCTGAAACAGATATTGATGTAAAATAACAACCACTTCATTTTGAAGAATGAAAATTGAACATCAATTTTAATAAACTTGTTTCTGACAAACAGAACATTCTTTCACAAATACTTTTGCCAAAGTCTACTGTTTAAAAAAAAAAAAAAAAAAAACTTTATATTTGGCATCTGATTACAGTGAACAAACGACCCAATCATTTATGATTCAGCAGCAATGTAAAATAAATGCAGATGTAATATTCGACCTACTGATGTTTGGCAAACTGATTTGTATTCTCATGACAATGGCAAGCTGAAAATCAGAAGACAACAAAACACTAAAATATAATCACTCTCAATGGAAAAAAAATTGTTGAAGCGGAGTTAAAATTCACATATACCTGACAGAGCTCTCACATTATTTGGATGATGATAATTAGCACTTTAGGAATAAAGAATACACATGACGTTATTTGAAATATTGTGGTTAAAACATAAAAAAAAATAGGAAGAAGTCCTGTTATAATCAAGCTGCATCACTGAATTAAAAATAACTGAAGTTATTCAATATGGGGAAAACAGAGTATTTTCAAGGAAACTATGGACATGGTAGATCTTCAGCTTAACATGCACAATATCAATCTCCAAACTACTGTTAGATTTAACAGTAGACAAAAGAGTGCACTGGGTTCTGTACTGTCCGTTTGGTTGCAGTCATAATATCTTACTTGCCTCTAATGGAAGAGGACCAAAGCTTTATCGTCTGCATAAACATTAGGTGAGGTAATTTATCATTGGTTTTCTGCAATGAAAAAATAAAGATACTTTTCTAAATCCTACTAAATTCAGTGTGTTTTGGCCTTTGCTTGGTGTCTCTGTAAAAATACATTTGAACCACTATAATCCAAAAATAGACAAAACATTCTCAAAGAATAAACATACAGATATGATTATGAATCACATGGCGTAGTGTCAGATGAACGACTGGACAGTGAATTTGACCTACAACCCTAAAAGCAAAGATTTAAAAAGTAACAAATTGATTGTTTTCATCCCACTTTAAAAATGACTAGAGTGCTTCCTGTTTGAATTATACAAAAAGATTTTTACAAATGAACCTATGTCTAAATGTATTGGTTAGATAAACTAAAAGTCAGTTCTCCTCATTCCTGTGTCACTATTTGACCTGAACAGCAACGTCTTCACAATGATGAACGATTTGAAAGGCCCAGTTGATCAATCCACTAAACATGCTGTAACAAACCTAATAGCTCTTCTATATATATCTTCATACATTGCATACATGTAACTGTGAATCAGGGCTGCACGATATTGGAAAAAAACTCACAATGCGATATTTTGTTTTTCGCGATATATATTGCGATATGAAATAAAAAAAAAAAAAAATCAATGTTTGGGGTGATTTTGTAGGTGAGTAAATCAGCATAGAAAATAAACAAATTACAAACATAGATAAATATAACAGAACAAAGATACAAATGAAATAAACAGTGCTTTATATTTTTCAGGTAAGTCTAACAGTATTCAGGTACAGAAATTGAATAATCAAATGTAAAATAACACTGCATAGTCTTCACTGTATAAATTAAATCTAATAAATCTGTTAAAACTACAAAAGTGTTTTTTTCTCTGTTTTGTTGTCTGATTAACATTCATAACACAGAAAGCCTCAAGAACATTAAACCGCTGTGAACCAATATACTGTTACACATATATTTTGTCACGCGGCGTGACAAATCCCCGCCAGTAAACGGATGCCTCGCTCTATTTATGATGTACTGACACAAAGTGTCTCCTTCTCTTCCAAAGCGCTCGTGAGCTTGTGCTCCTGTGGCGTCTGACGTTGCTAAGCAACCGTGACCTGCGCTCTCCACGACTACGCAGAAGTTTCAACAAAGGATAATTGGATTTCCAGCACTGAAAATCGCTTGCAGTAGCTCTAAATTTATTTAAAAATGGATATCTCTGTACAGCTGTCGCGTCCGGTGTAGACACGGTGTCTGTGTGTGAGCAAAGAAAACGATCAGTATAGGCCTACTAAACATCGCACATCCCGCGATGCGACTATCACGGATGCGCACATCGCGATATCGATGCTGAAACGATATATCGTGCAGCCCTACTGTGAATACAACCTTAGCTACCCATTAAAATGGGAATACTTCCTTATCTTTTAAATCACTACATACAAATAAATCTGCAGCTGCATGCCCACTAGTGAATTTTATGAAACATTTTTGTGATTAACAAAATAACTATAATTGAGGTACGTCGTTTCAACAAAAAAGGCAAATAAGCACACAAAAAAGGATAAAAGTGACAAAACAAGGGCACATGCAGAGATTCTGGTCCTGCAGAGGTAAGGCACCAGGGGTCTAAAAAATAAATTCCTCATTTCTGGAAAAAACAACAACAAAAAAAAACAGCTTTCAAGTGTTTCTTTTCAAGGCAATCAATGTGGGAGTGTCGGAAAGGCAGCAGAGTGGAAGAAGCGTGTTCAAGCTTGACAATTGGTCATTTTCTGAAGCAAAGGGATCTGTAGAGAAACAACACATTTATTTACATGTTTATACTAACAAAACAATATATTTTACTTGGTTATTCATTCGCTCGTGAAAAAATACTAATGTCAAAAAATAATCAGGTTTGATGTATAACATGCTAAACAGCACTACGCTTATTCTTTTATAATTATGTATGAGGCTTTTTAATGACCATATAAAATGAGAGCCATACTGGTAGTCTCATTAAACATATATATATATATATATATATATATATATATATGTTTAATGAGACTACCAATATGGTAAAAATAAATAAATAAATAATAACAATATAATAATAATAATAATAAATTAAAAATAAATAAATATATATACACTATATTGCCAAAAGTATTGGGTCACCCCCTTCTAATGAACAGGTTTGACTACTTTAGTAATTTCCATGAATACAAATCTTAATGTTTAAGCATATAATGATTTTCAAATAAATGGTGTTCTTTTGAACTTTCAATTTATCAAAGAATCCTCAAAAAATGTATCACAATTTCTGCAAAAATATTAACCAGCACAAACTGTTTTCAACATTGATAATAATAAGAACACTTTGTGCACCAAATCAGCATACCTTCAGCATAACCTTCATTTAAAAAAAAACATTTAAAAAAAATCTTAAACATCTGAACAGTAGTTGTGTACATGTATTCACCTTAGACAGATCCACTCCTGTGAGGGCGTGTACAGAAACAGGTAGTTCAGCCAACAGACGATTCACTTCCCCAGTGACACGGCCACCGTCGCCGCTCAGGATCACAATCTCATTGGTACGACTCAAGGGTGCTGCCACCTGTTTAGCAATCTGTCATGATACAAATTCACTGACATGTTAACACAATTAAAACACACTCAGCTTTATTCTTCAGAGCATCATCTTAAAAAAAGGACAACATTTTGTATTTTAACTACTGGTATTGTTTGAGAGGTCTGATCATACTTAAAGAAGAGAAAAAGAAAAAACTGAAACACACTGCATCTGTAATTACTGTAATCTAATTCCACATTTGTTCAGAAGTTCCCAGACTTCCACACACCTTTGGCAGGGCCTCCAGGACGAGGGCCGTCTTTGCAGCTTCCCCGTACTGCTGATAGGCCTCAGCTTTGAGCCTCATCTTCTCTGCTTCGGCTTTACCTACAACCTCAATGGAGCCGGCCTCTGCTTCTCCAATACGCTTGATCTTCTCCGCTTCGGCCTGTGCTGTCAACACCTTCTTTATCCTGACAGAGAGGAGCAGAAGACAGAATGAGTTCATGAGGCTTTTGTTCTTGCCTTTCTTACCTGGCTCCTTTAAACTAAATATACCAATTTTATATATACAACTCACTAATTCTCACTCGTGTTACTCACTTCTTTGCCTCTGCAAGCTGTTCCATCTTGTAGGCTTCAGCCTCAGCTGGTCTCCTCACGGTGGCGATCAGCTCTTTATCTGTCCTGAGGATCTCTTTTTCCTCAATGGCGATCTGCTTCTTCCTCTGAACCACCTCAATCTCAATCTCCTCCAGTCTGATCTTCTGCTGCTCCTTGGCTGCCTGAAGTTCATAGGCCAATTGCGCCTCAGCTTTCTGAGAGAGGTGAAAGGAAAGAATGATTATGTATGTTGTGTTTGGGACTTGTGTCACATGATTGATTGACCAGTGCATCTGCAGTGTTAAAATAAGCAGAGGAATAACTCAGCTCTACCTTTGTGTTCACTTCTTGATTGAAGGCAGCCTTCTGCATCTCCAGCTCTCTCTTTGAGTCCGCCATTCTTGTATCAGCTTGGAATTTCACATCCATCATCTCCTTCTTACATTCTGCTTCCTAAAACAAGGGAATAAGGAATATGGAAAAAAAAAGTTCCATACCACTTGCTTTTTCACATTTTCCACTAACAGAAATATTCTGTCCTACATTTTGTTTTGGAAAAGAATACAATTTGCTGCCCTAAGATTTTTGGTGTCAAAAGTTTGACAATCTGTTGAATTCATATTTTAGCAACTGTAGAAAAACAAATTTAAACTCATTTCAATTACTAAAAAATTTTTAAAAAAATCAACATTTGGTCTTCAACTAGCCAGCCCTGTACTGAGTGAAATCTTAATTTTGGTTTTAGTATTTTTATCTAAGTTTTGTCATTTAATTTTGATGTTTATTTCATGTTTATTACAAAAGGGTTTTAAACTGTATATCACTGTTCAAATGTTTGGTGTCGGTAAGATTTATGTTTTTGAAAGAAGTCTCTTGTTCTTACAAAGTCTGTATTTATTTGATCAAAAATACAGTAAAATAGTAAAATATTATTATAAATTATAATTAGTGTTTTTATTGTAATATATTTTAAAGTGTAATTTATTCTTGTGATGGCAAAGCTGAATTTTCAGCAGCCATTACTCCAGTCTTCATTGTCAAATGAACCTTCATAAATCATTCTAATATGCTGATTTGGTGCTCAAGAAACATTTATTATTATTATAAATGCTGAAAACAGCTGTGCTGCTTAATATTTTTGTTAAAACCATTTTTTTTTCAGAATTCTTTGATAAATAAAAAGTTCAAAAGAACAACATTTGTTATAGAATTTTTTTAACAATGCAAGTCTATACTGTCACTTTTAGTCAATTTAATGTGTCCTTGCAGAATAAAAGTTTTGATAAAAAACTAAAAAACACTAATTGACCCTAAATTTTTCAAGATATGTTTTTATTTTCTAATATCTGTCCAAAGTTATTCCAATCTGAATGTTCTATATTCTAACAAAATGCACATAAAACTTATTTTGACATCCCGATTATCAATATTTCCCCTGACTATTTATTTGAAAAGTTTTTTTTTTTTTTAATTATACATCTCACTTTACTAAGAGTTTCAGGCCCTATTTTGTACTATAGTCATGGAAAGTGACTCCTTTATTTCTTCAGCTCACCCTGATTCCAGCATCTCTCTCTGCTTCAGCCACACCAATGTCAGCATCTCTCTGAACAGCAGCAGTCTGGGATTTACCCAAGGAGCTCAAATAGTCCACCTTATCATAGACATCCTGATGGGAGAAAACCGATAACATTTTCACCCTGACAACTGCAATGGATTTGAAAGACATCGATTGATTGTCGAAACAAAAATTTAAAAGCAAAATAAAACAGAAACTCTATCCATATTAATGTAAGCACACCTTAATAGTAAAGCTTAGGATCTCAATGCCCATCCTGCCCACATCAGGTGCCGCCACCTCCCTCACCAGTTTGGCAAACTGATCCCTATCCTGGTAGATCTGCTCCACTGTCAGAGTCCCTGTAAACAAAAGCAAATGAGGTTGTGAGGATGTGAAAGTCATGATGTTTCCTCGTTTTGATGCTCCTCCATCCTACAGGATATTGATTGGAGTCTGCCATTATAATGGATATATCAATTTTCTAAATGCACTGCGAGAGCAGAGGAAGCTTTTAACAAGTCCCAAACTTTGAGTAATCTGTTGAAAAAGTGGTTGCTGGTCACGTTGCTTGTCTGGCAAGAACTCTGATCTAACACTAACTGTGCACACTGTCTGAACTCTTCACAGTGAAGGTAAGAGAGTGCCATTCGAGATAGACACAAGTGTCCAGCGTCACTCACCCAGAATAGAGCGCAGGTGACCTTCAAGCGTCTGCAGAATCACACTTTTAATCTCTGCCACTGTCTTGCCCAGGAACTGTTCACATGCATAACCCAGCAGCTCTTTGTCAGTCATGACCTTCACCTGGTAGCAGAACACATATAGTCATGGTCCAATACTGACATGCACTGGATCACAGCATGCTATTGACACCTAGAGCTCAATACAATGCACTCAGACCGTAGAACAGTCAGCTGATGTGTTACTGTACACATTTATGGTTATGAATTGCTATAATAATGTAAAAATGGTTTCAGAGACACACTCAGAATATTCTAGCATCTTATACATAATATTTGATCAACATTTTCAGTTTGACACATCTAAAAGCATATTTTCCAGGTGTGAGGGACAGACATTAAGCACAACCAAATCTGCTGGATGTTGTGTATAACTGAGGTTGTGGTTGATTGAGGGACAAGCTTCAGTCAGTATTTATGCCACTCTGAATTTACATGCAAAAGCTTGCAAATCAGTATGTAAAAGAATAACGTGCTTGATAAAAAGAGTATGAAATAAAATGTTTAAGGAGTCCAAATGTCTCATTACATTCAGGCAGAGTGAAGGGCTGGGCGATATATATATATAAAATTAATAAAAGTAATATTTTGAATATTGCTATGATGACTTTTTGTTATTATTTGTTATTTGTTCATTGAGTTTTCTAAAGTCAGGGTGATTACATGTTTTGCTATCCTTGTCTTGCAAAACCTAAATTAAATTTATAAAAATAAAAATTGAGATACATAATATTATCAAAAAGCTAAGAATATAGAAACATATTTTTTATCTATAACACCCAGCCCTAGTATGAACAGATCACCCAAAACTGAAAATTCTGTCATTAACTACTCACCCTCATGTCATTCCAAACCGTAAAACCTTCGTTCTTCTTCAGAACACAAATTAAGATATTTTTGATGAAATCTGAGAGCTTTCTGGCCCTGCATGGACAGCAACGCAACTACCACCTTCAAGGCCCAGAAATGTAGTAAGGACATTGTTAAAATAGTCCATGTGACATCAGTGGATCAACCATAATGTTATGAAGCTACGAGAAAACGGTTTGTGTGCAAAGAAAAATAACGACTTTATTCAACAATTTCTTCTCTTCCGTGTCAATCATTCCCGAGAGTTCCCTAGAGTACCACGCACGAAGAACTTACAGGTTTAGAACGACATGAGTGTGAGTAATTAATAACAATTTTTATAATTTTGAATTTTTTGGGTGAACTATCGCTTTAATGGAATTTACAACTAGTGTAAAGGGTGGTAAAACCAAACCTGATGGGAGAACAAACTCAACAAACTCAAATTGGGTCTAAATGTTCATATCTTCATGCAAAATAAAGTAAGATAAATGTCAGGAATAACCATAAGACATTTCCAATGGAACCAATGTGCAAACTCAAGGCCTGGATTTTCCACCCCTTCACCAGTTATGAGTCTATGAGACATTTTAAAACAATCTCTCTCCATGGCTGTGAAAAGGAAAGGTGAATGAAGTCATGCTTTAGAAAGAGAGGGGTGAGTTTTTGTGGGTTTAAGGTTCCAGCAATTAGCCGCCCTTCTCTACCCTCTCTATAACCAGCTTCCCATTTAAACATAAAAAAAAACTCTTTTTTCAGAGCTGAAAAAATCTGCATGTGGCCTGGTTATTGCAGCAGTAAATGATTATGATGAAAGCTGATTTCAGTGCAGTGTCAAAGGTGAACTTCAACTAACTCTGGCAGGAGGGTGTTTGTGCATCCTCCCCACAGTCGAGCAGTCATCAAACAGTTAAAAATGTGGTATATTACAAACAACGCAATACACAGCAGCATGACGCCACAAATGTGGGTGGGGGAAAACATTAGCCGCAAAATGAATCTCAAGTGATTCCATATTACAGGAGTAATGCCCTGTGAATGGCATCTGGTAATGGCTGGTCTAGTGTGGCTGATGCTCCAGATAAATGTTCCAGGTCTGGAACCATATTTCCAAATATAAATACTGAAATTACATTTTTAGTATTTGTCAGAATGAAGGCCTGTTCACACCAAGATTAATATTCAGTGCAAAAATCTGGTGGAATAATCATTTTAACATTTTCACATAGGGATGTTCTAATCTCTTTTCAGTCGCACTGCGAAGAAAACTGGCCAACCGATAACATTTGTACTTTTAGTTACATGCCCAAAGCTGCTGCTGTTACACAAAACCATGACTTGGTGGTGCTCATGAATGGAGTATTTTGGTAAGTTACATTGAATAGCAGACAAATAATCTGGAAACCAGAGTATTTCTGCTTTTCTAAAATTGGCCTAAACAGACAAACTGCATGCGAAAAACTGAATAAATTTTCCTGCTGAACACTCGCTTTGGTGTGAACAGGCCTTGATAGGCCAGCGTGAAAGATCAATATTACAGAGTTTAGTCTTTAATGGAGTCTAATTGAGATATTTCCGAATGTAAATAAAAATGTCAATAACAATGGAGTGTTGTAGCATTCACAGTCATCATGGAGAGCCATGCTTCAACAAGTATTCAAATGAAGGCTGCGTGGATTGGTGACAACATTTTCCCCCAAACTAACAAAAAGAACCATTCACATGTTGTGCTCATGGGAAACCACAGCAATCGTGCAATCATGCAACACAGTAAAA
Organism: Spinibarbus caldwelli; assembly: GCA_039654775.1. NCBI lineage: Eukaryota > Metazoa > Chordata > Actinopteri > Cypriniformes > Cyprinidae > Spinibarbus > Spinibarbus caldwelli. Next base: position 24,564,017 of record CM077223.1, on the reverse strand, counting down.
ACAAAAGTAGGGCAAGACTGAAAATGTGTTTGGAGTAAAAAAGACTTTCTCTTCTTGAAGCTTTCCAGATTGTTAAGAAAACAAAGTTATCTAGAACTTGAAAAAAACAAAACAAAACCACAACCCAAACCCACAGTGCTAGTATTATCTGTATCTGTATCTTTGTCTGCTGATGAACATGTATAAGGATTGATTCATAATAGAAAACAGACTCAAGGAGGAGGATATTGCAGAAGACCAGGTGGTCAACAGATAAGTGGGTCCACTAGTTCAACAGCTGCAAGGCCTCCATTTACAAACCACATGAGACAGACTTCTCACAGTTGCTCTAAAATTGGGGGGTATAACTAGGGATGTAATGATACATTGATACGGATTGATGTAATCAATCAAATGAAAGACTAACAATATGATACACAAAATATGACGCATAAAATATCAATATGGGTATACTAGATGTGCACATTTTAGAGAGCACAGAACACTGAAAGACTTTCTTGACAGATGTCAGTGCATATCTCATTGGATAAGCCAATGATCACATGACAGATGATCTAATGTGCAACTTGATTTTTTTTTCATTATTTTAGTATCCAGAATTTTCTTGTGTGGATATCCCAATTGATCTACAGAATTTGCAATTTTCATAAAGTTCATGTTACTGTTTCAAATCGTATTGTAGTAAATTTTGAGGTATCAGCAAATATTGTATTGCTTGCTAAGAGAATAAAAATCAAATATACTGATGAAAGGTCCAAATTACACTCCTAGGTATAACATGCAGGGCAAAGCAGTGTATTACACTAATTTTTATTGAATAACATTCACTGTTTTGATACAATGGACAAATGTAATCATACAGTCTCTCTATAGAGAGACCTTGTGCTCAAGTCTCTATGGAGAATGAATTGTGGAATGTCTTGTTTAAGTTCCTCATCCAATCACATGTGACTACCAGAGATAAATGCCCTGTAATTGCTGGACTGCCTCTTTGCGTTATAATGCTCTCATTGTTCACGCCGGACTAAGTATTCACAGAGAGAAAATAACACTTGAAAAAAAGAAACAGGCTTTAAGAACTGAAATTAAATATCTTGCAATACAGGTAATGCAAAATGCTCTGTTGTAACCATAGTGGAAATTGGTATTTCCTCTTGAAGTTGAGTTTTCAAAAGAGCAGAGTAATATTCATTAGAGTAAACATGTGAGTTCAGTTACACACTGCAAGTTTTGGCACGCTGATAACCAAGAGCAATCAAAAAACTGTCAAGGTCAAATTCTGTCAAAACAAATCAGAATTTAATTGCATCCAGATTCCTTTTGTCTGTTTGAGAAACGCTTTTAGATGCTTAAAAACTAAAACAATTAAAAACATCTGAAACATTTACAATTCAAAGACATGAAGGTCACAGAATGTGGCAACATATTGGCTCTGTTTTAAAACCTAGTTTGCGGCATCATAGATTGTAAACTCTTGTATTTGTACAACTTTTCTCACTTGACCATTGCAATGTCATGAGAAAACACTTGAAAGGCAGTGGCTACAGTAGTAAAATGTAGTTATTTCATTAAAAAAATCTGTATAATAATTCACATAATTGACTATTGTTAATGTCTTAATAAAATCTCCTGCTAAATAAACTTTAACTTTATTAATAAGCATAACAATTGTTACTTGCTGTATTGTAGTTTTGTTTAATGATTATTTTAACAATGTCTTTACTACGTTTCTGGACCTTGAGCGTAACAGTTCCATTGCTGTCTATGGAGGGTCAGAAAGCTCTCAGATTTCATCAAAAATATCTTGATTCCTGTTCTGAAGATGAACGAAGGTCTTACGGGTTTGGAACGACACAAGGGTGAGTAATTAATGACAAAATTTTAATTTTTGGGTGAACTATCCCTTTAAAGCTACACAGATTAATTTTGGCTTTAATAGTGTTGCCATAGAAATGCATAATTCAAAGTCTGAGGACGTACAACATCCTGGGTTGCATCTAGTGATTAAAGTCACTTAGTATATAAGAGTTACGTTTCAGATAGGGTGCTGCCTTTAGAAGACAGCTACATGTAGGCAGTACACACCAAGACATCTCACTGGGTTTTGGAACAGAGCCATTCTTGTAAATTGTTTGTTTTGTTTTTGTTGTTTTAACAGAAAAAGCTTTCCCCCAAATTACCAGTAAATGAGCATTCAGTAAGTACTGACAAGTTTTTGATTGACTGAACAACAGTTCATCATGTCAAGCACAAACCAGTGACCTTCAGTCTGATAAACATACTAAGATTGGCACTGTTCATCCCTGAGGGGGGGGATCAAATTCAGGGACCAGAAAAAGAGGGAAAGAAATGAGAGGAAAAAGCATGATAAAGGGGTGTTGGGTCTGAAACCAGTCTGGCAAACCTGAAAGTGGCATTTGGAGCTGAGGTTAGGTGAGGTAAGGTGGTTTACCTGTGCCACACCTGTGACAGTAATAGCTACCCCCTCCGCTGTCTCTACATCCTCACACTTGGGTTGCAGGGTCATAATCTCAAGGGTTATCCTGTGGAAAATGCAAAAAAGGGAAACAAACCAAAAAAGTTGGCTATGATCTACGGGAAAAATGTCAAGCGGCGTGAAAACAGGAAAGAAGGTGGGATTAAAGAAAGACGTGAAGGTAAACAACACAAAATGAATCTGTAGGGTGAAAATACAAAGACACAACCACTTGGTCAGCACAAATCAGGTGTTTTGACCGTGGGCTGTAATGGCATCCTCTGGATTCAGATTCCCAGAACCTTAAAGATTATTTCTCAACCCACAATATTCCTGAAAGCCCTTCTGATACGTTCGTCATCCATTACAGACCCAACAGTCAAAAGAGGCTGACGTGAGACATTAGTTACATGAGCCATGAGCGTTGCGAAGCCAAACTACAGACAAGGATAGTGAGAGATGACTGGCTCTCCTTCACTGCAGAGGAAGACCAACACAAGAGTGTGGAAGAGAGCGTGAGAGCATGTGTATGTGTGTAACTTAGGAAATGGAACCAGGCCACCACCCTTCACATCCTGAGCGCTTGAAATTGTTCTCATTGTTTCATTTGGTTGACTTGTTTCATTCAGTGTGATTACCTGAGCGACCCCTGTCACATCCAAGGGGACACCCTCCGAAGTTTCGATATTCTCACAGCGACAGAGGATGGTCATTATCTCCAGAGAGAGTCTATGTGGGGGAGATGGGGGGTGGAGGGGAGGGGGAGAGAGGGTGAGGAGGAAGGGAAGGAGGGGAGGCAGGACAGCACAATATTATCAGTGTGTTAACATGTGAAAGGGGAGGACTGAGGTCAGGGTTCAAGGTTAGGGAGGATGGGTGCTGGCGTTGATTGCAGTTGAATCCAGACCATCAGGGAGCCGCTGTCTGCTGCATATGGAGAGACCTTTCATATCATGTCATTTATCTTTGAAATCTCATGACTGACTCTGAATGGATGTCTTATTTAGTATATCCATTATGCTTTGCCTTTGCACTACCTGCTGGCACTCCCCTAGATCACTCCTTTAAACATATATGACAAAGCAGTTTGCATTTCTGATAAGGTGTTTATGCTACAGGTGGATCTGGACAAAAAAGATTTTAGTATAATTTTAACAGAATGTGCATTACAATATAAAAGTTTTGCGTAGGTCAATTGATCTCATATTCTTTATGTAGGCTACAAATTCAAACCAAGATGATAACTGTTACTAAATTGAGGCTGGAATACACTACACATCTGAACAGATTTTAAAACACTTGCCAACTTTGTAAATGGTTATACAAAGACCTTTTTAACTTAACGTCCCACATTGTCCAACACAATATTCAAAGGACACGTATACTATTAGCAGAACTATAATATATATAGAAATTTAATCGATTAAAAGAAACTTTGTCGATATGAGTAAACTAACCACAATTAATTTTGTGATTAAAACACAATGGAAACGCATGGTAAATGAAAAGACTGGCTCTGACATTTGGCAACTAGCACTGACTCCTCTACAGACTATAATCAGGGCAAATGTCCGGGCAAAAGTCTGTATTCCAGCTGTATTTAAATTTTAAAGTTTTAAATTATACACAAAGCAAATAATATGACAAAGATCAATTATAATCCCTGAAGCTGTCTACTGCAGGTTTCAATGTTTCACACTGTCTTGAGTCTTGCAGTTCAGCACAAGCTAACTGATTTACTGGGTAGAAATAGAGTCCCAGATGGCATACTTTTTCTAGTGGATTGTTGGGCCTCAACCCTAATATAGCCCAAACCCATTTAACACAGGACGGTTCACAGTCAAAAGACCGTAGTCTAGGATAGGATTCAGCCAATATCTACAAAGTTAATTAAGCACCATCTACCCATATAGTTGTTGTGAGCAGTGCGTATGGACTGCTCATCAACGGCCCTTTTCTGAGTACTTCAAACTAATTTATTTGTTAGTTTTTTGTCTCTTTCAAAAAGAGTAGCTCTTTAATTGGACTGAAAAGAAACAGTGCATGTCTGAATGGGCAACATGCACAAGGATATGCAGTAGGATCCTCAACTAAATGTTTAATTTCAGCCCTTGTGCTGCAGCAAGCCCTACAGCTCTCTCAATCTTTTAAAATTAGATCAATGTAGCTTTTAGAGCTGCCAGCGAACTAGATTACTACGTTCTTTATCAAGGAAGGGGGATGGTAAGAGATATCCCACCCAGCCATGCTTTATTTCTAAGCTATGCACTAAGCTGAACAACTGTTGTAACCACTGTTTACAACACAACCCATATTTACAGTTTTAATCCCTCTCTATACATTGCTGAAATTGAGAGTTGTTTCAATAGTTTCAAATTGTTTCTTCAATAGACCTTTTCCACACATCCATGAGTTGTAACATGACTCTGACAGATGACCAACTTCCTACATGTGTTCCAGTCAAAGGGTGGCAGTCAGTTTTGGTAAATCAAATAAACTATGTTAGTGAACTTCCCAATAATCCTTTCGACGGTGACTTTAGCTTGACATAGTATTTCCCCATATATCATCTTACATTTTAATGTATGACAGTGGTTAATAGGGGCATTATTATCAGTGAGATCTCTTGCTCAAGAACTAAATCCTTCCGCTGTGCGGAAGTGTGATAAAAGTCTACTGATCTGTATTTCCACAGAGCTGATTTAGCATAATAATCTTATGATCCCCAGCAGTGAGATACCAGAGAAAGATCAGATGCTCAGACACACACGGGTGAGTCCAGCATTTAAAGGCAGGTTAGCTCAGCAAACACTTAAAGAAATGAACAGGAAAGGAACATCAGAGAAAAGGCAGGCTGGTTATTATAGATTGCACATGCATAACTATCTCAATAATGATTAAAGAATGAAACAAGAAATGGAAATAAATCATATGCTTCAGAAAGATAAAACACTTCTCTCATTTCATACATGTGACTTGTTGTCATGTTAATGTTCTAACACCTACAAGCACTGTAGTGCTCATACCGAATGACAAACACAGGCTTTTTACACTGCACTTAACCTTGGATTATCATCTTTATTTCATATTATATATATATATATATATTATAGATCACTTTTAGAGAAACATCATTTGAGGAAAAATGAAAATGTCAAGCATTGACAGAAAATGTTTTATTCTTACAGTTATGGTCCAAGAAATATATATTCAGGACAAATTAGATAGTAATAAATAAGCCTAATGTGCAGGAGTGAGACAAGCCGTTATTTAAACCATTAATACAATCAGTGATACTGACACTGCAAATATGCAAATGAGAACGTTAACCCTGGGTTTATGATTGTACAGTACAAAACCTGAATAACAGGGGTTATTTCCTAACCCGTCGCAAAGAATGAACCAAGGTTTATAACCCAGGTTTCTTATAACCTGGTGTTAACAATGTTAAATGTCAAAAGCCCTATATAATTTTAGCACAACTGCAGTTCTACAGATTTTTGGATACATTATGTTTTCATCAGCAGATGCTGTGCCATTAATGATCATCCATTTGTAACCATTGAAGCTGAACTTCAGTCAACTCTCTAGTATTGTTAATTCTTTTTATTTTTCCAAACACTGGCCCTGGACACTCAGGCCCTTAATGAAGTGAGTTCATATGAACAGTGGGGGATGAGTACTGATACATGAGACAATGTTTGTGTTTAACGTCTGAAAACTATCTAAGCTGAAGACTATATCACTGAAAGGAAGAGTGCTCATCAGATACATTATTTCCTTATTTATTAAGTTATTTTAGTTACAATCAATGTCTTTAATATGTTGGGGAAAAAACAATAGGCACAGGTGTGTGTGCACTCTGGAGTTTCTTTAAAATAGACATATTATATTCACAAGTTTAAATGGTCTAGCCGGACAAATATGAGCATGCCATGACACGTCTCTAAAAAGTCCTATTGCCAACTCAAGAGGAACTGTAATGTACATATATGGAGAATAGAGTCATTGGGAGAATGATTTGTTTATGTTGTGAGCCAGTAAACACAATAGCAGCAGTGAATGTGATGAATAAATATTCTTACTTCTGTATGTCGGTGATAAGCCACCATGCCCAGGCCCAGCCGCCCACTGTATAGCTCTTCTCATCAGAGCCACAGCAGCCACCTGAGAAAATAAACACGGCACATTTAGTACAAATACACATTCCACACTAATATCATTTTCAAACTCAAACATGCTTGCAATCATTTGAGGTATTCTAGAATGGCAATCTAACATTAAAGTGAATACAATGTTAATAAATATTCATTTTAAATTGTCTTTAAAAATCAAACCATATTTTTCGATTGTAAAAGTCTAAATCTTTCAGCCCATTTCACAAGCTATTGGTCAGTCACCACTTTCACCACCTACAAAAGGTAAAAACCTCATACATGCCTCACCAAACTGGTTTATAAACTGTAAACTGAACAACAACTTCATCATTATAACCACATGCAATGAAAATCATTGGAAAGCCCCAATGCAGTTACAGGCTAACCAAACCACTATGGTGGTTAAATGTTTACAGAAATCAGCTCAAGTTTATAATCAACTAGCTGTTCCAAACAAAACAGCTTGTGAGTCTATGAATGTCTTGCTATGTACAGTTCAAAAGTTTGAGATGTAAGATTTGTTTTTAAAGAAATCAATACTTTTATTCAACAAGGAGGCATCAAAAGTAACAGTAAAGACATTTATCATTGTTTTGGTTAAAATTATAACCATTTCCACAAATATATTAAGCAGCACAACTGTTTTCAATATTTATAATAAGAAATGTTTTTTGAGCAACAAATCAGCATATTAAAATGATTTCTGAAGGATCACGTGAGACTGGAGTATAGACTGCCGAAAATTCAGTTCTGCCATAAGAGGAATAAACTACCTTAATAAAATATAGTAAATATAAAACTGTTGTTTTAAATAGTAATATTTTACAACATTACATTTTACTGTATTTTTTTCATCAAATTAATGCTACATTGGTGAGCAGAAGAGATTTCTTTCAAAAACATTTTAAAAAATCTTACTGACCCCAAACTGTTCAATGATAGTGTACACAAACACAGAATTACTATTCAGTTATTAAGGTGAGACTAGTTTATTGGCAAGTATGAGGTTTACTGAATCCCAAGGCCATAATTTAAACTAAATATGTGTTATTGTTTGCAAGACAAACAAACAAAATCCTCTTCACTCATATAAGTATCATACTTTTCCATTAACAGCGGATTAAATCATACACATCTTTTGGCCACATGAACATGCACATCCTATTTGCCTTTAATTTTCATTATGTAAAATACAGACTGTTGCTCATGCTGTGATTTGGCTAACAAACTAATGCCATGGGAGGCAAGCTATTACATGGGTAAGTGTAAAACAGACCTTCCGGTTCTCCATGATTTTCAGTTTATGGAGCAAGATATTTAGGCTCCTCGTGTGTGCAAATACAGATATTGTTGGGTCAACCACAACAGGTGACCTGGACTTCAGGGAGAGAGTCTAGGATCTATTATATTCAGCTGCCAATGTTTCAACATCCAGGACATGCTGGCTGAAGTTTATGCATCAATCTGGACTCCTGATGTGCTATGTATAAACAGTGGGGGCCTGTAACCATTAGGAATGTGAGATATGTGAGGAACTCCCTCATAAATCTATGTATATGGGTCTGTTCCCTGACCAGAGGTTGTCTCTCTTCATGCTGCAATGGAGGTACTGGAAACTATTCCAACAAATTCCCTACATGTCATCAGCTATTAGTGTGCAATCCTCAGCTGTTGCTTGAATCACTTGCACAACTGCAGCCAGATCAATCACGTGAAAGACAGACGAACTGGCCCATTGAAGTTTCTGTCATGTTACTTTATTTCATGAAACATGACCAATGCGGACACAATGTTCAGGCAAGTTAAGCAAAGAGGAAATGACTCTGCATGAAACTGTACCATTACTAAATAACTGTAGTTGGCAGATAATTTAAAATAAAAGAACTAGCAAATTTGCGACAGTGTACACTTTAGTGTCCTATGACTTCCTGTAGTCTGATATCCGGGATTCATGCCTCTATCAGGTATATTTGACAAACTATATAACATTAACAGAAGCTACAGCTCATACCTGTATCCCCCCACTTAAACGTGTATTGCTCAAAGTCAGAGGTCTTGACCTTCTTGACTGTATACACCAATACAATAATACAATAATTTTTATGCAGTCTATTGATTTAGAGTCAATTCATGTAAAACAGCTACTAATTAAATATAAACTTTATATTTTGCTATCATTTAGTCCCACATGTGCACACAACCTCATTACTGCCTGATTTTTTCCTTAAAAATGTAAATGTAGCTTAAAATTGTGAAACCCAGGAACCTTTCTACAACGTAGCAGGAAGACAAGTGCACATTATTGCAAAACAAGTTTATTAGTTTAAATAATTTGACTGTCATGATCAAGTACGCTCAATCATGTTGCTGGAGATCTGCTCCAACCCTGATCAAACACACCTGCCTGTAATTATCAAGTGCTCTTGAAGATGTTTATTAGCTGGTTTAGTCGTGTTTAATCAGGGTTGCAGGAACAGGATTGGGTTGATTGATACCATTTCTATTAAACACGACCCCTTTTATTCTTCATACAAAGCTCTACAATCATTTTCTGATAACATGATATATAGATATAAAAATGTTTAAGATGATTTATACTAAGATACGGACGTATTTCACATAAAAACAAAATCTACACAGTCAAAAAGCACAATCGTAACAATATAAGCAATCGATATTCAAGACCAAGAGGATTTCAAGAGAAACATCGGTTTGATCGCGCAAGCCCGTCGAAGTCAAGCAGAGCAGAGCAGAACATGGGAGAGGCACAACAACACAAATGGTCTTCTTTCATGTAACAAGCACCAATAGCAGCTACACACTACTCGACTGAAACGCGTGAGAAAATAAGCGTTAATTGCAGTTACACTGTGAAATAAAATTCGTTTAGGATGATTTACATACACATTCAGCGTTAGCTACATTTCAGATGAATATAATACAGGCGAAAAGCGGACTGCTTTGAGAAAAACTGAAGGTAGTTGATAGGATTTGTTACCTGACACCACCAAGGCTTCGTTTGGTCCTACCGTGTGGCAATTCCCCATATTTTTCCTGCCCGACGCCTTTAAAAAGCTATTAAGAACGTGAGGTTACTTCTGTGTATTGAAAACAGCCAGATACAAAAACAAGGCACTCAACGCAGTCTTGTGTTACACCATTACAGCAGTCCCCGCCCTACAACGATACATCTTAAATTTGTGTTATTCTTCAACGGGCCAGTAGAGGACGACATAAGCTTTTGAATGAGTTGATATATTTTGTCATTCCAGATTTGCAAAAACATTCAATACGGTGCTTTTATGAGTATTTAATGGGTTTGGTTTTGGCATTTATATCAGTTCTACAATTCAAAGTAGACTACTTTGTCCTTCAGAACCTGACAAGATGTCAGTTCTTCATTTTTTGAAATCAAGGTAGGGTTTTTTAATTTATTTTATATATATATATATATATATATATATATATATATATATATATATATATATATATATTTAAGATTATTTAACAAAAAACTTCAGGACAGAAGTAATGTGAAATCGGTTATGTCCTTATCTGACCTGTTGATACAGCTGATGTTTTCTTGGCCTCATGCTCAGATGCATTTTTCTTATCTTGCTGTAATTCAGTGTTAGGCAGCGACATGCTCACCTTCCACCCAGAGCTTACCATCACAGCAGTGGTTTTCTGCTTTAATTTTCATAGAAAAGAGAAAAACATATCACATAAACAACAAAAATTAAATGCTTGAGCCCTATATCTTGGATTTAGAAGACACTTTTACCTAAAGTGACTTAAATGGGCAACATCACAAGTCAACATGTCTGTACATAATGCCAAATTAAAAGTATAAACTACTAGAACACAGAACTGAGGTAAAACGAAAGAACCTTTTTAACAGCAAGCCAAATCTGTTTATTTCATATTTTACATTAAGGGATTAAGTGAACATATGATTCATGAATCTGCTTTTGACACATGTAATATCTTGTTTATGAAAGTGAATAACATCTTGAGGAATCCACATCATGGTTGTGTGGTTTTGGTAGTTCATAATATATTATTCAAACACCATCTGTGCAGACTTGTCAACACTGACTAAAATGTAATCAGGCCAAAATCTGCAGAGCACCATCCTTTTATTCTTATGGATGATGCATTAACCCTTACAATAACAAAGTGATAGGGATTGGGAATGGAATATTACTTTCCTTTTTCGAGCTTGAGAGAAACCAACCAGGATGATGCCCTCCATTGCCATGCCTCTTGGTCCCATGTAATTACATATCTATACAGTTATAACAGTCTAATAAACATAAATATCAGATGAGAGGCGTGGCGCTCAACAGTTAAGCTTTGTTGTTGCCTGGAATGAGATAGTGTTCCAAAACCAAAGCATTCCCCTAAACATTTGGTGTTATATTACTCCAGTCAAAAATGTATATTAAATAATGAATAATAGCTTTATAGCAGCCTTCATAGATTCTTATTTTGAAAAAAATATGGTTCTTTAAATGTTCTTTACTTGTAGTAATAGTTCTATTTAGAACTATATCATCCAGAAGAACCCTTTTACGCTGAAACGGTTCTTTGTGTTAGAGTTTAGGGTTCGTTATTCCCGCCTTTTTGTTTTTCAAATCTGTAACTGTTAAAGTCACTTCATTATTGATTTTCTGAAGCTCAGCCATCCAACTCAGACAATCAACACACTCTCAACAAGTTAATTTCATTCATTTCATTCTTAAATTTAAATACAAATATAAAATGTTCTTTTCTCTTTTTAGATTTTTGGTCACATGTAAGCAGCTCTGTTAAGATTAGGACACTTCTCTCCTCATCTTAGTAAATTAACAAGGATTTATCAAGAATTTGGTTCAGTTATAATGCATTATAATGCAGCTTCTCATCCAGTGTGCGAAGTTCTGCAAACTACACCCCAATCACCAATCTCCCACCCCCCTTTCTTTTGGTCCGTTCCACGATGCATGACATTCATTCGTTTGACAACACATGTGCTATAAATATTTGCAACACAACCAAATACAGAAACGCACTGCAAGTTGCACAGACCACAACGGAACCCTTATGAAAATTAACCACGGTTTTACTACAAATAAAACAAAACAAAAAATCTGATCACACCATGGTAACCAGAAATTAACAATGGCAAATGGCAGTAAGTACACTAAAAAAAAACATGGTTACTACGCTTTAACTATAATATTAAACCATGTTTAATTTAGACTTAATGTGCAAACTTAAATTTATGTTCAGAATTTAATATTCACATTTAGATTTCATATATTTCTTCCAAACAGGCTACTTAATGACTTTATATTATTTTTATTTAGTTTATTTTTAATTTATGCTCTATAGAATGACCATAAGTACCAAAAAACAAAAACAAAAAAAACCCTGAAATGTCAACAAAAGCTTTATTTTGCAAGACTGTACATATGACACACTGTAATCAGGCATGTTTTGCATTACTGTTTTGAAATGCACAACAGTGATTAATGATCATGTTTATCAGAAAAAAAGATTTATGTTAAGCAAACATTAAAAATTTCAGTTCAAGATTTGCCAAAAGGATGTTGGTTACTGATTGTAGGGTGCTGATATCATGTTCTTCACTTAACAATAGCTCATATGGATTAATTTGCAGGTTATTTCTTCTGCAGGCTATTTCTTATCCTATTTCTTCTGCAGGCTCCTAAAAATAATCAGAAACAGTTGATAGTGAATCTTCTCTGTTTGTTAAGTAAACAGAGAGAGAGAGAGAGAAGTATTCATATTTTATGGACATCATAATATTAAAAATATTAAAGGGTTAAACTAACCTCTTTTCAATAGCCTTCATGATGTATTTCTGAGTGAATTTAGATTCTGGATTCAAGCATTTCTGCTCTGTACTATTTTTCAGAGTAACACTATACAAAAACACAAGACAAAATAAGCTGCATGATTATTTATATCAGTCAACATATTAAAACAGAGATGTATAATATTTAGAGAATATTTGTATGTAAAGAACGGTATGTGCTTACACAATCTCCTGGGTTTTACAAGAGGGACTTGGTGGTATGATTTCAACCTTCTCAATCAGTTTTGGAGGAACCATGTTCACACCTTTGTCAGCACAAAAACACCTGCCCTTCGGAACTCTAGCCTGACCTGGAAGAGACAAACAGTACATTTTACCATTTTCTACAACACCCTGCCACGCAAAGAAGGTTGCATAATATAAATGCACAATATGAAAACCAAAATACATTTGGATTTCTTCAAACAAGTTCAGAGATCAAACTCACCTTTCACCTCTACAACAAGCAGGCAGCCTAGAATAACCACAGCGGTAATGATTTTCATGGTGTTAATCTTCTGTTTTCACCTCCCTAATGGCTGGTTAATGAAGTTGTGTATGATTAAGTTCAGCTACTTTGTTTTTATGCTTTTATAAGGGGTTTTCCCTCCCTGAGAATTTTTCAGTTTTTGTTTCTATGGTCCTGCATCTGTACTTTCTCAGAAACAGAAACACTTTCTTTTCATGCAGACTAGACCTTTCCAATAATGAGGAAGGAATAATTTGAATGATCATTTTCTTTTGTCAATATTAGACTATAATTGCAATTAAATTGCAGCAATTATATTGCAATATTAGATTATAATTGCAATATTAGATTATTATCGCAATGAAAAGCATTAGGTCATTAAAACATTAAAAAACACAAAGGATGCAGGATAAGGTGATTTTTCTACCTATAATTCTTTGTATGAAACACAACTTTTATCATTTTCAGTTATCATGCAGCTGAGCATGCAGTTTGTGAACGACTCTGTATTACAGGTATATACAATTTATATCCGTTCAATTGTAATATATATATAAATATGGCGAAACCATATTTTGAAACCATATACTGTGCCCAGTACAGAAAGAAATGGTAGAAATGTTCCTGTCAACTACTCATTCATGACTGAAACGCTGCTATTTTTCTTAACTGATGAATAATAGTCTAAAGTAACTGACAATATTGTATCTAAAATGTACATCACTCATTAATAATTCCTTGTTTATTGAACTATTGTATACATTGTGCTGTTGTTATTCTGTGGCCTTGTGCAGCTGAATCAGTGTGGTGATGTAAACCACAAACTAGTACACAGACCAACACTTCTTTTTAAATAGATGTTTATAGGTCAGTGGTTAGTTGCTATCACTTCCCTTTTATTTTACATTTCATGTTCTATTTTAGAGTCAAAACAGTGATTTATTAAAATTTTAAAATGTTGACATGCACAAACTACATCAACATGGGAAAAACCCTTATAAGACTGGTATAATTATTGGTATAAACAGCTATTTTTTGTTGTTGTTGTTTTCAGGAATATCAATATAGTATATAGAGAATAATTATATAATATATATATGTATATAATTACACTGCCATTCAAAAGTTTGGGATCAGTAAGATTTTTAATGTTTTTTAAAGAAGTCTCTTATGCTCACTAAAGCTGCATTTATTCGATCAAAAAGCAGTAATATTGTCAAATGTTATTACTATTTAAAATAACTGTTTTCTATTTTAATATACTTTAAAATATAATTTCTTCCTGTGATGCTAAGCTGAATTTTGATCAGCCATTACTCCAACCATTTCTCCAGTTTTCAGTGTTGTTCAGGAAACAAACAAGGCAACACAAAATGACTAGACTAGACTAGAACTGGGACTAGAAACAAGGAATGGCTCCATAGTGTAGCTATCGTTAGAAGAGTGATATACGCTAAACAATACTCGGCGATCTGAAAGAGGAAGTCCAAGGCTTATAAAGTGTGTCTGATTGGATTCAGCTGTGTGTGTGTAATCAGCGCATTCAGCTGTGTGTGTGTCATCAGTGCAATGGATGATGGAAAATGTAGTCCAGGGTATAGTGTAACAGTCTGTGTAGTGTGAGAGTCCATGTGGTGAGCGGGTGACCTATGGTGGTAAGTCAACGGAAGTTCATAGACCAGATTCGTGACATAGCCCCCCCAAGGAGCGGCTTCCGGAAGCTCCTAACTCAATAAAATCCAGGAGGGCAGTGGAGCGGAGGCGGAACAGGGGGAGGGACGGATGGCCAGGTCCACGTGGAAGTGGAGAGACCGGAGACTGGGGCAGAGCAGGGTACCCAGGCGGAACCGGCGAAGCGGGAAGCCAGGGCGGAGCAGAGAACCAGGATGAAACCGACAGAGCAGGAAGCCAGGGCAGAACCGGGGAAGCAGAAGACCACCAGGGCAGGACAGAAGTCCACCAGGCTGAAGCAGACGGAGCAGAAGACCACCATGGTGGAGCAGACGGAACTGAAGACCATGGCAGGTACTGGGACCTAGGGGACACTGAGACACATGAGAAAGACAGAGCAGGAGCAGAAGACCACCAGAGCGGGACAGAGGACCACCAGGCCTGAGCAGACAGAGCAGAGGACCACGGCAGGGACTGGGACCTAGTGAACACTGAGACATACGAGACAGACAGAGCATTTATGGCCCCAAGGTCCGAGGCAGGAAACACAAAAAGTTCATCACTAGTTTCCCTGATGACAGTTGAATGAGCAGACAGTTCTTAAGCAGGCTCACTGAGAGAAACTGGATGGGCAGACAGTACATCAACAGGCACACTGACTGAAACTGGACAGGCAGAAAATTCATAAACTGGTTCATTAATTAACATGGGACAGACAGATGGTTCGAAATTAGACTTGGCATTGACAGAACCCAGATCAGCAGACCGTTCAAAGTCAGATTCAAAAGCTACATTCGTACAGAAAGATTGTTCATAACCAGGTGCATCGACTTAAACTGGACTGGTTTTCCAGTGAGGAAAACAATGGCAGACAATTCACAGTCAGACTCATTCGTTGAAACAGGACAGACAGATAGCTCAAAATCAAGAGCATTAGCGACAACTGAATAGGCAAACTCAGACTCATAGGCTGAAACCGGACAGACAGACACCTGAGAATTGAACTCATTGACAGAAATGAGATAACTAGGGGTGCACGATAAATATCGGGCGATAATTAATGCTCATCTTGTCAGTAAAGCCCGATATTTATCATGCACCCCTAGGGATAACCAAACTGCTCATACTCTGACTCCTTGGTTGAAACTGTACAGACAGTTCATTGATAGACACTAGGCTGACAGGAAGTTCGCAACCAGTCATATCACTTTAAAATAGAACGGACAGAATGTTCACTAATGGTCTCTTTGGCAATGACAGGGTTAACAGGGCATACAGAAGGTTCATTTAAGGCTTCCATGGCAGTGATAGGTAGGGATGAGAGTTCCTGAACGGCCCTTGTAGCCGCAGCAAAACAGTCAGGAAGTTCACAGACCGCATCCTTGGGTGTGACAGACAAGGTTGAGAGTTCAGAGGTAGGGTTGGGTCGGGACAGGACAATAGTTCACAATTGGCCTCCATGGCCGGTTCAGAGCAAGCCAAAAGTTCATAAGTGGCTTCCGTAGCCGTGACAGGACAGGACGAAGATTCGCAGACAGCCTCCATAGCCGGGACAGGACAGGACGAGGATTCACAGACGGCCTCCATAGCCGTGACAGGACAGGACGAGGATTCGCAGATGGCCTCCATAGCCATGACAGGGCAGGACGAGAGTTCACAGATGGCCTCCTTGGCCGGGACAGGACAGGACAAGGGTTCATAAGTGGGTACCACTGACACCTCTAGAGGTTCTGCACCGGATGCCACCACCTCTGGAGGTTCTACAATAGTACCATCAGGATACAGGGAGAGTTCAGCAACGGTTCCTTCGCCCGTGACATGACAGGCTCAAAGTGTATTACTGGGCGTCACCACCACGCAAGGAACTGAAGTGAGCACTGCCACTTCGGGAGGTTCTGCAGCATGCGCCACCACATGTGGAGAAACTGCAGCGGGCACCATCACTTCGGGGAACACAGCAGCGAGCGCCACTACCTCGGGAGGTTCTGCAGCGTCAGCCGCCACCTCTGGAGACATCATATTGGCTGCCTCCGCCTCTGGGAGTTCTGAAGTGGTGTACGCAGCCCAAACACACCAAAAAGCGATCCCCATCATGGGAAGCACTTCAGACAGGGGAATCAATTTAGGAACAGGAGGGCTAGAGTGGGTGGGTTTGGGGATACCAGCTGCGCGTGCAGACACCAGCGGTGCATCCCTCACACTGGATACCAGACTGGAATACCGACAGACTGACCTTGAATATGTGGGTGTGACGTGACTCTGGATGATCAGCTGTGACGTGACGTGACTCTGGATGATCAGCTGTGATGTGATGTGATGTGATGTGACTCTGGATGATCAGCTGTTACATGACTCTGGATGATCAGCGGAGACGTGACGAGACTCTGGAAGATCAACGGAGAGGTGACGAGACTCTGGATGATCAGCGGAGACGTGACGAGACTCTGGATGATCAGCGGAGACGTGACAAGACTCTGGAAGATCCGCTGAGACGTGACGAGACTCTGGGGGGATCAGCTGAGACATGACTTGACTCATGAAGATCAGCTGTGACTTGACTTGACTCATGAAGATCGACTGTGACTTGACTAGACTCATGAAGATCAACTGTGACTTGACTTGATTCATGAAGATCAGCGATGTCTTGGCTTGACTCAGGATTGGCAGCTGTGACATAACCGGGAGCTGTTGTGTCCGCCATTTTGCGATCAGGCACCCACAGTGAACGCTGAACCAACAGTCCACAAAACATAATCCAAAAAATTACTCAGTGATGAACGAGGACCCTTTTGAACCACTCTTGACTTTAAAGGCTGTTTAAGACCATCACAGAAAAAGTCTATTAACATACAGTCAGGTAATTCTGAGCCATTTGCCAAAGCCAAATATTCCACAAATATTCCACAACCCTCAAGTGTTCGTGTGGCCTGCTTGAGCGCTAGCAGCAGAACTGAGGTGTTCATACCAGGCCAGTGTTCCTTGGTGAAGCCACTGGATCTTTGTTTGGCCGAGTATTCTGTTACGGGGCGAACGAGACGTGAGACGTGCAGATCCATTTGCAGGCTTTATTCAAATATGTGGTCACAAAAGTCAAGAGTCAAACAATGGCAAACAGGTATAACACAGGCATGACAAGAGTAATCCTAGGGCTAGCGTGGGTCTTCAATCGGCGAACAATATCCAGAGGGCTTGACACGAGGGGCAATCCAATAACACAAGCAATAGTCCAGGCGAGGTGTAAACAGAGTCTGAAACAACAGGCAAAGGGTTAATCCAAGATACACAGGCAGAAGATCAGGAAACAGACAACAAGGCAACACGAAATGGCTAAACTAGACTAGACTAGAACTGGGACTAGGACTAGGACTGGAAACAAGGAATGGCTCCGTAGTGTAGCTATCACTAGAAGAGTCATATACGCTAAACAATACTCAGCAATCTGAAAGAGGAAGTCCAAGCCTTATAAAGCGTGTCTGATTGGATTCAGCTGTGTGTGTGTAATCAGTGCATTCAGCTGTGTGTGTGTCATCAGTGCAATGGATGATGGAAAATGTAGTCCAGGGTATAGTGTAACAGTCTGTGTAGTGTGAGAGTCCATGTGGTGAGCGGGTGACCTCTGGTGGTGAGTGAACGGAAGTTCATAGACCAGATTCGTGACAAGTGTCACATGATCATTCAGAAATCATTCTAATATGCTGATTTATTATCAGTGTTGGAAACTGCAGCTTAATATTTTTTGGAACCTGTGATGCCTTTTTCAGGATTCTTTGATGAATAAAAGGTTAAAAACAACAACATTTAATCAAAATAGAAATAATGTCTAACAATATAAGATTGTAAAATTATACATTTTTAATCAATTTAACACAAAATTGGTGAATAAAAATATAATTTTCTTAAAAAAAAAAAAAAAAAGACTGACCCCAAACTTTTGAACGGTAGTGTGTTATGTTATTGCAAAAGATTTCTATTTTGAATAAATGCAGTTCTTTTTAACCTTATGTTCATCAAAGATCCTGAATAAGCAGCACTAGTGTTTTTCAATAAATCAGCATATTAGAATGATTTCTTAAAGATAATGTTACACTGAGGACTAAAGTAATGATGTGGAAAATTCAGCTTTGCATCACAGGAATAAATTACATTTTACAATATATTCACATACAAAAGGTCTTTTTTTTTTTTAAATGTAATAATATTTTATGTTACAGTGTTTTTCAGTATTTTTGCTCAAATAAATGCAGCCTTGATGAGCATAAGAAACCTCTTTAAAAATATTTAAAACCTTACTGATCCCAAACTTCTGAAAGGCAGTGTATATGCATATATGTACGTGTTCATGTATATAGATAGTTAGCTGTCTAGATTTTGTTTTAATTCATTTTGTGGGATGGAAATGTAGCTTGAATGTCATTTTCAGTTGGTTGTCTTATCCAGTGCAGTGGCAATCTACATTAGTTTGCACTGGCAAAAGTCTTTATACCAGCCATATCAGTCAACTGAGACACTGTTTAAAATAGCAATCTTTAAAGCTTTATTGAGTTTACCCATCCCAGACCTCATGTTTTAGATGCCCATGAGACTATTGCTTATTGTAAATGGAGTATCATATGCATTTTCACTCAGAATGTCAGAATGCAAGAACTACTCTGAAAGAGGTCCGGAGACATAATTTATAGATATAAAAGCTTTATTTGACACATCTTTGTGGACAATGAAAATACAATTAAAGTAAATTATAAAAAGTCTGTACATATGACACATTTGTGAAAATGTTATATAAATAAATTAATCAGCTTAGACAATGAAGTCATTTGAAGGATGTTGGTGCTGATGATGATGTCATGGTGCTCTTCAGTGTGGTGCTGTCTGCTGACTCCTGTGAAGATCAGGAATAGTTTCAATTTAGTTTAATTTACCATTAATCAATTAATTAATTCTTTTTTTTTTTTTAAATTGCCATATCTCTCTCTCTGCCACACAAATATACATCTTTGCATTGAATATGTATGTGAATCATGAGTAAATATACTTAAAGCAGACATTCTCACCTCTTTTCAAGAGCCTTTATGATGACATTTTGAGTGAATTTTGACTCTGGATTCATGCATTTCCGTCCTGCACCATTCTTCAGAGTGACGCTGTGAAAGAACAGAAGCAATTAGCTGAATCTTACTCGGGATTGTTTTACAGTTGAATTAACTGAAAATGAAAATAAATGAATGTATACAAATATAGGGTATGCTTACATAATCTCATGTTTGCGACAAGATGGACTTGGAGGGATAATTTCAACCTTCTCAATGTTCTTCACTAAAACCATGTTTGCACCTTTGTCTGCACAGAAGCACCTGCCCTTTGAAGACCTGTCCTGTCCTGGAAGAGAAATGTCATATATTTCATTAGAGTCTATTAGCTGCAGAACATCACCATAAACAAATATACATTCTGAAGATATGCTGAATGCTCTTGATCTGCAATTCTCAGAGCTCAAACTCACCTTTCACCCCTACAGCGATCAGGCAGGCGAGAAGAACGAAAGCTGCAATAGTCTTCATTGTCTTCTTGTTGTCGTTGAACTGTGCTTGTGTTGTGTCTGGGTCAGTGAGATTATGACTGAAGGACTTCAGGAGTTCGTTTAAATACTGTAGAATCAGGGTTTCCCCTCAGTCTTAGTTCTCATTTTAGGTTTCAATTCTCCAGCTTCCTTTATTTTTTCTCTTTTTATTGCGATTTCTCAGAAGCACTGTCCTTAACACTTAGGAGAGAAGCCTTGTCTTAGGGCACCCTCAGTGTAACTTTCCATGAAACGAGGAAGGAAATATTGCTTAATTAGTCTGGAATATCTGTAAAATCTGTAAAACACCGAAAGTGAAAAACACACATTACATAATTGCTTATGTACATAATTGAAAATGATTCTTAGATTGGATTGCGGATCTCTTTGGAAAACTACATTGCAAGAAAAATATCAGTAGAAAAATAGATAATGTCTTAGCAGATAGGGGTGTTGGTGGTTGAGGGGCGTGGGTGATTAAGAATCATATAAAACTTAATTAATCGAGAAAGCTGATTTCAGCAAAGAGTGGGACCACATTTACATCCAATTGGTAAATGAAACAAACTATAACTTCAAAGTATAACTAAAAATGACTAAATCAGTAGGATTCAGTAAGACTGAATGCATAGAAATTGTTGGTTGTTACTTGGGTGCCTGACACTGTATCTGTGTTTTACCTCCACAGACTTTTCTATTTTAAACAATTGGTCATTAGCAATAAAATGATCACAAAAGATTGTATTAATAAATAGTTTAATGTCCATTTTCTATATCTCTGTGTATTGTTACCTTAATTTATTCACAAAATATATACAACAGATGGTCACATGCTTTAAAAAAGACAAAAACAGAGTTTTCTCTCAGCGATTTTGAATCAGAACTAGGGATGCCAGATCATGAATGAATCAGTCGGTCAAATGGGTTAGCCAAAAGGCCTGAAATTGTTAGTAACGGGGTGTTTTATAATGCAGAAAACAAAAGGAGTAGCAGGATAAGGTGGATTTTTACCTAGAATCCTTTGTAGGAAACAAAACTTCTATCGCTGTCAGCCATGGATCAGCTCTTTTTTTGTATGTGCAGCTTGTGAACGACTCTGTACTACAGGTAAAGATAATTTATATCTATCCAATAGTATAAAAAAGAGTGTAGAAATACGGGGATACGTTTTTTGATGGGGGTATGTGCCCACTGTCTACTATTCATTAACAAGTGAATCGCTGCTCAGAGAAATGTGACATAATCTGCTGTGGCTTAGTTTCAAACTATTTTTCTTAGCTGATGAATAATAGTCAAAAGTAACTGAAAATAGTATCTAAAATGTATGTCACTCAATAATAATTACTTGTCTATTGAACTAGTGTATTTGTGCTGTTGTTGTTCTGTGACTTTGTGCAGCTGAATCACAGTGTGGTGATGTAAACCACAAACTACACAGACCAACACTTCTTTTAAAAATAGAGCTGAATAGAGGTCAGTTGTTAGTGGCTCTCATTACACTTTTACTTTACATTGCATGTTCTATTTTAAAGTCTCTGATGAAAACAGTGATTTATTGAAATTCGGAAATGCTGACATGCACAAATGAGATCAATATGGGAAAACTCGTATAAGACTAGTATAATCACTGGTATAAACAGTTGTTTTTTTTTTTTTGTTTTTTTTTTGTTTTTTTTTCAGGCATATCAATACAGTATATAGAGAATATATATACACTGCCGTTAAAAAGTTTGCGATCAGTAAGAATTTAATTGTTTTTTTTTTTTTTTTAAATTAGTCTCTTATGCTCACAAAGGCTGTATTTATATGATATAAAAATACAGTAAAGACCAGTAATATCACAGGGTTTTTTTCTGTATTTTTGATCAAAAGAAAAAAAAAGAAGAAAAGCAGCCTTTATGAGCATAGAAGACTTCTTTGAAAAATATTAAAAACCTTACTGATCCCAAACTTCTGAACGGCAGTTTATATGTATGTATGTATGTATAGACAGACAGACAGACAGACAGATAGACAGATAGACAGATAGACAGATAGATAGATAGATAGATAGATAGATGGACATTTAGATGAATAGATAGATAGATAGATAGATAGATAGATAGATAGATAGATAGATAGATAGATAGATAGATAGATAGATAGATAGATAGATGGACATTTAGATGAATAGATAGATAGATAGATAGATAGATAGATAGATAGATAGATAGATAGATAGATAGATAGATAGATAGAAATATATTACGGGAATGGGATCTCAATGTCTCCTGTAATGATGCAATGAAAAAATAACAGTTAACACAATTGCGTTGTTGTTCATGTATTCCCTATATTTCATCACTTCCTCCTTCCTCTCTTACTTTTTCAAGAGAGACTCATTTGTTTACACTCTTTTTCCATTAATGATGAGGCAACTAACAATAGTCAGAGCAGAAGTTCCTATGTTTAAGCCTTTTTTTAACAGCTTCTTCTGATCACGGTTGAAAGTAGCTGTCTAGATTTTGTTTTAATTCATTATGTGGGATGGAAATGTAGCTTGAATGTCATTTTCAGTTGGTTGTCTTATCCAGTGCAGTGGCAATCTACATTAGTTTGCACTGGCAAAAGTCTTTATACCAGCCATATCAGTCAACTGAGACACTGTTTAAAATAGCAATCTTTAAAGCTTTACTGAGCTTTCACATCCCAGACCTCATGTTTTAGATGCCCATGGGACTGTTGCTTATTGTAAATGGAGTATCATATGCATTTTCATTCAGAATGTCAGAATGCAAGAACTACTTTGAAAGAGGTCTGGAGACATAATTTATAGATATAAAAGCTTTATTTGACACATCTTTGTGGACAATGAAAATACAATCATAAAGCAAATTATAAAAAGGCTGTACATATGACACATTTGTGAAAACATTTGTGAAAATAAATAAACAAATAAAAAATAAATTAATCAGCTTGGACAATGAAGTCATTTGAAGGATGTTGGTGCTGATGATGATGTCATGGTGCTCTTCAGTGTGGTGCTGTCTGCTGGCTCCTGTGAAGATCAGGAATAGTTTCAATTTAGTTTAATTTACCATTAATCAATTAATTAATTCTTTTTTTTTTTTTTTTAATTGGCACGTGTCTCTCTCTGCCATACAAATCTACATCTTTGCATTGAATATGTATGTGAATCATGAGTAAATATATTTAAAGGAGATATTCTCACCTCTTTTCAAGAGCCTTTATGATGACATTTTGAGTGAATTTTGACTCTGGATTCATGCATTTCCGTCCTGCACCATTCTTCAGAGTGACGCTGTGAAAGAACAGAAGCAATGAGCTGAATCGTACTCGGGATTGTTTTACAGTTGAATTAACTGAAAATGAAAATAAATGAATGTATACAAATATAGGGTATGCTTACATAATCTCATGTTTGCGACAAGATGGACTTGGAGGGATAATTTCAACCTTCTCAATGTTCTTCACTAAAACCATGTTTGCACCTTTGTCTGCACAGAAGCACCTGCCCTTTGAAGACCTGTCCTGTCCTGGAAGAGAAATGTCATATATTTCATTAGAGTCTATTAGCTGCAGAACATCACCATAAACAAATATACATTCTGAAGATATGCTGAATGCTCTTGATCTGCAATTCTCAGAGCTCAAACTCACCTTTCACCCCTACAGCGATCAGGCAGGCGAGAAGAACGAAAGCTGCAATAGTCTTCATTGTCTTCTTGTTGTCGTTGAACTGTGCTTGTGTTGTGTCTGGGTCAGTGAGATTATGACTGAAGGACTTCAGGAGTTCATTTAAATACTGTAGGATCAGGGTTTCCCCTCACTTCTAGTTCTCATTTTAGGTTTCAATTCTCCAGCTTCCTTTATTTTTTCTCTTTTTATTGCGATTTCTCAGAAGCACTTTCCTTAACGCTTAGGAGAGAAGCCTTGTCTTAGGGCACCCTCAGTGTAACTTTCCATGAAACGAGGAAGGAAATATTGCTTAATTAGTCTGGAATATCTGTAAAATCTGTAAAACACTGAAAGTGAAAAACACACATTACATAATTGCTTATGTACATAATTGAAAATGATTCTTAGATTGTATTGCAGATCTCTTTGGAAAACTACAATGCAAAAAAAATATCAGTAGAAAAATAGATAATGTCTTAGCAGATAGGGGTGTTGGTGGTTGAGGGGCGTGGGTGATTAAGAATCATATAAAACTTAATTAATCGAGAAAGCTGATTTCAGCAAAGAGTGGGACCACATTTACATCCAATTGGTAAATGAAACAAACTATAACTTCAAAGTATAACTAAAAATGACTAAATCAGTAGGATTCAGTAAGACTGAATGCATAGAAATTGTTGGTTGTTACTTGGGTGCCTGACACTGTATCTGTGTTTTACCTGCACAGACTTTTCTATTTTAAACAATTGGTCATTAGCAATAAAATGATCGCAAAAGATTGTATTAATAAATATTCTATTAATACAATAGAATATTTATTAATACAATCTATATCTCTGTTTATTGTTACCTTAATTTATTCACAAAATATGTACAACAGATGGTCACATGCTTAAAAACAGACAAAAAACAGAGTTTTCTCTCAGCGATTTTGAATCAGAACTAGGGATGCCAGGTCATAAATGAATCAGTCGGTCAAATGGGTTTGCAAAAAGGCCTGAAATTGTTAGTAACGGGGTGTTTTATAATGCAGAAAACAAAAGGAGTAGCAGGATAAGGTGGATTTTTACCTAGAATCCTTTGTAGGAAACAAAACTTCTATCGCTGTCAGCCATGGATCAGCTCTTTTTTTGTATGTGCAGCTTGTGAACGACTCTGTACTACAGGTAAAGATAATTTATATCTATCCAATAGTATAAAAAAGAGTGTAGAAATATGGGAATACGTTTTTTGATGGGGGTATGTGCCCACTGTCTACTATTCATTAACAAGTGAATCGCTGCTCAGAGAAACGTGACATAATCTGCTGTGGCTTAGTTTCAAACTATTTTTCTTAGCTGATTAATAATAGTCAAAAGTAACTGAAAATATTATCTAAAATGTATGTCACTCAATAATAATTACTTGTCTATTGAACTAGTGTATTTGTGCTGTTGTTGTTCTGTGACTTTGTGCAGCTGAATCACAGTGTGGTGATGTAAACCACAAACTACACAGACCAACACTTCTTTTAAAAATAGAGCTGAATAGAGGTCAGTTGTTAGTGGCTCTCACTACCCTTTTACTTTACATTGCATGTTCTATTTTAAAGTCTCTGATGAAAACAGTGATTTATCGAAATTCGGAAATGCTGACATGCACAAATGAGATCAATATGGGAAAACTCGTATAAGACTAGTATAATTACTGGTATAAACAGCTGTTTTTTTTTCAGGCATATCAATACAGTATATGGTGAATATATATACACTGCCGTTCAAAAGTTTGGGATCAGTAAGAATTTAAATGTTTTTTTTAAATAAGTCTCTTATGCTCACAAAGGCTGTATGTATATGATATAAAAATACAGTAAAGAACAGTAATATCACAGGGTTTTTTTTCTGTATTTTTGATCAAAAGAAAAAAAAAGAGGAAAAGCAGCCTTTTTGAGCATAGGAGACTTCTTTGAAAAATATTAAAAACCTTACTTATCCCAAACTTCTGAACGGCAGTGTATATGTATATATGTATGTATGTATAGACAGATAGACAGATAGACAGATAGATAGATAGATAGATAGATAGATAGATAGATAGATAGATAGATAGATAGATAGATAGAAATATATTACGGGAATGGGATCTCAATGTCTCCTGTAATGGTACAATGAAAAAATAACAGTTAACAAAATTGCTTTGTTGTTCATGTATTCCCTATATTTCATCACTTCCTCCTTCCTCTCTTACTTTTTCAAGAGAGACTCATTTATTTACACTCTTTTTCCATTAATGATGAGGCAACTAACAATAGTCAGAGCAGAAGTTCCTATGTTTAAGCCTTTTTTTAACAGCTTCTTCTGATCACGGTTGAAAGTAGCTGTCTAGATTTTGTTTTAATTCATTATGTGGGATGGAAATGTAGCTTGAATGTCATTTTCAGTTGGTTGTCTTATCCAGTGCAGTGGCAATCTACATTAGTTTGCACTGGCAAAAGTCTTTATACCAGCCATATCAGTCAACTGAGACACTGTTTAAAATAGCAATCTTTAAAGCTTTACTGAGCTTTCACATCCCAGACCTCATGTTTTAGATGCCCATGGGACTATTGCTTATTGTAAATGGAGTATCATATGCATTTTCACTCAGAATGTCAGAATGCAAGAACTAATCTGAAAGAGGTCCGGAGACATAATTTATAGATATAAAAGCTTTATTTGACACATCTTTGTGGACAATGAAAATACAATCATAAAGCAAATTATAAAAAGGCTGTACATATGACACATTTGTGAAAACATTTGTGAAAATAAATAAAGAAATAAAAAATAAATTAATCAGCTTAGACAATGAAGTCATTTGAAGGATGTTGGTGCTGATGATGATGTCATGGTGCTCTTCAGTGTGGTGCTGTCTGCTGGCTCCTGTGAAGATCAGGAATAGTTTCAATTTAGTTTAATTTACCATTAATCAATTAATTAATTCTTTTTTTTTTTTAATTGGCACGTGTGTCTCTCTGCTGTACAAATATACATCTTTGCATTGAATATGTATGTGAATCATGAGTAAATATACTTAAAGCAGACATTCTCACCTCTTTTCAAGAGCCTTTATGATGACATTTTGAGTGAATTTTGACTCTGGATTCATGCATTTCCGTCCTGCACCATTCTTCAGAGTGACACTGTGAAAGAACAGAAGCAATGAGCTGAATCTTACTCGGGATTGTTTTACAGTTGAATTAACTGAAAATGAAAATAAATGAATGTATACAAATGTTGGCTATGCTTACATAATCTCATGTTTGCGACAAGATGGACTTGGAGGGATAATTTCAACCTTCTCAATGTTCTTCACTAAAACCATGTTTGCACCTTTGTCTGCACAGAAGCACCTGCCCTTTGAAGACCTGTCCTGTCCTGGAAGAGAAATGTCATATATTTCATTAGAGTCTATTAGCTGCAGAACATCACCATAAACAAATATACATTCTGAAGATATGCTGAATGCTCTTGATCTGCAATTCTCAGAGCTCAAACTTACCTTTCACCCCTACAGCGATCAGGCAGGCGAGAAGAACGAAAGCTGCAATAGTCTTCATTGTCTTCTTGTTGTCGTTGAACTGTGCTTGTGTTGTGTCTGGGTCAGTGAGATTATGACTGAAGGACTTCAGGAGTTCATTTAAATACTGTAGGATCAGGGTTTCCCCTCAGTCTTAGTTCTCATTTTAGGTTTCAATTCTCCAGCTTCCTTTATTTTTTCTCTTTTTATTGCGATTTCTCAGAAGCACTTTCCTTAACGCTTAGGAGAGAAACCTTGTCTTAGGGCACCCTCAGTGTAACTTTCCATGAAACGAGGAAGGAAATATTGCTTAATTAGTCTGGAATATCTGTAAAATCTGTAAAACACTGAAAGTGAAAAACACACATTACACAATTGCTTATGTACATAATTGAAAATGATTCTTAGATTGGATTGCGGATCTCTTTGGAAAACTACATTGCAAGAAAAATATCAGTAGAAAAATAGATAATGTCTTAGCAGATAGGGGTGTTGGTGGTTGAGGGGCGTGGGTGATTAAGAATCATATAAAACTTAATTAATCGAGAAAGCTGATTTCAGCAAAGAGTGGGACCACATTTACATCCAATTGGTAAATGAAACAAACTATAACTTCAAAGTATAACTAAAAATGACTAAATCAGTAGGATTCAGTAAGACTGAATGCATAGAAATTGTTGGTTGTTACTTGGGTGCCTGACACTGTATCTGTGTTTTACCTGCACAGACTTTTCTATTTTAAACAATTAGTCATTAGCAATAAAATGATCGCAAAAGATTGTATTAATAAATAGTTTAATGTCCATTTTCTATATCTCTGTGTATTGTTACCTTAATTTATTCACAAAATATATACAACAGATGGTCACATGCTTAGAAACAGACAAAAACAGAGTTTTCTCTCAGCGATTTTGAATCAGAACTAGGGATGCCAGATCATGAATGAATCAGTCGGTCAAATGGGTTTGCAAAAGGCCTGAAATTGTTAGTAACGGGATTTTTTATAATGCAGAAAACAAAAGGAGTAGCAGGATAAGGTGGATTTTTACCTAGAATCCTTTGTAGGAAACAAAACTTCTATCGCTGTCAGCCATGGATCAGCTCTTTTTTTGTATGTGCAGCTTGTGAACGACTCTGTACTACAGGTAAAGATAATTTATATCTATCCAATAGTATAAAAAAGAGTGTAGAAATACGGGGATACGTTTTTTGATGGGGGTATGTGCCCAGTGTCTACTATTCATTAACAAGTGAATCGCTGCTCAGAGAAACATGACATAATCTGCTGTGGCTTAGTTTCAAACTATTTTTCTTAGCTGATGAATAATAGTCAAAAGTAACTGAAAATATTATCTAAAATGTATGTCACTCAATAATAATTACTTGTCTATTGAACTAGTGTATTTGTGCTGTTGTTGTTCTGTGGCCTTGTGCAGCTGAATCACAGTGTGGTGATGTAAACCACAAACTACACAGACCAACACTTCTTTTAAAAATAGAGCTGAATAGAGGTCAGTTGTTAGTGGCTCTCACTACCCTTTTACTTTACATTGCATGTTCTATTTTAAAGTCTCTGATGAAAACAGTGATTTATTGAAATTCGGAAATGCTGACATGCACAAATGAGATCAATATGGGAAAACTCGTATAAGACTAGTATAATCACTGGTATAAACATAGCTGTTTTTTTTTTCAGGCATATCAATACAGTATATAGAGAATATATATATATATATATATATATATATATATATATATATATATATATATATATATATATATATATATATATATATATATATACACTGCCGTTCAAAAGTTTGGGATCAGTAAGAATTTAAATGTTTTTTTTTGGTTTTTTTTAAATAAATCTCTTATACTCACAAAGGCTGTATTTATATGATATAAAAATACAATAAAGAACAGTAATATCACAGGGTTTTTTTTCTGTATTTTTAACCAAAAAAAAAAGAAGAAGAAGAAAAGCAGCCTTTATGAGCATAGGAGACTTCTTTGAAAAATATTAAAAACCTTACTTATCCCAAACTTCTGAACAGCAGTTTATATGTATGTATGTATGTATGTATAGACAGATAGATAGATAGATAGATAGATAGATAGATAGATAGATAGATAGATAGATAGATAGATAGATAGATAGATAGATAGATAGATAGATAGATAGATAGACAGATAGAAATATATTACGGGAATGGGATCTCAATGTCTCCTGTAATGATGCAATGAAAAAATAACAGTTAACACAATTGCTTTGTTGTTCATGTATTCCCTATATTTCATCACTTCCTCCTTCCTCTCTTACTTTTTCAAGAGAGACTCATTTATTTACACTCTTTTTCCATTAATGATGAGGCAATTAACAATAGTCAGAGCAGAAGTTCCTATGTTTAAGCCTTTTTTTAACAGCTTCTTCTGATCACGGTTGAAAGTAGCTGTCTAGATTTTGTTTTAATTCATTTTGTGGGATGGAAATGTAGCTTGAACGTCATTTTCAGTTGGTTGTCTTATCCAGTGCAGTGGCAATCTACATTAGTTTGCACTGGCAAAAGTCTTTATACCAGCCATATCAGTCAACTGAGACACTGTTTAAAATAGCAATCTTTAAAGCTTTATTGAGTTTACCCATCCCAGACCTCATGTTTTAGATGCCCATGGGACTGTTGCTTATTGTAAATGGAGTATCATATGCATTTTCATTCAGAATGTCAGAATGCAAGAACTACTCTGAAAGAGGTCCGGAGACATAATTTATAGATATAAAAGCTTTATTTGACACATCTTTGTGGACAATGAAAATACAATCATAAAGCAAATTATAAAAAGGCTGTACATATGACACATTTGTGAAAACATTTGTGAAAATAAATTAACAAATAAAAAATAAATTAATCAGCTTAGACAATGAAGTCATTTGAAGGATGTTGGTGCTGATGATGATGTCATGGTGCTCTTCAGTGTGGTGCTGTCTGCTGGCTCCTGTGAAGATCAGGAATAGTTTCAATTTAGTTTAATTTACCATTAATCAATTAATTAATTCTTTTTTTTTTTTTTTAAATTGCCATATCTCTCTCTCTCTGCCACACAAATATACATCTTTGCATTGAATATGTATGTGAATCATGAGTAAATATACTTAAAGCAGACATTCTCACCTCTTTTCAAGAGCCTTTATGATGACATTTTGAGTGAATTTTGACTCTGGATTCATGCATTTCCGTCCTGCACCATTCTTCAGAGTGACGCTGTGAAAGAACAGAAGCAATTAGCTGAATCTTACTCGGGATTGTTTTACAGTTGAATTAACTGAAAATGAAAATAAATGAATGTATACAAATATAGGGTATGCTTACATAATCTCATGTTTGTGACAAGATGGACTTGGAGGGATAATTTCAACCTTCTCAATGTTCTTCACTAAAACCATGTTTGCACCTTTGTCTGCACAGAAGCACCTGCCCTTTGAAGACCTGTCCTGTCCTGGAAGAGAAATGTCATATATTTCATTAGAGTCTATTAGCTGCAGAACATCACCATAAACAAATATACATTCTGAAGATATGCTGAATGCTCTTGATCTGCAATTCTCAGAGCTCAAACTCACCTTTCACCCCTACAGCGATCAGGCAGGCGAGTAGAACGAAAGCTGCAATAGTCTTCATTGTCTTCTTGTTGTCGTTGAACTGTGCTTGTGTTGTGTCTGGGTCAGTGAGATTATGACTGAAGGACTTCAGGAGTTCATTTAAATACTGTAGGATCAGGGTTTCCCCTCAGTCTTAGTTCTCATTTTAGGTTTCAATTCTCCAGCTTCCTTTATTTTTTCTCTTTTTATTGCGATTTCTCAGAAGCACTTTCCTTAACGCTTAGGAGAGAAGCCTTGTCTTAGGGCACCCTCAGTGTAACTTTCCATGAAACGAGGAAGGAAATATTGCTTAATTAGTGTGGAATATCTGTAAAATCTGTAAAACACTGAAAGTGAAAAACACACATTACACAATTGCTTATGTACATAATTGAAAATGATTCTTAGATTGGATTGCAGATCTCTTTGGAAAACTACATTGCAAGAAAAATATCAGTAGAAAAATAGATAATGTCTTAGCAGATAGGGGTGTTGGTGGTTGAGGGGCGTGGGTGATTAAGAATCATATAAAACTTAATTAATCGAGAAAGCTGATTTCAGCAAAGAGTGGGACCACATTTACATCCAATTGGTAAATGAAACAAACTATAACTTCAAAGTATAACTAAAAATGACTAAATCAGTAGGATTCAGTAAGACTGAATGCATAGAAATTGTTGGTTGTTACTTGGGTGCCTGACACTGTATCTGTGTTTTACCTGCACAGACTTTTCTATTTTAAACAATTGGTCATTAGCAATAAAATGATCGCAAAAGATTGTATTAATAAATAGTTTAATGTCCATTTTCTGTATCTCTGTGTATTGTTACCTTAATTTATTCACAAAATATATACAACAGGTGGTCACATGCTTAAAAACAGACAAAAACAGAGTTTTCTCTCAGCGATTTTGAATCAGAACTAGGGATGCCAGGTCATAAATGAATCAGTCGGTCAAATGGGTTTGCAAAAAGGCCTGAAATTGTTAGTAACGGGATGTTTTATAATGCAGAAAACAAAAGGAGTAGCAGGATAAGGTGGATTTTTACCTAGAATCCTTTGTAGGAAACAAAACTTCTATCGCTGTCAGCCATGGATCAGCTCTTTTTTTGTATGTGCAGCTTGTGAACGACTCTGTACTACAGGTAAAGATAATTTATATCTATCCAATAGTATAAAAAAGAGTGTAGAAATACGGGGATACGTTTTTTGATGGGGGTATGTGCCCAGTGTCTACTATTCATTAACAAGTGAATCACTGCTCAGAGACACGTGACATAATCTGCTGTGGCTTAGTTTCAAACTATTTTTCTTAGCTGATGAATAATAGTCAAAAGTAACTGAAAATATTATCTAAAATGTATGTCACTCAATAATAATTACTTGTCTATTGAACTAGTGTATTTGTGCTGTTGTTGTTCTGTGGCTTTGTGCAGCTGAATCACAGTGTGGTGATGTAAACCACAAACTACACAGACCAACACTTCTTTTAAAAATAGAGCTGAATAGAGGTCAGTTGTTAGTGGCTCTCACTACCCTTTTACTTTACATTGCATGTTCTGTTTTAAAGTCTCTGATGAAAACAGTGATTTATTGAAATTCGGAAATGCTGACATGCACAAATGAGATCAATATGGGAAAACTCATATAAGACTAGTATAATCACTGGTATAAACATAGCTGTTTTTTTTTTCAGGCATATCAATACAGTATATGGTGAATATATATACACTGCCGTTCAAAAGTTTGGGATCAGTAAGAATTTAAATGTTTTTTTAAATAAGTCTCTTATGCTCACAAAGGCTGTATTTACTGTAAAAAGATTGCTGTAAATTTTACAGTAACTTACTGGCAGCTGGATGCCAGTAAGTTACTGTAAAAATGGTTACAGTATTATTACTGTAATTGCATTTACAATATAATAATGGCTTTACTGTATTTTCATTTAGTATTATTACTGTATTTTCGTTTACAATATTATTACCGTATTTTTCATTTACATTATTATTACTGTATTTCCATTTACAGTATTATTACCGTATTGTTATGTACAGTATTATTACCGTATTATCAGTTCTGTAGTGTTTATTTTCATGTAGTTTAAACATTTTTTACCTGTAAAAAAAACAATCAAATTGTGGTACAGCACTGTATTCCATGATTTTTACCACCCCATAAAAATCACAATAACTCATGAGAATTAGTTCTGAAAATATTCTTTTTAATTGTTGAACATTTTCTTTTTAAAAATACAAATTACAAGTCTTGATCTCTAGAAGCTGAAAAAAGGGCATCACCACAGTCCCCTGGGCACTTTGTATCATGGCAAAACATACACATACTGAAAAGCAAAAACAAGTAAGTACACTAACATTCAAAAGTTTTTGAACGGTAAGATTTTTGATGTTTTTAAAGAATTCTCTTCTGCTCACCAAGCCTGCATTTATTTGATCCAAAATACAGCAAAAGCAGTAATACTGTGAAATATTTTTTACTCTTTACAATAACAACTTTCTATTTGAATATATTTTAAAATGTAATTTATTCCTGTGATCATTACTCCAGTCTTAAGTGTCACATGATCCTTCAGAAATCATTCTAATATGCTGATAAACATTTATTATTATTATTATTATTATTATTATTATTATTATCATCATGGGGGGGGGATTGTGTTAAATTTCAGTAATTTTGACAGTCAAAGTTGACAAGCTCTCCGATGAGAAACATCAGGATGGGATTCAGGCAGATCCTTTTTCTTTGCACCCTCTTTCCAGAATTCCAGCTGACCTGTGACTTTCAATGCATTTGGTGCCACAAAGATTGACTGTCTGAATGAACCTGCAAGCACAAGAAAAAAAAAAAAAAAAAACATTATTTTTCAAAGTAGTGTTTACAGAATTTGCCTGAACTGTGAAACTTGGTGCTGTATGCACTTTGATGTTAATAAAACCTTACATACTACATCTGAACGCACCTACAAGGGAAGGTACATAATTAGTTGATAATCCATCACATTCAAATTATTAAAGCTCCATTTTTTACAATGCATTCTCAATCAGTAGAGCAAAGTGCTAGAATGCTGAATTAATTGGTTTGATTCCAGGGGGCGGTTCTAGGGTGAGTGGATATCCGGGGCTTAGCCCAGAGACATTAATTTATGTATCAGAATACACGGGATACAAGTCAAATAAAACAGGCTATGCTGAAAAGTTACATTGGCTAAGTGGCTTAATTTTATTTTAAAGCGACAAGTGTAATTAATTATAATTTGCACTTACAAACTGCATAAATAATATTATGAAATTAATGTTTTAAATATAAACACAGAAATTTTGAACACAAAAATATGTAATGACAGGGGAAAAAAATAGAATGATACCTTTAAAAATGAGACTAAAATTACCAATCAGTAATTTCAGTAATGAAACACTGTTGTGTGCAGAGGCGCAACATGTCTTTGTTTAGAACCGTTTTTGCGAAATAGAGCAAAAAGACAATATTTTCTTCATGATTTAAATCACTTAATATTAACTTCGTTTATTGAATTTTGTTACCCTGACACTTAGTAAAGTCTGCCACAGACCATGTTAAATGCTAACCAATCTGTTCATATAATCTAGTCATTCTAAATGTGTGTGTGTGTCCTAGAAAATCTGTGATTATAATATCATGATTAAAAATCTATATTTGTTGCTATACAGTAACAGTAAACTAATTTTGTCAGATGGGGATATCGGTATTATAAATTTATAGGCTACAGTAAGCTAAAGAGACCTGAAGCAGCTGTATTTTGCTGTTTAAGTGCTGGTTTAATAGAAATAATTTTAATGCGCATGAAAACTCAATCTTGATGGCGCACAAGACATGGTAATAAAAACATTCGGGGCTTCAGCCCCCTTAGCCCACCCCTAGAGCCACCCCTGTTTGATTCCCAAGGAATGAATAACTTAATAAAATGTGTAGGGGAGCGCAGGGCACGGGGTTAGTTGTAACACACATGGTTTAAATATTTCCACACATGCTAGCATAACCAAATTTACAGTATTTACTAGCTGCCATATCAACAATATATAGAGAATAAAGTGCACTAAAATTCAAAAATCTTTTGAAGATGTCGCTGAATATTTATTCTACCAAAGTAGAAGTACATTTCTGGCTGAAGTAAATTTTGTCATCTCAGTTTTTAGTATTCATTTAAAATTAGACAAATCTGCTATTATTTTAATCTCCAATCTGTTATTTATCAGTTTAGATAGTTTTGTAATGCTTCGCTAACTAACAGAAGACACTAACCAGTTTTAAATTCCAGTTGCACAGATGTGGAACGTTGTAACTGTGTTACAATGTGCCCCGCTATTATTAAACTATGCTATTCTATGACATTAGCGATGCAATTTACACCATTTACTTTTATGAGTTTTAATGAGAAGCCACAAGAAGCAGGTGAATAAAGACTGACAATCGATGTTTCATATTCAGAAATTATTATTTCAAGAAATGTAAAGCTTTTTGGCTCGTTTATGTGTCTCATGTCCTGTGTCCTATGATAGATGTGTGTGGAGGGAGGGGAGTGTATCATTTCTGAATTTCTGAATGTGTTTCTTCATTTGCGCACTCTGTTTTGATCTACACTGTATACGTAGCTGTGTGTTGTGATCAGGGCTGTCTCAAGCATGGTTGCAATGTGTTCATTGTCAAACTCCAAAATTAGATTATTTTTAATTCGCCATTATTTTATTTGAAAAAGTTAATTTTATTTTATTGACAAAATATTTTAGTTTGTCTTGTATATTTTTTCATTAGATCCGATATTATTTTAAGCTGTCATATGGTTATATTACAATGTGCCCCTCACATGTTACAATGTACCCCACCTACGGGGCATGTTGTCACATTTCACTTCCATTCTTTTGAGATAAATAACGAAAAACATATGCACTTTAATTATGAAACAACGCAACATATTTGTACTAGACAAGTGTGAAATTAAAGTATATAAAAAAAATTATACTCTGAACCCCATGTGTATTTACACAAACTAAGAAAGTCAAACAGTGTTAGGTTGTGCCCGTGCTCCCCTACTTTAAATACAATATAACTTGCTTTGCATAAAAGCAAAATGTATTTTAGGTTACCTAATTCTGCATTTCTGTAAAATGGACAGCTGGCTGTATGATGATTCGGCCCTCATATTCAGGATCCCGTTTTTGCTTGGAGAAATCTCCTGTAACAGACAGAGTCACAACACCCTTTTAATGTTACTATAGTTTATGATCAGAAAAAACTACCGCACAGTAATACAAACATTTTTAATAAAATAAACATTTTTGGTAACACTTTACAATAAGGTGTCATTTGTTAACATTAGTTAATGTATTAACTAATATGAACAAACAATGAACAATGCATTTATTACACTATTTATTAATCTTTGTTAATGTTAGTTAATGAAAATAAAGTTGCTGTTTATTCATGTTAGTTCACAGTGCATCAACTAATGTTAACAAACGCAGATTGTGATTTTAATAATGCATTAGTAAATGCTGAAATTAACATTAACCAAGATTAATAAATGCTTTAAAGTATTGTTCATTAATGTTTTTAACTAACATTAATGTTAACTAATGAACCTTATTGTAAAGTGTTACCAGATTTTTAATATTTATTAGCAAAACTTACTATATTAATATATTGCTAGCCCGTTCCTCTCTTTCAGAAGTAAACTGGTTCTGTGAGTTAGTGGAGATCAGCAGCCCGTGGCTAATTGGTCTACTTTAGTAACATTAGTTAAGTTGATGAAAGCTCACCTGTTGTTACGACGGCAATCACAGGAAAAGACTCCAATACTCCTCCGATGCAGACGACATGACCACAAGACCACAAACTTGAAAATAAAATACAAAAGATGTACTTTACAGTGGTATTTCTTAACTCAGTTTTCCTCAGTATTTCATGTTAGCTCACGGTTTTATTTTATATCTCTAATTGAATAGGAACCGTCTCTAAAGTTACATACAGCCAGGGCTTGACTTTAACTTTTTTGCTCACCGGCCACTGTGGCTAGTGGTTTTCTAAATTCATTAGCCACTCAGTATTTTCACTGGCCACAATTTTGTTGTTGGGAAATTACGTTTAATATGACTTAATACTGCAAAAATGTATTTAAATTGATTTCCAGGTCATTTTTGACCTATTTAAAGGGCATATTTCCCTAACCGTATTAAATGCATGTATCATCTTTCATATCAAATTCTTAAATTTTATTAATAATTTCACTTAATATAATAAGTTAATATAGGGATGTTATCAATCATATGAAATCAGTATCTACAAAACCGATCTTTCCACTGCAGAAGAAACAGAAGTGACTGGAGTGGCATTCAGATGCATTTACACAGACAGTTCAATGTAGCTGAAATATAGCACGAATGCATGTACACTGTAAAATTATAACAGCATAAATAATGTTGTGAGGTTGTATTTTTCAATATCCAAAATGTAATGTTAGAAAAAATGCAAAGATAAGCTACTATGAAAGTAAACCGCCAGTAGGTGGCAGCAGTGACTATCTTAATGAGTCATTGAAGCATGCCTTCAAACGATTCCTTCAGACGGCTGACTCATTCAAGAATGAAGCAAGTGCCTGTCCTTATGAATGGACCACTGAATCATTGACTCAAATGATTCAAAACTCAAAAACGCGAATAGTTCATTACCAAAACACACTGTGTGTTGCTCAGAGATGCCTTGATGCGTTTGGATATTTTCATTAACCAAATGGAGCAAAAACAGTCAACGTTGACAATATATCCTTTTAATAAATTCAAATTCAAATATTGAACTAAAATGCAGGGGCGCCGCTAGCAATTTTGGGCCCTATGAAAGAATATGAGGTTGGGCCCCCTACCTCACCAAACATACACTATATTGCCCAAAGTATTGGGTCACCCCCTTCTAATGAACAGGTTTGACTACTTTAGTAATTTCCATGAGTGCAAATCTTAATATTTAAGCATTTAATGATATTCTAGGGAATTGTGTGCTTCTAATTTTATTCCAATAGTTTGGACAGGACCCTTTTCTAATCTAACACAACAATGTCTCTGTGTATAAGGCAAAGTAAAAAATAAATAAATAAATAAATAAAAATAAAGATTGATTCAGTCAGTGTGGAAGAACTTGACTGGTCTGCAGAAAGCCAAGTCCTAATCCAAGCTGAACACCTCTGGTGTGACTTTAAATGCAGACCTTGAGCCAAAAACTCATCACCAAAGACCAATGACTTGTACATACAGGTGCATCTCAATAAATTAGAATGTCGTGGAAGTTCATTTATTTCAATAATTCAACTCAAATTATATGCTTAAACATTAAGATTTGTTCTCATGGAAATTACTAAAGTAGTCAAACCTGTTCATTAAAAGGAGATGTCCCAATACTTTTGGCAATACAAGCCAACCTAGCTATTCAAAATATTTGTCTGCAATTTAATAATATTGACCTATTACTTTTTTTTTATTGCTTTTGACCATTAGGTATCAGTAACATAATTCATTCAGAACCTGTTCTATGGACATAGACTTTCTGTACCACACTATTCTGCTGATATGGAATGAGTTTGACTGCTTAATCAGTTATATTAATAGAAATGCTTCCCTGGGGCAAACAAAACAACAACAACAACAACAACAACAACAAAAATCCTAAAATAATAAATAGGATACCCCATAACAGCATTTCCAGCAGTATCCAACATTTCTCAGTCATGATCTTACTCAGCTAAATGTGACTATTAGCTTAACAGCTGTATTCCTTGTTTGCTAGCTATCTATGCTCATACAGCATACAATGTTAAAAATGTTCTACATTATGAACCTTAACCCAAAAACCTTTAGCTTCATACACTGTAGATAATTGTGACCCTGCCTGTGGAAACCCAACTAAAGTATTTTTTTTTAAACAGTGGACGAGTAATTCACTCCTTGATTTGCTTAATAAAAGCCTCCTTTGAGATCGTTTTGACACATGTTTATTGTGTATTATTTTCAACGTGTTTATTGCTAAGTTTAGTGTTTCAAAATAGAAGCTCAGCCGTAATAACTCGCGTGCAGTGTATCTGGTTGCCATGACAACCTCCCCGCACTCCTGCTGCTGCTCTTGTAATCAGAGTGAAGTTGTAGATTTTCTAAAGCAAAACTAAAATGTGTTTAAAAGTGCGACTGACCAAATCGTCCGGCTCGGTTTGCCAAATCTCTAATTTGACAGTTTACCATCTGATCTCACTCAGTGACTCTAGGCTACGTAGGACGGGACGAAACCATGCAGTGAATGGGGGGAGATAATTTCGCCGGAGATGCAGAAATAAGCCTAATTTTGCTTTATTTGTAACTCTTTGGTTTGGTAGATACATTTATAATCTCTATTATATTACTACTACTACTGTTACTACTAATAAAACAGATCTCTGGGGGGCCCGAAAAGTGTGTGGGCCCTTAGAATCGTCCTAACTTTTCCCCCCTTAGCGGCGCCCCTGCTAAAAATGTATGTTAACTTCTCGTTTTAACTCTTAAAGTTATAATCTAATAGAGTCTAATAAAATGTCAAATTTGCAATCGTGGTTTTCAGGGAACTTCCCTCTCTTGGTCGTGTTGCTTAACTAGGCTGAATGCTATAAATATAAAAACGTACATTTTTACGTTTCTTCTGTGTGCAGTTGCGTTCATTTGTTTTGATTTCTGCACGAGATTCTCTCTCATAGACAGGCTGCGTGAGCTTCAACTGCCGCGACCTTGTTGTTACTGATGATCCATTATCAGTCGCCGTTTACACCGAATGTAATAAAATCAGAACCATTCTCGCCGAAATTTCGGTGCAATTAGATGTTTTATTCAGATCAGTTTTCCGGTCGGGCAAGTAAAATTCTCTTCATTCACTTACCCCTTCAAAAAATCTACTTGTCCCGGACAAGCAATAATGTCGAGCTCTGTTGTATATAAAATTCAGCCCGCCAGAGTGGCTAGTGGACGTGACTGTGTTACCCGCCACAGCTGAAATCCACCCGCATTTGGGGTTGGCGGGTGTTAATGTCAAGCCCTGCATACAACATTGGTACACACGTTTCTAACTTAAATAGCATTTGAAGATAATTGCACTTGCGATAAAGAGGCAGTGTACAAAAGATATTATGCTTCTCTGTGTTCGTTAACTTCGTCTAACTGACATTATTAATTTACCAGTTCATGTTATCATCGATACTATGGCATTCACAAGAAGAGGCTCCAAAATACACCTC
Organism: Spinibarbus caldwelli; assembly: GCA_039654775.1. Classification (NCBI taxonomy): domain Eukaryota; kingdom Metazoa; phylum Chordata; class Actinopteri; order Cypriniformes; family Cyprinidae; genus Spinibarbus; species Spinibarbus caldwelli. Next base: position 24,523,673 of record CM077223.1, on the reverse strand, counting down.
CGACGTTGCAGACGACATCCAGACTAGAAACTTGAAAAGAATAAACAAAAGTACTTGAAAATACTGTTTAAAATCTCCACTGAACAGTGGTGTTGCCCTTATTGGTCAGTTTTTCGTGGGCAAGTTCACTACTGTAAATTTACAGTAGTTTACTGTAGTGACCATATACTTTCCCATAATCCTTTGCAGTTTACAGTAAAATACTGTATATACATTTTACAGTATCTTACTGTACATATTACAGTAAAATACTGTTCAAATTACAAAAATCAGTTACAGTGTACAGTAAAGAACAGTAATATCACAGGGTTTTTTCTGTATTTTTTATCAAAAAAAAAAAAGAAAGAAAGAAAAAAAAAAAGAAAAGCAGCCTTCATGAGCATAGGAGACTTCTTTGAAAAATATTAAAAACCTGATCCCAAACTTCTGAACGGCAGTGTATATGTATGTATGTATAGATAGATAGATAGATAGACAGATATATAGATAGATAGAAATATATTACGGGAATGGGATCTCAATGTCTCCTGTAATGATACAATGAAAAAATAACAGTTAACACAATTGCTTTGTTGTTCATGTATTCCCTATATTTCATCACTTCCTCCTGTTCCTGTCTGTTGTGCTGCTGAGAGGTTTGCGATTGTACCTCTGCTTTTTTATTGAATCTCTACCTTACTTTCACTTTCTGTTGTTTAAAGTGATAATATATAACTTAATTCCCACCATATTTCTGGTATTATCTATCAAACTAATCTAACTAATTTGATCGTTCACTTTTAAAACCGCGAGTGCAGCGCGTGCAGCGCATCAGCACTCGTTAGCCGGTTAGCTTGTCACTCACGGTTCCATTGGCGTTTCTATTCGCGCCTATTATTGTTTTCTTTTTTCTTTTTTTTCTGCTCCGTTTTTCATTTCTCTCGCTCCGTTTTTCACGAGTTCATCAAACAACAGTGGTAAGTGGTAAGTTAAGTTGGTATCATTCATCAATCATGGTGAGTAATGGCTTCTTCTCCTGCTATTGTTGTTGGCACCGCCTGCCACATGTACAGTTTATCTGTCTCTGTCAGCAGCGAGGGATTCACATGTGATAAATGCAGGGAAATAGTTAGGCTGACAGAGAAGATTTTAGAACTAGAGACACGCATCCAAACTTTAGTTGAGGATAGTAAGAATGTGAGGGCTGTAGATACTGCTTTGGATGCGACTAGCTCAGGGACTCCTGTACATTGTTCGGTTCCGGCATTAGAGCCCGTGCAGCAGGGCAACTGGATGACTGTGAGGCGGCATAGTCGCAGGTCAAAACACCTCTCTTCCGTTCCGATCAAAACATCAAACAGGTTCTCCCCACTCAGTGATGCACCCACTGAGAAACCTGATGTAAGTGCTCTAGTTATTGCCGATTCTATTGTACGGAACGTGAAAATAGAGACACCAGCCACCATAGTCCAATGCTTAATGGGAGCCAGAGCGCCTGACATCTTGGCAAATTTAAAAGTGCTGGCTAATGCTAAACGTAAATTCAGTAAGATTGTTATCCACGTCGGCGCTAATGATGTTTGACTTCGCCAGTCGATCACTAAAAATAATGTTAAAGAGGTGTGTGAACTTGCAAGTACGATGTCAGACACTGTAATATGCTCTGGTCCGCTCCCTGCTTACCGTGGCTATGAGATTCATAGCAGACTGTCGTCACTCAATGGCTGGATGTCTAAGTGGTGCCCGCAGAATAACATAGGCTTTATAGACAATTGGAAGAATTTTTTGGGCAGACCTGACCTGTTGAAAAGAGATGGTGTTCATCTCTCCTGGGGTGGTGCCGCTCTTCTCTCTAGAAATATGGCACATAGTCTTAGAGTTCGTACTTGACTAACTAGGGCCCAGGTCAGGAAGCAGACAGACTGGCTAAACCGACCGTCTGCTAGCCACCTCACGCCACAGAAGTCAGTTAATTCTCAGCACATAGAGACTCCTTCACCTAGATATCACACTATAGAGACTGTGTCTGTTCCCCGTACTAGAAAATACAGAAAACGTCCAAACCAAAGTAATAGTAACAATTTAATTGATGTTCAACAAATAAAAAATGTTTACAATACAGAGAAACAATTGATAAAACTTGGCTTACTGAATATCAGGTCCCTTTCTATAAAAGCACTATTTGTAAATGATTTGATCAATGATCATAACCTAGATTTGCTCTGTTTGACAGAAACATGGCTAAAACCAGATGAATACATTACTTTAAACGAGTCTACCCCCCAAGATTACTGCTATAAAAATGAGCCACGTCCAAGAGGTAAAGGAGGAGGTGTTGCTACAATTTATAACAATATTCTCAGTATTTCTCAGAGGGCAGGCTTTAAGTATAACTCATTTGAAGTTATGGTGCTGCGTATAACATTATCTAGAGAAACACGTGTTAGTGATAAATCCTCTGTGATGTTTGTACTGGCTACTGTGTACAGGCCACCAGGGCACCACACAGACTTTATTAAAGAATTTTCTGATTTTCTATCTGAGTTAGTACTGGCTGCAGATAAAGTCTTAATTGTTGGTGATTTTAATATCCATGTCGATAATGAAAAAGATGCATTAGGATCAGCATTCATAGACATTCTGAACTCTATTGGGGTTAGACAACATGTTTCAGGACCTACTCATTGTCGAAATCATACCCTAGATTTAATACTGTCACATGGAATTGATGTTAGTGGTGTTGAAATTCTGCAGCAAAGCGATGATATCTCAGATCATTATCTAGTCTTGTGTAAACTCCATATAGCCAAAACTGTAAATTCTACTCCTTGTTACAAGTATGGTAGAACCATCACTTCTACCACAAAAGACTGCTTTGTAAGTAATCTTCCTGATTTATCTCAATTCTTCAGCATATCCAACAGCGCAGAAAAACTTGATGATGTAACAGAAACTATGGACTCTGTCTTTTCTAGCACTTTAGATACAGTTGCTCCTTTACGGTTAAGGAAGATAAAAAAAACAGTCTGACTCCATGGTATAATGAGCACACTCGCACCCTAAAGAGAGCAGCCCGGAAAATGGAGTGCAGCTGGAGGAAAACAAAACTAGAGGTATTTCGTGTAGCTTGGCGGGAAAGTACCCTATCCTACAGAAAAGCATTAAAAACTGCTAGATCTGATTACTTTTCGTCTCTTCTAGAAGAAAACAAACATAACCCCCAGTGTTTATTCAATACAGTCACTAAATTAATGAAAAATAAAGCATCAACAGGTGTTGGTATTTCCCAAGAGCACAGCTGTAATGACTTTATGAACTATTTTACTTCCAAGATCGATACTATCAGAGATAAAATTGTAACCATGCAGCCGTCAGCTATAGTATCGCATCAGATAGTGCACTATAGATCCCCTGAGGAACAATTCCACTCATTCTCTATTATAGGAGAGGAAGAATTGTATAAACTTGTTAAATCATCTAAACCAACAACATGTATGTTAGACCCTATTCCATCTAAACTACTAAAAGAGCTGCTTCCAGAAGTCATAGATCCTCTTTTGGCTATCATTAATTCATCGTTGTCATTAGGATATGTCCCCAAAACCTTCAAATTGGCTGTTATTAAGCCTCTCATTAAAAAAAACACAACTTGACCCCAAAGATCTAGTTAATTACAGGCCGATCTCAAATCTCACTTTTCTGTCAAAGATACTAGAAAAGGTAGTATCCTCACAATTATATTCCTTCTTAGAGAAAAATGGTATCTGTGAGGAATTCCAGTCAGGATTTAGACCGTATCATAGTACTGAGACTGCTCTCATTAGAGTTACAAATGACCTGCTTCTATCATCTGATCGTGGTTGTATCTTTTTATTAGTTCTACTGGAACTTAGCACTGCGTTCGACACTATCGACCACACCATTCTTTTGAATAGACTAGAAAACTTTGTTGGCATTAGTGGAAGTGCCCTAGCATGGTTCAAATCGTACTTATCTGACCACCATCAGTTCGTGGCAGTAAATGAAGAGGTATCATATCGATCACAAGTGCAGTATGGAGTACCTCAAGGCTCAGTACTAGGGCCATTACTTTTCACGCTTTACATGTTACCCTTGGGAGATATTATCAGGAGACATGGTGTTAGCTTTCACTGTTATGCTGATGATACTCAGCTCTATATTTCTTCACGGCCCGGTGAAACACACCGAATTGAGAAACTAACGGAATGCATAGTCGATATAAAAAACTGGATGACGAGTAATTTCTTACTGCTAAATTCTGAAAAAACAGAGGTGTTAATTATCGGACCTAAAAACCCCACATGTAATAACCTAGAACACTATCTAACACTTGATGGCTGCTCTGTCAATTCTTCTTTATCAGTTAGGAATCTAGGTGTGCTGTTTGATAGCAATCTTTCATTTGAAAGCCATGTTTCTAGTATCTGTAAAACTGCGTTTTTCCATCTCAAAAACATATCTAAATTGCGACGTATGCTCTCAACGTCAAATGCAGAAATGCTAATTCATGCGTTTATGACCTCAAGGTTAGACTATTGTAATGCTTTACTGGGTGGTTGTTCTGCACGCTTGATCAATAAACCACAGTTGGTCCAAAATGCAGCAGCTAGAGTCCTTACTAGAACCATGAAGTATGACCATATTAGCCCAGTTCTGTCAACACTGCACTGGCTCCCTATCAAACATCAGATAGATTTTAAAATCAGGAGAAGTGGGGAAGTCGTGGCCTAATGGTTAGAGAGTTGGGCTTGTAACCTGAAGGTTGCCGGTTCGATTCTCACACCGGCAGGAATTGAAGGTGGGGATTGTGAATGAACAGCACTCTCTCTGCCTTCGATACCATGACTGAGGTGCCCTTGAGCAAGGCACCGAACCCCCAATTGCTCCCCGGGCGCTGCAGCAATGGCTGCCCACTGCTCCGGGTGTGTGTTCACGGTGTGTGTGCGTGTTTGTTCACTATTCACTGCTGTGTGTGTGCACTTGGATGGGTTAAATGCAGAGCACCAATTTCGAGTATGGGTCACCCATACTTGACAATACGTCACGACTTTCACTTTTTTTTTTTTTTTTTTCTTTTCAAAATCTTGTTAATTACTTATAAAGCCCTGAATGGCTTAGCTCCTCAGTACTTGAGTGAGTTCTTATCACATTATAGTCCTCCACGTCCTCTGCGTTCTCAAAACTCTGGCCATTTGATAATACCTAGAATATCAAAATCAACTACGGGTGGCAGATCCTTTTCCTATTTAGCACCCAAACTCTGGAACAATCTGCCTAACACTGTTCAGGAGGCAGACACACTCTGTCAGTTTAAATCTAGATTAAAGACACATTTCTTTAACCTGGCTTACACATAACACACTAATACACTTCTATTATTCAAATCCGTTAAAGGATTGTTAGGCTGCATTAATTAGATCAGCCGGAACCGGGAACACTCCTCATAACACACGATGTACTCGTTACATCGTAAGAAGAATGGCATCTACGCTAATATTTGTCTGTTTCTTTCTTATTCTGTTTCTCAGTCCGTGCCCGGATCAGATGGTGGATCGGCACCGGAAGATGATGTCTGCGACCCTGATCGTCGGCGGAGGCCAAACACCTGGATGAGCCCCGGGGACATATCCCCAGTGAAGACCTTGACTTAAATAAATAAATAAATAAAATAAAATAAAATAACTAAAAATATAATAAAATACCTAACTACATAATACTATTATTGTTAGAAATTGCAACCATATAAAAATAGAAATATAATATATTTAAAATGTAATTAAAACAATAAGTAAAAAAAAAAAAAAACATAAAAAATAAACAATAATGTCCTAGCCAGAGGAGAACTGGCCCCCCGACTGAGCCTGGTTTCTCCCAAGGTTTTTTTCTCCATTCTGTCACAGAGGGAGTTTTGGTTCCTTGCCGCTGTCGCCTCCGGCTTGCTCAGTTGGGGACACTTAATTTCTAACGATTATCATCAATTTGATTTCATATATACTATTTAAACTAAACTGAGCTAGACAATGACATCTCTGAATTCAATAATGAAATGCCTTTAACTGAAAATTGTTTAATCTTATTATACATTACTGACACTCTGTCCTCCAGTTTGATACTGTTAAGTGCTTTGACACAATTTGTATTGTTAAAAGCGCTATATAAATAAAGGTGATTTGACTTGACTTACTTTTTCAAGAGAGACTCATTTGTTTACACTCTTTTTCCATTAATGATGAGGCAACTAACAATAGTCAGAGCAGAAGTTCCTATGTTTAAGCCTTTTTTTAACAGCTTCTTCTGATCACGGTTGAAAGTAGCTGTCTAGATTTTGTTTTAATTCATTATGTGGGATGGAAATGTAGCTTGAATGTCATTTTCAGTTGATTGACTTATCCAGTGCAGTGGCAATCTACATTAGTTTGCACTGGCAAAAGTCTTTATACCAGCCATATCAGTCAACTGAGACACTGTTTAAAATAGCAATCTTTAAAGCTTTACTGAGCTTTCACATCCCAGACCTCATGTTTTAGATGCCCATGGGACTGTTGCTTATTGTAAATGGAGTATCATATGCATTTTCACTCAGAATGTCAGAATGCAAGAACTACTTTGAAAGAGGTCCAGAGACATAATTTATAGATATAAAAGCTTTATTTGACACATCTTTGTGGACAATGAAAATACAATCATAAAGCAAATTTTAAAAAGTCTGTACATATGACACATTTGTGAAAATATTTGTGAAAACAAATAAACAAATAAAAATAAATTAATCAGCTTAGACAATGAAGTCATTTGAAGGATGTTGGTGCTGATGATGATGTCATGGTGCTCTTCGGTGGCACAGAGGCAGTTGTACTGTGTGGTGCTGTCTGCTGGCTCCTGTGAAGATCAGGAATAGTTTCAATTTAGTTTAATTTACCATTAATCAATTAATTAATTCTTTTTTTTTTTTTTTAATTGGCACGTGTCTCTCTCTGCCGTACAAATCTACATCTTTGCATTGAATATGTATGTGAATCATGAGTAAATTTATTTAAAGGAGATATTCTCACCTCTTTTCAAGAGCCTTTATGATGACATTTTGAGTGAATTTTGACTCTGGATTCATGCATTTCCGTCCTGCACCATTCTTCAGAGTGACGCTGTGAAAGAACAGAAGCAATGAGCTGAATCGTACTCGGGATTGTTTTACAGTTGAATTAACTGAAAATGAAAATAAATGAATGTATACAAATATAGGGTATGCTTACATAATCTCATGTTTGCGACAAGATGGACTTGGAGGGATAATTTCAACCTTCTCAATGTTCTTCACTAAAACCATGTTTGCACCTTTGTCTGCACAGAAGCACCTGCCCTTTGAAGACCTGTCCTGTCCTGGAAGAGAAATGTCATATATTTCATTAGAGTCTATTAGCTGCAGAACATCACCATAAACAAATATACATTCTGAAGATATGCTGAATGCTCTTGATCTGCAATTCTCAGAGCTCAAACTCACCTTTCACCCCTACAGCGATCAGGCAGGCGAGAAGAACGAAAGCTGCAATAGTCTTCATTGTCTTCTTGTTGTCGTTGAACTGTGCTTGTGTTGTGTCTGGGTCAGTGAGATTATGACTGAAGGACTTCAGGAGTTCATTTAAATACTGTAGGATCAGGGTTTCCCCTCACTTCTAGTTCTCATTTTAGGTTTCAGTTCTCCAGCTTCCTTTATTTTTTCTATTTTTATTGCAATTTCTCGGAAGCACTGTCCTCAACCCTTAGGAGAGAAGCCTTGTCTTAGGGCACCCTGATTGTAACTTTCCGTGAATGAGGAAGGAAAAGTTGCTTAATTAATCTGGAATATTTTGTGAATTGTGATTTGTTGGGAGTACTAGATGTTAAGCTAAAACACTGAAAGTGAAAATATTTTTAAAACATTTTAATTGATTGAATTTAATGGCTTTTATTGTCTGTTTTTAAACACATGACAATCTGTTGTATACATTTTGTGTATGAATTAAGGTAGCAATACACAGAAATATAGAAAATGGACATTGGACCTATTTATTAACACAATATTTGCAATAATTTTAATGCTAATGACCCATTGTTTCAAAGTAGTCTGTGCAAGTAAAGCACAGATACACAGTGACAGGCACCCAAGTAGCAACCAACAATTTCTGTGCATTCAGTCTGACCGAGTTCTGCTGATTTAGTAGTTTATAGCTACACTTTGAAGTTGTAGTTTGTTTCATTTATGACTGATTACCAATTGGATGTGAATCTGGTCCTACCCTTTGATGAAATAAGCTTCCTCGATAATCAAGCTTTATATCATTCTTAATCACCCACTCCCCTCAACTACCAACACCCCTATCTTTTAGAATAATATCGGTTTTTCTGCAGATTTTTTTCTTGCAGTGTACCCTGCTTAGTGGCAGAGTGTGAACTGCTGGTCATCATTAAAGGAAATTTTCAATGTAGTAACCCAAATATTAAAGTTTTAACACTACAGTTCAGCTAAGTCACAACCAATGAAAATATGAAAATGCTTCTAAACTTACTCTAAAAAGAAATTGAGTGGATCTATTGCTACAACTTAAATAAATGCTTGATAGAACTTTATTGCTTACCTAAACTTGTGTAAATTTTTGTTGACAATGTTATTCATTACATCTATTTAATACTGTGTGTAATTTAAACTCAAACTTCTGCATCAATGAATGCTATTTTTATTTTTATAGAGAAAGTTACTGTCATGTTGAAGTTTTTGTGGTTACCATTTCTGAAGAGTAGTGTGGTTAGGTTGTAAAGGGAACTCTTTATCGACGATAACCAGTGAGTATTTTACTTCATTAAATGTACTTGCTGATTAAGTAACATTTAGCATATGATATGCTAGCCAAAACTTTTTAAATAATGATTAATATGAATAATAATATGATTAGTAATTAATAATGATCCATCTGCATCATCACAAAGTGTGGCTGGGATCTTTTGGTTTAGCTGGTGTGCTTGTGGAAGTTTAATTTATTTATGAAGGCATTAAGAAACCACAAACAAGGATGTGGTACAAAATGTGTATTTTCTGTGGAAGATGGTCAGTTGTTTTCACTACCTCTTTATTTTCATGTCAGTCTAAACAATATTTATAACATCTGATGGTAAAAAAGATGCTGACATACATTGGACATAAATGTGTGTGAGTTATATGTCCAGTATAAATTATTGTATAGTTATTCACTAAGCACTTCTGGGTCGTGTTTTTCAAATGAAACTTGCTTGGTGAGCCAGATAAGTTTGAGGATAAGCTGGCATAAACAGAAATTTAGGAAAAGTTTCCAGACAAAAATGTCTGGGTTTTGTCATATATTTGTGTGGCATGTACAACACCTAACATAAAGCAAGTAACATTTGTTTCCAGATTATTAAATATTTCAGTGATGAAAATTTTCTAATGATGAAATTCAGTGACTAATCAGAGTTACAATGTTGAAATACCAAATAGTTTAAGACACTGCAAATCAGGTCATTAGAGAAAACTTCTCTTTCACTGGAATGTTATCAAGTGTTTTCACTACCCTTTTCTTTATATAGGATCTTAACCAGACTTTGTGTTGCAGTCTAAGCTAATGACTTAATACAATCATGCTGACGAAAATATAAGCAAAACTGAAACTGAAAAAAAGAAAACTTTTTGTGAAATCTGGAAATGTCACTTCAACTGCTACATATTTTTTGAAAAAAAAAAAAAGTGATTATGTATGCACAATGCATGCTGGTGTTATCAGTTCAGTTAAGTATGGAGTGCTGCAAGGATCTGTCTTAGGCTCTCTGCTATTTTTAATATACATGTTGCCCAAGGGTAATATTATTAGAAATATTATTATTATTTGTGTTATGCGTAAGTAGTCTTCTATCACGCTACAATCCATCACACTCCCCAAGGTCGCAAAACTCTGGACTTTTGGTAGTACCTAGGATAGCAAAGTCCACTAAAGGAGGTAGAGCTTTTTCGCATTTGGCTCCCAAACTCTTAAATAGACTTCCTGATGATAATGTTTGGGGTTCGGACGCACTCTCTGTTTAAATCTAGATTAAAAGCTCTTTAGCCAAGCTTTCACATAATGCAGCTCATAACCTTGTACTTCAATTATATCAGATCAAATGCACATTATCATTCTTTTGCTTGGGTTGAACATCATTTTTTTGCTTGATTGGAACAGCAGCTACACTCATTTTTCTCTATTTGCTTCTCTGTTTCTGCCATGGGACAGGAGGTAACTAGGAATTACACAAGCTTCATTCTGGATCCAACCCTTATAAAGATTTGAGAACACCTGAGAAGAAATGATGCCAACCCCTCAGAGGACCTCAGATGATGCCAACCCTGAATCAACTTATAAAACTACCAAATTTTGCTATAAGTTTGATAGCGACATATAATAATTGCTGTTAGTCGTGTTCACTATTTGTTTGAATGCATGTCATTAACTAACTGCATACTGTACATTTCTGCCATATGGACATCAACTTCACATAGTCACCAGTGATAAGGTACTCCTAAATATAATGTAGAAATTTTGCAATGATTTTTTTTGTTGTTGTTGTGAAAAGCGCTATACAAATAAATGTGAATTGAATTGAATAATATTCAAAGTTACTTTTTTATTAAACATTTGTGTATTATCTATTCCTATCTATTCTAGTCCACGTTAGAATAGTCTATTCTCTTTATTATTAGTGTTAAATTTCATTTTCATTTATATATCATTATATGTACATCTGCACTATGTCTGCGCTTTTTTCTGCACTGGAAGTTCCTGTCACCAAGACAAATTCATTGTGTGTATAAACACACTTTGCAATAAAGCGCTTTCTGATTCTGATTCTTAAATTTTAGAATAAATTTTAGAAATTTACCCAGGTGAGCCAAGATAGCCAAGATAGATTTTCAGTTTTGTGCTTTAAAAACTAAATTAGACAATGTTTCCATCCCTTGAAGATGCATCCTTGTCCTTTAACTAATATTACCCTATTGGCATGCACAGTGGGTAATTCAGTTTTTGCACTAAGAATTACCAGGCAGAGATCATTAATTTATGGAAGATAAAAACTTTTATTTGATAATACAGTGGACACAGATGGACAATGAAATAATAAATGTCATAAGCAGATTGTATAACAACAACAACAACAACAGTGTTTACTGTATTTGTCTTATGAACATAAAACAAGAATATACACAAAATGAAAAAACAGTCAGTTGCATAAATTAACAAGCAGAAAATATTTACACTACTCAACAGTTTATACATATTTTTTCTAGTCAAACTCATGCAATGTATGCAAACTGTCAGCTAGAGGTCAAACAACATCTGATTTCATGGGTATCAAGATGTTCTTCAGTGGCATTATTACACAGCAGCTAATCCGGACTCATACTGAGCATCTACTGATGGGCCCTGTAAAGACAGAAATAGTTAATTATATATTATTTTAAATTTTCAGTATTATTTTTTATATAATTTATTCATTTCAGAAATTGCCAATAGGTCAAACAAACAACAAAAAATGTTACACTCACATCTTTTCAAGAGCCCTCTTGATTAAATTCTGGGTGAATTTAGACTCTGGATTCAAGCATTTCTGCCCTGTGTTCTTCAAATTGACACTGGAAATTAAAAAAAGGAAAGATGAGCTAAAGGTGTTTCACAGTGTTAAGACAGCAGCATAATCATTAATAGTTAATATCTGTGCAAAACCATTGTTTTTGTCCTTACATAATCTCCTGTTTGCCACAAGACGGACTTGGAGGGATGATTTCAACCTTCTCAATGTTCTTCAGTAAAACCACATCCACTCCTTTGTCAGCACAGAAGCACCTGCCTTTGTGAAACTTCTGCCCTGGAAGAAAGATGGTACTTTATTAGCTGCAGAACAGCATGATAACAAACTAATATCTATAGGAGATACAGTTATAATAAATATTAAATTATAGGTCTTAAATGGCAACACTCACCTTGTACTTCTGTTGCAAGCAGACAGAAAAGAAAAACAAAAATTTCAGCAGTCTTCATTGTTTTTAAAGTTTTGACTGTTCTAAGACTGTTATTACCCGAGATGTTCAGCTACAGTACTTATAACTATCAGAGGATCAGGGATTTACAGTGCGGACTCAGTTCCCATTTTCAATTCCACAAGCACAGCAGTTTTGATTTCCCGTTTCTTTGAAATGCCCTGACTTTGTCTCGTGTCGTTTAGTTATTTGTTTTACTGCAATTTTGGAAGGTGGTGTAAATTCTTTCAAACACTCTTTGAAGCCCAAGATAAATGAAGGGATCAAATGTAACATCTTTGCACAAGTGCTAAAGCATCCATTATACTGTCAATCATCCTTAATTATAATACTGTTTGATCAGAAAACAGCAAACTATTAAATGTGTTCAACTCCATGTGCATAAATCATTAAAATGTTTAAACTGTGATAATAAATGCAATACTTTGGATTATTAAATGTAACTCAAGGTCTGCACTCTAAAAATCTCTTTATTTTAACAGGAGATAAAAACAAATGACAAAAGTTTCAGCTTACTGCCTTCGTCAGTGTGACAAGATCTCAGTAACTCAATGATTATATGAAGATCAGCAATGACCCACAGGTGGTGGTAATTAGGTTTTCAAGTTCACAGACTCCAGATCAGTTCCATCTCTAACATCAACAAATTACAACAAAAACTTCAACAAAAATCAGTGGGGACAATAAAACATCAGGCAAAACATGCCATTCATACACACTGCTCCCCAAAAAAAAAAAAAAATAAATAAATAAAAAAAAAAAAAAATTACAATTGAATTGAAATTAACAAGAAACATGAAAGATCAAAATCAAATAATTTTGAAGAATCGTTTTTGTTCAAGAGGTTATCCACAAACTTGGTTTCATTCAGCAGTTGAAAAAGTAAAAAAATCGGAGAGATTTCAGTTATTGAACTATCAAAAAAAAAAAAAAAAAAACAACCGAAGAAACAATTTTCAGTAAATTATATTTTAACCTACACAAAAAATAGCCATCAAATTAAATCAATTATAAATAAATACTGGTTTATTTTAGCTTCAGATCCTTCTTTAAAAGATGTTTTCAAACAACCTCCAATGTTTACTTACAAAAAATCTTCAAATTTGGCAAATATGCTAGTTAAATCAGATGTAGTGCGTGATGACAAGAAAATATATATACAAGGTTGTTTTCCATGTCAAAATTGTACATCGTGTTCTTCGATATTACAATGCAAAAAGTTTACATGTTTACTGACAAATAAAACCATATCAAATAATACCATATCAAATCTTGTATCACATGTTCTACTAATAATATAATATACTTACTTCAATATCCATGTCCATTGATGTATGTTGGAAAAACTTCGAGGCCATTGAGAATTAGAATTAGTGAACATAAATCAGCAATTCGTAGACGTGAAATTACTTCTTCAGTGGCCAGACACTTTATTGAATATAATCATAGTATTGAACAACTGAACTGTATAGGAATTGAGAAAATAAGGAATCCTCGCCGGAGTGGAGATATTGATAAAAGACTCTTACAAAGAGAGGCGTCTTGGATGTTTTATTTAAAGACCATGTCACCTTTGGGTTTAAATGAGGATTTTGATCTTTCATGTTTTTTGTAAATTTCAATTCAATTGAAATTTTTTTTTTTTTTTTTTTTTTTTTTTGGAAGCAATGTGTATGAACGGCATGTTTTGCCTGATGTGTTATTGTCCCCATTGATTTTTGTTGAAGTTTTTGTTGTAATTTGTTAATGTTAGAGATGGAACTGATCTGGAGTCTGTGAACTTGAAAACCTAATTACCACCACCTGTGGGTCATTGCTGATCTTCATATAATCATTGAGTTACTGAGATCTTGTCACACTGACGAAGGCAGCAAGCCGAAACGTTTGTCATTTTTGTTTTTATCTCCTGTTAAAATAAAGAGATTTTTAGAATGTAGACCTTGAGTTACATTTAATATAAGAAATAGGTCATTGCACCTACAAAAGCTGCGAGAGCGCAGTGAGTGTTGAAGTTGGAATACTTTGGATTATGAAATGACCGATGTTGTGATGATGAAAGTCAGTGACATCATGTCAAACGTGAACCAAACTTCTGTTTTCAGAGAAACGGAATCAGTCATCAGTTTTCACTGCCTCTGTATACGAAATAGACTCTTAATAAGAAGCTCACACTTATGAAGGGGGAAAAACATTTTGCAAACTCATGCTGATGCTGATGAGCAAAAGGTTTACTTGGATCTTTTTTGTTGCATTTCTAATGCAGAAGCAGAAGACTAACTTACAAATAAAGATGTTTTGTTAACTTGTACTGTAGGTTAAGTATGTGTTTGTCTAGCACACTAGTTCTTTATGTTTACCTCATCTGCATCTGGGGGAGGGGGGGAGCAGTTGCATAAACATAGCCATTATGTTAAAACTGTGTTTTAAAATCTGCATGAAATTTTGTGATAATCTCTGGTAATTTTCTTCTGAATGAAATGATTTCTCAGTAGCAGTTAGCTAAAGGATAATCAGTCTTACTTTTTGGATTCAAATTAGACGAATATACATTTTTAAAATTGATTTAGAAGAATTTTATGGATTAGGATTTAATGCAATGGACAACCTAGCCAAATTTCTTTGACCATGTCTCACACATAAAGTATGCTCTGTGTATTTAAGACATTGCGTGAAGTCAAAAGAAGTTAAACTTTTAAAAACCCTTTCATTTTTTTTCATTTTTCTTCCCTGTGTGGACCCTCTAGGTTCTAAATTTGGATCGTCGTCTTTTAGTGACAGGTTATTTTTGCGGATTCCCTGACTGGTGAATGCACTCCAACAGACTCAAATGAAAACTTATTCAGTTTTATTGCATGTACAACTATGGCATTTCTTGTACCATTGTCACATAAGAAATTTGATATTTCCGTGTTCACCCTTTCTTTGTGGACTTTTCCCCTTACATCGTGGACTCTTCAGTTTCCCTTTGTTGTTTCGTATTGTGTCTTGTTGCGTCAACTTTGGTCTTAGGATGATGTCATATAAATATAACTTTTTATTGTACTTACATTTTTTTTTTTTTTTTAAATATGTGTATATTAGGTGGAAATTACATACTGTTTTTAAGTGTTAAATGATATGGAAAAAAAAAATGAATTGGCTGCCTCTGACCAGGCAATAACTTTGTGTATTTATGTGTTCTTTTCTGATCTCCTGTTTACTTTTTGCACACACAGAGATATGTAACATAACTAATATTTCTTCAGGAACCAATAACCAAGACCATTAATGCAAAAATTATGAAACCTTCACAAGATTTTATTTGACATTTTCCTCTGACATTAAACAACAGATACAAACAGAAAAACATACAACACATTGTTTTTAAATAAATTAAACTACTCATAACATAATGTGTAAATATAATATATTAAATACTCTACTGTAATAAATGAAAGAAGCAATACAGCTTAGTAATGACAGAGTCCACAGTGACCACAATCTTCACACTTGAAATCGCAGTTGAAACACTTCACACATTTTACGGAGCACCCCTAAAAAGAATAAACATAAATAAACATTACTCCATTATACTTTCTTCATTTTTTAAATATGAAAGCTCAGGTCTTCATTATCAATTGTTATGTCATTGATAAGACTCACCTGTTCTTTTTTGCAATCCTCTCAATGATAGTCTTGGTAAACAATGACTCTGGATTTAAGCATCTTCGACCTTCACCATTTTTCAGTGTGACACTGTTCAGACACATCATCAGGTTATTTAAAGAGAAAATAGATTGATGATGTCTTAATAAATAATCATGTACTTACACAACTTCCAGATGTCCACAGGATGGACTAACAGGGTGAATTTCAACTTTCTCTATCAGCTTTGGCTTCACCATTCTGAGACCAGCACCAAGACATAAACATCTTTGGATTCCAATCCCAGGCTTCCCTGGAGGATGATAGAAATAATTGATGGAAATGATTACTCTGAAACAATGAAGCAACAGACTGTGCTAAAAAAAAAAAAAAAAAAAAAGCAAAAGCAATCTTACCTTCAATAGCAACAATGGCCAAACTGACAAAAACAAGCAGAGCTGCCACAGTCTTCATTGTTTCAGTCTCTTGATGGTCTTCACCTAAAGCCAATTGACTGACCAAATGTGAGTAAATGAACTGACTGGCCTCTTTTTATGTACATCTGAGACATTCTGGGATTTCCCTGCTTTCTGCTCTAGTGGAGGATAAGATATGGCTGAGTTTCTGTTACTCTTTCTATCTTACTCTGGGAAAGTTTCTGGGAAATAAACAGCAACAACAGTGCAGTGAAGTTTTCATCATTTTGTTTGGGTTTTAAGTGCTGTTTCATCAGGTTTATGTCACACATACACAGTATACGTCATATCAGATAGAAAATAAAAATAATATAAGAGAATAATATATAATAGAAAAGATAAAATTGTGTATTATTGTCTACACACACACACACACACACACACATGTATGTATATATATATATATATATATATATATATATATATCACTTGTTTCTTGTTTTGTTCGTTAGTTACACCGTATGTAAATTACTCTCAGTTCACTCAGTGCTTGGTCTGGCACTGTTTATGTTTAGCGATTACTGTTATGAGTGTTTGCCATCTGTGAAATATCTCCTGTTTGGATTAACATTTTGTTTTGTTTTTTTATTAAACTACTGTAATAGTGCTGCAATTTTGGTCCGCTTTGCCGCTTTTCTACAGTGTCAGACGTCAGACTTCTGCTCATAAAACAGATGATCACTCCCTAGGGGACCAGACCAGGGGCCGGTTGCACCAGCTGGACGTACACCCGGTTGTAAGACTAGGCTGGACGTAAAATGCGCTTTAAGTCGTGCGTAGAATTTATACCCGTTGTATCATCTCGGCGTCTGACACTAAACCTTACGACTAGTCAGAGGTAGGTGTAAAGTGAAAAGTTATGATTTGCACGGACATGATTACTTTTAAGGATTCATGTCTGTTAGTTAATTATTACTGCAGACGTTATGGTCTTTTCGGGCAGGATAAGCGATATCAGTCGCGAAGCTCGGTTTGACTATAACATTATGCCGACAGTAATTGAAGTAATAAAAAATATTTATGTACAGCTTGTAATTATGCAGTAAAATATTACATATGATCTGGGATTACTAAAAGAAACTGTACCATTCGACATCTTGCTTGGAAGTACAGTTACAGCATAAATGCTTGGAAATATTTCACGTCTAATTCCATTCATTATTTGTAGCGTGCCTGCCATCCAATAATCGCAATAAGTTTTGTGCTTTGTTGCTTTTAATCAGAAATAAAGTATCAGCTTTCAAATTCTGTCAGTTTTATCACAAAATACAAACTATGTGGTTTTTCAGCCACAGAAAGACGTCAGTACATCACACAATGTCACGTAAAGTCACATTTCCCTCAGGAAAGACATTCATTGTACATAAACTCGATAGCATTGTATTGCATTCATTATATTTTACTTAACCTGCCGCCTTAAACGCGGACTTGTTAGGAAATGTTTACGCAGTTAAATCATGGCACGGTGGCTTCACGTGTTATGATGTCTTGAGCAGTTCAGTTCTATATTAGTAGTTGTAGCCATTGCAGCGTGAACGTCCTCTCATCTATAACTGCGGGAGAATGTGTCCGCGTGGACGCGCATCTCAGGATACCCATTTAACGTAATGCAGCCTACATATATTCACTTTTATTCACATTAAAATTTTAATAACCAACTAACCACCACTCATATACCCTACAACCACCCACTTTTTAACAACATAAAACTCCTAAGAGACATAATCGCAGTTATGTATTGTATAAATATTTATTAACAAATGTTTATACTTACTTATTTACTTATTACAGTAAGTAATTTCATCATGGCAATATTCTGTGTTTGATGCTAAAGTTTTCTTATTGAAAGCAAATGAGCACCCTGTATGTCAAAAAAAGTGACAATATGTGACGAGCTGGGAGTGAGAATGTGTTGACCAGACAACCTCCCTGGATAACTGCCTCAGCTAAGCTATCTAGCGATAGCCTTCAGCAGAATTTTTGTGAGTATATGGACTAGGTGTTACTGCAGTACAGGTCCCTTCATGGTGGGTGAAGGGGGCTTTATAATGAACCTGGAACCTAAGCCCATGCAGGCCACTGACCAAGAGCCCAACCAGCCCCTCACAACGCCCACTAATACTGCAGATCTTTGATCAGTCGTCGCTCTTCCTCTGCTGCTCTGGCTCTTCCCTCCATTGTTGATTCCCTGGCTCCTTCTTCTGTCATTTCCGCCATGACGTCATACTCTCTGCCTTATCCAGCAGTTTCTGGTCCATCTCTGGTTCTTTGTCCACCTCTGAACCATTTATTTAACATTTTTCACAGGATGAAGGTTTTAAGCTCTATCACAGTGTCATATCAGGATACATTGCACAATTTTACAAGAATGAAAAAGAAATCGTTTTCCAACATACACATTGCATTAATTGTAACTTTATACCCTTATATTGTAACATTTTATTACAAACACATTAAACATTCAAAACTATTACATTCTCACATTTTTCACAGGATGAATGTTTTAAGCTCTATCACAATGTGTCATAACAGGATGCATACATTGAGCAATTTTACTTTTTCAAAACCACTTGTTTAGACTAACTTTTTAAAACGTTTTATAAAATTGTAAACATCAAGAACATTAAGCTTAATATTAAACCTTTTTTTCAAAATCAGTACATCGCATTTCATTGACCATTTTTTTAACCATGTAATAAAACATTTCACTTTTTTTCAAAACAGCACTAGACCTCATTTTAAGTACATTTTTCTACTGCATTCTACATTTTCTAAAAACCGTTTTGAACATCAAGAATCTCAAAGCAGTACACATTTCATTAACTTTATACCCTTAAAACATTTTCTCTCAAACACACATTTCACCAAACACAATATTACACATTTAATTTGAACTTTTTAAACATTCTTGAGGATCACAAGCAATTTATCATCAGCAGAGTACGTGTCAAGGGCCTGAAAGTCCACCTCTTGCCCTGGTTTTATAACACTCCATTCAAAGTCAACTTTTACTGCATATGCATGGAAGTGTGAATCATACGACACCGGTATTAAAAACTTGCCACACAGAAACCATACAGTATTGACATTTAAAATGTATTTAATTTGGAAAAATAGAGGAATTTCCTCTGCATGGACATAGTCAACTATGAATACATCTTTTAAAGCATACTTCACATTGTCAACAGTCACATTTGAAACACGTTGAATGTCAAAATCTTCATTTCCATGTATATCTGTAAGAATTTTCTGTAAGTCTAATGGGAGCGATGACAACGGAGTCTCTATACTCCTACCTACTACCATCTCAAACTCATCAAGGATATTGGGCGGGGAAAATTCCCAGCATTGTTTCATCTGGTGCCTCTCACTTAAGGTTTTGGCAATGTTAATGAAATTTCTACAGCTGCTAGCAACAGTCTTAAAATACTGATGCTTAGCCTCGAAACGCATGCACCAAAGTACACGCAAAGGTCCAAATTTTGATGTTAGTCTCGAGTAGTGTGTCAAAAAATGACACTTGGGTGTAACAACATCCCCAAAAATATCACTTAGCTGTGTCAGAAACTCAAAAACAAGTGCATCTAACATTGCTAGGTTTTCCCTTTTCACTCTTGGGGCAATTACAATGTCAACAATGTCGCGACATAACAGGAAAACATTCCATTGTTTACTACTGGGAGGAACACGGTGTGCCATTAAAAATGGCAAAATTCTAAACAAAAACCACTTTTGTGAAGCAGACCCAGCAATTCCAGATTTGTGTAAAATTCGCTCTGACAACTGCACTGGTTTGTTTTTCTTGTCATTTTGACCAATGGAGAGTTGCTGAAGTTCATCATTTAACTCTTGAATAGTAATATGCTTTTCTTTGTGAGCCCAGCTCAGAACTAGTTTTATTATAAGAGGAATGACTCCCTCTAACAAATCGTGCATTATATCAGGCGGAAATGCCTGTGTCACGTCAAAATATTTCAGCTCATTAAATGGTGAAGGATAGTTTACACCATACATTCTTTGACCCTCTGTGTTTTCAATGCACGTTAGATGGTACTGATGTACCTCTGGGGTTCTTAAAACAAAATCACTCTCTCTGAATTTCTCTTTTATTTCTGTGTGGGTTGCCATGCAATAGCGACAAACTCTAGCAGAGTTAAATGACATCGTAAAACCAGCTAACATATGTGCTGAAAGATAGTCTGCTGAAAATGTTGCTAGTGCAGCGTGAATAGTCTGCTCAATCCCACCTACAGTTACCATGAACCCTTCACTTTCAAGTTTTTTAAGATAGTCTAACATTGGTTTTAAGATGGTCGCTAAACCACAGCTTTTTACAAATGTTTGTCGTACTAATAAAGCCAGATGAATGTGCTTCAGTTTTGATCGATGTTTAAGGTTGCCTACCGTATAATAAAAAGCGCAAAGCTTGTGCTTGGTTTTCTTTGAACCTAGAGGGTTCACAACTTCAAATTCGTCTTCATAAAAATGAAGACGTAAGGCATGCGGATTAACTTTAAAGAAGGGATGTTCCTTGAAACATGTACCATCTGTGTAGTCACTTAAATAATCTGGATCTCTGTCTAGATAGTTGTTTGCCTGAATTTCATCAAATATGTCCTCATGTGAGCAATAGTTACTTAAAACCTCAGCGATGGGTACATATGAATATGTGCCTATTTTGTGTCCACTCGGTGACCTCAAAATATGATGTACCGGTTCAACCAGCCTAAGCTTAGATTTACAATGTTCTTTCAACGTGTGGAGAGCTAACAATTTTGGAAGCTTCTTCAAAAAAATCCCTTGACTGTACCATTTCTCTTATTTCAGGACATTCTAAAATGTTGAACCCATTTTTTTTGAAGATGGTAAGTAATAAAAGAGTCGTAATTCTCTTTAAAATAACAAAATAAAAAATTGATGTCATTCACTATTTCCTGCTGGACGGTCTGTGGAATGTGATTTTTTTCTCTACATTTAAGAATGAAACTGAAGAGATTTTCTTTGAAGTTTGTCAAAAGCTCATTCCTACTAGGTGGAGGCATTTCATCTGTCCTAGGCTGTAGCTCATCGGTATTCTCCAGATCATTGTGACAGTCCATGTTTTCAAAATCATTGTCATTGTTCATGTATTCAGTAGCATCCATATCATCATGAGGTATAACAAGCTTCCTATGTTTTCGATAGACATGACGCCTGAAAGACTCATATACTGTAAAAGATGACTTGCAGTTATTCAGTCCACAAGTGATGCTGAAATTGGGTTCGTGGTTGTGAACCAGACCGACATGTTGAATTAGTTTCATTAAGGTGAAGGTTTTTCTTCTACACCTTGTGCATCGATATGGTTGTGGCATTTTTAGCACAGGATATTAATTATTCGGGTGACAGTTATTGGAAGGGGCTTGCCACCCACCTCAGTAATCTTTGCTATGGCATGCTGCAGGAAGGTCAGTGTATTCTTCATGTAGGGTGAATAAGCCAAGTTGAAAACATAGTAAGCAATGAAGGCTGCAATTATCCCTTCTTCAACTCCTATTCCCCTGCACACATCCACACCATCCACTTTGACAAGGACTTGAACCCTCTTGGAGAAAGCCATTTTCCAGTCAGTTTCTACCAACTGTATGGTTGGGTATGGAGTATCAGCATCACACTGTGAAAAGAAAAAGAAAAAAAAAAAAGTTAAACATCTATCAGTAAAACAATGCAACATCTGTCAGAACTGCATAACTGGACATGTATCAGAGTATTACAAAGTGAGAGTTAAACAAATAGTTCCATACCTCTCCCAGTGTGATTAAGCTTTCAACTTTCTCTTTAAAGATGTGGGGCAGCAGAATCAGTGCTGCACGAAAGTCAGAATCTATTGTAAAATAAAATAAATTTCAATAATTTAAATATTATAAATTGCCTGTTTTCATATTCATTTATACCTCCCATAAGTGGTTTCCTTTACTCATCGTTAGTCATATTTCTTCAAAAAAAAAAATAAACCAATTAACTGGATATATCAATAAATGTTGAATAAAATGCATGAAATTGTTTACAAGCTGGTTTTAAGTGAATACATGTTTTACAAAAGATACAATTTGCGAATGAAAGGGCATACTCAAGCAGAAAATTAAGATACAACTGACAAACTGTTTTTTGGGGTTTCTGACAAATGTGTAAAACAGCCAATTTTCATGACTGACTAGTCAATGGTTTGAATGAGTTGGTCAAGGCACCTGCGGTGATAATCAAGTTTTTAATGTTGTTTATATGTCTATAGCCCTATTCGGACGGGACTAGTTTTACAGGGGGCCAGATCACATAAACTGTTAAAGACTGGCTATTGTAATATCAGCGTCAGGTAAGATTGATCACGTTCATTTCTGCACTCAATGACATATTGTTTTAATTAAATATGTACCTTTATCAAAATTAAACATGGGTTTACAACAAATAAAAATATAAATAAAATAAAAAAATACAATAGTTAAACTAAAGTAACCACACATTAACATGGTTTTGATATATTAGCCATTTAGCTTCACCACGGTATTTGTGTGATTATACTAATGGTAATCAATCCAAATGATACTATACTATACGCAATGCACGCATACAGAGCATGTGATCTCTGTGATGCCCAGATGTACAAAACAGACCCTCCCACCTCTGTAATAAACACAGAGATGTTAGTCCCATCCGATTTTAGTTTTGTCCAAAAATACAAGTTTTTCATTATGAGATAAGTCAGGGGTATTTAATTAAAGTTCCAAGAGGTGCGGCCTCTATATTTTCTTCCAAGCAAAGGTCCGGACAAAAAAAAAAAAAAAAAAAAAAATTACATGTATTGTATTTTTACCCATGGCCATGTGACAAAAATAAAATAAAATAATAATAAAAAAATAAAAAAATACTGTTTCCGTTCAGGGTTTTCCTCCTGAAATCTATACTATTTTAATACTTTACATAAAAGCAGTAGGCCCTTCTAGCCTACTAAAAACAATGTAGCTACAATAATCAAAACGTTCTCATCTTGAGCAGAAAAGAAAGATAACTTAACAGTTTCAAAGTTTAAATTCCATCCTAGCCATCTAACAACAATTTTCCCAATTATAATTAGGCCTACATATTTCTTAGCCTACAGACTAATAATGCTAAATGACAGAAATGTCTTGTCACATCTGGTTTGAATAGCCAGTCAGAGTCATAGATTATAGATAGATAAATAGATAGTAAGAAAAATAACTATATGTGCAGCATTGTTTTTTCTGCTGTGTTTTAGTGAAATTATTCTATAATTTTGCTTCTCACAGTGTTTCTGTTGTTAAAATAACCTGAAAAACTTATTACATTTAATTAACCTTTTTCTGTTATATTTTCTTTTTGTCCTATAGCTTGTAATTACAACCTTTGTTCTTATTTTATTACCGTTTACTTTAAGTTTGAGAATGTTTTACTCTACATTAGACTAGTATTTTTTATAGACTAATTTTTTTAAAGGAGAGGTTCACTTCCAGAACAAAAATTTACAGATAATGTACTCACCCCTTGTCATCCAAGATGTTCATTTCTTTCTTTCTTCAGTCTTAAAGAAATTATGTTTTTTTTGAGGAAAACATTTCGGGAATGTTCTCCATATAGTGGACTTCTATGATAAGACCCTCATCCTCGGCTGGGATCGTTTAGAGCCCTTTGAAGCTGCATTTAAACTGCATTTTGGAAGTTCAAACTCGTGGGCACCATAGAAGTCCACTATATGGAGAAAATTCCTGAAACGTTTTCCTCAAAAAGCATAATTTCTTTACGACTGAAGAAAGACATGAACATCTTGGATGACAGGGGGATAAGTACATTATATGTACATTTTTGTTCTGGAAGTGAACTTCTCCTATAGTTAAACTTATTTCCTGCAAGAATAACTATATTGTGATGTATTATTATCATGAAATAAAATTACTCATATTGTGTAATAAGATGTTAGCCATATCGCCCACTGCTAGATCAGTTTCTCATGGAGATATTGTATGGACCCTAAGCAACAAATATATTTGTTGAGCACCTATACTTTTAATTAAAACTATCAGTCCGTAAAAAAGCTCAGAAATAGATTATCACGAAACCACTACGTTTTACGTCAATACCTGGTAGATCTTCTGCAAGCATCTCTTCTCTTGCTTCGTTGTAGACTTTGGCCAATGGAGCATTTCTTTGAACAAGCTCAAGCACCTTTGGCACAATACTGGTAAAGCCGTCCTTGAAGCGCTGGCTTAAACTGACAGTTGATGAATGCATTCGGTCAACTTCATCACATAACTGAAAATTGACAAAGACAGATAGTTAATCATTCACTTTCAGTAAAAATACTTAAGAAAAAAAAAAAAGAAGAAATTCTAATATTCTTTGTTGCCTCTTTTGTTGCCATTTCTCTTTAGTTATATCACTGTACAAATATTTCTAAGCTTGAATGCACATTTGTTTACCTGAAAGTTTACAAAATTACAATGTTTTTACAAAAAAGTTATAACTGTAAATGATCATTTTAGCATACTGTTTGGTTTATATTGACATTCAACATTTATTTTAAGCTGAGAAATGATTTAAAATCTGGTATCACTGACCCCTGAGGTTGTTTTTAAGAAAGGGTACTTCTTAAGTATATCCTTCACAGTCATTCCATCTCTTATCTCCTTTCTTCGCCACGCAAAAGTTCGCAGCATTCGGTCTTTGACCACCAAGGTGTCTGGTCGCACCTTGCTGTACTGGATATGCAGGACATTCATATGACCCTCAACAGATGTGGCATCCTCACCAATGACAGCAATCACCTATTGGATCAGTCCATAATAAAAGTTAAACCTCAAAAACACGATGTCATTCACTGTTTCCTTACCTTACGTTTTTATGGACAAAGAGAGATACTCAATTTAAAGGCTGCACAATGAATTCCTTAAAAATATTTATTATGCAGATGGTTCATTCCATGTCAAATCAACCAAATTTCAGATACTTCCCTGGCTCAAATTTGTAATTTTGTTAATATTTTTATTAATTTAAATATTTATTAACATAAATTGTGATGAAAGTCAAAATATTAAATGTAATGAATGTATATTGACCGAGTAATGCACTATTTTGTAGAGGAGGGTCAAAATGACAATTTTCACCTGAGATTTAGAGGCAAATTACAGGGGGGTAAAATGACATCAGAAAGATGGCAGCAACATTATTTTATTTTCACACAGAGATTCATCTATTAGTAAAATTTATTGATTTGAGCAATCTTTGTTTGATTACATGCCAATGGTGACAGAAATGGGAGAAGGCACTTGATTTTGCCCAAAGTTTGCATGCCTGTAACTCAAGAAGTATTAAAGATAACTTATTATTCTTTTAGATTCTGGTTCTTAAAGGGTTCGTTCACCCAAAAATTAAAATTCCGTCATTAATTATTCACCTTCATGTTGTTCCAAACCCGTAAGACCTTTGTTCATCTTCGGAACACAAATTAAGATATTTCTGATGAACTCAGATAAGTATCTGACTCCTCTATAGTCTGCGTTCTGATGTAGACTCCGGAAGCGCCGAACATAAACCGTGCATGAGAATGACAGAAGAGAAGATCTTGTTGAATGAAGTCGTTATTTTTGTTTTGTTTTTGCACACAAAAGGTATTATCATCACTTCATAACATTAAGGTTGAATCACTGCAGTCACGTGGACTATCTTAACGATGTCTTTATTACCTTACTGGACCTTGAAATTGGTGGATAAATTGCTGTCTATGGACGATTCATATACCTCTTGGATTTCATCAAAATATCTTAATTTGTGTTCCGAAGATGAACGAAGGTCTTATGGGTGTGAAATGACATGAGGGTGAGCAATTAATGACAGAATTTGCATTTTTGGGTGAACTAACCCAAAAATATATATAAAAGCACATATGTGACAAATGACGTCAGAAAAGCGTCAGTACATTATAATCAGTTATGGTCTATTACTGAACCGATACCAAATTGTCCTCATCTGCATCGCGATGCACCGGAGAAACAATTAATTTCCACACCTCTACCATATACAGGTGCTGGCCATATAATTAGAATATCATCAAAAAGTTGATTTATTTCACTAATTCCATTCAAAAAGTGAAACTTGTATATTATATTCATTCATTACACACAGACTGATATATTTCAAATGTTTATTTCTTTTAATTTTGATGATTATAACTGACAACTAAGGAAAATCCCAAATTCAGTATCTAAGAAAATTAGAATATTGTGAAAGGTTCAATATTGAAGACACCTGGTGCCACACTCTAATCAGCTAATTAACTCAAAACACCTGCAAAGGTCTTTAAATGGTCTCTCAGTCTAGTTCTGTAGGCTACACAATCATGGGGAAGACTGCTGACTTGACAGTTGTCCAAAAGACGACCATTGACACGTTGCACAAGGAGGGCAAGACACAAAACAGACGTATGCAAGACATGGGTTTCAGCTGTCGCATTCCTTGTGTCAAGCCACTCTTGAACAAGAGACAGCGTCAGAAGCGTCTCGCCTGGGCTAAAGACAAAAAGGACTGGACTGCTGCTGAGTGATCCAAAGTTATGTTCACTGATGAAAGTAAATTTTGCATTTCCTTTTGGAAATCAGGGTCCCAGAGTCTGGAGGAAGAGAGGAGAGGCACATAATCCACGTTGCTTGAGGTCCAGTGTAAAGTTTCCACAGTCAGTGATGGTTTGGGGCGCCATGTCATCTGCTGGTGTTGGTCCACTGTGTTTTCTGAGGTCCAAGGTCAACGCAGCCGCATACCAGGAAGTTTTAGAGCACTTCATGCTTCCTGCTGCTGACCAACTTTATGGAGATGCAGATTTCATTTTCCAACAGGACTTGGCACCTGCACACAGTGCCAAAGCAACCAGTATCTGGTTTAAGGACCATGGTATCCCTGTTCTTAATTGGCCAGCAAACTCGCCTGACCTTAACCCCACAGAAAATCTATGGGGTATTGTGAAGAGGAAGATGCGATATGCCAGACCCAACAATGCAGAAGAGCTGAAGGCCACTATCAGAGCAACCTGGGCTCTCATAACACCTGAGCAGTGCCACAGACTGATCGACTACATGCCGCATTGCTGCAGTAATTCAGGCAAAAGGAGCCCCAACTAAGTATTGAGTGCTGTACATGCTCATACTTTTCATGTTCATACTTTTCAGTTGGCCAAGATTTCTAAAAATCCTTTCTTTGTATTGGTCTTAAATAATATTCTAATTTTCTGAGATGCTGAATTTGGGATTTTCCTTAGTTGTCAGTTATAATCATCAAAATTAAAAGAAATAAACATTTGAAATATGAAAGTGAAAAAGTCGTGACGTATTGTCAAGTATGGTGACCCATACTCGAAATTGGTGCTCTGCATTTAACCCATCCAAGTGCACACACACAGCAGTGAATAGTGAACAAACACGCGCACACACACACCCGGAGCAGTGGGCAGCCATTGCTCCAGCGCCCGGGGAGCAATTGGGGGTTCGGTGCCTTGCGCAAGGGCACCTCAGTCATGGTATCGAAGGCAGAGAGAGTGCTGTTCATTCACAATCCCCACCTTCAATTCCTGCCGGTGCGAGAATCGAACCGGCAACCTTCAGGTTACAAGCCCAACTCCCTAACCATTAGGCCATGACTTCCCCGTATATATGTCATATATCAGTCTGTGTGTAATGAATGAATATAATATATAAGTTTCACTTTTTGAATGGAATTAGTGAAATAAATCAACTTTTTGATGATATTCTAATTATATGACCAGCACCTGTATACTGTTTAATACTGCAGAAAAACAAAATATTGTATTGTTTTTTATTTTGTTGTGCAGACCTAAAAGACACTGACAAAATTGTGACGATTCAATTGGAGGACCATAGCAACATTTTGACATCTTTTGGCAGTGCACAGGAAAAACTGATCCTATCATTTAACCCATTCAGTGATTAACTGTTTAGTAACTGACAATTATGATTTGGAAATTGTGCAGCCCTAATTCAATTACTCTTCAGTTGTCAAATTTTATTTGGCTCTTGACTAATAAACCGTTTGAACTACAGGAATCCACTTACCCCTGAGTCAGATTTGCGACAGGCTGCTGGAGATTGTTCAGAGTGTCTCACTTTTTTGTGCCCAAACTTCTCCTTACTCTTTCTTACCTCATCATCATGGACCAGAGGTGCACGCTCAGCTTTAAATTTGCGTTTGAGGGACTGGTGCCAAGTGTGCTAATACATGAGGGAAAATAATATAGTTCAGGGAATACAGCCGAGAGATTCTGACATGTCATTTTTGTAAACGCATATAAACAGAACCACCAATTTTTGTCAATTAAAATTGCTGAGATGTAAACGATATCTAAGACCATATCATTAATGGAACAATGACCTTATGTAACTTATGTACACTGGTAAAGTCATTTCACATAATGTGAACATAATGAACATAAGTCTACCATTGCTTGTAACTTACATAGCCATTCCCTTCAAGATCCTTTAGGAAAGGGTATTTCACAATAAGTGTTTTTGCCACCTGCACATATTCTGCATTGGTTGGATACCTGAAAGATTCAATTAAAACCAGCTGGCCCATTAGAAACTCCTTTAAATTAAAAAAATAATTCTCTTTAATTTTTATTACTTTTAAGCAACAAATAGTTCAAAAGCATGTCAACAAAGCATTGTTTCATAGATCTGTATTCAAAGTATTTATGTTGCTTTACAAGTTGCTGACTTACATTGTGTGTTCTATCATGGCTTCATGAAGAACTCTAATGATTCTGTGTCTATCCTTAGAGGACTTCTGGCATGGTTCTTTATTATCAAGCTTGGCCTGAAGATCTCTAGGAAATGGTGGAATGGCAAAACCAGCAGGCAGTCTACCACTAGTTGCATTTCTGCAGTGAGGATGGGGTAGTAGTTAAGAACTTGCATTAGTAGTAATACTGATGATTAGCCACTATGCTGAACGTTTTTCTACTCTGACATATGCATACGGTTACTAATGTACCAATAAAGATAAGTAATGGTCGACTGATATATTGCCAAAGCTGACATATAATGTCCAAGATTTGGCATTTTTAAAATATTGGTATCAGCTTATAAGTTTTTCTGTTTGGCCGATATTACTTATTTTGACAGCGCAGAGAATGCCAGCACCTGATCAGTGAGCACCTTAGTTTCCATTCCACGTAGTGTTGTCACGGTACCAAAATTTCAGTATTCGGTACCAATAACAGCTGAATATAAACAGTGCGACAAACTGATGATAAATTGATTACGTTGACGCATCGTTCCAGGCCTACTTAACTGTATCATACAGTATATTATAAATATAAAAACTCCACATTTTGAATGTTTAGCACTGCATGTTAACTGAGTTTCTTTGTGTGTGCTGCTTGGCCACCCTGCTTTTTAAGATATCGGGATCAGGCATAAAAAAAACAATATCAGTCGACCACTAAACATAGGACAAATATAATACACAATACTCAATGTTATACTTACATTTCTGTAGTCGAAGTTTGTTGATAGGATTCTGCTGGCACTGGTTCTAGTGTTATGGTTACCACCTCCTTCATCTCGTGTACAAATTTGTTAAACTTGGCCTGTTTTTTAAAGGAGCCTTGAAATAAATATGAAATCATGTTCTCTGTGAGGCCACACTCTATTGTTTCCCCATCCACCTCATTTTCTGAAAAAAAAAAAAAAAAAAGAATGATCAGTGCGAGCTCGAGGTTTCAACAGCAACAATAAAATCAATGTAAATTCAATGGACATTTATCAGTATAAAAGTTGCTTTAATTTAAAAAATACACAACTCTATACATATACACCAGAGATTCTCAACTCTAGCCTGTGAGATCCATTTTCCTGCAGTTCAGCTCTAGTCCTAATTAAACACACCTGAACAAGTTAATCAAGGTCTTTAGGACCACTAGAAAGTTACAGGCAGGTGAGTTTGATCAAGGTTGGAGCTAAACTCTGCAGGAAAATGGATCTCGCGGGCCAGAGTTGAAAACCTCTGACATACACTCTCAGAAAAAGGTACAAAACTGTCACTGGGGCAGTACCCTAAGGTACAAAAGCTAAAAGGTACTAATATGTACACTTAACGTACTAACAGAGAAATTTACTTTTTTTCTGAGAGTGAATGATTAGAAGCAAAATTATTTAAATTAGCAGCTCAAAGACTAGATACTTTCACGAGTTTACCAGTTTTGATAATTAATGGTAAAATTTAACTTGCTGTCCTTGGAAGGGCTCGATGCCGACGTACGCCTCAATCTGACGGGACAAATGATTAGGACTCTCCTGGACTTACGTTTAGAACATTATTTAAATATGAACCAAATAAAACTGATATAAATCAACATGGATGATATTCGTAAATTATATCATTTCAGACTGACTGAGAGGCGTTAAAATAAAACAAGACAGGCGTTCGCTCGCATCCGGAGTGAACACGGGTAACATTAGCTTAACGTTAGTAAGAAAATTCTGGAAAACTGAATTTATAAATCTGTGGTAAAAGCTGATTCACACAAAATGCGATGGGTTTGAACTATTTCTATGCCGTTTTGCCGCTGTTTTGTCAGCGTCTCGAGCACTGTCTCGCGGTTGAGTATAAGTTACGCGAAAAGTTATATCTTAATTTCTGGCTGAATATTAAAATAATTGTAATAACAATAAGCTTAAAATGTAATAACAATGGGTTGGTTTTGTTAGGTCAGTATTTTCGAAGAAAGGTTTCCCTCACGCGCCAGGTAGGCCTAGCTACAGACGCAATGTCAAGGAATCGAAAGGGAACCAACGGATTTTCACAGTAACGTTACTTAAACTAAACTTACCTCTGAATTTCTGTGCTTCGTCTTCAGTGACATGTATTCCAGCTTCTTTCAATTTTTCGAGAATATCCTCCGTCGACAACGTCTGAAGTGAGACAGCCATGATGTCGAATAACCGTCGTGTACCATCTCTTCTTTGCGCGCATGAAATGCACAGCGCGGGTTACAATCCCATTGGACGAGACGAATTTAAAGAATGCCGGCTGCGAAAATGCTTACTTGAACTTTGAGGCAAAGTAAAAGTACACCATATAATGTTAAATAAACGTGAAATAATTCTGTCTACATTGTGCTTTTGCTAAGAAAGATTAGTACATATATTCTCTAACTCAAAAATTAAAAGCAAAACTTAAAACAGCTCTTATATCAGTTTAAAATTACAACTAAAAATACAGCCATACTTTAATACATTTGCTTTGTTTAAAAGTTATCTTGATGCTCTGCATGATCAATAAAATGTCATGTGCTTGTGTACTGTTCAGAACTAGTCAGTAAAGATGTGTGGGCTCTTAAATATATGTGGTTATTTTGTGCATCTCTTCCAAATAACCAACAACTCATGAAAATGATTATCTTATGTTTAATCTATTTTGGGTGACTGTTTCATACACTTTGGCTTACTCCTTTTGTCACACAAGTGATTGTACCTTTGTTTGGGGATTAAATGGTCCAAACATGGACCCTCTGACAGCTGGAAACATATTTGTACCTTTTTTACCCTTAAATGGTACATATGAGTACCCGACGGTGTAACTATGACCCATTGAGGGTACAACTTCACCATTTGTACCCTAAGTGTTCACAAACGGACCCCAACCGTACCCTTTTTTTCTGACAGTGTAAATGCACACATTGTGTTTTGTGTGTGAACAGTGGATAAGATTTTCCAAGGTCTTTTCCGCATTTCCGCATAATTTTCTGCTGGAAAAGTTCAGCTGAATGTACTATTCAGCAAAGGGTTCATTTTGCATGCAATTTCTTCATTTTTTATAACAAAGTGTGAATTGTTATAGAGTATGAGCATAATCTCAGCCACAGATATCACGCCCACGGAGACTAGTATGAGCATGACAAAAACTGTATTGTTGTGAGGAATTTTTCAGTTAATTGAAATCTGTATCAATAGATAACAATAGACTTGACTGCAAGATGAGAGAAATGTTTCGTTGTAGTAGTTATTGGGAGACTGAATAGTCAAGGTCCATTGTGATTCATCCTTATGTAATCAAAACATATTTATTGCTTCATGCTAATATTCTTAAGTAAACAAAACACCAAATTAGCATAAATTATTTTTATTTCATGGTTATATCACACACAGATTTCCTCTGGATTAGAAAGGTTTGTATAAAAAATAATTAATAAAAGTTAAAACGTGAATAAAGTAGTCTTTATAAACATAAGCTATCCAATACTTTGTCCAAAACTGTTTCATCTTAAAACTTCATCAATGTGCTCATCATTTCTGATAGAACAAAACATTCATCAATTAAAAACAAGCATGTATTAGTTATAGTTTCATCCGAGAAATGTTTAAAATCACAAAACAATAAAAAGATATAAAGAAAAAGAATACATTTATGGCTAAATGGCTTTGAAATCTTGTGTATTATAACAGAGTAATTTCAATAACCATCCTTGTCATCAAACTTCTTAATCTTTTCTTTTCTTCCTCTGTTCCTTTGCTTTTTGTTTTTTATCCTATAAAGATAGCACAATGGCATAGAATTTAATTCTAATAATATAATACATAAACATATACATTATAATTGGTTGTATATATTCAATAAGTAGTAGCGTAACAGTGGTGTATATCTCACCCTTTGCCCTCCAGTAATCTCTGTCCTTGCCTCTCATTTGGATCCAAACACACCTTTAGCCTCCTGTTAATTTCTTTTCCTTTCCCCTTTCCTTTTGCAATCACAGTCAATCTAAAATCAGGGGTGGGGGAAGATAGAAACAAAAGCAATTGTTTCACTGCAATTATAATTAAGGTCTTGCAATTGTTCATTACAACGCTCATTAATTATACTGAATTTCTAGAAGAAATGAAGATTTATAAACATCATCATGTAATAGGGCTCATAGTATGCATACTTACATAATCTCCATCTTTGAGCAAAAGGGACTTGATGGGAAGAATTGAAATTCATGAATCCATCTGGGCTTCACTGCTTTCAGCAGTTTGCCTCTGCATAAGCAGCGTTCTGATAACCCCCCTGCTTGCCCTATTTAAAGACAGTTATGATAAGTTTAAGGAGTAATGTATACAACAGATCCAGAGCAGGAAAACTATTGTTCCAAGCCGGTAATCACTGATTGGACTGACAGAAAATAAACCTTGTGCCAAAACATAAAAACACACATATTAGGAGATATTTGTTACGATGCATACTGTATATGTTTAACAGAAATACTTCAGAATAACATTCAATCAATGACATTAACAAACATGATGTCTGGTGGATCTCTCAAATACTTCATTCTGATTGGACAATCACTGCATTCTGTGGTCAAATATTTTTGTATAACGACTGATAAGCCGATACACTATTTTTCATTAAGGATGGACAGTAGATTATTCATTACAGTCCATTTAATTGCTAGAAATTTCATACTTTGATACATATATGTTCATATACTTTAATGAAACATGAACTGCTGATCTTTTAAGTGTAATATTTAATATTTAACTGTAACATTAGTTTTGTAACGGTGTGTCCGATTGTCCTCAAACAGAAATTTTGTTTAGACACCTACCTGGACAACAATTACCTTTAAAAAAAAAAATAAAAATAAATATATATATATATATATATATATATATATATATATATATATATATATATATATATATATATATATACATACATGTATATACATGTATATACATATACATGTGTATATATATATACATGTGTGTATATATATATATATATATATATATATATATATATATATATATATTTGTATTTATTTATTTATTTATTAAATAATTACTTTTTACTCGTGTTAACAATATGTGTTAAGGGTTAACTAATTGTTTTGTGTATACATGATGCAAATGTAATGAAAGACAATAGATATCAGCTTACCTGCAGAGTGTGTAAGAGTCACTCCAAACACCAGAGCACACAACAGTGTGAGAACAACCTGATTCATGATTCACCTCACAGAAAGAAATTCACCCCAAAGAAATGTTTCCTTCTTATACGGTCCGTTCCTTATAAAGCACAGACTTACTTTCATTTTCCAGTCTTCCAATGAAATGTTCTCAACAACAAATCCATCATCCTTGAGGATAAAGTTGCCTGGATGGAACAGAAGTGACCACTTGTTTTGACATATGAAAGTCTCTGATATCCCTAAAGACTATGTAGAGAGAAAGAAAGCACAAAGAACACATTATTATTATTATTTATTTATTTATTTATTTATTTTGCTTTAAGCAAGAATACATATTTTTTTGCAAGTCAGAATAGCTCTTTTTATCATTTAGAAGTGAGTGTTGTATTAACAAGGTCTTATAGTCAAACATTAACGTTCACTGCCCTCAAATTAATGATAAAAACATGCTTAGCATATTGGTTACTTAGTTTGTAATGTTTGCCTTTTGGGAAGAGACTGTATTTCCTCAGAGAGTTATTTTCACATACATTCCATACAGGACTGTATTAAATTGTGTTGAATTTAACTTGACTGTACAGAGAACAGAGATTTTTCTATTGGTCATATGTACAAATGTTTTTACTAAAACATAATATTATTAGTGGTGTGTTTGCTACAGAATGATCAATCATGTTATGGAAAGGAAGTGATCAGATTTAAAAAAAAAAAAAAAAAAAAAAACTGAAATTACTTGAAATGCAACTAAAATGATTACAAATTATGTCTGAAGACCCTTCCTTGAAACAAAGCCAAAATATCAAACTGGTCACTTATAACTGAAAGCATTTTTTCCTCCGGTTATATATGTATCTATTTAATACACTGTGTATCTAACACCACTTCAGCCAGATGTATGTGTTTTTCGTACATCCAGAGATATTGCATACTGTATGTGACATCTAATTAATAACAACAAGGTCCAGTGTTTGGACAAGAGGAATGATTAGTAATCAGTAATAGAATG
This sequence comes from Spinibarbus caldwelli, assembly GCA_039654775.1. NCBI lineage: Eukaryota > Metazoa > Chordata > Actinopteri > Cypriniformes > Cyprinidae > Spinibarbus > Spinibarbus caldwelli. The sequence continues at coordinate 24,488,496 of CM077223.1, read as the reverse complement.
AATATGTACTATATAATCATGTAGTAAAATGTATGCTTTTACTTAATTATCTACATTCATTGAATTTCTAAAAACAAATTGATACAACATAAAAATGTGAGATTGAATTTGAGATTGAGAAGGTTGAAGATTTCCTGCATCTCAAAAGAAGGTCACAGTCATAAGATGTGATGCTGATTTCTTTGTGACCTCTTTGTTTTCTCTTCTGTTCCACTTCATGGCAATAATAAGGGGAAATTCAGTTCGGTCCCTGTGCCAAGGTTATTGAGGGGAGTGGATGGCACTGGTGAGTGATGAAATGGGCAGAACTGTTCTGAATTAATTCTAGAAATGAGCTGGCTTAGAAGTGCAAAATATAGAACTGTATTTATAGTATGCTACAAATTAGGGTGCTGCAAATAATGAATGAGTGTAATTAGTCTGAAGCAGGGTAAGGGTTAAGATCCAGGCACAAAAATGTGTAACAAAACCAAAAGGGTAAATCTGATATGTGTATGTCAACACAAACAGCCAGTGTCATTGAGTAAATTAAGCAAACAAGCCAATAAACATAACCCAGGAATCAAGAACAATGGAACAAAGTATATGAGCAAAAGATCACAGAAAAACTAGTAACACAGGAAAAAATCAAATTCAGCATAAGAAGGGAAATGCATCTGTATTGTAGATAATCATAAGACTTGAACAATGAACAAAGAGGAGAATCAAAATGTGCATCTATAATAATACATGACAAATAAAATCATGTTGTACTAATGCAATAGTTCTATTACTAGGAAAGGATAGCGAATATTTAGATGTATTTAGACCTTTAGATCTATCTATTTAGATCTAAACAAGTTACTAAAAGGCTTAACTATTCTAACAGAACATATAACCAAAATACTGCTGATGGCGCTCTCTAGTGGTGTATCTACATGTTTGTAAAATGAACTAAATGAACAATTTATTTAACGTTTATGGGAAATTAGCCTATACTATAGTGTTCCCACCCATACATTCCCTATAACTTTTCTGCATGCCTTCATCGTTTATTTTTGCTAGTTTTTATCCTTGTCTCAGATTCAGACTATGGCCTAATGGTGTTAACAAACGTGAAATAAACATAATTTCAAATAATTTTAATATGATTCCACCCTAATTTGCTGAAAAATTATGTGAAAGATTATTTGATTCTGTGCAGTTAGGATATGTCAATTGCTAGCTATGAAATTAGCCTAGCAAAGCAAAGCAAACAAAGGAGACAACCATGCAAAAATGTTTAAAATGTCACATAATCTATGATAGAGATAACACTGTGTTGGTAAGCTTCATGAGTTTTAGTTTTAAAGAAAATGACTTAATTCTCATGTGGTGCATACATTTCCACTACTTTTTATTGGACAGTTTAACCTTTAAGACCCTGCGGCCTCATATGAGGACGTTATATTTTAGTGAATTTCTCTGAGACTATACATGCCACAGTTTTAAGTCTGGATGTCCTGTACAGAGCACATTCAGGGCTTTTCAGAGATACCAAATGATTGGATGTTTCACCATGACCACGCCCTCTCCTTGCTCTTCAGAAATGTCTGAAATTAATTTAGTGACATATGATATTATTTTGTAATTATCATTTAAATCTGTCTAATTTTTAAATTGCATGTCATAAATCAACATCTCAGGAAAATGTTATGGAGTTTCAAATCAAAATATGACTTTCTGTTACGAAACAGGATGTTGATTTCATACATGTCCTCATATGAGGACACCGGGACTAAAAGCATGTTTATTATGCATTTTGGGAGACGTAACAAATGAATAAGGAAAGAAATTATATTTCAATATTCTATGAAATATTATATATAATTATGAAAATCTTGTCAATTATTACTCCCATTATTACACTTCTTTTTTCATTACATGTTGCCCCAAAAACTCATTAATATGCAAATTAGATTTAGTTTATAGATACATTGTATATATTGAGAAAACCCGTTTATGACAATTTTACACACATTTTGCAGAAAGAAAAATGGTATATCGAATCATTCTGTTATAACATAGTTGAGAATCATCTTTTACATTTGGTAAAAAATAAATAAATAAATCATAAACTAAAAATGTATTGGTGATTTAAAAAATCAATTGTTTTTGCCTATGCATGTTCATTCATGTCTTTTTATTTTTTAAAGAAATTGAGTCCCGATGTCCTCTAGCGAGGACATTGCATAACTTATGAATGAAATATTATTATTATTATTATTTTACATTATTTGTAATGCTCTAAACAATGTAAAGACATGAAAAAAAAAAATTCCTAAAACTTTTTTCTCGGGTCTTAAGAGGTTAAAACTGAATACTGCATATCTCAAAAATTGCTGTTCAGTTAGTTGCTGCTCAGTTATATAATAACACTATGATAGAAAAGTCATGTAAATTTAATTTTTTGCCTATCAAAGAACCGTACAGTTGTGTCATGCGATGTAACATATTGTATAGTGTCGTGAAGTAGGGTTTGTCCTCCCGCTGTATTCAGGTCAAAGTGGAATAATGATGCTGCTGTTCCTTTAAATGCTCTCACCCAGCTGATGATCTACGTCACAACATATGACCCGTATTACAATAACATTTTATTTTTTTTATTGTTTTGGCCGCGGATTTAGCAACAAGACCGGCTACACGCGTCGAATCGTGTATAAAACTGTCCAAAACAGTTTTGAATAAACCTGAGTTAGTTTCCTCTGAGAGAAGGTTGTGTTGACGCAGAGCGGTCACATGAGTTTGAGCTGAAGATGGCGGAGCCCAGCTCAGGAACATCAGAGCAGCACAGCAGTGAAGTTTCAGAAACTTTAGTGTCATCTAATGAATTTCTCAAACCCCACATGCAGGACGGCGATGGACTTACAGCCAACAGCCCGGAGGAGTCGCTTTCTCCTGCCTCGGTCATTTACTTTAAGGAGGCGTTAACTTATAACTCAAGTATACAGTTTACAAAGACGAGCCCTTCTCTTCCTGCCCCAGTGCGATATGAATTCCAGATTGAGAAGACTAACAAGAAAACTAGAAGTGAGTATATGTTATGGTCGTCTGCATATGGGCTTATTTGATAGGATCTGATAGTGTTCGCTTCTCTTGGACATGCTGCATTATTTGACACAAGCCTTGTGTTTCAGTGTCAACAACATTGCGCAATGACAGCCACTGCGGCTTCTGTGCAAGTTTGCAGTTTCTGTCTTTCTTTTCTCTTGAATTTATGACTTCTAATTCATTAGTAACCCACAGCTAGCACAAACTGTCATCAACTGAACTATATTACGCTTACTGTATGGATGTAGATATCTACAGCCTTAAAGTCCACAAATCGGATAAACTCTTAACCCTTGAGGTCATGTTCGCCATGAGAAATATTACTGGTTGAGTGTGTGTCCTGGCTATTATTATGGTCAGATTTGGATGTTTCTGAATAGCTGGTAAGCTGCCTACCTTGCCCACATTTTTGGTCATCATAGTCATGCTGTAAATGACTGGAATGCACATGCAATGCCTAAAACTGCTTTCTGTATAGGTTGTCACTTGGATTTCTGTGTTTTTCTTTTGCTGTGTAACTGATTAGTTTTTGAACCCTTTGAAAAAATGTCAATTAAGGTCTCTTAAAAGCCTATTTTAAACAGTTTGTGCTGTAATAGTACATCCAAACCACCCATATTTCTGTCCTTTTTATGTCATAAATATGCGTATTGTAAAAAAAAGTATGTCAAATGAGTAGGATGTCTAAATATGCAGTATCCATGAAACCGTATGCAGACAATTCTTTCATGACAATCCTTCTGCACCTGCTGAGATTCTGTGTGCAACCAGTTTGCTATCCCATAAATCCACAAGAGCCGAGTAGCTGTCAAATCTTAAAAGCTGAAAAATAGAAAATATCGGGCATTTATTTTTTCATGGTTAAATTGTACTTGTTTAACAACACCCAGGTAAATTATTTTCACAGTTTTTCTAAGTACATCACAGGTCAAAGAACATAGTGGTTGAAGGCTGATGGTGAAATACATCTATTCAGTCGCTATGAGCTCATGTGCAGCTTTTTTGAATAGTGTACATTTTTTAAGAAATGAAAGATTGGAAATTATTATATTATTTTTTTGTAAAAAAAAAAAATGAAAATGAAAACATATTTTTTCTTTCTTTTGTGATTGCTTGCTTCAGATGGTTAAATCAGACTCACACTGCCCATTTGTCACTTTTTGAATTATTTAGCAGTGCGGTATTATGGTTCAATATCTGTAATGATATATCTTGCTAAGAACAGCATCACTGAATGATGTGACATTACCACATTACTTTGGTATTTTAATTTTCATGCATAGTTTTAGAGATACAGTTGCAGTTGGGGTCTGTAAGACTTTTTTGTTTTTGAAGTTTTCAATGATATGATAATAATACAATAATACAGTAAAACTGTAATTTTGTGAAATATTAAAATAACTTTAATTTAAAATAACTGTTGTCTGTTTTATTATATATTTTATAATTTATTGCTGTGATGGCAAAGCTGAATTTTCAGCAGCCATTATTAATTTTAGAAAATCATTTTAATATGCATATTTGATGCTCATGAAACATTTATTATTATTATTATTATTATTATTAATGTTAAAAGCATTGATTTGCTGCTTAATATTTTTGTGCATTTTTCAGGATTATTTAAAGAAAAAAAAAAAGAACAGTGTTTATTTGAAATATAATTCTTTTGTAACATTATAAATGTCACTTTTAATTCAGTGTGCTCCTTGCTTCATGAAAAATCATAGATTTATCCATACCCAAAGCTGATTCAAAAAATGTGTTATTAATTGGTTGTTTTCATGCATTTCTTTTGTAAATAATTAATAAGATTTGAATAATAGATTACTGCTAATATTCAAACTGTTTTACATGACTTTGCTTATGAGGTTCTTTCTTTTCAAAGGTACTGATTTAAAAAAATGAAGCTCTTGTTAATACTCAAATTTTTACACTACCACCTCAGGATGTTCAGTGGTTATGTGTGACCAGTATCCATAAAATTTTTTCATCACGTTGGTTTCATACACGGTTTAATATGACACAAAGTGGCCATTTTGCTTCTCTTAAAGATGTCTTCTTGTAAAAAGCAGCTTTATCAGCAATGTTCTGGTTCTCAATCAGTAGGACTTCCATCCCTCTCTTGTGCGGCATGTGGATCTTTGACAACAGCTCCCCCCTGCATCTGACAGGCCTCTTGGGAGCTGTGCCCCCCTCTACCATCTGCTCACGTGATTCCCACAATCCTCCTCAGCATCACAGCAGCCATCTTGGTCAACACCCTCCCATTTGCAGCGCATGCAGCCAATCCAGTGAAAGCAAACGGCTGGGCTGTGAGGGAGGGACTGAGAGAGAGAAAGAGACATCTCTGATTGTAGCTTCGCTGAGGCTCACACAGCATCACAATCCCCTGGCTGTGCTGAGCCAGAGAGCACTGAAGCCTTTATTCACACGGAGGATTTTAGCTGTCGCTGCTCATTCACAAGGCGAGGCCATTGAGCCCTGGAAGAATAGCATCCCTTCGGTCAGGTTTGCCGTGGACCGCTTGTTTATTTTTCCCCTTCCTTCCTTCTTTGTTTTCCTTGACTCTTTTTTTTCCCTTCCTCCTTTGTGCCGGAGAAGACTCTTGCTTGGACTGGATTTAAAAAAAAAAACCATCATTATTCCTATTCCCTGCTCCTGACTCTTCACTGAGGGCCATCATCGTGAGTGTTGTTGTCGTCGCAGCAGCTATCAGCTGAGTCACCATGTCTGATCTGACGCCCCAGAGCGAAGCCCCCACCCCCACTACTGACAAGATCACACAGGCTGCCAGAGAGACCATCTATCTATGCAACTTCCGCGTGTCGGTGGATGGCGAATGGCTGTGCCTGCGCGAGCTCAATGACATCTCGCTAACGCCAGATCCCGAGCCAGCTCATGAAGGTAGGCGCACAGCATCACTAGGCCTCTGTGGCTCTTATTGTACTGGGCGGTGCTCGCCCAACCTTCCTCCATCATGCTCTCAGCATTCCCGCAGGCCTGCCTGGAAATGTAGTTTTTATGGAGCACAAGTGTTTGTTTCTTACTGAGTGATTTGAGAGTTTTATTCTAATTAAATTATTGTCACATTGAACAAATTAAGTATGTGCACTGCAATGTCCCTCAGAACAAAAGTCCCTTAAATGAACAAAAATAAGAATAGGCTTTGACGGATTGTTAGATTTGTAGTGTCCTTGACTGTAAGACATTTGAATTGTTGGTCATCATTTTTTAAACAATACTTAACACCAGAAAAGCTAACACCAAAAAGTAATAACTGTAAAGATAACTATATTAGCATACACACCAATGGACAATAATACTTGGTTCTTATTATTAGTGCGTGCTGCAGTTTTGCTCAGGCTCTTTAAAGCAGGATGGATTCTTCATCATCTGGAAAACAGTCATTCTGAAAGTGATTCCAATGATATTGTTCCTCTGTATCATTATAGCTGTGGTGCATACTTCCCTATTCTCATACAACTAGAATGATTATTAAAACTTTATAGTTATCGTGCTTGGTGTGAACGGGCCTTTAACAAGTGACTTAATATTGTTTGATATGTTCTTTTTCCCTGTGGATTTTAATAAAAAATAAAATGCATTTTGTAAATTTGCTTATCATTTGTTTTTCATTTATTCACTTTTATATAGGAAAAAAGGTAATAAATTGCTTTCTAGAATAGTGATGGTGTCAGACCTCACAATTGTTTTGCTAATCCAGTGCATTACTGGAGAGTCACGGCTTATCGTGCCAAAGGTCAAAAGAGGACATATGGACACAATACTGTTGTCCTGGAGACTCTTGAAGGCAAGTGATCAACTGGCAGCAGAGAAAATGCAACCAAGAGCAACAGTTCAATCTAATGTATTTTATCTTCATTGGGAAAGACAAGGAATTGAAAGCATTATCTAATAAGGTGTGTTTACAGAGTCATCTTCTACATGTTATATACTACAAAGTAGTTTTCTGTTGGTTGTGCATTTTCACGAATTGCATCACTTTTGGACTGTGTGATAAACATCTGACATTTTAAGTGTCACATTGGCCCCCAGGGATCAAAGCCAACAGAATTCAAGACAGTACTATTTTCTCAGAGATCTCTCCAGTATATTTTTTTTCATAGATATTTTGCAACAAATATTCTCTTCAATTAAACCACTGCATCTCAGTCAGTATTGATTAGTCGGCATTTTGCCCTTGATCTGTTTCACTGCATGCAGATGTTCTTTTGTAATGAATTTGATGTGCTCTGCTTCATTAAGTGTCATTTATGGTTTGATTTCATTTTTGTTTTTTCTTTTCCCCCTTAGCCAAGCAACATAGAAATTCTTAAAGGGGACATTTCATCAAAAAAAAAAAAAAAATCTGTCATGATATACTCACCCTTATGTCATTCCAAACCTGTATGAATTTCTTCTGTGGAACATAAAAATATATATATATTTTATGGACAAAAAGCTTTCATGTTACACAGAAGGGAAAAAGTCATACAGGGACAAAGTCCATTTAAGGCAAGTCATGTCACTCGGTGGCCATCTTTGAAACACCTCTCGGGCATGCAAGTGCAGCTCCTATCTCTTTGAATGGTGAAACATCAAATTCTTCAAAACTGTTCGCCAAGCATACGATTAAATTTCATATTTGAACTCACCAATGAAATCTGACAACTGTATCATAAATGTTGTTTATTTTGCTCAAATAGTGTTAAAAAAGCTTATTTCTCAGGCTAGATCAGTCAGTGCGCATGCGCAGTCCTAAGCGCACGTCTCAGAACGCTGACTGTTTCTATAGCAACCGAGACTTCTAAAGGCAGCTGCAGTGATGTGCTGACTTTACCGATTAGCGATTGGTTCTTCGATTCATTTTTCCCCATTCAAAACTATAGGAGTGACAGGTCTTGGGTATTCTATAGTGTTTGTACAGGGATGTTTGGAACAACGTGAGGGCGAGTAAAAGATGGCAGTTTTTTTGTGTGTGTGCGCTGTCACTTTAAAGCTGTCGTGGAACAAATCTAAAAAAAAAGATATTATTCCAGTGCTGTGGATAAAAAGGAAATATTACATTCTTTCCTGAGGCCTTCTGTCAAACAAATCAGTTGACATAAGTTGCCACTTGAGTCTTGCAGGACAAGTAGAGCATTGTTTGAGCTCCTTTGTTTAGTGTAGTCAAATTACTTAATAGTAACCATCTTCTGATCCAGATTTGCTGACATGTTATAATAGTGGCTCTTAATGACCATCCATACTCAGTTTGCTATTAATAGTCTGTTGTAGTGCTTCTGAAGTCATTCACGAGGGAAAGATTTGCGCTAATGTATGACAGTGAGAGAAAGTGAGCTTGGCTCTGTAGATAAAAGTCAACACCCAAATTTCCTACAACATAATGTGTATTCCCTCTTGTTGTTGCTTTGGTTTACTCCCATGATGTGCATGACCCAATCCTTTTCTGCTTTTTTTCTGTTTTCCATTGCCTTTTGCAAAGACTCATGGGAGGATTTCACAGATTTGGTGGAGCAAATGCAAATGCTTGATGAGTTTAAAGGTGCGTATGGTGGCATCACTTTCCCCAGTCCACCTCATCCCCGTCTCGGGCACCATCCTAAAACCACAGCTGGCATGGCCGTGCAGCCCAGTCTTTACCAAACCAGCCTCCCTGAACGGCACATTCGCACCACAGCTTCTAAAGCTTTATCTTATGTTCTTTTGTTGTTCTCTTTATTTGTCTCTTTTTCATTGTCTATTATCTCCCTTTCTTTTGATTTGATGTTTCCATCAATAGCTTTGTCTCTGTGACTTTTTTTTGCTATTTCTGTTTGTAGCTATCAGAATATTTGGCTACCCATTTAGCTGGATTGCTCTTGTCTGGCCTGTTTTCTTTGGCTGTCTCCCCGCCCCACCCCATCCTCTGACTGATTTGGCATGCTGATCGCATGGTTTTGCCAGCATTTCATACTATCAGTGATCAATTTCTGGTTCTTCAGATTTATTCCCTGTAGAGACATTAAACATTTATGATTCAGAGACTTCTTATACACTAAAAGCACTTTGAAATAATCTGTGTCCTTACAGTGAAATAATTTGGTTTCTGAAATTTGTATAACCTTTGCATAGGCATGAAGCTATAGCTTGACTCATTCTTTGCTGTGTGACTCTGTGAAGCTACAAGGAGGTCTTTTATACCTAGTAAGAACTGAAAAAACAGTAAAATCTGTTGGTTTTACTGTTCATTTCAAGGTCTTTGAACATATTCATTTTTGTTGTTGCATTAGCAATTCAGTATTATTGTATGAGTAATAGCTATTTAAAATAAACTTGGGCTGAAATGACAAGACTTGAACTGACAGTCTCTTCCATGCCATCATTTTTCTGTGCTGTGAAAAATGACCTACTGCTTCCTGGATCATTTCTCTTGTCTCGACACCTGAAAGTAATGAGATATTTCTGTGCAATGTAAGTGCACTGAGATGGGAAATTTGACTAAATGCCAAATGAGTCCATCATGGCCTATTTGTAAAATCAACCCAAGCGAATTATTATTATTATTATTTTTTTTTTAATTTTTATATACTCTAGAGCAGCCTTTCTCTTGCCCAGCACTGTCCTCATGAAAAAGGTCACTCCTATTCATGAACAGACATGGATTGAGAGTCTTGATGATGAAATGATTGCATTACTGTGGGTGTGTTTTGGTTTAGACAGGGTGAGGCTTGAGAACTCAAACTTGAAATTCAGTTCAGTAAAAATGTGTTTACTGTAGTTTATATAAGTTGGGATGCATTGTGAGGTTGGATTGAGATTATCCTTAAAACAACAGCTTTCAAAACAATCATCTGTTCACTTTTATCTTAAAATTTCTCCTGAGGAGAGTGATAAAGGTGGTGGGATGAAATCTGTCTGCATTTGATGCATTCACATTGCATCAACTAGAATTTCATAAATCTTTGCCAGACATAGAGGAAACCACGTAGCCACAGTCAATGGAAAGTTCTCATAAAGTCTTTCACTGAGAAAACCCTCATATATTGCTTTTAGCTCATGCTCAAACCTGTTAAATACTGTGTGTAGGAAAAGTCACAGTGAGAGAATTGTATCATATTTTACCATAATGTTTTAATGCTTGAATTTTTTGATTTCCAGACCCCAAGGACCCCATTGCCATCGAGAGGCTTAACCTGATGAACATGGCCAAGCTGAGCATCAAGGGCTTGATTGAATCTGCATTGAACCTGGGCCGCACACTGGACTCAGACTATGCCCCACTGCAGCAATTCTTTGTCGTTATGGAGCACTGTCTGAAACATGGACTTAAAAGTAAGCAGAAAAAATCCCAACCCAAATTCCACTGTCCTTAGAGTAATCGCTGGTCCTCATTTGTGTCCTTTATGCAATAGCGATGTAATCATCTGCTCATTAATTTTGATAATTATGTGTATACTCAGTCTGTTTTCAGTTTTTTTCTAAAGGTATCCTGTTTTATTTTTTCTTTAGGTAAGAAGACGTTCCTTGGTCAGAATAAGTCTTTTTGGGGTCCTCTGGAGCTTGTAGAAAAGTTGACTCCAGAAGCTGGTGAGATCACAGCCAGCGTCAAAGACCTTCCTGGGCTCAAGTAAGGAGATGTTTTCAACTTGAACATGTTTTTTTTTAATGCATACAGGGTTTCTGATTCTAAAGTTGTTCTTTTATCCCAGGACCCCGTTAGGAAGAGGCAGAGCATGGCTTCGCCTGGCCTTAATGCAGAAGAAGCTCTCAGACTACATGAAGACCATCATCAATCGAAAAGACCTGCTCAGGTACAGTTACAGCTTTTGGTCTTTATTATAAAAGCCATAATTGTGATTTTGCAACCCAGTTTTGTAAATGTCTAATATTTGCTGTTGTTGTGTTCCTCAGTGAATTCTATGAGCCCAATGCTCTTATGATGGAGGAGGAAGGAGCTGTGATCGCTGGGCTGTTGGTGGGCCTGAATGTCATTGATGCTAACTTGTGTATGAAAGGGGAAGATTTAGACTCACAGGTATCTGTTAGTTACTGTACACAAGTAATGAAGGGACAACAAATGATGCAACAAAGCATTATCTTTGTTACATTTTCTTTGTCCTTTCAAGGTTTTTTGGCAAAAGCGATACAGGGTAATAAGATCTCCTCTACTCTCTCAATAGGTTGGAGTCATAGATTTTTCCATGTATCTGAAAGATGGCGCGCACAGCAGCAAAAGCACAGAAGGGTGAGTCCATATTCAACTCCCTCAATGGAAGCTAATTGTTTTAGTTTGACATGTATTGGACTTAATGGTGCTCTTTGCTTGCAGTGATGGACAGATCACAGCTATTCTTGACCAGAAGAATTATGTTGAGGAACTGAACAGACATTTAAGGTGCAGTCCCTTTTGCTAGTGTTTGTGACTAGCTGCTCATTTGGAAAGTATGAGCAATCTCACAATGTCACTCTAAATTCCCCTTTCCCAGTGCGTCAGTGAATAACTTGCAAGCCAAAGTGGATGCGCTGGAAAAATCCAACACAAAACTTACAGAGGAGGTGGGTAATAATTATCATTTAATGGATTACTGAAGTTGTGGTACATACAGTACAAGAGCATAATAAACAAGAGACAAATGATTTACTTAACTGATAGATAATTTACATGTTAGCAGAACTGAATGCACTTGACACATTCATGCACACAGCTGTGTATACACTACTGTTCAAATGTTTGGTGTCAGTAAGAGTTTTGATATGTTTTTCAAAAAATTATCTTATGCTCACCAAGGCTGCATTTATTAGATCATTTTATAATATTATTACAATTGAAACTAGCTATTTTGTATTTTAATATATTTTAAAATGTAATTTATTCCTGTGATGGCAAAGTTGAATTTTCAGCAGCAAATAAAAATCTTGTAGCATTTTTGTAACTTTACTGTCTGACTTTACTATTACTTTTGATCAGTTTAATGCATCGTTGTGATTAAATGTATTAATCTCTTTCCAAAAATAAGTAAAAAAAAAAAAGTGCTGACCCGAGATTTTTTTAATGGCAGTGTATGTGGTTTATAGACACACTTAGTTTATGGGACTTAATGAAGTAACAAGATAACTAGTCGTGAATAGATGCTAATAATAATTAATTTCATGTTCCAACTGCCTGTGCTTGTGTTGTTCTTGATATTTAGCTTGCTGTGGCAAACAACAGGATCATCACTCTGCAGGAGGAGCTGGAGAGGGTGAAGGAGGAAAGCTCTTACTTGGTGGAGTCTAGTCGCAAGGTGAACAACATTGTTTTGATCCTACAGTACTAATTGTTTACAATCACTCAATAGAACAAAGATTGTTACTCATTATTCAAAAGTAAGCCACAAGGTCATAGAAGTTCACAGTAGGGTTGCTGTTATAACATACTTTTTTGGTTTTGTCGCATTCTTTGCTCTGATATTTGAACTGTATTTCTCCTGAAGGCATCAAGGGCAGATGGTACTGCAAATGGCCAAGTGCTTGGAGAAACTCGCAAACAGCTCAAAGAGGAAACTCAGCTCAGACTGGTGAGTATATCATTCTCTTTATCTTCAAATTCATCTCTGATGTGGGGTCTTCAAAGAATCGAGTCCTCTTTCAAGGAGAAGTCTAAAGTACCTGAATCCTTAAGAAACAGAATGTGTTTGTGTGTTTGTGTAGGATGTCGAGAAGGAGCTGGAGGTGCAGATAGGGATGAAGCAAGAGATGGAGCTGTCCATGAAGATGCTAGAGAAGGACATCTGTGAAAAACATGATGCTTTGGTGGAGCTCAGACATCAGTTAGATGAAATGCGTACACTCAACCATGAGCTCTCCATTAAGTCACAGGTATGCCTAAACACCTTATTTAGTTATATTTTTGAGTAACTAAACGTGGTTCTCACCATGAACATAGCCACAGAAGCTGACATGGTGTTAAAAAATGAAGAAAAAAAGTCTCAGGTATGAGAGCAACACTTTTTTGTTTAAAAAAAAACGTGCTTCTCACAATTCACATGTTTAACACTGGAGCGCGACTTGTTTCACACGCGGAAGCTGCTTGTGAGCAGCACATAAAGAAGCAATTAGAGTAGACTTAGACATAGTGTGTTAACATTTCAGGAATTTCAGTTCATCTTTCTGAAACCTGCTGCTGCTTCACATGGCTTGTATATGTAGAATTGTTAATAAGATTAAGTGCATTACAACTACATTAGTACCACTTATCTAATTTAGCAAAACTGCATTTATTTTTTGATGCAGTGTGTTTATGATTGGTGTCTGTTTGTGTTTGTCTGGCTTGTAGAGCTCAGAGGTCGGTGCAAAACAGAAGAGTGACATCATCGGCCGCTTGGAGGAGAAAACAAATCAGATGGGGAGCATTATTAAACAGCTGGAGACCAGGTAAAGGAGTCTAATTACATAAGCACAGCATTTACACATGACATGTACACTGCAAAACAAAGAGTGGGGTCCTAATGTCTGAGAGCACAAGTGAAACTGCCTCTTCTAATTTCAGTAAACAATATATAGCATATTTCATCAGCATAATAATTTGATAAGTTGCAAAGACCCTGCATAGACAGCAATGTAACTGACACGTTCAAGGCCCAGAAAGGTAGTAAGGACATTGTTAAAATAGTCCATGTGACATCAGTGGTTCAACTGTAGTGTTATGAAGCTACGAGAATATTATTATTATTTTTTTTTTAATGAATTTAAATTTTTAGGTAAACTATATTATTAATTAATATTGACCTATACTATTAAATGATTTTTTTATAGTTTAAATCATTTTTAAAGCAATTTTTAAAGTTAACAAATTGAACCTTAAAGCATTATACAACTATACAATTTTTATAGCAAATTAAAAATTAGATTTTGTATCATACATTTTCGCAGGGAACTTCTGAATCGCACCATAAATATCTGTAATTTTTCAAGGAAGGTTATTGTTCAAGATAAGCAGATTTCCTTGATCTGTGAATGATCGTAATAAAAACTGAGTGCAGATCACACACACAGAGCACAAATAAGACAAGTCCACTCTTTCCTGTTTCAGTTCTGTTGCCAACCTGTGGGAGGCAGCAACGTTTCTGTTTCTACAATAACTTCTGCTCTCTGTCTGTCTTCTCTCAAACACTTCTTTGCTTTTATCTGTTCATTTAACATTTTTCACCTGCTCATTCTCTGTTTCTACTCATTTTTCCGTAACAGTGAGAAAGACATGGCTAAACAGGCACGAAACTTGAACACAGCTGCAGGAAAACTCCTTCAGAGGCAGCAATAAAATGATCACAAACACTAGATAGTTTCCAAAAAAAAGAAAAAAACCCTGAATTAAAAAAAAAAGATCCTCAGTTTGATTTTGCATAACTTAGATGACTAGGGTGTTTATTTTATTACTGGGTTTCAGATCCATTGCCGTTATTTTGTCTTTAAACCGGACTGAAAACTACAGATCTTGCTTCTGTGTCGCCCCCCAGCCTCATCTTTCAATACTGTACACCTGATCCAGTGCTCCTGTCTCTAGTCTCCCTCTGTATGTTTTAGCCAAAGTAAAATGCAGCTGTTTTAGAACAAAGATGGCAGGCACGTACATTTTAAGTAATGGAAATGCATCTCTCTTATATCTTTACTTCTCAATACTGAAAAAATACTTCTCAAACCATAACCCAGTTCAGTACAGCACGGGGAAACATTCCTAACAAAAATGTACAATCGTTTTATACTCTATATAAAAGTATGCAACACCACATTATTTGGTTAAAAGTCTTGGACCTGAATATTAGACCAACCTGCTTAGGTTTCATGATGTTGAGTGCTTTGATGGATGCCCAAGCTGACAAACAGAGTGTGTTTAATTCAGGCATATTCAGGAGGTTATGTTAGCTTTTTTGGAAGAAATGATGTTGAGTGCAGGATGGCGTGCCTGAATTATTTTACAGCTTATTGTAAACTTAATTGAAATCTGAATTTGATGCAGTGGTAGTTCAAGCCAAATGTCAAAGCTTTGGAAAGATATTTGTGACACCGAGCTTTACGGATTCTGCAAAAAGTCTGGATGATGAAATCCGCTAAATTGTGAATGAAATGAAGTGTATGTAGACTTAATTTAGATGTGAAATGTAGTAGAAACATAGCTTAATAAAAAAAAATCAGACACTTGTCAGACTACTTTGCCTTCTTGAGCTTTTACAGTTTCTGCTCTAGCCACATGCTTCCTTCTGTCCTCTCTAAGTTCCTTCCTTAGTTCTTCTTTATGCTTTTATTATTCAGTTCATCTTCGTTTCCCATGGCTTTTAGTTTTCATTTCACCTCATTAAGTTAATGTGGCCCAACTTCAGATGTAAGAAGGCGGAGCGAGAGCGGGACCTGGCTGACGAGGCCAATCGACTCTTCAAGCAGGAGTTTGGAGACAAGATTGAGAGTCTGCAGGAAGAGGTGGAGCAGTTACGGAGACAGAGGTACTGAGATTTACTTATTTTTGTGTTACATGACATGGTTAACCAGTATATTTTGTTTCAGTGGCCAATGCCAATACCTAGAAAGCAGATGTTATGCGCATATAATTTAGTGATAACATTTTATAGAAAGATCCATTTTTTTTTTCAGTTAATTCATTGAGCATCACAAACTAACAATGAATCATCAAGGTTAATGTAATTTACAACTGTTCAGAAATTTGGGATCAGTAAGATTTTTTTTTTGTAAGAAATTAGTCTTTTATGCAGCAAGGATGCATTAAATTGGATTCAATTTTGGATGCAAAAATTGTTGACAAAATATTTTCCCGTGTCTTTCTTGATATGATAGATGGCTTTTGGAACAAGAGCTCAGGAAATGGCGAGAGAATCCTGGAGGTCACATATCTGAAGCTCTGTTAGGAAAAACACCTCCTCAGAGAGACGTGAAACAGCATGTGGAGGAGATCAGAAGGGTGAGACCTGCTTTGCACTTTAGTGTCATTCAGTTGCTTTCTCTGTATGTAGAGTGTGCTGTTCCCTGAAATTCAGGCTTTTTGATTTATATAGGAGTTAGAGTCTGTCAAAAAAGAAAACGATACATTGCGTACTGTGCTTGAGGAAAAGTCAAGTCTGAGTTCCAGTTTGTAAGTCTTAAATGCTGATTTGGTTGCATTCAACTCTATTTATCTACTGCAATGTTATTCAAATTAAACTGAAAATGTCTTCTTCTCAGGACGCTGTCACATGAGGATGAACAGGTACTCTACATTTAATCAGTAATTTTTGTTTTAATCAGAGGTTCCCTGCAATAATTTCTTATTTTTATATCTTACTTTATAGGACCAGTCTCTTTGTAAAGACACTGAGCCTACCATCTGCCCAATGTGTGAAAACCAAGACTCTCTGATTACAGCCAAGGTACCAAAGGAAAGAAAGCAACAATAAAGCTAAATCCTCAGTAAACTAATCACTGCTTTTTAATAGCATGCTATTATTAAACTATACTACTGTTCAAAAGTTTGAGTCAGTAATGTTACAAAAGACTTCAAATAAATGATGTTCTTGTGAACTTTCGAACTTTTTGGATAATAGTATTAAAATGTTTCTTGAGCACCATATCAACATGTTTTTTAACCATTTCAGAAGCAATGTAAGAACTGCAGTGGTGTGTTCTGTGAAAACTGCATGGCCAATGAACTCCCTCTGCCCTCCTCCATCAACCCTGAACACGTGTGTGACGTTTGCTACTCACAGTTACTGCAGCAGTACGCGTCCTCCCCATCCTGAGGGGGCACTCATTTCTGAGCATAGACTATTCTGGCAGTAGTTCTCTGGGTTATCCATGAAAAATGACACATCACATTCTAGATCATCAACCAGTACCAAGCGTCATATCAGTTATTTTGTTTGCATACGAAATTTGCCAAAAAGGGATTATTTTTACTAGGTCTTGTTGGAAATGCTTTAAAGATTTTCATGATTTCATATAATTCTTGAGGATGACTGAAGCTGTCCACCAAGTGGATTCATGTGGTTCTAGTACTTGAACTGTCTCCATATCATTCAATATTGCAAGCAGGATATACAATAACAAAATAGTGATGTATTAATAATATATATTAAAAAATGAATTAGGAGACGATGGATTGTAGATAGGATAGTGTCATCCTATACACTAACAGTTTAAACTTGAGTCCAAAATTGATAAATTTCCTAAAAAGTTACCATTCAAACAAAACAGCATATGTCACAGAGAAGCCCATAATTGAAACTGAAATAAAATGAAATTATGTAAAGAGATGAAAAGGTAGTTTTATGCCTGTGTAATAGTGTATTTTATTCTTAATAGCGGAACAATAAAATTTTATTATAATTTGGATGTCTCAGTCTAAATCATTTTATATACACATGCATAATGCAACATTTATGATAGAATTAAAGCTTGGTGAATGACTTGGCATATTTGGGTGCAACAGTGATAAACAGCACTTACTTATATTATGAAGGGTTTCATATAGTTACAAGTACAACATTGGAATAGTTACTTTTTAAAAAACTTTGGAGACTTCCTCTACTTAAGACTGTTTTGTTAACATTGCATCGATCTGAAATCAGAAATAAATATCCAAAAAGAAAACAACAGGCAATAATTGTAAAGTTCTCTTTTAATGTTGGTTATATGTATTTTTGTAATATACATTGAATCACTTTCATTAAATAAGCTGGGATGCAATGCATTAAGACAGTTTAAATAGTTTACTTTCATCCTATTGTTCTTCCCTTGATGCTGATGAATTCAGGAACAGCTCAATATATCTCTTCACTGGATGACGTGGAAAAACAAACAAAAAAAGCAAGATTAATCATCATGTTTGTATTTAATATTTTGGACCACATTTGGGTTATTTCAGATGAACACACATATTGCTTACTTATATACTCTCTGTCTTTGGACATGGCTAAAACAGCATCTTGATGTGTTCTGAAGAAGGCATCTGCCTCACCGGTGGGTCGTCCTTCAGGACCGTACTCTACAAGAACCTTCACCAGTCTGATGGGTGCGAAAAACTGGAACAGAAATTACACCTCAGTCATTAGTTGTAGATTATATATTGGGCAAGAACAATTGAGGTCTTATTAAGGAGTTATTCCACTCCTCTTGACCACTTCATTGACTGAAGCACACAAACACTCAAAAATCATGCTGTATCTTAAATTCAGTATAAAACTTTACCTTTACAATGTCCTCTCCTGTGGTTTCATATGGCAGACCTCTCATGTGAATGAGGTTGTGTGTTGTTGATATAGAGCTACTGTTTGCTGTCCACAAAAATACAGATGTTTAGGATTGCACACAGTATACAACGTGTATTTAAAGCCTGGTTGTAAAGGGACACTGTAATAAACACCTGCTTTTGTAGTGTTTGGCGTGTCCTCAGCTCCTGGTGTGAAAGCTGACGTCTCTTTTCGCCCTCTTCCATACTGGACTTGGATCTCACTTTTCCTGCTGGGGAAAATCTCAATATACCTGCATATGAGGAAAAAATACCCCTTTGTGAACACAGATCTGAAATGTTAAAGCACACACACACACACATGCATATATATATATATATATATAACTAATAGATACCACCATACTTCCCTAGTTGATTGATTTACATTAAGTGCAAACACTTTTTTATTATAGGTTACTGAAATGGTGTTTAAATATGCAAATGATCAATGATATATGAACAAACACCTCTGTAAAAACCTTCAGAATATAGATGGGATTAAAACTGTAAAGTTTGGTATTAAGTGCTACTGAAGTTGTGAAATGTGAATGGAAAAAAAAATATTTTGAGAAAACAGCCTTTAAAGCCCGAGACACACTGCACAATTTTCAGCTGTCCCAGACGAAAGACTGGCATCGTGGAACAATCGCGGCGATTTCTGATTCGCCATGATTGTTTCACGATGCCAATCTTTCGTCTGGGACAGCTGAAAATTGTGCAGTGTGTCTCGGGCTTAAAGCAGGGGTTCTCAGCTCTGGCCCTCGAGGTCCACTTTCCTGCAGAGTTTAGCTCTGACCCTAATCAAACACACTTGAACAAGCTAATCAAGGTCTTTAGGATTGCTAGAGAGTTACAGGCAGGTGAGTTTGATCAAGGTTGGAGCTAAACTCTGAAGGTAAGTGGATCTCGAGGGCCAGAGTTGAGAACCTCTGCTTAAAGCCTGAGACACACTGCATTCTGTAAGATCATTGCATGTCACATTGTGTGACATGCATCTAATAAACTTGGCTACGACGTGTGTAGACTGTACGATGATGACACCTATCGACTCGTAGGCTGCGACGCACGTTTCTATAGAAGAATAAAACGTCATCAGCATGCGCAAGTGGTAAACAAAAAGAGCATGATAAATCACACTTTAGCATTTATAATTTTTAAGTGTGCTGAAAAAAGTGGAAGCGGCGAAAGAGGAAGGAATAAGAGCTTGAGGTAAGCAGTTTTATTTTTTAGCACCATGTCGCATTGATTTCATGTCGCATTTTTATTGGCTAGTCAGTAAACGTGGATTGCAGCAGCAAACACACTGTGTGATGATCAGGCTGAATTTCTGACACTGTCAGAAAATGATTGTAGGCTATCTTTGGTCGCAATACCGTGACAACGGCCATCTTTGAACCTCTCTCACTGTACGAAATCAGAGCACCGATTAGGAGCCACGATCACAGAAATCACCACGATTGTTTTACGTATCTTTCGTCAGGGACAGCAGAAAATCATGCAGTGTGTCTCGGGCTTTAAAGATATGTAATGTAATTGAAATATATGAAAAGTAATTGCAGTTCATCTATTTGCATATATATATATATATATATATATATATATATATATATACATACACACACATAACAAATGGATGAACTGCAATAAAATAAGCACGTAAATGTTTTAAGTATTAAACCACACATTATGAAAGGCCTGATAGACTAAAATCTCAAAGAATTGCCTAAAAAAAACTGATGGTTTCAAACTAAGAACACATTTATGTTCTTTGTCAAGTATTACTTGATGAAATACCAACCTGTTTGCCATGACTTCTCTGTCTTTCTTTAGGGCCTCTTCAGCCATTTCCTTAGTGGCGAACTGCACGAAGGCATCGCCTGAGTTTCTTCCTTTCCTGTCCAGGACTACTGTAACTCCATCTTCCACAATCTCCAACCCTGTTTTGAGAATATTAAAACACTCAAATGAAGCATATGGCTTTTATTAGTGCAATGACATTCAAACATCACATTTTTAAGGATCTCACCAGAGAAGAACTGAATGATGTCTTTCTCCGTGCAGCTGAAGGGAAGCCCTCTGAGTCGCACCACTTCATCGGACTCTGTAAATTGCTGTGTAGCTTTTAATATGGCTTCAGCATCTTTGTTTGTTACCTCATACACTGAAACACATAATACCAGTATTCACTAAATATAATCGCTGTGAACAATTTGGCATGTGATAAACACAAAAAAAAAATAGTCCTTACCTTCTACAAAGCGGTGTCCCAGGTAATGTTTGTGCAGATCCAATGCTTTGCAAACGTCCTCCTCGTGCTCCAGCTCAATAAATGCCTGTCCCGTCGATTTTCCGTTCTTGTTGTAAATTATATGGATTCCCTCAACTCCACCTCGGATCCTACAATCTACAAAAATCAAATATATAAATAAAATGAAATGTGCACTTCACATCATGAGTAGATCATATCAGAACATCTTCAAGAGCTGAAAAACCCATACATGTGGTTATATGTTGACGCAACCTCTGAATTAATTTACTAAAAAACAAAACAAAATAAATGAAATCTGCTACATGCCTTCTGCCACTGATTGAAAGTTCTTACTTTTTAATCAAATAACAGGCCTTTTAATATAATTCTAAAACCAGTTTTTAAATCGACGTATTGTTATGGAGCATAATACATATTGAGTGATATAGAGTGATAACTGATATTTACATGCATTTTATCTAATAATCCACTAAAGTGTACCATTATAATTACATCACAAACTACTGTCATAAAAACAACATCTGCACCAAATTGCATATTATTTTTGCTCAATTTGTGAATCTGAATAAAACGGAGGTGTTTTTTTCCTCCTTGAGTGTGAGCTCCATATCCTCCTATATCATGGGTCATACAACCATGGTGAATCAAATGCGATACAAAACATTAAGTTCATATGCAATCTTTTTTAAACTATATTATTTTTATATAAAGGTTTTTATTTCAAAAAGTTAGGTTTTTCTTATTATTATTTTACATGGCAGGTTTGACTTTTTAACATATCTTACACTGACTTGATCAAGTAGGTGAAGCATGTCTGCAAAGACTTTAGAGACTGTGAAAGATCAAAACAGCAGTACCAGAAAAGAAGTTCATTAAATCCTCTGCAGTACATGACCAAGGAAAACCTTTGGCCTGGATGATGTACACTTCCTTTGCTTGGGGCTCCTCGTGAGGTGTATATTCTGGTAATGGAGGGTACTCATCTTCCTTAGACGGTGCCTAAAACATTAAAAGAATAGTGTCAGGAGAAAACAATTAAACGACATGTTGTGTCTGGAACAGTCTTGTCTGGAAATGCACTGAACTGTCTGTACATAAAAGCATCAGGTACCTCAGTAAACAGTCTTCGCTGATATAATGTCCATGGATGCTTGACTTCACGGTCTGCAAAATACCTCGCGGTGCATGAATAAACATCTCGACCTCGTGCTGCTGTAAACTGCGCAGATTTAATATGATTCAGAGTAACGTTATCCACGCATGGAAACTGCTGCTGTCTCCTGATACAGCGAACGAGAGACAACAAGAGCGCGCTCCGACTGAATGCAGACATCTTGTGCTGTTCAGAACTTCAAATTAAAACCTAAAGTATCCAGACAGCTTTAACACGGCATGTTTCGGCTCCAAAAATCACGCTGACCTGCGGCATCAGAGGACAACATGACGTCAACAACACGCGCCCTTGGCCTTGACAGTCCTTTCAAAATAAAAGTTTTTTGTAGCCGTAGTTCAAAACTGCAAAATACGCTGCTTGATTTGGATTTAGATTTTTTTTATTATTATTGTTGTAATAAAGCAAATTATTACAATATTTTCTAAAAAAAAAAAAATTTTTTATTAGGATATAGAATACAGTGATGGGAATAACGGCGTTATAAATAAACGGCGTTACTAACGGCGTTATTTTTTTCAGTAACGAGTAATCAAACAAATTACTGTTTCCCCCGTTACAACGCCGTTACCGTTACTGTTACTGACAATAAAATACGGCGTTACTATAATTTATTATAATATTATTAGAATTTTATTTTCAGTTCATCTGAATGGATGCGCAGTGTAGCTGTATTTGACGTACCGTAAACTCCAGTGTGAAGGCGCACAGCTCGCCGTCTCTTTGTCTCACACCCGCAAAGAAAGATACAGAGAGAGTGTCTTTCATAACATGCAGAATTGACGCGCTACATGTAAACGATATTCTTTGTTGTATTTTTCTGTCAAAATAACGGAGTTCCTTTGGAATTCTTCAGCTTTTAAGAATTGCCGGGTTCTCTGGTAGTGGGCGGGGCTAATGCGCAAACGACAATCTCATTGGCTGGCGCTCACCTATTATCATCCCTGTTTTGATTTCAGCAAATCAATTCGAGCAGGTCTACGTGATTAATATTCATGAACCCAGCAGCTCATTAATCCTTAGCGCTTTTTATATTGTTATTAGTAGTAGAATTCGTAGTAGTTTTATCTTATCAATTTTTTCCCCCTTTTTTTTTTTACAGAAACACTAAATGACAAACAACATCTTAAGCACCACCACCAGTCCCAAGTTCAGTCAATATGACAAATATGCATTCATACTTGGTTATTCTAATTACTAAAGTTCTATCATCATATAATGCTAAATTATCATAATATCATATTATAATGCTTGACTGACTGATGCTAAGTGTCAGTGGATAAATAGTGTAGATTAATGTACAATGTTTTATAATAATTTATTGTATTTAGAGTCCATTTCATTAATTTAACATATTTAATATTGTTAAAGTTATCCAAGTTATTTGACATTTGAATTTATTTATTTATTTATTTATTTTTAAAGTAACGCAATAGTTACTTTCCCTGGTAATTAGTTACTTTTATAATGATGTAACTCAGTTACTAACTCAGTTACTATTTGTGAGAAGTAACTAGTAACTATAATTAATTACTTTTTTAAAGTAATGTGCCCAACACTGATAGAATATCACTTGTCTTCGTATTTTTAAAGTAGCATTATGTTGTTTGTAAAATTACATTTTTGCTTTTTATTGTTGTTGTACTAAATGTAAAACAACTTATCAGAACATTATCTGGCGAATATTAACTTTATTATAAGTTAACAGTTAAAAGTTATTGTCTTTTACCGATTATAAGATACTGATAAAACTCAAGATAAGCATTTTAATTAAAAATGATTTATATAGCCCTTTTTACAATAAACTAATAATAGTCTCAGCTTCAGACGTCACGCCCACGGAAGCCGTCAGTCTGAAGGTCTGGCTAATAATAATAATAATAATTAAATAAATAAATAAATAAATAAATACATGAATGAATGAATACATACATAAACAAACTTAATTTTTCTTTCAAATTTATAGCTACTGTTAATTGCAATAATAAATATATAGAATTTGTTAAGAACATAATTATCCGTTGAATTCCCCAAAACGCTCTTATATCCTAATGCTAACGTGACTCTTATTTGAGAAGAAAGGCCATCCATTGGATTTACCAGCTGTCGTGATCTCGCGAGATTTGTGTCTCCGGAGAGACTTTGGATGAGAAGGAGAAGTTTTGCACCGCAGGATCAGTGTTGTTGGAGTGTTAAGGATATTAAAGCTCAAATACTTTGCTTTTACACCTTTCAACAGTCAAGATAACGGACTAGTGTCGATTTATTATCTACAGCGTATTTTCCTCAAGGAGAGATGAGCTTTTTATTGTAAGTATGAGTGGGTTTTATAAATGGGAACACTGATGGCTAGTTAGCAAGCGTAGAAATCCTGCTTTTGTCCCGAAGCTGCTGTAGATTACCAATCCTGACTCCCAGCCGTCATTTATTAGAAGCTAACGGTAATGATATATAAAACAGCTGACAGAAGCACAGTCGCAGCAGATTAGTACGTGACCATCATAACACAAAACTGTGGTCTGGCTAATGAAGAATACTTAGCTAGTAACCTTACATGAGGCCATCAGCAGCTGCATGAAATTGGGTTTGTTTACTCATCATCACGACTGCCCTTGGGTTCATTCAGCTGTGTTTCCCAGCATCATGTCATTTATGTAAACGGGAGATGGCGTGTTTTGTGGATAGATATCAGTAGCTTTTTCTCAAATGTGTCCCTTCATCATAACCCAAAGGTGTTGTTAGTGTAATACATAATTTCTATTACAAATCCTGTTATGACTGCTATCCAATAAGTGTTCTGTCGCCTTCGCGAAACGTACCAAAATCATTTGACATCAAATTGCAACCTGAAATCCAGATATGATCCAGATATATGTTTGGATAATTCCACTGTAATCCCAGTATACTGTATACTGCACTATACATATCCCAGTATAGTAAGTCACAATACTTTACATTTTGCTTTAAAATG
The DNA here is from genome assembly GCA_039654775.1 of Spinibarbus caldwelli. Classification (NCBI taxonomy): domain Eukaryota; kingdom Metazoa; phylum Chordata; class Actinopteri; order Cypriniformes; family Cyprinidae; genus Spinibarbus; species Spinibarbus caldwelli. Next base: position 24,463,781 of record CM077223.1, on the reverse strand, counting down.
TTGATTCTTTTGCTCTAATGTCTTTAGAAGCATAAATATAATAATGTCAGCAAAGTAAAGTCTAATGCATTTCTCTCTTCTGCTTTCTATTGAAGATGGGAAGTAGACTGTGCTGTAAATCAGGCTGTATGATTCGCAAGATAATTCAGTGAAGCCTCTTAAGTGGAATCACGGCTTCGACATTTGTGTTAAATTTAAATTAATTTGTGCAAAGAGTGTTTTTCACTATTGTTTTGTTGCTAGCATAATTATATCCCTCAAACCGTTTGTGTATGTACATGTTTATTGCTTTGCTAAGACTGGAATTCCCCATCTGACTTCTGCAGATGATGCAGTCACCTGACTCAAGAAAATATCATTATGGGTAAAAGATAATGTCATTTGGGACCATCACAACCTGAAAAATGGTCTGTTCTGATCCTCTTTATTGTTGACTTGAAACACGTTGGTCATTCAAGTGAGTCCTTCAGAAGGTTTGCCTGTATTTGTTTATCACTTCCAGTGTCCCTTTCGTTGTTTGCTGTGCAAATTCTGTCCTATTTGCGTCTAAACAGGTGGACATACTGAACAGAGCAGCTGCTGAATTGGTGAAGACAGGCTTTCTTTGAGATGTTGATAGACCAGTAAATGCACATAGGCTTGTTGGGTCAGCTCAGAGGAGGAGTTATTTACTGGGTTTTATGGAGCCGTTTGGGTGTCAAGCTTTGGGGGTTTTAACTATATATGTATATGAAGTCTTCATGAGCATTTTTTTCTCTTTTTTTTCCAGACTTTTGTTGTTTGAGGTGTTTTTTTTTGTTTGTTTTTTTAACAAAACTATAGTATACTTCTGGTCTTAATCAAATAATCCAAACAAAAAGCTATTCAAATAACATGTTTAATATTGTTCAATAATGTGACGCAATACATTTTTAGTATTTCATCAAATGCCCTGGATTGCAATTTTTCATCACAATATTAAAAACATAGGCTACATAATTGTAGCTTCTGTAATTTGCTGTAAAGAAGGAACGTATATTTTCAACGTGAATTTTTTTCTAAATGTTAAAGTTTAGTGATTTGTAATTTTGCTTGACTGAGTTTAGTATCTTTTGGTTCAGTGTAAGTTTGTAGTAATCATTGAAGTCTGAACATCCTGCATTCTTACTCTTCTGTCGTTCTTCAGTGGAAGCCGCTCATCAAAGACATTCAAGCCGAAGAAGAACATTCCCGAGGGCTCACACCAGTATGAGCTACTGAAGCATGCAGAGGCCACGCTGGGCAGCGGGAACCTGCGCATGGCTGTCATGCTGCCCGATGGAGAGGACCTCAATGAATGGGTGGCAGTCAACAGTAAGCATGTGATTTTAATCTAGGAAAAAATAACCTGTGTTTGCATCCTCAGTGTGTGCTAAAAGCCTGAAAATTTGCTGTGGCTATAAGTGTTTTTTTTTTGTCGTCTTTTTTTTTTTTTCTTAACTGAATATAGGTCTGGTACTGCAGAATTAAATATTAAATCAAAACTTAAAGGCAAAAAACTAAATTATATGACATGACTTAATTGTATACTGAACTATATTTGTCTTTACCAATCTTTAATAATTGTAGATTAGACCTCATGCATCCTTCCTACCAAGCACATCTCAGCCTAAACTTATCTGTCACATTCAGTTTCATGGCTTCAAAGAAATAGCTCCTAAAATCAAAACATATAACCTATTTCCTCTTAATATTAAATTTTTTTTTGTATAATATTAATGTTTTTACAAATATTATGTCTATAAATGCTAACATCACAACCCTTTAAAATAGGTGCAGTCAAAATCAGGACTCTCATGTGTTTAAAGGGGTCTTCCCACTAAACATCCATTTTATAAGGCCTGTTTGTAGGTTAGTTTTGCAGCATTCGCTTGGATTCATTCATAGCCTCTGGCCTTCTTCTTCTATTTTTAACAACAGAGACAGTGGAAGCGTTCTTAGATTATTAGCCGCAGGGACAGAGGGCTGAATACAGACTCTGGCAGCACTGATGTTGCTTGGGTTTAGGGTTTCATCTAATTGCTGCAGCTCATGAAATACTGGGTGTACCCAACTTCTGCTATATAATTAGAGCAGGGTTTCACAAACCCCTTGAGGTTTGTTATGAAACTGCAGAGGTAGATATTTATGTTGTTAATGTTTGGAACAAAACAATATGGTCTTGACAGTATGATTATTTCAGACCGTAGGTTTTAACATGAATAGAGTGCTGGCATAGGTTTGTATTATAATGCTGTTTGATGTGCTCGTAGCTGTGGACTTCTTTAACCAGATCAACATGCTGTATGGTACCATCACAGACTTCTGCACTGAGGAAAGCTGCCCACTAATGTCTGCTGGACCCAAGTAAGTATTAACAGGGATTCATCATTGTGAATTATTTTAAGAATATTACCACTGAAAAGTTGTAATACAATACTGTAGTATTGTGAAATATTATTACAAAAAAAAAAAAAAACTGTTTTCTATTTGAATATAATTTAAAATGTCATTTATTCTTGTGATGACAAAGCTGAATTTTCAGAAGTCTTTAATGTCACATGATCCTTCAGAAGTCATTCTAATATACTGATTTAGTGCCTAAGAAAGATTTATTACTATCATCATCATGTTGAAAACTGCTTAATATTTTTGTGGAATCCATGATGCATTTTTTTTTTTTTTTTTTTGAATTCTTAAAAAAAAAAAACTATAAAATTATTTGAAATAGAAAAAAATGTTACTTGATTAATTTAATGCATTCTTGTTAAATAAAAGTATGTATTTCTTTACAAAAAAAACATCTTACTGACTTGTAATGTGTACTTTAAAAAGTGCTTGCACGTGTAATGTAAATTTTAAAAAATTGTTTCTTTTCACTTGTTTCTTCTGTTGTCTGCAGGTATGAATATCATTGGGCTGATGGAACCAACATAAAAAAGCCAATTAAATGTTCAGCTCCGAAGTACATTGATTACCTGATGACTTGGGTACAAGATCAACTTGATGATGAGACACTTTTCCCTTCAAAAATAGGTGTGATTCTCCTTTAATTTCTTGTGCATGATCTAGAAATTTGGCTTTTTTTTCTTTGTATAGCTTATTGTGATTACGGAGGGATTTGTCCACACGGTGGCGCTTTTAATGCATCAATAAAGCATGGTTTAAAGAAATTCATGCTTCTCAAGGACACTAGTTACCATTTCCACGGCATATATTCTATTAAATATCATTCCCTATTGGTTGGATTAAAAAAAAAATTAAGTTGTTTTTCTATAACATTTATAGGGGTCCCTTTCCCAAAGAACTTTATGTCGGTGGCCAAGACCATTTTGAAGAGACTCTTCCGCGTTTACGCTCACATCTACCATCAGCACTTTGACTCTGTTATCCAGCTGCAGGAGGAGGCGCACCTCAACACCTCCTTCAAGCACTTTATCTTCTTCGTTCAGGTGTGTACTTGTGGAGATGTGTGAGTTGACTGATTTTGCTTATCACAAGGAGATGTATGTTTGGCTACCTCCAATATAAACACTTCTCTCTCTTTTTTTCAGGAGTTTAATTTGATTGATCGGAAGGAACTAGCGCCCCTTCAGGAGCTGATCGAGAAGCTCACATCAAAGGACAGATAAAATAAATCTGCTCTTCCCATCGACATCTTCTCTAATTTCTCTGCACAGGCAGCCCGGCTTTGTTCTCTCTGTGTTTGACAGGTGTGTGGGAATGTTTCTTTCAAGAGTTGGGAAAAGGCTGACTCCCAAAAAAATAAAAAGCCCTTGATAAGCCACAACTCAACCATAAGCCAAGGTCATAGTGGAATTTTACTCCTTTTGACATCGTCTCAAACATGATCTAAGTGCCTGATATGTCCACTTTCAAAATTGCTCGTTTGTATAAAAGCACTACCACTGCTATAAAACTTTGATTATACTTTTGACTTTTTTTTTTTAGGAGTACATTGATGATAATTAGTGGTATGTTAGCTTTTTTTCCACGTAATGGATTTTAGAAGTCCATAGATTTAAAAATACTGAATGAAGCATTCATTGACTTTTTTTCACAGAGATGAAGATGTCTTGGCTTCTCTTAAGTACTCGTTTTAACTGCTCCCTGTGTCTCATGACATGTTTAGGATTTCCGTTATCCATTTTAATAGTAGAACTGCTTTGTTGATTTCAGATTTTATCCAGCCCTCAATGAATGTGTCCTTATTGTAACACATTTCAGTCTTTACTGAAGAACATTGGGCCCACAGTTTACCATTGCTTTTAAACCACTACATTACTTTTGAATAAGTACTAATGTTGATGAGCCAGATTCTCTCCCAAACGTCACGGGTTTGTCTGTTAGAAGCTGGGATGAAATGAGCTGACTATGCAAGAGCGGTATGTCCTATTTGATCTAATTTTTTCATACACACTAAAACGCAAGGCTTTTACATTCTTCTATTCATGGATGTGGAAATTCTGGGCACCTTTTAAGCGTATAACTACAACAAATCTAATGGGAAAGATACATTTTTCTCTAGATCTTAATTAAGCTGTCCCAATCTGTATTGGTATTTCAAAGATCCAGAACTTTCACTTGAAACACAAGCTAAATTATGAGGAGGTGAATGCAAGTTGTATAAAATCTCTGATAGATTTGATTCAAACTGGATGCTAGTTTAATAACTTTAATAACTGCTTCTTATTCAACACACTTATATTGCTGTCAAAATAGTCGGTGGTCCTTGGTATAATTTAAGCAGTGCATACGTTTGGTCTTTATGAAGTTTCGCCCCATGAATGTTTATTTTTCTGAATGTTACAGAAAATGTGTTATTCTGAATGACAGTTAAAATGTTTCTCAGAGATTTTCACATCACTTTATTTCAGAACAGTATGAGATTGATTATAGACAAATGTACTAAACATTTTTGATGGCAAGTTGTAAATACTGTAAACAGAAAAGGTATGCAATTGGAATAACACGAGATGTGTAACATGCTGAACTTTTGTGGTACAATGCTGAATACTGTTTATAGGATAATAAACCTGTTTGAACAAAATTTGGTGTTGTGTTCTCTGTCTTAATAGGGCAAGCAACAGTGTGTATATATTTTTTATGTTTTTTATTTTATTTAATATTTTTTTTAATGAATCTATTGCTATTACTGAAAACACACACACATATATGTGTGTGTGTGTGTGTATATTATTTATATATATATATATATATATATATATATATATATATATATATATATATATATATATATATATATATATATATATATGTGTGTGTGTGTGTGTGTGTCTTTACAATGGTGTATGTTCAATAAATACTTTTGTCCCAAATTAATATAACATTATTATACCCACTCCACAAATAAGCAGGGGCTGGGTGAGATCCAGTTTGTCCAAGAAAAAATACTTTCCATAAAGTGTATTTCATTAATACTTAATTATTTTAATACTAGTCTGGCCTTTCCCATAACCCCTCCTTTAATCAGGGGTAAAAAAAAAAATAAAAAGGTAGGAGCACGTGGTCATGGTAGTCTCATTTGGGTGTGACAAAATCTGTAGTCTTGAAATCCATTTAATCTTGTCAGTCAACTTAGTCATATTTGGCCATGATTTGGTTCATCCCTCAGGTCTGTGGTGTTGCTATTAATTTTCCTGTCCTGGCTAATGATTGTTGAAATTAGATGCAAAACACAACAATCAGTCACAATCTGTGAGCCAGTATCAACCCATTACAATGAGAAAGTTACAGTTTCTATTGAGTTCTTTCATCGTTTAAGCAACTTTTGAGAGACTGTGAGCTCTTTATTTCTAAGACTTGGGCTCTGACAAGTCTTCAGACCGTTGGTACTTTGATAGCACAGATTCTACAGCTGCAGACATCAACTTACAGAAGAGGGCGACAAAATATTTGTGACTGAAAACTGATTCATTGAAGCGCATCTCGTGACTGGCCTCACGCTAACACTGAATTAATACAACAAGGTTCAATAAAAAGACCATCTGAAATATTTCCCTGAGTTGCTTTTGTTCATAAAGGTCAGAGATTTCAATGGACCTGATTGTTAAAGGCCTGAGATTTAATAATTTGAAATATCTGATTCTTTCACGTTCTTGAAGTTTCTTCAGGAATGGGTTAGTCTCAGTACCAGCTAATATGAGCTCAGTAATGTCATCAAGAATTAATGTGATCATACGTTGTCCTGACATGTGAGTTGTTTTAGGTGCAGGGCTGGCGATTGCCTACAATGCCTAGGGCCTCGGGCTTTGAGGAGGGGCCTCCATAACCGTAACATCCCCTATATGCTAGTCCACCAGTCAAGACGAGCACAAATACTAGCCTCATTGTTCATTGGATATAGTTGAATTGTCACTCATCTGCAATTAAACCAATTAATGTTGCAGTTTCAAAGCGGGTCCCGCCTTCTGTATGTCTGCGTAACGAGCGCGTTCTTCAGGTGCTGCTGCGATCTATGCGATGCAAACTGCTAAGAATAAGCACGCAAAGAAGTGCAGCTCCTAATGCAGGTGTGTGAGTTGTCATCATCTATTTTGGAGTGATTGCATAAACTTGTTCTGTCGATCATCGTGATTTCTGGAAAGATCATTCACTGCTTTATTACGAGTTTAAAGGAGCGCGAGCGCCGTGGACGCGCCCGGACGCGATGCTTTGAATTGACGCGTACAATGAATGACATCGCGCTGGGAGCTGACTAGAAAAATAGCTACAAAAGTAAAAGCAGAGTTTTGTATCGAAGTTAAAAAACAAACACACTAGAACATTTTTTTAATGTTAATTCAATTCAATTTAATTCAAAAACATTGATGTCATCTGATGATTAGGATTACTGCTCTAACACTTATATTTTCAGTTTCAACTAAATAAATAACTTTTTTTCTGCTTAGTAGCGACCGTGTCTTTCTGTTCCACTTGATTTGTGTGTATATATGTCATATTTAAGGTAACAATGCAATGCATAATATAAAATTATTGATATTAATAATATGACAATATCTGTAGTCAATATTGATTAGGGGTGGGCAGATCGATCCTAATATCGATAATATCGATACCAACGTTGGTATTGGTATCGGATCGATACTAGCCTGATAAGATCGATACTTTAGGTTAATTTTCTCTCCTATACACTTAATACATTACTTAATACATGTTACAAAGTGTAGACATATCTGTGGTTGTATATGCCACTTCTTTCACATCTCGAATGCAAACATTGCTGCTCCTCCCCTGCTGCGCTGTTTTATTGTAATGCCATCACGTGACTCAGCGGCTCCTAGCGCGCGCGGATAGTTTTGGGTGCAGTGAGAGATGGAGCGGTAGAACTCAGAGCTACAAAAGAAATGAAAAGAGGGGGAAGGAAATGCTTCACATAGTGCATGTTGTATATAACTGTATACCGAATTTGTCCTTTTTACGCAGTATCACTGTAAGGTGTATACTTAATGCATTAAGCCACTTTAAATGTTTTCATTATAACGGTATTCTGTGGGAGTAAAATGCTTAACATGTAATTTAGCATGTTTGCGTATATATTCTGGGCTCAGCTGCTTGCCACATATTATTAACAAACTGTATACCGAATTTAGTCTTTATATACTTTATTTATTTGGTCTTTATCACTGTCTTCCCCATTGCACCATATTAAATGTTTTTATATTGGTTATCAGTGAGAGGAAATAAAATTCAGCGTGTTGCATTCATGTTCTGGGTTCATCTAAGTACCTGTACATACATAGTGTATTTTTATAAACTATACCGAGTTTGGCTTTTCATGTCAGTTTTTTATTGCAATAATAACAAACAAATATTGTACAAAACAAACAGAAAATACAGTACGTACATAACATACGAAAATCCTTTCAATAATAAAACGAGTTATGGTTTAATAGTTCTTTTTCATATCACTGTCTTCATTCAATAAGCCACGTACATTAAACTTTTCTTTATAATGGTTTTCTATGGGAGGAAAATGCATAATATGAAAACTTTGAGCATTGTTTTTATATTCAGGGCACATCTGCTGACTTGTATATCTAGTTTGCAACACTGATATGGTGTATACTGACTTTTTTCTTGTAATATTACGTTCTTAATTTATTAAGCCATGTTAATCTTTTTTATAAATCTTTTCTATGGGAGGAAAATATATCCATAATATCCACGTAACTTTAAAGGGAATACAATATTAGTCATATCAACATTAGGCTAGTTATTGTTCATTTTTTAAAGTGTTGTTGGTCATTTAAATGTTTGTTTTTTTAAATGACAAGTATCGGTATAGGTATCGTGTATACTGGGCCTGTATTTACTCGGTATGGGATCGATACCAAAATTTGCAGTATCGCACACGCCTATAAATGGGACGGGGAAATCCTGCCCATACCCAGCTAGGAAGAAAAAAAAAAAGATAAAAGCACTTACTGAAGTGGTATTCTGGAACTGTGATTAAATTAAATAAAACCGCAAAATAATAATTACAACATCAACAATAACATCTTCATCAAACAAAAAAAGAGATTACCTTAGATAAAGTTTGATTAATAGCCTATCTACCACTGTAAAAATGAATCATGTGTCTTGTAATTTTCATTAAAAAAAAATAAGGTGATAATTAAAAAATAGTGTGTATATTTCATTAAAGAAATTGTGGTTCAGTGTTGTATAGAAAATATTAAGGACTTTTTACTAATAAAACCAAGAGATGTGTTTTCCTCACTTTTTTAAAGTAAACAAGCAGTTTTGAGGCTTAAATTGAGGAACTGATTAAACTAAAAAAAAAAATTAAAGAAAGAAGGCTACCTATTTATTTTAAGAGAATTAGCTCAATTTTACAGTTTTATTTTAGAGGTGATTGTTAGTTCCCAGCATGCTTTGCATATGACTGTATATGGAGAGTAAAATTTGAAATTAAACGCTATTTTATGTGTTTTTGAGTGAAGGGAAACATCTGTTAATGTCTCATGTTCAGTTATGTTTGACATTTGAAAGAGTTTCTGTTACGTTGAAGTTTCCATTGTGCAGTGCAATCGTTACCATTGTGCAGAAGAGTAGAGCTTATGGTTATTGATACTACTCCTCTAAGGCATTAAGCCTTGTTCAATGAGCAGTAAGCTTTGCTAGTGCGGTATTTTCCAGTATTGCTCATGTATTTTCCTACTTGAGCTGTTTGACTGTATACAGTCTTTTAAATGTACAAAATAACTCAAAGTCAAATACAAACAGGCCTTACTCAAAATCACAGACTTTTGAGAATCAACTTAAAATAAATGAGCACATTTCACTAATTATATTAAATTCATTGTCATAGATTAATTAATTTAGGAGATTTTACATGATTTATTTAGGTAGATTCCGTTAAAAAATCAAACCTTAAAAAAATATTATGTGTAATATTGTTACCATAATTTTTTTAAGTAGGTTGCTCGTTCCATTTTTTACAGTGTACTGTACCATTCAAAAGTTTGGATCCATTACTATTTTTAATGTTTTTGAAAGAAATTTCTTATGCTCATCAAGCCTGCATTTATTTGATCAGAAATACAGAGGGGGAAAAAAACAGTAATATTCAGCAAGGATGTGTTAAATAGATAAAAATTGATAGTAAAGACTTATATTGTTATAAAAGATTTATATATTTTTTTAAACATATTTTTAATAATCAAAAAAGATGATTTTTTTTTTCATCTTTTTTCTCCGCTTCGTGTAGTGCCTAAAAATGCTCCTTAGCTATTATAAATTCACTGTAAACCACGGCTTCTTGGGGCTTATTGCTTTATTAAGCACTGTTTCTAACACTGATAATAAATCAGCATATTAGAATGATTTCTGTAGGATCATGTGACACTGAAGACTGGAGTAATGGCTGAAGAAAATTGAGTTTTGCATCACAGAAATAGGCCTATATTTTAAAGCATAGTAAAATTGAAAATTATTATTTTAAGTTGTAATAATATTTCACAATATTATTGTTTTTTTTCTTCCTGTATTTTTGATCAAATAGGCTAAATCCACGCTTGATGAGCATAAGAGACTTTTTTCAAAACATTAAAAAAATATATTATGTTTCCAAATTTTTGTACTGTATAAGTAAAATTATACAAAATTTAATGTTAAATGTTGTATAAATAAAAAGGTTAGGAATCATTTTTGTTTCAAGTGCTTTTTATTGTAGGTGAATTTTGCCTAGGGCCTCCAAATGTCTAGAACCGGCCCTGATTAGGTGGAACCAGTTATAGCCCAGAGCCTGTCTTCTTTGCAGTTCAAGAAATCAAGAAACGTCAAGAAAATCAGGACAGAATTATTATTTATCTTAATTTACCAGTTGTTTTATATATCTCTCTAGTCACAGGTAAAATCCTACAATCTATACAGTACAGTTTTGTCCTTCTAACTTGGTATGAACAATTGTGTAATATTGTGCAAATGTCCCCAGTGCTAGATACTGTGCTTTCTCAAATGTCATAAGTCTGCAGTTTAACTGGAAGTGTGAGAAAATCTGCACACTTGACCTCTGGGCTTCTGATTTCTTCTGTACCTCCGAGGAACTTCATCTTGACAGCATTCTTATATTCTGTCTGTTTCTTTTATTTGTTCCCTAAAGGTTTGGTTCCATGCCATCTCGCTGTCTACGCTGAGCCACCTGACATTTTCTTGTATTAAGATTTAATCTTGAGCATTTCTGAGTGTTTATTTAAAGGGATATTGCAGTTCACTATAAAAAATGTTTTGTTTTGTTTTATGCAGTCTTTTTTATTCCCACTTGATGTGTAGCTTTAGGACATCATTACTTATTCTGCAAGATTCTCAACGTTCACAGCAGTTTAATGTATTCCGTTACTATAATGACAACTAAAAATAGTTTGGTTGTTCTATATCACTTCAGTGAATGTCACATGATCATCAAGAACAAAATTAGAATCTGGTTACTGATTACTGATCACTACACTGCTGATATCTGATTACTACATAACTCACATAGCATTCAAAATGTTTTTGGTTGGTAAGGGTTTTTTGTTTTTTTTAATACATGAAAAAACAGTAATATTATGGAATATTATTACAAGTTAAAATAACAGTTTCTATTTGAATATATTTTAAAGTGTATTTTTTTCCTGTGATGGCAAAGCTGAATTGTCAGCAGCAATTAATCCAGTCTTCAGTGTCACATGATCTTTCAGAAACCATTCTAATATACTGATTTGATGCTCAAACATTTATTATTGTCAATGTTGAAAACAGTTGTAGTTTTTGTGGACACTAAAAAAATACTCTTTTTAATGATTATAAAGTTAGGAACTTAATTTATTTTAAATATTTTGTAACATTATAGATATGTTTTGTCACTTTTGATCAATTTAATGCACTATTGCTTAAGTATAAAAAAGTATAAATTTCTTTAAAAAAAAAAAAAAAAAAAAGCTTGACCCCAAACTTTTGAATGGTAGTCTGTAGTATTATAAGTCTTTAGTCAAAGTATATGGAGTTGTATTGTTTTAGTTTTGCATCCACAAATATTTGAAATGGGTATAATCAGTTTAGATGAACCCTTGGATCAGTCATACTGTATGACAACAAATGCACAAAACAACACATAGATCCTCCTTTTTATCAGCAGCACAATGAATAGACTGTCATAAGGTCATAAGTAGTAGTCATTTGTAGTTTATTAGTCCCTATTGAGCCTCACTCTGAGTGTAGTACTGGTTGGCATATTTTGTTCACATTGAGAAATGATACAACTCTTGACACATCTTTGAATGTGACAGATCTTCCATCCACTTTAAGTACGTGAGCCGGGTTTGCAGACTTTCGCACAGACAGATCTCTCTCTAATACCTCTGGTGTTTTCTCAAGAGATGAGCTTGACTGGAACGAACCGGCGCCACTTTAGATTCAAAGACAAACAAACGTGTTCTTCTAATCAGTAAATCTCTACTGAGCAATGATGGTCCATTTCTGTTCTCTTTGTGATAGCGAAAGCATGCAAGAAGGTTTATTATGGGATGAAGGAATGCAGAAATGAAGTATGTTTGTTCCTTGAGTTGCAGATGTAGATAAACACCCTCTTCTTTAAAATACTTTCTCATCTATAATTCATCTAACATATTCTAAACATTATTAATCCATATTTAAATGAAACTTTCTTCAACCAGAAAGAATACTGCAATCTGACAAGTACATTGTAATCATATGAATGAAGGACAGGCTAGAGCACATCACAAACACTATGAAGTGATATGCATTAGTGTGGCAACAAACAAATAATTCAGTTGAATGAGACATATCTAAATGACTAGACGATGACGAACCTTATTAAGTGTATATAGCATAAAGCTTTTAAATGCTTCTGTAAACTACAGTGGGCACATAAATCAGTTTAACAATAGCTGATTGGAGTTATTGCTCATGTGTGGCAATCATTCTGAATGTATGTAGTCATTGTCTGCTGAGATTTGGGAGTTGACTTTATGAATAAGTATGTACATGAATACATTTAGATTCTGAGAACTAGAAGGGTCAGAGCCTTTGTCTTTACATGCATGGATATGCTGTATGTGTACAAAGTCATAGTGAGTGACATTAAACGTAAAACCTGAGTGTTGTCACTCTGAAAGCTATTACACATATTGATGACTTTAACATTCTGTCTCACACAGTGTCATGATCAGCACTCAGCACTATTAAACCTCAGTATTAAGGGCTTTAACTCTTTCCCCACCAGCATTTTTTTAAAAGTTTCCAGCCACTACCAGCATGTTTGATCATTTTCCCAAACTGTTTATGGTCCCCAGAATATTTTGTTGTATTAATATTTTGAACATGTAATGAATATTCTGAACATGTCAAAAGAAAGAAAAGAGCCTCTGCTTTTAAAAAAATTCTAGCTTTATGTATTATTTATTTATTTTTTTTATAAACACTTGAATGTGGGTAAAGTTTCATGAAAAAGCAACATTTTGAACAAAAAGCTAAGAAAATTGTGTTTTTGTCAGACTACATCTGGATCGGATTCAGAACGATGATCAAAACATATGTTTTGATAGATTGATATTAGTAGATTGCTTCCATCAACACCCCCAAAGCTTGCACAGTCCTATACCACTTCCTGGGTCAACATTTCATTCAGTAACATTAGCCAGTTTTGATTTATATACCTTTATATTATTGTGTGATTATTACATTACTGGGGGCCAAACACCTATTGTATCTGTTGTATCTGTTAGGCTTCTTCTTTGGACTTCTATGGCAGCCCATAGAACCCTATGGTAAAAAGTTGTGAAATTTGGCACACAGATAGAGGACAGTCTAAACATTAACCACACAAAATTTGGAGTCTCTAACTCAAAACCTCGAGCACCACCACTTGTCTAAATTTGCATGCATGTTTGTGCTAATAACTTTTGAACCATAAGGGCTAGAAAAAAAAAGGTCCTCTGATTTTCTTTTTTATTGGCTCAAGACGATTTGAATTCACCCTATGACGTCATTTTCTGTCATAAAACTTTACTTCTGAATGGTTAGGCCAAAAATCACAGGACTGGTCTCTTTACATTATGCCGAACAGAATGCCGAGTCGAATGGTACCCAGTTTTCCCATGTGTTGACCATTTTGAATTTTGTCAAAAAATGCTCTGTTTTATGAATGCATTGGCATATTGTTGCGCAAGTTTGGGATGTGTCTTTGGCACCATGGCCTGAAGGTACTCAAAAGGTTTCATGGCACGCCACCTTGTGGTCAAAAATTATAATTAAATTTAAAAAAATGCTAATATCTTTTGAGTAATTTTGCTTGTTGTTATGAGACTTGTCTTCATAGATTCCTTGGATCATGCCAAGAACATCAATACCAATTATGTCATAATTGGCCAAACTTCCTGTCTGCCATTTTGATTTTTGTTTTAAAAAAAATACTTTTTCAAACTCCTCCTAGATCATTCGTCCAATTTGACCAAATTCGACTCAAATCATCTTCTGACCATGTCACCAAAAATGATTGATTTTGTGTTGATCGGCTAAATGGTTTTCATTTACCGCATTAACAAATTTGATGGCATGATGCCAAACTGCATCTCTGCAAAGCTTTGAGATATTGACACCAGTCTTTATGTGTGTCATTGTCACCTCACTCTGACCACACCACATCAGTTTGATATAACCGCCACCTACTGGTCAAAATTGATAAACTATTAAATGATATTACTAATGACTGAATTTATGATTTTTCAGCCAGTTTGAAGAAAATCACCTTAAAATGTCTTTAATTACTCATTGTTGTATTTGATCTGAGCCCTGCCATGCTTGCTCCCCATTCTGTCTCTGTTGTGCTTAGCCCCTTAATTGCAGTTTGCAGCTATAGTTTTATATATACAGGATTGCTTGTTTCTGCTTCTTCTTCACCTGTGTTTGATCCAGAGATTAGGTACTCTTTCAGAAGATGTGTATTAGCGCCTCCTACTGTATAATGGTGAAAACACAGAAAGCTGGAAAACCCTGTCAATGGCGGGGAAACAGCTAAAGTATTTATTAGAGTATTCACACTGTTTTCTGTTAGGCTATATTAAAGTGCATGCAATTGCTAATTGGTTTATTGGAAATTGGTTAAATCTGCACATATAGGTTTTCCAATTGTCAAAAGCAGATGCACCAGGCAAATACCTCATATCATTCCTTCTCTGTTATTGTTTGACTGCTGAATCTCCATGGTAATTCAACCAAGATGTTTTTGCTTTTTTCTCCCTCTCTTCAATAGGAAAGTCAATAGGTGAAGACTTTTATGTCTCCTTTGTGTTTGAAATCCCCCACAAATCATTTCAGTTCCACAAAACAGCAATGAACAGATTTCTCTGAGCCTGCCAGAGGATAAAAGTATAAACGAGATCAAAAAACTTATAGCAAGGATTGATCTTCATGTGTATACTGCATGAGGCTTTCTTTTTTGTTATTGACTTTTTATTTATTTTTTCATCCCTGTAGCGTATTTTACGCAGAGGCTCACTTTTAAGAGAACTGGCCTTTTCCACATTCTTTACAAATTCTTTCAAAAATCGCTGGCAAAACAATATGAAATCAATTTCATCTGTTAATGTGGAACCATTGCCATCATATCTGTAACTGACATACATGTTCTTCATTGCAGTAATGAGCGGGAAAAGCTCTGAACGGATGCCAGGTTCAGTGAATGTCAGTGACCTGAGGCGGTGTACAAGCGCTCTTTCGATTTTAACACCCAGCATGAGCCACAGTGCTGTATGAGAGTCTGGGACAAATTAACCCCAAAACATTTCTGTTCCATATCATTTTCAGCATTATACAGTGAAACGAAACTGGTGTAGAAACAATTTTCACTCAGAAATGCTAGTAAATTTCACAAACAATTACAAAAAAACAACGTAAAACATTGAATTAAACATGAAATTCTGAAGTAGAAAATCTAACATTTTCTTGTAATACATACTCTATTTAAAAAAATATATATATATTTAATTTTTTTTTTTTTTTTTTTTTTTTTACAGTGCATGCTTTATTTCTGTATTTTCCTGTTTCTAGTTTTTAACCACTAACTTTCTACAACACTGTCCCCTCATTATATTTTTAGAAGAAGGACCACATCAAATACTTTCATAATTGTGCCAACGTTCCCCACTTGACAAGATAATTATGAGGGGCATGATATGAAAATATCAAATTTACAAGCTTTACAAGTACGGGCTCATGGATGCCTGTGAGGGCAATGAGAACCCAAAATAATAGCATTAGCCATATTGAAAGGTGAACCATTCAATATAAAACAATACTGAAATGAGTAAGAACTCACAAGAAAACATTCCTGGCTTTATCTCAGTAATAAACATTCTGTCTGATGATCTTAATAATGAACATCTGGTGGTTTGGATTCCTCCATGACCTTTAACAAATAAATGATGTATAATCATTTCAGAAGAATATGGGTGATATTTTGATGCACATTGCTACCTAAGCTGAGGAAATACTCCTAAGCCCAAAGAGTAACAACCTTTGTGATTACAAGAACTTAAAATGTTCATTCACACTCTCCAAATCACATATGCACATCATTATGCTAATTAACATATGAATCTGAAAACATGTCCGCTTGTGGGTGTGCTGTGCTCTGAACTGACATTCTTATGTATTATAATAATTGTGCAGCCTTACATTAAAGAAGACACAAGGAGGGATGTGAAAAGAAATGAGAATGAGGAAAATAGTAACCTCCTCATTCCAAATGTCCACTCGGCAAATAAAAACATATTGTCGTAACCAACAGAGAAACTATCACTGTATCAACAACTGCGATTTTTAAATAAAGCTGTCTATAGTCTTATGTTTATGATGTTTATAGACCCATCCTCAACCTAACCACAGGCTCTACTCCTTAGTAGATCAACCAATTGTTGTACATCAAGTAAAAAGTGTTTTTTAGCACATTTGTTATGTTTTACAGTGATGGTCCTTTGCGGGTAGATTTACTTTGGTCAGCTTATAAATTTAAATCAGAAAGACATTTGTCATTATGTAATGTGATGAAATGTGAGATAGCTCAATTTTTTGTGTCCATATTACACATCTTGCATGTTAAAAAAAAAAAAAATCTGTTAGATGATCCAAGAAATGTATTTTCAATAGTAGTTTTCATAATGTAAAGAAGACTAATTAGAGTAAAAAAACATACATTTTCATGACTAAACATTTTTGTTTGTTTGGAAACAAAAGTTTCCAAACAAAGTTTCCCTCAGGACTGAATAGGTTAAAGAAAAGCATAATGATCAGTACTATACAGGAGAAATATATGTTTAATAGCACAGGAACAAACAGGAACTTTCTGAATACAAGGGGTTTGAAGAAAGGATGGATGGAAATTTCCTGTCTTGGAGTGTAAGACCTCCACTATAAATGAGTTTCTGTTCATGCCAGTCTATGTTCAGACATGCTTCTGTAAACCATAGGTAATCATGTCTGTAATTTCTTTCTCTTCACATCTGCTCGCTCGATTTTGCCCCAGGTATACCTTTTTTCTAAAGAGGGAGGGGTTTTCTTGAAAATCTGAAACTTTTGGTTTTGGTTTGATTCTTATATGTGCATAAAATAAATGCATTAACATTCATAAAGAGTGAAGAGTGCATTTTTTTATTTTTTTTATTTGGATTTACAGATTCATGGGTTTTCGGTCTCCTTGAAGTATTTATCTGACTAGCTAATTTGTTTTTTCTTTGTTTTCTATTTTTTTTGGAAGGCAGTAATGAGACATTTCGTTTTTTTTTCTCCATCTCCCCATGTACATTGATTTAATTTTGAGGTTTTCTTCAAGATTTTTTTCGTCCTTTCCTTTGCTGTTGTTTTTGTGTTGAGCTGGAAAGCACTATGCTGGCCTGTTGGTTCAAGTATGGTATCTTCTCTGAAAACACTACTTTTCCAGGAACACTTCATTCCATTGCATGTCTGTCAAGACAGAATTTTGGAAGACTTTTTAGAACTTGGATGAGTTTCAGGTGGTAATATAGTTTATGTAATCTCTATCCTACAGTCAGCTGCTCTTCTTGTTTTAAAATCTCTCAAAGTTGTATTCACAAGTATGATTTTATTTAATATTGTTGGATTTAGATTAAAAAGAAGGAAGGATAATCCCACTAAAGGTGCAGATCCATCCACATTCTCATCACCACATGCCTTCTACATTGCCTCTTTTGGAAAAGAAACTGAACATGCTGTTAGCAGGCAAACCTTTTCCACTGGCATGCCAAAGAAAAAGCAACTCAGGAAAGTAGGGTAGGGTGACGGCTCTGACAATCAAATTTGAGGATCAGAACTAACTGTTGAATAATAATCGATAAATGATTTAAATATGGACCTTTAGATTTAAATATGGATCTTTACAGTTATGAGAGTTCCACAGTTCACTGAAAAGAGTAAATGCAGAAGTGTGTACGCAGCAGCTCAGACATAATGAAGGACAATCCAGGAAACTGGTGGTTGAGAGTAGTATTTAGCCTACTGGATAAAAACCAGTGTAAATTATATGAGACAGGGATAATGGCTGACACTACAGCATGATATATGTATGATAACTCTAGCTTGATTATTTTAAATATATTGCGTAGCATTGTTTGTTTGGATAAGCAAATAAAATGTCATTGAAATGAACATGGTGGGAGGTAAAGAGAGCACCAGTGTTTGGAAAGCTTCTAAAAAACTGTAGGCTAAGCCTATAGTTATACACTATAAGCTACTTAAGGGGGCAATATATAGGCTATAACTATCTAGTTATATAATATATAATTTAATCTGAGCAATACAGTTTTTCAGTGAATGAAAATTTTAATTAGGTTGCAGCGTCAAATTACGTCAATTAACACGAAATACAATTAAGCACTAGAATACACTCTAATTTATGTAACTGAACTGAAAACAAAATGATTGAAAATTAAGATTGATGTGCCACACCAGTAGGCAATTTCACTCCTTCTGCAAACTATCTAAGAAGTGCTTACGTGTTACAGCAAACAGTTCGCCATCTGAAAGAGTTTTTAGTGCCAGTGGCAACATAGTATCATGCCACAGAGCATCTCTTAAACCAGAACCATTGATAGACTGGTGTACTCAGCTAAAAACAAGTGAACCACTTCCATATTTTACCCTTGCATAGTGTAAGATGTATGCAAATTATATTGTTGATTTAATAAAAAGAAGTAAGTGGTCCATAGGTTTTTTAAACTGTGTTTTGCATTAAACATTTAAATTCTTATTTTTTTAAGTAGTTCAGAAGAAAATCAGTTTCTCAGTTACTGTAAATCCATTTGGGGTTTAGAATATTTGGTTTTTCCACACTGATTTCACACATCTTGTACAATTATGTGGTCTTTTTTTTCTATAAAGGTACAGACTGTAATATTGACAGCTAGTGGTTAAAATGGTTACTGCAGTCCAAATTAAAAATATTGGAGAGAATATCCTCAGACTCCATGCTCATTCGGGTTGCCAGATTGAGAACGCGCAAAGGCGACAAATCTTACACGTTGATGAGTTGGTTTATCCGAGTTTTACTATTCCTATGGTAATAGAGCTTTTTAGATGGATGCCGGGGCTTTTTAGGTCAAGTAGACTCTGCAGTCTTTGACAAGTTTGTTTGCTGGCTTCCATGGCTGAAATACGCAGTCTGGCTGAGATACTGGCAACCTGGATTGTCTAAATATTATTGGGTAAATTGGCAGTGGGTGGGATCACACAGATCAAAAAAAAAAAAACAGACATTCAGACAGGAACACATCTATAACTGGCTGTAGCATTGTTTTCAGAGGAACAAGTATGTGAACTTAGCACGCACGTTGCCCAACTATCTACAAACATGGTATTTTTCATAATCAACTTGGTTTTGCCCAGCTTGTCAGAGAATAGGGCTCTGTGTAGTACATGCTGCTCCATGTGAAAGCACGCACGTGATGGAAATTTACCGCTGATTACAGAACCGGCTTTACTGACAAGATGCGCAAGAATACACCTTTAATACACTTAATGATATACTTTGTTTCTTTATGTACCCCGAAAGAATGTAAGTGAAATTTAACAACAGCTTAAAATATTCTGATATAATAATAATAAAAAAAACACACACACAAAAAAAAAAAAAAATCAAGACAAACTAAAATATTTGGTCAACAAAATACTATTAACTTTTTTTTATATAAGATAATGGGATTTCTAAATAATTGAAAATATACTAGCTTTGGGGTTTGACAGCAAACAAAGCAAAACAAAGCCATACAGCATAGTTCAAAAGAATGTAGACAATCAGATGTAAAATCCATTCAGACTTTCAGAAAAACACAGAACTGAACACAACACACCTCTTCCTTCCTCCACACACAACTCTCAGAGCAGGAAGCAAATAGACAAGCCAGAATGCTTTCAATTTATTGAAATAATAATTTCTGAACATTGAACATTGACTCTCAGCCTTTATACACCTGTTTCTCATGGTTTTTCAATATAATTCATAAAAGGTCTTAATGTGAATTACATTGCTAATGTCATAGAATAGCACTGTTCTAATAGCTTAGTGTTACAACATACCTTACCTGCACAAGTGGGATTTAAACCTGGCATTTTCTGCTAGTTAGCTAAGCATTAAAGAGCTAGAAAAAGTGATCTAAACTGCTAAATAACAGATTGAAGATTAAAATAATTGTAACGAAGCAGAAGCCCAGTTAGGATCCATATGCAGTGGTTTATTAAAATCCAAAGCAAACAAATCCAAATCAGTAGGCAGATAGCGAAAACGTGAGGCAGGCAAAGTTCATCAACAGAAAAGCAGTCCAATCCAAACGTCAGAGCAAGGGATAATCCGAAAACATAAGCAGAACAAGAAAGGCAATGGTCATACACAGGATAGTCAAGACAATGATAATAGAATGCTCAGTAAGGCAGGTAGACTGGCAATACTTCGCAACGGCCTGTTAGCCAGGCCCTGCTAAATAGCTCACAAACAGGAAGTGGCCTGTGAAGCAGAGGGAGCGGAACACAGTCAGTATTCAGGAGAGGGCTCCCTCTGCTGGCATGGTGTTACAGAATCCCCCCCCCCCAGGAGCGACTCCTGGCACTCGACGAGGACATCCCCGTGGTCTTGGTGCTGGATGATCGGGTCTGGCTCGATGAAAGTCCTCAATGAGCGATGGATCCAAGATGTCGTGAGCAGCTACCCAAGATCTCTCCTCAGGTCCGTACCACTCCCAGTCCACCAAATATTGGAGCCGACCCCCTCTCCGTCTGGAGTCCAACAACTCCCTTACCGCATATGCAGGAGATCCATCAATGTCCAGCGGTGGAGGTGGCTCTTGATTCTCGACGTTGGGGTCAGCACTCGGGTGGACCGGTTTGAGCAGGGAAACATGGAAGTATGGAGAGACACGATAATTAGCAGGAAGCTCCAACTGGTATGTGACCTCATTAATCTGTTTTAAGATTTTAAATGGGCCTACATACCTTGGGCTGAGCTTCCTGCTTGGTAGCCGCAGCTTGAGGTCCCGTGTAGAGAGCCAGACCCTTTGTCCAGGTTGGTAGGGAGGGTGTGGGCGACATCGCCTTTTGGCCTGGATTTCCTGGTTCCTGACAGCTCTTCGCAGATGTACATGAGCACTGTCCCACACCCTCTCACTACAACGAATCCAGTCATCGACTGCAGGTACCACAGATGGCTCTCCTGACCACGGGAACATAGGGGGTTGGTATCCAAGCACACATTGAAATGGGGTGAGACCAGTTGAAGAATGCCTTAAAGAGTTCTGCGCGTACTCTACCCATGGTAGAAACTCTGACCAACGATGCTGTTCACGACCACAGTATGACCGTAAATACCTGCCAATTTCTTGGTTCAGTCTCTCCACTTGTTCGTTGGACTGAGGATGATATCCAGATGTTAGGCTGACATTGATGTCCAGTTGACTGCAAAAAGCCTTCCACACTTGTGAGGTGAACTGTGTTCCTCTGTCTGAAACAATGTCTTCGGTTATGCCATAAACTCTGAAAACATGATGAAACAGCACTAGAGCAGTTTCCATGGCAGTGGGGAGGGCTTTCATAGGTATGAGACAGCAGGCTTTCGAGAAGCAGTCATTGACAACTAGAATTGTAGTGAATTCATTAGACAGAGGTAGATCGGTGATAAAGTCTATTGAAAGGTGTGACCAAGGGCGTTGGGGAATGGGCACAGACTGAGCAGGACTTGACATAGTTAGCCACATCCCTAATCATTGATGGCCACCAGAATGAATTTTGTGTGAGATGGAGAGTTCTTGAGATACCCTGGGTGGCCTGAGCAAAGTGATGTATGGACCCAATGCATGACTCTTAAACGAAGATTTCCAGGTATGTAGTGCTTGTTGGGGGGACAACCTTGTGGTGCTGGTTCATTCTGTTGTTCTCTTTGAATCTCATTCATTAGATCCCATGTAACTGGTGCAATGATAACTGATGGGGGTAGGATGGGTTCTGGTTTGGATTCTGTTTGAGAATGATCATGTCGCCTGGATAGTGCATCGGCCTTGCTGTTTTTACTGCCAGGTCGGTATGTGACGGTAAATTGGAATCTGGTGAAGAAAAGCGACCAGCGTGCTTGACGAGGGTTTAATCTTTTGGCACTCTTAATGTACTCAAGATTCTTATGGTCTGTGATTACCCGGAATGGGTGAGTGGAACACTCCAGCCAATGTCTCCATTCTTCTATGGCAGCTTTCATAGATAGGAGTTCTTTATTGCCGACATCATAGTTGCGTTCTGCATCAGTGAGTTTTCTTGAGAAGTAGGCACATGGGTAGAGCTTCCCTGGCCAATTCCCCACCAATTCCTCTATCTGAAGCGTTGACTTCTACGACAAACGGCAGGTTCCTTGAGTTTGGTGAAGGCAAGTGTGGCGTTTTCAGACCACTGTAATTTTGAAGGTTTACCTTTCAACAAGGATGTCAGGGGTGCAGCAATTATACTATAATTACGGATAAAGTGTCAATAAAAATTGGCAAATCCTAAGAAGCGCTGAAGTTCCCTGACTGTGGTTGGCTGGGGCCATTCAGTGACTGCAGAAATCTTGGAACTATTCATCTCCACGCCCTGATGGCTGATGTTATACCCCAAGAACGAAGTTTGCTTGACGTGGAATTCATGCTTCTCAGCTTTTACATAGAGTTGGTTCTCTAACAGTCTGGATAGCACAGTCTTGACATGATCCTTGTGTTCACTTTCGGTCTTGGAGTAGATAAGGATGTCATCAATATATGCAATTACATACTTGTTCAAGATGTCTCTGAAGATCTCGCTGATGAAAGACTAAAAGACTGCTGGTGCATTAGCTAGCCCATATGGCATGACCTGGTATTCATAGTGCCCCCTAGTGGTCAAAAAAGGCTGTTTTCCATTCATCACCTTCTTTAATTCTGATGAGGTTGTAGGCGCTCCGGAGGTCTAGCTTGGTGTAAATTGTTGCTTCTCGGAGTTTCTCTAGGGCAGCAGGCACTAATGGTAGTGGATAGCTGAATTTAACTGTGATATTGTTCAAACCATGGTAGTCAATGCAAGGCCGAAGTCCTCCATCTTTCTTTTCCACGAAGAAGAAGCCAGCCGTCGCTGGGGAAGTGGATAGGCGAACGAAACCAGAACTGAGAGCTTCCTCTATGTATTCTTCCATTGTCTGGGTTTCTGGGTGTGTTAGGTGGTAGATCTTACTTTTGGGAGGCATCGCGTTGGGTAGGAGATCTATGGCGCAATCCCAGGAACGATGGGGTGGAAGCAGGGTAGCTTTAGTCTTGCTGAAGACTTCTTGATACTCCTGGTAGCACGATGGAATGGTAACTGATTTGGAATCAGGGCTTTCAATACTTGTGGATAGACAAGACTTGGTAACTATGGAGCTCAGACAGTAGGAATAGCAGAACTGTGACCATTGTGTAATCTCACCATGATGCCAAGAGATGACTGGGTCGTGAACCGATAACCAAGGGTATCCCAGGATTACTTCATGGCGTGGTGAATCAATCACGTAGAATGAGATGGTTTCCAGATGAAATAATCCTACTTGCAGTTGCATGGGCAGAGTTTGTAGGGTGATTCCATCTCCAATGGGTTTATTGTCAACTGCATTAACTTTGAGTGGCGGATCACAGGGTTACATGGGTCTTGATGAATAAGGTTCAATGCAGACCCGGAGTCAATCAACGCTGTGAAATTAACAGAATCATTTTCAGTGGTAATCTTGACTCTGACAGTGAGAGATTTCATAATAGGGAGATAAAGATTGTCAACACTCACCCGGCGTGAGCTTTCCTCCATAGAGAGTTTTGTAATTCCTAGCTGCATAGGTTCACGGTTGGATGGAAGAGTAGGCAGGGCTGGATTGGATGTTGGAGAAGTTTGGTTGGCTGGAATGATTCTCAGTGATTGTGACTTAGATTTAGTGGGGTTGCTGCGCATGAGGTTATTAATTTTGATAGCAAGTGCCACATATTCCGAGAATGACTGGTTTTCTCCCTTGCATGCAAGTTCTGCCTGTAATTCTACATTCAAACTGCGTTGGAACACGGCCTTGAGTGCAATATCATTCCAACCGCTCTGAGCTGCGAGAGTTCTGAATTCTATGGCATAATCAGCGGCTAATCGGCGGCCTTGAGACAGTTGTAGAAGTTGTGTCGAGACATCCCTACCCCCTGCTGGATGCTCAAACACATCCCTGAGTTGTTGAATGAAATATGGGTATGATCTTTGAAATAAACTGTCAGTTTCCCAGACCGCCACTGCCCACTCGATTGCTTTACCAGTTAACAGAGACATGAGAAAAGCACAGTTCTTCCCATCAGACTCGAAATCATCCCCTTGATGCTTGAAAAAGTTTTCTTCTTGCCGGAGAAATCCTTTACACTACTCAGCTGTACCATCAAATTTATCGGGTAAAGCAAAGCTTACCTTCGTAGGCATGGCGGATGGTAGCGATCGGATATACTGCGTAAGGTAGTCATTGGCAGCTTGTAGTTTACCCAGCTGTTCCTGATATCCCTTGAGAATGTCGCTCTGGTAAGCGAACGCCACCTGCAGATTAGAAACTTCTGCTGGATCCATCGGTGGCGAAGAATTATGTAACGAGGCAGAAGCCGAGTTAGGATCCATATGCAGTGGGTATTAAAATCCACAGAAAACAAATCCAAATCAGTTGGCAGATAGCGAAAACGTGAAGCAGGCAAAGTTCATCAACAGAAAGGCAGTCCAATCCAAACATCAGAGCAAGGGATAATCCGAAAACATAAACAAAACAAGAAAGGCAATGGTCATACACAGGATAGTCAAGACAATGATAATAGAACGCTCAGTAAGGCAGGTAGACTGGCAATACTTCGCAACGGCCTGTCAGCCAGGCCCTGCTAAATAGCTCACAAACAGGAAGTGGCCTGTGAAGCAGCGGGAGCGAAACACAGTCAATATTCAGGAGAGGGCTCCCTCTGCTGGCATGGTGTTACAATAATGGAATATTAAAACTATAATTTTAAATAAAGACTAAAATCTGAGGAAAATATCTTTAGTAAGATACTCAGACTTTTGTTGGTTAAATGTTCTGTAATATCTTCCATGGTATCATCTTCCTTTTTTTATTAATTTTGGCACAATTTGTTTTTCACTCTATAGTGTTGATATGGCAACTAGTAAATGCACTAAGTTTGTCATGCTAGAATATGTGGAAACCTGTAAACCATGTGTGTTACAAATAGACCTGTGTTAGGTTGTGCCCTGTTCACCCCAGCATCTCAAAATTTCACCACAGATTCACAAGTTGGACTGTGATTTTATGCCTCACAGTTTTGATTTTTCTTTTCAGAATTGCAAGTTTGTATCTCTCAATTGTGAGTTTAAATCTTGCAATTCTGAGTTTATATTGTGAGATAACAATTACTTTTTTAATTTAAATTTTTTTTTTTCATGTGCCGGAACCAAGCTTCCATAGAAACATGCCCGTGTTTAATGTGTGTTTAAAAGCATATGTCAAGAGCGCCATCAATTTCATTATGTAAATATGACCTGCTTGCAGAGTTTTGGTTCAGTTATGTTTAGTTCGAATATATCAATGTTTAGCTGGAGTAAACATGTTCATGCAGTGCAAATGGAAAGGTACTGATGTATCTCCCTTACGGAAAGAAAATATATTTTATTATATATGAACGGTCAATATATTAAAGACTTTTCAGTATATTGGTAATTATATAGAATAATACATTGTGGTAATATATTACAATATACTGAATAATACATAAGGACTTGCCGCTTTCCATATATTGGGGAATATATGTGAACATATATGGTGCTCATATAGTCACATTTATATGGGAATATGTATTAGCAATATATGAACACAATTCAAGGTAAATATTTATTTTAATATATTTTCATATATGGAATTATATATTTGTGAATATATAAATATTGGCTACACAAATAATTTAACATATATGCAGTATAATGTCACATATATATATGTGAACGTATGCAAAATATATGTATCCAAATATGAGCAAATTTATTGTGTCATGTATGTGTGAATATATATATATATATATATATATATATATATAGATATATATAATGTATGTATATAAAACTTGCAACGTGTACTGCGTTAGGCTAACCAAGACTTGTCATAGCACTTACATACTATTGCTCTTTTTTTGGTTTGATTGCTATTGTCCTCATTTAAGTCGCTTTGGATAAAAGTGTCTGCTGAATGATTAAATGTGGACGTTAATTTGCCTGAATCTGTATAGAATTGGGGACCTTTGTAGGCATATTGGGAATGTATTTTTGAGACAATTAATTTTGTATGTAAACCCATGTGTCAATAAAAAGGAATGAGTGTTTCAATAAAGCTCTGTAGTACTGTATTGTTTCTGTCTTATTGCTAAATATATATTTTTATGTATCAATATATGGCTATACACGGTTCATGCATATATTGCAGAATATTGAAAAATATAAGGACTAGAGTCCCATATATCAAAATATATTATTTCATATATCACATTATATCTTCCAATATATTCACATGTATTTTTGTTTCATAAGGGCTGAGACCATGACAATGGTCGTATGAGCAAGGTGACACATATATACACATATTATGAAAAGGAGTGAGCAAGAGCATAAACATTTTCAACATTTTGTGTGAGGAGGAATTTGATTTTTGGAAAAACAACTGGTTAAATATTATCTGTCAGACAAGTAAACCTTTAAAACAGCAGCCTACCAGTGACGCTTTTGTATTTTGGATATTATCATCTTGGGTTCATGGAATTATTAGAATGTAAACATAACATCATACAATAGAAAGATAAAATGGTAGAGACGGGTCTGTCTTAAATCAGATTTCTCAAGAAGTGAAGTTGCTGTACCAGTTTTTAGTTGCAATGGAACGGTGAGAAGACAGATGTCAGATATTGACAAAGATATCAGGTACACCAGTTCTAGGAACAAAGGAGTGGACTGGATCTTACCGGCAGGATGATTTAGATTTCATAATTATTGCCTTGACAGAGAATGATCTCAGGCGGGAGTACACCGACTTTTCAAGAAAGACAAAAAAAACAAAAAACCCTGAATTTCAGGTTTTGTTGTTGGTGTCTCAAGATCCAGTTTTAGTGTGTAAACATAACTGTAAATGATTTTTTACATAAAGCCCCTTTGAAGAATGTTGTGTTGACTGACATTTCGCCTGTTACATTTTTTTAATATAATTGCTTTCACACAAGGCCCTCGAATTGTGTCCTCTCTGAAAAGAAATAACACTTGCTTTGGTATGAAAGTCTTCTTAAATTTTAAATCATAAATCAATCGTGAAAAGATTAGCTCAATTTAGAAAGAGGTAATTAGTGAAGAGAACAAACAAAGTTTAAAAGAAGTAAGGAAAACAAGCTGAATGTGTTATGTAAAGGCAGGAAAATAAATGTTTAGCTTAGTTTGGTTTCACTGAGCGTAAAGCATACAGTAGTTTGTGTCTTTGCTTAAATCTTTTGTTGTTCCCTGAGTTGTCAGGGACAACTGCACTTCTGGACAGCAGCCCAGACAGCAGGGCAAAACTTGTTGCAGCAGGAATCCAGATGAGGTAATTAGAGAATTCGAAGAGAGACAGAGGGCACTCAAAACTGTATGTACACAAGCAGTAGTCTCACGTCATGTGTCAATATTGTAATCAATGTTTTCAGTGTTGTAAGGTAGAAATAAATAACTGATAACTTCTGAGTTATAATTTGACAAACAGAGAAGTTCGTTTAACATTAATCTAATGTAGGACATTGCTTAGTCTCTCCATATATGACACATTTCCATCTAGTGCAGGGATTTTTACAACTTTACAGACCAAGGGATGACACATCTTAACTCTAAGTCAAAGTGTTGTGGATATATATTCATTTAAATCATTTTCAAAAATGCCATATACATTTTAAACCATTTTCAGACTCTTATTTATTCAAACACATATTAAATAATTAAGAGAAAACTATAATGCATTTATAGTGTAGTGCCTATTTAACAATTTTTGGCAATACGTCCTGTTTTTCTAGTTAAATAACAAGCTGTGGACAATGAATGACTTTCCTGAGGTACATATAAAGTCATATTGTTGACAAACTTCATACTGCAGATAAAACATAGTGATAGGGTGATTACATGAAAGATAATACATTTCAGTAAGTTGTACTGTATCCTTCTGATGTTCAGAAATAGTGCTTACTGAGAAAAACTCCCTTTAGAGTGGACTTTGTGCTTTGCAACTTTGCAGATGTTTGTCATACACAAACTGCAACAATACATTCTAAAGGAAGTTAAAAATGTAAAAGAGCATAATTGGACCCCTTTAACTACAGTTGTGGTCAAAATTTTACATAACAATTTGCAGTATCCGCAAAATGTTAATTATTTTACCAAAATAAGAGGGATCATACAAAATGCATGTTATTTTTTATTTAGTGCTGACCTGAATACGATAATTGACATAAAAGACGTTTACATAAAACATACAGTATTTTAATCACAACTGTAAATATTCATAGATTAAATATGGATATGTAAACATTTGACACTGCAAGTAAATTGTTCATATGTAAATAGTTTACGTTTTACATACACTTTGCAGTATCTGCAACATATTAATTATTTTACTAAAATAAGAGGGTTCATACAAAAGGCATGCTATTTTTTATGTAGTACTGACCTGAATAAGATATTTCACATGAAAGACATTTGCATATAACATATTTTGACCACAGCTGTAAATATTCACAGATCAAATAAGGATACATAAACTTTTGACACTGTCAGTAAATTGTTCATATGTAAATGTTTTACGTTTTAGATTCTATTAATACTTCAATATTGTATTTTTTAGTATCTGCAAATGTAATTTATGTATGTGTGGTACAATCACGTTTTACATAAATGTTGTGATCATAATCATAGGTCTCCACAAATAGTTCATTGAGACATCTGCCTCAAAATGCCTAAGCACATCAGTTAGAAACTTTATACATTTATAGAACATATATACTGTATATATTCTCCTGAACTGCCTCCACAGACACCTGGTAGAAAGAGGTCTGTTTTTTTTTTTTGTTTTTTTTGGACTGGAAATGACTGAACTATTGTTATACTCCCCTTTTAGTCATATGCTGATCCAAACATCATCAATCATCAAATTTTTCATTCATATTTTAGGTGTGAATGTTGATGTGTTCCGTTTAAGTCTGATGAGTCATTCTGTGTTAAAAACCTATTTTTGGTACATAGAAACTTTTCACAAGATTTCACAGTGTCCTAACAGAAACCCATTAAGACATGAAGTGAGAGTCAGAGAGGTTGTTTTGCCTACCAGTGGACATTTATCAGTTTCATACTTTTGCAGTTCAACTCAAACACATACTTTTGAGAAAACTCTGTCCAGGTTGGCTGGTTTCGGCTGGTATTTACTGAACCACAGGAAACATTTTTCTTTAGAAGGCGGAAACATGATGCGAAAAATGTAGTTTGGTAAACTTTCACAATAACTCGATGAGCAGTTTGCCACGTCATTTTTGCAAAAAGCTAAATCAGTAAATATACAGTAACATTCCTATAATGTTTGGGGTCAGTAAGTGATTTTTTAGAAAGAATTTAATACTTTTATTCAGCTGTTTATCACGGTTTCCACGAAAATATTAAGCAGCACACGTGTTTTCAACATTGATAATAATAAGAAATGTTTCTTGAGCACCAAATCAGCATATCAGAGTAATTTCTGAAGGATCATGTGACATAACTGGAAAAAATACATTAAAAAATCTACATTTAAAATATATTGAAATATAAAAGGTATTTTAAATTGTAATAATATTTCACAATATTACTCTTTTTAACTGTTGAAACTTTTGAATAGAATTGTACATGTACAGCAGGTCACAATTGTATTAATGGAATATAACATAGCAGACCTGTCAATAGACAGTGGTGTTGTTGAGCCTCATTTTAAGCTGCAACAACTGTGCTGTCATCTTTATCTTTGATCCTGCCATCAGCTACTTCCTTCTACTCCTCTATACAGAAGAATTTTGCTTTTCAAAACAGCCACACCTGTCATGTCTGAATGCACTATGCTTTGAAAGCGTGTTAGCTTGTTCCAGCCTGTTGCTGTCACAACCCTCCCTATAGACAGTAAACAGTCTGTCTCCCAAATTGCACTTCAATGCACCGATTGCACCCACTGCTCTACAGTGTACAAATTCTAAGAAGCACTATGCCCACAAGCAAGATTAATATATCAGGTTTATATTGGCTCATTATGACACCCCTGTTTCCTTAGGAGCTCTTGTGCTAAACCATAAAGTTGTTATCAAATGTCATTCTCATACATCTTGATCACATGACTGGCACAGTGGAATTAAAAAGTTCTATAACAGGAATCTTTACATATCTGTAATGCAAAAGATATGAAAACTGATAATATGAGCATGTGAGATCATAAACATCATGATTTATTACTTTTAGCAATAATTTCTAAGAACTTTGTTGAGCAGCATGTTCCACTATTGATTCTCACACTCTAAGCAATTGCTTAAATGCAGTCATAATAGCACCAGGTTATGCAATGGCTTTTACACAGGGTGTACTGACTTTTGGTAGAGTCAGTCATTGTGTCAGGGGAAAACTTTAGTCATAGTGTTTTCGTGGTTTCCCCCAGCTGTGCTTGCATGGACTTGCAATATGTACCTGCACAGGGGTGCAAAACTTGTATCAGTTTCTGCTAAATTGTGTCATTCAATGAGCATTGGTCACAGAAGCTACACGAAGGCTAAAATACTGTTAATAAGTAGTAAGTAGAAAATGAACTAAAATCCCTAATTGCATATAGATATGTAGATAGATAGATATGTATCAATTAAGTGTGTAGCACATGCTTAACCAGACTGACTTGTCTAGGCCTATAGCTTTTTCACTCAGTCTGTTTTTGTTTCAGAAAGTCTTTGACCTGGAATTTCTTTAATCATTTTTAGAGAACATAGATAGAAGATAGAAGAGGTTTCAAGGTTAGGGGAAATTAACCACATTAACTACTGACACGTGTGTGTGTGTGTGTGTGTGTGTGTGTATGTGTTTAGTTATTGTATTTAATACATCAGGCTTTTATTGATCTTATATGGAAATATATATACCATTCTCAAACGCCTGTTGTGTCATTTGAAATTTATGGTTTAACATGAAAAAGCATGTATAATAATAATAATAATAATTAATGCAAAAAACGATATAGATAATCAGGAAAACCCAAGGTGCTTCAGTCCAGTAAATGGTAATCTTGAATTATTATTAAACAATATAAAAGATATTCTTACCTCAGAAAAATCTTCACAGCAAATAGACTTGATAAAGCCATCAAAGTTCAGATGGCGTGAGGTACAGCAGATTGTGAGTTTTATCAGCAAAGTTTTGATCAGTGATTTTTATAGGCCCTAGAAATACATATCAACTAGTAGGCTAATATAATCATAAATATACATTATATTTATTGTTTAGCAGAATGTTACAATGAATGTTTAATGTAAGTTGTGAGAAAATAAAATGTTTTAAAAATGTGGCTAAAATGTTGTAACAGACATTATCAAATAAGCATTCTGTTTTCAATTAAATTATATCCCAAAGGGATATATCCTGGGGAATACAAACATTAAAATTATAATAATAATAAAATAATAAAACTTTTTTTATTCATGTTTTTTTTAAATTTTTTTATTTATTTATTTTTTTATCTGATGTCATTTTACACACTTTTTAGAGTTAAAGACGAAACAATGACTGTGACTAAGGAGCATTAAGAGACAACATAACTTATTCATGTCTAAAATGTTCTGTTTTCCAAGAAGAGAAAAAAATATGCAGGGATTTTAAAAGGTTTTTGCACATTCTGCTTTGCAGTTCATGCTCTATGGTTTTTGCATTTAGCTGATATTATTATTTAAACTGACACAGAAATGAGAAACATCACAAGCGATTTACATTTACATTTACATTTAATCGTTCAGCAGATGCTTTTATCCAAAGCGACTTACAAATGAGGGCAATAGAAGCAATCAAACCAACAAAAGAGTAATAATATATAAGTGTTGTGACAAGTCCCGGTTACTCGCAGCACACAAAGTGAGTTTTTCTTTTTTTTTTTAATAATAAATAAAAATAATAAAAAACTAATAGAAATAAGATAGAATGAGCTAGTGTTAGGGGGCCAAGTTATTATTTACTTATTTATTATTATTATTATTATTATTATTATTATTATTATTATTTTCATAATAATTAAAAAGAAAACAAGTAGATGGAATAGAAAACAATCTTTTTTTTTTTTTTAAGTGCCCTATTATGAATTTTTGAAAATTACCTTTCATGCAGTGTAACACAGCTCTAAGTGAATTAAAACATCCTGTAAAGTTTTAAATTGGAAAGTGCACCTTGTACAAAGTTATTATATCTCAAAAGAAAGAGTCGATTCTGATTCATTGAAACAAGTCGTTTTTAAAACGAATCCCAAGCCGTTTCATGTTGACGTCAACATGAAACATTAGCATATTGCCTGCTCACTTGTTGCGCATGCAGACCTGGGAAAACTTGATTTTCACGTCGGTCTGAATGAAAATCCAAATTCATTCTTTGCCACTTAGGTGCCGCTTTTGGAGCGTTAAAAGCTCACAAACACCGCTTTAAATGAAATCGACCAATCACCGCAGATTAGCGTCATGCAAAGGAGGGGTTTGAAAAAATGAATCGTTGAACGAATTCAAAACGTTTGGGAGTATTTGAGCAAATAGGGTAAAAATAAATGCATATTATAAGAAAATGAAAGTGTTTTTTGACCTTGCATGCATGTCAAACTGTTGTTGGGAACTCCCAAAACCAAAATATGAACCGTTCATAACCCATAATAGGGGCACTTTAATAAAAAAAATAAAAAAAGAATACAAGTACATAGAAATAGAATAGAGAGTTCCACTGTTAGATGGTCAAGTGTAGATGGAAGACTTGTGTCTTTAGCTGTTTCTTGAAGATGGCTAAAGACTTAGCTGCTTGGATTGGGTTGGGCATGCCATTCCACCAGCAGGGAACAGTTAAGGTAAAAGTCCATGAAAGTGATTTTGTGCATCTTTGGGATGGCATTACAATGCGCCATTCAGTTGCAGAACGCAAGCTTCTTCAGGGCACATAAGTCTGAAGTAGTGAATTTAAGTAAAGGGGTGCAGAGCCAGTGGTTGTTTTGCAGGCAAACATCAATGCCTTGAATTTTATCGAGCAACTATTGGTAGCCAGTGCAAATTGATGAACAGAGGTCTGCCATGCGCTCTTTATGGCTTGTTATTTTGGTTTGTGAAAGCCAACATACTCTTATGCTATTTAAACTTATTCTTATCATTCATATTCTTCTGAGACCAATTTTTCAACTGTATCTCCTCCTAGGGCTTTAATGCTACAAGCACCAACTCAGCAGAGACCTATTGCTATATCTTCTAGTTTTCATGTAATAAATAATTATCAAAAATCTAAAATTTCCCATAGACTTAGCCTACATTGTCTGAGTAAAAATGCCCCCTTTAGAGGATAATTGCAGTCACAACTTCTCTCATTCACTTTCATTTTAAATCCGTTACATTTACAAATGTATACATTTCCTTTATACTGCCAATCTGCCAACATATTGTGTATAGAATATATGCATTTATCATTTGCATGTGTTTTTAACCCTTGCCAGTTAAAATAATTATGCGATTTTACACCATTCAAGCACAAGAACACATTAAAGAGCTAAATTCAGTGCTTGCCAGCTGTTTCAAGAGATTGTATTATTTGTGTCCTAGTAAGATGGAAAATACCAATTAATTAATTTTCTGATGTCTCTTTATGATCTTGCTCTTTTTAGGGTTAAATCTATTTGAAAAATTTCCTTTTTAAAAAATTAAGCAATGACGGTGATCATAAAGAGCATTCAGAGACAATTTATTTATGTTTAAAATGTTCTGTTTTGTAAAAAGAGAAAAACTATTCAAGGATTTTTAAAAGGTTTTTGCACATTCTGCTTTGCAGTTCACGCTCTATGGTTTTTGCATTTAGCTGATATTATTATTTAAACTGACATAGAAATGAAGAACATCATTTACATTTAATCATTTAGTAGACACTTTTATCCAAAGCAATTTACAAATGAGGGCAATAAAAGAGGCAATGCGCTGTTCACTTGCAGAATGCAAGCTTCTTGAGGGCACATAAGTCTGAAGTAGTGAATTTAGGTAAAGGGGTGCAGAGCCAGTGGTGGTTTTGTAGGCAAACATCAATGCCTTGCACTTTATGCGAGCAGCTATTGGTAGCCACTGCAAACTGAGGTGTGACATGCACCTTTTTGGTTTGTTGTTGCCGCATTCTGGATTAGATGCAGAAGTTTGATAGAACTAGCCAGAAGACCACATTTATCATGATATATGTTGAGCTTAATAAACACCTGTTTTATATAGGGCAAAGTTAAATATAAGACAAAGGTTGAACCACTTTACTCAGCCAAGGCTATGCTTGCAAATTCTTGCTTTCTCACTCCTTACCTTCTATTATGCTTTTTAAGTTTGAAGTATTCTCATCTTGTTGATTTGTTAAAGGCAAACAGATCAACAGAGAGATAACTTTACGCAAGATGTACTGTAAATTGTTTTTTTTTTAAACGTGGGTCCTATTTAGTAGATATGCACCTACAGGATTTAACAGAACACCCCAGCCATTATCTGACAGCAGCACTGATTCAATTCTGTACTCGACTCGACCCATCTAACATAAAGACTGTAATCTGAAACTCATCTGCATAAAATGAAATCTACATGAAGTACATAAAAATTGATTTCATTAAGTTTTGGAGTGCTCCTGCGCTACATGGCTTCATCGCTACAGTCCACATCGTAAATGAGAGTGTAAATATTTTCCCAACTGTTATATCTGATATTAGTGGTTTATTTGTGTAGAATTAAGAGCTTTCTTGTATTTGGGCATGTTGCATTCAGTTTGCAAGTGCATCAGGGAGGCCATGCAATAGGAAGGGACTGTGGTTGGATGTGGTAAGTATGAGCCTAGAGCGTGTATGTATATATATATATATATATATATATATATATATATATATATATATAATCTATGTCTGCAGTGATGGGGGTAGAGGCAGTGAATGGGTAAAAGGCAAGTGGCCTGCGGGTAAAAACTGTTCAGCCTTGATGTTCTGACTTTAACACTCCTGTAGCATCTGCCTGGTGGTAGGGGTGTGAAAAGGCTGTGCTGGAGATTATCATTGTAGTCATTTTGAGGTATGCTGCATTTTTTTCTCATTTATTCATAAAAGAATGCACACATAACCCTTTTCCAAGTGCAATTAAGTGGTCATTACACCTACATTATTTAATCTATGCAAAAGGTACTGTAGTCTTTGATTCAGTCCAGTCTTTAAAGTGATTCGTCATAATGCATTTACTGTACCATTCATGTAAACCAGTGGTCATCAGCCTTTTTAAGCCCAAGATCCCTGGTCTCTCCCTTAATGAAAGACAAGATCTACCTATTGGAGATTTGATAGGAAAAGACAGCCCAGATTGTACTTCCAATTTGAGGCCTTTTATTTAGCATTTT
The DNA here is from genome assembly GCA_039654775.1 of Spinibarbus caldwelli. Taxonomy (NCBI): domain Eukaryota; kingdom Metazoa; phylum Chordata; class Actinopteri; order Cypriniformes; family Cyprinidae; genus Spinibarbus; species Spinibarbus caldwelli. The sequence goes on along the minus strand of CM077223.1, from coordinate 24,428,051 downwards.
AATTAGTGATGAAATTAGAGGCAACAACTGCATTTTAATGATGATCCAAATACAGATGCTGCATACATGTAGCATGAGCAGCTGTTTTTGAATTAGATTGTATAATTTCAAGATTTAAAGCAAAAACAGAATTTTGCTTCGGTTACAACTTTGGTCTGACTTTAGCTTTGTGAAATTATACTACATAAAACATCTGAACCAAACAAAAGCATCAGACGGACTAAATGAGATGCAAATTCACTCTCTGACAGCAGGTGGCGCATATGGAACAACAGTAATATAGCGTTTCCTTGGTTACCGCTGTGAACAAAGCAGAGCTGCACTTAAAAATACTATTAGTTTACACCAAAGACTATAGAATACCCTTAAAGAGACTTTGGTTTATACGGAGGTAAGTGGAAAAGAAAATGCCTTTGAAATTTATCTGAAGACAGTCAGTTCCCCTTAGAGATACATTCATATAAACCCCCAATGCAATATTTTTCTTCTTATAACGTTATTTTGCACATGGTGAACAGTGAGCTCGCTCTGCCTGGTTCAGTTTTGCGTCTGTCTTCAGCGTCTCTGGCCTCTGTTAATGGACGTTTACAGACTTCGTAATAGTTCCACAGAAATTACATTTTGGGAAATTATTGCAATGCAAATGTGTGCAATTCCGGAATAGAGACGGGTCAAAATAAAGCTAAAAACGCCGATCGCGTGTTTAGAGCAAAAAAGGGCCAGTTCTGATTTATGGCCGGTCGCCCGTTACATCTCTAATTTTAATTATATTTAAATTACATTACATGCTTTGGTTTTAAACTTTAAAATTGATGCAACCAAGTAAACTCTGTAGCATCGTAACAACACTGTAACACAGTGTGTGAGCAAATAAAAAAAAACTTTCACAGTGATAAAGATAAGTGTATCTCGATCAACGAGTGGGCGACCACCGATGGAAACATTCTCTGTCACAATCAACTGAAAAACGTATAAATGATGTAAAAACAATTCTCTTGATTTGCGGTTTAAATAATCCCAGAATATGTATGGCCTTGAAATTGTACATTTAAAAAAATTATGTTTCATTTTGTGCCTAATCAGAATCGTTATTAACAAATTTTATGAATCATACAACTAAGCAAATGGCCCTGCCCATTCCTGAAGCCAGAGCCTTAGTCATGTTTCATGTCAACTCAAAATGAAACTCTTCTCCTACCACTGACCCTTTAGAGATTAGCCTAATCTACATCTAAAGTGTCACACCCGGGCCCATTTTTAAACTAAAAGTTTTAATAGTGGGTGATGAAGTTTCAGCAGTTTTCAAAAATACAAAGATGTGAGAGAAAGGGAAGAGAAAAAGGGAAGAACCTGTTCTATAATAGAGAGGACAGGAATGCAGTGTGAAGGGGTGTGAGTTCATACGTGAATAATAAAGGGAGGGATTGAGGGAGTTAATGTGGTGTATAGGTGAGCGTTCATGTGTGTGTGTGTGTGTGTGTGTGTGTGTGTGTGTGTGTGTGTGTGTGTGTGTGTGTGTGTGTGTGTGTGTGTGTGTGAAGAAGTGTGTAAGGGGGCAGGCAGATGCATGAAGGGCTGGTCCTGGTCTATCATGTCTATAAGAGCAGAGCACTGGCCCTTACATGAGCATACATCTCTGAGGGACATACAGGTTGTTTCACACAGGCAAAGGAAGACATCCGGACCTGGTTGAAAGATGGGTTGGCAGAAGGCCATGCTGGATAAGCTTGCACACACTTTCCAGATCCGCAACAAGCTACTGCGCCAGGGACTTGCTGAGTGCTTGGGAACTCTCATCTTGGTGGTGGGTATTTCTCCTCAATCATGAATTACTTACTATCAGCATCAAAGCTGAGGTCAGTGCAACTTAATACAAATGCAATTTGTCAAATAGTCTAATAAAGCATGTTTATGTCTCACATAATCTGTAATAAAAGTCAGAAATAAATTGTATAGTGTAGTGTAATGTTACACACATGAGTTACAGTAAAGCACCAGTTGAGTTGCTTTTCATCTCACTCGGATTAATGACAAAGACAGACTGTAATGTTTACTTTGGTACATGGACTCAGAATTTCCACAAGCAAATAAGTGAATGGTGGATTATTACAAATTAGCATTTATATCTGCATTATTGTGCACACATTGGTGTGAATTCTGGAATGCAGATCTTACACCAGTGTATTTTATTTTCCTGCAGTTGGTCCTCAGTCCAAGGAATACTTCAGAAACCTTCCAAAAATCTGTTAAAATTGACCATTTTAAAAGTCACTCAAACCTGTACGAATTTCTTCCGTGGAACGCAAAAGAAGAACTTTTTTAAATCCAATGAAAGTCAGTGGCGTAGTTTTGATTGTATGCACAAAACATTCAAAAACAATAGAAACTAAAGGAAGTTTCCTGCATGGGGTTTTAATGATAAATGTTAATTATGCCCTGAGGAACTATGCTTAAAGGAAGTCATTTGCAAATAGATAAGAAAGGAGGGTGGATAGTATCTCAGTCTTGTTCATGGAAATGGTCTTGACACACATGATAAACAGAAAAAATATACTTATACATGCTCCCTAATTTAGTGGCGATTTTCTCTGTGACAAACAGCACAGATAGACATGTAATAATGCAACTTGCAGCAGAACAGAGGCACGTGCCAAAGCTTTCGCTTAATAATACTTGTTTCATCACATCTATTATGATGCCACAATCCACACATGATAACTTAGTATGTTATGGTTTAATGAATCACCTGGTTTAATGGTTTAATGAAGTCACTGACTCAATATTATCAGAGCGCATTTGGCACACCAACACCATTTTAAAATCCATTTTATCTCATTCTAAACATGCAAAAACTGTATTTTTTTTTGTTTGAAATTAATGCAGTCATATTTACATATTTCACGAGAGTGAAAAAATTACTGATAGAAAAACATGCCTGACAGACCCATGATTTATCACTAGTTTTCTACACAATAATATCACTAAATGGAAATTCTCAAACATTGTACTTAACAGGATGTTTGATAAATGTGTGACATGCGACTACAGTAAAGAAGCCACTGAAGTCAGGGGTGTGACATGACAGTTACAGTGTGGTATGAAAAATGACTCTCGTTAAAGAGGGAACTGACACAAAACTGCTGCTACAAAATCTTCACAGGGCAATTATGCAATTTTACAAGCACTTTAGAAAAAACAACTCATTTCAAGAAGTACACTCATAGTTTGTTTTTAAGGTGTGTGGCACGGGTTATACCAGAGATAATACTTAAATAGAGAGGTCATGCGATAACTGGATCACTCAACAGGTGTGATGTTTGCTGAGTGGCAAAAAGGTGTTCGTGCACGAGTTACTTTGAACATGCTCTTTGTCTGTGAAGGTGACTTTATCAGCGGATGTTCTTCCTAGAGTAGAAACAGGAACAGCAGGTCTTTTGTCACACAGAAAAGTGAAATAAATTGAAGAACACCATGTAGCTGTCATTACTGAATTTGAAATTATACTTTTAGGGTCATGTTTAGGTGATAAATTGGTTTTGTGAGATGCCTTTTTTAGAATTGTGTTGACATTGTTGCTGAGATTTACTCTTACGAAAGCTCTTCAGTGCACCCTGGCAATTACATGACTTTGGTAAAGTCATTGCGTGATCCTGATAATTGGGTATAACGCCACAGGTATATCAGTTCACTCTGAGGTGACCTTTACAATTGAAACTTCAGCCACAAGTCTGAACAACAACTTGCAATTGCTCTTTGTCAGAATGGACTTGTAATGACCTGTCTGAGATGTTCTATGTGAAAAATTGCAGCCCATAGTCACTATAGATTTGTAGTGTTTGAACAAAAGGGAATACTTAGTTTATTTTTAGCACAGTTTGAAATGGCAATCTGCTATTTTCATCACCAGTTTAAAGTATATATTGTGACTCACAATGATGTGAAAGTCATACTCTTAGTTGGTAAAATGAGTAAAAAAAAAAAAAAAAAAGCATTTATTTTCACCTGGATTCTTCATAGTCCTGATATAAAAGGTACACGTAAAAATTGTGTTGTTTTTCAACTAGTGATTAACACATGTTCTTATTTCACAATATTTACAGATGTTTGGCTGTGGTGCGGTGGCCCAAATGGTCCTAAGTGAAGGAAGTCATGGTCGCTTTCTCACTGTAAACCTTGCTTTTGGGTTTGCTGCTACCCTTGGAATCTTGGTTTGTGGCCAGGTGTCAGGTTGGTAAACTCCTCTAAAATTGAATCCTAAGCTGTTGTTATTCATGGCTATAAAAACAGAACTGAGTTTTTATAAAAAAAAATTCTTTGTAGGATGAAAGAGCTTTTTTTCTTTTTTTAGGCGGACATTTAAATCCAGCAGTTACATTTGCTCTCTGCCTCTTGGGAAGAGAAAAATGGAGAAAGTTCCCTGTGTACTTCCTGTTCCAAACGCTTGGAGCCTTCTTGGGTGCCGCAATTATCTTTGCTGAATACCATGGTACATGTTATGTAATATTAATTCTCTTTTTTGTCAAAAGTGTATATTATATTCTTTCATTTTGACACTTTTTTTTATATTTTAGATGCAATGTATGAATATGCTGGAGAAACAAATGAGTTGCTTGTAATTGGAGAAAAAGCCACTGCTGGTATTTTTGCTACTTACCCAAACCCACATCTCACCATCTTGAATGGATTTTTTGACCAGGTCAGTAACTGCAAACTTACCCAAACACACACACACACACACACACACACACACACACACATATATATATATATATATATATATATATACAAAACTTTTTTGGCCCTTGAGAAACTTTGCATCTTACTCCCAAAACTACATTTCAGTGCTTTTGCAAGCGCATGCAAAGTTTCTCCGAAGAACAGAATTTTTTTTTTTTTTTTTGAGTGAACACAATGCATTGATGTTATAAATAATTTTTCCTTCCATCGCATTTTTTTTTGCCATCACCATGTCCCCTTAGGGACGCTGTAATTTATAATAAAGGTAATTATTATTTTTTATATTTACATCTATAAAATATAACCATCTTCACAGGTGATAGGCACAGCATCTCTGATTGTCTGCATCCTGGCCATTGTGGACCCCTACAACAACCCAATCCCTCAAGGTCTTGAGGCCTTCACGGTTGGATTCAGTGTCCTTATCATTGGACTCTCCATGGGCTTCAATTCTGGTTATGCTGTTAACCCAGCTAGGGATTTTGGGCCTCGTCTTTTCACTGCCATGGCTGGTTGGGGTGGTGAAGTCTTCACGTAAGTCTATACATTTAATTCCCATAACATGATCTAATTAGGTACATCATGAACCAACTTGCAATGTTTTCGAGCTAATCTGCATTTGTCAGTGATGAAACAAACTTCAGCAAAAACTTACGAGTGTTTCTTCTCTGGTTTGCAACAGTACCAGACAGTGTTGGTTTTTGGTGCCCATCTTCGCCCCCTTCCTGGGATCCATTATTGGTGTGATTGTATACCAGCTGATGGTGGGGTGGCATGTGGAGGGAGAAGTACGGGACAAGAAGAATAAAGCTAACGAAGAGTCTGTGAAACTTAATGACGTCACCACCAAGGATGGATCTGCATGATCTCCATCAGCCATGAACTTTCTTCTCATGAGTCTCTGAGTTCAATAAATATGTCTTGTTCCACACAAGATTCCCTTTTCTCTTTCAGAGGGATTTCTGGTAGTCTTGCAGACCATCAAGTGGACTCAAAATAAAATGCTGCAAATTTCAAGATTACAATATTTCCTTAATTGTTCATTGTTTCCTTAATTGTTCCATCAGATATTTTTGTTATTATCTTTAGCATGATTCTTATTTTTTTCTTCACACATCCTCCAGATTCCTCCATTAATGGAAAAAGGGTTTTCTTCAGCAACACGAATTATATTAATTCACTGTTTTTAAAGTTAGTGAAAATGTAGTGTAGCACCTATCAATATTTACAGTATTTCACACTTTTGTACTACTATGATTCAAATATGTTGCCATTCCTGTTGAGAAGGTGAGCAGTTCTACCAAAATATAGCTACAATGCTTAATTCTTTTTTCTGTAAATATTTTTTATTGTCATCTTCATTTAAAGTTTTTTTCTATTACATAGCCGGATATTACTTTAAAACTTGACATGTATGCATTTCAAGAAACAAGTTACGGTCAATAGTGTAGTAATCCTGCAATTGTATAGCATTACAGTCTTTAGACTAGTATTCATTTCATCCTCTCAATGTATCTGTTAATGTCATAATCATTTTAATTTTGTGATTGAATGTTTTGAAGCAACGGATTGTTATCCTAATAAAGGTTTTTTTTTTTTAAAGAAGTTTCACAATGTGATGTGATGTGATTTTTATGTTGTTTAGCTGAAACCACCCTTGCTGCTTCTTTGTTAAGGATGTGCACATTCATGTACTCCTCCAGGGTTGTAATCCATTTGTAGTGGAATTCAACGTATGTCAAAGCCATTCATTATCAAAAACAGCACAAGATGAGTGAAACAAGTCTAATTAAGGGCTTACTAAACAATAGGTGTGGACTACTGGAGGCTTAAATTTAAGTATGAGGGAGTAAGAACATTTACAGTCTCTCTCAGGTTCACATTCAATCATATTAAGGCTATTGGGAAAAAAACCTAGGCGTGTGCATGTTAAAATATAATACATTGCACCATCTAGAGAGGGAAAGCAAACTTTAAAAGGGGATTAATACAATTACTTCAAACAAGCCACAACATGCCAGGTTAAAGTCCTCTGAACTCAATTAAAACATTTGTTATCCCTGATATATTTCCCTGAACTCTATGAAAACCAATTGTTGCACAGTGTTGTTGACAGAGCAATAACTCACTGTTAGATATTTTTAAAGCCAATTACAAAACATAAATCAGTACATTTAATTCAAACTTGCAGATTGATGATTTGGCAAATATTCCTTTCTCCAGAAAGCGTATATAACACTGCCATTCAAAAGATTGTGGTCACCACATTTTTGTCAATGTTTTTCAAATAAGTCTCTTATGCTCACCAAAGCAGTATTAGATCAGAAATTACAGTAACTAAAATATAATTACAATTTAAAAGAACTGTTTTACATGTAGTCGTTTAGCAGATGTTCTTATCCAGAGACTTAGAAATGAGGACAATAGAAGGAATTTTCTTTTTAAATATATTTCAATATTTAATTTATTTCCGTGATGGCAAAGCTGAATTTTACTCCAGTCTTCAGCGTCACGTGATCCTTCAGAATCCTTCTAACATGCTGATTTGTTGAAAACAGTTGTGCTGTTTCACATTTTTAGGGTAACCTTGATATGTTTTTCAGGATTCTGTAATGAATAGAAAGTTTAGAATGGAAAGCATTTATCTGAAATATAATTTTGTAACAAAGTAAAAGTCTTTACTGTCACTTTTGATTCATGTAATGTATTCTTGATTAATAAAACTATAAATTAAAACTTTTGAACAGTATGTAGGCCTAAGCCTGGACTAGCCTATGCATGGGTCATTCTAGATCAATATGCTAAATGCTTTCCTTAAAGAGCAGCTTGTCTCTTCCTGCAACTGATGCACGTCAGATATATCAGGAAATCTCAGCTGGCTCATATTGCACATCTTCACAAAGCCCTCGCTTTTCAGTAAATATGAATACCTTGGCCATTGCATACTTTTTCTACTTGCGGTACATTACCGTGGACCGCTTCTCTGTGCCTGAGGCACTTTCAGCACCATTTCTCGTTTTTCTGCAAAGAGGACCACTTCCACACGACAGCTCTTGTCCTAATTCCCACTCAGTGTGGGAAACAAGTTGAACGAGTACCATGACAAAAACCCAAAAACCATGAAGCTTATCTTAGTGCAATGGTATCCAGCGCTGGCTTAGAGCCCACACACCTGCATGGAGGTCTCCGAGCATGTGTTTCATTTTTAACTTGCGTTTAGGTAAAGCATGCAAGCTTTAATGAGGTGTGAAATGTGCAGTTATTTCAGGTTTTTGGCTCTGTTTGGATTGTTTTATAAACATTTTGCTTGATAACACAAAGTATTGTGCTTGGGTGTGGGGTTCTTACATAAACAGGAATCCACTGAGTAATTACAGCATGTGTCCTCGTCCGATTCAATTTCCTGTGTACAAAATTATAGCAGCAGCGACACAAATTTTCCTCGATGGCTTGCATGGAAAATTCAATGAGAATGAATTTCAGTGTTGGTTTTGTAGTTTGGAAAAAGTCATCTGAACAGGAAATTATCTCCATTGTGTAGAACCTAAGCAATGTTTAGTAACCTAAGAAGTCAGGCAGCATAACATTCAGCTAAGAATGTGAGTGGTTTTAATAAAACGCCCTATGGGATGACGCCTCTTGTTTTTTTTGTATTTTCCTGTGCAGAAACCTGTAATGTAGCCTACCTGAAAATCCTCTTGAAAGACTTGACTGGTGTAGCTATAAACATTGGCTTCAGCACCACATGTGAAATCCAAAAGAACATTATGCCTTTTCATCTTTTCGCTAAGCAGTATGTGTGTAGTTTGTAGATTTTATAACTGATTTTATTTTAATTTTATGTAAGCCAAATTGTGTTACTTTAGAGTGTATCTCAATATTGTCAAACAAACACAGTCTCTATGGGCAAAATGTGCAGGTCATGATTTAGTCGCACTCTTTGAGATCCACAAGTACTTGTAAAGCACATTCCCAAGTTTACTATGTTGTTTCCTGTTTTGATGCACCAAAAGTGCCTGAAACATGCTTTTTAAAGGGTCACTGGATCTTTTGCTGGGAGCTAAGACATCACAGCACCCAGATACCTTTAAAATGCTGCCAACCCATATGTTGCCCACATGTGGAAAAACAAGTTGAGAGGAATCCATACTGATGACACTTTTTCAGATGTTTTCCAAAGGAATAGCGTTCAGGCCATAAAACCTGTACCTGATTTTAAATCTCTGGTGTTTTATTTTTAGCAGAGTTGCTCTGGAATTTTTCAGAATACCTTGCTTGAAAGAGATAATATAGCATACTGTAGCAAATCATGATTGAATTGTACCACATTCCATGCAGGATGCCTAAAAGATATCGGTTTTGTTCATGTACAGGCATTTCAGTAGGCTACCTTACAAAAAACATCAGAATTCAATCTCTTTTTTCTCCAGGACATTACTCAAGTCCTAAATAACTTGTCAACATGCCCTTAATGGATTTTTTTAACCTCTGATAACGTTGCAGTTTTTTTAACAAACCAAGTTCTCAGGTTAACAGTGAAATGAGGAAGCAAAGAAATGCTAAAAATGTTTGGATCTATTTTCATCAAGACATTGTTAATCTGTAACAAATATAAAAACCTTTTCAAGGTTTAAATGATCTGCTAGACATCTGTTGTCTTGCATTGTTGATCTGACTATCATATGTCTTACATTGGCTCTTCAGATTTTGTGGCCTCAACTTGGTGGAATCAATTGCACAATGGCTCTATTTCATTTATGACCTTTTGTGCTCATCCACAAACAATGACCTATTCTTATTTCAGAGTTCCTGTAAAAAAAAAAAAAAAAAAAAAAAAAAAAAAAAACCGAGAAAAGATTGTGATCTTTAATCAGGAAACCACAAATCACAATTTTCCTTCAGGGACATGTTTTAAGTTGTACTTCTGCAATCTGTACAAACTAACAGAGCATAATTTAGATGTTCTGCAAAGAGTGTTTGCCTATTTGAGTTTCGTTCAGGGATTTTAGTCTCGTTTAGCAGATGTTTTGGCAGGTATCATCTCATTTATCTGATCATTGTTAATTTTTTCAGCTTCCTGATGCATTTTTATGAAGCAAGATACGTGCAGTTGCTGCACCATGACCATTACGACTAATTTCCATAACTGTATGCTTGTGGGAGAACAGAAAAGTTTGTGATCAGAGATACAAATAAACAGCCAATTGAAAGAGGGCGACAGTAACAGATAGGAACTCAATCATGCTCTTTCGGGTGGGGACATCCTCTGTTAGATTCCTATGGGAGAACTTGTGCTTATATACAGTTACAAGCATTTTCTATGGTCCTGTTTCATGTAATGTAAATGATACCTATACTGCATCTGTGAGAGCAGAGAGAGCTTGCGCTGCGTGTTTGATTGTACTTTTTTATGGATACTGTTATATTAGGGACAATTGTGACAGGGACTAAACACTTAGATGTAGATTGGCTTATTTGCATAGAACACTAAATACATCTAAAGCAATGATAACAGAGCAATGCAGATGTAAAATATACATTCAATGGTATGAAATTCTGTCAATTGTAAGTTACCTTATCTCTGGAATGTATCTGCGTGTGCTATTATGCCACAACAACCTCAAGGACATCCAAAGATATCTATTTGTTGTAACAAATAATGATAGTGATAATAAAACAAAAGCAAACACAAAAAAACAAATTGATGTAACGCATTTTGCTGTTCAGTACACACCTGCTCAATGTGCCTACTTTCAAAAAGCTGTCACACCCTATCACTTGCACAGGCATGTCTTCCACTTCTTTTTGGTTATCTTATAGTCGCATCTTGTAGAGTTTTGACTATATAAAAAAAAATAACATTACAAAAATTTGTTCTGTGATCGTAAATGTGGCCAGTTTGCTTATCTGCGTAGCAAAAATCTTGCAACTACAACCAAAATAAAAGGAGTACAACTGCATAACAGTGGAATGCAAATGTGAGATTCTTCTGGAGTATTGTATGCGAATGTGATACTTTTATCTGTATCACACCTATACTGTATATATGTATATATATAATTTGTAATCAAATATTTACAGTTTAGTTTGTCATTATGAACTTGCGAGTGTTTATGTGTGTGTGAAAAAGTGAGAAACTGCAATACCATATTGTGTTTCTGGCTTTGATTTCCATGCTTGCATGCCAACCTCACATTTACTCCTCTCTCCCACTCAAAATATGTCTGCTTTACACCCTAACAACATACTTGTACAGACATGTTTTTCATCTCATCCTCTGCAGATGAGCATTACAAAGCAGTATGTGAAAAGAAACAGGTAAAGTTAGCTTGATGATTACAAATCTGGCAAAACAGTTAAGGAGGTGCCCCTCCACCCCTTTGCAAGTTGCAACAAAGTGTGTATGCCAACAGTACTTTATTGGAAACATTAAATATTACTATATTACATCTGATATTTAATAATGTTATTTATTTTTATTTTTTTACAATACAATACAAACCAGTACAAATGGTTTTCATATATTTTACACTAATTCCTAATCACACTAACAAGACAACTGTCTTTAGGATATAAAAAACAATTGCAGATATAGGCTTATGAAATTCAAGAATAATCTACTGTTAAACACAACACTTTAAGGCTTTCTTCGATACTAAATGAGTGTGTTTTAAAGGCATATTTTGAATCTATTATCGTTTTCCATGATGAAACATTCCTATTTCTCTATTTTACACGCACATACACAGAATGCAGCTTACATAAGCAGGGGTGCACATAAGTTTTTCAGCCTGGTTCTCATAAGAGAACCTGGAGATTTGGTTTGGTCCTCACACTGCATATAGCGTGAATGGAATATAACTATAAAAATTTAAAAAGCTGGTCAGCAGAAGGAAGCATGAAGTGCGCCAAAATTTCTTGGTAAACGGGTGCAGTGACTTTGGTTTTCAAAAAACACAATGGACCAACACCAGCAGATGACATTGCACCCCAAATCATCACAGACTGTGGAAACTTAACACTGGACTTCAAGCAACTTGGGCTATGAGCTTCTCCACCCTTCCTCCAGACTCTAGGACCTTGGTTTCCAAATGAAATACAAAACTTGCTCTCATCTGAAAAGAGGACTTTGGACCACTGGGCAACAGTCCTGTTCTTCTTTAGTTCTTCCTTAGTCCAGGTAAGACACCTCTGACGTTGTCTGTGGTTCAGGAGTGGTTTAACAAGAGGAATATGACAACTGTAGCCAAATTCCTTGACACGTCTGTGTGTGGTGGCTCTTGATGCCTTGACCCCAGCCTCAGTCCATTCCTTGTGAAGTTCACCCAAATTCTTGAATCGATTTTGTTTGACAATCCTCATAAGGCTGCGGTTCTCTCAGTTGGTTGTGCATCTTTTTCTTCCACACTTTTTCCTTCCACTCAACTTTCTGTTAACATGCTTGGATACAGCACTCTGTGAACAGCCAGCTTCTTTGGCAATGAACGTTTGTGGTTTACCCTCCTTGTGAAGGGTGTCAGTGATTGTCTTCTGGACAACTGTCAGATCAGCAGTCTTCCCCATGATTGTGTAGCCTAGTGAACCAAACTGAGAGACCATTTTGAAGGCTCAGGAAACCTTTGCAGGTGTTTTGAGTTAATTAGCTGATTGCCATGTCACCATATTCTAATTTGTTGAGATAGTGAATTGGTGGGTTTTTGTTAAATGTGAGCCAAAATCATCACAATTAAAAGAACCAAAGACTTAAACTACTTCAGTCTGTGTGCATTGAATTTTTTTAATACACGAGTTTCACAATTTGAGTTGAATTACTGAAATAAATGAACTTTTCCACGACATTCTAATTTATTGAGATGCACCTGTATATATGAATTTTCATCATTTTCAAACTTAAAATGATGGGTTGCCGGCAAGTAAGTATACGCGCTTCTGTATTTAGTGCTGCTGGTGATTGCAGAGCCTCAGTGAATGAAATGTCACAGTTTTGCATTGTGCTTTGAAAACGGTATCGGATAGCCTAGATTTATGCTTTCAGTTTGAATAGAAATCTTTTATAGTACAGTTTGTAGATCTAAAATGGTGATTGTGCATTAATAGCTGTCAACAATGTCGGTATGCAAATACGCTGTCAGAAGTTATTTACACATTTTTTATTTTGGTCGCGCATGCGGACCTGCGGACCACTTATGTGCACCCCTGTACATAAGCATTCATTGTTAATTATATAGTATATATATCTTTTGTTAAGTTTCATCTGTATTTGACCTGACTTTACCTTATGTCTTTTTGGCAAGGTACAGAATATTGTCTTTGATCAGGACCCAACCTCAGTTTTTCTTCAGAGGGATGGCATTCTGTAAACCCAACAGATGTCTGTGATTTTTCTAAAATGTTAGATATGTAAGGGATAATGTACAGTCAGATGGTCATTACAGCAAAATAACTGAATAAATGCACATGAAATATTGATTTGATTTGAAAAAATTTAAGCAAGAGTCCTGATCAATATGCTGGTGCTTAAGTTGTGATAATGACTGTGTGACTATATCTTTTTTTCTTACGATAACTTTATCCCACTTATTTCATAGCTACATATCAAATAAATAAATACATGGAAATTGACAGTAATCATGGAATTGGCAGTGACTCCCTGGGCAACGGGCATTATTTTGAAAAATTATTGCTGAATCACAATTAATTAGCCACCAATGCATGTCTGTCAGTTTGCTTGGGAACAATACGTAAGTTACTCAAAGCCATGTCTTCTATAAGACACCACTTAGTCAGTTAAATATGTTTCAAACAGTGGGGTGACTGTTCCATCTTTCCATTCAACAAGGATCTCGCCTCGCTGGATGGAGGGAGACTGAGCAGTTTTCATAGGGTGTCGGGTTAGAGGAGCTCTCTCACTAGGCACCGGGGACCCTGGCAGACTGGCTTCTCCTGTCGGAGTGTAGGATTTCAGCACCACCACAGTCTTCTTCCTCCTGTGCATGAAGACAAAAAATAGATTAGTGACTCATAAAGGAGGAGAACCATGTTGCTGAGTCATTCCTTGTTATGAAATCTCAATGAGCACGTTCTTGGATCAGTTTCATTTCACAGAAAAATCAATTCCATCTGTATTTACATGCATAAAATTAAAGGCTTGCATTGAGAAGGCCTTGAAGGTTTATTTACCAAAAATGAGAAATATCTTACCTGTTCTGGTAGATGTTAAGAGTGAGGATCACAAGCCCAAGTAACAGGGCCAAGCTGCTTAGAAGCAACATTGTCATTTTCCAGCCTGTTCCTGTTATTAATCATAGTAGAATATCACAAACTAATATTCTTATTTTGTGTATCATTTACTAATTTTTTAACTTATTTTCTGTCATTATTCATTATTCAATTCATGACTGTTTCTTTGGCTCATCACCAAAGATACTGCACCGTGTTTAGGTTTCCTCTCCTCGGCTGCCCTCATGTGGACATAAGTCAGATGAACTTTTCCAGGATCAGGGGAATGCAGTGTGTTTTAAACATTTGTTTGTTTATACCATATTTCCTGACTGATTTAACAGATAAAACAAATTTTATTTATTCAGAAACGGATCCACACTCACCATAGTCTGTTGTAAACACATTAACAGAAGGTCCGTCCGGCTCTACACTACTTTGAGATTCAGCCAATGCCTCTGAAGTCTGTGTTGCTTCAGTGGATTTTATTTTGGAGGTCTGGTCATTATTCCCAGCTTATGTAAAACAAATAAATAAATACAGAGATTATAAAGATACAATCATGCAATATATAATAGAAGCAGAATAGATATAGTACACAAGGTTCCCACACTATTTTAAAGGGGTCATATGATGCGATTTCAAGTTTTCCTTTCTCTTTGGAGTGTTACAAGCTGTTTGTGCATAGATAAGATCCCTGAAGTTGCAAAGACTAAAGTCTCAAAACCAAAGAGATATTCTTTATAAAAGTTAAGACTCGACCACGCCCCCCTAAAACGGCTCATTCAAACACGCCCCCACATGTCTACGTCACGGTGTGGGGAGATTTGCAAAACACCGCCCAAACGTATACGCAAAGAAAGAGGGCGGGACTTTTATTCTCGCTGTAGCGTTGTTGCTGCCGCCAGCACCACCATGTCCTGGAGACACTGTGTTTCGTTGAGAAAGCGAAACTACTTTCTTTGGGCTTCCAAAAGAGGACACAAATAGAAATCAGTGGTTAAGTTGTAGTTACAACACTGTTCCAGAACAGTTCAACCCAAATATTCAAGTGTGTGCAGCACATTTTACGAAGGACTATTTCCTGAACCTGGGAGTAGCCTGCCAGCTATGCTCAAAGACTGTTTCTATAAAGTGGGGCAATTCCAACTTTGCAAGAACAGTCTGGCGCTTCTGACTCACAGCCTGTAAGTATGTTTTACAAAGAATTTGCCACTGACTAGCTGTGTAGAGTAGTTCTTGTTTGTTGTTTCTCCGATCACAAATGCAGACATGGTAAAAGACCGTATAAGTCATTATAATCAGTAATTATGTCCCCACTGGATGCAACAAATACCTCGTTTGTAATGGGTTTTATTGTTTTTGTGTCATTGCACCGGGATACGGCTTCACATTATGGTAAGGGGCGTAACATTTCCATCTCACACTTGAGGTATTCGGCCGATCACAACGCACTGGATAGCTGGCCAATCAGAGCACGCCTCACTTCTCAGAATGATGCGCTTTGTAAAAATCGACGCGTTTCAGAAAGGCGGGGCTTAGAGGAGGAACAATAATTTACAGTATGTGGAAATGCATAAACGCATTGCATTACATCAAATACACAAAATAATGTTCTTTTAGCAATGTCATATGACCCCTTTAAAATTTTACAGAGATCGCTGGGAAGGATTTCCATTTTGTATGTCAGTTAACAATCCTTGTAATTAAGATATTTAAATAATTCATTTTAATTAGCAAAATTAATAATTAATAGTAACATATTGTGTCAGCTTCAGGCTTTCTGAGCCTTTTAACCAAAAAAAAGGTCAATGACTTTTTACATTCTGTTACGTTTCCATGACTATTCAAAATGTTTTGATATTTCCAAATTTTTCCAGTACTGTGGGAATCCTGGTACAAATGAATATGACCAGATGAGCAAGTTAAAAACACACACACACACACACGACAGAAGATTATATGGTCTGGTATGACAGAAATGATAGCAGACGCTCAGCAGTCTGAGTTTTAATTGAAGAAGTAGATGAGACGTCATTAATCAGAATGATGAGATGGCAGAATACAACATGAAACACAGACCCATCATTAATGAAGAACTTCTAATCTACTTCTCTTACAATGCCAATAGCGAATTTGAGTGAGGATTCGGGGTCCAGTCGAAAGTGTCTGCTGAAAATCTTGTAACATATTCTGGCTGTGAAGTGTGCGGTCTGTCTCCTCGCATACCGTTTGATTAGCCAGCGTCCTCCACTTGCTGCCTTTCCCACGATCTTTGGAAAGGAAGACCTTGGAGGAATTGTGACGTATGCTCAGGTGCAGACCCTTGCCGTGTAATGTCAGGAGACCCTTTTTAGAGCAGCTCCAGGCCTGGCCTTCACGATCCTCCTCCTCAGAGCTGCAAGCTTGCAGCCAAACGCTCTCATGCTCCTGGATCTGAGGTGCAGTTAAACACCCTCCTGTCTGGGGGTTGCTGAGGGAGCGTGTCTCAGGGTTCCAGTGCCACTCTTGCAGAGCCGAATCTACTCTGCACTCTTGCAGGGTTAACCTGCTGCTGACTTGACCTTCATTTACCTGTACACATTTTCTCAACTCTTCATTCCTGATCAGGAATCCTGCAACTTCTACAAGGAAAAGGAGAGATTATCATAGTTTATAATACTAGGTAATATACATTATAGGTACAAAAAATCATACTGCAAATATAAACAGTGTGTGCTGAAAATATCTTTAATCATACATCAAATTCCTCACATAGCCTACAGTACATCTGCTAGCACTATACAAACAACTTCACAGATAGAAGCACAAAAGACAACAGTCTTGATCAAGTCAGAAGACCATCCTTAAATTTAAACACTATAACAATAACATTATTAAATATTTAAGAATTAGTAAACACAAAAAATACATTCGTGGTCTTAAACTGCGACCTGTGTTGTAGAAACATCATAAATCATAATCTTATCTGTTTATTAACCATCATAACTTCACTTACGAAACAGAACTTTTTAAAATCTTAAATTAAGAATTAAAACAGAAGTTCCTGTAATACAGCCAAGTTAGCGACTAGCCTGTGTACTGACAAATAGTAAAATAATTTAACCCAACATTGTTTATCGACAAATGCAATTTGCTCCACGAGTTTAAACAATAAGATAAAGATATGTTGTTATTTAAAATTGTAGGTACTGATATGTTCTTTACCTTGAAAAACAAGTGTTGTGAGAACAAAAGTGCAGAATCCTCTCCAAACGATATCCATCACTGCGGGAATGTGGCGCAATAACAACACTAATCATAAAATATTTGACTTCCAGATTACAGTTATGATCTGTTCTGATACAGATAGCGAATAAAGTATTATTTCCTAGCACGCATGCTATGCCCCTAAAGCAAGGCAGAGAGTGAAAAGCGACAATGCTGGTCCACCCGATAGTGGACACTGTAGCACAACAAATTTTCACTTGAGAGAAGACTGGAAATTTATGGCGCATGAAGCGCAAAAGTGCTCAAAGAGTGAGTGCAGAATACTAATTAACAAGAGACTATGAAAGGCATTAAGCGTTCAGCTATGTTGGGAGAAAAGCAGTAAAACTAAGGAAAACAAAATAACGAACCATTGTGCACATCATAAAATGTAAAAGACGTTTATTTTCAACAGAATCAAACACTGATGAGAAAGAAATCTGAACTGTAATCTACAGATGTACAAAGAGGAAGATTTTATGTGGCTCAACAATTTGAATGGCATTCCATTCAAGCTGAGATGACAGCGCTTCTGTTCTCGTTGCTATGTTGTTTCTAAGTTGGTGTCGACGGACTCAGGCCGTATTTAAAGAGAATACGAGCTCGAACGAAAAGACTTGCAGCATATTTCCGCCTATTTGTGTTTCTATGGTGCCGAACGTGTAAAATAATGCTACAAAATGCTATTTTTCTAGAATACCAACTGTGCGTTAAACAGTTTGGATAGTCACGTCTGAAATGAAAATAAAAGTAGGCCTCTGCTGAACCTGAAGATGATTTGTCTTTGTGCCGATATTATTTTGCTAACTGAATACATTATGGCTGACAGCGAGTAGAGCCTTTTTACACTGGCACTGATAACTGAAATATCACTTCTGCACAGATAGATCTCAGTATAATTCCAAGACAACTGCTATACAATATCAGTAAGAATTTATGATACATGAGAATATCACATCAAAGTGAGAACCTGAACTGAACTTTAAATAATACTGTAAGAATTGACAGACCTACTAATAATCAGTAATGTCATTTACAGTATGCTATACATCTCCTGCAAATGATTTGCTTTCTTGATGAATGTTTTTACAAAACCTGAATGAACAGTTTATACCATTTCAGATGTTAAGGCCTTTGTTCATTACATGATTTAACAAAAGATGGCCTGGACTCTATCCTGCCCTCTGCCTCCCTCCCTCTGATGCCCATCTCTTTACATAATGGGGCCCATGCTCACTATACTTTCAAAGCCTACATCTTTGACCTCTCTGACAGGCCTCTTGTGCACAAAGTCATTAATTTGTTCTTTTCCCTTGCTGTCGACAAATGCACACATATACTTTGTGGTAAGCAGTTTACAATGTGGTTATTGTGTGAGGTTGACCATACTGTATATTGTTACATGTTAACCTTTCCATTTAGCTTTTGTCATTAATTGTTTTTTGTTGCATGATTGTTTTACTGCTTTTATGTCCTTGCCTTTTAATAATTATTTTTTATTCAAGGAAATTTCAGAATTTGTATTTGTATTTTGCTTTTCAGTGAGAGGACTAAATAAAATTTTGCTCAGATCTTTCAGAAGGAGGAAACTTTGTACCTCTCACAGAACGCTAACAATTAGGTCTTTCATAACTAGATATCAAAAGAGATTTTGATATCTGTATGATGTAGGAGGGTTACAGGCAGCTTCTTGTTTGCCAATGTGCTGCAAAAAGTTAAATGAGAATCTTGTTTTTATTTCTTGGTTAACTGATAAACAAATAATATGTGCTTTGTTGGAGAACCTGCATCTGCATTAAGTCCTACTTGGCATCAGGTCTTTGTGATTATCATAGACCTAGTTTTGCCATTTCACAAGATTTCACAAGGATTTTGATAGCAAATTCTGTGCACTTATCCTAAATCATCCCCATATCACATTATCTCATTCAAATCATAATTAAAATTAGTATCTAAATTAAACCTCTTGAGTTTTAATTTTACAGCCAGGCATTCATGTTTGCAGGGGACCAATGTTTTTCAAAAACAACAACTGCACCGACCGAAGACATTCGGTGACAACTATCTAAATGTTTGCATGCTCAGTTGGTCAGCCTTCAGTAGGGAATCACCTATGGCAAGCACTCAGGTGTTAAACCCTCTGGTATTGTACATTAAGGTAAAAAATGACCAGAAATAATAACCATATAACTTTTTAACTCAGAACTTTTGTTTTGGAGTGGGGTATTTATAGTATTTAGACGATATTAACCTCTAAATTACATACATTTAAAATTTATTTTGACATAAAATTATAAAAATATATTCTATAAATCTAATATATCTATATAGTTCTGTATTCACGTATTTAAAATCATTCAAAAGCATAGAAAGCAGCTCTGGTGCCATCTGGTGGGGGAAAAATAAACAAGTCAAATGTAATGACATGGTTTATCCACTAAATGACTGTAGATTTTCTAATCCCTACTTGTTGAGAAGATGATGACCTGTTACCTTGTCTTCAGAAGACCATTCCTGTGCCCTTCTCATCGGAATAAGGGGACACCAGTGCTTTCTAGCTCATCCAGAAAAACCTCCTTTGTAGCTCTTTCCTTGAATCCAAGAAAGATTTATTTCCTTCCACAGCACAAAGGATTTGTACATGTAAACATCCAGCAAATTGAAAAACAGTGCCATGGGCCAGCAAGGTTTTTTGTCTAAAGATAGGAGCTTTGGCTTATTCCTACACACAGTTACAACCATGGTCAATTTTCTCTGAAGACGTTTTGTGCCGAGGGCATTCAATGCGAAGAAAGTATTGCACGTTACTGTGTGTCTCTGGAGACCAGCAGTCATTTGGAGTACAGTGTGTCTGTCCTGATTTCTTTCAGGCTGTACTCTAGCAATTTTGCCTGTGAAGACCTACATATTTCAGGCACAGCTTGTACTGGCTTCACAGGCTGCCCAGGTTTTAATGCCATAGTAGGCTATTTGACAGGGTTACTTTGCATGAGTCTTTTCACCCATTTTCTCAAATGTCAGAAGTTTTTTTTTGTTTGTTTGTTTGTTTTTCTTTTTTATAAAAAAAAAAATAAAACAAATAATATATATATATATATATATATATATATATATATATATATATATTATTATTATTATTATTATTATTATTATTTTATTTTTTTTTGGTGTTCTTGCCTGGCAGGTCGCCTTGACATCAAATCGGATGACCCTTGACAATTTTTTGAAATATACACAGTAGCATGGTGGCCCAAAAAAATCACCCTAACTTATTCAGAATTTCATAAATTACTTGTCTCCCTGTTGTATTGAAAAATTACATTTTTAAACGTTTCAGACGCTCAGAACCTTGCGTCACTCCGTGCACCGCAGATAACTGTGACGTTCTACACACGTCTGCTCCGTCACTATGGCTGCAAGAGACGCGAGATGGTGAAAGCTCGCTTGAATACAATTAGACAAGTATATCCATAATACCTCTTATATGACGTCCTTTGTTATAACAGAAACAGCGTATGTTATTTTCATATTCGGAGCCATTTGGTTGGGTATTTGCTCTGAAACGAAGAGGATTAACAGGAGAACCCATCAGCTGCTTTCATTCAGGGTCGGTAACGTTAGCTGCTTAGATTTATGTAACGTTAGTATGTATGTATCACCCCCAATTACATTGTAAATAATCATTTTTGAGGTTAAATGAATGTCAGTGTTGTTATTAGAAAAGAAGCAGTATTTCATATTTCACATCTTGCTGTCGAGAGACCATCCATCTGGACATGCTGCTAAAATCCGATTTAAGCGAAGCAAATGTTAGTTTGAGCAGCCTCTTATTCACTGTCTCAGGAGACTCTTCACAACTGATTTCCATGTCCTGCCTTGTCTTTCAGAAACGACATCCCTAGTTTATAAAGTAAACAAGCGGCGCTCTTCCAAAAAAAATGGCGAAAATGTACCACAAAGAGAAAAGCATTCAGATAAAGAGCAGCGCGTCGGCGCTCTACAACAACCTGAGCGTCCTGCGCATCGCGCCGCGATGTCTCACCTATTTCGCGGTGGTTCACGCCAACGTGGTGAACATGGTCAGCGCCTCCTGGGACGGGCTGAACTATTCCCACCGACAGCTGCAGTCTAAAGAGGGCAACGTGGCCACCAGCTCCTCACTTATCATGCAGGTAAGACTAAAGTACCATTTGAGTCCTAATAAAGACTGATGATTATACTGAATTAGAGCAGTTTTGCCTACAGTGTCTAAATGCTGTCACTAAATTACTAATCTGACACTTTTTTGCTATTTATTGTTTCACATTTATCCCAAGATCATATTTAACTTTTTTTTCTTTCTGACAGGCAGCCTGGTGTGTCCTGCCCTCAAGAGATCTTCTTGTTCTCACCTCACAGAAGGGGATCCAGGTGGGTCAAGTGTTATGCCAGGCTACTAAAATAGTTTATTTGCCCAGGAAACATGACTTGAACTGTGTTTATTCATCAGATGTATGAATCAGATGGATCAATTATGGTCTACTGGCATGCACTGGACACACCAGAGACCCCTACTGGTCAGTGCACACTTCTGTCTAAGTCTGTTAAAACAGTAAATGTGTTCATTCTTTTCCTTTCTTCATTTTCACATCCTTCAACTGTGGGAAATAAGTTGTGACTACTGTGTACCTGTCTGACATTGTCTGCTGAAATTTTCCAGCGAAGTCAGTGTTTGCCCGAGGAATTGCAGCGGTGCGGGAAAAATATATTTGTGTAGGTGAGTGGCTTCATCTGTCAGCAGTGGCTATAGGGTAGTATTCAAATCCATTTACATATTTGCTTAGTATGTGCACTAAACGTGCCCTTTTAAATTCTTCACACTTCCTTCAGGGGTCTCATATGGCTCAGTGCTGGTGTTTGACGTTCCCAGTAAAGGCAGTAACATCACCCTGTCTGAGGTTTTGGAGGAACATAAAGAGGCAATCACAGACATGGCCTCTGAGTGCTCAGGCAATCTGGTATTAACTTACAGTAACTTTCATATAAGTGTTATTTTTGTAAACCATAGGGCAAATGCTATTTATAGTTTTTATTTTATTTTTTTGTCATGTTTGGATCAGTTGGTTTAAGTTACTGGTGGCTCAAGTGTTATATTATTAAATTGATTTATTTTTTAGGAGTGCATTGCTGATTTAGTTAGTGCTGATGACTCTGGCCTCCTCTGTGTGTGGAAATCAGGAGACGATTTTCAACTGCTCAACAAGATCCCTGGTTTTGAGTATGTTAGGAATTAACACTCACTATACAAAAACACAGTGCGTTTCATTCATGAAACTTTCGCAAATATATTAGTATATTCTGAAAAATTTGCACATAAAGTGGACCTTCCTGAAAAGTTTCCCCTGCATTCACAATTTGTAAACCTCAGAATTGAGGCTCATTTACACACTCATTGATTATTAGTAAAATCCCCACCCATAAATTACAACAACAAGAATTGTGTTCAGAATCCTGTAGGATCGTTTGAACTCTCTTCTCAGGTTTGGCTCCAATATATTACATGAATGCAAAATGGTTATTGGCCATATTCCTAACAAAAATGATATAATTAAAGTTTTAAGCTTGCAGACTAATGCTGGTGTTCAAAATAATTGATAAAAACAGAAACAGACTATGTCTCATTTTGTTTAGAAGTGAAATTTATTTTAACATGCATATAATTGGTTAACTAACTGATTGTGTGATTATATATTATTATGGTAAGTGTTATCAAAATAAGTTTTCCTAAACCTTTTCATTAATCTGAAAATTCACGTCAGAGTGACTTTACAAACGATTTACACAAAAACTCATGTGCATGCGTTTCATGAAAGAGGTCCACTATACTTATACCAATACATCATTAATATAATATGTATTTTATTACGTATCTTCTTCTCTCAGCACGAGTTGTTCTTCGGTAAAACTCTGGAAGGGCACAGTTATCGCAGGCTATGGGACGGGACAGATCCGTCTGTATGAGGGGGTCACAGGTATACTGCATGCAGAGGTCAATGCCCATGCACGCTGGATCTACTCACTGGACATCGCCCCTTTCACTGGACTGGTGAGAGAGAACTATGTATACAGTCTGTATGTCGCACAGTTAATGTACACAACTATACATATGTGCATTTTAAGTAGTAATTAAGTCAAAACTGATTTAAATAACTGAGCTATTTAAATCTGTTTTGATGAACACAAATAGTCTTAAGAAGTAGACTCTCATATACTGATATTGTTTCTCCTTTGTTCAATGAAAAAGCTGATCTCTGCAGCAGAAGACTCCTGGGTTAGAGTGTGGCATCTGAGCTTGACTCCAGAGACTAATAGTGTAGAGGTAAAACCACTTACAGACACAAACAGTACACTACCATTCAAAAGTTTTGGGGTCAATACGATTTTTTTTTTAAAGAATTTAATTGTATTACATAGCAAGATGCATTAAATTGATCAAAAGTGACAGCAAATACATTTATAAAGTTAATGTTAGCTCTAATTCAAGTAAATGCTATTTATTAGTTATTTTTAACTTTCTGTTCAAAGAAACAAAAATATTAAGCAAGCAAAATGATTTTCGTTAATTAATTTTCAGTAATAAGAAATGTTTCTTGAGCAGCAAATCAGCATATCAGAATGATTTTTGAAGGATCATGTGACACTGAAGACTAGAGTAATGATGAAAATTTCAGCTTTGCCATGACAGGAATAATTTTATTAAAAATGTATTCAAATAATAAAAAAAGTAAATTGTAATAATATTTAACAATATTACTATATTTTTGATCAAATCTTGGTGAGCATACGAGACTTTCAAAAACATTAAAAATTAAATAAACATTCGTTGCAAAGCATTTTGTGTGTTCAGCTGATTTCTAATGTACTCCCATATTTTCTCTGCCCTTTCTAGATTGAGCACATGTACAATGAGTGTGTGACTGATACACAGATCTGTGGAGCCAAGTTCTGTGATGGAGACGGCTACGCCTTTGCAGTTACTGGCTATGACTTGAGTGAGATCATCCGCTACACACAAGCCTAGTCAGGAATATAGCATGCACTTCTAAGACATTCCCATTGGTCAAATGAGGATCACCTGCAGAAGGATGGTCATGTCTTGACAATATATTGGTGAATATATTGCTGTGAAGTCATGATAGGCAGGGTCAGGCTGGAGTGAATGTTACCTTGAAATCATCTTCTAACGTCATAGGCACTAAAAAGCCACACTTAAACCAGGTGACTGTGTTTAGTATGGTATCTCTACACGATTGGCAGTCGTATTAAGTACAGAATACTCTTTTTGTACTCTGATATTTAGGTAAAATACATAACATTGGTTAAACAGAACATGTAGATCTGGAAACTAAGCATTAATATGAAAAAATGTTAGAAGAGGTTGTTCTGTTACTGTTCTGTTTTTCGCATAATTTGTTTAGTAAATGTATTTTCCTAAAGTGTTACTGAACAATTTCTTTTACCTCAATTTTGAATGTGCAATTGAATCAGATGGTATGTAATCATATTTGTGGTTCAGAAAACAAAACATATCAAAATAGTTTATAAAGTATTTATTCGTTATGAATATTAAATACTTCAGAGGCTATTTTTTTCCAAGTAGAATTATAATGTACTTTATATTTGTCTAGAAATAAAAGCATTGTATCTAGAAAGTTATTTCGGCTTGATGTTGAACCACATGTTTTATATTTTGTGTTGTTGTCACAGTTTTTGCTATTTTCTGTTTCTTTGTAAACAATTGTCAGTGACAATTCAGCAAACTATAAAAAAGAAAAAAAATTAACTCATTTACTGTGACTTTTATTGCAATTAGAAATGTGTACCAGTAGATGGCAATAGATCTTATATCTTTAATGGTTTTCTGAAACATTTTGAACATTTGTAACTTTTGACATCAGAATTAGCATATTTAATTCAAGCACAAGTGCATTCAAGCGCACTGATTCATATAAAACATCTATGAAACATAGAACATATTAGAATATATCCAACACTCATTTCTATTCAAAATGTAAAAAATATCGAACATAAATTGGGAATGTCTAAATTGCCTAAAACGACCAGGGTTTGTTTTCCTACAGTCCTCATACATTGCATGTACTCGTATTTGCATTGTTTTGACAGTTCTTTGTAGATCCCACCTTCTCACATGCCACGATTGGTCGATTATGTACAATGCCTGCACGCAAGATACATTACCTTCTGCACATATGAAAACAAAGTCAAAACTCAGACATTTTAGGCAATTTAGAAATTCCTGCCAGGACACGTTTAGGGAAAAAGAGGACATATGGTCACCCTACCTGTGTGCAGTGGGTTTTAATGGTTCTCAGGGTTATCTTTGAGTAACCTTAAGGCATGAAGTAAATAGAAAATAATTTAGATCCACTTCATGACAAAATTTTCTTTCAAGAGCAAATTTGTAAATAAGCATCATTTTGATCCATGACCGTAGTAATATATCCATCACCATTAACTTTTGTCCCTTTACGCCTATTTGTTAAGCTATAAAGGAGGACTTTGATTGTCAGATGTGTCTTTCATGCACCTGCCATGAGGCCCTGATGAGTCCTTGTCCTTGATTTACACCCTGTTTTCACACTGTAATGTTTTGTTGTCATTACATCTTTCATCTATGCAGGTTACTGTTTTTATAGGTCAAAGCAGAAAACCAGAGGAATGCCGATTATCATGTCAAGCTGTTTTATCAGTAACCCACTAAAATATCTCCAATGCTCATTTGACAGTATTTTCCCCATAATATTTATGTCCATAATTCTGTTGTTCCCTCATATTATTATCCACACATGACCTCTCGTTCCAGCTTGTTGTTGACAAAACCCCATGGTCTCTTATGTAAGACTTTTAACTTTGTCCTATGGATGACACTGTGTGTGCCCTATATCTGTTATGAAGAGAGGGTGAATATCAATGACACAGAGGGACAGACCTAATGGGTAGAGAATAGACTGCTGACCATCTGATTTGATGGTGGACAGAGAGGGAGTGAGTCCGGAGAGCGTTGATGAGACCTCCGTTGGCTGTGGGTTTAATGGAATTATGTAACGCTGCCGTGCAGCACTGGAGCACAGCGAGATGTGTTTAAGGTCATTGTGTTTAGGGGAGGGGGGGTTGGTCGCAGTGTTTGTAGATGGGGACTGCCAGTCGGCATGGCACCATGCAATTCCAGAGGACACAAGACGCTCATTTACTACACTTAAAAACAAAAATTATTTTCTGTGCTTTCTATGCATGTCATGTCATGTTTCTTATACTATGGCCACTTTTATTTATTATAAAATTTCAGCTTCTTTCAGGTTACAATAAAACTGTCTTGAAAACATTTTCTAGCATTTTCAAATTTAATATATATATATATATATATATATATATATATATATATATATACATCAGTAAGAGAATGCTGCTTTGCATCATTTCAAGTTAAGAGGTAATGTTGTCAAATTATCCAGAAATGCTATTTTATCAACAAAATCTTTAAATGTCATTTCCATGACAAAGTGCCATTTAACATAGTACATCAGTGTGAATCAATGAAAATTATATTGTGTTGGGAATGACAAAAAATCACGGAATTCTCGGTGGATACATGCACTGTTTGAAATTAATATGTTAAAATGTGTTTCAAGAATGTGAAAGTCAGAATGAAATGAAAATTCATTTGTGTTAGTGCATCAAGGTGCTATTGAAGTTTTTATTAATATTTTGAATTCATTTTTTTCTATTTTCATTTATATTTTAATTTAGTTTTAGTATTTTTTGTAATGTCTATAGTTTTATTAATTCAGTAATGTAATGTCTATAGTTTTATTAATTCAGTTTTGTTTATAGTTATTTTAGTAAATCAAGGTTTTTTAATATTCTATATTATTTCAGTAAATCTTTATTTGAAAAAAGGTAATAATGGTTTCCGTTTTAACCCTGATCCATGCATGTGTTTCTTTCAGTTCTTTTCTTTTTTAACCAAAATGTCATATATCTGGATTTTCCCAGGAAAACAACAGACTTATTTCTGTTACCATATGCAAGACTTCTCCAATCTTTTAGTCCTCCAAAACCCCACTCCTTTCTTACAATCAACAACCAATGGATAAAACCAAGTCCCACCCTACATTTTTCTTATTTCGCTCAGATATGTCACAATACAAAAGAAAAGATCTGTCGCTACTTCAGTTTCACTGTGACTTAAATTGTGTTTTATATTTTCACAGGGTCCACAGGGTCAGAAGTGCACATTAGTTGAGGAAACACACATAGATGAGGGACTGTCATACTCATTTTGACTTGACAGCGGGCACATTGTTTTATCTTTAATTAGCTATGGGATTTAAATAAACATGCATTAGTTGTTTCCTTTGTTCTGGCTTCCGTATACTTGGTATTATAAAAGCCAATAGAGACCATAACAGGCTCATTAGGCTGAATGAAATATGTTTTGATGCAAGATTTTACATGTTTATTCATGTAAATGTGATGGGGAGAGGGTTTCGAGGACGGCACAGAAGCAAGTGACCACAATTATAATACTCTGCAGACGCACATGTTTTATTCATGAAGAAGAGACTGAACTGGCATTGAATTGTGCACAATAATCTGTCCATAAAAAAACATGACAGTTTATTCACTTTCTATCCTGCCTGTTTGTCGTCGTATTTTTAGCAATAGCCAAACCCAGCGACCTGGCTTTGATGTTCAGCAAACAAAAGCTGCCCGACGCATCCCATTAACGTGAATGATTAATTTGGAGATGTCTGGATGGAACATGCAGCACTCAGTCCCTCCTCAAAACTTCCCAAAATCTATCGGCCTTAGTGTTGAGCCTGCTGGGAAAGCTTCGCCACACAAGGATTGACAAAGTAATTCCTCACCAGTCTGGAGCTGAGGAAAAAACAGACACAAGGAGGAAATTAGGGAAAAGTGTCTCCTGAAAATAGTCCATATAAATAGACTGGAATCAGCAGGAGGGGGAAGTAGGATCAGACACACAGACAAATGCTGGACGAGAGAGATTGGCTGGAGACATGGAGGGATAGAAAGCGGAGTGTGAAAGAGGTTGACACCATGCTGATGATTCATCTGGTCATCTCGAGAGTGAGACGTGTGCACACTCCACCCGCTCCAGCAGCTGCTCCTGGCTCCTCTGCGGGGTGCTGTGATTGAAAGTGAACTGTTTTAAACATTGGTCTGTCCTACCCATGGGGCACTGCAACAAAACAAAAAGCATCTCGACTCTGACTTTATCAATTATTTCATTTCTCAAGCCTTTACACTTTTCTCTGCATTTTATTCTAATTTTGTTACAAACAAGACATTTAGCAAGAAATAATCTGAAAAAGATAACTAATATTGTGACATGAACTCTCAAGTCTATAATCTCCACATGAATTTGTCATCACTCTCTCCAAAAAAAAAGGTACAAAACTGTCACTGGGGCGATAAAAGGTCCTAATATGTACCTTTAAGATACTATTATTTACCATTTATGGGTAAATAAGATATACGTTAGGGTTTTGTACCTTTGCACCTTTCTTCTGAGAGAGTTTGATTGACAGGCGATCTAATCAATCATCACGCCGAATCTGCCATTTTTGGCCGACAAACAAACCAGACAGGAGAGTAGATTAACGTCGGTGACTTGAATTTGAAGAGTGGTGTGTATTGACATATTTCCGCGTTGAAACAAGATGCTTTTTGGTGTTCATTCATGTTTATTTCATGCTACAACTACTAAAGAGGACCGGTTCACGTGCCGCGCTACAGCGATCTGTCACAACACATTAAAGAGCCACAAAATGGTATTTATTATTTGAATTCCTTTTTTAAAAATGTCAAAATATTAAAGCTGAGACTTTGTTTCATACAGAAAGTAACCTACTCTGTCTTGTCTGTCAGTGTCCTCTTTTTGCTCTGCATGTATTTTTCACTGAGTGAAAACATGATGTAAGGGGTGCGGGTTTTTGCATTCAGCTGTACATCGTGACCTCATAAAGTATTTGAACACATTTGTGACCCTGGACCACAAAACCAGTCATAAGTGTCAATTTTTTGAAATTGAGATTTATACATCATCTGAAAGCCGAATACATAAGCTTTCCATTGATGTATGGTTTGTTATGATAGGACAAGATACAACTATTTGAAAATCTGGAATCTGAGGGTGCAAAAAAATCTAAATATTGAGAAAATCACCTTTAAAGTTGTCCAAATTAAGTTCTTAGCGATGCATATTACTAATAAAAAATTAAGTTTTGATATATTTACAGTAGGAAATTTACAAAATATCTTCATGGAACATGATCTTTACTTAATATTCTAATGATTTTTGGCATAAAAGAAAAATCAATAATTTTGACCCATACAATGTATTTTTGGCTATTGCTACAAATACACCCCAGCGACTTAAGACTGGTTTTGTGGTCCAGGGTCACATTTGGGTGTCACACTTAAAATAATAATAATAATTATTGCCTTTTATTATAATTAAATAGACTCAAATATTCTGTATCATACCTGAGAAATCCAGGCAGACGGTGAATATTCCACATTTCCAAACCTCACCAATCCCCTCTTTCCATTGTTGCTAATATTAATTGGCTGGCTCAAGAAACATCCAGGTCTGAATGTTATACTGTTAAATAAACATAAAAGTTGTAGTGAAATGGTATCTTTGCCAGACACTGAGAGGCCATTGGAGTCGACTTTGATGGTCAGAACCATCTTGAAAATGGCAGAAGGTAGATCTAGTTGTTTTCTGCTAGTAGTTAGATTATAGAATCACCTAAAATACATACTAAGTTATTACTTGCATGAGAAGTACTCTCTGCTTTTAAAGCCTTAGCTACACTCTCATGCATGCTAATATTCCAAAGTCTATATTTCTTCTGAACACTCTAAAATAGCTCAGAGACACAAGCATGGAGCAGTGCCTACTGATTTATTGCAAAGCTTCATTAAAAAGGTAATTGTGTATAAAGATCAAGTGTGTTTATCGTCATCAGCCTAAATTTGCACCTCAGTTATCAGAAACGAATGTCCTGAGCCAGGTGTAATCAAATGACACAGCAGGATAGGG
This sequence comes from Spinibarbus caldwelli, assembly GCA_039654775.1. Lineage (NCBI taxonomy): Eukaryota > Metazoa > Chordata > Actinopteri > Cypriniformes > Cyprinidae > Spinibarbus > Spinibarbus caldwelli. The sequence goes on along the minus strand of CM077223.1, from coordinate 24,397,714 downwards.
CACAAGGGTGTGAGTTTGGCACAGAGGAGTGAGTAGACAGCCCAAAGGCTTGGCACTAGCAAACAGGCATCAGAGATCAACACATTAGCAGGGGTAGAGCACTTCTGACTATGGAGTGCTCTGTGTGTGTGAGTGGTGGGGGTGTGTAGTGGGACTTGATCATGACCTAACCACACTGGCCCCGAAAAGTGATAACACTTAAGTAGCATGTGTAAGTGTGTGTGTGTGTGTGAGAGAGAGTCAAAATATGGTCTACAGGCTATGTATAGACATGTATATGTGTCATATATCAGTTCAAAGAGTTTTCACAATAAAGACTGGCAAATGAGAATTGGTTATTATTCAGAACCAGTTGCATTTAAAAAAATAATAATAATAATACAGGTGTGGTGTATTTTACAATCAGGTCCCATGCTCAGTTGGATCTCCGGTATGCTACTTGGAATTTTCCAACCCAGTCTCATGAGAAAGGTGACTATTTTCATACAATGGATTTGTTTGGAAACGTAAGATTGACTTAACTGTCAGTAAGCAAACTGTACAAAAACCTACGAATTAGATTGTAAGAATTCATACAAATCAGTCACCAAAATATAAAACATTTACAAATCACCATTAGTTGTTGTATTTTCAAACCATGATGGGTCAGTATTGTTCTCTTAGTCTCTTCTGTCATTGGTGACAAAATACCATACCAAACAGACCTTATAGTCAGGGTAGTGGCATTATTAATTTTGACAGGAATGAAAACAATGCTGTGGAGGTTAGAAAGTGTGTTCAATGTACTGTACTGTTGTTTAACAACATACTGATGAAATATCTTTCCACAAGACTTTCTGTAGACAAAAACTTCAATAAAACAAAACGTCAAAGTTGATTGTGAGATTTCAAGATGAAATGTGATCTACAGTATACCTGTAGAGTGCAAGCAGTCTCATAGTGTCATTTTCATTAGCATAAAATTCAATATGGCCATTCCTGAACTATTTACTCTGTGACCAGGTTGTTTTTGGTTTGTTTTAGCGATACAAAAACATTAATTGAATAAATTGCTCAAATTAGTCAGTTTTTTAGTGAATCAAACTGTAACTGTAAATATGACAGCATGTGTCATGCATTTTGTCAGCAGTATTTTATAAATATTGCTTAATGAAATATGTTACCACAGTGTTTGTTAGATATTGTAGTCAAGGCCAATTATTGAATTGCATTTGACACTGCATATGTAATTAAAAGTCTCTGTAAACGCTTTTTGGAAAAAATATAATTGCAGTTACCTCATCAAGATCATTTGGCAATGGAATCGCATTTATTCTCAAATGTTCCTTAAAAAGTACAAAAAGAAACATTAATGAAAGTGATAAGGAAATGGAATCACTGAGAAGAACCAAATTCTGAATCATTTAATTCTTTACCTACTCAATATTTCAGTTCAAACAAATGCAAAGTATGTTCTCAGGCTTGAATGCAGCACTCCACCTTTTGAACTTAATGTTTTAGTTAGATATTTACAGGTGCATCACAATAAATTAGAATGTCGTGGAAAAGTTAATTTATTTCAGTAATTCAACTCAAATTGGGAAACTCGTGTATTAAATAAATTCAATGCACACAGACTGCAGTAGTTTAAGTCTTTGGTTCTTTTAATTGTGATGATTTTGGCTCACATTTAACAAAAACCCACTAATTCACTATCTCAACAAATTAGAATACTTCATAAGACCAATAAAAAAAAACATTTTTAGTGAATTGTTGGCCTTCTGGAAAGTATGTTAATTTACTGTATATGTACTCAATACTTGGTAGGGGCTTCTTTTGCTTTAATTACTGCCTCAATTCGGCGTGGCATGGAGGTGATCAGTTTGTGGCACTGCTGAGGTGGTATGGAAGCCCAGGTTTCTTTGACAGTGGCCTTCAGCTCATCTGCATTTTTTAGTCTCTTGTTTCTCATTTTCCTCTTGACAATACCCCATAGATTCTCTATGGGGTTCAGGTCTGGTGAGTTTGCTGGCCAGTCAAGCACACCAACACCATGGTCATTTAACCAACTTTTGGTGCTTTTGGCAGTGTGGGCAGGTGCCAAATCCTGCTGGAAAATGAAATCAGCATCTTTAAAAAGCTGGTCAGCAGAAGGAAGCATGAAGTGCTCCAAAATTTCTTGGTAAACGGGTGCAGTGACTTTGGTTTTCAAAAAACACAATGGACCAACACCAGCAGATGACATTGCACCCCAAATCATCACAGACTGTGAAAACTTAACACTGGACTTTAAGCAACTTGGGCTATGAGCTTCTCCAACCTTCCTCCAGACTCTAGGACCTTGGTTTCCAAATGAAATACAAAACTTGCTCTCATCTGAAAAGAGGACTTTGGACCACTGGGCAACAGTCCAGTTCTTCTTCTCCTTAGCCCAGGTAAGACGCACAAGAGGAATACAACAACTGCAGCCAAATTCCTTGACACGTCTGTGTGTGGTGGCTCTTGATGCCTTGACCCCAGCCTCAGTCCATTCCTTGTGAAGTTCACCCAAATTCTTGAATCGATTTTGCTTGACAATCTTCATAAGGCTGCGGTTCTCTCGGTTGGTTGTGCATCTTTTTCTTCCACACTTTTTCCTTCCACTCAACTTTCTGTTAACATGCTTGGATACAGCACTCTGTGAACAGCCAGCTTCTTTGGCAATGAATGTTTGTGGCTTACCCTCCTTGTGAAGGGTGTCAATGATTGTCTTCTGGACAACTGTCAGATCAGCAGTCTTCCCCATGATTGTGTAGCCTAGTGAACCAAACTGAGAGACCATTTTGAAGGCTCAGGAAACCTTTGCAGGTGTTTTGAGTTGATTAGCTGATTGGCATGTCACCATATTCTAATTTGTTGAGATAGTGAATTGGTGGGTTTTTGTTAAATGTGAGCCAAAATCATCACAATTAAAAGAACCAAACACTTAAACTACTTCAGTCTGTGTGCATTGAATTTATTTAATACACGAGTTTCACAATTTGAGTTGAATTACTGAAATGAACTTTTCCACGACATTCTAATTTATTGAGATGCACCTGTAGTTATATAACCACTTCATGATTATGCCAACTAATAATGTTTGCAGAACAGCAAGGTCTTACCAGGGAGTTCCCGATAAGTTTTTCACAGAGTGTTCAGACCTGGTTTCATATGTCAAGTTTTAAAGTCAATATGTTTTGAACTGTATCACATGGGAAACCGGTGACTTTATGGTGCACTCAAACATACACTTAAGATTTAGATCTAGAGCAGTTACATGTATTCATCCGTAACAGACTTCAGTGTCCTAGAGTTTAGTTTTTGTTGACATTTCTGAATTTGTCCAAAATGCAGCGCTAGTAGTTGATGAATCAGGACTTTGACATAGCAGTGTAAGCAAGGCCGGATTTACGCATAGGCATTCTAGGCACATGCCTATGCTCGCTCGTCCAAGGGGGGCCCAAACACAATGAAATATAATATTTTTGTTATATCATGGGCTATCTATTACAATAAAAGAACCAAAACCCCAGAAGACATTGAGCAAATAAATATAACAAACAATAGGGTAAAAATAACAAACTATTTCCATGTTTTCCATCTTTTTATGTACGGAAATCACGCTTTCTCCCGTTCTCTCTCACAGATGCGCACTCGCGCACACACATGCGGAGACACGGACAGAAACTTGTCAGAGCTGCAGCTGCCCCGCAAATTTATCAGTGAAATAGTTTCGCAGCTGAAAGCTACATGACATTTCTCAGTAGCGAGGTTCTTGAAGCAGTTCAACTTAAAGATTCGCTATTAGTAGACACTGCTGCTGAACACTATTCACGCGCTTAATCTCTCTCTCTCTCTCTCTCTAATAACTTAATAACTGCGTTAGCCTTCATTTCAATGGCTCAAGCCTCTGTTATTAGCTCTAAAATGACGTTTTGGAAACTGCAATGGAAGGTTTATGAGGTGCGCAAAAAAATTAGTTCAGCACACATGAGATTTCAGGATGAAAACATGACAAATGTCTTGAAATAAATCATTTTAACAATGTCTTGATGTGTGGTTGTGACTCTAGGCCATTAAAATTATTAGAGAAATAATGCACTCCCGAAGTGGTAATATGGCCACGACGCTGGAGCCTATTAATGGAATGGCCTTTCTCCGTTCTCAAACAAATTAAGACATTCGATTTTTATTGACTGAATGCAAGCGCTAATTACTATAGAAAACACTGTAACAGTTTCCACTGATTACGAAATATTTTTGTTTGCTGGGGTGGTAATATTATATAGGCCTATTAATTAGGAAGGTGGGCCCAAAATATTGTTTTGCCTATGTCACGATAAGAGATAAATCCGGCCCTGAGTGTAAGCAATATTTTCTTGTCTCAATAGTGCGTGGAAAGATGTTTGTTATTTTTTCTTATCAGTGTGCTTGCGAAAACATTCACTTACTGGCTAAATATATAACAACGTCTTACAAATTTTGCCTCAGAGGATGTAGAATTAGCCAATGTTTTAGCATATTAAAAATTAAAAAACAATGACATCTCCAGTGAACTGGAGACATATCAGTTACATAATATATAATCACCATGAGCAAACATGGGAGTACTGTGGGTTATTTTCTTCTCTATGTGTGTGTTTGTATGCTCCAGCTGTGCTGTCACTCAAGGAAACCCACTACACTCATAAGACACACTGGCCTTTGCCCTCTGAGAGGATCTAAATTTGCTGAGCTGAGCAGAAATTTAACCTAGTCATAATTACATGCACGTTAAACACAAAGCTGACCTCAATCCTGTCAGCCCCCCTAAAACCCACAAGACTCTAGACTTGAACCTCAGATCTACAGTGTGTTTTCCCATCTAATTTAGTGCACAAAACTCAAGCAAATATAAATTATGTCAGCACTGATACACATGAAGTCAGATTTTAACTTTGGCATATTAACAGACAATGTTCTCTATTCCAGACACCACAGTCACAAGACCCAAGAGGCCGTGACATCGGCATGCCCTGGAAATAGAACACCTATACAGAGAATTCTCCTCTTGACCGGGTTTATATGGGAGACTGGGTTGATGGACCATGTGGCCTCCAGATGGGCACTCAGGCCTGGACAGCATGATCAGAGGTGAACAAAAGCAGAAATCTAAATGGAGCAGAAAGACAAATACGGCAGTCTGTTCATTTAGTCTTTCCAGACAGTTAATGAGGATGGACACTTAATGAAAATGGTCAAATGAAGTGTAAACGTCATAATTTTGCTTTTGACAATAAGAAGTGTAGGAGGTGGGCTTTAGACTGCTGTCATATATCATATGCTCTCTGAGATATGCTGTAGTAGATTCTACAAGCGGTTAGTGAATAGTCATCAGACATTTTGCTCATATTTCATATTTAATTTAAAAATGCAATGCTTTGTAATAAATATAAGTATAATAAAACAGTTAGTTCTGCTCCTCAGCTTTGATTGACCGAACAAGGGTGCTTATATTTAGTCCTTTTCACTGTTTTTATCACTCACCTTTTGTTGGGGATTCCTCATTAACTCTTTCTGCAGGACATATTGTTATGCCAGTAGGTGGTAACAAATAACTGTCTCTATGAGTGAGTCATTGAATCATTCATTCAACCAATTCATTCAAAGACAGTTGATTTGTTTAGGAATAAAACGTTGGGCCTGTCCAAATACCCACACTTGTGGTCTTGGCCACTTGAGAGTGCGTGCATGCAACAGGAAGTAAGCGTGCAAGACTGTCCCAGGTCTTAAAAACATCAAAGCTCAGCGCCCTTAATGTACACTAAACCCACACTGTCTTTGATACCGCATATGAAGATAAGTGTGCACCATAAACACCATAAACACAATTCAAACATTTCACTGTAAATTCAGTTAATTAGATATTACATATAATTTGGTAGTAAAAGTGTTGTGCATTTTATTGCAAAGATGAGTATGTGTATTTTGTACATTATTTGCAATTGATTTTTGTCATTTAATTAGAAGTGTGTCAGGGACTACTGAACAGACCTTTAGAAATTTATTTTAAAATACAAAGTACTGAAAATCAAAATAAAGCTCTGTGAACACTTGGATTTTTAGACTGTAAGTGTGTTTCATTCGGTAATCAAAAGTTCTACACACACTTGCAGTTTTTACGGCCACTTGAACACTTGAACCAAATACAGGAAATCTATTAATTCTGGCCAATCATGCTTTTCCATACAACTAGACTTGAATCATTGCAGTTTGCTACCATCTGTAAATTCTTTATGGAATAAATGGCATGCAAACTTTCACCTGCCCTCTGAGTCTTTCTGGTTCAACTGGTGGAGCGAAAATACACAACAAAACTGGCAATATTGTCTAAACTGTAAGTTAGCCTACTCAATATTACCTTCTTGTTTACTAAACTGTTTAAAAGAAATATCATACTGTCAATCATGTTGCTGGTCTGAATGGACCGCTTCTTTAGCTACTATGATGAAGCATTTCCACAATAAAACGTCATTAGTCTTGCCATTTTTCTGTAAAAAATAGACGTGGCTAAGAGTAATGGACATTTATAACACTATTTGTTATATTAGCCTGGCTGCTGATGAAGTGACTGCAGCTACATTTGACTTCTTGGATATTGGATTGTTTCTTTTGTTGATGGAGCAAATGGGAATGCAAATACAACTTTTGCTATGGTCTCCTCCAATGTAGGCTACTTCTACAGATTCCTCATTCCAAAACTGGAAATGTGAATAGGGTTCATTCAGAGCAACAGTCTGGAATGTGTGATATTGCTTTCATCTTTCCAAGCGTTATGAACCTGAGAGCACGCATTCACAATCAGTGAGAAACAATTTGAGAAAACTCCCAGGGGATTGAAGCAGAAGGTTTTTCCCCTGAAATATATTAGTAATCTCCTGACCTTCAAATTTCAGAGGGAAACTCTAACCTGTCATGGAGGTTAGGAAATAAACGTGCAATGTTAATCATCTTGAGTGGGCATGATATGAAGATGTCAGGGCAGCTTTAGCTGTATTCGCCCCTGTTTCCATGGCGACCCTAAAGTGCTGCTAGGAGGTGTGACGTTGCTAGGAGTGTGGCATGTGCCAAAGCCTACTGCTTATCTCTCATTCACTAAGTTTCTATTCATAGTGCTCAGTGGTGAGCCACGCTGAGGATGGGCATGTGGTGGTACAGTTGGGCTACGCAGCCCAGCCCAGATCAGTCCGTCTCATGCTGATTTTAGAGAAACAGGGTAGAGCGCGAGGGGGGCTGGCAGAGCGCAGGTGTGTGGATGGGCTGCCTGCAAATCCTCAATTCTCAGTAGTTCAGTTCAACTCTAAGTAACACCTGCTATCCAACAGTGATGGGCTTTAGTAACACTTTTTTCCCCAGGTAAAAAGTATGAGGACCATTTTGAAATAAGAATGCTCATTTTAGTTGTGAACAAATCGATTTATTTCATTTTGACTCTTTGATTTTCGTTTTGTTTTTATTGAAGAAAGGTTTATGCTCACCTTTACAATTCAATCCATATATACCTCAACATATTTTATTGCAATTTAGAATTTTTTCATTGTTGATTTTGTCTTGTTATCAAATTGTTCAAATTTCAAATTCAAATTGAATTTGTCTCACACACACACACACACACACACACACACACACAACTATACATAATATGATACAGTGAAATGCTTTTTCGACATTGAATGAAATTAATATTAGAAAAACAGAAATAAAGAGACCATAATGAAAAGTATGTAACAGATACTTGTATATTTGTGGTTTATTATTTGTATTATTTTTAGTATTTGTAGTAATTTATAAAGTATAATACATTTTAAAATATTATATATATATATATATATATATATATATATATATTATTTTAACTGTATTATTATTATTTTTTTGTATTTATGTCATGAAACAAAATATAATTATTCCTAATTATTTGTTAGCTCTCATATCCTTACCTACAAAAGCTTCCATGCATTTACGGCTCAGTGATCTCAATTCTGCAATTGGACCCAAAAGTGATTTCACACAGCGAGAAGAGCTCAACTAGTCCGCCACTGGACAGTTTTTTTTGGGCAGAGGGGTTGAGTCTGGGGACAGAATCTATGTAAATAACAGCTTTTGTGGGTGATTGTTCAAGCTCAATTGGCACCTCTGTAATGGGCTTTTGTGAAGTGGATCAGTGAGGAGAATGGCACGGCTCTATGCCACAGAAAACAAGCCATTGTAGGCTCTGCCTGTTCAGTGCCAGGGACATGGAGAGTTGCTGAGAGAAATTGATCTGGCCAGGCTTAACCCCTAGTCTTTCATGTGTCTATGGCTTTGGCCAGCATTGGCTTTGTTAGAATCAGCCTACGCAAGGTCTTTCCTGCTGGGAAAACTGCTGGGAAAGACACTTTGGAATAAAAACCTATATGGGGAATCAGCAACAGCTTGTTGTTGTATTGTCGGCTGCCTATACACAGAAAACTCCCTATACAAACTGTTTCACAAGTTCACAATGCAATAAAAATGTGCTCGTGTGTTTGAAATAATGAGTAGATTGTTCCATTTTTCCATTGTTGTTTATGAAATCTAGATTTGGAAACACCAAAAGTGTCATCTGATTGTGTGGAAACCATGATTCAGGTACAATACTTAATTATTTCTAGATAATAAGATGAAGACAAATTTTACAAATGCTTCAGGGACACTTCATATCTTAACTGAGAGGGACGAGTCTGGACACATCCTACTGGCCTACTTCAGATGGCACTTTGTGGAACAGAGTGGCAAGCATGAGGGAGCTTTTTTCTTGGAACAGATCCCAGAATATCTGAAAACCCTGGTGAAATCGGCAATTGCCACAAGGTTAAATAAACTAGGTCATTTAGTTTGGACAGCGACTGGTATTTTAAATTACCCCACATGAAAATACCTCTCAGTCTATATACATTCATCTTAACTCCATTAACACCAAGATCAAAGCAGTGGATGAAAATATTCTAAACTTCAAATTTGTAAAAATGACAATTTATTTATACCATCGTATTCCAAAAACATGTTATTTTAGCGATAAGCTAAATAATTAAATAAATCACCTTGTAATATACCAACAATGGTTACCAACATTCTCCATGGTGTTTTCTTCCGTGTTCTGCAAAAAAAGAGGTCATTTTGCAAATCACAAATAACTGTCCTAACTAATAATATATGGATGTTCAACTTGAATAGCCTGATATGTTTTTACCATGCTGTTTATCATTCAGCCTCAACAATAACAGTGTGTGACATAATTATTCAGAAAAACTCAACGGATGTTACAAGAAGGAATATCAGGTCACTTCTCAGAAAGTTCTAAGATTAATGAACTGTAAACAGCATCACCTAATGATGCTCATTCATTATGGAACAGTCTACTGTTTTGTAAACAGAAGGAAAAATCTCGCTTTGTCAGTGCCATGACAGAATCCTTCACTGAATAATAATTGAAAAAAAAAAAAAAAATTCAAAGGACACATTTAGGGACTTTCTGAGCTGTTATTAGCATGATTATTTTGTTATTCTTAACAAATCTTTAAAGTATCTTTTAATACAAATTTAAAAATTCTGCTTTATTACTATTTATTACTATCATCTTTATGATTATTTTGTCCGTATCAATTCTATTGTAGAAAGAGCTCCCAATTTTAATTTTAGTTTCACTTTTTTATTATTAATACGGGCCACAGTTTTTAATATCGATGAGCAAATATTTTCCAAAGAGTGTTTATTTAAGTTTAAGTTTTGCTTAAGAATGGATCAGTCTCATATCACATGTGGGATTCTGTTCTCTGAAATTTGCTGAAATGTTCTAGAATAACAAATCCTGCTGAATGTGCCCCAGGTGTGTTTGTAATGAGATGGAGCTGCATGCGTGTCACTGATGCAGGCCATATGTGAAGCGCTCTGACAGGTCCAGCAGAGGTGAACCGACTGCACAGTGGAGCACGTTTAAAATGCTTTATGCTCACCAGTGAGTGTGTCCCCTGTGGGTCTGTACTATGTCAGTACTTGTTTAGTAAAACACAAAACTTTGTTTGAAAGATAACAAAGAGACAATTACTCGTAACTATCCGTGATACATGCTCAAAAGCAGGTAGTGTTCGCTATTTTCTGTAAAAAAGATAAAATAAAATAAAAATTATTTATTGCACAATGATTGTCTTATAATAGAACACTGCCTCTCCTTTGCTAAATGATAGGAGACATTGTGACTAGTCAGCAGACTGAATCTGGAAGTGTTGCAAGCCATTGAAATACTTTTTTGTGTGTGTATTACATTAAGTTAAACCATTATTACTCAAAAACAAACACCACTAAAATTAAATAAACTTAAATTATTAGAGTGAAAATAAAAATCTCTTGTTTATCCTCGTTTTCATATTTTGATAACAATTATATTTATATTTTAAACATTCCTTTTATTTATTTTGATCTGGCACTGTAAATATTTACTGTCATGCATTCCTTTAGAAGAAGTGTTCACTGATTATATATTTACCTTATGTGTGTTATTAATAGCATTTACTTAATCACAGTATTGTGAACCCAAATGAGCTCATAGCTAAATTTAAACATTCATATCTAGCTATGTTTAGAACACAGAAATGGCCGTGTTGGCAAACACAGTCGTTTGCGTACACATGACTTGCGCAATTTCAGTCTTTGAGCGGCGACCCAAAGCGCGCAGTGGACTGTCCACGCGCTCCAGCGCGAGCTGTAGGCTGAATCGTTCGCGCTCCACTTTATGAATGGATGGGAGTGGCGCTGTGGTGTCGTCACGCTGTTAATAGGCGCTGGCGGTCGTTGACAGGACAGCAAGTGGACAGCATATGACAGCAGCCAGAGTCGGGCATTAGGGGCAAAAGGCGACTGGAGGCGATTCGGTGAGCACGCGACTGTGACAGACAGGGGCAGTTCACATGTTACAGGGTGGGAGGATGGGTTAGGGGAGACAAAGGAATCGCAGGCATGTAGTTTTTTGACCGCCCAATAGACAACTTGGACACGTTTGCGGACTGAATAATAAAAAGTTACATTCCCTTTTGCTGATGGTCTCACATGATTCACAGCGACTTTTTGATTCGCGCGATTCATTTGACCCCCAAGGCACTGAGAGACCTGCTTTGTTTAGTCATTTTTGGGGTTTGTGGTTACGCTGCTATCTGGATATCCCGAACTGCATTCCTTCAGAGATAATTGTGCCCGTCTCTTTTCAAAGGCGTGACAAAAATCAAAAGGGCGAGACAGAAAACTCGCATCAGCACCACGCCAGCACACTTCGTCTGGTCTGTTTGGAAGAGACTCCGAACCGAAGCTCGTCGATCTCTGAACTGTTGGTCTGTATCTGCTGTCCCTCCCAAGAGTTTTGGGCTGTCCCAGCTCAATGACTAACTCCTTTTTCTTTTATCTTTATGGAAGAAGGACACAAAACTGTATGCTTTCGTAAGTAGAAGGCAGTGAGCACTTTACTGACGCGCGTAACCCGAAAAATTCACCAGGCGAAATCACAAGGTAGGGATTTTTTTTAACAAAAGCTTTAAGTTTGGAATAATATTTAATGTTTTTTTGCCTGTACTTTGTGTGTTTTTCCAAGGTTTTCTTAGTTTTTAAAACTCAATCACTTCTTTTGGTGATGTCTATGAAGTTACTAAATCTCTGCTTAGTTCGCTGTGAAACATTGCTACATACTAAAATAGTACTAAAATTCAGTTTCATTGTTGCCTTTAAATTTTAAGTGAAGTCAGAGTGGTGCCAAAGTGACACCCTGTGCCTGCAGTGATAACCTACTGTTCACTGCACTTTCTCAACCCCTGTCAGTCATTCTTCACTAAAAAAAAAAAAACAAATAAAAAAAGATTTGAAATTCCGAAAACACAAAATAAATTGAACAGAAATTAATGAGTAGAACTCCCTAGTGAAAAATAAATATACTAAATTGTATTTGAAATACATTTCATGCAAAGTATACTACAAATACATTTACATATTTATGTACTTAATAAAAATACCCTGCAATTGTACTTTTAGTATACTATACTAAATTGGAACAACTAATTTTGTGCTTAATGCACTTTAATTGTGCAAATGTAGTGCTGAAGTCCAATTAAAGATATACTGAAATATATTTGATTGTGCTAAAGTGGAACTATTGCAAGTGCACCTCAGGTACACTTTAAATATCTTGAATTTAAAGACTGATATTATTCAAATATCATACAATCCTCATCAATAGAGACATTAAAAAACATTTTAGGCTTAATATTAAGAAATGTGCATTGTGCACAAGTAGTACTTCAAATAAAGTTTAATTAATATTTTTATATCAGCAAGTCTTGAGCGATATGTCAGACTATGTTAATAGATTTGAACTATACTTAGTATGAAATAAATGTATTTTATTTTTTAATTTTTTTCACTAGGCTTAAAATGCTGTAAACATAATGATGAAGGTGTATGCCTATGCAGACAACATTCACTAGGCTCATTCTTTCCAAAAATATTGCAGGCGCACATGATGCCCACAAAGGCTGGGTATATAGGCAGCTCAGTAAGTTTTGAGATGCAGCCAGTTTTTGTTTTGTACACACACGCACACACAACAAATCTGTGTGTGTCACTGGTGTAAATTATGTTGATGTTCAACCAGGGATCCCTAAAGATACTCAAGCGGTTCAGTGGGTCATGACATTATGACAGCCCAACAATTTTTTTACTTTCCAACAATCTGTTAAACGTTATACTGTAGTTAATGTTTTTAATCAAAGTTATTGCAAAATTACATTTAGTTTTGTTAATCCTATGAGTCCATAGGAAGAGTCTTGCTGAAACAAAAAAACTCCTGTGCTTCAGCAACACGTAATGCACGTTTATAGTTACAGTAATCTCAGTCCTTCCCTTCATGATTGATGTGCCTGGCACTTAGTAATGAATTCATATTGGTTTCACATTACTCCACGTAAATTTTGAGGAATTCGCACAGCTGAGTAAACACTGACTGTCTGGTCATAATCCACACCGCACCCTCACTGCTGTATTGTGTTAATAATGAATCAGAGTAGCAAGAATAAATGCACGATATTTGCTAATATTAATAGTTATTGTGGGAAACACCTATCAATTATATTTACAGTTCAATAATAATTCCAGTCACAAAAGAAAATTATATTATTTCACTTTGATTTCTGGATTAATCAATGACTTTTTGTGCTATGATGCATATCTTAAGTTAATGGAACTTGCCCTGACAAATGTTTAAACTCAGATTTGTATCTATAGGTCTAAGGTTGATTGTGTTATTTGGACAATGCAAACCCGACAAACAATGAGAACAGTAAATACATTATTACTGGCAGTTAAAGACAGTTAAGGAACACAATTGCATGTTTTTCCACCCATTTGTTATCTGTCATGGAACTAAAACCGCTGTTTTTTTGGGTGAGGCAGACTGTGGAACATGTTACCGCCCTGTCTTTCTCTCTCTACTCCATCTCCAAGAGATTGTTGTTGGTGACTTGAGCTTTCCAGCATTCCAGACCTCTCGAGCACCAAGGAGCTGGCCAGCTCCACACAGCTGGGAGCTATATAAGACCCGGGGCAGTGTATTGAGCAACATCTTTAACTTGGTCTTGGGCTCCCTATGACCTGATACAAGATGGGGGAGGGGGGCGTTCCGCATTCCACTTTCTCTACCGGGGCAAAGCGCCATCCAGATTCCAGTAGGAATACATAGAGAGGTCGAAATCCCGGTGTGCAGATAGAGGGATGTGTCACAACACATGACAGGATGAGTGAAGCATGCACATGGAACACATGGGAAGAATTCTGCATGCTAAATGCATGCATGACATCACATGTAGACAAGTGCTGTTCATTCTTGGCGCCTGTCAGCGGCTGACCTCTGCACACACACATATACAAACATGGGGGAAAACAAACATGCATCTTTTCCCCAAAGCACATGATGTCGGTCTGTGCTGGAGCAGTGCAGTTTAGAGAGATGGTCATTGTACAGTGTTCTGTCTCCCTCTGTGTTTTTGGCTGCTCTCGCAGTTGTTTTTGAAAGGGGAGAGTCTGTGTGCAAAGAAAGTTGAGGCCAGGACAGCAGGCCGATAGCGAGAGAAAAGAGTGGGAGAGGGAACGCGAGGAGAAAGAAGAGTGTAGATCCTTGGGAAGACTCACAAGGGGTTGTGGGGAAAAGGATCTTGGCTGAAAAAGGCGCAGCTGCATACAAAAAGACAAAAAGAGGGTTTGAAAAGGGGGAGAGAATGAGTTACAGCAAAACAGCTTCTTGTCAGAGATTATAAGACAGCATGGGAGGAATTTTAGAAAAACAAGCTGTAAACTTTAGTTCTATCATGACAACTCTCAGAAGATTTTAGCATGGTAATGGATATGACAATGTTAATGTATTTGGTCTTGGTGGAATAGATCTGCTACACTGCTGAATTGCTGCTGCTGTTGGTTATTGCTGATGTTGTAGATTATTGCTGCTGCTGCAAACCAAGTACAGGAACTTGCTACTGCCAGTACATAAGCCAATATGGTGCTGTGAGTATTTAAGACATACTGCTGCTGCACAAGTAGCATATATAATAACCCATAGCAGATCTATACAGGTGGAGCTGGGGAGGTGGAGGGTTTCAGAGGAACGAGAGAAAGTGCGCTGCGAAATTCTCTAGTGAACGCTAACCAGCCTTTTAAATGTAAAGCATGTGACAAATTAGTCATGCTGACATGTACAGTGACCAGCCACAGTTTTTGTTTCTATGTGTGGGTTATCTATGTATGTATTCGGCAGATACTTTTATCCAAAGGAACTTACATTGCATTCATATATGTTTCAATAATTCATGCATTCTCTGGAATCAAACTCATGCACCATGCTCTATGCTTTGAGCTACAAGAGCACTGAAATGCATTGTCAAAATAATGAATTTAAATAGCTGTGATGCAGATTGTACAGAAAATACAGTGAAAATAGCACAAAATGTTTTTTTTTTCTTCCATTCAGTACTGATTATTTCACAGAAAATATCAGAAAACAAGTATAATATCCAGTTCTGCTAATGCTCAGGTTTACTTATTATTAAGTGCCTCAAGTAAAACTTAACTGATAAAAATCAGGGGTAGTGTCAGCCATTTGGAACAGGTGATTTTAGCAGTGCTTGCCATTTTTGTGAGTTATATGCATCAGACTCTCAGTGAACAGACTGTGTGCAGCTTGCAGCCTGAAGCTGAGACTAGTTATTGAGAAACTTTGCTAAAAGTCTTAGAACCCTTCTCCCCCTTTTCTATCTTTTTTTAAACTGATGGGTTCACTCTTTGTCGCTCTTGTCCCTGTCTGAGCAAATAGTGATACACTATTTGCCTTTGGCCATACAAGCCTTTGGCCATACATGGACGAACTGCTAATAAGATATGCACACTTGCCAGTAAGTAAATTAATAATTAAATTAATAAAATGTATTTGTAATAATTTAAAAATGATTATAACATGATAAAATTGTACCTCACTGCGTTGGTTGTAAAACCCTTAGTGTCATGAACATGTTTCATGCACACAGACACAGGCAGTACACGAGTGACAGTGCTGAGAGACGTGAGGACTGGCAAGTGTTATGCTGAAATTGTTCAGTTATAAGGTACACTACTGACTACTGACACTACTACTGTTCACCCAAAACCGTTTGCCACTACAGGAGTCATTGACTCTTGAAGTTAGATAAAGGTTTTCATCTGAGTGCTGTTTTTGAATTTTACAAAGTTTTTTTTCCTCCATACAATCATGGACAATTTATAAGAATAACTTTAGGTAATTCTCTTATTTTTCATACTACATTCCAAGGTCTGTTGTCTGTGTGGTAGGTTTTTTTTTTTTTTTCAAGTAAAATTTTTGCTGTATGCAAATTTTACATATTTTTGTCAGGTTACGTTTAATGTACTACGGGTTTGTTTGCTCTGACTAAACAGTTGACAGATGTTAATTATATGTGTCATGTTTTGTTTTTCTTTTTCATATCACCGTGAACATTTGAAAGAAGAATCATTTAACATTTAAAACAAAATCGTATAGACAAATTCTGCCAATCAAAATAAAAGTAACATACAGTATATGCAGTGGCAGATCCTGGCATAGGGAGTAGTTGATTATATAACATAATATAAATACATTGTAGCAGTGTTTTGTTCCTGAATGAATCAGTGCTTTTGAACAAATTGGTTAAGTGAATCACTGAATAAATTGCACATTTAGTTCTTCATGAACTGGGTACTTTTTTTTAAATTCAAAAATAGGGATACAGTACTTATGTTTTGCTCTTCCACAGAAGTACTTCCATGTACTTGTTGTAATCATTACTAATGGCAGTGTTGTATTTCCAGAAATGTATTAAATTTAAAAACCCTGTCAGCAGCAGAGCTCATCATTAGTTTTGCATAATCAATATAATCCTTTTAGTGCAGACTGTGGTCTATATGTGGTTTAGGACCTTTGGGCTCTGATTTACAGAGATGTAAAGAGGGTAGTAAATTGCTTGTTCAGTGTGTACAACTTCTGGGTGTAATCCAGGTGCTTTGCAAAGAGTAACTGCACAAAAGCATCATGTGAGCAAAGATTTGATGCTTCTATACTTAAATGAGGCCTATTGCATATGATAATTGTGTGTGTGTGTGTGTGTGTGTGTGTTTCACTGCTTATATGTTAAGGAACAAACAGGCAGTTTTAAACATTTCTTTTCAAATTAAGAGGCCTCTGTAGAGTCTGTAGGGCACCAGTCTGATCCAGTCAGTGCAGCATATTTATAAAGTCATGTAACCTTATGATGTTTCCTTGACTATTTAAGTTCACGTATCTCCCATAATTTCCTGAGCCCAAAAGTTACAGCAGTGCAAAACACTGTGACTCACTTAAAAATCTTTTCATAAGGCTTGCTTGAGTAGGTGTGGGATTCATTAAATGAGAGTTAAGAGGCCCTTTTAGCACACCTATGCTACGCCTTGTGTATATTGTACTGTATGCACTGTCTCTGCTTGTATGTTTGTGTGAGAGAGTTAATAAGAGTAAAACCTAGTTATCATGACGTCTCCATCTTGTTTGACATTCTTTATTTTACAGCGGAAATACCTCATTTGGTGATGAGGTCACTATACAATTTCTGATTTACAGAGTTCAGGAAAACACACATGCACACAGTGTAGAATACAGAACTAAAATAACTCTTTTTTTTTGTACAGTAGATGCAAATGTAACCTGACCCATTGACCCGGCAGTGCCTGAAAACCACATTCCAAAATAGCACACCCAAAATGATCTGTGATCCCATAAAAAGCATATACAGTAGTAGTCAGCAAAAGTGAGTCATCAGGAAAACCCTGTACCGCTGGGAGTGGCTGGTGTGGCATTTTGTGCAGAACACCCACAACTCGAAACTGGCTGCTGCTGCTGTAATTCCTCCTATAATGAAGCACAAAAGACAAGGAGACTCCCTTGTACAGTGGCACACAATGCAGCTCACTGTATAGTCATCCAAGACATAACAGATTACTTTCATATGAGATTTTCTGTATACTAGACGTACAAATGTATGATGTCAAAGCATGATATAACAATAGCAAACCTAGTGGCATAAGTACAAAACAGCTCAAACTTTTCAAAACTGCATTTCACAAAAAGAAGTCTGTTTTAAATGATAAAACAAAAGATATTTTCAAGTCTTACTTGAATCTAGTGTCCAAAAAGTGCTGCTCTATACTGTATTTGCAGGTACTGGGCTGGACGGTACTCAAATAATTGTACTTCATTACTATAATTGTAATTGGGGAGTGTTCAGAAAACCTGTTTACAGTCAAACAATCATTATTTTTGCAATTCCTTGAAAAGTACATATTCTGCAGGTTTTGTTGATTCCAGGTTGATGTGCCTAAAATGACTAAAACATCTATTCCAGGTTAAATGTACTTTATCGAGAATGTCTCCTCTGTCATTTGATTGCATGAGTCAATTTCTAAAGCTAAACCTTAATATTTAAAACTTTAGTACAGTTAAATGTTAACTTTTTTATGTACATTTTTGGTTATATACATTAAATGTAATTTGCAATAATCCTTTTATACAGTATACATAATTTAATGCAGGTACAAATTCTCTGTACTTTATTGATCCCTGGCAAGTACACTTTTGTTACCCCAGTTTGTTTTGTCAGAAGAGCAGGTTTTATTGTTGAGTCTGTTAAAATTCACATGACAGGGTGTGTATTGGCATCTTGCAGTAGCACTGTACCGCAGTCCCTCCCAATCATTATGTGATTGGTAAATTAGCATATGTCAATGACAGTGGTGCTGCTTGTTCTAGAGCTAACAATTGATGATAGAGTTTTATTTTTACAGTAAACATCTTATTTTAAAATAATAAAAGCCTGAAAAAGTTTTGGTTGAAAACCGTATGCAGTTTTGCCATGTTGTGGTGACATGTTATTCGTTACTGTTGGCCAGTAAGAATCTAATGTGACAGGCACAGAAATAACACCAATATAGATTTTTCCAGTGCTTTTCAGAGATGCTGTTTTAAGTGTTCAGCAGGGTGCCAGACAGTCAATTTGTTGTGTGTGCATGTGTTTGTGTACATATTATGAGCTTTTGTCTTTGATTGTATTCTGTGTACATAGCAGTTCCTCTTTTTATTTATTTACTCCTCTTATCCCAGTTTTAAACAGTCTACGGAAATGCATTCCAAGGCGGTTACATTTACCAGTTATCTCAACAACATTCCTTCCTGTTCTCTCTGAAAACCCTTCGCCCAAAACAGAGAGAGGGGGAAATGAGGAGTAACAGAGAAAAATGTGAGACTATGAAACAAAATCACAGCAGCAGAATGGTATTTAAGACTTAGTGGTTTGTTTTCAGGTTCAGCCCTCAACAGAATAACAGCAGTGCTGTGTAACTTCCTCATTCCCCCGGCGGTGGACAGCCAGGTTCTAATTTGGCCTGCGGTGCTTCAGAGATGTTTGTTTTGGCATGTTAACATTTAATTAACTTGCTGATCAAATCTGCCTATCCTCCTGTACCCTGCGACATTTTTTGAATGTCACGTTATACTGGTTTTCCATTTGCTTAACACAAACTAAATGCTTTCCAGTAGGTGTGCCCCATAATTACTTTTTGTGTGTTCATATTTTATGTACACCAACATGCACCTGAAAAATATCATGTGCCAAACAAAACCTGTTTTCATTTTTATTGTTGTTTCAGTTTCTTAACTGCACCCCACTGACAAGATTTGCGTAATATTCCAAGCTGGTTGATGTTTCGGATTGAACTAGCTGGTTCAGTCTGCTATAGCCCATGCTGATGACAGTTAAAGGGATAGTTCAGCCAAAAATGAAAATTCAGTCAGTAATTACTCACCCTTGTGTCATTCCAAACCTGTAAGACCTTCGTTCATCTTTGTAACACAAATTGAGATATTTTTGATGAAATCCGAGAGCTTTCTGACCCTGCATAGACAACAATGCAACTGAAATGTCCCCAGGCCCAGAAACGTATTAAGGACAGGGACGTGCACAGACATTTTGAGGGGCAGGGGCTCAAGTGGACAAAGGACACTTCTCATATTCATTAAAAAATAAAAAAAAATTCAAACAAAACCTTAAATATATTAAGGGTGTGCGATATTGACAAAAGATATATCTCAATATTTTCTGGGATTTTATTGATAACGATACAGAAATAGTAAAGATGGCATTTTGCTGAGTGTGTTATTGTGCTGATATCTTAAGGACTACCATGAACAGCTTACTCCTAAAGTTTTTGATATTCTTCATATTCTGTGTGGTGATCAGTTCACAGCAGTGATAGAAATTAATCTTTTCCAATAAGTTTAAATTTATTTTTACCTTTTATGGGCATTTTTACCTTTATAAAGCCATTTTTTCTAAAGGTGTGCATCATCTTTTCTGTCAAATTCATAAACTGAATCAGTCAATTAGAATAATAAGTCTTTTGGGCTGTTACTAAGCAAATTAAATTAGTATTGACAAAATTAATCTTTGCAATGCAGAGAAAACACAGAGGCTGCATTAGAAGGGGCATTTAGATGCATTTACACACTGTTTAATGCAGGACATGAATGTATTTAATCTGCAGTTACAAATACATTAATACTGTTTTGATATATAACTGATATTCAAAATTATTATTTTTTTTTAAAAAAAAGAAAAGATACTTTAAATGTGAAATTAAAACTGTCAGTAGGTGGCAGCAAGTCACTGTTAATAAGTGAGTCATTGCGACTGAATATCATTTAAATAATTTAAAAGGTTGATTCATTCAGGAACAAAACAGCATCATGCTGCTCAGAGACGCAAATTGGACTTATATTTGTTGGCGAAACAGAGCAAAAACAGTCAATATTGTGTCTAAAACGTAAGTGTCTTAATATTAAATTATTGTTTATTGAACTGCTGTATAAAATCAATATCACATTTGTAATCATGCTGCTTTTTGGTGGAAAAAACATCAGTCTTCATGTGATACTGATTAACTATATGAAATTATATAAATACATAGGCCTACATTTCTGCCCCCATATCTTGAATTTTGTGATCATTCTAAATGCATTTTAATAAACTGAATCATGCAGTGAAAGAACGTGCACTGGTCTAAGTTACTAGACTTCCTATTGCCTTAGCTAAACTTTAGCTTACTTACATTGTAGCTCTCAAGAGTCATGGATGTTAGCAAGACAAATTAACTATATTTGCCTTTTGTCTTTTGGATAATTAGCTGTCAATTCGAGGCACAGGTAGCTTAGTCTGTTGTTCATCACCACTCACCTCCACACCAAGACAAACACAACTGGAGAAAGAAGGAGGGCTTCACTTCTGCGGCTCTCTGCCTGTTTGTGATGCGCATGTGCCGATCAATGTGTGCTACACTGCTGTGCTGCGGAGACGCGGAGGGGAGAAAGTCTCAACATTTCCGGACTCGACCTGATATTTTGCTTTTTTATTTGTCTGACAGGGAAAGCTGTGCGCAAACAGAAACACACACACACACACACGCACGTATATACATTTATTCATTTATATAAAAAAATAGAATAAAAAATAAACACTCCCCAGAAAAAAAGGGCACTTTCTCTTGAGGAAGAAAAAGGGCAGGTGCTCAAGCCCCCTTTGATGTCTATGTGTGCACACACCTGAGTAAGGACATCATTAAAATAGTCCATGTTACATCAGTGGTTCAACTGAAATTTTATGAAGCTATGAGAATACTTTTTTTGTGCAAAGAAAACAAAAATAATGACTTTATTCAACAACCGTCCACCGCCATTCACGAGAGTACTACAATGCAGTTGAATTGCTGTCTATGGAGGGTCAGAAAGCTCTCGGATTTCATCAAAAATATCTTAACTTGTGTTCCGAAGATGAACAAAGGCATTACAGGTAAAATGGTCTTTGTATGGCTGCAGCTTTTCGGACTGCAGCTTCAAATGAACATCATTTCAGAGAGGCAGTCAATTGACTTGAGGCTAATCACACAGTTCTTTGAAATTAAACTGGGTGTATAATCAACTGGTAATGATGTCACTGACATGTAATGAGGCTTAAGGAAAAAAAGGAAGGATCTACATAAGTGGACTTAATATCCCTTTCATTATCTTTTGTGTTACAACGCAAGTGTCATTTTTCAAAACATCCCTTCTGAGTCAAAACGGTCATTATAGTCTCAAATTTCAACCTATATGTGCAAAATTATATTACTCAATTAATTCAAGCCGAAGTTTGATTCTCTTGAAGGAAGCTTAAGCTGTACTGCGCTTGGCCCCGGTGTAGCCCTGTGATTAAACAGCTGAGTAAAGGCTTAATGAGATTAGCCTCTTCATTTGAGCAGGTTCTGCTTAAAGATGTTCACATTTAACACGAGTCACATCTTGCTAAGAGAAGCAGCATGTCTGTCTCCTATTCTACTAAAAGATTAGATGTTATGGTAATAGTAAAGATATGAACCACGAGGATGCAGTTATCAAAATCACATCTGACTCACAATGTCTTACATGTTATGGGATAAGCACGTAAGGCCTGTAGTAGCTCAGTGATTGTAAAAGCATTTATCATCGAAAGTTAGATGTGAAATAGTCATAAAAATTTCCACTGAAAAAAATAAAGATGTTAAATGATTGCAGATTTAGAGCAGTGTCTGTCAGTGGCTTGAAGGTATTATTAATAACCCCATCCTAATGAACGCTGGTGAGTTAGACTTGAGTGAAGTCTAGAGCAAGATTAAGCTCACTCCATCTTCATCAAAGCTGCTTTTTGTCACCAAAGAAGGCAGGATAACCACCTTAAAGCCATCTTACTCTCTTGTCTGTCATTTCTTCAAGCCTGTTGTTTGCAGAAGGAGGAGTGTAGTTGCCGTCAAACAAACAACAGCATCACTGCATTCACTAGACTAGAGTACTGGGTGGAGGAGTTGTGTTTGGGAGGTGGTTTTGCCGTTGGGCATATCATATGAGTGCTGGCCTCCTCTTTGTGTTTGTACTAGGACTGGGTATCGATACAGATTTCACAATTCAGTTGTGATTTATTTAGGGTACATTTCAGATAAAATGCTTACATATGAAATAAATTCTCTCTGTGATAGTGCTACATATTATACAGTATTTCAGACTTTTTCCAAAGTGCTGTCTTTTAAAACTGTTCATTAAGAACTGGCTAATGAGAGACGTTTGTTAATGAACTGAGACACATTGGTCAAGCTGTATGTCTTTTGATTCACAAAAAAGAACTGGCTCATTAGAGTTGTTTGTTAATTAATTGAGCCACACTGGTTGCAATGTATGTTTTTATTTACTAAAAAGAACTGGCTCATTAGAATCATTTGTTTATTAACCGGACCACACTATTTGCACTGTATTTTTATGATTCACTAAGAATCACTAAAGAATTCACTAAAGAATCGCTTTATGAGAGCTGTGTGTTAATGAATCAGGCCACACTGGTCAAGCTATATGTTTTTGATTCATTAAAAATAAACAGTTTATGAGAGTTGTTTGTTGTGAATCGGGCCACACTGGTCATGTTTTCTGTTTTTGGTTCACCAAAAAGAACCAGCTCATAAGAGCCGTTCATTTCAGGAATCAGACAACACGTTTTATGTTTTTGGTTTACGAAAAAGAACTGGCTCATAAGAGTCATTTGTTTGCCATTTAACTACCTTTTTGCATGTGACCTCGATAGTTGTTTGTGCAGTTATTTTATTACTCGAATTCACAACTTAGTTAAAATATGATTTATTGGCACCAGCAATTCAGCAATGCAGTGATTCATTAGCAGGGAAGTTAAACTGCAGGAAAGTGAGGAAACTCTGAGACAGGGAACCTTCTAATTTGTGAAAATATTAATTTTATTATTAGTAGAAGTCATTTTTGGGATTTTAAGAATAAATAACGAGATTGTACAAATGAAGTCGCTATAGTTTCCCAGCCCTAGTTTGTAAGCGTATTTGTGTATGATGACCTGGCATCACCTGTTTTATGTCAGTGGGAAGACTGATGTATATGAGAACATATTTGAGGAGGTGGGAATATATTTTAGGATAGTGGACAACTGCATGGTTTCTGAAATAAACACAATATACATGGAAATCTAATTGAGTCACTCAAATATCAGCATCACTTAGACTAATTATTACTCTATAGACACTAGTAAAAAAGTAATATATTTAAAATACATTTATTTCATACTAAGTACAGTTCAAATCTATTAACATATTTACTGGCATATCACTCAAGACTTATTTAAAAATTCTTATTAAACTTTATTTGGAGTACTACTTGTGCACAATGCACATTTCTTAATATTAAGCCTAAAATGTGTTTTAATGTCTCTATTGATGAGGATTGTTTGATCTTTGAATAATAACAACTTTTAAATGCAAGATATTTAAAGTATACCTGCAATAGTTCCACTTTAGCACAATCAAATATACTTCAGTATATCTTTAGTTGGACTTCAGCACTACTTTCGCACAATTAAAGTGCATTAACTGTAAAATTAGTTGTTCCAATTTTGCGGACTTTAAGTATACCAGTTTAGTATACTAAAAGTACAATTGCGAGGTATTTTTATTAAGCACATAAATATGTAAATGTATTGTAGTATACTTAGCATTTAAAAATGTATTTTAAATACATTTTAGTATATTTATTTTTCACTATGGGATGCTTTGCAGATTAACAAACACTCACTACTATATAACAACATGCTCATGATACATGCAGATATCACTTTAATGCTATTAACACTTTCTCCTCCCAATGTTCAAAAGAAAAGTTACCACTGTATGAGAATGCACTTTTTACATACTTTGGATGAAAGTTGACACCTAGTCTGCTATAAATCAGAACAGTAAGTAGGTCACATGTTGTCACTCTGACAGCTGGCATGAACTCACAGTGTTAACATACCTGAAGAGCTTGAAATTGTGTGTTGATAGAACAGTGTGGCCTGTCCCAGTGTTGTGGAGATAAAGTCTGGCTCACATTCTCTCCTCTGTGCCCACCTCCATCATACCCCTGTAATCTCCAATAAATGTATTTCTAAAATTTCTATTCATTAATCCTGACTGAATTCATGTCTGATTGATCATTTCTGATTTATGTAATTTACAGCTACACTTTGGGGTTCTGGTTATGTATAGATTGTTATCTCATTTGAATATAAATGTGACTCCCCTCTTCATGTAAAATGATCAAGTTTGTAATAATTACGCTGGAAAAAAGGTAATTTTGGTCACACTTTATTTTAAGGTTAACCATTAACTATGACTTTTGCCTCAATAAATCCTAATTGGCTGCTTATTAATAGTTAGTCAGGTAGTTATTAAGTTTAGGTATTGGGTAGGATTAGGGATATAGAATATGGTCATGCAGAATATGTGCTTTATAAGTTCTAATAAACAGCCAATATGTTAATAATAGGCATGCTAATAAGCAACTAGTTAATATTGATAATTGGTTGTGTTACAGTAATTTTCTGCTAGGAAATTATCCAGTAATTTATGGATATTTCCTTTAACCCATAATACACAACACAATGAAGAGCAAAATTTAAAATACAGCTAAAACACCTATAAAAAAATAAATATGGAAAATTCCTTCATAATACAGTAGGTTGTGCCATATTTTTATGGATTTTACAGTGTATAGCAAAATTTTAATTAATGGCCGTATATCTAAGCATTCTTTCTTTTGGCCCTTTCATTCTACACTCATTCCCCTTTTCTCTTGTTTTATCTACATTATTTTTCTAAACCTTATCTTTGTTTAGATGTTCTGCACACAACCTCACAAGCCTCTCACATGGGCAACACCATGCCACTGTTTATGGACTGATACCAGGAAACCTCCCCCTGTTCTCAGAATGTCAGTCTCATCTTTTTCTCCACATTATGCGCTTAAGGACTTGTTTGGAGACTTTGTGTCCATGGCGCTAAATCTTAGCCCTTCTTGAACACAAGCTATTAGTACCCATGACAGGAGTGAGTGTGCAGCACAGTTCCCTTTTCCCACTCATGATGACAGTTTGTCCGCTGTACTGATTTAGTACCATCCTATGACTTCCTGTTTATGCCTTTTTGTGGATCAACTTCATTGCATTTATGCTCCTTAAAAAGATTCCCCATTGTATGACAGGTTTGGCCTACTTTGCCTAGTTTGAAGCTGAATATGTTTGCAGTAGAATGTGTTACGCATCCTGTTATGATACCTGAACATACAGCGGGAGCATGTAAATGCAGGGCCTGCCACCTTAAATGGACAGTGGATGCATGTTAGCATGTTATGCCAAGTAAGAGTATGTGTAAATGTGACGGGTGCGTAGCCCACCTCACATTTAAGCCTCTGCCATTGTTTTATTTGGTTATTTTTGTTATAATTATTTAAGTTTGCTTTACTGTTCATTGGGTAATGTTTGATTTAGTCATTTGTTATTTTTAAATCCCCTTATTTATTATATAAAAACACCACACACAAGGTAAAGATTATTTAACAGTTTATTGAACATAGAAGGGTGCACACCTCTTATGTTTCTTTGTCTGTACTTTACCTGAGTCCTAGAGTCTCTGGTCCATGGAGTGAACCGTCGCATTCCATGTGGCACCAAACAAAGGGAGAGGCGGGGCTTCAGTTCCCTAATTTGTGCTGTGTCTGAGGATATTGGACTGTACCATCCTTGTTCAAACTCTGAGAGGGATCCTGTACTTCATTGCATTTAGTTGTTTTCTTGGTTAATTTGTTTGAACAGTTTTCTTATTTTGATTTAGGTAGCTGGTTGTATTATGCCAGTTAATATTAAAATGTATGTTCTGTTGTGAATATTATTGTTATTTGGGGTTTAGCTGTTAAAGTATTATTTGATTGTTTACCTATATTTTTGTTTGGTAGAGGCTACATGGGTATATCTAGAGGTTGTTGGTACTAGTCAGTCAGTCTGTAGTTCACCTGGGCTGATTCCAGTTCTTCCATTGTTTGTTACTTTGATAGCAGGGCAGATGTATTATTTGGAGGCCTGTTTAGTTTCAGTTATTTTTTATTATTATTGTTATTATTATTTTTTTTTTATCTTGAGTTTGTTTTGACTATGCTGGATTGGATTTGTTATATCTGCTCCTGTGGATTTGATTACCGTTTTTGTTTTTGATGGAAGAATAAAACAACCATTTTTGCCCACAACTGTCCTGTTTGTTCTTGGCCACCACCACAGTAAATTTGTTTAAAGGAGAATGGAAAAGGTAAAATAAAAACACATTTTAATGTGCACATATGTCTAAATGTGTGTGCGCTCGTGACCTGCGCTCACATCCACAAGCCACAATAACAAACATAGCTCAGCAGGAGACACCTCATAATGTTTCCCAGGCTCACCCTTCATCCACCCAGTCTAATTTATGTTGCTGCTCTCCATTTTCTTCGCTTTGCACTGTCATAATGTCAGTATAAGAAGCCTGACTGTAAATTACAGGCTCAGACACTTTCACTAACCTCACCTCATAATACATCATTCCTTTTAAACCCTTTCATAGACAAATCCCACAATGCCCACATGTTCATAGTTCCGAGTTGCACGTCTCTCACTCTCATTCCGGGGGCTCCAGAGGGGCCAAAGGGGCTTCACTTTCTCAGGGCCCGCTGCTGCACTGGCACTGGCATGCCTGCTAGAGTCCAGCTGGGTCTCAGAAAGGGCTGCATTGACTGAAGTGTGGGAACAGGGTCTGTATGTGCTTCACTAAAATCTGTGACTGACATCATTGGCAGGCTTTGTGCAATGACATCATGGTCCGACCCCATCTGCAGTCTGGATGTTTGAGAAGAGAGAGGTTTTTTTTGTTGTTGTTGTTGTTTTTTGTTTTAAGTGCTCATTGTTTCAGTGAATACAGTCCAAATTCGAATACTATGAAAACGGGAACACTGTGCTGTTGGGTGATCTTTTCTCTCTTTCTCTGCACTTTCTAAAGGTCTGTGTTGTGTTTTATACCAGTAGAAATCACTAGAGGTCAGTGTTTATTACTTGCTGTGTCAGTTTTAGAATATTACAAGGACAAAAATATCAGTGAGTTCCACTATGCCATAAAATGTTTATTTTTCAAGACTCCCTCCACAATAATTCATGTTCTTGTACTTCTGCTGAAATAATAATAATAATAATAATAATAATAAATAAGCTAAGCTTGTTTTTATTATGTGTAACTTTTTATTAACGTTAACTGGTTAACATGATGTTAAACATAACATGGGTAAATATATCTGAATAGTAATCAAATATCAAACAAACCCACCGAATTTGCCAATACAAATGTTTTAGAACCTCTAACAATTGTTGAGGGCCATTAAATGTCTTTAAAAAGTCGTAATATTGTTTGCCAAGGCTGGACGCTGCAGGCAAAAAAAAAATAAATAAATAAATAAAAAAATCACAGTGTGAGTTCAGTGTTTTTTCTCCAGTGTAAGAAATGTTATATTTTATAGCAGATTTAACACTTTAACTTTTAAATAATTTTAATAGCCTATAATGTTAATTTATTTAAAATAAATTAAAGATCCCCTAAAGGACACACACACACACACACACACTATATAGTAGCCTATGCTAAGTGTCCATCTAGATTTTTATTGAAAAAGAGAGGCTTTCTCGTTTGATGAAAGCACTTCCTGCACATCATTTTTTATTTTACACATTTATTGTGCAGCTGTCACTCTTATGTGTAAATTTATTTGCGAATACACATCTAAATATAGATTGCATCTTGGTTTTATAATTTTGTCATTTACGAAAAAGAAGAGCGTACAGTGAAACGCTGCAGTGCTCCGCTCTATAATCTATCAATGGATTAACGTTATATACAGTGACACGCAAATGTACAGTATGTGACTGAAACCTGAAGTTACGCGTGCTTTCGTAATAAAATAACGTCAGCATCTGTTGAATATCCGCACCAGTGATTCAATGGATGACAGTAGTTTTTCAAACACAACTACAATGTGTTCTGCGTAGAAAAGTTTTGTTACCGCTCCGGCTGTCAGAGCGTGTTTGGGTCTAAATAAATGACTGGTAGATTGTGGGTTAACGGGCCGGGCGTTCCAGACGGGGCGGGGCCATCGGCTGCGATGGATTTGATTGGCTGCCAGTCACAGTACACGGATTCGGGGTGAGTTCAGTTTACGTGACGCACGAGTAGGGGCGTGTCATTGGCGAAATCAGCTGTAGAAACAATAACACACCAACGAACGCCCCAAAATGAGAGCTTAGCTATAAATGTCAGTAATTTCAGGAAAAAGAGGTATCGTTGAGAGAGCGAGGGATAGATGTAGCACATTTAACGGTTGAGGTTCTTCACTGCATCCTGCAAACTTGTTTCAGGGGATCTCTTTCAGCTCAGCAGGGAAGGCGAGTGTGAAGATGCTGCCTTTGTGTCCGCCGTGACACGCCAGCGAGCTGAACACAAAACAGTCGAGAGTTTTCCAGAGACGTCTCAGTAATTTAACGGTTTTATTTGATCTCCTGCACCCGGTTTAACGGGAGCCAGGAGGGAACCACGCGCGGACTGGCATGTGGGTCAATTCTGGAAGCGTCGGAAGGTAGGGTGCAGAAATTGCACTTTGTTTCACCACGCGACAATCGTGCAGCATTTGTCTGCGGATTCTCAATTACTGTTGCATTCATACAGTCAACACTGCATCAAAAACGACTTGTAAAACCACACAGTCACACACAACCACCGCCCATCCAGAACGCTTGATGTTGGAAACGTATGGCAAGCCATTTTAACATGTACTCACTCAAATAATTCATTAGATTCTAGTACTCATTCATTCATATACTTGTATTGATTAATATCTGTTCAGTTAGTCACCACTCATGCTTTTCAACGTAAGCCTTTTCTGCTAGTCACTGTTCCACCAGTGACAAGTAAGTGTTGCTAGTAACTAATGTTGCCTTCATGTGCTATCGTAATTATCGTAAATACTAGTTTCCTAATCAGAAATTAAACGTGAATGCCTCTCAAGTCGTATTTACTACTGGGAAACTCGGAAATCATTTTGATACCAGAGTTTCTGAGTTGAGCAGGTCATAAACTTTAAACGTTGGAAAGGACAACCAATGCTGCTGTCAATGCTGTTCTCACAACAACTACATCATTTTGTCTTGTTGCTAAAGTTGTGTATTTATAGGCGATATATAAACGATCTGTTGAAGCATATTGTATGTTATAGAAACAGTGGCTGCGTCCGAAAGCTCTAAAATGCTGCCTTTGGAGGGAGCATTCCAAGGCAGGAAGACATCAAGGCACGTCCGAATCCAAATTCTGCTTCACTTCCTGTCTCTGGAGGTACCTTCTACTGATCGAATTTTGAAGGCAGCATAGATATATCCTTCGCTGCCTTTGATATCCCACAATCCTGTGCGTTCCATTCCGTGACGGTTGAACTAAAAAAAACAAAGATGGCGTCTGAAAGTTGCGTTTGGTGGTCAGTTTGTATGTAAATATATATTTCTGACTAACTTTTTGCACTTTTGATGTTATTTCTAGCGAGAAATCAGTATTATAGTAATTAAATATTTGTTTAGTTATCACCAAAACTCGTTCTATTTTGTTGTAGATCATTAAACCGTTACGCTGCCTCAGAAGCCTGTCCGAAATCAGTTTCACGAGGTGTCTCTCTGCAAAAATGCTGCCAGCAAAGTCATTGCCTGATAAGGCAGCGAGGCAGCAAGTCAGCTGCCTAGGCTTTCGGACGCAGCCAGTGAAATAAGCATATATTTGACCGAAATTCCATCTAGGATGGTGAATGTTTATATGATTGTCAACCAATGGGATGCTACATTTTATTCTTTCTGACAACAAAGCACTTGAATTTCGAAAGCTCATACTCACGACTTCATAAGTGGGAAATAGGAAATTTCCGACAGCACGTGAAGGCAGCATAATTTCATAGTGTGGTTAATCTGTAAGTATCAGCTATTCACTTCTTACTAGTTACGTTTTTACTATGCACTCACCTTGTTTATTACACAGTAATATCTATCTCGATTTCTTGTCATTAACATTTTGTATTTTACTAATTACAGTTACAGTTTTGGAATTGATAGAATCACAGTATTGATGTAGTTCAATTAAAACACTTCATATAAGATTTCAAGTGTTACTAGCAATAATTAGCTAGAATACATCCCAGTGTCCAGTAAATTCATTCTAGGTTGTCTTCAGTTAGTACTAGTCAGACGAAACTACTGGAACACATAATTGCACCTAATGAGTAGTTACTAGTAAAGCTGGAATAGGTAACACAGTAGGTGATATCTGACCCACAAACTCCTGTTCATCTAATTTTCCAACGTGGACGCAAGCTTTTTCCTATAAATGTGCGACTCTTTACCCACTACAGAATAACAGTGGAGTAAAACTAAATTAGTAAAACTATTTGTGCTACAAATCCGTGTGCTTAGGATTACAATAGTATATGAAATAGTACGATTACAAATACCAGCTGCATAACAGACTGATTTGTACTGCTAAAGTAATTGTAAGCAATTGCACATTCAAGTTAAAAATGGCAGCACCCACTCTTACAATAAAAATAAGGTGAATATGATAAATTACCAAAAACTTGCCATTTGTCTCCAGTAATAGTGTTAGAGTTATTTGTCTCTACTGGCATAGTAACATAGAACTTATATTTGTATGTATATGTATATATGTGTATAGTAATATAATGAATAATATAATGAATAAGAACTAGTATATAATGAATAGTTTCTAATAAAATTGAAAAACATTCTAGTCACTAGTGGAGTAAGTACTAATAACATAACAATAGATACTGGTTAGTCTTGAGGAATAAATTATATAATAGCTTGCCATAGGAAGCATGTCTTTGTATCACCACGGTTGCTGAAACTCACCACCTCTTTGCTTTTGCCAGTTCGTTGCTATGCTTCCTCTTAGTCTTCATAGTATCGTTTTTTGTATGTGTGTATGATTTCATTTCCCACTGCACACTCTGATTCGGTGGCGAGCATGGGCTTGGCTCACCTTTTCTTGCATCTTTTTCTCTCTATATTATATGAACTCACATTTCATTCACTGGCAGTCCGTTTCATCTTAAAGTGAGAAATCCTCTTACTGAGAGAATTCACTACTGGTTTATGTTTCTCAATGAAGCTCATTCTGAATGGGTGCTGAATTAGGGCTTCTTAGAAGTGTGAATGGAGGTTTGTCAATGGCTGCCCTGCACGTTTAACACAATGCCTTTACACCTGATCTAATCGCAGGAAATATCTTGAGCGTTTGAATTCTCTGAAATTCCACCATGGTGCATGTTTTTATTGTTTGTTTCTTTGTAGGCATGAGCCAAGCTCTCCCGCTAATGCTATTGTGAGATCTTACTGACTCTTTGTCCATATAATCCAGGGATAAAGTGAAGCGTTTTAGTCTTTTGCTGATTCAGCAATCATTATTTTATGATGTGACTGTTATATTGTTCAAACATTACACTCATTACGTACTGCAGTGAACATCCTGCCCTGTCATGCTGTTCAGCACTTGATAACACAATTGTAGTGTGCTTTCTCTGTTGCTGTGACTCACATTCTATATTACAGCTTGTAACCAGCTTTTTCGTATGCTCAACTTATCTGACAATACTTGATCAGAGAGTGACATGTGTTGATAAACGTAATACAATTGCTAAGCAATCATCCATAGCAAAAGTGATCTCAGATAAGTCGCCACTATCAGCACTGTTTGAAAACATTCACTTCAGCTGGTCCATTGAGAGCTGAAGCCTTTGCTTTTTCCATGGCTGATTTTAATGAGTCTCTCATTGCTGAGTTTGCTCTCAAGGGTAAAGGTATAGCTATATTTATAGTGCACATGACAGCTTAGGTCCATAGGACTCATGACGCTGTAGTCCATGTGGGCCACTGTGCTAAATAGTTAAACTCTTGCTTAAGACTTCATTTGTGGGTCACTTTGTTATGAATCATCTTGACTTTTGCACATCTCGTTGTATAATTACAGTAAATTGTTGACATGCTGACATGACTTGCTGACATGACCGTGTATAGTATGAAGAGCATGAGTGTGAGTAGACTGCAGTTGCAATCAGTTCAAGGATCATGGGAAAATACCAGCAGATGGTAGATATTCCTCCCAAAAAGTTTTTGGACACTTTTGGACATTTACTTCGCACTTATATAGCAAAATATTAGATGACTAAATATCAAACCAAGTGGCATGTGCAAAAATATCATGCTGTTTTTTTCTGAGCCATACTTGTAACCAAATGGTCTCAAAGGGGATTTTTAATGCATGTATAAAGTCACTTCTCCTCAAGTTCACCCTGATGTACGAGCAGAGTATCCACAGGTGTAGTTCAATGTGCCCTAAATTCAAGTGGACTTGGATGTATCACAATGCTGAAAGTATAATTGAGATATATATATATATATATATATATATATATATATGTATATATATATCTACTGTATATATAGGGATCAGTGAGCAAAAAGCCTGTAATGGATTATACAAGATTATGCAAATTATTTTTAATTTTACATGCTGTTTTGAAATCAATTTAAAGGTGTGATGTACGAAACAGCTGACAGACAACAAGTGTAAAGTTAATCACTTGATTTTCACAGTTTGTTTTATATAACACAAACATTTAGTTTTGATACCACATATATAGAAATTAATAATTTTCATTTTTGAATTTAATTCTTTGGGTTTATTGTTCATAATATAAACCTTTTAAATTTTTTTTTAGGCTACTACTTTGTCATGTTTCTGACTTGAATGGGAGACATGTCATAATAATGAATGCCTGACTCTTAAAAAAAAAAAAAAAAAAAAAAACCCTTTTTTTTGTCTAATGTTTTGCTATAAATTTTGTATATGTGCTAAATTTCTTTTAAGTAATTTCTGCTTGGTCGGTTATTTTGTTATAAAATGCAAAGGCATTCATACATTAAATGTGACATTAGCATCTAGGCACTTTTTGTGACCACTGCATGTGAAGTAAATAAAACACCCCTAATGTGTTTCACTGAAACCGCTATCGGACTTGCTGACACAGTAATAGATCTCCCAGTGTTTCAGTGGTTAATTCCTCTGTTACTCCCCAGTGACTGATGGCAATAAGGAGAAGGATCTAACTCATTCTCTGATCTGGAGGACTCAGCACTCTGAATGACTTTGCGGCCTGCCTATAAAATGTGATCGATCCACTAAGAGGCATTGACTCTTTGCAGTTCTGAGGCATGTGGTCACTCCAAGGTGCTACGCTGCGGTGGTGCATTGGTTAGCTCAGTGTTTGCTAGAGGACAGTATTTTGGAGCGCCTGGGTATTTGGAACAACTGTGTCAAATCTGGTGCGCAGCAAAACGCTGCTCTACTTTAACTTGTTTACTGGCAAGCAGGAGACCACCACGTTACATAAGCCGTCTATGCTCATGGCAGAGCCTGTCTTTACACGTCCCCTCTATAAATGCTTATAAAAATGCCTTTATAAACACCCAAGCAGACATGCTCAGGGCAAAACACTTGACATGAAGCATTGGCAGAAACTACAGAAATTAGGTCACTATGACAAGCAGGGGGTTAACATCCAGTGTGTATGTTTATATGGTTAGGGTTGATTTAGTTTGTATATTTGGATTGGGGTTTTTTTTCAGTGTTTTAAAGAAAGGGGTTTGCAGGTGCTCTCTAAGAGCAAGGGTTAGTCGTAGATTCTGGTTATGTGACAGCAGAGAGAGCAGCCTTTGCCACTGGAGCTGTTATGTAACACACACACACACACACACACACACACACACATACAGTGCAGGAGGGGTGAGCAAGTCTCCGCTGCCCGCCTGTCTAGAAAGACAGATATACAGAGAGGGAAAGGACCATCAAACTTACTGAAGACTAGTTTTGTTGGAGATTTATCTCATGAGGAGATCCTCAAAATATTTAGTTTGTATCCATGCTTCAGTTTAAGACATATGTGGAGAAAGAAAGCTTGAGAGCACTATAATAAGTTATTATAGCCTATCAAACCAGTATATTGTTCATTAACTGTCATATTTGCTTGTGGGTTGTAGTTGGTCCACTTGCTATGATATTCTTCTCTCTTTCTACCTACATATTCAGATACACACACACTGAGGCTGGCAGGACTGAATACAAGCAGACGAACTGTTGTGTGGGCCGTACAGTGTTTGTGAATGGAGTGGGCGTCTGCCACGCGTCTCATCTCTCTCTTTCTTTCTCTCTCGCTCATTCTCAGACCTTACCTCCCACTGTTTCTATCACTGCCTGTCACTAAAACAAGCGTTAGTGTGGCACACTGCTCGTCTCATTCCCCATGACAAAACACTGACTCACTCAACTGACTCTGCTAAAAGCTTCATGAGACACCATGTCTCTGGTATCATTGCTTTTATTATACACATTTGTTTGTCGTGTTTGTGTGTGTCACAAAAGGAAACTGTATACTCAGTTTGTAGACATTCTCACCAAGTGTTCTTAAAAAAATGTAAATTCTGTCATCATTTAATCACCCTCATTTTGATTCAGTCCTGTAAGAATTTCTTTCTTTGTGGTTCAAATGTTTTTTTGTTTTGTTTTTTTGGTTTAATGAATATCTTGACATCAGTTATATTACACTACTGTTTGGGATTACTTGCGTTTCTTTTACTCACCAAGGCTGCATTTACTTGATTTCTACAATTTAGAATAACTTAAAATATATTTTCAAATGTAATTTATTCCTGTGATGCAAAGCTGAATTACTCCAGTGTTCTGTGTCACATGATCTCTCAGAAATCATTCTAAAATGCTGATTTGGTGCTCAAGAAACATTTCTTATTATCAGTGTTAAAAACAGTTGTGCTGCTTAATAATTTTGTGGAAATGATACGAGATACATTTTTTTTTTTTTCAGAATTATTTGATGAAAAGAAAGTTCAAGATAACAGCTTTTATTTGAAATACAAATCTTTTGTAACATTAGAAATGCCTTTAGTTTTACTTACTGACACCAAACTTTTAAATGGTACAGTTATAAAAATCTAAGAGGATAGAGGTTTGGAAAGACATGACGATGGGTAAAGAATGACAGAATTGTCTTTTTTCAATGAACTATCCCTTGAATGGAATTTCCCACATTTATAGGAGTTGATAATGTAGCTTTTTTTTAAACATATTCAAATAGAGTTAAATAGTGGAAACATTGTGGTTGAGTGCACAAGCCTACGCTCTCTGTACCCACCGCCCTATTTTTGCACAGTGAGAAAACATGCTCAAGTCTGTTTCTTTCACAATTAGGTGAAGTTCTCCCCGCTAATTTGGTTTTAATCATTTTAACATTTTTAATATGCAGTCATAATAATCTTCACCTTTATAACACCCTCTATAAATGTTGGTGACTCTCATAGAACAGTTCTAAAGATTACTGTTAGGTAACACAAAGATGTAGTAACATTTACAGCTCAGCTTCATCAGCCCGTTGTGCCACCATTGTTATGTAACCTGTGAAAGAAGCTTCCTCCATAGCACCCTTACCACAGACAACATTTCTCTGAAACCTTCTTCACTGATCCAAAATCTCAAAGCTGGCTGTAACATTCCTCTCACGAGGAGTTAACTGAGCACCACTGCTCTAGATAAAACATCTCTTGACCTATTACGGGCCGTTTTTGAGTTTGCTAATCTTGGTCAGAATTGACACCTTGCTACTCAGAATGAATTGAATGAATGAGAAACATTTTTAGACCCCAGTATGTCATTGGAGAACAGAACTGTGACGTTATTGTCAGTGGAACAATAAACAGTGGCTGTATTAATCTTTCATGAGCTCTTTTTATGGAACGTTAGCTGACTTGGACAGCGGAGCTCAGGGCGGCTTGTAATGTAGATAGCTGTATCACTTTAGCTGTATCAAAAGAATCCACTGCTCTTAGTTGGCCAAGGGTTTTGCCTATGTGTTTATTCAAGGAAATTCTTTATTGTTTCCCGGAAAGCTAATTGATTTGTGCGGCTCAGTACACTTTTAGTGCATTTACCAAGGGTAATTCAAGCCACTTTTAAAGCCGCAGAGGAGTTACGGTTCCCAAAATCATTTGTATTTAATTTCATATGGCCTCTTCTATTATAGTGGTGTATTAATATTGATTCTTGTTTTCACAGCTATATGCACATGCTAATATTTATGCGACTTTCTGAAGCAAGGCACTTCAGCTTATTGAACAAATGTCTGCATTCATTATGAAACAAAAATCTGTCATTGTTTTAGGGAAAAAAAGCAATCTCACATTGCTTGCTTTTGTTTGAACCTAAAAGAGAACTTGCTAGTTGTCATGGATATTAAGTTACAGTCATATGTGTTGGCACGCAGGTCTCCTAATGGTTTGTTTCAGCTGCATCCCTCAGGAGAGTCGTTTTTTTTTTTTTTCTTCTTCTTTTCTCTGCAGAGAACTGCAGTCTTGATACCTTGGAGGTTTAAGTCAGTGTTTGTGTTAACGCTGTTTGTTTCAGTATCCTGGGCAAAGTATGCATATTAATGCTGTCTGGTTTAGCTGTGTTCTCTCATAAAAATCAACATTGACCTCAGTTAGCTTCAGGTGGATTCTTCTAAGACTTTCAAAAGAACAAAAAACGTGCTAGATGCACTTGTTCACATTGACTTTGAAACTTGAAGACTTTGACATGCTGTACAGCCAAGTGCAGAATTGTGTTGGCTGTTTTTGTTGTTCCTTCCTCAGACAGAAATAGCACCTGACCCAGATTTTTGTTTAAACTTTGAACATTTGGTGAATGAGTAGTCAGTATTGATGACGCCATTCATTATTGTGGACGTTAATTTGAGTCACCACAGTGAATGGACCGCATTGAATGTTTTGTAACTCTTGTTATTTTTATTTTTGATTCGTTCTAAGTTAAACATAAATGGAAATCTATTAGAAAAGTGAGTTTTGTCATGTTTTTCATCAATACAATGATGATTAGCAGCAGCACTTAAACTATCTCTCTCTTTCTCTGTCTTTCAGGGCCCTCTCCATGGATATAGACACAGATTATGAGAGACCTAATGTGGAGACCATAAAGTGTGTGGTGGTGGGTGATAACGCAGTGGGCAAGACCCGACTGATCTGTGCCCGTGCCTGCAATGCCACCCTTACTCAGTACCAGCTGCTTGCCACCCACGTGCCAACTGTCTGGGCCATCGACCAATACCGTGTGTGCCAGGAGGTGGGCAGACCTTTGGCATATTGTGTACATGTTGAAGAGCACTGAGTGTTGACATAAATACTGTACATCTCATTTGCCGGAAGTCTAACATTGTAGTGGAAAAGTTACAGTCAAACAGAAAAGTACA
Source organism: Spinibarbus caldwelli (assembly GCA_039654775.1). Taxonomy (NCBI): domain Eukaryota; kingdom Metazoa; phylum Chordata; class Actinopteri; order Cypriniformes; family Cyprinidae; genus Spinibarbus; species Spinibarbus caldwelli. The sequence goes on along the minus strand of CM077223.1, from coordinate 24,359,751 downwards.
TATAAACATCGCAGTGGAGTACAACCTTTTTAACGAGTGTATTTATATACTTTAGTTTATATAAAATAGTTAAAAAAGAGTGGGGGGGAAATATATATTGTAAAATGTATATATAAATAAATTTGTAAATATATAAATAAATAATACAGACATACACACACACACACACACACACACACACATATGTATACACTAGATTTCAAAAGTATGAGATCAGAAAGATTTTTAGTCTTTTTAAAGAAGTCTCTTATACTCTTATGCTATTTATTTGATCAAAAATACAGAAAAAAACAGTAATATTATGAAATATTATTGCAATTTAAAATAATGGTTTCCTATTTTAATACACTTTAAAACATAATTTATTCCTGTGATGCAAAGCTGAATTTTCTGCATCTTTACTCCAGTCTTCATTGTCACATGAATTTGCAGAAATCATTCTAGAATGCTGATTTATTATCAATGTTTGAAACTGTTTTTTCTGCTTAATATTTTTTGGATACTTTTTTTCAGGATTCTTTGATGATGTAATATTATACACTATCCTTCAAATGTTTGGGGTCAGTAAAAATTTTTTAAAGAAATTACTAAATTCTTTCAGCAAGGATGTGTTAAATTAATAAAAAGTGATGGCAAAGACTTGTATTGTTGGAAAAGATTTATTTTTTGAATAAATTCTGTCCTTTTTCAATTTTACATTACAATTTTACATTACACAACAGTATCACAGGTTCCAAAAAAATATTAAGCAGCACAGCTTTTTCAAACATTAATAATACATCAGCATATTGTTAATAAATCAGAATGATTTCTGAAGGACCATGTGACACTGAAGACTGGAGTAATAGATGATGAAAATTCAGCTTTGCATCACATGAATAAATTATATTTTACAATATATTAAAATAGAAAACAAGTATTTTAAATTGTAATAATATTTCACAAGATTACTGTTTTTTTCTGTATTTTTGATCAAATAAATGCAGCCTTGATGAGCATAAAAAACATCTTTAAAAAACATAAAAAATCGTACTAATCCCAAACTTTTGAACAGCAGTGTATATACATTTTGTGATATCACATATATCACATTTTATGAGGTATGTAATTTATTTGTATATGCATTAGTAAGTGTTGTAAATGAATATTCATATTAAACTCATTAAAATACATATCAAATATTTAAAATAAGAATTGTATGTAAAATTTAATTTACTTAGTATTACATTTAAATGACATTGCAGAGTATTATGAATATAATGTGTTTTCATTGGTGTATTGGTAATTAAACAATTAAACAAAAGTGTTTTGTGTAGGTGCTGGAGAGGTCACGAGATGTGGTGGATGAGGTCAGTGTCTCCCTCAGGCTGTGGGACACATTTGGAGATCATCACAAAGACAGGCGCTTCGCTTATGGGAGGTCAGTTACACAATATGGAGCTGAATTTGAACTCATAGTCCTCAGTGTCATGGCATGTGTGTTGACCACTAGACCATGGCACTAAACCCCTTGATACACAAACACTTGATGTCCGACAATACAGTTCCTCAGATCAATCTTCCATTTGTTTGTTCTGGTTTCTCTCCACTCTTGGCTGTGGCATGTGTTGCCCTGCCAAGTTTTGGTTATTGGCCTAATCCTCCCAGCTGGGAAGGTAATGTGCTGTAAGCCTAGCCAAAGAGCACTGCTTGGAGGCTCTTATTCTCAGCACAGCACAGGGCAGTGGAGGATCAGTGGATCAGCAGTGGTGCTTTGGCTCAGGGCAGTGCAGCAGATCACAGTAGCTGCTGAGCCGGGAAGGGAGATGGGTCAGAGAATGAGAGAGATTGACACTGTTCCTAAATGCTTACAGTGCTTCCCAGAAGTATTTGGACATCTAAGTCACACTTAAATATAATATAGGAATTTCATTGCATTAAATGCACAATATCAAACAATATGGCTCCTTCAAAGATGATTTTTCTCAATCAAATTTGTGTTTTTCTGAGAAAACAAACTAGAACTGAACCTGTGGCATTTTGTCTTACCCGATCAGATCTTTGACCACACAGAGTACCCACACATCAGATAAACTACCATTTAAAGGTTTACAGTCAGTAAGATTTTTTTTAAATATTTTGGAAAAAAAACAAAAAACATAATCCTTCAGAAATCATTCTAATATCCTGATTTGTTGCTCAAGAAACATTTCTTATTATCATCATTGATGAAAACAGTTGTGCTGTTTTATATATTTGTGGTTGATGAACTTTTGATGAATAAAAAGTTTAAAAGCACAGCATTTATTTGAAATAGAAATCTTTTGTGACATTATAAATGTCTTTACTGTCACTTTTGATCAATTTATTGCATCCTTGCTGAATAAAAGTATAAAAAAATCTTACTGACCCCAAACTTAGAGGTCATGACAACTGAGGTTTTGATTATATAATTCATCCAATAATTTAACAATGTAATAGCGTTGTGAATGTGGTGTGTTTTTAGTATGTACTTGTGTGGCAGACAGAGAGAAAGAGAGCAGAATATAGAGAAATCTGTGTGAACGAATCCACAGGATGTGTGTCTGTGAGATCAGACACGTCCGGTGTGTGTGCACAGTACTGAAGCAGATGCAGTCAGCTGATAAAACACTTTTAATGGTGGTGCCCTGTTATGGAAACACAAAATCAGGTGACCTTCACCCCTGGTGTCTATTACTTAAGCTAAATACACACCCACACAGACACATTTAACATTTCTTGAAAATGTTTATCAAAGCCTAGTCGAGTCCATTAATTATTTGTGAACAGAAACTGACAAAACACATTGTGAAACGCAAGTGAAAGGATCCAAACTTATTTAGAAATCTCTGGAGGAACCATGACTCAGCGGGGAAGCCCGGCTTCATGGGCTAACACATATTTGTACATAAATTTATGCATCATACATGCATATATACAAAAAGGTCATTTTGAACAGATTGGATAATCAATGTTAAATTATCATGTTATATCATCAGTGTACTATGGTTTTTGTCTGCTTTATTGTTCTCAGAATGTTTAGGTTTATTTATGTTTAAATAAGTGTCTGTGATCAAGACAGTGTTTACAGAGTAGTCAAGCAGACACGCAGTCAGGAGTTTGAACTTAGACATGCTCTACATAGCTCTACAGAACACCACACACACTGATTACATAATACAGTCCTTTATGACCCTCAACAAGCACACGCGGTTATTATTCACTGAGAGATAGTGAATGGTTGTGGATAGATCTGTAGATGTGTATTTTGTTTTTTATTTGCCTTGTCTCTGACCCATTTCCACATATTCTTGCAAACATTCCCATTCCCACATACACACCCCAACATAAACACAGACACTGGGATGTTTGACTTTGACCCCTGGAGACTGTAAGTTTATTTGCACGTATACCTTAGTGTGTCTTAGTTTAGTAAGAGACTTGATAACGTGATAACATGACGCATGATAACTATGATAATAAAGATATCGTTTTAAAAATTGTTCTAAGAATAGCAGAGTCCACATCACAACTAAAGGAATATCATTGGAATCACTTTCAGAATTTTTTTTTCTTGCTGATGAACAATAAAAACATGGGAATGGGCCCATCTAGCTCATATATGGGCAATCCCATTGCAATGTCAACATTACCATACATGGAAAAAATCAAGTATTTACAAAGGAAGTAAACATGTTATAATTGTCCACTTTGGTAATTTTATGTTTTCAGGAAATTCCTTTGTTTAATCATCACACATGAGGTGTTTGCCAATAATAAAACAACTTTTTTGAGAACGTCCCTCTAGATTTTCACTTTATGTTATCAATAAGTATTTTCTAGAAAGATTATATCTTTAGAAAATATCTTAGAAATTGGCTGTCATATTATATCTATAAACATGCACGTGAGCACTTTCCAGTGTAAATGCATAACTGTGATAAAATCCACTAGACCACGTCTGTTTACATTTCAACAACAATGCGGTGCTCCATTAGTCATTCTTGTGTATGCTGGTCTCACATGATGAGCTTGTGAGTGCAGCTGTGAAATATGACATGGTCGGACGACTCTCTATTATTAGACCAGAGCTGGTTATTGAGTCAGACGAGATGCTTTAATGACTTGCACAACAACTTGCATGCTCACACGTTCACTGGAAGAGCACACATGCATTAATACACACGCACAATCAATCAATCATTACTCTATTTGGCTGCTCGCTCACTCGCTGTTTCTTTATGAAGTTTGTTCATGCCTCTGGGAAAATGGTCTTACCACGGTTTTCATTTCACAAAATACTGATTATGTTTATTTGTTGCATTTCACAGGTTTTATTCCAATAACAGTGATTCACTGTCCATTTTAAAACTTGTGTGTAGGATGATTAGTGTCCAGGGTTTGCCAATTTCCTGCCTGTTACATGATTTCTTTGGATGTATTCTCTTAAAATAAACCGATTTCTTTCTCTTTGTGTGTTTAGATCAGATGTGGTAGTGCTGTGCTTCTCTTTGGCCAATCCAAACTCCCTGCGCCATGTTAGCACCATGTGGTTCCCTGAGATTAAGCACTTCTGCCCCCGCACCCCGATCATCCTGGTGGGCTGCCAGCTGGACCTTCGCTATGCTGATCTGGACGCTGTTAACAGGGCTCGCCGACCTCTGGCCAAGTACGGGACCACATCCTACACCCACTCATAGCACATATTCTGTTATTAAACTTAAACATGAAAAGTTTTCAGGGGCTTCCGTTTTGAGAGGGTTATTATACGTGTTTTTACATTTGTAGTCAGTTATGCATTTGCTGCACTTGGCTTTGATGGCTTGTAGTGTAAGATGGGTGAAATACCTCCTTTAATATATAAAGATTTTTATTAAAAATTAAACCCCCACTAAATTAAAGTGTTCTGTAAATTTCTTTTATTTTGGCCGTTGGAAGTTTTCTGTGTCTATTGTTAATGGGGGATTTGAGGACATAGTAATTCATCTAGATTTATATGTGAACAAACATTGTTTTTATTTCGAAATGAAAAGTTAAAGTTGGACCCTCAGAATTGGGACAAAAGTCTCCCAGTGCCATGTTGTTGTTGCTGCTGTTTTTATAGTTTGTTAAATAATTATTGAAATTCATTTCAGTATTATGTAATTAGTTATTCTTTCCGTTTTAAAAATCTTTGATATTCCTCATAACCTGTAGGCCAATCTGAATTCATAGTCTGTTGCTATTATCCCTTAAATTAAAAATATAGGCCGTAATATCATTCAACATATGTCTATATATCAGTTATGTAATATAATTTAGATTCAAACTAAATTGTAAAAATGGATACATTTACATAGAATATAAATCTGATTTGGTATAATAAATAATAAAAAAATCTAGATACATAAAAAGAATCAGATATGTTTTACGCCACCGTTCAAGTTTGGGGTCAGTAAGAATTTTTTGTTTTTTTACTTTTATTCAGCAAAGATGCATTAGATTGATTAAATGAGAGTAAAGATTTTTATAATGTTACAAAAGATTTCTATTTAAAATAAACTTTCAAAAAATCCTAAAACAATGTATCAGTTTCAACAAATATAGTAAGCAGAAAAACAGTTTTAACAGTTAATAATAGAGAACAAATAATAAGAAGAATTGTTTCTTGAGCATCAAATCAGCATATTAGAATGATTTCTAAAGGATCATGTGGAACTGAAGGGTGGAGAATTGGCTGCTGAAAATTCATTTACATTTGAAAATATAATAAATGGAGAACATTTGTTTTAAAGGGGTGGTTGACTGTTTTTTTTTTTTCTAGGCTTGATTGTGTTTATGGGGTGCAGTCTAACGTGTTAATGCTTCGTTTAAAAAAAAAAACACATTATTTTTCACATAATTTGCCATTATTCCACACCGCTCTGTTCCTTCTCTGATAAACGCGCTGATCATTTCCTGCTTTTATGAAGCCCCTCCCTCAGAAATACGCGATTGGTTAGGTGCCCCAGTGTGTTGTGATTGGCTAAACCTCTAGTGTGCGTCTAAACATCCCGCACCTCACCTCAGCTGCATGTGCTCAGGCTGTATTGTAAACAATGGCGTCGTCTATATTTCTTATCAATTTGAGGCCGATTGAGACACAGAGGATATTAGTGAAGAGGATCGCGCAGAACCTGTGCAAGCACGGCTCTTAATGGTATGTTTTTTTTGTTGTTATCTCATACTTTTAGATACGCTGTTATTTGTAAATGCTGCTGCTTCTGTTAGCTTTTAATATACAGTTTTATCATGATTAAAGCTTTAATACAATACGGCAGCCGCACATGCGTCCATGTTTAACGCTTCCCATAGCTATGTGAAAATAAGTGTATTCACTGAGCTGATGATCTGAATGAGAGAGAGAGAGAGAGATGCAGAGCAGGGCGACGCGAGGAACAGGATTGAGAACTGCTGCTGTAGAATATTGATTTTGAAACTTGTGAATGCATTAGAATCGTTAGAAGACAGAATCGCGATTCATATATGAATAGATTTTTATGTGCACCCCTAGTATTTTCTTCCTCTTCTCTAAAGCAGCACAGCATGGCCTCGCCCCCTTTGTTGCATGTTACCGGGGGCGGGGTTTATCTGGGGTCGTGACGTAACGGACCCGGGAAGTAACTCGTTGTAGTCTCTACGAGCTGTTTTTGTAGGCATTAAACTGCCAGAATTTTAAAAGATGATATCTCTGTTTGCATTGAACTTTCAGCGCTGCAACTTTGCAGATATTGTTTTTGCTCAAACAGCAACATTACACACTAACTAACGTTAAAAAAGTGAAATCACAATCAACCACCCCTTTAAATTGTAATAATATTTTACAATATCTGTTTTTACTGTATTTTTGATCAAATAAATGCAGCCGTGGTGAGCATAAGAGACTTTTTTTTAAACATTAAAAAAAAAAAAACACTTACAGACCCCAGATTTTTTAATGGTAGTGTATATATTTTGTCTGGCTGTAATAATACTTTTCTTTTTTCTTCAACTCTCCCCTCTTAGACCCATCAAACCCACAGACATTCTTCCCCCAGAACGAGGCCATGAGGTCGCTAAGGAACTTGGCATTCCATATTATGAAACAAGCATCGTCGCTCAGTTCGGTGTAAAGGATGTGTTTGACAATGCTATCCGTGCTGCACTCATCTCCCGACGCCACCTTCAGTTCTGGAAGTCCCATCTAAAGAAGGTTCAGCGTCCCCTCCTCCAGGCCCCCTTCCTTCCTCCCAGACCACCACGACCTGTGGTGGGCATCCCTGATCCTCCTCCCATTGATGGAGAAGGTCCAGACTCTCTTTTCTGCCAACCGTTGTGTGCAGACGTCCTGTTTCTCCTCCAGGCTGGGGCCACTCGTGTCTTTGCTCATAAGGTGTACTTGGCCACTTCCTGCTCAAAGTTCTATGACCTTTTCACTATGGATCTTGGAGCGGCAGGGATGGAGCAGGAGGGTGAGGAGAGTTCAGAGGGGAGCGAGGAAGAGGAGCAGAGCCGAAGAGGAGCCAAAGAACAGGCTGGGCGTACCAAGAGCCTAGACATTGACAAGGAGGGTGAAGGAGGCACTAGGGGTTCAAATAGGCTGCTCATGTTGCAGCAAGGCTCACTGAGGACTTCACAGAGCGATAACGCTCTGCCTGCCAGGGGACAGCGCTCTATAGGACCCCTGGGAGCAGGCCGTGCTCTATTGGGATGGGGGCGTGGTTTCGTGGGGGTGTACCTGGAGATTGTGGATGACCCTGTGACTGGTCGGCCGAGACTCATGACAGTAGTGTCAATGGATGATCTCATTCAGAAAGGGCCTTTCCAGGTAAGAAGAAACTTAAGTGACACAATCTATAGCATATTATTCTCACTTGATATACAGGTGCATCTCAATAAATTAGAATGTCGTGGAAAAGTTCATTTATTTCAGTAATTCAACTCAGATTGTGAAACTCGTGTATTAAATAAATTCAATGCACACAGACTGAAGTAGTTTAAGTCTTTGGTTCTTTTAATTGTGATGATTTTCGCTCACATTTAACAAAAACCCACCAATTCACTATCTCAACAAATTAGAATATGGTGATGTGCCAATCAGCTAATCAACTCAAAACACCTGCAAAGGTTTCCTGAGCCTTCAAAATGGTCTCTTAGTTTGGTTCACTAGGCTACACAATCATGGGGAAGACTGCTGATCTGACAGTTGTCCAGAAGACAATCATTGACTCCCTTCACAAGGAGGGTAAGCCACAAAGAAGCTGGCTGTTCACAGAGTGCCGTATCCAAGCAGGTTAACAGAAAGTTGAGTGGAAGGAAAAAGTGTGGAAGAAAAAGATGCACAACCAACCGAGAGAACCGCAGCCTTATGAGGATTGTCAAGCAAAATCGATTCAAGAATTTGGGTGAACTTCATAAGGAATGGACTGAGGCTGGGGTCAAGGCATCAAGAGCCACCACACACAGACGTGTCAAGGAATTTGGCTACAGTTGTCGTATTCTTCTTGTTAAGCCACTCCTGAACCACAGACAACATCAGAGGCGTCTTACCTGGGCTAAGGAGAAGAAGAACTGGACTGTTGCCCAGTGGTCCAAAGTTCTCTTTTCAGATGAGAGCAAGTTTTGTATTTCATTTGGAAACCAAGGTCCTAGAGTCTGGAGGAAGGGTGGAGAAGCTCATAGCCCAAGTTGCTTGAAGTCCAGTGTTAAGTTTCCACAGTCTGTGATGATTTGGGGTGCAATATCATCTGCTGGTGTTGGTCCATTGTGTTTTTTGAAAACCAAAGTCTCTGCACCCGTTTGCCAAGAAATTTTGGCGCACTTCATGCTTCCTTCTGCTGACCAGCTTTTTGAAGATGCTGATTTCATTTTCCAGCAGGATTTGGCACCTGCCCACACTGCCAAAAGCACCAAAAGTTGGTTAAATGACCATGGTGTTGGTGTGCTTGACTGGCCAGCAAACTCACCAGACCTGAACCCCATAGAGAATCTATGGGGTATTGTCAAGAGGAAAATGAGAAACAAGAGACCAAAAAATTCAGATGAGCTGAAGGCCACTGTCAAAGAAACCTGGGCTTCCATACGACCTCAGCAGTGCCACAAACTGATCACCTCCATGCCACGCCGAATTGAGGCAGTAATTAAAGCAAAAGGAGCCCCTACCAAGTATTGAGTACATATACAGTAAACGAACATACTTTCCAGAAGGCCAACAATTCACTAAAAATGTTTTTTTATTGGTCTTATGAAGTATTCCGATTTGTTGAGATAGTGAATTGGTGGGTTTTTGTTAAATGTGAGCCAAAATCATCACAATTAAAAGAACCAAAGACTTAAACTACTTCAGTCTGTGTGCATTGAATTTATTTAATACACGAGTTTCACAATTTGAATTACTGAAATAAATGATCTTTTCCACGACATTCTAATTTATTGAGATGCACCTGTATCTATAAAAAATTATGGCAGTGTCACATTATCTGTTATCCCATCTCTCTGCTTTTTCAGGCAGTGCTGCAGTATCTTTATACGGGTCACCTAGATGAGACACGTGGGGACCTGATGCAGGTGGCCACCATTGCCGAGCTTCTGGAGGTCTTCGACCTGCGTATGATGGTGGCCAACGTGCTGAACCGTGAGAGCTTCATGAACCAAGAGATCACCAAAGCCTTCCATGTGCGGCGTGCCAACCGCATCAAAGAGTGCCTGAGCAAGGGCACCTTTGCTGGTAGGCAATCTGAAATCAGGGTCAAACATTGCGTATGACATATATATCTATGTGAAGAAGCATTAATGTAGGATCTATCTATCTATCTATCTTGTAATATTGTCAATGCTAGATTAAAGTCATACTTGATAGAGTCCAACAAAAACTTTTAAAACAACCAGAACACAATGTATACAAGGAAACCCAAATGTCCTGACAAATTATAATTATTGTATCCTGATAAATTACCCTGCTATCTGTTCAATCCTTTTACCCTGAGAAACTAACTCAAGCCTTTTCTCCAACGATAACTTTTAACAAGTAACTTGAAAGCTGCTGTTAATGAGGGAATGATAAACAGTGAATGGACAGTTCTTATAGATTTTTTGTCTAATTAACTGTCCTAATTTGTATAGTGGAGATTCTTCAAGAAGTTCTGGTGTAATTGGGTAGCTAATTTCCATTACTTGTCAGCGTGTCACATTCTAATGGTTTTTGTAGTGACACCATTGACTTGAGTCGCATGTGATCTATTTTCAATTCCAGAATTCAGTGGAATTGGAATAGAATAGTTCATACACTAGAAATCTAGTTCATACTCAGTCAATTTACACAATTTGTTTTTCCTTTCCTTCATTCAGTCTCTTTGTTGTTTTTAAGGAAATACCCAGTGGAGTGCTTTAAAATATCCCTTCATTGCTGTCAGTGAATATTTGCATATTGTGGACGTGTTTGCTTTTCTGCTTTGTGGTTTCTGTGTTGCTTACTCTCTGTCGTTGTCACGTCTTGTGTGTTGTGTGCATGTTTGTCATAATTAACCTTTTTCAACACTCCCTTATTCTCCACTTACACCTGTTTATTTCATTGCATCATCTGCAGTTGTCATAATCTCATTACCCAACCATGAAGGTGCTTCTCTCATGTTTGAAAACCAGAACGTTTTTCATCTCCATTGTAGCCTGAAGACTACTTGTACGGTCCCTATGGGTATGCAGAAGTTTATAAACTGAATCATTAGATATTTATTTGCTTCCCCCCTTAGAGTAGAAATCTGCAGTGAATTTAATTAGGTGATTTTTCCCTACCATGCCATCCTAATACCCACAGCATACTGCTAAACGACCTGTCCAACATCATCTGTTGTTTAACATAGTTAGTGAGCCACAGTGAAGACATGGAGTCATCCATGTCAGTCTCTAAAGGATTTGCTGCTAAGTAAATTTGCCCCCTATACGGTCCCAGTCTGGCCCTCCCTTCATATTTTCTGTCTTCTTATCCTTAGCCTTGTCAATCTGTCTATTTATTATTGGTCTATGTGTCTATCTGTCTCTTCGTCTGTCTCTGTGTTCGTCCGTCCACCTGTCTCCCCCTCTGTAGCCTCGACTCTGTGACACACGCCGAGATGTGTGCTCTTTTCCTCCCGGTTTTAGATGTGGTGTTTCGATTGGACGACGGATATCTGCCAGCCCACAAGCCACTGCTCATCTCAAGCTGTGATTGGATGGCAGCCATGTTTCGTGGATCCTTCATGGAGAGTTACATTGAGGAGGTGAGCAGAGGTTTTAGTGATTCAAATTTCATTAAAGCGAGAGCATGGCATCTATACTATATATATATATATATATATATATATATATATATATATATATATATATATATACAGGTGCATCTCAATAAATTAGAATGTCGTGGAAAAGTTCATTTATTTCAGTAATTCAACTCAAATTGTGAAACTCGTGTATTAAATAAATTCAGTGCACACAGACTGAAGTAGTTTAAGTCTTTGGTTCTTTTAATTGTGATGATTTTGGCTCACATTTAACAAAAACCCACCAATTCACTATGTCAACAAATTAGAATACTTCATAAGACCAATAAAAAAACATTTTTAGTGAATTGTTGGCCTTCTGGAAAGTATGTTCATTTACTGTATATGTACTCAATACTTGGTAGGGGCTCCTTTTGCTTCAATTACTGCCTCAATTCGGCATGGCATGGAGGTGATCAGTTTGTGGCACTGCTGAGGTGGTATGGAAGCCCAGGTTTCTTTGACAGTGGCCTTCAGCTCATCTGCATTTTTTTGGTCTCTTGTTTCTCATTTTCTTCTTGACAATGCCCCATAGATTCTCTATGGGGTTCAGGTCTGGTGAGTTTGCTGGCCAGTCAAGCACACCAACACCATGGTCATTTAACCAACTTTTGGTGCTTTTGGCAGTGTGGGCAGGTGCCAAATCCTGCTGGAAAATGAAATCCGCATCTTTAAAAAGCTGGTCAGCAGAAGGAAGCATGAAGTGCTCCAAAATTTCTTGGTAAACGGGTGCAGTGACTTTGGTTTTCAAAAAACACAATGGACCAACACCAGCAGATGACATTGCACCCCAAATCATCACAGACTGTGAAAACTTAACACTGGACTTCAAGCAACTTGGGCTATGAGCTTCTCCACCCTTCCTCCAGACTCTAGGACCTTGGTTTCCAAATGAAATACAAAACTTGCTCTCATCTGAAAAGAGGACTTTGGACCACTGGGCAGCAGTCCAGTTCTTCTTTAGTTCTTCCTTAGTCCAGGTAAGACGCCTCTGATGTTGTCTGTGGTTCAGGAGTGGCTTAACAAGAAGAATACGACAGCTGTAACCAAATTCCTTGACACGTCTGTGTGTGGTGGCTCTTGATGCCTTGACCCCAGCCTCAGTCCATTCCTTATGAAGTTCACCCAAATTCTTGAATCGATTTTGCTTGACAATCCTCATAAGGCTGTGGTTCTCTCGGTTGGTTGTGCATCTTTTTCTTCCACACTTTTTCCTTCCACTCAACTTTCTGTTAACATGCTTGGATACAGCACTCTGTGAACAGCCAGCTTCTTTGGCAATGAATGTTTGTGGCTTACCCTCCTTGTGAAGGGTGTCAATGATTGTCTTCTGGACAACTGTCAGATCAGCAGTCTTCCCCATGATTGTGTAGCCTAGTGAACCAAACTGAGAGACCATTTTGAAGGCTCAGGAAAGCTTTGCAGGTGTTTTGAGTTGATTAGCTGATTGGCATGTCACCGTATTCTAATTTGTTGAGATAGTGAATTGGTGGGTTTTTGTTTAATGTGAGCCAAAATCATCACAATTAAAAGAACCAAAGACTTAAACTACTTCAGTCTGTGTGCATTGAATTTACTTAATACAAGTAAAAGTTTCACAATTTGAGTTGAATTGCTGAAATGAACTTTTCCATGACATTCTAATTTATTGAGATGCACCTGTATGTATATGTATGTATGTATGTATGTGTATATATATATATATATATGTTATACACATGTACATACATAGTATATATACATTACGAAAGTGTATTTTGTTACTGCACTGACTGACAGATTTTTTCACTTTTTTATTCTTAAAAAAAAAAAACTAAACTAATTGTGCAGTAAGAAAAAATATACTTCGTAAAAATTTAAAATTGTCCATTTTCAATAGTGTAGCTTATGCATAAAGGTAACTTTCAAACTAAGCATCTTTCTGTTGGTTCTGTTCTCTTAGTATTGACTAGATACCGAAATACCAGTACTTTTGACATCAGTAGTCTACGTCATATGGGTTTGATTTAGGCTGAACAGAAAATTGGCTACAACTATTCCATATTTCTCAAAGTTTCACCTAAACTTATTTATGGATCCACAAAGTACTGATTAGTCTCAGTCACCTTGATCCTTCCTACCCTGGAGCTCTGATAGATCCCACTAAAAAAGTGTCACAGGTAGTTAAAACTAGGCCACCTCTATGACAGCCTGACCCACATTGATGCAGCTGCGACAGGAGACCATCTCATCCATATGGATGAATTAACAGGCCCGCAGGACTAAACAGGCCTCTGAGGAGAGTGCTCCAGGCAGACTGATGCTGAGACTTTAGAGGAGGTCCTGTGCCAGCAGGAACACATGCTGAGATATATATGCTTTGTGTCTGTGCTCCCATATTCAAGAGAGGCAAACTAGAAGGGATCTAAAAAGATTTATTTGCAGCAATTGAGGTAGACCAAATTTAGGATTTGGTATAGCTTTGATATTTTCATGGACAAGTTAGATCAGGTATTTTGCTTATTTCATTGCCAAGTGATTTGCAACACAGCAGTTGATATATGATCCATTGACTACTGTGTGCATAATCTTTAGATTATACACACACTTATACCAAAACACGCTCACGTCTTTGTGTGTGTGTGTTTCAGTGCATTGCTGAGTTTACAGTGACAGGAAGTTTGTCAGACTGGGCACTTCCTCTAGTCATTTCCTCAGCACTGTCATGCTGATGTGTACAGGAAGTTTTTGTGTGTAAACGTTTCATAGAATATTGGTCTCAAAGTTGTATTTTTATTCAACATTATTCAAATTGATTTCCTATTAAATAAGCACATGATAACCATTTCAGACAGTTTTTGATTAAGTTACACTTGTTTTCTATGGAACTATTCTAACATATCACAGTTTCGGTTTGGCATAAATTTAGCTCATGTATTTTTCATCCAAAACTATTAAGTCGGGTGTCAAAGGTAAGGTTTCGCTGTATTCCTTTCGGAGGCCCATCTCACCCACACATAACTCTATCCAGGTCTATCCCGTGCACACTCTCTGATTTCCTTGGGCTACCGGCTGTCAGCTCAAGTTCTAGAAAGACAAGCTCCCTAAGGGCAGGAACTCGGGACCAAGCTGACCAACACCAGAGGCGGAGAGACAACTGGCTAGGTTATAGGTGTCCAGGCCTGCCGGTGAACAGGATCGCCCTGTATAACATTACGAGCATTACAGGGAGCTAGATTTACAGCACAAGTACAAACTGATGCGGGAAATAGGATGCTGGTTGCTTTTCTATTCTGACAGCATCGGCTGAGAGTATGTCACATAGAGATCAACACAAGGTGACCAGAGACAAGTAAACTTGGTTCTGCTTTGACAAGCTTGACATGCTCTTTGGTCAAGCGTTGAATTTTAAGGAGTATAATAGGGTTTGATTTTAAAGGGTTAGGGTTTTGCTCCACCCAAAAATTAAAATTCTCTTACCCTCATGCCATCCCATATGCATATGCATTTTTTTTTTAAGATGGACACAAATAGAGGTTTTTAGAAAAATAATCCATTTCTTTGAGCCTATATAATGCAAGTGGATGGGACCCTCAAAGCTGGCACTTCACAAACCACACAAAACAAACGCAATCATAGTCCAAATTTACGGTAAAAAACTGCACTGCAAAAAATGGTTTTCTTACTTCAATTTTTTTCTTGTTTCCAGCCAAAATATCTAAAAAAATTCTTAAATCAGGAAGGATTTTCTAGACAAGTAAAAATTATTGTCTTGTTTTCAGAAAAAAAAAACAAGCCAAAATTAAGTGCTTAACTGCTTAGAACAAGCAAAATAATCTTATTTCAAACAGAAAACAAGATTATTTTTCTTACCCCATTGGCAGATTATTTTGCTTGTTTCAAACAAAAGCTCACTTAATTTTAACTTGTTTTTTTTTTCTCTTTAATTCAACATGTTTTGGTGTGTTTTTAGTAGAAATCTCATTAGGAGCAAGGAGTTCACAAGGAGGGAGAGATGGTTTGTTTGGTTGTCGACTCATAGCAACCAAGTTTCTTTTGTCTTTTTTTTTTTTTCTTCTTTTTTAAAATTCTTTGTATTCTGCCATGCGACTTGAAAGTGTCCCTCTGTTGCCTATTTATTGGCACCTGAGCAGAAATCGCTTTATAAATGTTCAGTGGGCTTTGTAAATGGAAAAAAAAAATACCCCAGCCTTTTCCATACATTACAGTAATGATGCGAGGCAAAGAGCAGCCAAATGACTTGGTCCTCGTCTCCTCCAGGCTGGCACAGTAGGCAGTGTAGCGACTGGTTGTAGTGAACACTGTACTATTTTTAGAATGAGGTTGTGAATAGAGCGAGCCCTTGTCACTGTCTGTGCAGCAGTCGGCACAGAGGGTGTTGTATAACCAGATATAAAGCCCTTGCAAGACCTCAGGGTGGCAAATATTTATAAAGTGCCATTCAGTTGAGTAAAGCTGATCGTTCACCAATAAGTGGATTTTTCAGAGTCTGTACTCAAATCTTTCTCGTGTATTGCTGCACATTATTGTTGCCTCAGTTTGTGACGCACAGAGTCAAGAGTTGTCCTTGATTGATCTACCACATGTAAGGTTTACTATTCTAGTCCTGTGCAGAAATATCTCTCAAGGTTTTTGAAGTTAGGCAGCACATACTTATTACTGAAGATGACTTTAAAAATCCATACAACGTCTACACCGCAGCTGTATCTGAATGTTATTTATAGGTCTTTTTATGTTGTACGTTTACGTTGCATGATACTCAATGTGAGTACGGTTCAGAAAGTCTTGCTGGTCTTTCTCTGTTGTTTTGAACATGCTGCTTTTTAAGGCAGAAAGTGTCTGAACATACGGGAGATGCTCAGGTGTCAGAATACCTTTCAGCAACATAGGGCTGTGCAATTAATCGAATTCGATTTTCATGCGCATCTCATCAGTAAAGCCGGTTCCGTGATTAGTAGTAAATCGCCATCACCTGCTCTCAGATGGAGCATTTTCTACACAGAGCTGTAGTTCACTGACAAGATAGGCAATATCGCCTTCAAAATCGAATGTTATTCATCTGTGATTATGAATGCGATATTGCCTATCTTGTCAGTGAACTATGGAACTAGTGTACTACTGTGTAGTAAATGCTGCTCCATCTGAAAACAGGTGATGGCGATTTACTACTAATCACGGAACTGGCTTTACTGACGAGATGCGCATGATAATCGAATTTGATTAATTGCCCAGCCCTACAGCAACATCATACTTCTGAGTGTGATTAGCGCAAGACCGAGTAGAAGCTCAAATGTGAGAAGCTGTCACATTTTCCCTGTGAGAAAAAGATGAAGTGAAAACAGAGACGATGAAGGCGGAGATTGTGGTTGCGGTGTACACTGCAGTTGGTTGATGAGAAAGAGTCTGGTGGCTTTTGATATGTGCCCACTTCCTCCGTGACACACATTGCCTTGGGTCTTGACCCCATTTTCTTCTCAAGGTAGTTGCATTGTTTTTCTCAATTCTTCCTCGTCCAAGGAACAAGAAATTCCACAGAACACAGAATATTAATATCACCATTTAATTGAAATTCCAGTCAATTCAAAATAAAACACTAAAAACTAGTGAATTTAGGTATCAAGTTCAGTATAAAAAAGGATATTAATTTTGCAGTTTGTTAAAGATTACATTTAATGGTGCATTCAGTAGTTCTTTGGCTAGCATAAGCATTGCTGTTCTTCATATACTTTAAGTACTGACACCTCAGTGGTGTTAGATGCTGCACTGCCATCTATCAACACAGATCAGTATGAAAAAGAAAGAATTTCTTAAGAATTAAGAATTTCTTAGTGTGCAATTTTTTTTAAATTAGCTCCAAACTAGAACACTAGTATTTTCAGCAGCTAAAAATGGTTTTAAGCCAGTTATTTCTGTCTTTTGCTGTAGTGAGTCAGTAAGATATATCAGTTTACATTTCCAAACATTCATTTTGCTATTAATTGTAATAATTCAGTGAGATTTTTGTTTGCACAAGGAGTCTGGCAACGGCCAGTGCTCCACACAGAGATCTGATCTCATCATCATCCAGTCTGTCTGGAATGCCATGAAGAAACAGAACAAACTGAGACAGACTAAATCCAGAAGAACTGTGGCAACATCTCCAAAAGATGCTTCAAGAAACCTACCTGCAAAGCTACAGGACTGTTAAAAGTTTTAGGCACGTGTAAAAATGCTGTAAAATGAGGATGCTGTCAAAAATAATGGCATAAATAGATTTTCTTTATCAATTAACTTCTATTAACGAAATTAAATCAACATTTGGTGTGACCATTCTTTGCGTTTAAAGCAGCTTTTGCCCTAGGTGCACTTGGGCATAGATTTTCAGGTAGGTTTGCAGGCAGGTCTCTTGAAGCACCTTGGAGACGTTGCCACAGTTCTTCTGGATTTAGTCTGTCTCAGTTTGTTCTGTTTCTTCATGTCATTCCAGACAGACTGGATGATGATCAGATCAGATCTCTGTGTGGAGCACTGGCTGTTGACAAAAATCTCACTGGATTATTACAATTAATGGCAAAATGAATGTTTGGAAATGTAAACCAATATTTCCTACTGACACATTACAGCAAAAGATAGAAATAACTGACTTAAAACATTTTTTAGCTGGTGAAAATACTAGTGTTCTTATAATTTTGGCCACCACTGTGTGTATGTATGTGTGTATATATATATATATATATATATATATATATATATATATATATATATATATTATGTATGTGTATATATATATATATATTAAAATTTCCATTCACTCACAGCACTATTGTTATCTTTGGGTTTTAATAGGAAGTTACCTACTGTGTCCCCTCTGCGTCTTTTAAGTCTGCCCTTTAGCCATAATGAATGGTCATATTCACACTGACATTCTGTTAACTGGCTTTGAGACAGACAGGTGAAGGCCACTGCTAGGCTTCGGAAGTACCGCTGAGAGTCATCTTCCCATCCCCCAATGTACCATCTTTGACCTATAGAATCTATGTCAGCTTGCGATTGTTGTTCCCACAGCCTCCTACTCATGTGGCGGAAGCAGTACAGATTCTGTTGTGATAGTTTTTGTGGTTTGATGCATTTAAAATCAGTTTACCGCACAACTCACTAAGCAAGAATCAGAAGGTTGGTGCAGTTTAGGCTAAGTGGAACTGTCTAGTCATTCCTAAATTGGATGTATGCAATCAATATTATTTGAGGCATTATAAAGAAGATGCTTGCCTGTGATTGGACAAACCCCTTCACAAGATGTTCGTGGTTTCCAGATTGCTATAAGCATCTGCACCCTGTAAGTGTTCAGCCCTCAAACAGGGTAAAGCTAAAGGTAATTAATCCACTGCATCCTGTCCTAATTCACAGAGGAACAACTGCTGAGTCTGAGCATGGCGACGGCATAAGGAGAAGGTTGCCATGGATTGATTCACAGACTCTGCACTTTCCTCTTTGTGTCCCTGCTGAAAGCTCTCCCCTAATTCCTTGGCCGTTTCTTGGAGCTGAAAGAATAAGCATGCTTTTGTTTGCTCTCCACCTTCCAGCCAAAGCAGAGTCAAAACAACAGCTCTTCTACCTTTAAGCTTGGGTTTATGTGATTTTGGTTATGAATGGTGTTGGACGTGGGCAGATTATGTCATGTGGCCTCCAGGGACCTCACAGTGTCATGTATGCTCCTAAATTCACCATAACAGTACAATGGCACTAAAATTGTAACTTTCTGCGAAGGATGATAAAGGTGGATTGTACTGTATTTGTGAAATGCACTACTGTTTAAAAGTTTGGGGTCAGTAAGATTTTATATTATTATGCTCACAAAATTAAATTAACTGTTTTAATATATTTTAAAATGTAATTTATTTCTGTGATTGCAAAGCTGAATTTTCAGCAGCCATTACTTCAGTCTTCAATGTCACATGATTCAGAAATGATTCTAATATGCTGATTTGCTGCTTAAGAAACATTTCTTCTTGTTATCAGTACTTCACATTTTTGTGATTCTTTTTCAGGATTCTTTGATGAATAGGAAGTTAAGAAAGAACAAAATAGAATTTTATTTGTCAGAATGAAACTGTCGCTTTTGATCAATTTAATGTGCCTTTTCTTTAAAAAAATCTTATTGACCCCAAGCTTTTGAAAGATAATGTGTGCTTGTACTAACATGATATACATCCATTCCTTAAAAGCAGAATACAGTGTTTTTTAAAAGATAAGAGGTTATAAAGACCATAAATAAATTGGTGCACCAGATGGTGACAGAATTTGCCATATCAATATATGGGAACTGAGTCTTGCTGAATATTGTGTGTTTGTTCTGTAAAGCATATTCTGTGTTCACTGTTATATGATGACAGTCTCTCCTGTAGGCTGGCTTGTTGGCTCTTGTTTATGCAGAGGCCAGGTTTCCCGTAGCGACAAGCCCACTGAGTTATTTTTCCACAGCTTTAAGCTGAGACTGTCAACGGTTTCACACAGTGCTTTAATCTCCTGAAGGATGAAAGACCCCTTGTGGTGGCCACTGCCCTCGCCCTCCTATCGCTCTCTCAGGCCCCTTCCTCCATGAGCCTTCCTGGATGCGTACATCCCTTTCTAACCGCTTCCTTGGCCACTTTGGGTCCCAACATGAAGGCCTCCTCTAATGGTCAGCAGCCAGGACTATGCAGGTCTCAATAGGGGAGAGGTGCTGAGCAGATTGTTTCATCCCTGGATCAATCTGCCTCTTGAGTTTCCATGTCCTGGAGATGAGCTATGAATAAACATTCCTCAGCACGGGTTATGAAATCTGTTCACACAAACTTTTCTCAACGTGGGCTTTTCTTGATAACTGTGAACTTGAAATATGTAGGTTGTTTTTTGCGAACCGCAACAACTTTTTCTTTCTCCATTTCTCTTTTTAGGTCTCTATCCCCAACACCAGTTGTGCCTGCATGAGAGCCATTCTGGAGTTTCTCTACTGTGGTGTGTTAACACCATGTCCTGAACTGGAGCCAATGGACCTTATAATACTAGCCAACCGCCTCTGTCTTCCCCGCCTTGTAGCTCTAACAGGTAGGTTTAATAATGGCTCTATGTTTACCCGAAGGCGGACAGCGTACCTTGAACAACCACTGTGTAATTCTGTGGTTAATTGGCCTGGAGAGGAAAATAATCTGAGATCTTTGAGATCTTATACTTTGAGCATGAATTTGCAAAGACATAATTTGTGTGCCATGGACAAAACAGTTGGTTAATATTACGGATGAAAACATTTAAACTCAAAGGTACAAGACATGGCACTAGCCAACAAATTGGAAAAATAAATAAAATTAAATATTATCTACAAATAAGCTACAGCATGTTGTATTTGATAAAAATACACCGGTGAAGGTGAGAAATATTTCACTGTTGACGATTTTGTTTTTATGGAGTATTTTGCAAATTGTTAACTGTTAAACCTCATGGCTGACATATTAACACTTGTTGTGTGGTGTTTTGCCATGGTCTACAGAGCAACATGCCGTTGAGGAGCTGTTGCAGTTGTCCGTTAAAGGGGTGGACATTGATGGCCATGTGCTTGCCTATCTGGAGATGGCTCAGGTAACGTTAATAAAGATGAAGCAAACAAAGCCTTTAATAGAATGCTTTGAGTAATGAAGTGGCAATATAACCAATGGTGCACATTACAGAATTACCATTCATTCATAGCCTACTTTATTCTAGTTCAAAGGATGAACAGACTTTGCTTTTCAAATGAGCCTCATTGAGAGAAATCACGCTGTGCTAACTCTGCTTTCTGTCTGCTGCAGTTCCACAATTCCAAACAGCTCTCTGCCTGGTGTCTGCATCACATCTGCACCAACTACAATAGCGTTTGTCGAAAATTCCCTAAAGACATGAAGACTATGTCTCCTGGTAAGTGGCAAGAAGTGTTTTTGTTCATTTATTTGATTTATATTATGTATAAATTAAATCAATTCAGCAAGGATGCACTAAATTGATCAGAAGTGACAGTAAAAACATTTATAATGTTACAAAAGATTTTTATTTTAAATAAATGCTGTTCTTTTGAACTTTCTATGGAGTCTTACAAAATGTATCATGGCAGCACAACTGATAGTAAAGTTGATAATAATTCAGTTGATAATGTTGATGATGAAAATTCAGCTTTCCCATCATAGGAATTAATTACATTTAAAAATATATTAAAATAGAAATCATTTATTTTATATTGTAATAAAACTTCACCATTACTGATTTTACTGTATTTTTGATCAAATAAATGCAGCCTTTAAATATGTAAGAGTTTTTTTTTTTTACAATTCTAATTTTGTACTTAATCTCTTCAATTGGTATTTTTGTGTGTGTGTGTGTGTGTGTGTGTGTGTGTGTGTTTTCAAGTAAATATAGCTAAACATCTGAGCAACATGATATATATTACATAAGATATTAATGAATAAAAACTTTTGCCACTGGGATAAGAAAACTTCAAAGTGAAAATAAAAACTATTTTTACAACATTGCATTTTTTTTTTCTTCAAACATAAAGCTTTCCAAATTGTGTCTCTGAATACAACACAACATCTAGCTTAATATCTTGCTTCTCAAATAAATGTCTCTTGGTGTAAGGATCTGTAGATATTCATCTTTAGATGAAAAAACAAGATAGAAATACTGTGCAAGAAAATGATTTTTCCACTGTATTTTCTTCACCTTGTCCTTTGTTCTTCCAGAAAACCAGAAACACTTTGAGAAGCATCGCTGGCCTCCTGTCTGGTTCCTAAAGGAGGAAGACCGCTACCTCCGTTCTCAAAAAGAGCGAGAGCGCGAGGAGGAGATCTTACGCAAGCAGCACACCAAACGGGGCTGGTGCTTCTGGAGACATCCATCCTCCTCAGCACCCCACATTTCCTGAGGGTCTGTCTCCATCCATCCATTTAACCCCCTGTACCCCTCTCCCTCATCTCAGTCCAGAGGCATGTAGCCAAGCCTGGGGAGCCCTGTTTCTGTGCATCCATCCCGACTGCCGGAAGCGAGTCCGGGTCTTCTTTGCCTCTGAATTTTAGCCTTCCCTTCCCACGCTGGGCCTTAGCAGGCTGCCCGGCTCGAGGGCTCATAGCGTATGTGTCATTAAATGGGAGAAGGCTTGGAGAAAGACTCAAATCTTTCTCATTTTCAATGTTACATGTTCTACTGTGCGACTGCAACAGGTCTCGCCGCAGCATCACATAGGGAACGCCATCATTGCAGTGACCTGCTTTCGTCTCTTAAGACTGTTATTATTATACAAGACCACACACACACTAACACCAGCACCCCGTCTGAGTGCTGGCGCTTAGGCACACGGATGCTGCATGGTGCTGCTGTGTTGAGCTTTTCTCTGTGAGACCTGTTTCTGGGAAAACCGTCATGTTCAATGCCTACAAGCTGAAACATAGCTTAGCTGTGAATACAACTAGCAACTAAAATGGCGGCAGGGATATATATATATATATATATAAAAATGTTAAAATAAAGGGGTTATTCCCCTTGCCTACATTCTCACTTAAAACAGTTCTCCATTTTGGATCTTCCATTGCCCCATATTGGCTCTGAATACCAATTGTGTTGCCTACTGAAGAACTGTTTTTCAGATTTCTTGTCCTGTTACTAAATTTTGCTCACGTGGTAGAACAGAAGGGGTGTGTAGTTCAGGTCTGTCACTCACTAAAAAACTCCAGGCCAGCACCAAAGACAGACAAACACACACAGACAACTCATTCA
The DNA here is from genome assembly GCA_039654775.1 of Spinibarbus caldwelli. Classification (NCBI taxonomy): domain Eukaryota; kingdom Metazoa; phylum Chordata; class Actinopteri; order Cypriniformes; family Cyprinidae; genus Spinibarbus; species Spinibarbus caldwelli. The sequence continues at coordinate 24,336,703 of CM077223.1, read as the reverse complement.
AACACGAACGCCTTACCAAAATCTGCAGAAACAAAAACTTGACAGCAAGTAAACTACAAAATTAGGGCTATTTTTACCACTGCCAGGAGAGTATTAACAGTCACAGCTGTTATATGACATTCTGTAGATTGAGCTTTGTGATATGACCACTAGCAAGCTCCTCGACTTGCTTGCCTTTCACCTCCACCACTGGGGGGCGCCCATGCCTTCTGAGTTTACCCTGCTTTCGAAAGTATTAGCTACTCACTTGTTTGTCAATCCTGTTTCAGATCTTCACATCCTTGTGAAATGCACTCGTTTTTGTAGCACTACTTCAATCTTAGCTACTGGCGAACCAAAAATTAGGATGCAATGTTTCGTATTCCTTCGCCGCTGCCCTCTGTTACTCCTCTGCTCCTCTACCTCTGCAGTTAGCCAAACTGAGGGAGAAACTATCGATCCACTTCCTGTAGTGTTTGATATGTTGCAATGTGATGCTTCACTTTGCACTTTACACGAGCAGAAAAAATATGTGCTCAGGATTAACCTGCTAAATGTCACAGCGTTCAACCATTCACCCATTATCACCTTAAGGGGTGGTTACACTAGACTTTGAGCACTGCAACAGTTGTAATATGTGTGTTTTTAAAAAACACTTCTGCAGCATAACTTTCCTGTATTGCTGTGAACCTGCAAATTTAAAGTTTGTGTTTGTTTAATTCCGCTAAGATGTAAAGCCACGGTGTAATGATCTTCAATTAGTCAAACGTATAAACGTGATACAAATTTGCAGGTGAGACTTCACCAAAATTGGAACGCAGCGAAATGCAATTCGCTTGCGTTTCCGGTCTCCAGCATTTGCATGTGTGTGAATGGAAGTAAATGAAGGAAAAGTGTAGTGTGACCGCCTCTTTACACAAGTTTACCTGTTTTGACAATCTTAATAACAAAATATCCCAACATAAGCTGTAAATCGAAAGTGTATCCTTCTTTTTTGATTGAAAAGCTTTTGATTTCAAGCTTTGAAACAGGTTTTGTGGTTAAACTGACAGTGATATGCTAACAGCCGCTCTCGGTTTGGTTCCTTTTTTCAGACGTGCATGCGCTGTGAAGTGTTGTTAGCATCCGTTTGCTAGAGTCTGTCTCGACTGCCTTCCATCTGAAAACATGAGTGCCTATGACCATTATTACACTTTCCCTTCTACATTCAAGTATTTCTTGGTGAAGCATGTTTGTTTTGCCTGTTTCGTGCCTTTTAACAAAAGTGTTTTTAATAACTACTTTGGGGGTGAGTGAGAAATCGGAGACATTTTAAGTTTTCCATGCCACCCTTTTTCTATTTCTGGCTTTCTGATTTCGCTTCCTCAAGGCTGCACCCTGCTTTTCGCACCAGACGAGCTGAAATCATCAACAGCTACAAAAATAGACACGCAGAGCCCATGTGCTCAGACAGGCTGATATGCACACAAAATAATAAATAAATTACAAAAAAAAAAAAAAAAAAGAGGGAAGCAGAGAGCAGACGCTGTATGGCTGTATGCTACCATCTTCACCTGTAGGGGCACTTTTGTAGGTTCATCCCATTAAGATGCTTTATTTATAGGGGCAGACAAATAAATGAATGTTTCTAGATTCCACACTATGCCTAAAGGCTTAATAATTAGTAAAATAACGAATGTATGACCTTACTGTTTATTTGCAGACTGGCTCTGCGATAAATTATGTACTTAATTGCAGCTCTTCCATCTGCCCCTTAGAGTTAAAGAACATCACCCCAGATGAGTGAGAACACTACAAACATCAGCACGCTTGTTGGGATGGAAAGCATTGTTAGTGTGGTGATTTCTGGCTTGTTTTTTGTTCTTTGACTATTTGCTTTTGCACTTTTATTTTAGAGTTGGTCTGCCTTTGATGTGCATGGCATTGACTGTTTCTAAACTATGGCTTTTTAAAACATTTTGTAGCATGGAATGGTTTCTTCCATTAAAACGGTGCTCCTTACGGCCCTACGTATTTTGTGCTTACATAAAAAAATCCCTCATACTTACTGTAAGTCTTTTATGTCGGTTGCTCAAAGTCTTTGTACCTTGTGCTTTAATCAAATATGCCTTCATTAACTTCAAGGACATGTGATGTATGTTTTTCTGTACAAATTAGGTGGTTTAGTAGATTTCAAATAAACAGTATTAGCCCTTAAAAGGATCGTTCAACCCAAATTCTGTCATTTGCTCAGCCTCATGTTGTGTATGAATTTATTTCTTCTGCAGAACACAAAAGGAAGATACTTTAAAGAATGGTTCAGCTGTTTAGTCTGTAAGTCAATGGCTTCCAACTCAGCTTTATTGTATGGACAAAAACATTCTTCAAAATATCTTTTTTATGTTCCACAGAAGAAAAAAAGATCATACAAGTTTCAAATAACATGAGGGTGAGTAAATCAATGGGTGAACAATCACTTTAAATTGAGAGATTGATTCAGGCAGTGACTAACAACAGGAAAGACAGTATAACTGCTTGCTAAACATGCACTTTAGCTTAAAATTTGATACATATGATATTCTTTGTGGATTTTCTTTCAATTTAACAGTAGTCTTGAGCGACAAATTGTAAAGTATTTATCTGTGCACGTTTACAGGTAAGATGTGCATGGGAATGGTCTAAGTGATAACTTGTATGTAATTATGAATAACAGTAGCTTTCATTACTAAAGAATTATCATGCACTTTTGTCATATTGAATTTTTTTTTTTTTTTTTAATCAGAGCCCTCATTACAACATTTAAAAATTCCATCCAAAACCCTTACAGATACTTAATGTTAAACTAACTAAATGTTCATCATGTTAATTATTAATGACACATTGTGGTTGTAGTTCTATTTATTTAATTCGAAATCCACTAGTTTAAAAGAACCGTGAGAGCACTTGAGGACTGTGGTCTATTGTTGTGTTACCGTGCCTTTAATTGAAAGAAAAAAAAAATCTTTCTGAAGAGAGGTCACTGCCTTTAGTTTTGATCAAGATAATTGTAGTGCACTAACACACAAACACACACAACACCATAAACTTTAGCTGACAGCCATAGACCACTGTGTTCTCCTTCTGCATGCCTGTGGCCAGCATGTAGCAATACCCTCTGTTCTTTGAGTGATGTGAAATATTTTTCTGCTTTCCCCCCTAACATTTTAGGTGTTTTCATCCCTCTTTGATTGTTCTGAGCTGAGTGGAAACCTGTGCTTGTTGTGAACAGTGATTATATGCGTTTGGATGAGAGTGAATGTAAACACATGCACATTAACAGAGAGTCAGAGGCACACTTGCACCCTCTACAGTCAACTGAAGGTCAGGGTTTTATTTTGTTTTATTTTTTTTACAAAGCTAAGGGTAATATAAATCAGTGTAGGACAGGGGAGTTATGTTACACAACATTCTTTTTGGAATATGACTTTGGTTTAGGTGTTTTTTGTAAAATACTAACACCAGAGAGCAGTTATTGTAGTGATTGTCTTTTTTTTTTTTTTTTTGGAACTGGAAAGGTTAACCACATCTTACTGCTTATAAAATAAACAATCTGACTTCAGGTCATAGGCAGAGACCACTTCAAGCCCTTGTTAGTTTCTGTGTTTCAACAGAGGGGCTCTCCAACCAACTTCCTTTCTGTGCTTTGAAATCCACCATCTCCATGAAAGAAAAGGGTCGTATTACTTTTCTGAACAACATCTGTCAGTTATATTGGAGCACTTGTATGCCCTTTGGCAGATGCTGTCTCTCTTTCCACTTGTGGTGAGGTGTCCTTGCCATTTTTTTTTTTCTTGAGGTGAGGTAGGTGTCACTGACTGTTGACCCTTCCATTGACCTCTCTTCCTCTTTCAAATCTGTGACTATTTAAGGCTGTTTTGCACTTTGTGGTTTTCTTTTTAACTTCTTAGTTTGATTGTTTCTGATACTTGTTCTGTAATTATTGTTCTTGTTCTGAACCAGAAAAAGCACACACACACACACACACACACACACCATACACACTACTAAGGGCTTTTAAATACGAAATCAGAATGTTTTGCTGCTGTTGCAAAGAAAAAAAAAAAGAAAAAAGTTTTATTGAATCATTTGTAATATTTTTGAACAACTGTGATTTGTACAAAATGGAGCAAAAAGGGGTTAAAAAGGTTATCTGTTTCAGTATTTTAATGTTTGCTTGGCTTTTAATAAAACTTAACTGAACTCTTTGAACTCATTTATTTGTGTGTGTTTTTATTTGCTATGAAATGTTAACTATGTTGACTAACTATAAAAATGGTTACATTATAACAGTTTATTGTAATAATCATTTTAAAAACATGTAAAAGAGTATAACTGTTCTCGGTTACACTGTAAAAATGATTTTTCAGTTGTAAATAAAACAAATATTGGCTGTGTTGGAGATTTATTGGTGTTTTACGTGAAAAAAACTTTCAATCTTTCTACTTCAAAATTCCATGTTTATTTCAATGTGTATTTGTGATTATTTGTAAAAATTTACAAGCAATTTCTGAGTGAAAATTGTTTTAAAGTAAATCCTATACCTTTTTTCAGTCCATCTTACACATAAATGGGAAATGTACACAATTTTATGTAAGATTTGTACAGGTGATCAAAAACTTGTGGAAAGTCAGTACAGCAAAATGTCCTACAGAGGGAGACATACACAGTTTTAAGAGTTTCTTCTTGTTAAACACTTTAATAAATATATTTACCAAAATATTATATATAATATAATATAATGTGTCATATACTTTTTTTTGCATTAGAATTAAGACCATTTTTTCCATGTACTAATACCATGTACTGCTTGTTGAGCTGCTCAGGTTTGCCGCAGAAGCACTACTTTTATTCAGCTGACTCTTGTGTTATCTCTCTCCTTCACAAAGTAGCAGATAAAATGGCTGAGTCATCACAAAGTGACTGCCTTCCTTCCCCCGGTCCCTCAAACGCCTAAAAGAATCATATCAAAATGTCAGTCCCCAGAGGTGATTTAATAAAACAGTTGTAGTATGAGGTTTTTGGTTGTCATGCAAACACAGACATATTAATGATTTCCATAGGACAGTTGCAGTGTTGCACTGTTTGAAGGAATACACATCACAGGAAATAAGTCATCTCCATACACACGTGCACACTCACACACTGCAACATTTCCAGTAACACTCTGAAGGGGTAAAGCCAACACATATGCTGTAATTGAGCCCCAAAAGAGGGGGGTGTCTGTGTAGACGGGTGGCTAACAGACCAGAAAGTCTCCTTGGTGTGTGTTTGTGAGACACTGATTACAGCCCTAGTGCCCGTGTCATCAGATCTGTGACTGATGTGTTTGTTGGTGCCATGGTTTGATTCATAACACTGTATGAAAGCACAATGTGGTAACACTCTTATGGCTGTAATTGAGCAACTCAAAAAAGTCTCCATGCCGGATATTTAGAAAAGCTTGTATTATATAACAGAATGTGCAATACTGTATTGTCTCTGAACTAAATAAAATTCTAAAGAGTGTCTGAAATGTTATGCTTTTGACACTGACACTAATGTGTTTATATTGTTATAAGTGTTAATTCTACCTGACCTTGCCACTGCATTCTTCTTCCATAAGAGCATGGTCTTATCCCACTCTCCCACATTTTTCCCTTCACACCAACGTGCCATCAAGAAACACAATTTCCCATAAATGCCCTAAAAGGTGAATGTAATGTTAATAGAATATGTTTTATCTTTTGCAGCTAGCAAACATCTCACAAATGACTACCACAGTATGCTCTATTTTCTTAATTAAACTTTCCTTAAAGATCTGTTTAATGTAGTGTCTCAGATGTAATAAGATCATAGATTGATTGGGTTAGCTGAGAAGAACATGAACATTCAGTTGCTCTTAAGATTTTATTGTCCAGAATGGAATTCCTCAAAGTTATTCTTCAATAAATGTGTTGCCCCAAGTCCAAAACCATTACTGGAATCAGCAGAGCAAAGTCACAGACATTCCCAACAGGAACGGAATGCCTAGACTCACTCACCCCCTCAACTTATAACAAATTCCTCTACATTAGTGAGGTCCTTATGTCTAAATACAGGGTGAAGGGCAATTGTTCTGAAAGCAAAAGACTCAAATTGCTGGTAATAGTTGGGTATGTTTAGTCTTTCTTTGCATGCAATTGTTCAACTATATGTTACACTGGACTGCACAGTGTAAATCATTCCAGTGAGACAATCAACTGTGAAGTTCAACAACAGATGCTCTTGCCTGAAAAAATGTAGCAAAGGTCCAGTAACCAGTAATATTATGAAAACATGAACTAAACCATGTGCCTCTGTAATATTAGTGACTTCACAAACCTATTTTATCATTTATGCCTCTGTCTCTTCTGTGTTGGTAATGTCTCATGTAATCAGCAGTGGTGTAATGTAACGAAGTAATAATACTTCGTTACAGTACTTAAGTTTTTTTGGGGAGTATCTGTACTTTACTTGAGTCTTTATATTTCTGTCAACTTTCACTTTTATTCCACTACATTTCCTAATTAAAATGTATACTTTTACTCCGATACATTTCCCCGAAGCATATTCGTTACTTACTACAAAATATGCCCTGTGTTCCATTCGGAAGGTCTCACCCCAATGTCCTAACCTCTTCAAAGGGTTTGCCCTCCGGAGTGAGAGCTTTGAAGGGTTGAAGGGTGTAGGGGACCAAACAACTGTTTCTTGAAGTGCCCTTCTGCGTCATCATCCCATGCCCACACGGATGCGCTGTCATCATGCAAAGAATCAGCGCAAAGGATCATGGGGGCCCAAAGTGTCCATCAGTTGTACCCTTCGAAATCCTTCATTCCGAAGGGCTCTTTGAAGTGACTAGTTTTGAGTACTTCGGTTTGGAACGACCCTTCAATATGGCGGCCATGATTGTTTTCACTCCGAAGTGCCCTTTGGAGGGCGATATAACCCGTTTGGAACCCACCGATGGTCAAATGCTTTGTTCCTGAATGAATCAGCCCTTTGAATGAATTGGTTGAATGATGACTCACTCATTAACAGTGACTTGCTGCCAACTACTGGCGGATTTAATTTTACATTTAGACTTTTTTCATGTTTTAAATCATTTCAAATATCAGTATTCGACGTGTTATGTTTAAAACAAAGCATTATTTATGCATTTTTAACTGCAGCTTAAATGCATCCATGTCCCCTCGGAGATACGTTGAACTGTGTAAATATATCTAAATATCACTTCAGATGTAGATTCCAGAAATGTTTTCTTACCTTGGAATGAAAGACACTAAGTACCAGTGCTTATTCTTACCCAAAGATACAAAATGGAAGAAAGAGTTAAAACTGAACACAATCTTCCTATTCAAACTGTGTATAAACATTTTCTTATGTATTTATTTTGCTCCTTTTCCATTTGCATTTACTTGCACTTTTACTTTCAATACTTAAGTACGTTAAATAAAAAAAAATTAAATCTTTTCATACTTAAGTGCAATTTATATCACATACTTTAAGACTTTTAATATTCTAAACGGTGACTTCAACTTCTACCAAAGTCATTTTCTGGTAAGATATCTGTACTTTTACTGAAGTATGGCTTTCGGGTACTTTATACACCACTGGTAATCAGGCTTATTTATGTTGGACCGCTGTTATTATTAGGTAATGTTGTCTAGAGATCATCTTGGCTTTGTTGAGGTACCAGCCACTGATGAAATATGTTTTTCTTCCCTTCAAATCTTTATACACTGACAGTCTCTCTGCGGGTATTTGCAGGTTTTCTTCTTTATGATCTTGTGTAAGCATGATCACAGCTCTCTAGCTGGTTTTCCCCCATTCTCTCTCAATGCACTTCAGTCTATCACATTAAATGTGGCGGAAAAAAACATGGTACCACGCAATCTCGATGTCGTTTATGTTGTCAAATGAATCACTAGCGTGCTATGCATTCTCAGCATTGGCACAAGGGGCGCTAAAGCAGGAATAAATGGCTGTGTCTGAAAATGTTTCACCTGATGTGTACACGAAATAATGAGGACTGCATTTATGTACTCTATCGCCCTCTGATAGAGTACATAAGAGTACTGAAGATTGTTACCGCCATTCCAATGCAATAGCACACGATGAGTATGTTCAACCTAACATAACGTTGGCAGTTTGCATCTGTGCTCACATACTTCTTTAAAATATATGATCTGGTCTTAATCATCCACACAGACATCCCTCATGCTGTGAGGAATTTACATAACATCCAACTCCTGTAAAAAAAGAAGGGGGAAAAAAAAAAATCCTACTTGGGCCTCAATTGGAGTGATGTACATTAATGGAAAATGTAATTAACACGCACAAGCGTGCCACATGTGGGAGTTCAGACTGTGACAACTAAAGTATGAGATCTTTATCTTCTGGTGTAATGAGCCCAGCACTAAATAATGACTATGCAAACAGACTGGAACCCAGTGGAGGATGTTCCCTGAAGCCTCCTCACAAGAATGTGATAATACTGGAAAACATAGCAAGCGTTGTTTGACCTTTTAATGTCATTATGCCATGAGAAAGCAAACACATTCTGTTTACAACATTGAAATCCAAAGCCTTGAATTAAATGCTGTCCTCCCCCAATTATGAATCTTTCTGCATATTACTTAAAGCTTATTGAGCTAAAGAAAGTCATAGCTTAAACTGTGACAGTGTATCAGTTGGTATGAAAAGAGCTGGGTTGAAATTATCAACAGAAAATTTTTGTGAAACCTGACAACGTACAGCTAGCTCCATATGTTGTGGCAAATATGCTGTGTGTCTTCAACATGTAGGCATTCCAAAAGGTAAGGAATTCTCAGGAAGTCAGTGCTGATAATGTTAGCATTTACTTAAGATAATGCATTCAGAGATGAAAACACAGTATCGAAAGTCTAGGAAAGGTTGATGAAATGCTGGATGCTTGAAAAGGATGGAGAGAAGCAAGGCTAACAGAAAACATATGATGAAAAATAGTAATGACTATGAGAAGGCAGAGGTCAAGGTATAAGCCTGGACTAAAGGCATATATCTTTGGTGTGTTGAACTTTGACATCTCTTTCAGGTCTAAACACATTGAAGCATGACTGTGTGTGTGCATTGCATGTGTTCAAGATGTAAAGGCGGACAAATCGGAACATCTAGGAACCACATGAGGGCTTCATCCTCCATTTTGTGTTTACTCTGTTTTAAATAACATTATTCCAGTGCTAAATGTATTCCTCTCAAATAAACAGCACTTTATAATTCTCTTAACAGCACAGTATCTTAAACAATCTCTTGTGTCGCTCAAAGGAAATACCAGACGTGGTGTCATGTCAAACAAAACAGCATAACGTTCAAATCTGTCAACAGGGAAAGCAACATGAGGCAGGAAGCTGCTGAGCTCATGAAGGAATTCGGACATTTTGGCAAACGTTCCTTTTAGACCATGTGCCATAAACCCTCACACATGCCTCCAAAGAAGGATGTTTTAGGGGGCTCCAGTGGTTTAAGCTGGGATCTGTGCTCTAGTGCACATCTACTCTTAAACACAGAGTTTTAGACAGGCAGTAGGGGCCCTTCAGAGCTCTACAACATGAATTAATTAAACCATAAAGATAGATGATGTAATGTTTAAAGAGCCAGACAGAGGAAGATGTGGGTTCAGTTTGCGTTCATGGCTGTGTGTGTGTGTGTGTGTGTGCAAGACAATGAGTGGGTAATTCCTAACTCCTGATTCCTAAGAGTAATGTTGAACTGACATCAGTGAAGTATGAAGACTAAACTTCTCTTCTCCTGTGGGTCAGTGAGGGTATTTTAACTAAGCATCTTTTGTCATTTTGTTTAATCCTTTGCATAAAATGATTCTGTATAATCATGAACATTTCACAAGAAATAGATCTGAAACAATAACAACAGACAAAACTGTACACTAGATCAGACAACGCGAAAAGCATAAAACAGAGGTAACAGATCAAAAAAGGCAAGAGGAAAGTGTTTTGTTGAAAAGTGTTTTTCTGCATATAGTAGGGTTATTACAGTTAACTAAAACTAAAACTATAGCATTTTATTACTTGAAATACATTATACTAAGCATTGGATTTTCAACAACAGCAAAGCCGGTTTAAAGGAGACTACATCAAGTTCAGTTCCCATGAAAAACAGCTTCTCAGTTGGCTGCCAAGCACTCCAAAGATTGCTCACAGGAAGCCTGTACAAAGAGAGACTGGCAGCTCAATAGTGTGTCAATGCAGGACCAGAGGACTTCCAACCAAACTCACACTCATTCACTGCTGCTATGGAGCAAACATTAGGCACAAAAAAGGAGGAAAGGTCTAAACATTTTGACTGAATTTCCATAGACTCATGTAGATGTTCTTTTTGTACCCATGATTTCTGTCTCTTATGTAATTCTGGAAAAAGAAAGAAAATAAGAACAAAAACACAAGTACTAAAGCATTAAACTAACAGGGGTTTCACAAGTTCACATGTACATATAATCAAAAGGGGTAAAGAATAAGCATATTTGGCGTGCTGTCCTCGAGGTCGGCTTTGAGCTTGAGATTTGGCCTGAACCCAAAGCACCCCCCTGGACTTCCCTGGCTGGCCAAGAGAGAGTTGAGTTGGCTGAAGGATGCCGGAAAACTGTCACTGAAAGAAGGTGAGAGAAGCACTTTCTCTGATGCTGATTGGTTGGATTATCCAAACATGTTGCTCCCAAACTTTGTTAAAATAAACTTCCTTTTCTAACTTGATTCTGCTAACCCTCAGCTGCATGGGGGCGCTAGAGGATCCACAAAAAAAAAATTAAAAAATTAAAAAAAAAAAGTGTTAACTTATATTGGTAACTATATATGTTCAGTGGGATTAGATTGTGATGTGATTTTTTTAAAAACATTTTCTGAATTTGACATTATTACTGTTGCATTCTGCTTTTTCTATTTTATTGACATCCATAGTAACAATGAGAAATAAAACACAAATCTGCATATAATTTTTTTGAGGAAAAAGGTATGTGTACACTGAAAGTACAGTCATCTTCTCAATAGTAATTAATTTTCAAATGATAATATTTAAATAAACTGTTTTGGTTGAGATTCACTGTAGGATATAAAGGCCATTTTTATATTTTGCAAAATTTATTTAATTTTGCACACATATATACAGTATAAATGGGCCTGTATACATAAAAGGTAAAAGGATGGCCTCAAAAAGTTAGAAAACCTCTAAAAAATAGTATGTACTAAAATCCAAGACAGCTTAAAATGTGGACATCTCATGATCTAACTCAGATAGAATGCCCATAAATCCATTTCAAATGCATCCTTGTGTTTAAAAAGCCAAGAATATAAAAACTGGATTCAATTATGTTACCTCCAAATTGTTTTAATGTGACCGTACATACCACGGTCTGTAATTCATGTTAGCAGCAACAGAGATAAACTGAAATTGTGCAACAGCAGTGGTGTTTTTCCCCTCAGAGCAGGAGGTGGAGCTTTTGGAGAGATTCCTCTTTCATGAAGTTTTCCAGCAGGACTGATGCAGCACATCAGCAGTGCTCGCCTCCACCTCCAGCTCCAACAGCCCTCACTTACAGAAGTTACACATCGCCTGCAAAACTCACGTCCCTGAATGCAACTTTGGATAAGGGAACTGCTTGTTTGCTAGTGACACAAAACGTGTTGAAGTGCACTGGTTTGTGGAGTACATAGACACACTCCAGCATCAGGATGAGAGCGATTAACTTGGACACGTACAGCCTGTCTCTGCTGACCGCTAAAGAAGACGTCCTCAACCCGCGAGCATCCACCAACTGGTACAGTAAACATTACTTATTAGCTGTTTCTCAGTCTTAGCGAGCTGCTTGTCTAGACTGCATTTTTTGGGCGTCACAGGCGCGAGCAACATTTTTAATTATCACATAAGCAACCAATCTGAATGTTGTCTAGGTAGGGAGCTGGTTTGGTTTTGAGACACAACAGAAGACGTGCTGATGCTTTGTGCATGATATTGCGCAGTTGCTTTTAATGTCGTCAGAATTCGTTATTATTTAGCCTACGTTTTGAATAATAAACATTTAAATGCACTTAAGTTTTGCACTGTGCTAAGAAAGCTGAAACATGTTCAACACTGCAAAAATGCAGAGTATTACTCTCCTATAACTCTGGAAGTACTTGTTTACACAGTACTTTTTGTGGGAAGCAGGCCACTTCTCTCAAGCCTATCCCCCACTGCTGAAGATTTAGGTCACTGAAAGTGTTTTTATTAAATACGAATTTGAACGGAAAGTTCTGTTCCTGTGGAAGTGCTTAATATGACACTTCTCCTTCCATTTCTCCCTTAGTGTTTACCTGTATGCAAATTAGCTCAATTGCGATAGGGTACTGTATATAGCTACAAACACGAATTATTAGGGTGGAAACACAATAACCCTGTAACCTGTAAGCTTTAAATACTGTTGAATTTGACCTATATATGTTCAGACCAATCGAAGCACAATAATTACATCATTTGAAGCTGCATGCATTTACAAGTCTTTCACTGTTACAGTGCCATCAGGATGGAACTTTGCATGCTTTATCAGACTTAATTACTGAAGTAAACTCTCTGTTTAGTGACAATCACACCACTGATCAAAGACATGACATGTAAGATCTAATATTAGTATTAAAATCATAAAGTCATTTTAGTTTAGCATTTTTACAGCGCCACCAACTGGCTGAACCCAACCAAATTTCTGAGGTCTCCTCAGAATAAGTTTCTGCATGTATTTCTACATGTTCTTTAAAAGAACTTCATTCAGTTCAGCAGCCGTATTAGTGAACAGGCCGTGCTCTACATTCTTTGTTATGTAGAAATCTAAGTTTGATATATTTGGATGATTAGAATATGTGGCACTCCAGACTGCACATATAAAAAATATGGTACAGACAAATTACAGGTACAGACAGTCAAAAACCAAGGACTGGTTTGCAAATGTAGGTTACTTTTTGGAAAAAACAAACAAACAAACAAACAAACAACAACAAAAAAAAACAATATGGTGGAAAAATTTCTTTGGCAGAAATAAAAGGGGGTATAAGGTTTTTATTTATTTATTTATTTATTTTTGCTCCACAGCTCCACCTGTATTTCATGTTTCTACCATTTATAGGTTATTCTGTATATTCAGTTTTATGATAGAAAAGGTATAGGCTAATAATAATAATCCTAATGAAACCAATAGTGTTCCCAGAAGTCAGTTTTTGGACCCCTAATAAAAAAATCAGCTGGCTCAGCATTCTAGCAAATAGAACCATTTATTGGCCTATAAAATGGTTCAAAGTTTTTTCCTGGTTCCTCATTCTGTGCATGCATGTGTGTGTGCATTTTGGGTTGAATGATGTAAGAAGACCAACCAGCCCCTTTCATTTGTGACTTTCTGCCATGATGTCATGAAGTTAAATTCTGCCTAAGCTTCGTGCCTATGCAGAGAGTAGTAGTTTATAGTGTGGTTTGCACTTAAGTGGACACCCACATGATTAGAGACACCTTTTTCTGAGACTGAATACATGTGCTCTTATTCATTTAGGGAAGAAGTTAATAGCCTGTTCCCACTCGCCGCTTTCTCGACTATATGATGTCATCCTTTGTTGGCTTTAATGTACTCATTGAACACATTGCAAAGGTGACAGTAATTATAGGTGTTGCATTATAATCTGCATGTTTCAGCTTGGATATACATTTGTTCAAACTTTAACAACCCCTGATCTGACAGTTCAGAAGTCCTGCAGTGTGTTTCCTCTGTGTCAGATCTTGGCAACTCACGTTTGTTATATCAGCAGAGTCATTGTCTCTCCTGTATTTCAGCAGGCTCAGGCTAATTCCCGCAAACGCCCTTCAGTGGCTTCCTAAATGATCCAGGCAGCACCCATTCTGTTTTTCCACATGCTTAATCACCATGGAAACGTGCTCAGAAACAGTCACTGACGCTTAAGGCTTTACAAGCCTATCAGGCCCATTCATGTACTGCATGGTTCTGTCTATTGACAGCTGGAACAGTGATGGTGAGGGTTTGTCGACTTTACATTTCACACTGTCATTTTGACATGTCATATCACTTTAAATGGCCCATAAGCACATGCTGAATGTAAGAAGTGGCAAAAGGGGAAACTCGCACTTCTCCACAACAGTTATCTCTTATCTCTGTACATTTGTGCTCTGAACAATTGGCATCATTGACTTATTGAGCTGTTCAGATGCACTTTGAGCACACTAGAATGAGAAACAGCTTCTGCTGTTGGCAGTTTTTACATGATATGGGGTTTTGGTTATTTACAAATCTTTGCTTATTGAAATGAAAAATAAAGTTATTTGCCAACTAAATCATTTTTTTTTTCATATCTGTTACTTCAAGTCATCTACAGTATATGCTAGTGTACGTCTACTTGACTACATTCTGTTATGGTGCAAATTCCACTGCTCCGGGTGTGTGTTCACGGTGTGTGTGTGTGCGTTTGTTCACTATTCACTGCTGTGTGTGTGCACTTGGATGGGTTAAATGCAGAGCACCAATTTTGAGTATGGGTCACCATACTTGACAATACTTCACGACTTTCACTTTTCACTTTTTTTTCAACATTGATAAAAGTAAGAAATGTTACTTGAGCACCAAATCGGTGTATTAGAATGATTTCTAAAAGGATCATGTGACACTAAAGACTAAAGTAATGGCTATTAGTAAATTAGTAAAATTGGTTAAAATTCTCACCAACCCCAGACATTTGAATGGTAGTGTATGTCTTGACAAACTAAAGAAAGTGTGGTCCAGTGAACACCATTGAATTTCTTCTGAATTTCTTTTGTGTTCCACAGTAGTAGGAAAGTCATACACTTGGAAAATGACAGTTCCCTGAGGTAGTAACCCTGTGTCAAACCTTGACAGGTTCTTCATGCTTGACTTATCAGTCTTATAGAGTTAAACATGGCAAGCTTTTCAGTAGTTCTTCAGAAGAAAATGTTAGCAGCTGGTCCTTTATTTCCTGATAGCGTTTAGCAGCTGCAGTGTTTGCTGTGGATGGGTGTGTAGAGCTCCCAAAATCACACATGAGTCATATTCGGTCATTCTTTTCAAACTGCAGGAAAAATTGCTGCTTGATACTGTGAAACATGTTTTTATTGTTGTTGTCTTAATTTGTAGAAGTGCCCTGCAGTACAAGAAATGATATGAGATACAAGGCAGTGTGATTATCTGGTTTTGTAAGAAGTATACATTTCATAACTTATTGTTTTGGTTGTAAGCCATAACATATTGTTCTTATATAGGCAGGGATTTATTGCGCTCAGTTTGAATTTGTCATCCTAAGTCTTAGGTAGGCAAAGACAACTCCTGAGGGATGTGACTGGACTGGAACTGATAGAAAACTGTGAAGGCGTGGCAGAATTCTTTCCAGTGAGCTTTGTAGGAGGTTATGATGAGAAGCAACATTTGTGACATTTGCATCTTGAAAGTGGCTTCAGCTCCCTTTAGACAAAGAGGGATTCAGCCACTGTCCTTTAACCTTTTCACAGACTAAAGATGCAGATGTTAACTTATATGTTGCATGGTATGAATAATGCACACACATACAGTATGTCTTTCCAAGTGATGTTTTAAGGAGCTCATCTGCATGTAATGAAGGAACAGAGCTCAGGTTCAGTGTGGCTTAGGGCTTTACATCTCCATGCTGTTGAAGCACAAGTTTATGCATGATTTAAGAGCCTCATGGTGCAATGTTCTCATGTTACCAGTAATAAAACATCTGCTGAGCATGGTGAGTTATCACCACAACAAGACTCTTCTCTACTAATAACGTAGAATGGTAACCTTAATTGACCTCTGGTAGTTTTGAAGTAGTATAAAAATAATTCACATACACAAAAATTAGGAAAGTAGGAAATGAATGATTTCTGAAGGATCATGTGACACTGAAGACTGGAGTAATGATGCTAAAAATTCAGCTGTTAAATCATTGGAATAAATTAAATATATTCAAATAGAAAACCGTTATTTTAAATAGTAAAAATATTTCAAAATTGTACTGTTTTTGAGACTTTGGATCAAATAAATGCAGGCTTGGTGAGCAGAAGAAAACATTCAAAATCTTACTGTTCAAAAACTTCTGACTGGTTGTGTACATGCAATCATTTTATCTTATGACATTAATACAATTTTCATAATCGTCCCGTCAAACACATTTTTTAAATGTCCAATCAAATGAGTTTTCATCACACACTGTAAAAACTTTTTCGAAGTTGTAAATAAAACTGATTATTGTGTATGTTTTGCAAGAAAATTTTCAATCTTTTTACCTAGAAATTAAATTTTAATTCAGTGTGTTTTAGCTGTTTCTTTGTAGTTATTTGTGAAATTTCAATTGTTTTGAAGTTAAATTGTTTCAAAGTAGGGTAAACGTGCCTATTAAGCTCACATACCCATTAAGCACACTTCCATTTTTGAGCTCAGATTATAAAAAGTAAAAAATAATGTATTATCCTACTTGATGTCTTAACCAATTGATGTGTTTGTTACTACATACCTCCTGTAATTTCAAGTCAATCAGACCATTGCACACTGAGATATGGGTCTCCATGTGTTCACACTGCCTGGCGGCCATTTTGAAAGCTGTCTGAAGACTTTCACCAAAAGAGTAGCTCCTTAAATGTGCATTTTTTAGATGTTTAAGCCTTTATTTTGGGTGCGTTTCACTACTTACTGTAAAATTAAGAGATTAATGTTCAGACTTTTGCATATTATAACTTGGAACTTGGATGTGGGAAATAATTACATTAGATCCAAAAGAGAGTTTTAGCAACATAGCGCAGATGCTACAGAACACAGTTAGCTGACTAGCTGTATAAAATTGTGTGCTACGCTAATATATTACTTCACAGGCATTACTGACTTTGGCATTACTTTTAAATCCATAATATTATAAATTGACAGTTTATTGCTGGTCTGTTTTTATACATTGCTGTAATTTTGAAATATTTCATATTATTGTAAGGTGAGCTTATAGGGTACACTACTATGAAAATCACACAGCTTCAGTGTGACATCAATAAGAAAAAGTATAATTACATAGATAATGTTAATGATAGTTGTTCATTTTAAAATATGTATGAACATAATACATGACCTAGATCATTTACTTTGCAAAACCTTGTCATTTTAATAAATATTACATGAAATTTATTAAAAATTGTCGTTGCTCCCATTAAGCTCAGTGTGCTCTCTTTAAGCTCTTCCACACTGAACATCTATGTAAATACTTCATAAACAGACTTTAAATATTAACTGATGGATGTCACTTTAAGTTAATCTTTATAAAATGATTAATAACTTATTTTAACAGCTTTAAGATAACAAAATCTAGACATAACTATAGTTTGTGCCCAAAGATGAAAGAGGCATGTCGTCCATTCAAAGAAGGAGCCATTAGAAACCTGTCACATCTGTCCAGGAAAAAAAACAACTAAAAGCTGGAATACACTACACCAGTGGTTCCCAACCACGTTCCTGGAGGCCCCCAACACTGCATGTTTTCCAAGTCACCTTAATCAAACACACCTGATTCAGATCATCAGCTCATTATTAGAGACTCCAAGACCTGAATTGGGTGTGTCAGACAAAGGTGAGATGCAAAATGTGCAGTGTTGGGGGGCCTCCAAGAACGAGGTTGGGAACCACTGCACTACACGACTTTTAAAATCTGAACAGATTTTTAAAACACCAAGCATCATATACTTACTGACTTTGTAAATAGTCACAAAGGAAAACTGGGCATCATACACTAAACGATTGAAGATCACACACTAGCAGACTTTAAATTCCTTCTGATCACAACAAACTCACACAGAAATGTGCACATTGTTGCTAGGAGACGTGTGACAAATGAAAACAATGTGTGTTATAAAATCGGCTCAAAATATCAAGCATGTTTGATCTCCTCTGACTGGATGGAATCAAAGTCTGAAGCCAAAAAAATCGGGGTCTGTGATCATCATACACTATGCAATTTTCTATTGAATCAGTCAACTCAAATCTGACTGGCTTTGACCTTTGGCAACTAGCATCAACTTCTCCAGACTGTAAATCGGTGGAAAGTTGGGGCAAAAATTGTGTAGTGCAGTGCTTCCCAAACCTGTCCTGGAGGACCCCTAGCCCTGCACATTTTGTATGTCTCCCTTATCAGACACACCCAATTCATGTCTTGCAATCTCTACTAACGAGCTGATGAGTTGTATCAGGTGTGTCTGATAAGGGAGACATACAAAATGTGCAGGGCTAGGGGTCCTCCAGGACAGGTTTGGGAAGCACTGGTGTAGTGCAGTTGTTCTCAACCACATTCCTGGAGGACCCCAATCACTGCACATTTTGCATGTCTCCTTAATCAAACACACCTGATTCAGGTCACCTGCTCATTAGTAGAGACTCACAGACTTGAAATGGGTGTGTAAGACAAAGGAGATATGCAAAATGTGCAGTGTTGGGGGTCCTCCAGGAATGTGGTTGAGAACCACTGGTGTAGTGTATTCCAGCCTTAAGAGACTATAGATAAGTTGACATCCATTTAATAAGAGGCTTCATAATGAGGCTAGTTTCTGAGTTCATCCCCATGAATTAAATGTTTTATTGGTTTGTTTTAATTGATTTTTGAATATGTGTTATTTAGCTGAACGTGGACTAGTCTAGATGTTGCAGTGTGGTTAAATGACACTTCACTATGAATATATAACTGATCAAATTGAATACTACTCACTAAAAATGTCTCAATGTAGATTTTGGTGAGCTTAATTGGTATGTTTACCATAAATCCTACACCAATTTTTTTTCAGTGCAGTACTCCCATAATGAAACTTACATTGGTTTATACATTTTAGTAAACAATAGGGGTGTAGCGGTACATGTATTCATACCCAAAACTCTCGGTACGGGACTGTAGGAACATTTACAGGATGTAAGAACATTTACCAAGATCTGAATGAAAAAGTGAAGTGATCTAGCTGCATAGCAATATCCTGAGGTCATTAAAGGTTTTGAGTGTTTACATTTACCATTTTTCTGGAGAACTTCTTATCTCCTTGCTTGGCCAGTGTTATTATTTTCTCAGTACTTTCCTGTTCTCTGTGCACTTTAAATGTTTATAGTACAGTGAAAGAAAGAGATTGAATATTGAGACTGAACATTGCCGTTAAAGTGGTTGAAAGATAGTAGGTAGAAGTTTTTCTGAAGAAATGCCTTATATGTATAAAATGAATTACAAAAATGAATTAATAAAGTAATAATTATGTTTGACAGCTTAGGTATAAAATGAGAAGTTTCTCTGTGTAGTTTTATCTGTATTTATCTAATACCATCTGTATGCTTTGATGTGACTTGATCTGTATCACCATTTGGTTTAATGTCACAACATATTAAAGGGATAGTTCACCCAAAAATGAAAATTTGATGTTTATCTGCTTACCCCCAGGGCATCCAAGATGTAGTTGACTTTGTTTCTTCAGTAGAACACAAACAAAGATTTTTAACTCAATGGGCACACAATCTTTGAGAGAAAAAAAAACATTCACACACAAATCCAAACTAAACCTTGCGGCTCGTGACGATACATTGATGTCCTAAGACACGAAACGATCGGTTTGTGCGAGAAACTGACCAGTATTTATATCATTTTTTAACTCTGATAAACCTCAATGTCCGACTGTCACAACATCCGGTGCGTGACTCGTCAACCTGCTCTGGCACATAGATATATACATAGATTCCTCATTGGCGACGGTTTCTATGGGCCGCGATACGTAAGGATACACGTATATATCTATCTATATATATATATATATATATATATATCTATGTTCCAGAGCCGTTGACACGTCACACGCCGGATGTTGTGGATGAGCTCAAGATGGTTGGACATTGCGGTGTATCAGA
Organism: Spinibarbus caldwelli; assembly: GCA_039654775.1. Taxonomy (NCBI): domain Eukaryota; kingdom Metazoa; phylum Chordata; class Actinopteri; order Cypriniformes; family Cyprinidae; genus Spinibarbus; species Spinibarbus caldwelli. The sequence continues at coordinate 24,316,767 of CM077223.1, read as the reverse complement.
GGTAAAAAATGATATAAATACTGTTCAGTTTCTCGCACAAACTGATCATTTTGTGTCTCAGGACATCAATGTATCGTCACGAGCCGCAAGGTTTAATTTGGATTTGTGTGTGCATGTTTTTTCTCTCTAAAGATTGTGTGCCCATTGACTTGCATTATAGGACTAACAGACTGCAACGGTTTGAGTTAAAAATCTTCGTTTGTATTCTACTGAAGAAACAAAGTCACCTACATCTTGGATGCCCTGGGGGTAAGCAGATAAACATCAAATTTTCATTTTTGGGTGAACTATCCCTTTAAGTTTCATGCAAGTAGGCTAATCTGACAATTGAAATCAGATATTATGCTTGTATAGTTTTATCCACAGGCGACAAAGGTTTAATGTACTAGCATTTGTCTGTTCCTGTTTCAGCAAAGTCCATTTCATCACAAGGGTGTCCAAATAGTTTGTAACTAAAAATGACAATATAAGCCATACAGACAGATTAAGATATTTCAGTCAGTTGAAAAAGTAAGTCATCTCAAATAAAAATCAGTGGGGATGGTTTATCTAAGTACTTTTATAGCATCACCTTAGTGGGGCTATTTAGTTTTATGGTGGTTTGGTTACCACAGGAATGTTTTATAGTGGCAGATTAGTAATTAAGTTATTAAGCAGTAAATGAAAAGAGGTATTTTAGTGTTGACTTTGTCCTAGGTAAGTGCTTCATTGATTTGCTTTAAACATTGCTTCAAAAGACCCATGGGGTTTCCCAAATATGCTGATGATACAGACAAGTAAGTTGAAGGTTGGAGGACGTGTTGATGTTCCTCATGTCAGTTATCAGTGTTTATGCCGATACCTGTTTTGTAAATGTTTCAAAATCCTTAAACTACCACCTTGAATGTACCAATTATTGTTTACATTGCACTCCTGTAATGCAAAGATGCTGAATGAGCGTCTTTGGAAATAGTCTTAATGGATGTTTGTTCACAAGTATGTATCGGTACTGAAGCATATGGCAAATTACTTTGTGTTTGTAACTCTCATGGCATTCCAAACAGCAATGTTCAGACACTCCACATGGCTCTGTTAGCTGCCTTACACAAGCCAGCTCAAACTGTGACTCAGAATCCTGATCTAATCATTCTCCTACAACCTCTGAATCTGCCACCATGCACTTCAGATTGAGAAGTATTCATACTCAATTCAGTCACCTCAGGGATCATTAACGCACGTGGAGAGAAGCTGTTGATTCTTGGGAAATGCCTGGCCCTTGTGTAGGTGGTTTCTCTCTGGCTTCTCTATTGTTGAAGTCAATGGGAAAATGTTAATGGAGATCCTCCATGCTGCAAGCCTGGGTCAAAAGCCTCAAACAATGCTGTCTGTTGTATGTTGAGTTGTAGTCCCACACAGATGGCTTGTGATCGTTGGCGGAGCTGTGAGGGATTAACTTGTCCAGTAAAATTAACATTTGTTGCAGTTGGATATTCTCTTAGAAGTCTCCAGATATCTGTTTTTTTGTTTTTTTTTCGAAGACGCTGAAATGACTTCCTTTCCATCCTTTCCATCCTCAACTTTCAAGTTTTGTGCTTGGCAAAAGTTTTGGCAAATGAACATGGCACATATGCCTCTTTTCACTGTGCTTTCATGTAGTTTTGGCTAGTTGGAAGACTTTTCTATTTCTTTTTCCACATTATGTTAAATGCATTTGCTTTGGCTGTAGAAAAAGATTCTGAGCTTGTCTGAGGGCATTATATCATTTCAAACATTTACAGCGTTCTTGCATTTCATCTTTATCTTAGTCCAGTAGAGAAAGTAAATTGATTTGAAAACAGAAAGTATACCTGTCAAACACTACCATTCAAAGTTTTAAAATGTTTTTGAAAGAAATCTTTTTACTCGCTAAGGCTGCATTTATTTGATAAAAACTAATATATTGTGAAATATTGTTTTCTATTTTAATATATTTTTAAATGTAATTTATTTCTATAATTGCAAAAGTTCAATTTTTAGCAGTCATTATTACAGTCTTCAGTGTCATATGATCCTTCAGAAATAATTCTAATATGCTTATTTGGTGCTCAAGAAACATTTCTTTTTATAATCAGTGTTGAAAACAGTTGTACTGCTTAATGTTTTTGTTGAAACCATAGTATTTTTTTTAGGATTCTTTGATGAATAGAATGGTGCTTTTAGCCAAAGATTTGAGCACTGATGTTCTATTATGGAAACATTTACATTCTTCAGTTTGTGTCCCAAATTATACACACTCTCCTCCAAGGTGGTGAATGATATGGTGCAGATTGAGGTGTATGTTTACAAGGAGGTCTTTATCATGCCCCCTAATGACTCGCAGTAGTAAGCAGGTCATGTTGTTTGCAGCTCAAACTAGCATGTGTGCATCTAACAACTGAGCCTGTGATATTTATGCTCAACCTACTGTAAGTGGACCTCACGCCATTTGACTAGTTCAAAAAAGGAGCCAATTTGCAAAAAAGTCCAACACTAGTTTGGGACACATTTGCACCTTTTTATGTGGCTTTATTTGAGTCTAATAAATTATATTTATTTGTATTTTTGTGTTGACAAAATTAAGACGATATACATTCCTCTTTTGCTGTTGGAGTAATATGAGGTGAAAATAGGAAAGTTTGTGGTGTTTTGGGTTTACACAACACAAGATTGGCTCTGCCTGAGGCCTTTAATCACCTCAGATTGGAAACTTGCACAGGACAGAATAAATCAACAAGCAGCCTGCATACCTCAAGACTCCCACAAAGCAATGAGAACGGCTCTAACACAGCCATAGATCCGGCATAAAAAGATGTTATCTCATCCGTCACCTTGCATAACCTGAAAGAGTATGAGGTTTTGTCAGTCTCAGTGTATTATTTGAGATTATACTAAAGACGAAATATGACAGAAACGGCTTAATCTACAAGCAGTACAACATTGTCAGTGGTGGTTTTTGAGCTAAGACACAGGTGAGTGGGTATCCCAGAACTGGCACCTCTCCATTGTAGGATTTAGACTTTACAGTAGGTAAAATTCTAGTAAAGCTGGTGTTTTGATTCAAGCCTTTGCAGTTGGCAGGTGTCTGTTAGCTCAAATCATGAGACTGTGTGTCAAACGCTATTCCAACATCAAACGTAGAATGTATTTTTTAAATGGTTTAAATGGATTAGCTGTTTTTTAAACAGCAGCTGCACACAGTAAGTAAATCAGCCCAGGTCTTGTTTATTGTTAAATTGTGGACTGCCAGCAATTAAATTTTTCCCTTATCTATTAGGAAAGAAAGGCATTAAAATCTCATGCAGCTAAAATGTCACAGCTCAAAGTTTTTATTAACATTAATTTCAAGATACAATTTCAAGATACGATTTTTCTTTTCTTTTTGTTTTTTTAATTTGGGTGTAGCTCATTCATGACATGTGAGTAACTAATGAATCAGGGAAACTGGAAAAGTAATGGTGGGAAAGGTGTGAGACAACTCAGAGAAGAGTACAGTAGTAGGTTAAGAAAACAATGGAGCTTGATCATTTTGACTGATAAACTTCTACAGAAAGAAACGTCGTTCTTCTAGAAGAAAGGAAGATCCTCAAAAAGGGGTTGGCATCCTTATTTACAAGTGCCATGACATGTTCCTCACATTTAATGTTTTATTTACTCTTCTAGTGTTTTTTTTTTTTTTTTTTTTTTTTTTTTTATGTGTCATGCTGATATATAATAATATAAAATATACATTACCATCCAAAAGTTTCAGTGTCATGGATCATGTGACACTGAAGATTGGTGCAATTGCTGCTGAAAATGTAGCTTTTTTAAACTAATAATAATAATAATAAATATAGCTGCAAGCAGCAATTACGAGGCCAAGCACTCCAACGGCAAAATGAGGAAATAAAGCATGGCATGGAGCATCAGACCAACTGCAACAATGTGTAACTAAAGACATTTTAGGATGATTTTATTTGAAATGGCTGAAAAATCATAAATACAACCACTAGTAATATGATTAAACGGCTTATCACTTTTGACCAACAGGTGGCGCTGTAATCAGAGCCTTTTGGTGTGTTCTGTGTGAGGGGGCAATGGCACACACAAAGTTTGTTGTCATTATGTCAAAGCTTTGCAGAGATATAGCCTCAGAGTCATTTTGTCACCATGCCTAAAATTTGTAGTGGCACTGTACGAAAACGGTTTTGTTTATTGACATGAAATCTGTAACTTTTTTGACAGCATAGTCTGAAGATGATCTGACTCGATTTTGGTGAAAATCGGACCAACGGTTGAGGAGGAGTTCGAAAAAGTAGGTTTCCAACATAAATCAAAATGGCAGACAGGAAGTTCGGCTTACTATGGCATAATTGGTATGTGTGTTGTCGGCATGACTCAAGGAATATTTTGAGATCAGTTTCATTCCAATAGACTAATGCAATCAAAAGTTATTAGCATTTTTGGAAATTTAATAATTAATGGTTAATTAATGGTTTATTTCTCTTGACCAATAGGTGGCGCTGATACCAAATTGATGTGGCGTGGTCAGTGTGAGGTGACAATGGCACATACAAAGTTTGGTGTAAATATGTAAAAGCTTTGCAGAGATATAGCCTCAGATCAGTTTGGCACCTTTCCAGCAAATTCGTTGATCCGTTAAATGAAAACTGTTTCGTATATCAACACGAAATCCATAACTTTTGGTCAGCATAGTCTGAAGATGATCCGAGTCAATTTTGGTGAAAATCGGACCAACGGTGTAGGAGGAGTTCGAAAAAGTAGGTTTTCAACATAAATCAAAATGGCGGACAGGAAGTTCATACAATTATGGCATAATTGGTATCGATGTTCTCGGCATGATCCAAGAAATCTATCAAAACCAGTTTCATTACAGTTTCATTACAGACTGTGCTCTATCCATAGACTTCCAGAGCAGAAGAAGAAGAATAATAAGAAATCTAACGGATACAATAGGTGCCATCGCACCTTCGGTGCTTGGCCCCTAATAATATCTAATAATATTTTTAATATTTTTGAATTTTTGATTGGTAAGCATAAGAGACTTCTTTCGAAAACGTAAAAAAAAAAAAAAAACTCTTACTGACCCCAGATTTTTGAATGGTGTGGACTGTTAGGAATCATATATCCTGCCTTAAATATGTATGATATCTCACTGTTATAGAACAGTTGCATCTGGTCCTCAAATCTGATTGGCTGAGAGGTCCTTCCAGCCATGTGATATTCTACGAGTATCAACAAGGGAATGGTTTCACTGTTAGTAGTGTTAGTTCTCACAGCAAGCATCATGGTGGAGGAGCAAATCCACTATAATTTATGAATACTACGGTTTTTGTGTCACAGAATGTAGTTTTAAGAGTCTTTTATTTATAGAGATAGTAGTTGAAGAATGTTTATTCATTGTTGATTACATGAGGGATGCCAGACTATGTGTAAATGAGTCAGGGTCTTGTGTTCCAGTAGCTGTGTGGGACAGATGGCACAGGAAATGTGGAGGAGTGTTTTGTTGTAGAGACCAGTGGCTAAACTCACCCTGTCCAGTTAGTGGCTTCACAACCAAAGGTCACAGAAGTATCAGGAAAGTGTTGAAGAAAGCTACATAGTTGTTATAAATTCTGAGTTTGCTTTGGATTTCAAAACATTGCAGATACTTTGCAGAAAATATGTTTACAAGTCCACCCTCTTCAGATACGTGGGGAAGACTTGGACTTGGAGATTTAAATATGGTCATAGGTTTGAATCCCAGGGAATGCATGAACTGATCAACTGTGTACTATGAATTAAATGTAATCAAAGCGTCTGCCAAATGCATAAGTGGAAATGTTTGTAATGATGTCCAGGATGTTTCACTAGATCTGGTGACCTTGAGCCCAAAGTCCTCATCCTTTACTGAGATCGAGAGAGAGAAAATGGGAGGATAGAAATGGTTCCAGTGTAATTATCTGAGAAAACCATTTGAAATAATGAAACATTATGTATAATTATTGTAGATTTTTCCAGCTTAGTCTCAGCGGTCATTACATAAATAATTATGGCCATCCAATTATGGCTAATAAATTGGGCTCACAGCTGCCCCACAATAAATAACAACAGCTTGGAAAGGTTACAGTTTTAGACTATGGAGGTCAGCAGTAGATTTCCTTTAAAGGGTAATAGTAGGATTGTTGATGGAAAATAGGGAGTCAGTTCCTGTGATTCTGATAAGAGTTGTAGTAACCTTTTTGGCCATGATGCCTTGTTGAAAAGATCCATCATCTCAAATGGACTTCCTGCACAGATGAAGGTTGTGTAGGAAGAATAGAACCTATTTAAGAGAAAAATAGCATGCAAACGTTCCTGTCTCACTTAAACAGGCTGGATGTATGAGTCAGGATTTCCCAGCTTGTCTACAGGTGGATAGCTAGGCCATTTATATCACAGCCAACATATAAGGTTACCTATAAAAGGCTACTACAGTTCCCGTTTGTAGACTGGGGTTACATAGTTGGGTTCATGTTACACACTATAGTTACTTGAGTAAATGAAGCATTAATCAATGCTGAAACACTAGACGTATTGTTCCAGTTTCTGTGTTTGTTCATGCTTTATTATGCTAGTTGGAAGCACAAACCTGGACACACCTGTTGACTCACAAGTGTGAAATTTTTGCTGACCAGTTTTGTTTGTTAGTCACAGTTTTGTCTTTGTGCTTAATTGCAAAACAGTTTCAATGACTAAAAGCCTGACAAGTGTGTAAAATCTTTGGACCTATGGTGGATTGTTGACAATCTATATAACACATTTACATGCACACTCTTAAACTGAGTATGCTTAACCAGACAACATGTAAGGTCATGTAAAAGCCTTAAACAGTCTTCTATTTCTGGTGAAGGTCATTAATTGTTTAAGTAAACCTGATAAACACCGATTTTTGCCAGCGCCTCGGTTTTGGCCTTTTCTCAGCAAATGACAACTAAATGAATTCACTCTAAATAAATATTTTTTAAATAATTTATTATATTTAATATTATAAGCCTAATAAATATTTTAGCTCTTTCTCTCCCTCTTAAAATCTGTCATTTGTTGAGCTGTTTGGCAGAACAGAAACTCCCAGTTCTGATCCCAGTGTTGCTTTCTTGCCCATTTACCTTCCATTGTGACATATAACTGGCATCTGATTCTGCACTATGACTTCACATCCAAGTCTTTCTCCCTCTCTCCGTCTCCTTCCCACTTAGTCACTCTCATACTTGCACGCCATTTCATTTTGCAACCATATATCACATTTGCATGAAAACCTCCTAAGTCTATTTTCATTTTCCCATCCTCCCTCCCCTCTCCTTCGCTATTTATTGTCAGCTCTTCCACTCCATCCTTTTGTATTCTGCCAGAGTCTCTCTCTCAGGAAATCCAGACACATTCATTCCTCTTCTACTCTTCAAATAGTTGCCATTAGCACAAAATTGGCACCCAGGGGTCTAATCCCCCGTACATTAGATATACTCTCACATAGATACCTTATAAAGCTTAGATTACACCATACAAGCAGTAAAGTTAATTTAATAGGTACTATTGTTATTATACATCTTCATTAGACTCATGTATCTGAGTTTAAGTCTACATTTCAGGCCTCTTGGCTGTTGAACTCATTTTAGTGTGTTGAGCTACTCGCCTGTGCCTGTTCCAGGCCAGCATACACCCAAATGAATAGCGCTTGGCACACTGTCTTCAGTATGACAAGGTTACTGTGCCAGATGGCAATGTGCTTAAGTTGTTTTGTACTTTCTGCAAAGGTTGTTAGAGAGCCCACCGTCCAGACTGGTATAGGTCTGCCAGGCCTCTCTGTCTGATCCTTCAATGGCAGTAATGATCCTGAACCATTTTCTTAGAAGCAGGGCTTTTCTTCTGCATTGTATTGACGTTATGCATTCCATATTTGGTACAAAATATCCATTTTCATCAACTTCTGTTATATTAAACTTTAATCTGTGGTTCAGCACACAAGCAAATGCACATATTGTTGTTGCACACTGAATGCCTCAGGCCAGCTTACTGCAAGCTTGGGCAAACCTTTTACTCCATATTGCTGTTATGAGTGAGGCTGTTTTGTTTGCTTAGATTTCAGTATTTAGGACTATGTAAGAACTTGGTCCTATCAGTTCTTTATGAGCAAAGAAAGTTTTTTTTTTTTTACATACGTTATGTAAATAATGCCAGCTGCCTGCCATTTCTACCAGTGATTTTAGTGTAGTGATGTTTGGACCTATTGGTTTTATGTGTCTGCTTTGAATTTATGATTGTTTTTAAACAGGCCCAGGAATATTAGTGAGCCAGATAGTACAGCCAAAAAGTCAGATTTGTAGACACTAAAGCTGCACTGGCAAGAACTATTAGTCATTTAGTGAGTTCAGACTAAGGGGTCTAAAGGGTTTTCTGGAACAGTAAAATATGCCACAGCTGACACATGAGACTTTTCATACCGTTTTTAGGAGAAAACCGTTGGTTGGTTTCACAACCAGGTAGGTAAAACTCCCCTGGCCCCTCTTCTCTCTTGAGCCACCTATTTTGCGGAATGCTCCTCTCCACAGCTGTTTTCCAGCTTTACGCACTACAGATAGAATGTGGCCATCTTAGGCAAGGTGGACAGCCAAGTGGATTTGGCTTGGGAGTTTATTTTAAGTTTATCAACATCGGTTTCAGAGAACAGATGTAGTCAGGATGTTAGAGACAACATTTTGCTTGGATATTAGGTAAAAAGGATGCAAACATGCCATTTTTTGGCTTAATTTGAAGTGGAAATGAGTAGTATTCGGGTCATATTTCTGTGCTCTTGGAATCAAAGCTGAAAAAAAAAGCTGTAGTCATGCTAACGCCGAATGGTTTAATGGCATGTGGTTGTTCATAAGTGAAGTGTCACAAATCCCTCATTTAAAGGTGACATATCATGAAAATCTGACTTTTCCACATTTTAAGTGCTATAATCAGGTCCCCGGTGCATCTACCAACCAAGGAAACGTGAAAAAGATTAACCCAGTAACTTTGTTTTGGTTAGCCTTTTTCTGCAAACGTCTGAAAAAACGAGCGCGTCTGATCTCGTTCCCCTAGTGACATTGCAAAGGGATCTCATTATAATATTACCGCCCCTTAATCTGTAAGTTTCCACCCATGGACCCGTCATTTTGATTTCGCAAGTGACAACGGTGTACCAGCTCTAATGCCATGGCGAAAGTTTGAGCAAAACATGCTAACTGTTCTGTCTTTAGCTGCACAGACGAGCACAGAACACTGTTTACAGTCGCAGCCTCAGAGGAGACAACAGAGCAGTGGATTTATTGATTTATTTACTGTATATTGCTGCTGCCACACAGATCTAAAATAAACATGCGATTTATTTCTCAGCTGTTTACCTTCACAGTCATAACTGACTGTTTGTAACTTACGCGTGTTTTTAACGTAAACTTGTTTGTGAATGAGAACAGTACTCACATGCTGTGACAGCCCCTTTCTGTGCGTGTGCTTCGGATGTGTGCACTCAGAAAACTGTATATCACAAGTTTAAACTAATATGGTTTAAAACGCATGATTTCAGCATGATAAACATGATAATCAGATCCAAAACAGATGTTTTTAGCAGGTATGAGCTGTAATGACGCAGCTCTCTTTTGGAAAAGGGGGCGGGGAGCAGCAGCTCATTTGCATTTAAAGACACATGCTCTAATATAGAGTGTTTCTTCTGCCACTCAAAATAGGCATTTTCAAAATGATATAATAAATTATCTGTGGGGTATTTTGAGCTGAGCCTACACAGTTACATTCTGGGGACCCCGGAGACTTATATTACATATTGTAAAAAGGGGCATAATATGTCACCTTTAAATCATTCCTGTCTTTGGATGCCACTGAATGCCAGTGGTCATGTCTGTGCATGTAGTCTTGTGGGAGAATGAGTTATCAATAAAGAGTAATAATATCTTTAACTCTGATCACAAAAAAGAAATACTTACCAAGGCTGAATTTATTTAATCAAACATACATAGAAATATTGAGAAATAGTACTACAATTTAATAAACATACGATCTGTTTTTTAAAATACATTTTAAAATGTAATGTTCCTGTGATGCAAAGCTGAATTTTCAGCAGCCATTACTCCAGTCTTCAGTATCACATGTTCCTTCAGAAATCACTGTAGTGCTGATTTGGTGCTCAAGAAACATTTCTTATTATCATCAATGTTTCTGCTGCTTTATTTTGTGTATTTGGTGTAATGCAATGTGTTTATGCGGTTTAATGTTCAAAAAACATTATTTTCCACATACTGTACATTGTTGTTGCTCCTCTATTCTCTGCCTTTCTGAAACTCGCTGATTTTTACATAGCTCATCACTCTGAGAAGCAAGGTGTGCTCTGATTGGCCAGCTATCCAGTGCGTTGTGATTGGCCGAATACCTCAAGCATGAGACGGAAATGTTACGCCCCTTACCGTATTGTGATGCCGTGTCCCAGCGCGATGACACAAAAACAATAAAGCACATTACAAACGAGGCATTTGTTGCATCCAGCGGGGACATAATTACTGATTATAATGACTTATACTGTCTTTTTACGCGTCGCGTTGCATCGCGCTGCGTGAACATTACCATGTCTGCATTTGTGATCTGAGAAACGACAAACAACAAGCACTACTCTACACAGCTCAAAACTTGCGTTTGAATAGTCAGTGGCAAATTCTTTAAATATGAAAACATACTTACAGGCTGTGAGTCAGAAGCGCCAGACTGTCCTTGCAAAGGAATTGCCCCACTTTATAGAAACAGTCTTTGAGCATAGCTGGCAAGCTACTCCCAGGTTCAGGAAATAGTCCTTCGTAAAATGTGCTGCACACACTCGAATATTTGGAGTGAACTGTTCTGGAACAGTGTTGTTAATACAACTTAACCACTGATTTCTAGTTGTGTCCTCTTTTGGAAGCCCAAACAAAGTAGTTTCGCTTTCTCAACGAAACACAGCGTCTCCAGGACATGGCACCGGCAGCAGCAACAACACTACAGTGAGAATAAATGTCCCACCTTCTTTCATTGCGTATACATTTGGGCGGTGTTTTGCAAATCTCCCCACACTGTGACTGTGATGTGGGGGCGTGTTTGAATGAGCCATTTTAGGCAGGCGTGGTCGAGTCTTAACTTTTATAAAGAATATCTCTTTGGTTTTGAGACTTTAGTCTTTGCAATTTCAGGGAACTTATCTGTGCACAAACAGCTTGTAACACTCCAAAGAGAAAGGAAAACTTGAAATCGCATCATATGATCCCTTTAATAATTTTGTGGAAACCGTGATACATATTTTTTCAGGATTTGATGAATAAAAAGTTTGAAAGAGCAGCATTTATTTGAAATAGAAATCTTTTTTTACCGTGTATAAATGTCTTTACTTTCACTTTTACCATCAATTGAATGCATCCTTGCTGAAGTTTTAATTTCTTTTTTAAAAAATCTTACTGACTCCAACATTTTGAACTGTAATGTACATTTACATTTATTAAACAATCCTAATTTTAAGATTGCAAAGTATTTTTTTTAATTGTTTAAATTGCGACACAAACACCCACATAAATCACTCCATCTTAAAACATCCTTCCCATGTTTCCTCTCTTTTCTTTCTCCTTTGTGCTGCCTGTCCAAGCCTCGTCCACTCTCATTTGTTTATGGCCTGTATTTCTCTCTTTCTCCCTCCATTCCTCATTCTCTGTTCTTGAGCTCATAGCTGGCTGCAGTGCAGAACAGGGCTGCTTGTGTTTTTCTCATCAGACTCTTGACACAGGAAGTGTGTATGTGTGAGGTGAGGACGGTCCAGACGACTTCCAGACAACACCTCTCTCCACTCACTACAGACGGCAGGAAATGTCTAGTGCAGCATTAGATTTGATTTCAAGAAATGTATTAAGGGCCATTGTGAAGTGTTTTTTAAGCCTTAGTTAAGGTTGTTTTTAATATACAGACAGGCCACACTATTATTTACACATTATTCTTGCAGTCAGTTCTTACTCTCAGTTGCATGTTGGTCCTCCCTTGACTTCTCAGCTTTGTTTTTAGAGTTTTACTGACAAGCTCTTTTAAATAAAGTCCAGACCAACTCATTCTGGTCCTTCAGGATTCTTTGGTTTATGGAGTTGTGGTTGAGCATTCATATGATGTAAAACCACACTGTGTTGTGCAACATCCTCATTTGATGTGCATTCAAATGTGCATCTGTTACCAGGTGTGAAATGAATCAAGTAAATACGTCATTTTTCAAGGTCTTACAACCACATTTAATGCATTTGGCAGACACTTTATCCAATGTGACTTACATTTCCTGGGAATTGAAACCATGACCCACTTAAAGTCACCAAAAAATCCAAAATTCAAAAATTATTTTTTTTTTCTAAAATATTGCAGTGTTTATTATAAACTATTTATGTGTACATTTTTTTGCCCTTGCAACATTTAATTTGAATGAAATCTCAATGAACAAAATCAAGTCTGTTCTGCATTTTTTCTCATTCGAGAAGCTTGTATATACATCACAATAGGGAAGAAAAGATGATTGCAGCTTCTGTTGCCAGTAAGACAGACTTTTGCACTGTAAAAACTATGTACAAAGTGGCAGTTTAGAGAATTCTCCCCATTGTCAATGAAGGATTACTGTTTCATGCAAGTACATGGGATTTTTGAGACCAATTCATGTGAAAGTGAAAGACAGAGAGTAAATGCAGAGAACAAAAGTCATACTTTCAGTTCATGCAAAACAACTGTAGCAGCATGTGTACTCTAGCTTACCGGGGTACGTCATAGATGCCATGGAGATGCAATGCATGCCTGAAAGACAATGAGTAAAGTGCTGACTGTTTGTTCTCATTTACTATGTCAGTGAGAATGTGTGTGGTCCTTACTGCATATATAAATACGCTTATATGCCATGACGTTTCATTGGATTGATGTGATTTGACCCTTAGATGAACCAATTAGCCACAGGACAACATGCTTTGAAAGTGACCAGATACACAAGGGTTTGTGTGTGTGCTGGACGTGTGCTCCTAAATTAAATGCATATTTGTTTGTCGTAATGCACTGAAGCATAATTTTGTAGTCTTGTTTGATATAAGCACCAGCTGTCATTTTGAGTTTGCTCATTTTTCTTGCTTAATTGGAATTGATTCTAGCTGGATTCATTCAAACTCTTGTGAACACTCAGGACAAAAATGTCTGTCAACTTCAGGACACAGCAGAAGATTTAGGAAAGCTTTTATTAGCATATGTGTTAACAAGCTCTTCTTTATAATATACTTGTGTCATGTTACCCTAACAGACAGCTGGTATAAGCATGTCTCTGATCCCCCATTACTCTCACTCTTTGGTCCTTTGTATTCCCATTCTGGTGGAGGTATCTGGAAAAATGGTGTCACAACTTGCTAATTGCAGACTGATTGGTAAGTTGGTTTGACTCTGATGAGGGGAAACAGGCTGTTATTGTTGCTTGTGTCTGAGCTCTGAGTCAAAAGCCCAGAGGTCACAATCTGGGAGGCTTCCAGAGATCAGAAGCTTTGGAGACAATAGGGACATGATGACGACAGGCTGGTGTAGATTATCTTCATTCAGTGTAAATTCCAGCGGATAGAGTGAGGGAATTCTCTGTAAGAGGTGTTGAACTATACATGAACTACACATAGCAAGATCAAATTAATTTAACCTGAATTTAAGTACAGGATTGTTGTTGAGCACAATTATAGTCTTCTGTTGAAGATTCTCATCAATTCCCACATACACAAACATTTTGTAAAATGTAATATTAATATCAAATTTTAATTCAGAATCAGTTTAAATGAATGTATTATTAATACCCATGCAGTGAAGACAATACCAACAGTTGTTAGATAACTGAAAAATGTCTTTTATTATTAACTTGAATACTTATGTAATTGTAAACATTTTTTATTCAAACTTTACTTTTGAAGTTTAAAAATATTTAACATTTACTTTTTTATTTACATTGAATCTGCATTGAAATTAGTATCAAAACATCAAACATTTGTATATAAAAACAATGTTTAAATTATAGTGTTTAAATGTTTAAATTAAATTATTTATAGTAAGTATTATACTATTTATATTATAAAACATGTTATTATTATTTATACCCCTCCACAAGTGAATAAATAGTCCCCCATGTGAGCCATCCAAGGGAGGAGTTTTTAGAAATGAACTTCAGGCCCTGACATAATAAATGATGCATGAGTAATGATTAAAGGTGCCCAGCTCTTACTGGACAAGTTTGATCCATGAGCCAGGCTGTTGTATAGTATTATAGGATTTACTTGACCTTTTGCATTGACTAACTGTTAGAATAGACCAAGCGTTTTCCCAGAGATGAACCTGTTAATAATGTCACTCAGCTGTGGTGTACACCTGCCACAGCAAGTTCAACAGTAATCCTGATAGATTTACAGACTCAAGCCCATTAATTGCACCTGACGTCCAAAGAAAAATGAACACAACAGTAAACTGGGGCATAGTTTCGTAATATTGAAACTGTATATTCTTGGGACTAGAATCTCACATTGACAGAAAATAGCTTATCTGAGACTTTTTTGATTTTTTTTTCCTCTTTAGTGAGGTGAAAAACTGATCCTAATAAAATCAGTCCAGGGGCCAGATTCATGAAACATTAATAATAAAATCCCCATTAACTGCTACTTTCTTTTTAATTTCTTTCTTAAAAGAAAAACTTAAGAATCATTTGTGTTCTCAAAATTACTTAAAAATACCTGATCTTTTTTCTAAAAAGCTGAAGAAGAAATGATTTCTTGCATCTTCTTAAAAATCATTGTAAATAGCATCTTAAAGTTAGGATAGCCTCCAACTTGTCTTAAATCCCCAGAAGTATTTTTTTTGGGTTGTAAATTTGTTGGGTTGTTTCTAATTAATTGTTGCAATTACAACATAACACTGTGATATTACTACTATTATGCATGTACACAAGTTTTCTGAGGTGACACCAGTGATGGATAATGTAAACAATGACCGCCATGATTATGTGTGATGTGACTTTTTGCAGAATTTGAAATTTAGTAACTAAAGTGACCAAAATGAATGCAACAGACCATTTCATCTAGAGACGGACTCTTTAAAAATAACTATTCAAAATACACAGCAAATTAAAAAATGCAACACTGTCTACAATTTGAACTCCCTTAAAGTCAGTTGCAATGAAAATCGCGTACATGCTTATTATGATTATTATGAGAATTGAAGTGTTTTTCATTCAGTTGGTCAGCGATTCTGTAACACCAAAGCCTGTCAACCTCTTTATGAGAAAAATATTTGAGAAATTCCATAATTGCATTTAAGAATTTTTAAGTTGAACTTGGAATTTATCTTAAGATAGGCCTACCTCTAAATTGTTTTCTTCAGAAGATTTTTGTGAATCCAGTCCCAGAATTGTTATTATCAAAGAATATGCCTAAATGTATTTCTTGTGTTTGGAATGGGATTTGAAGACCCTATGGTTGTGTCTTTGAGTGGTAATTTCATCATCTGCAGTTTAAAACAACAGCTCACTTTGACAGTTGCACCAAATGACTGTTACAGAAGGGAACCCTTCCAAAAAGCTTTGCAAACTGTGATCCCCATTCCCTAAGCAGGGAAAACTTCAGTTGCACTGAAACTCAAGTCTTATTAATCTCACAAACCGAGTGCCTCACCTGCATTTCACGGTTTGCTTTGGTGTGGCTGGGTGGCCCTGATACAAAATCCATTATTTTCTCTCAGCCTCAGTTCCAAGTAATAGTCCCAGTGCATGATATATAACCACAGACAGCTGTGACCTGGGTTCAAATGCTGTTTTGCATTTTCATACACTATGAATACACTTGTTATTAGAGCTAGTAGCCCCAGAAACATTGGGTAAAAAGGCCTGACTAGAGCCTGTCAAAATTAGAGCATCGCTAACAATGTGAAAAATTCTTGGCAACGACAGTGGGACATCAAAGTAGATCCTGAGAAACTTTTGCTGAAAAACCAGAAAACTAAACAGCAAGAGCAATGATGAAGGAAGAGTGATAGAGATGACTCATGTCAGTACTTCTGTGAGAACATTTGGTGTATGCATTACTCCAGAGGGCCTGGTTGGTATGCACAATACATGTCCAATATGTGGAGCATTCTGGAATGGTGTGAACTTGTAGGATAAACACATGGACAATGCACACATGGTCCTCACGCCCAAGCCCACTTACTGCATTTTAAGATGATGTAAGCTTGGATGTGGTGTTGATTATGTTTGACTTAGGAATGCAAGGAGGGCCGTGATTTGTTTCATACTGTGAAAAGTCAGGGATCACTATTGATGTATTGACTTTACACTTACCTCATTTTGAAATGGTATCAGCGCTTGATATGGTCTGGTTCAGGATATTATGTTACAATCTGGTTTCAACAGATCTTGTAACTTAACTCTGTCACTAGTTTCTACAATGTGGACTGCTGTATTTTCCTCCAGTGTAACATATTGATATATTTATCTCTCTGTCTTTTTCAGGGCTTTATTTACATATGAGGGAGTGACCAACAATCTCAAACTCACAGATTCAGGAGGTAAGACTCCTAACAATTCCTCCTCTTTCTTTTGTGTTTCTAAATTTTTTCCAATGCTCAATAAAGCACAGCAGCAGGGGGTTGGAATTCCATTCATTTTCTCAGGATGTCAGTGTGATTTCAACTTAAAGGGTTAGTTTACCCCAAAATGAAACGTATAATGAGCGCGCATGAACGTATAATCTGCGTAATAAGCGTTGTTTACGCTTAGGGGAAAGCATGCATATGTATTGTGATACTCTCTAAAATGGCAGAAGACGTAACGCGGGGGAGAAGAACGGTTGAGTAAATTATGTTATTTTTGTTTTCTTTGCACAAAAAAAGTATAAGTTGAGCCACTGATGTCACATGGACCTGTTTTACTGATGTATTTACTACTTTTCTGGATCTGGGAACATTTCAGTTGCATTGCTGTCTATGGAGGGTCAGATAGCTCTCAGATTTAATCAAAAATATCTTAATTTGTGTTCCGAAGATGAACGAAAGTCTTATGGGTTTGGAACGACATGAGGGTGAGTAATTAATGACATAATTTTCATTTTGGGGTGAACTAACCCTTTAATTAAAAAAAACAAAAAAAAACTGGTTTAGTTACAGAATTTCCTGTAAACAACTACACTACCCATAATTCAAAAATTTCACTAATTGAAGAAAGTCAGCCATGGAAACAGGAACAGGAATAACAGAAAAAAGGCAAAACAATGACCATCCACTCCTATAAAGCATTGTAAATTACATAAGTCAATTCGAATATATTTTTATGAAGATTTGATTGAATGTTTAACAATAATTATACAGCTTTTATATTTATAATCGCTGGCTTTTTGTTTTAGCATATCTAAAGTTTTATCTAGTATAATATTATCTATAGTTTTATCGTCAGTCTTCCCACAGCCATGGAAACACTGGACATTTTACCATTATTTTAGGTTTGGGAAAGTGAAGGAAATTAATAACATATTAAAGCTGATTTTATAAATCATAAAAGTTACAGAAATTTCCATTGAACAGAAATCCTCAGCTCTAAAAGAATTTGAGAATTAGCTCTTTGTAAATGCAGTTGTCATGATAATTTTTTTCTAAAAAATTCTTATCCAGTAATTACGATTAACAAAAGTCATGGAAATTCACTGGTCAAAAAGTGTGTAGAGCCAGTAATTTGTCTGAGATCAGTAGTTCATTCATGCAAGACATTAAACATACCTAGACATTTTGTTCCTATATAATATTGGGAATATTTGCTTTTATTTATAGAACAGGAGTGTAGACACGAGACAAGGGGAGTGGGATTGGGACATGACCCAGACTGTACTTGTACCCAGGTCCCCACAGGCAAACAGCTCCTATATAATGTCCCGAGCATGTGCACGGCCCACTGCACCACAGCTCTAAGTTTTTGAATGCTTATGGAGAAAATGAATGGAAAAACCAATGTCACTTAAAATGTGGGCAGTTACTGTTGCGCTCTATTTGAAAGCTCAGTCTGAGGGCAATCACGCAACATTCATGTGTGAAACGCTTCTAAATCGGAGAGGATTACCAATTAAGGCTGAGCCTGCCAACACTGTTCCTCTTAATATCAGACGAAGCAGAAAATCTCACTTGAGTGCAGAAGAAAAGACCGGCTCTGCTTATTACATCAGACCTGTCCTGTACTCTGGAGATTATCATTATAATAATCTGGTAAAAGAATGCAAGTGTTTTTGGTGGCTGAGGCGTTTACTTTCATGTGGCTATTATTTCATGAAGACAATTTGGACCTCTTTAATTTTGTTTTTCCCTTCCCTCTTTATTTCTCTTTCTCATCTGCCAGCTGGAGGTTTGACAGAATTGGTTGGGAAATTTCACAGCAGCAGGCCCATGTATGGCCTCTGCAGGGTGGGACTGACAGAAACAGGACAACCACAGATTGTCATGGTCTGCTGGGTAAGTTTGCATGCAGAATCTTATATCAGTTTATCAGCCATAACAAATGTATTCAAACAGCTACACTAAAATGAACTGCAAGTAGACAGTATCCTAAACTTTAGCTGGAACGTCTTTCCCCTTGCTTCAAACGTTTGTAGCTCTCATAACAAATAGTTCTGGATGAGGTCATTTTGCCTTGTTCTGATTGGATATCAGAAGATTAAACCTAGCTGCTATTGGATGTTGCCGTGGGGTGTGAGCCTGAAGTGGTTCCTCATTGGTTGGAGCTACCACATCATTAAACAATCCGTGTTTAAGCGATGGATGTGAGGCTCCTGTTGATGAGACGTGTCAATGGCTTCACTTCACAAAAGGACTTTGACCTTCAGACTTGTAGCTGAAGGAGCTCAAATACAGAAGCATTCTGGGAACCTTCCTAATATCCATCGTGGATCTGGTTGCTAAGACGAGAAGTGGGAATGTTGTGGTTTGGGTCAAAGGTGCCATCTGTAGCCAGTCAGGCATTGTGTAGAGGAGGGGGGAGTGGTCTCTGTGACCTGTTAACTGCAAGAGACTTTCTTGTGAACTAGACTGGTACTCAAACACACACACACACACACACACACACACACACACACACACACACACACACACACACACACACACACACAGAGTACACACCTCTGATGATGTAGAATGTCTAGATGCACCAGAAGAATACTTTGTAACAGGTTTAAAATAGATTTTTATTACTTGTATTTCATTGTGGCTCTCTCTGAAATAAATGAATACATTTATTCAGTAAGGATGCATCAAATTGCTCAAAAGTGTCAGTAAAGACTTTTATAACATTAGACAACAAATCTGTTTCAAATATATGTTATTATTTTGAACTTTCTCACACAATCTCTTCTATCTACATCAAACAGGTTGGTAATGATGTGGATGAGCACCGCAGAACTGAATGTGCCAGCCATGTGCCTGCCATCAAGACCTTCTTCAAGGTAAAAAAAAAAAAAAAGCAGTTGCCAATGACTAGCCATTTGTGTCTCGTCTGCTTTCACTCAATAGAGTTCCTGATCAAAGTTTATTTAATCACAGCACTGTAATCAGCAGGTTACTTTACTTGTTTGGATAATTCTTCTGACATCTTTCATAAATCAAACTCTCTAAACTTTAGTAATTGTCATGTATTTCAGAATACAAGGTATTTGAACAGTGTGCCCTTCATTAGTCATGTAGTATATGTAAACTGCTGCAGCTACATTTGGAAGCATTCAGATACGGAGCGAGTAAAATAATGTGTTTCTCTCCCACGCATATATTTGTCTAATTCTCGTATACGTGTACTTCCTGTGTTTGTATGGCTCCAGAATGTTCTGCATCCTTTCTGTAAGACATCTGCGCTCTCTCTCTTCATGTCTCTGTGAAGGAACATCAGTTAAAGCTGTATAGAAGACATACAGAGAATGAGTCTTTCATCATCATAAACATACATTTATATTTCTTACATTATAATTGGTACTTTACTTGAACATACAAACTTAACCATTGTATAGGCGCACTCTCCCAAAAATGTGTGCACATACATCCAATTCTTTTTATTGTTTAGGTTTAAGTCCACATTTCATCCTGCATTGGCCTCTGTTTTGTACATACAAAATCCGAATGCTCAGTTAGGTTGAGTTGAGTGCAGTGTTTTTAAACAGGATTTTCTTAACTCAAAATGCTCTACCAAATGGTGAGGATCAAGGGAAAAATGTTTTGTGTCTATTTGAATGAATGGGTGGAGTATGTAAAAAAGGCTCTCATGCACAATTCTGAAACCAGAAGGCCTCCTAATATGTGTACAAATGCACTCCTCTGTTATATTCTAAGATTTCCCTCTGGTAAAGGGTTTCCTTCCTTTGCTAGTATCTGTGAAGTGATGGCTAGCAGCTTGGTGCCAGCTCTTATTGTAGTAAACTCTTCCTCTTGTGTCATGCGCTGTTGTTCTCCTGAGCAGCGGAGCAGTGCCACTGACAGGCACCACACTGACTGACTGAGAAGAGCAAACATTAAAGAGAGAGAGAGAGAAATTTCCAAGGAACGGACAAGGTTAAAAGTGTTTTTTTTTTTTTTTAAACAATGTTATCGTTTGGGAAGTTTTATATATCTTGTGATATATGTGCGTGTCTCTTGAAGCTGTCTGTGGATTTATGTACTCCACCAGCCACGTGATGTTGCTTTAACATTGCCATATTTTTTGGATGGTTGTATGAGATCGTCAAACATAGTTAATGTCTGGGACATTTTTAATGCCTTATAAAGACATTGCCCAGTCAGCTCCAGAGGCATGCCAAAAATGCTGTTTATTCAATTCTCAGTGTTTCTCTCTCTCTTTTGAGAACGACAACCTTTATGACCTTGTATTGTGTCGTTCATCCACAGTGTGTGTTTGTGCGTGATAAATGTCAGCATGAGTGGGTTACTAAATGTTTTCTATTATATTTCCATTTGGATATAAATCTCGTCGGGCTATTTTTGTGTTGATTGATGGTTGTTCAAGCAGATGAACTTTGTTAGGTTACATAAGGTCAGGAATTAAGTTTTATAGCATGGGAGAGGCTGAGCCCCCAAACCAACTAGAGCACACAGTATATGGGACGGGACCCTGTTATAGCCATAAAATCAGACAGCCGGAGACAAGCTGTCAGAGGCATTTACAGCGTTCTGTCTCAACATTCCTCTAAATTAATGATAACCCTTTCTAAATTTGGACTGAGGGATCTGCGAAATCTCCAGCTAGACACAGCGTGTGACAAAGCCATAGTCTGTGACAGATGTGCAAACCTCTTGCATGTCCTCTTGTATCTTTTAATTATGCTGGCAGATATTTTTAATGGATAGTTCACACAAAAATTAAAGAAATGTCAATGTTTCCTCATGCTCATTTCGTTCAAACATGTACTTTCTCATTGTGTGGACAAAACACTGAAACATATTTCGAAATATTGTTTTTATGTTACACTAAAGAAATTAAGTCATGCAGGTTTAGAATGACATGAGGGTGAGTAAATGATGACAGAATATTCATTTTGGGTGAACGATCCTTTTAGGTAATCACTAAAAGCAACAACACACATTTTATATATTTTTGGTCTCTAGTCCAGGCCTAGTCTCTGAAGAGATTCAATCATGGGGAACTGAACCGAATCCAAACTCATTTATTATAATGTACATGTTGACTTTTGAGATGTATCAGTAACAAGATGAGAAACAATGCAGCCTAAATCCCTCCAGTTACTCCTCCCTGCTTTCTCCATTTATCACTCACACTTTTTATTGTCTCTTCATGACGAGTCTGTGCTAGTAAGGCCTGCCATGTGTGCAGAATGACTAGTCAGCTCTTTAGAGCTTCCAAAAAAAAAAAGATGTTTTTGTAAAAATTTGTAAGTGAGCCATCATGGTAGATGTTTAATATGCATTAGTCATCAACGATGACCATTAATCACAAAAGTTTCACAGCGGTTTATGAATAACACAAATCAAGACTAAAATAAAGAGAATTTGATTATGAATAACACAAATCAAGATAATTAATTCTAATAAGGCTAGTGATTTCCAGCCAGGGGTATGTGGTAAACTTCAACAGATTTTTATTTTGCTTTGATAAAGAACATTTAAATAAATAAATAAGTTTGGGGTTGTTTTTAATGTTTTTTTTTTTTTTTGAAAGAAGTCTCTAATGTTCGCCAAGGCTGCATTAATTTAATAATAAAAACAGTAACATTGTGAAATATTATTACCATTTAAAATACAGTAACTGTTTTCAAATGTAATTTATTCTTTTGATAACAAAGCTGAATTTTCAGCAGTGTCACATGATCCTTTAGAAATAATTCGAATATGCTGATTTGCTGCTCAAGAAACATTTCTTTTTATTATTGATGTTGAAAACAGTTGTGCTGCTTAATATTTTTGTGGAAACAGCAATACATTTTTTCAGGATCCTATGATAAATAGAAAGTTCAAAAGAACAGCATTTATTTAAAATAGGCATTTTTTGTTATATTATAAATGCCTTTACTGTCACTTTTGATCAATTTAATGCATCTTTAATGGAAAAATATTCATTTCTGACCCCAAACTTTTGAAGGATAATGTGTACATTTTTTCAGTGTGATCTGAGATGAGATGTCAGTATAGTTTGACAGTGAGCTGCAGGCGTGAGGTGTGTATGGGAGAGCATCTGTCCTCAGTGCTGTTAATACTGTCATCGCCGCTGAAGCCCCGGGGCTAACTACATGTCAAGGGGCTCATCTAAAGCAAGTAATAACAGAGAATTAAGTCATTTAACTCCTCCCAAGCAGAAAAAGGGATCGAAGAGATAAAAGAAGGGAGGAGAAAATTAGCTCAATTTTAACCTAATGTTCTGTAGATAAAGTCTTTGCAGTCACAGAATAAGCATTGAGTAAACAAATTGGTCCTGACATGTTCAAGTTCCTGTACGTTTCAGAGAAATGTGGAAAGAGGGCTGAATGTAGCAGTATGGTAATCCATTGAAAAGCTGTGGGTTTTTTTGGGTTGGAGCCCAGTCCGGCACTCACGAGGCCCTCTGGCACAAAGTCTCAGTTTCATTGCTCTTCTACTCCCTTCTCTCCCACAAACCAGATCGCTCCATCTTACACTAGAATCACTGTGATCTGAGGTGTTTTGTTGAGCAGTGATTAACTGAGGTATCCTGTAATACAAATCCTCGGTGGATCTTTGGCTGATTGACCCCAGAGCTGTAGATGGAAGCTGATGACAGGAAAAAAAAAAAAAAAAAAACCCTTATAAGGGAAAATGTAGCATGCAGACATACTTATACTTTCTTACATCCTGCCTCTGATGTACAAAACAGAAAATAATTCAGACCACTTAAGATTTTTTTAACATTTTTTATTAATAATTAATTATTTTAATAAATAATGTGTATATTTACAGTTGTTCTAAAGTAAATATTTAATTTTACTGCAAAAAAAAGTTTTGTTATTGCTGCTCAATTTTTGAAAAAGATGCAGTTACAGCAAAGCACTAATACATATTAACAGCACAAAAAATATAGAATTTATACAGAACATACAACACATTACAACATATGAGACTACTGTGAATCGCTTTCGAACCTTGTTTATTCTAACCTTTTTCCAGTACAAATGTTATGATCTTTCTGTATCTTGTACATATGTTGTCCATGAAAAAAATACTTGAAAATAATTGTTCTGCATAAAATTATCAGAATAATATTCAGTCAATAAAACAACAGATGCATTGAGAAACAAACTTATCTAATATTGCTTTGTTGAAAAATTTGTTCATATGGAGCAGCTTCAACAATGTGGTTAGTATGTTTCAATCTCTTGATGTTTGTGTCACTACAGGAAGCTCAAGTATTTATTCCAGCCTCACAGCAAGATGAGGTGACGGAGGAGCTGATTATGGCTGCCTTTGCAAAGATTCGACCACCAATGGAGAGGCTGAGGAGACCCTCAAGGACGATGGATAAGGAGGAGACTGTGGTAAGTTACCACAAAAAACCACAGACTTGGCTGTGCACAAGGGCTTCCTTCATTAAAATAGAAGAAGTCTGTTTCTCACTATAATTTGTTGATACACATAGGGGAAATGGTCTAATTGTCTCTCATTGATGTTTTGGGTCATTTTGGGTCTTTTGTTGCATTTCTGTCCCACACCCACAGGGTACAAACTACAAGAAGACAAATGCTGCCATGGAGATGAGACGGATTAACAGAGACTCCTTCTGGGCACGAGCAGAGGTACAGCTGAACTGTGTTTACAGCTGGATTTTCACTTAACAGGCTTTGTGTTCCACAAAATGCTGCAGAAAAATTCCAAATAGTATCCCAGCCATGTAAGAGATAATGTACAATCAACATCTAATTTTAGATTAAATATTCAATACTTGCAGTGGACCAAAATCAAAGTACTTTATCGTCAGTTAATTATAATAAACCTCTTGTTCAGGCTTCAATTATTAATAGTGCTATTTAGATGGAGTTTATCATATGTCTGTGTAATATCATATATGTTTTAGCGTGAGGAGGAGAAGAGAAAAGAGGAAGAACGTCGGAGGGCTATAGAAGAGCGACGGCGCTGGGAGAGAGAACGAGTTCTACAGGAAAAAAAAGAAGCTGAAGAGAGAGACAGAAAGATGAACGAAAAGCTACAGATGATTGAAGAACAAAGGTTTGTAACATCCACCTGATAAAACCTCATCTGTCTGAAAGTGAGTTCATTATTTCAGTTTAAACTCCCTCTTGGTTTTTTTCTCAGGAGGATCCAGGCTCAGCTTGAGGAAGAGGCTAGAAAAGAGGAGAAAGCGAGATGGGTGAGTTTATTAATGAGTGTATTCCGTTTCTTTTACTGAGAAGTTGTAAGCTTTTTAGCATGTTGATGAACCTGCGTATGGGTGAATGATCATATGGAGTCATAATCTGTAATGATGTTGGGTTCTTTGTGTAATTCACAGGAGCAGCAGCAGAGAGAGCATGAGGAGGACATGAGGGCCCGGCTCAGACGCAGCGAGTCTATTGAGAAAGCAGCAGTGAGTTTTCCCACTGTTTTGTGAATAATTCAGCCAGTACAACCAAAAATTCCTACACTTAAAGGGATAGTTCACCCAAAAATGAAAATTCTGTCATTAATCACTCACTCTAATGTCGTTCCAAACCCATAAGACCTTCATTCTTCTTCAGAACACAAATTAAGATCTTTTTGATTAAATCCGAGAGCTTTCTGACTCTGCATAGACAGCAACGCAACTACCAGGTTCAAGGCCCACGAAGGTAGTAAGGACATCGTTAAAATAGTCCATGTGACATCAGTGGTTCAACCGTAATTTTATGAAGCTACAAGAATACATTTTGTGCGCAAAGAAACACGCGTTCACAAGAGTACCAGGATGCATGCGTGTGCATTCCTCTGCTTATAAACAAAGAACGCCGCATCTGGGTTTTACATCAGAACGCTGGCTCCTGTGTCAGCAGCATCACACGCACGCGTCATGGACGCACTTTTTGTTTTCTTTGCGCACAAAAAGTTTTCTCATAACTTCATAAAATTAAGGTTGAACCACTGATGGACTATTTTAATGATGTCCTTACTACCTTCCTGGGCCTTGAACATGTCAGTTGTGTTGCTGTCTATGGAAGAGTCAGAAAGCTCTCGGATTTCATCAAAAATATCTTAATTTGTGTTCCGAAGATGAATGAAGGTCTTAAAGGTTTGGAACAACATGAGGGTGAGTAATTAATGACAGAATTTTAATTTTTGGGTGAACTAACCCTTTAACTTGCAAGAAGAATAAATATTGTTTAATGTCGAACACAAAGTGATTCGTGCTTTGAATTACTGGCTTCTGAAAGTATGAAACCAATTCAAATTGTTACATGTTTTTCTTAATGATAGTAATAGTTGAACAACTACCATGTAGTGCATGGTAATATTAAGAAATGGCAGTGTTTGATTATAAGGAGAGTTTTCTTTACTTTTGTTTCCTAAAGAATTCCATTGTGAAATCGTGTCCTGAAGCAAAACCAGTGGAGACCCACTGCATATCTATTAGATATGAAGAGGACTCACTTATATGAGTCCCCTTCATAACTATTAGTTTATCAGTGCTGATACATTTTTGCTGTGTTGAATGATGCTTCTTCTTTTGGCCTGTAGGAGGCAGCAGCTCTTGTTTCCCAGCGCACCATCAATCCTAGGGAGTTTTTCAGACAGTTATCAGCATCCTCACAAAATTCTTCAAGCCCTGGATCACCACGCTCAGGTAAGCGTAGCCTTCAGAACCCCTTTAAAACTTTATTAGCTAACAGTGTTCTCTGTAATCATTTGAGGTTTGTTTGACCTTTGTTTATGTTTTGGTCCTCAGGCAAATCTCCATTCCGTCGCTACCAACGCAGTTTGACAGACACAGCCTTCATCTTTGAAAGGGCCAATTCCACTTCTGGTCCCACATCCCCTCTCAGTCCATCTGCAAGGTCTCCATTCTCACGCACCCTATCCACATCCTCCAAATGTCCAACATCCCCACTTAGTCCACCATACCGGACGATCTCCTCACCACAGCACCCTCAAATATCTCCTCCCACATCACCCCCTCCACGCTCCGTCCCACCTGTGTCACCTCCACCCAATCTGCCTGTCTCCAGAGCCCCTCCATCCCAGTCATCACCACCTAACCGGCCACCTCCTCAAGCCCCAGTCCACGATTCAGCTTCCCCTGCATCTCCAAAGCTGCTGGACAGTCAGGATAAATCTGAGTCTAGCAACTATGACAGCAGTGAAGAAATCGTTGTTGCAACAGAACGTCCTCCAGCTTCACTCTTGGATAACTCTCTGGGTAAGTTAACTTCTGTGACAACGGTAAAAGGTCTAAGTGGTCTTATAGATTGACTCATCTTGACAGTTTCTTCTCTCCAGAGGTTGTAACCAGCTCTCGAATCCTGTGTGAACAACCAAAGCAAGAAGTGGATTTCACTGCCAAGTCTGTGCTTGTCGAAGAAGATGAAGAAGAGGTAGAGGAACCAGAGGAAACTTCAGCCATATCAGCTCCACCTTCAGATACAAAGATCACTACAAATTATGAAGAAGCAGTAGAAGAACAATTGAAAACTGAGGATGTGAAGACTGTCATCAGCCCCCTGATGGAGGTTGAGGAGCAAGAGGAACCAGAAGAACCAGAGTCAGAGTCTGAGGATGAACCAGAAGAGCAGCCTGCTGCAGAATCTGAGGAATTCCAGCCAAATTTGGATTATTTAGCAACTGGGGAGCCCAGAAATGTGGTAGCGATCTCAGATGATGAAGCTGAAGAAGACCTACCAGAGAAGCAAGGTGATGGGAACAGAGATGTAATGTGAAGAAATGCAGAATGTTTCTATGGTTGGGATGTCATTGACATGTTTCTCATGCTGTGTGTCCAGAGTCATGTGTGAACACAGAATATGATGTGATGACTGAAGAAGATGAATCTGAATGTGGCAGACCACTGAATGGTACAGGTAATGAGCTAATTAGACTTTTAAGTCATTCCGAACGCAACAGACTCACACAGAAACGTGGCTCATTTCTAGGAGGAACAAATGAAAGCAATATGTGTTCTAAAATCAGCTAAAATATGTTTGATATCCTCTGACTGGATGGAATCACAATCTGAAGATAAAAATCTGTCAACTCTGACTGCCCAAAATCTGCAGACTGGATCTGACTTTCGAGAAGTAGTGTCAACTCATCCAGACTTCAGATCTGGGCAAAAGTTGTGCAGTGTATTCCAGCCTTAAGTTATCTAGATATGTTTTCTCGTGTGATGAATATATGAATGATGAATACCTTGTTTTGTTTTCAAGTAGAGGATGTTGATGTATCTGAGCACAGCACTCCTGAGCGCTACTGTTACATGGTTAATCGTGAGGAGGAAGATGATGATGAAATCCAAACGGAGATGGTGACCGAGAACGGCGAGGTACATTGTAAACTAGACATCATGACTCATCACTAGTATTGTCAATAATGTGATAAAAGAAGATAAAAAGTACTAAAACATGTTTTTTTTTCTTATTCTAGTCATCACCAGAAAGACTTCTGCGTGTGAGAGCATTATATGACTACCAAGCAGGTTAGTGTTGCTTGCTTCAACAGCAGTTTTGTGTAGTTTATTGTTTATTAAAGGGTTATTACACCCAAAACTGAAATTTCTGTCATTAATTACTCACCCACATGTTGTTCCAAACCTGTAAGAACTTTGTTCATCTTCGGAACACAAAAGTTTTTGGTGAAATCCGAGAGCTTTCTGCCCCTCCATAGTAAGCAATGCAACTACCACGTTCAAGGTCCAGAAAGGTAGTAAGGACATCGTTAATATAGTCCATGTGACATCAGTGGTTCACCACTCGCATGCATCGTGGTATTCTCTTGAATGCGTGTTGAAGACTGACACGGAAGAGAAGTTGTTGAATAAAGTCATTATTTTTGTTTTCTTTGACAACAAAATGAACTCTCATAGCTTCATAAAATTACGGCTGAACCACTGATGTCACATGGACTACTTTAATGATGTCCTTACTACCTTTTTGGGCCTTGAACGTGGTAGTTACGTTTATGTCTATGCAGTGTTAGAAATCTCTCGGATTTCAACAGGAATATCTTAATTTGTGTTCCGAAGATCAACGAAGGTCTTACAGGTTTGGAACGACATGAGGGTGAGTAATTAATGACAGAATTGTAATTTTTGGGTGAACTATCCCTTTAAGATATTATTTGAAACTTCTCTGTTCTCCACAGAGGATGATACTGAGCTCTCTTTTGAACCTGGTGACATTATCAGTGATGTGGAAACAATCGACAAAGCGTGGTGGAGGGGCTTCAGCAAAGATGGACGCCAGGGTCTCTTTCCGGCCAACTATGTAGAAACCATATAAAGACCTTTACTTTAAAGACGGTTACTCTTCCCCCTTTTCGTTTTACCAATTCTCAGGGACTAAGAACCATAAAACCTGGTCTATGAGGATGTACCATGTACTCTGAGACTAAGAGTCACTGGAAAAGGGTTGGAAGTGAAGCGTTCACAGGCACAACTTGGCCAACGATTCCTTTTGTTCCAAAACAAGCAGCCAAAGTTGACAACTGAGACTTTAGTGATCATCAATTGCAAGACTGAGGAGGATCTCAGTAACCGAAATACTTAAGTACAATTTCTGTTACGACTGTACACAAATTATCATTTTATTTACACATTACATCATTTATTATTTTACATACTGTTGTTACTGTTATCATTACCAAATGATACCAAAGGTGGTGGAAGTGTTTACTGGAGAACAGATTTCAGTTTATGTTGAGGCTTTTTCCTGTATAAATCCAACTTACAGTCATGTCAATTGGTCCTGAGTATAGAAACTTTTTTCAGAACTAGTACTCTGTCAGTACAAGTAAAATGTGTTGATAATGTAGGTGAAATAGTTTTAACATAGCAGAATTTTTTTTTAAGCAGACATGTTTTCAGCTTTCTGAATAGCATAACTGTCATGCATACAGTAGGTGTGCAGATGCTACAAAAGTTGTCATTGCCGAGACCAAGATTTGATAATAGCAGACCACTGAGAAATTGGGATTCAGCAACAGAAAATAGCCTAGCAGAGGGAATAAAACAGCTAGTGGGTCCTGCTTTTTCAACCTTTGAGAAATGTATTTCTCTTACACTTGTTTTAGGATAACATTTAAAGCCTTTGCTATTATGGAAGCCAATGCAAATGAAATGGGTTTTTTTTTTTAAATTATATTACAAGCCCTTAAGACTGAACTTGGCAGCCATTACATGTTTTTAAATGCTCTGAACCTTCCATCAAAATTAAATTCTTCATCTTTCTACTGTTTGAAAGTTTGGGTTCAGTAAGATTTTTTTTTTTTTAAGTTGTTGAAAGAAATCTGTAATGCTTACCAAGGCTGCATTTATTTGATCAAAAAAATCTTTCAGAATCCTTCAGAAATCATTCAGATACGCTGACTTAGTGCTCAAGAAATATTTCTTATCAATGTTGAAAACAGTTGTACTGCTTAATATTTTTGTAGAAACCAATTCATATTGTTTTATTTTTTTTAACGATTCTCTGATGAACAGAAAGTACAAAATAAATCTTTTATAACATTTTAATGTCTTTACAGTCACTTTCGATCAATATGTATCCTTGCTGAATAAAAGTATTAATTTTCATCAAAAAAATAAAAATCTTACTGACCCTGAACTTTTGAACGGTAGTGTACAATAAGACTGTTGTGTAAATGCTTTCGAATACACATTGTTTTTTCTATGTAATTTATTTATCGTGACCATGAACATAGATATTGTTCCTTTAGAGAGGGTCTGTCTAAACCATTTAACTTGTGTAACCAGATTTCAGTAATAGGTCATCTTTCAACTAACAATGTTCTTCTGTATTAGTGGGAATCGAACAATTGAAGAATCTCCAACACATTTAACTTACTCTACGCTCTCTGTTAGTAATTCTTATTGTAATAAATGATGAGGTTTTTGTTTTTTCCACATTCTGCAATAATGCTTTTATGTTTTTGATTTGTTGCACAGCCAGTACACTGCCTTCATACTATTTTGAGTATCATGATCATTAAGAAACCATTTTCACTACGTGTGTATTAATGCATGAGATCAAATTAAAGGGATTCACTTTACAATGAGTTTACTATCTTGAACATTTAGTCAAGTAAAATCATTTGACACAACCACTGCAAGAATCGACAGAATTACACACACACACAAAAATGCTGTTTACTTTTAATTTAGGTAATTCTTTACAATAAAATGTTATTGTACATGAATCTATTAGTTATGTGTCCAAAGACATGCAGACCACCTGCTGAAATGACACATTCAATGTTATCTACCAGGATAGTTAGAGCTTTACTCTCTGATAAAATGACAATATAATTTTATTTATAACAAAAATTAATATGGTAAAATACAACTTTAATAAAAGCACAAAAAGAAAATTACAAAACTTTACAATAACAAACAGTGTTTGAATGAATTTGCAGTTTTTAAATACAAGTCAGTGGCCCTTCGAATGAGAACTGTTAATTTTGTAGCGTCAGTACTAGGACAAAACCTTTATCTACTAATTCTGAATTTAAGAGGAAAGGTTAGTCTGAAATTTCTAGACTTTTAACTTTCTGATATTTGTAACACACTATACATGTAATTATATAAATAAATAAAAAAATACAATACAGGTCTGGATACCTAATATATTGTGCAGACGTGTTTTCTGAATTACAGAAATGTTAACCTGTATGTTTAATGTTTTTATGGGAAGATGGACTGTAACTTCACTCCTGATGTTTTACTGAAATCACAATAATAGTTATTCAACTAGAGTTTCATTACTGTAAATATTGCTAATATAATTGTCTTCAAGCAAATACGCACTTTATCTGAGCTGGAAGATGCATTATGACACTGAAACACTCAAAGTGCTTGACAAAACTGACCTGCAAGCTAACAAGGAAAAGGAAAAGCTTAAAATAATCCATGTACCGCTGATGTAAATGAAATCTAGAAAACACAATTAACTTTGAGCTGTTGTAGCTTTGCATAGTAGTGCCTTTGCAACCCTTCACTGTAGTCTCAAAACATTCAGTTTCCAGCTTTATTTCTTTGCTTGTGCTGAATCCTAGTTAATGTGCATTCTGATTTTTTACTGTTTCTGACTGACGGGTTCACATTTGCTGAGTGAGATAAGGTATGTACAGTAATCCTGAGGTCGTTACAGTCACAGGTAGTAAACAGAGTCACATTATATCCCATCATTATAAACCTGAATACAGAGTCTTGTGACGTCTGGACCTTTGCATATATACTGAAGCCATGCAAACAGACATTATAGCAGATCTCGTATAATTCTAGTGTGTTATAAAGATGCACTTTTCCTCAGGTGTCACGAAAAGAAACGTGTAGTTCACATCAGTAGCATAATAAAAGCGGTTTCATTTTACATAGAGCGTGTCTCCTTATGATCATAGGACCAACAAAATAGTTCTGGCTTTAACTCAGTAACCCTTCTATTACTAGACACTTTTGATCAAAGACTAAATGGAGCCACAGCTGACTGCAAATAGAGCATTTCTACAACCACAAATTTCTGAAAATGAAAAATGTTGTTTTTGTGTGATACTGGATCCAAGTTGTCCGTATATATCCAAAACAACCATATAGCACAACATCAACAAAATTTACTGAGTGAGCCTTGATAGAAAGAATTATTGGTAATGTTTTTAATCACGTGAGCAACAATTCAAAAAAAGATGCATAATTTAAACTGACATTATAAGACTTTCTTCTTGCAGGCTTGTGTGTTGAAGGTGCAGTGGCACTTATTAATAAAGTGAAATTCGTCGGAGTTAAGCTAACTTTCACATGTTAGGTTTATTAATACTATGTTTCAGAGATCACTGATCCTGAAATACACTAGTGTTCAAATGCTTGGGATCGATAAGATTGTTTTTCTTTAGATATTAATACTTTAATTTACCAAGAAATGAAAATTCAGCTTTGCCATCACAGAAATAAATTATATTTTAAAATATTTTAATATTCAAAACTGTTATTTTAAATTATAATAATATTTCACAATATTACTGCATTTTTGATCAAATAAATGCAGCCTTGGTGAGCATAATAGACTTTTAAAAATCTAACTGACCCCAAACTTTTGAACGGTAGTGTATTTGCCAGCCTCAATGTGAGTGATGATGAATACTCAACAGATTTGATCCTGACAACACTTTCTAAAGCATATATCTAAAACAGCGCCCAGTATAAAACCACTGTACTGGGAATCTGTCTCACATAAAACATCAACACGCTCTAAAGATCCAAAATAATAAGCTTTTCGTAAAGAGACAATGTGTAATGCTATATATATTTGTAGTGTATTATATAACTAAAAGTACTGAATTCCCATTGAAAGGCAGAAGAAAAAGTTAATTTCTGATCTTATTATGTGAAGAGAATGCAATGACAGACATTGAGCATACATGACCTCAGGTATTCCAGCTTTTTCCAGGGCGACACGGGAAGTTGTGATGGCTCTGACCGTAATCAGAGGAAGTGTGACCGCTACACCTGACTCTGCAGCCAGTTCCTGGGGTCTAGCTTAGCTCTCAGGTTCCTCAAGCTGCGGCGTGCACCGGAGGGTCTAGAGAAGCCCAGGTCTGACTCTTGACTGTTGCTTCCCTCACTGGAGCTGCTGCTGGAAGTGGAACTGGAGCAGGACAGAGCAGTCTGAGCGGGGCGAGGAGACACAGAGCTAGAGGTGGGCGGCTGGCAGTTGCACCGGAAGCCACCGTAGCCCCGGCCGCGCAGAGTGGAGAGCTTGGCGTCCAGGGAGAGGGTGCGGGGGCGGAAGCGACCCGAGGAGGATGAGGCGTCAGGGGACCATGCCTGGCGGAAACAGGGGCTGACGCTGACGGGACTGTCGCTGTCTGAGGTCAGGCTGGCGTTGGAGGAGAGAAGGACGGGTGAGCGGTGGCAGCGTGGGCTGCGGGGCTGGCGGCTGTGCAGGCGAGGACTGGGCGAGTGAGGCGGCAGGTGCAGATGGTTGTGAGGGGATCTTGGGGGATCTTCATCAAACAAGGCCATCCAGTGAGGCGGAGATCCAAACTGGGCCCTCAGCTCAAACTCTTCAATTCGACGGGCCAGGATGTCAGTGACCGTTCCAATGTCATCAGATGCGTCAATAACTGTGGCAGAAGAGAAACGGTAGACATAATGAAAACTTGTGTTTCCAAAAAAGCGAAGAGGTTAATTTTGACCGACAGCTGATTTTCAGTGGCAAGCTTCATTTTTATAGTCTTTCGATAAACCATACCTAAAATCCAACATGGTTGATTGCTTTCAGACAGTGGGACATGTTTATAACTTCTGAGCACTGAGATTCTTCTCACAATAAAGAAATGACAAGCTAACTGTTGGAATCTGATGAATCTTATGAAATGATTATGGATTTTAAAAAGTACTTTGTGCATTCTTACGTCCTTAGGTACCTGTAATGATGCTGAAAAAGTCAAACCAATAAACCGTATTTTATTATAATTAAAATAAAATTAGTAAAATTAAATTTGTAAAATTAAAACCACAAAATTACACAATAAAAAAATGTTAAAATAAAAAGAGCACAATTGAAACAATTAATAACTAAATTATTAACTTCACCTGTCATTGTAATTAATATGTAAAAATTTACATTAACAATTAATATGTAAAACAAAATTGTTATATAATGTGTACAAAAAGTGAAAATAAAATAAATTACAGAAATGTTAAAATAAATTAGTAAATATAAAACAATACAAAAAGTTTTATTTTCAGGCATTACATTTACATTTTTCGTTATTATATTTTGATTTTTTAGAAAAAAAAAACAATGTTAAAATAAAATAAGATTAAATAAGTAAAAAATAAAATAAAAACAATAAAAAATAATTTAGTTAAAATAAAACTAGTAAATTAAAACAAATGAAAATCAATTTACTCTGTTATTACCTAGTATCCCCCCCCCCCCCCCCCCCCCCCACACTTTTTAAATAAAATAAAAAAATAAAATAAACAATTTAAAAGAAGTATAAATTAAAACCATGAATATATAGCAATCCACTATGGTTTAATCTAATAAATACATAACAATAATAATAATATAGTGCATTATTCATTCAATTTATATAAGGTTAGAACCGTATTTGAAATATACATCAAGCAAAAGTTGTTGGTCACATGGGTGACAAAAAAGGTTGAGATCACGTTGGCCAGTAGCATCTTATGTGGGTAGGAGCATGGGGTTAGGTAACTTCTCATCAGAGTTACTTCACCTGTCATTGTAATAGGAGGAGAGCAGAGCTCGGATCTCAGCAGAGACAGCGTTATCCTGCAGCAAAAGCCCCTCACCGGACGCAGGGGCCACTGAGGAGGGGGAGGCCAGCAAAACGCACAAGGGGCCAACAAATGCAGGGTTGTGGGGAGGGCACGGGAATGAGTGTTTATATACCAACCAAATAATGATACAGTGGTTGGGGAATGTATGGGATGGATGTTTGAATTACAAATGTAAGGCATGAACCCAGGAAAATACAAGAGTGTATGAAAAAATCAATGTGAAAGAGGAGGGGAAAACAACAGTGAAGGGACAGACATAAAAACCACAGAGAAAATAAGACAGAGAAAGAGAGAGAAAAGACTTGTCAGTTTGTCAGAAACAGAAAACTTTTCATTTAGCAGTTAAAGGAGATAAACTGATAAAGAGAAAGACTCAGATCTGACAGAGGACGAGGACATGCAGTTCAATCCACTCATCATCGTTAGATTCACAGGTTGTTATTCATAACAAGAAATCCTGCTTGTGCATTATTTCTGTCATTATCTGTCTTGATGTATGGCTCTGTTGTGCTGCTGGGCTTTATTTTGTAACAATCTAGAGCTTTTCCTCCAGCCTCTGTAAATGAGTCTGAACACACTCACCCATCTCGTGGTACAGGGAGCCCTGCTTCGGCGTGACTATGGCAGGTTTGCGTGGTGAAGGCAGCTCAATCTTCATCAGGTCATCACAGCACTGCCTCCACTGGCCTGTAGAGGGAGCAAGCAGCAATGCACTGAACTTACAATCAGGCCAATGAATTATACCACCTGGCATAATTTATTAAATTTTTTTAAATCATTTTTTAAATTCTTTTTTTATTATGTAATTGAGCATTTTGTGTTTCAGTATATTGCTGTTGTCAGCGTGTCATAAAAGCAGAAAGCCACTCAAGGGCTTACATAAAAACGACTTTACCACAGTTCAGGGTTTTTTGCACAGTAATGTACAGTCTTGTGTGGCTTATGGCTTTATAGTAAGTTTAGAATTCATGTACTCACTCATATCATAGAACTGCTGCCAGAAGGCCTCCATCCAGCGCTGTGTTTCTTCTCTGCTGTCCGCCGCTAGCGTGTGTGTCACTTCCTCTCCTCCATACTGGTTAGTGATACAGATATTCTGTGCCTTGCTGTGAGGATCCTTCTCTGTGGCCCGTATTCTCGTCTCCTGAGAGAGACATGAAAAAAAAAAAAACATTTTAAAACAATTGTGAAATTGTAAACTATAAATGATTTAATATATACTACAATTTGGGGTCAGTATGATTTTTATACTTTTTTTTTTTTTTTTAAATGCGTCGTGGTACTCTCATGAATGCGTGTC
Organism: Spinibarbus caldwelli; assembly: GCA_039654775.1. Lineage (NCBI taxonomy): Eukaryota > Metazoa > Chordata > Actinopteri > Cypriniformes > Cyprinidae > Spinibarbus > Spinibarbus caldwelli. The sequence continues at coordinate 24,280,465 of CM077223.1, read as the reverse complement.
GAACAATGACACGGAAGAAATTGTTGAATAAAGCTGTTATTTTTGTTTTCTTTGTGCACAAAAAGTATTCTTGTAGCTTCATAAAATTAAGGTTGAACCACTGATGTCACATGGACTAATTTAACGATGTCCTTACTACCTTTCTGGGCCTTGAACGTGTCAGTTGTGTTGCTGCCTATGGAGGGTCAGAAAGCTGTCGGATTTCATCAAAAATATCTTAATTTGTGTTCCGAAGATGAACAAAGGTCTTGAGGGTGACATGAGAGTGAGTAATTAATAACAGATTTTTTTTTTTAAATGATTTTTTTGATTAATAAAAAATTGTCTGAAGAACAGCATGTTTGAAATAGAATTTTTTTGTAACAAAAGTAATCAATTAATGTGTCCTTGCTGAATGAAAGTATTAATGTCTTTCAAATAAAATAAAAAAAATCTTACTGACCCCAAACTTCAGGGTAGTGTATATTACAGTATATAACAGAAAGGCAAAATCTGATGGTTTTATTATAAATTTGATCAAAAATGAAAATTCAGTGAAAAATAGAAGTATGCTAATTTGAAACAAAAACATAGGTACATTGACTGCTCACATATTATTTACGTATACTTAAAAACAACACCGACAACAATATCAACTATATACAATACTATAGTAGTACTATAGTCTATTGTCTATTTTTTCTAACAATGTAAAATTCAAAACTCAGTTAAATAGTAATTTCAGTTGTAACCAGTCGGTGGAAGCAGAGCACAAGTAAAGTATGTGTAGCGCAAAACAGTCACCTGAGAGCTGAGGAATGTGCAGACTCACAGTGCAGCTCTTAGATGTTAAAACAAGCTCTTTGTGCTCATGACAGCTCTCTAGGGGCACTGAAAGATCCAGACCCAGTGCACGGCAAACAAAACGCCTTTTCATAACTACTGACACAATGAAAAATGTTCCGACAAAAAAATGTCTCTCTAAAAAGAGACAATCCATTTGAAAGAGTGCTTTCAAGATATTCCCAAAGAAAAATCTCATGATATCTCCAAAAACAGAAAAATGGCCCTGATATCATGTGCATAAATGAGCATGCTTCCAGAGAATTTCCAGAGAAGGACTGAACTTACTTTGTTAATCCCAATAGTTAAGACAGGCTCCACATTGGCCTCCATGTCCTCTTTTTGATGATAACAGAAGAGATTTGTTCCTTTTAAAACACCATAGACATTTGTCCATCCTTGTGGCTCACCTCCAAGCTTGAGAGAAAGGAAAGAGAACATTAGCCAAAGAAAACTGAAATGGGGAAATATGATATGGAAGTCAGTGAGTGCATGTGTTTCTAACACACCTTTACCCTCAGACAGCCACTCATCATCTGTTGCGTCATACAGTGAGGCTGAGCGGCCAGACGACAACATACACCGCCATACAGAGGCAGCCAGTACGAACATTCCTCTACAGAGAGACAAAATGAGACAGTAACTACTGAGAGAAAGATAAAAGAATGCATGACCTTACAAAGTTAGAAACTGTATTTTAAAACCCAAGTAAACAAGCTATTCACATGACATCATGTTTTGCACCCTATATTTTTAGTGCATGTTTTACAACTAAGTAAACTATCATCTGCGAGAGCGAGCAGCACACACTTAAGCTGTAAGACTGTCTGCAGTAACTCCTCACACATAAAGATGGCTATAAGCACCTCTTATTGGCCCTTCAAACACCAGAACTGGCCATCCAGAGAAGTTTATGAGCATGACCCTAACACAATAAATCTGATAGACGTCGACAACACACACAGAAGTGCTCAGCAGGCCTGTCTGTAATTGACTACCTGCAACGTGAAGAAAACTAGCATGTCATAAAACTAATGTGCTTTAAATAAATTCCCAGAAGGCATTTGTTGACAGAACTTGGATGTTACCATCTGTTTATCAGACAAAGCTTCTCACTTTATCACTTTTACCTAAAAAAAAAAGTAAAGCACCAAATGATTATATCCAATTACATATTATAATTTCAAAAGTAAAAAAAAACATGTTCCCTAAATAAAGATGTTCTGTTTACAAAAAGTGGAGTTTTAAAAAGTGGTTTGGCAGCTCACCGTTTCCTGTGATGGTGAGGTCATGTGTGCGGAAGCTTTCCTGGACGTGAGAGAGATTGAGGGTTGTATGAGCCAAAAGATGATATTTGGGGCCCCTGTAAACACATAAAACACAATGAGAGAACGCAATATGCAAACATATTTGAACTACGACTGTCACTCGTATACAAATAAATAAACTGACAAATAAACTGATAAACTAATGATAAACTAATGAAGTAATCAAATTAACTGTGAATAAATTTACAATATATATTAGTATTTGCTGAGAAAAGCCCTGAAACAAAAAAATAATTAGAAGGCGTGACAAGCAATTATAAATAATTGAAAAACCATTAAAAAAGTGTTCGGTTTGGGGTTAGTATAACTTTTTTTTTTTTTTAAAGTAATTAATACTTTTATTCAGCAAGGATGCATTAAATTGATCAAAAGTGGCACTGATAATAATAAGAAACATTTTTAGAGCACCAAATTAGCATATTAGAATGATTTCTGAATGATCATGTGACAAAGACTGAAGTAATAACTGCTGAAAATTCAGCTTTGCCATCACAGGAATAAATTACATTTTAAAATATATTAAAATAGCAAACAGTTATTTTAAATTGTAATATAATTTCACAATAATTCTGTTTTTACTATATTTTTGATCCAATAATTGCAGTCCTGGAGAGCAAAAGAGACTTTCAAAAACATTTTAAAAAATCTTACAGACCCCAGACTTTCAAACATTGTATTGTATGTTGCTTATTGTATTTCCATATCATTGACCATACGTTTACCACTGGTCTGCAGTTCACAGCAATCCTTTTAGCATTTTTGATTCACATAGCAGCAGCGTGTTTATGTGTGTTTCTACACACTTACGGTACAGAGGGCACAGGCAGCAGGATTGTTGCTCCTCCTCCATTGCTAGTGGGGCTGCAGGCTCCGGGCTCCAAGGCCGCCCTCATTTTCTTTCCTGCTGACCTTCCCAGAGATGAGCTCAGCTTGCTGGCCAGCTTCCGCGGTGTGCTGCCTGCTGAGTAGTCCTCCTCTGAACAACAGCTATACAGCTCCACTCGCAGCTCGAACCCTGGACCGGCCTCATTACTGCATACAGGAAACACAGCATGAATGAAGCACTTTATATTACTACACACATTTAAGATCAATATAGGGCATATGTTGATTGCAGTATACACTACTGTGTATTGCAGTATACACTACTGTGCAGTATACAGTATGCAGTATACACTACTGTTTAAATGCAGTATACACTACTGTTTAAAAGTTTGGGTTCAGTAAGATTTTTTTTTCTTGAAAGAACTTAATGTTCAACAAGAATGCATTACATTGTGACAATAAAGTCTTATTTTAAGTGTACAATTTATATACTTTCACTCAAACAAACTATAGCTGGTTTGGAAGTCGCACCAAGATTAAACACTGTATTTATGTGGAATAAATGTCCAGCAACAGTTAAAATGCCACAATAAACATGCACACTTACAAGACAATTGTGTTGTCAAAGCAGATATCTGTCAGCGTCCTGTCCACCATCACCATGTCTGTGTCAAAGATCTCTCCACCCAACTGCAGCAGACAGAACACAGCGCACCGATGCAGCTCTGAAGAATAAAGAAAGACATTTACATGATTTCTACTCAGAAGTCACACCTGCTGTAATGTCTTCACCAGTGTAGCTGCACGTTTGGCCCAGTGCCTATAAAATCCCCCAGAGCAGCTCTGTTCATTCAGGAAACATTTACTCTTGCACCTGTGTGTGTGCTGTCCTGCTTTTTCCTGCTCAGGGCAACATTAGTATCTGTGTATTTTGTCCTTGTACAAATTGTAGAACATGAATAATTGTGCCACAACCAGTCTTAAACGTTTTTGCCCTAATCATTTCAATGGCTATTAAAATATATGTTCCCATTAACAGGATAAAGCACATATAAAAGCTTTCCCATGAGAGAATTGCACATGCATGTGGGTTCCTGTGTCACATTCATCAAAATAATGTCACCTCTCTCAGCTGTTCTAAGCACCTTAGGCGAAACTACATTAGTCACCGTTGTCTGGAAAAAGGTTTCCAGCACCAGTAATAATATTCTGTTTACCCAGAGGGCTTTGCTGGGCCTGAATGCTTCATAAATAAATGTGTTTTTCGTTATCGCGGTAATGCTATACTGAATGCACAATGTATCTGAGCAGTATTTTCTGTGTGTGCACGCTATACAAAGGGTTATTAAGATAAAATATATTCTAAGCCTGCACTGTTATTTAACTTGCATATCAGAGTGAAGAGGAAAAACAGATGTTACCTCCTTTATTCTTAAAATACTCTGTGTCTTTCCACATTAGAGGTATCCGTAGATCTGTAAAAGAGAGGAATTGGAGGTCAGAGCGAAACACAAGGTTATAACACACACACACACACTCAGTGTCACTCACAGCTGCGAGCAACCAATGCCGGCTGTCACTCCATGTCAATCAAAAGCAAAATATGTTCACAACACACATCTGGTATTTTATGCCATGCTACCAGCCAGTATAAATCATCATCATACTGGCCCACCCACCACATCAAGACCACATTCATCACTTCAGCCCACCTGGATGAGCTTCTCTTTCAAGGTCTGTGTAACCAGGCTTGTTAATAATGACAGAACGTCATTAAATTAATAGGAAGAGGTTGTTAGGGAACAATTAATAGGGTACTGACAGCAGATGATGGACAGCAAAAAACAAAAAACGGAGGCTGCATGTGGGAACATTAGATTTTATGTGTGTGGGATGAACTACATGATGAACAGTCTTGATGCATTTGTTTAGTGGAATGAGCAGGAATCCCACACAGAATCTGCAGATGAAGAAAGCACAGCATATTTCTACAGAACAGGAAAGCTGGTCATTGATAAAATTCTACGAATGCCCCACCCTTTGATTCTTGGTTCATTAAATATTTTGTCTTATTTGATCACTGCACAGAATTACGCTGAAAATTATGTTGAATCCATCTGTGTGACTGCATATGAGTGTGGTTTACATTAGTGCGCATGTCACTCTGAAGTAGGGGTATAAGGTCCTCTATAACCTCTTCATAATGACGTCATAATTACAGCATTTACTGAGTATCAACCCTCAGGAGTTAATAGCACAAGGTGTTTAGAGGGGGGTTGGCCAGACAGTGAGGAGGGGAGGATGACTCGTAAAAGAGGCCCCAAGCAGACTGAGACACAGGCGCCGATATATAAAACAGCAGGGGTGTGATTTAGCGCTCAGACACCCATATAAACAGACTGGTTGGCATAATTTATGCATAATACACAGAATCAAAACCAGAGAATAACATCATATATAACATTCTCTGTTTATATATACCATTCAGAAGTTTGGGGACAGTGTCTCATGCTCACCAAGGCTGCATTTATTTAATAAAAATGCAGTAAAAATAGTAATATTGTGAAATATTATTACAATTAAGGATAACTGTTCTGTATTTTAATGTTTTTAAAATTATTCATGTGATGGCAAAGCTGAATTTTTAGCAGCCATTAGTCCAGTCTTCAATTTCACATGATCCTTCAGTAATCATTGTAATATGCTGATTTGGTGCTTAATAGAAATCTTTTGTAACATAAATGTTACTACTGTTGCTTTTGATTTACTATGGCACTTCTGATGTGATAGTTCTTTAAAAAAAATCCAAAAAAACAGACCCCAACATTTTGAACAGTGGCGCATATTTGTTTCATTAGGTAAATTAATCATGACTACCTGAATTCTTTTTTATGAACATACCTGAAATGGCAACTTTGCCTTTACATGGGGATCGGTCATCCATTGGACCTGCATCAGAAGACCTGAACACAAACAATAAGATACAAACCACAATGCGTAAAATGATTCAGTTTAGGGCTGCACAATTAATCGATTTTCTAATCGCAATTACAATTACAGATGCTACAATTATGTAATCGTTCAAAGTGGCAATTAATCGTTTAAAGTCCACTTATGTTATTCTGCGTGCTTAAGATTTGTTTTTTTTTTCTTTCTAGAGGTTATCTTAAGGGTTTTTCCATTGTTTTAATTTTAGTATAACATTATAATACCATTCATAGTTTTGCTTTTTTTAGTCAAAGAATAAACCAATCCAATGTATAATTGACATTTGAGGCTTAATACTATAGAAAAGCAATAAAGGTTTTTCAGTTAGAGTATTTTCAGCTTGTTTATGTTCATGTAAATATATGGCATGCAGTTGCTCCAAACAATGGTATAAACCATTCAGTGAAAATTGTGATAATCGTAATTAATAATCACAATTACAATTTTAAGGGAATAATCGACAATTATGATTTTTGTCATAATCGTGCAGCCCTAATTCAGTTATAATTAAAGCTGAAGTGTGTGTCACCAAACGGAATTGTAAAAATACTGACCATTTCCTGAGAACTTCCCCTGTCTGCCAGTGTTCAGACAAATAGATAGTCATAACCCAAACTTATAATATTGGTTGAGCCAGTGTCATTGTGTCAGGTTGGCTGATATGCTCAAATAAATAAAGCAATATACTGACATCCGTAGATAAGTTCAAGATGACAAGTTCTTTAACCTATAAATGCCCTAATTACAACTGCCTCTACATATTAAACTGGGAAAAAATAATTTTTGAAAACATTACACACTTAACTATTAAAAGTTTTTCTGAATATAGCTTTAGTTTTATGTTTATTTGTTTTGTGTCTGGAGTCAACCACGTGACTAAAAGGACAACCTTGTTGTATTTGCCTTAAATTAACATTTAACACTTTGACACTGTGTTACAGTGATACAGTGTTTAAGATTAGCTTTGTAAAATAGACAACACTCACCACATTGAACTCTTTCTGACCTCAACACTATTTTCTGCTGTCATGTGCTTTGTGGCTGCCTAATTTGCTCTACTTTGCTCTAGTTTAACCAATACATTCTGCTATTTTTAGCAAGAAAGCATATACGTGTTGGATTTTGTCTGTACTGGTCAACAGATGGTCAAACTGCAGTTACTAGCAGTACATATTTTGATGAAACTTCATATTTGCTACTGGTGCTGACAGTATAATAGACACGCCTGACCCCAAGAAACTGCCCTATTATCTGACCTGCGTGCAACCCGTTGCATGACTTGTGCCTCCTTCATGCGCTGCAGCTCTGACATGTAGGCCATGATGCGGGCGTTGCAGGTGAGGAGACTCTTGGAGGCCTCCAGCGCCTGGTCCCTCTGAGAACATGCGGCCAGCAGTTTACATGCACCCTCACGCATCCGGATCTCATAGTCGATCTTTTTCTGGATGTCACTGTCCTGAAAAAAATAGAGACTAATGTCAGGCTTATTCCCAGGATTAAACGTTTACTCATCTAGACTTGGAGGATTAATCTCATACAATAAAATAAAATTAAATATAACATGAGATGATTGAGATGATTTATGAGGAATTAAACAAGACAGTCTTCAACAGGAAAGACACATCAGAAAAACTCAACATAAAGACAAACGTCATTTTCCTCTGCTTTATTTATTAGAATAAGTAATTAAAATCTCTTAAGGCATAAATGATCTCAATTAAGCCCAAATGTATAAAGTACGCCTATAACACACTGCAGAAGAAGTGTCCCAAGTGTCACCCAGCACTGCACAGAGGTCACACCCCAGTCACATGACTGTCTGCTCCATAATGGACTGTTTCAGCTCGTTGTGTGGCTCAATGCAGCGATGTATGAAATTGAACACGAGGGTTAATAAGCTGGAAGAGATACTCTGGCCTCTTGACTTCAGTTTAGCCCCAGAAAACCAGACACCAGGACACTGAATCCTTTACACATGAACAGAGAGGGGCAAACTTTCAGGATGTGGTGCTATATCTAGCATTTGAGGGGAGGCAGAGCATTTTTTAAAGGTCCCAGTTTCTCAGACTGAGACTGGATTATGAAGGGCAGGCAGAAAGTAACAACAGGGATGAAGAAGGAAATAAAAGGAGGAGCTTGGGGAGAAAAGAAGAAAAATAGAGGTAGGTGTGACTGAGGATTTCCAAAGGGCGAATAACCTACTGTCATTTAAATTGACTCTGGAATGGGATTTAGCTTTAAGTCTACATGGAAATGAATGAGGAGGAGAAAAGAGCAAGTCAGCACAAAGCTTAAATAGAGAAACAGAAGTCAGCTTAAGCCATAGCTCTTGATAAGCCGACAAGTTAAATTTGACAAGCAAAAATGAGGCTGTGAGGGACAGATGTATTTTCAGTGTTTGAAAATATTCAACATGTGCACTGACTGTACTGCCATCCATCAAGATTTATTTTGTTTCTCAAATCTGACGAAACAAGGCAACAACCTTGAACCAGTGAAAAAATTGTATGTTGGTCACTTTTTCTCAAGTGACATAATTTAGACCCTTCTTATGCTTTGCCCTTCTGCCATCCACTGGGGCTCCTGTTGCCATGGCAACATCTCAAAAACCCTCTTTTGTGTGCAAATTTCAGAAGCTTATTAAGGCCTAACCAGGCATCAATTAATACAGCACCTCTTTTTGGTTCTCCTTTCAAAGGAAAACAGGGTTTGCTGTACAGCTCACTGCAACAGATTGTATGCTGTCAATAGATGTACTAGATGAGCTTCAAAAGCAAAAAATCCTGCGGAAGTCTGAGCACAACAAACCAGTCATGACCATTTAAGATTCTCAACAGACTCTAGACAGAGCTCAGGGAATTACGGCCACCATCCTGCTTGTACACAGAAACAGGCACATATAGAGCAGTTCAGAGCTCACCGCCATCAGCCATCAAAACACTGTCAGTGTGAGAGAGAGCAGAGCTGGAGAAAGAGTGTGTTTGAGAAAGAGAGAAGATCTATTGATATAATGGACAAGTTTAAAGGGGTAGTTTACCCAAAAATGAAAATTCTGTTATTAATTACTCATCCTCATGTCGTTCCAAACCCACAAGACCTTTGTTCATCTTTGGAAGGCAAATTAAGATATTTTTGATGAAATCTGAGAGCTTTCTGACCCTTCATAGACAGACAAAATTACGGTTGAACCACTGATGTCACCTGGACTATTTTAACGATGTCCTACCTACGTTTCTGTGCCTTGACCGTGGTAGACAACTGCTGTTGTCTATGCAGCGTCAGAAAGTTCTTGGATTTCATCAAAAATATCTTAATTTGTGTTCCAAAGATGAACGAAGGTCTTACGGGTTTGGAATGACATGAGGCTGAGTAATTAATGACAGAATTTTCATTTTTCGATAAACTACCCCTTTAAGAAATTTTAAGAGAAAAATTCAATTTAAAACCTGCAAGGAATAGAGTGCATTCAGTGCATTACTTTTGCATTTAATGTGGAAATTGCTTATTGCTGGCTCTCAACTAGTTAGGACTCAGTGTTAAACTGTGTAAAGAAGAATCAATATTCGTTTCTTAAGGTTTTACAGTAGTAGTAGTAGTAGTAGTAGTAGCAAAAACTGCAGCAATTCTGATATTTTGTCACACAAAAAGGTACTTTTTTTAAAGAGATGGAATTTTACATCAAGCCACACAGTCAGCATAGCAAATAGCGACACATCGCATACTGTGGCTCTTTGTATTAGATTTTTTTAAGCATCGCAGTTCGCTCTTTGCTTGCAAATGAGACAAACCGACGATCCAGCTCACTTCACAAATGCAAATTTTCGGACCATTCAGACTAGAAAGAACAATACTCATCACCATTGTTTTTCTTTTAAACATTTCAACTTTAACAAAACTGAAAACAGACCGTGGCTATGTAGATTTTCAACTGACTTATGAATCAGACTATCTCAACTTCAAATTGTCGAATGAAATTTGAGCTTGTGCCCCAGCACAATTTATTGGTGAATACATGACATATTGGCATCTATATAACATTTAAAAAAAAATATAATACATTGTTTTTTGATTGACATAATAGTTTTGATTAATGTATTAAAAAAGGTTTAAAAAAATGTGGTGTTGTTTGTTTCGATTTTTCCTTGTCAAGCCAATTACTGAAAAGATACATATGGCTTGTTTAAGGGATGAGACTACAGTTATGATTTTATTGATTAACTGATTTTAGTTTCACGTCAAAGATGGGATGCTTACAAAGGGTATATGTGACACTGAAGTCTAAAGTAATGGCTGCTGAAAATTCAGCTTTGCCATTACAGGAATAAATTACAATTTTAAATATATTCAAACAGTTACTTTAAATTATAATAACATTTCATAATAATACTTTTTTTTTACTATATTTTTGATCAAATAAATGTCTTGGTGAGAAAAGATAAGAGACTTCTCTCAAAAACAGTAAAACAGTAGTGCTTAACACTTAAGTTAGCGCTGCAGGAATTAGCGTGTAGTAAATATACAACCACATGACACAAAGACCCTTCAAACACACTTGCAGCATTGCCAAGCGCCACCCTCCCTTATGACAGGTGCCAGGGCAAAGCAGCTCGCCAACCGGTGTGTGTGTGCCAGTCGTCAGTGTGAGTGTGAGCGAAGGTGGCGGGCCGGCAGCGGAGGGTGTGAAAGAGCAAGGGAGTGAGGGAGGAGCGATGAGAGGAGGAGGGAGGAGTACAGCCAATGCTCTGTTCCCCGGTAATGAAGTGTGAGTGTTGAAAATGAACCCAGATGGGAATAATTGAGGGAGATGAAATCTTCCCCAAGTCGTCAGAAAGATAGAGGACAAAAGAATGAGTATGAAATAAATAATGAGTCTGTAAATACAGTGACAAACGCCTCGCATGTTAATTTCTGCCACACTTCAGAGACCCCTGAAACCCTACAGCTACAGGACCGGCAGGAAAATGATCGGTTTATTGCTGTGAGACAAGCAAACTACTTGGACTTAGTAATTGCTAATAATTACACAATGATGTTGTCTTATTCTCAAAGCACTCGAAACCTCCAGCAGATGTGAGATATGTAAAATGTGGCGATACAACTGCAGGAGGAATATCGGAAGCACATTTTTTTCAGTGGCAGGGGACGTGAGTCATGGGAAATGACTATGGTCTTTAGAGAATAGGCCACAGATTTGAAGTCTTTCCCCCTGAAATACCTTAAATAATGAATGCGAACTAATGACTTTGTAATGTCAAATGAAAGAATGTAAACATAGGAACCAGCCACATGGAGCCAGATAATGAGATGCTGATTTGATCTAAATCACATTAATACACCAGTTGATGTTTGCAGCTTGAGTCATTTCAGCCCAAATATTTACAAAGACCTTTCACACTTGAAATTGAACTTATTTAAAAGTCATTTCAACCCTGTGTTAGCATCATGCTAGGTTACTTGATCCATGTTAGTGTTTTAATTGATTCAAAAATAAAAGTTCTGTCATCATCTTATCGTTCCAAACCTGAATGACTTACATTTTGAAGAATATTTAAACAACATTTGTTGTCCAAAATAAACATTAGACAGCACTGATTGCAATGTATGGACAAAAACACATTTTCGATGCATTTTTACATCAAAAAATATCTTCTTTTGTGATCCACAGAAGAAAGTACGTACAGGTTTGGAACAACTTTTCTTCATTTTCATTTTTGGGTCTCTAAGGTTAGCTTTTACAGTAGCTACATTTACATACACCCAAATAATCTAATTATAGTCAGAATGATGGCTCAAATGAAGTAAAACATCATTATGTAAACACCTCAATCCAATGAAATGAGCTCGAGCCACATGAAATTACAAACGACTGCCACATTTAGGAGTAATATAAACACAATTTCCAGAATCTGAAATCGGATTGGATTCATTCTGACAATTAGTCCATGTGAACATATCTAGTTTTCAAGAAACTCTCCAATTAGCTTAGCAGTTTATATCCCAGGGTTAAAAACACCGCTAACCCATTTCCACATTACAAGTGTGAAATGTTGCTTAACTCCAGGTTAAAAGTGGCCATAATCTACACGTTAAGACAGTTAAGTGTAGTGTGAAAAGCCCATTAGTGTTATGAAGAGCTGGCACACGTGGCAATTACCAAATTGCCACTTTTAAAAGCAATTTTGCTAACATTTTGTCATTAGCCGTTGTAAGTGCATTCAGCCTTCTAAATAATGACGTGAAGTTAATATGCCCTCTGGGGGCTTCAATGCATCAAGCGATGTCCTGCAGGACATTTCTCTCTAGGATAATGCTCTTATCCGCTTGTTTGTTTTGCCTGTTCTGTTTCTCATGCTGAAGCCAAGTCTTAAACTTTGACTTCTCTCGCATATCATACACAATGACGTCAGTAAACAGTCTCAATTCTCAGATAATCAGAGCTCATACTGTTGCAACATGATTGAAAATTCACCTTGTTGTAAATTAGCTGCACTGATGTGTCATTTGTCATTAGGAACTTTGTTTGCCTTTAAACGTATTTAATGGGTCCAAATTTACTTCTCAGAAAATATTATGCTCTTCTCAGACGACTCAAATGCTCTGAGGTAATTTCCTGTCATGAAAAATGTGGCTGCAGTAATCTGTGTGAAGCTCTAATGATTGACAGCAGCAACTGTGACTCCTGAACTGCAATGCTAAAGAGACAGGAGAATGAAATCTTCTGGGCTACGCTGACCAGTTTAAAACATAATATGATATGGATCACTATTGCTCACAGTTGCTTAAATGGGTGCGTCGGTGTGAACCTAAGAAGCACTGGAAAATGGCCCATTATGTTAACCACAGGCCTGAGATCACACAGGAAATTATCATCACCTTTAACACTAAGGGAGATTATTGAGTAAGCGAAAAGGATGGTATTATATTCTTCAGCTACTTTACCAATTTGCTTTTCATTAAAGTTTGCACAACAGTAATTAACATACTCTTCTGTATCACTGAACTTTGACTTTTTCTCACAGTAAAAAGAAAATATGGTGACACCCAAAGGCAAAACACCAACTGAAAAGACCAAATCACTGACCACACCCACAGACACACTGGATTTCACTGACCAAGGCCTGTCAGCCTCCAATTAGTCAACCACAAATATGCACCCGCCTTCCCCATCTGTTCCACCCAATCCCAGTGCTACTCTTTTCGTTCTTGTGGTGGAAGCCGGCACTGAGGACAGTATTGGACTTTCCCATCGATACGGGTGTAAATGTAGAGAAACAAGCTTGGGAATGAGCCACATGGGGTTGGAAAGGGCAAAAAGGGACACCGATGACTGAGTACATTTTTGATGATTCAGTTTTCTGTAGGGCAAAAGCCAGATCCTTTTGCGTAATCTAAGATATCCAGTTACATGAAAGATAAGTTATACTAACAAGTCATGGCTTAAGCTTACAAGAATGGATGACATATGTGACCCTGGACCACAAAACCAGTCTTAAGTCGCTGGGGTATATTTGTAGCAATAGCCAAAAATACATTGTATGGGTCAAAATTATTGAGTTTTCTTTTATGCCAAAAATCATTAGGACATTAAGTAAAGATCATGCTCCCTGAAGATATTTTGTAAATTTCCTACTGTAAATATATCAAAACTTAATTTTTGATTAGTAATATGCATTGCTAAGAACATCATTTGGACAATTTTAAATGCAATTTTCTCAGTATTTAGATTTTTTTTGCACCCTCAGATTCCAGATTTTCAAATAGTTGTATCTTGGCCAAATATTGTCCTATCCTAACAAACCATACATCGATGAAAAGCTTATTTATTCAGCTTTCAGATGATGTCTAAATCTCAATTTTGAAAAACTGACACTTATGACTGGTTTTGTGGTCACATATTGTCTAGCTTACACTCTAAGTCCAGGAGCCAGTTGCATAAACTGCTTAGACTAGTCTCAAAATTTAGTCATCTATTATTTTTCTTCAAGAATGGTCAATACTTTTTTAAAGTCAGTTATATAAAAGGTTAATTGGCCAAACTGGAATCTGAAAAGTAAGACTGCTTAAGACTTGGCAAACTAGTTCTTAAGACAGTCTTAACAGAGTGTCTGTGTTTATGCCGCTACACCCGGTATTATCCATACAGTTATTATAAATAAATTTTGTGTAACACTGTTATTGTGTAATATATGAAAAAAGAAAAAAATATTTAGCAAGGTCACAATAAATTGATGAAAATTGATGGTAAAAACCTGAAAAATTGTATCACAGTTTACACAAAAGTATTAAACAGTACAACTGTTTTTAACACTGATAATAATAAGAAATGTTTCTTGAGCAATATTAGAATGGCTTCTGAAGGATCATGTGACACTATGGCTGCTGAAAATTTAACTTTGCCATCAGAACAATAAATTACATTTTAAAATATATTCAAATATAAAACAGCTATTTACAATTGCAACAATATTTTACAATATTACTGTTTTTACTGTATTTTTGATAAAAAAATGCAGCCTTGGTGAGCATATGAGACCCGAATTTTTCAACGGTAGTGTACTGTATATATAAAATTGCAAAGATTGAAGTAACTATAGTATATTTCTACAAAATAACCCTCATATTCTTCATTCACAACAGTAAAACATCCTCTAAAAATGTCAGATAGACACCTAGTGACTACAGACTCAAATAATCCACTCTAGAGGCTAAAGAGCCAAATTTCAAATTTCTATGACAACCAGGACAGGTACTAGCATTGTTTGAGAGGAAACAGTACAGGTCTTTTGGCAGCCAAGCTTCTGTGGGAAAGGTTCTATTGACCTGCATTAACCCTACAACCCGTTCAAAACGCTACCAAAATACTGAAGAAACACTGCCAGTGGAAGCAGCATCATGTGCAAAGATTATATGTAAATAACGGCCTCAATAGGCAAGCTATTATACTCCAGACACACAGATTTCACCCTGTTAGTACTGCGTAGGCCAAAATGGAATCCTATTTAAGCTGCACAGCAATACACAAGTCTCATTATTAGCGCACAATGGGCCATTTGAGATGTTGTTGTGTATGTGTGAGAGGCCAGGCTAAAACGCACAGTGTGTGACTATGGCTCTCCAGCCAGCTGTTTCCACACAAAGGCGAGAAGTTTTCCAGCACAGCTGGTTTTGGACAACTAAAAAAGGGTATGTGTAAATTTGCGTTTGGGAAAAAGAGGTGTCTGTGTGTGAGTTGCGCAGGTTGAGACAGAAAAAAGAAGGGGTGTGTGCATACATGTGCATGCTTGAGCTATGAACTTTGACTATACACAGCCCACATGTGTGATATATTTTTGATATTGTGTAGGTGTTTGTGTGCAATCTGGGAATGGGTGCAAGCAATGTCTGTGTATGTTTGAGCTGCTGCCATATCTCACTCCACACGGAGAAAAAAATATTATTGAGATCTTAATCCATGGAATCAACACTACTTTATATGGTTAAAAAATTAATATCTCAGATGGCTACATGAACTAGATCTATAAAAAAACATTCCGTGTTTAATATTTAATTAATAGCCTCATTTTTAAAACTAATACACATTACAACCATTGTCAATGTTTAGGTTCAACATTAGTGCTACACACAAAATTTTATTATGACAAAGAATAAAGTGAAACTTTGAAATCAGCTCTAAATAATGTATAGGGCCTAAATCATCTACAGTGGTGTGAAAATTTGTTTGCCCCCTTCCTGATTTTTTATTTTTTGCATGTTTGTCACACTTTAATGTTTCAGATCATCAAACAAATTTAAACATTAATCAAAGATAACACAAGTAAACACAACATGCAGTTTTTAAATGAAGTTTTTTATTATGAAGGGAAAACAAAATCCAAACCCACATGGCCCTGTGTGAAAAAGTGCTTGCCCCCTAAACCTAATAACTGGTTGGGCCACCCTTAGCAGCAACAACTGCAATCAAGCGTTTGCGATAACTTGCAATGAGTCTGTTACAGCGCTGTGGAGGAATTTTGGCCCACTCATCTTTGCAGAATTGTTGTAATTCAGCCACATTGGAGAGTTTTCGAGCATGAACTGCCTTTTTAAGGTCATGCCACAGCATCTCAATAGGATTCAGGTCAGGACTTTGACTAGGCCACTCCAAAGTCTTCATTTTGTTTTTCTTCAGCCATTCAGAGGTGGACTTGCTGGTGTGTTTTGGATCATTGTCCTCCCACCACCATATTTTACTGTTGGTATGATCACACACCATATTTTACTGATGGTATGCTTTTTCTGAAATGCTTTGTTACTTTTACGCCAGATGTAATGGGACACACACCTTCCAAAAAGTTCAACTTTTGTCTCGTCAGTCCACAGAGTATTTTCCCAAAAGTCTTGGGGATCATCAAGACGTTTTCTGGCAAAACTGAGATGAGTCTTTATGTTATGTTTGCTCAGCAGCGGTTTTCGTCATGGAACTCTGCCACGCAGGCCATTTTTGCCCAGTCTCTTTCTTATGGTGGAGTCATGAACACTGACCTTAACTGAGGCAAGTGACGCCTGCAGTTCTTTGGATGTTGTTCTGGGGTCTTTTGTGACCTCTTGGATGAGTCGTCGCTGCGCTCTTGGGGTAATTTTGGACGGCCAGCCACTCCTGGGAAGGTTCACCACTGTTCCATGTTTTCGCCATTTGTGGATAATGGCTCTCACTGTGGTTAGCTGGAGTCCCAAAGCTTTAGAAATGGCTTTATAACCTTTTCCAGACTGATAGATCTCAATTACTTTCTTTCTCATTTGTTCCTGAATTTCTTTGGATCTCAACATGATGTTTAGCTTTTGAGGATCTTTTGGTCTACTTCACTTTGTCAGGCAGGTCCTATTTAAGTGATTTCTTGATTGCGAACAGGTGTGGCAGTAATCAGGCCTGGGTGTGGCTAGAGAAACTGAACTCAGGTGTGATAAACCACAGTTATGGTGAAAAACACTTTTTCACACAGGGCCAGTGGGTTTGGATTTAGTTTTCCCTTCATAAAAAAAAACTTCATTTAAAAACTGCATGTTGTGTTTACTTGTGTTATATATGATTAATATTTAAATTTGTTTGATGATCTGAAACATTAAAGTGTGACAAACATGCAAAAAAATAAAAAATCAGGAAGGGGGCAAACGATTTTTCACACCACTGTACTTATCCTACAGTTTTTGCGGTGGTTTGCGATAACCTCACTTAACCTGCTTCTGCAAAGTCTGCAGAATTAAGAATCACAACTTGACTTTATAGATCTTGTCTGGAACAGAATGTTTTAAGCATATTCTGATAAGTAAAAGTCTGTTTTGTGATTGTCTAAATGAAAAGAACTGCTTTATGTAATCATATTGTCACTAACATTTGTTTGCTTTTTATGAACTAGACGGAGTTTGATCAAGAAAAACTTTTTTTTGCACTAAACAGCACTATGATTCAATTACAAACAACAGACTGATAATTCATAACCAGCTTTTATTGATTTTAATAGGGTTCATTCATATTTCTGACCAATGAATTTCCATGACTTTTCCCATGACCTTTTGTGATAACTGGATAGCAATATTTAAAAATCATTTTGTTGTTTCAGACTGATTTGCAAATAAACCATTTAAACCATTTTGTGAAACAAAGTTTAAACAATTTATGAAGAAACCCTATTCTAATAATAATACATTAATTCTAGTAAACCTAAAACATACAACTTTAAATAAGGAATTGACCCTTTGCAGGGAGCTTGATTGACAGGTGATCTGACCGATAATAACGCAGAATCCGCCATTTTTGTCCAACAAACAAACCAGACAGGAGAGTAGACTAACATGGGTGTTAAACTTGAAAAATTGTGTATTGACGTCCTTCCACGGTTGAAATAAAATACCTTCAGATATTCATTCATGTTTATTTCACGCTTTAAGTAGACCTAAATATGAAAAGATAATCTGTTCACATGCCGCTTGAACTGAGGCGATACAACTATCTGTCATGACACATTAAAAAGCAATGACAAAAATATAAATAAAATAAAATGACAAATTTTGAGAGTGAGACTTTGTTTTAATACCAGAAGTAACTTGCTGTCTTGTCTGTTGGCGTGTTGTCAGTTTCTTTGCTCCGTGTATTTTTCACCGCATGAGAATGATGTGTGTTGTGAGAGCAACATGGCTTGTCGGATATAGCAACAGTAACTAAGGTGGGTGGGTCTTTGCAAAGGGTCAATTAGCCAAAAAACCATAATATATGGATTAACCACTAGCATGAATCAAGGAGTTCACTAACAGTTAACATTTTCAGGAAAAACCCTATATATTGTATAGAAACACAGGCATAATCCACAGGCACATGGATGGTGAACCAAAGGCGAACCATCCACACAGGCACTCTCCAGGCTTCCTCTAGAGATCCCTGCTAAACCCTTTACAGGCTCAGTTTCTGAGCTAGTGCAGGTAAGAGGGGTGCAGGGGGTCTGCTTGCCTCAGTGACACACTCGAGCTGATCTGTATTCCCTTATGGCTGTTAATCTCAGACTTTGATGCTGTCAGAGGCCGAGTGTGGGACTGGTTTCTAATCAGCTCAAGCGGGCTAACTGGCGGTTAAGCACCTCTGGCAGCTCTAAGTATAGAGCCGTGATGAAAAGTGGAAGCAGTGACCTTGAAGGACCAGTGCACCATCAGGTCTACACCAGTGTAAGATCGGCTGAGCTACAAACACAATTTGTTACAATATGTACATTATTCTATATGAACCACTCTACTGAATATAATGTATATTGGAGCAAATATTTGCTAGTCCCCATAATGCCGGATTTATTTCACCAGTAGACTGAATTTAAATTAGGTTCTGTGTCAAATGTGTTCATGGTTATGAAATAAACACCATGAGGATTTCTAAACTATAAATTTTCCATAAGTGTGGACTGAGTGGACTAGAAAGAGTTCTTTGTGTTGTGAACAACTGAGTAAACATACATTGAACTCTTTTATTTCAAAAGAGCAAGGAAAATCTCGTTTTCCATGACATGTTCTTTTTAAATGTCAGCTCTCCCTGTGAATGGACTGCATTAAAATGCGACAGAGCTCAGCTTTAGTTCTCTTTCACACTGGTTTGTCTTTAATGAACTCCTGAGAATGCATGATTGCAGATGTATGATTCTGTATGACTTGAACTCACTTTCTGTTACATTAACTATGTAGTGGCTTTTGGTAGATAAAGGAGTGTATGCAGCTATGAGATCACAGTCTTTACATCATAGAGGTAGTAAGTAACTCACATCAACATTACCTGACAAACAGATTAGCATGAGTCAGTGCACTAAGATGATCCAATTTACTGACCCCACCAAGAGGTTATATTTTGGCTGTTTGGCATGACCCTGTTCTCCCCTGCTGGAAGACTTAACACTGTGGGTATTTTTCTCCATTTACGGTTCAGCTGATTGGCTCAAAAACAAAAATGTCTATGAGCAAAGATGGCAGATTTCAAATCACACATTTCCAGAGAGCGCCAGCTGAGCAGCTGCTATTTAAATGTATGAAAATGTAAATGAACACATTCCTCCAGGAATTACAGACCTCCTTGAATCTCCAAAATGACCAATAAAAGTTACGGCTCCACAAATCAGAAGCACCAGTAGAGAAAGTTTATTACTGTAATCATAGTAAACATCTCTCTCTGTCACCCCACCATGCTCTGCCTCTGTGCACTATTTTGTTTTGCTCCCTCAGACTGTGCGTAACCGAGCTGTTGTGCCTCATTAAGATTAAGACTGAGAGAGTGTGCGCATAGAGCTTAAACAGCAGAAAGACCCCCTGTAGAATCGACATCAGCCTGCTTTGTACACTCACAGTTTCCGCCTACTCTGAACTAAATGAGAAGTTCAAGCTTCCAGATATTCACTGCGATCATTTACAGTAACAAAGAAACAGGCTTGGTGTTTTGCAACTTTGTATTTGATGCCAAAGGCAAGTTTAATAACAAAGCAGTGAGCCCTTTTGTTATGGTTTTCCCAATACATTGACTCCTTAATTAATGCACAAACGCAGCTGTGTGACTGGTGTACTAGTGCTGGGACATCTTCATTAGCATGTCTATTAAAGTGCAGGTCTGCAGGCGGGATTAACTACCCTGCTGAGCACACAAACTCAGCTGCCATGAGCTGACCTGACTGGAGAAAAATGGAAATGGAGAAAGAGACTTCCCAAGAGGTGGATACAGGTTTCCACATTTACTTGCCATATAGATCTACACAGTGTTGGGGAAGTAAAATATAATGAAGTTATAAGTAAAATATTTGGGGTTTAAAACAACATACTGTAATGCAATCATGATTTCAAAGAGTAGGGTGAATTCAGGTTGATTGGGACACTTTTCCAAGCCATTTCAATGACAAAAAGTGTCCCAGTCATTTGATTTTGTAAACTATCTGATACACACAATAATAAAATACTGTATAGTTATATAGACTCTCAAAGTGCAAAATTGCTACTAACGTAACGACAATGCGAGAACAAAACGTATGCAACTTAAACTGGATACTGAGGAGTCGTAAAATAAGCAGGTTAAACTCACACATGCTGTATTTACTGACTGTGAATGGAGACATCAATCATCAGCTGCGTGAGTGAACACTGCGCTTTGCGTGAATCCCGCCGCAACCATCCTTTGCCAAATGATAAGCACACTACTATATTGCGATTTTATTTTCTGTTCAATTAGTGTTCATTACAAATCTGTGGGGGGACAGATTATATTCTGACTGTTCATCATTGTAAAATAGACATTTGATCTAGAGTGCAAAAAAGAAGAATAATCAGTTTAAAAAGGCTATTATTCACCTCCTGTATGTTCTTTAAGTCTTCGACATAGACCGCATTTTAATCTTTGTTTTGTGTAAATTACAGTTGATTCATGTGAAATATATCCACTCCTGTACATCCTTTGCAATATCATCAGACGATCTCTTGTCGGTGGAAAGACTGTAACGCCGCGCGATGCGTGATAAAACAACAGATGGCAGTAATGAACAAATTTAGTTTGTGATCTAGTAGTCAGAGGACGCTGCGTGCGCTGCTTCAATGCATTACAGGTTCGTCAGTCCTCAGAACACAAAACGAAAAGTAGCGTTTGGTCGCGCTACTCCGCTACTTTCTGAAAAAAGTAGTTAGCTACAGGAAAAGCTAAACTGTTTTAAAAGTAGCGTTGCAACTTAAAGCTACTGAAAAATGTAGTTAAGCTAGTAGCTTCGCTACTTGTAGCTAGCTACTCCCCAACACTGGATCTACACACGCAAAGTTTTTAAAAAAGTTTTTATTTGCTAAAAAACAGCAAACTATTACAATTTAGAATATACTATTACTATAATTTAGAATATATTACTATTTTAATATATTTTAAAATGTAATTTATTCCTGTGATGGCAAAGCTGAATTTTTAGCAGCCATTTCTCCAGTATTCAGTGTCATATAATCCTTCAGAAATCATTTTAATATAGTGATTTGGTGCTTAAGAAAAATTTCTTATTATTATCAATGTTGAAAACAGCTTAGCTGCTTAATATTTTTGTGGAAATCATGATACTTTTTCAGGATTCTATAATGAATTGAAAGTTAAAAAGAACAGCATTTATTTGAAACTGTCTTTACTGTCACCTTTGATTAAGCTCTAAAAATAAAGTATTAATTTCTTTTTAAAAAATCTTACTAACCTCAAACTTTTAAATGGTATGTACACTAAAACATTTAACAACCAAAGAATGACCAGCTCCAACTGTTATGAATGTTATGAACTGTTCTGAACTTGAGCATGAGTCATTCAAAATCCATTTCACATCATTCCACTAACACTCATTTATTTAAATCCACAATGACATCCACTAAATCCTCTTTAGTACATAAAGCATTGTCCTGTCATTCACTTATAATTACGACAGGTCCTGCTCAAAATGAAACAGGCTTTAGTCAGGAAGGATAGACCTGGAGATAAAATCTGCAGATTTGTTGTTGTTGTTGTTGTTTACTCTTCTAATCTGCAGCTTTAAAGATGATTGCAAAGAGGAGAGTATGCATAAGCAATTATCAGGGAGTGAGAGAAAGAGAGAGGCCATTAGTCAACAAGCTCACAGCTGAATTAAAATTCAAGTACAGCCCCATTTTATCATTCTGAGAGCTAGTGTGCAGGAATATACAGGTGCATCTCAATAAATTAGAATGTCATGGAAAAGTTAATTTATTTCAGTAATTCAACTCAAATTGTGAAACTCATGTATTAAATAAATTCAATCCACACAGACTGAAGTAGTGTAAGTCTTTGGTTCTTTTAATTGTGATGATTTTGGCTCACATTTAACAAAAACCCACCAATTCACTATCTCAACAAATTAGAATAGTTCATAAGACCAATAAAAAATAAATAAATAAATAAATACATAACAAAAAAAAACATTTTTAGTGAATTGTTGGCCTTCTGGAAAGTATGTTCATTTACTGTATATGTACTAAATACTTGGTAGGGGCTTTTGCTTTAATTACTGCCTCAATTCGGCGTGGCATGGAGGTGATCAGTTTGTGGCACTGCTGAGGTGGTATGGAAGCCCAGGTTTCTTTGACAGTGGCCTTCAGCTCATCTGAATTTTTTGGTCTCTAGTTTCTCATTTTCCTCTTGACAATACCCCATAGATTCTCTATGGGGTTCAGGTCTGGTGAGTTTGCTGGCCAGTCAAGCACACCAACACCATGGTCATTTAACCAACTTTTGGTGCTTTTGGCAGTGTGGGCAGGTGCCAAATCCTGCTGGAAAATGAAATCAGCATCTTTAAAAAGTTGGTCAGCAAAAGGAAGCATGAAGTGCTCCAAAATTTCTTGGGAAACGGGTGCAGTGACTTTGGTTTTCAAAAAACACAACAGACCAACACCAGCAGATGACATTGCATCCTAAATCATCACAGACTGTGGAAACTTAACACTGGACTTCAAGCAACTTGGGCTATGAGCTTCTCCACCCTTCCTCCAGACTCTAGGACCTTGGTTTCCAAATGAAATACAAAACTTGCTCTCATCTGAAAAGAGGACTTTGGACCACAGGGCAACAGTCCAGTTCTTCTTCTCCTTAGCCCAGGTAAGACGCCTCTGACGTTGTCTGTGGTTCAGGAGTGGCTTAACAAGAGGAATACGACAACTGTAGCCAAATTCCTTGACACGTCTGTGTGGGGTGGCTCTTGATGCCTTGACCACAGCCTCAGTCTATTCCTTGTGAAGTTCACCCAAATTCTTGAATCGATTTTGCTTGACAATCCTCATAAGGCTGCGGTTCTCTCGGTTGGTTGTGCATCTTTTTCTTCCACACTTTTTCCTTCCACTCAACTTTCTGTTAACATGCTTGGATACAGCACTCTGTGAACAGCCAGCTTCTTTGGCAATGAATGTTTGTGGCTTACCCTCCTTGTGAAGGGTGTCAATGATTGTCTTCTGGACAACTGTCAGATCAGCAGTCTTCCCCATGATTGTGTAGCCTAGTGAACCAAACTGAGAGGCCATTTTGAAGGCTCAGGAAACCTTTTCAGGTGTTTTGAGTTGATTAGCTGATTGGCACGTCACCATATTCTAATTTGTTGAGAAAGTGAATAGGTGGGTTTTTTTTAAATGTGAGCCAAAATCATCACAATTAAAAGAACCAAAGACTTAAACTACTTCCGTCTGTGTGCACTGAATTTATTTAATACATGAGTTTCACAATTTGAGTTGAATTACTGAAATAAATTAACTTTTCCACGACATTCTAATTTATTGAGATGCACTTGTAAAGCTTTTTGCCTGTTTCAGTATCACTCGCTGCCGCCCTCCCATCTGTTGTCTTTCCCTTGTCTTCTGTCTGTTCTTCCTGTAAGTATGGATGAACAGTCACTGCTAGTAAACCACACCAATACGTGCAATCACTAAAGACTGTGTGCGCAGTGTGCGGTTTACAGTAATGTCCTTCTAGTTCTAGTGCATTTCTAATGCAAGCTGCACGAGTAAAGACACTCTCATTCATTGTACAATCAACATACCTTTAAGTTTGTTTTTTACATAAACCAATACGGTAGCCATCTCAGATTTGTATTAGAGATGCACCGATCGACCGGCCAGGGACCAGAATTTGCCGGTTTTTCAGCGAATGGGTCAACGAATGATAATGTATTTATGTTGTGCCAGATGAGAGAATGTGTGAGAGAGACTCGTGCAGAAATAAAAACAAAAGAGCGCAACAGCACTCACAGAAAGTTATAGATGCATAATGCGGTACTAAAAAAATAAGAAATTTATAAAATATGATTTAGGAACTCGACATTGCATGACCAAAATGTTTCAACAAGATTGCAGTGTGATTTTATATAATAGTAGTTCAATAAACAAGAAGTTAAGTGACTTACATTTTAGACACAATATTGACTGTTTTTGCTAAATTTCGCTGATGAAACTAGTTCAATCAAAGCCACAGCAGAACTGTTTCGTGTCTCCGAGCAACACAGTGGTCACTGAATGAATCCACGTTTTTGAACGAATCAAGTGAGTCAATGATTCAGTAACCCATTGAAACTGCTGCCACCTACTGGTTTGGTTTCATATTTAAAACTATCAATGCATTTCCCCAACATTTATTATTTGTATTTTTAAAAAAATATTTAAAACATTAATCTTATAAAATTCTTTATGCATTAGAAATTTTGCAGTGTATATGCATTTATGGCACCTCAGCTTCATCAAACAGTCTGTGTAAATGAATCTAATGCCACTTCAGATACAGCTTCTGTATTTCCTGCAGTGGAAAGTTTATTGATACTGATTTCATTTGAATGGTAACAGCTCTACAGTTTCTTATTATTCTAACTCAATTCATTGAAACATTGTAAGAATTTGATGTGAAAGATGACATTTAAAAGGTTAGTGAAACAATGACAATTTAAGAAACATCGTGGGAAATGACATCTGTTTTGTTATATACAGCAACTCCTTTTCAGTTAATTGTTATTTCTACCTCTTTTCTAGTCAGAGCAATTCATTTTGAGAGTTATTTAAGTGAGAGAAACATCTGTAACTTTGTCCAGAGTGGGGGAATTGTAATGTTTAATATTTTTTTTATTATGTTTTTTTTTTTTTGCATTAAAAATATCATAGATTTTTGTTTGTATATGCTGTCAATTATAGTTTTTATTAAAAAAAAAATCAGAATCGGCAAAAATGGGTATCGGCAGGTCACACTTGCAAAAAAATCGGAATCGGCCAAGAAAATGGCAATCGGTGCATCTCTAATTTGTATTGACACCTAATGGTGCGGATGTAAATTCCCATCAAACAAAAGCTTTACGTTATCAATAACACTGTCAGTCCTGATTAAATTTTTCCATCAGTGAAAATGTTCGATAACACTTTTCAATTACGGGGACCAAAAGACCAAGTACTATAGCTGAGTAGTTAATGACCTGCTCAATGTAAAATAAAACTGTTTTTATTACGCTACTATGACTGGTTTTCATTTAGGTGAGAGAATATCATTTTAAAATATTCATTCTTCTTCCAAACTATTTGTCCCTTTGTAGGGCTGCAGGGATTCTGAAGCCTATCCCAGTGAATTTGAAACATTAAAAAAAAAATGCATTTATGTGTAAAATTTTTCTAATGAGGGAACAACAAAAAAAAAAAAAAAAAAATACAGAGTGTACATTTAACTTAATCTTGGCAATAACAAATATAGATTTATTTCAAGTTCTGTTCACACGCAATCTGGAAATGACTGAAATAGATGCACCGGCCAAGCAGATTTTTACACATGCAAACACATAAACACACAGACATGCATTTCCCTGAGATCTTTCTCAAGCATGCCGAGAGCAGCTCACAGCAGGACTGGGAAAGACTGAACACACAGAAAAAAGGAGAAAAGAATAAAAATGGGACAAAGCAGAGAAAACAGAAGAAGAAGCAAAGAAAAAAAAGAAAACAATAGAAAAAGAGGAGTGATGGAAACAGAAAATACTATACAGGCCCTTGAAGGGATACTGAATTTGTCAAGTTTGAAAAAAACAGGGTAGGTGTGACTTGAGGGAGGAATCGAGGGAAGTAGAAAGAGAGATATTTTAAGACATATAGGGCATCTGCACCAGTTCAGTCTGTTAAGATGTGCTCTAGTAACATAGTTTTGGTAGGTCAAAAACATCCAGGCACACAGAAGAAATGTGGAATGATGAAAAATACAGCAGAAATGATGGTCTCAGTGTGGTCTGTGTATTTTCCAGCATCTAGAATAGCTCACTGAAGCAAGATGAAAGAGGGAACTGTTTTAGCACCTGATTTACTAAAGGAATAATGCAAATCAGATAACGGCACAAAAACGCCCTCAAACCACCATTATGCAGGCTTGTTCTGGGTGCTAGGACATGGACAATCATGATCTTGCATATATTGCTGGGACAGCATCCTGACATCTGAATCAGCTCTTTTATATACAAAAAAAAAAAAAAAAAAAAAAAAAAAAAACACTTCTGTGAACAGTTATAATTCTCGTCTCCATCATCTGAATATCGTTTGATCAACTTCTGCCAAAGAAATTAAAAGAAAATGTATATAAAACTTTCTCAGGGAACTTAATGTTCTTTAGAAATTAACACTCAGCAGAAAGCTGTTGTAAAGTCCAAGTAAGTGTGATTAATAAGTGTGCCTGCAGTAGTCATTTACAACCAGCATGTCACCCTCCCATGCTGAAACACCAGCCAAGCAGTTTAGTGGCAAACTAAGTATAAAATTGCATTTTTGCTTTGCAGAAGGGGTTCAGTGAGCTATAAAGGCAATAGACCCCTGAGGAACATACTCGGTTTAAACTCATAAAATAGTCTACTTGTGTGGGATTTTGTTGTTTTGAGTGTGGACCCCCTATGCTCAAAGCAACCACCTCCAGATAAAGCACACAGAGCCATTGACACACACAAACAGCAGTGCACAATAAAAGCCTGCACACACAAGGCCCACACGCTGCCCTCTCTCCCACTACTACAGCAGAATGCTGCTTCTAACTTGAGTATGAAAACACAGCTTTGACACATGAATATTTAATAGCTCAAATAAAAATATCCCTCACACAAACACTGTCTCCAACACAATAAATATCTGCCTTTTCTGAGAATGTGCCTCCCTGACATACAGGTTCATCTCAATAAATTAGAATGTCGTGGAAAAGTTAATTTATTTCAGTAATTAAACTCAAATTGTGAAACTCGTGTATTGAATAAATTCAATGCACACAGACTGAAGTAGTTTAAGCCTTTGGTTCTTTTAATTGTGATGATTTTGGCTCCCATTTAACAAAAGCCCACCAATTCACTATCTTAACAAATTAGAATATGGTGACATGCCAATCAGCTAATCAACTCAAAACACCTGCAAAGGTTTCCTGAGCCTTCAAAATGGCCTCTCAGTTTGGTTCACTAGGCTACACAATCATGGGGAAGACTGCTGATCTGACAGTTGTCCAGAAGACAATCATTGACACCCTTCACAAGGAGGGTAAGCCACAAACATTCATTGCCAAAGAAGCTGGCTGTTCACAGAGTGCTGTATCCAAGCATGTTAACAGAAAGTTGAGTGGAAGGAAAAAGTGTGGAAGAAAAAGATGCACAACCAACCGAGAGAACCGCAGCCTTATGAGGATTGTGAGGCAAAATCGATTCAAGAATTTGGGTGAACTTCACAAAGAATGGACTGAGGCTGGGGTCAAGGCATCAAGAGCCACCACACACAGACGTGTCAAGGAATTTGGCTGCAGTTGTCGTATTCCTCTTGTGCGTCTTACCTGGGCTAAGGAGAAGAAGAACTGGACTGTTGCCCAGTGGTCTAAAGTCCTCTTTTCAGATGAGAGTAAGTTTTGTATTTCATTTGGAAACCAAGGTCCTAGAGTCTGGAGGAAGGGTGGAGAAGCTCATAGCCCAAGTTACTTGAAGTCCAGTGTTAAGTTTCCACAGTCTGTGATGATTTGGGGTGCAATGTCATCTGCTGGTGTTGGTCCATTGTGTTTTTTGAAAACCAAAGTCCCTGCACCCGTTTGCCAAGAAATTTTGGATCACTTCATGCTTCCTTCTGTTGACCAGCTTTTTAAAGATGCTGATTTCATTTTCCAGCAGGATTTGGCACCTGCCCACACTGCCAAAAGCACCAAAAGTTGGTTAAATGACCATGGTGTTGGTGTGCTTGACTGGCCAGCAAACTCACCAGACCTGAACCCCATAGAGAATCTATGGGGTATTGTCAAGAGAAAAATGAGAAACGAGACCAAATAATGCACATGAGCTGAAGGCCACTGTCAAAGAAACCTGGGCTTCCATACCACCTCAGCAGTGCCACAAACTGATCACCTCCATGCCACGCCGAATTGAGGCAGTAATTAAAGCAAAAGGAGCCCCTACCAAGTATTGAGTACATATACAGTAAATGAACATACTTTCCAGAAGGCCAACAATTCACAAAAAAATGTTTTTTTTATTGGTCTTATGAAGTATTCTAATTTGTTGAGATAGTGAATTGGTGGGTTTTTGTTAAATGTGAGCCAAAATTATCACAATTAAAAGAACCAAGGACTTAAACTACTTCAGTCTGTGTGCACTGAATTTATTTAATACACGAGTTTCACAATTTGAGTTGAATTATTGAAATAAATGAACTTTTCCATGACATTCTAATTTATTGAGATGCACCTGTATACACATGCATATATACATAAAGAGCAGGTTTATTTAAAAGTGGTTTACCTCTTTACTAGGACTATTCCTAACAACAGCAAAAAAGATTTTAGTTTACACAGAACAATGCATTCCAACAGACTTTTATCCTTGTTTCAACAAAAAAAAAAAAAGAAAAAAAAAAAAAAACTTGATTAGTTTTAATTCACTTTTTAAATTAAAAGAAATTTTTCCTCTGGTTGAAAACACCGTTTTAAAAATAAGGATTTGTATTGGTTATACATAAAACATGGAAAAAAAAATATGGCCACACTTTATTTCAAGGTACAAGTCTTGCTATTAACAAACCAATAACTATGACTTTTGCCTCAATAAACTCCTAATTTCCTGCTTATTAATAGTTAGTAAGGTAGCTGTTAAGTTTAGGTATTGGGTAGGATATGATCATGTAGAATATGTGCTTTATAAGTACTAATAAACAGCAGATATGTTAATAATAGGCAACTAGTTAATAGTGAGAATTGGTCCCAATACTAAAGTGTTACCCAAAAATATAGTTGATACAACAATATTTTCACCTCATCAATAGTTGACTGAAAAATGTAGCAATTTTTTTTTTTTTTTTTTTTTTTGCAGGAAAACAGTGAATGAGCCTTTATCATGAGCCTTTACTTTGCTTTTTTCTACAGTCAGATTCACTCTTTTTGTTTTTGGTATGAATAGGCCTTACATTTGCTACAAATGTTAGAGCAACTGATTCCACCACACACACACACACATATGAGCAGGCACTCATGAATACACACTTCCATATGGGCAATGTGAGTGTGTGTGAAGCTGAGAATTCAGCAGTGCTCCAGTGTGATGAACACATTGGCATTTCAACCTCTCAGACTGGCAGCAACAGTGACAGGGCTGCTTCACTCACCCATGCAGCCTATAATGGTGAAATTTCTCCTGTCCATCTCTCTGTCTCTGTTCCAAACCATCTACACTTCTTGTCATTCTCTGGTCTGTCCAGATAAATGGCACTGTCAAAACAAAAACTACGCACATTCCTGCTTGACAGTAAATGGTCATGCTGCTGAAAGAGTCTCCAATGAATTCACATGATGGTCTAAGAAGCAATTATTTGAAATAAGTTGAAATAAATGCTTAATAAAGCAGTTACGTACACAATGTATGAAGATTTATTAGATGAATCAAAATGCAACTGTAACGTGAAATCTACAAATATCGTCTAAATATGTGATTTCTCAAGCGGCAATTCTCCTATGTTGTAGCTGCATCTCTGAAGACAACTGGGAGGAAGGCACAGCATCTCTTCAGCAAATATTGATTCTCTAAATGCAGTCAGACTAGCCGGTAATGATTCGACTGCAGCAGCAGCAGCTAGCAGGCCTGAACTGAATCCTGCACATCATGTCAAGCCACCAAACATTCCCACATTGATCTTCATTGATTCAATTCCTGAGAGAAAACACCATGTTGAGGGTCACGAACGAAATGATTTAAAACAATCCAAGAAATCTTCAAAAGGAAAAGAGCAAGCTGTCTCTGCGTCTAATCGTCTCTTCAAACCTGACCTTTTCTGTATCAGACCGCCAGTGGTTTAACACGGTCCTGACACTGAATCCTCACAACAACACAGTGGCTCATTGAAAACAGCAAAAAAGTGAAACAGAAAGAAGAGAGAATCTGAATGGTTGGTTGGAGGAGTGTGTTTCTGATATAGTGAGGCAAAGATCACGGGCTGATTTTGAGACCACTGTGAATTTACAGGACTGTGCAGATTTATATTAGAGCCCGACCGATATAGCGTTTTGCCGATTTTATCAGCCGATATGAGCCTGTCAAAGATATATAGGTATCGGCGAATATGCCACCGATATGAACTTTTATTTTTTTATTTTTTTTACAGAACATATAGACCTTTTTCTTGAGTAAACGATGAGCACCGCCATTACGCAGATGAAATGCTTCTAAATGGTGTAATTACTTAGTTTGTCCAGCAGTCCATTGTTTGCTACTGGCGACCAATGTCACTGTAGTAGAGATGCGCGGATGAGCTCAAACTTAATGCGCCTTGTCCCAGAACTCATGCTTATCAGTTATCACATCGTGATATCACTCATGCTTACACAGCATAGTTTGACAGTAACGTAGCAGACTGAAAAGTGAGTATCTTTCTGCAGTCCAATAGACGGCAGTGCAGTAGTGGCCTGAGTCTGTTGAATGGTGATTTAACGTTATCTTGGAACCTAGTTGGTGAGACGCAATGCTATAAAGTAAATAAACAATGTCCCAGTCTTTTACTCTCACAATGAGCTTATCATACTCGTTTGCTACATTAGTAGGGCCCTATGATTTCCTCGATGCAGAAAACGCGGCCGGAACCGCGGAATCCAGTCATAAAAGCGGAATTTACTGTATAACACGGAATTTCACGTAATCTGTCATATGTGATGAATAAATAAAAAAAAACAGGTCAGTACACTTAAATCAAAAAAATATTATTCATTATTAGTATTTATTCTTTTTATATGTTTACATTTGGAAAAGCTGTGCTTCCTGCATAAACCTGCCCCAGGCCTGTTGGATTGGCAGTGGCTTGTTACCCTATACACAGTTACCTTGTTTATTTTCTTAATTCAAGCACACGCAGTGAGAAGATTTGCGCCTGTGCTCATCCGAAGCGCGCAATCCCGCGCCTCACAACGCGCGCAGATATTAAGCTCTCTCTAAAGTATTGTGCTTGAATGGACAAATTCATACTTGGTAAGTATCCTATAGCCAGTGGTCGAATTGTAAAAAAAATTCAGGGGGGGTGGTGTGGTTGGGGGGGGGGATCTTATTTTTAATTGGTATCATTTTTAAAAAGGTTTCTATTTAATGAAAAATTAGCCTTATTAAATGAACTATTATTTATAAGTTTGTTCCCCCTTCTGGGGCCTGAAATAGAGGAATTTTGGTCATTATTGATAATTAAACAATATTTTGATGAATGTGTTTTTGTGCTGGCACCTTGGCTGGTTTAGGTCTGTCATGGATAAATAAATGTCAATAAAACCGCCAGTAGGTGGCAGCAAGCCCCCGTTTTAATAAATGGCTTACTGAATCATTCAAATCAAACGATTCATCCAAAACGGCTGATTCAATAGAAACGAAACAAGTGAGACCATTTTAATGGACCGTTGAATCACTGGCTCACTCAATTCGTTCAAAAACTGATTCATTCATGGAATGAAACACCGTGTTGCTATGCACTGTTTTATAAATCTAATAGCACATTTGTGCTTGCGGCCTCGCACACATGCGCTGAGATACAGAAAAGTACATTGCGTGTGCAATGAATATAAAAATGTAAAAACTCATACATGGGTATTTTTTGTTTCATTGCTGGAATTATAAGGGCATTCTAACTGTATTCCAATGGGCTTCATCATGCAGTGAATGCTTTTTGGACTCTCAAGACGTGTTTTTTTTTTTCTCAAAGTTGGATAAAGTCAGCTCTCCTATCATCTCTCAGTCTCTCACAGTCACACATACATTATGTCAGGAGAATGTCTTTAAATTCTAATCAAGGAAAAATCATACCTTCTGTTGTCTTCTTTTTAAAGAACTTCAAAAGTTGCGCTTGAACCATTTTGCGCGAAAAATTACGAAATTGCTTCCGTGCGCAGCTTGTTACAGTACTGATACAGTACTGATTCTGATTGGCCAATTGCCGTTATTTAGTTCGTAAATGATCATAAGTAGAGAATTTTAACATTTCATGTGCATGATAAGTTTTATGTAATACACAAAATTAATAATCCAAAGGGGATGGTAAGGGGGGATGGTGGTTTTACAGAGGGGATGCTTTTTGTCAATTTTTTCGACCAGGGGGATGCCATCCCCCCGCATCCCCCCTCAATTCGAGCCCTGCCTAGGCTGAACGTATTGTATCAGTGCATTCTCTTAAAGTGACAGCACTTTCTTAATATTAATCATACAGCAACAACAAGGAAATCACTCACTGCTCTTGATTGAATAGCTTTTGTAACTTTAATAAAGATTAATTTATAAAGTAAAATATGCAATGATATTTTTCATTTGATTACTTTAGGTCTATTCAATTTCTGTACCTAAAAACTAATGATAGACCTAAAAAAACCCCTGAAAATCACAAATTTTATTTGTATCTTTACTCTATTGAATTTATTTGTACTGTTGCTTGTAGTTAGATAGATTATTCTTATTTTCTTTATTTTTTGACAGTATAGTTTTTCCCTAAACATAGAGCATACCGAACCGTACCAAAACCGTGACTCTAAAACCGATACAAACCGAACCATGAGTAAGTTGAACCGTTCCATCCCTAAAAAAGAATATCGGCCGATATATCGATATCGTTTTTTTTTTACTCCCTAATATCGGTATCGGCCCCAAAAAAAACATATCGGTCGGGCTGTAATTTATATAGTTTAATAGATGTAACATGATAAGAGGGAAAAAAGCTGAACATCACTGATGGGAAGTCTGACCATTTCCAGGAATCTGTTCAAAGAACCGGTTTCAAAAAAATTATTCAGTGGTACTTTCATATAATGTTACATAACCTAAAATGTTTTAATAAAGTCGTAAGAACAGTTGGATCACCTTTGAACAATTCAAACCAGTTTGATTCAAACCAGTTCAATTCAAACCACTCACTGAAAATATCAGATTCAAAAGAGCGATTTGTTTACCAAACAGTTTGATTTGAACCAGTTCGACTAACTCATGGAAAATATCAGATTCAAAAGCGCTTTGTTTACTGAAAAAGTTTGATTCAAACCAGTTCAACTGACTTACTGAAAATATCTGATTCAAAAGAGAGATTTGTTTACCAAACAGTTTGATTCAAACCAGTTCGACTGACTCATGGAAAATATTGTATTCAAAAGAGCGATTTGTTTACCAACTAGTTTGATTTGAACCAGTTCAACTAATTCACTGAAAATGTCAGATTCAAAAGCGATTTGTTTACAAATCAAAAATGAATAATCAGCAGTGCTATTTAAGTAAACAGATCTCATAAATATGTGTACGTCAACACTATACTGGCTATAGGTTTAACAGCTAATGCTCTCTCTGTAAGAAGACTTAAAGGGTCTCAACCAGAACCTATGCAGTATATCCTAACATGGTAGACTACAACAGTAGTTCTCTGGTTCCATTACAAACCCTCTAAGAAAACACAGCAAGAGAAAATTTTGCAATGGGCCCAACAGAGCCCCCTCCTTACATTGATTTTTTTGCTGGAAAACTCCCCTCCCATTACAGAGTTCACTTACTGCAGTACAGTAGAATCATTGTTTCGAGAATAATGATTTCCTACCACAATCCATCCTGTGCAATCATTAAAACAATTTAATAGGAATGTTATTTAATTGCCATTCTTCTTTTCTGGCAATGCATGTTGCTGCATCTTGTCATTATGACAAATTCACAACCCTTCATTATGGTCAACATAAATATCTTAATTAGAAAATGACTGGATTAAAAGTTAATCAACTTTTTAAAACAAGAATAGAGCTAAGGGCTAAATTTCTCAACAACAATAGCACACTAAAAGAAAAATGAGTGTGATACAGGCTTAACTGACAAGCCTCCTCCGCGCATCATCTCGTGTATGCAGGTACTGAGTGCGCGTGGGTATCTGACCTTGCACCTGCACACAAACGCGCAGCGTTACCTGAGATAACAGCATAATATCCGTTACACAGATGCATTAACATCACACTAGAGTATATTTACGACAAAAACTACATTTATAACACAAACCCTGACCGTATACGCAAAATATGCCATCGCGATCAGACCGAGAAATCAAATCTTTAAGTGCAAACGTCCTCACTTACTCGCTGATTCTTCGTATTATTCATGTTGGAAGAGTCGCTCGAAGAAGCTGGAGCTCCGAAATCACCGCGCGGTCTTACGCAATCCAGCCCATTCACTGCAACTCTGAAGTGATCAAGTGATCAAATGGCCATTCCTCCGCAATAAGCAGTACGTGACTGTGTCACAGCGTTAGAATGAATCCTTGCCTGGGACCGTCGGTGTTTGACACGGTCATCTGGCCGTGCTCATCCCTCAGCTGTCATCGCAAGCCGCGCTCTCTCCATTTCTCTCTCTCTCCGGTCCAGAGGGGGTCACACGAGCTGCGGTGAGTGAGAGCCAACCAGTGGGGCTGGAGAGGGGGCGGCGGTGCTGCTGACTTCTGTAGGGTTTACAGTCGCGGACCGGTAGGTTTATCGAAAAACTGCAGGTTTTCCTAGAGAGCATGTAAACAAAGATACAAATACATCCCGCGCGCCCTCGTGGAATTGTACAACGAAGTCGCAATATCAAAACAAAGCTGTCAGTCTATGCGCCGCTGGACCACAGTAATCTGTCTTTCTCCTCGTAACCATCTTCTCGTCTTAGTCCGCTTCAAATCCACCGTGAATTACATCACCTCTCTAACAATAGCAGTGAGAGCTCGGAATAACGCGCCTCAGTGGAGCAGGTGGAGAATATGGTTCAGATCAGCACGTGGGTTAAAACAATTAAATCTTTATAAAGCAGCGAGAGTCCAGAGAGACAAAGTTGCCAAGGAGCTTCATGATTAAAGATGCTTGTGCAGACTCGTACTTTATTAGACACAATATTGCAGATTTACGCAGGAGGTTTCAAACTTTTTGATGCCACCCCTTAACCTGATAATCAACTTATTTCTATTCAATTAGTGTAATGCTGAATGTATAAACTTGGGAAGAAATATTAATTCAACTCAAAATGTGTATAGCACTTTTCACAGTAAATGTAGGTCTCTATAGAATATATGTAGCATCTTTATAGATATTTCCTTAGAAATAGTGCACAGAAAGGTGACAGTGACAATTATTTCTTACTGTTGATTTACATCAATAAATACAATTTATTAGGGTAGCTGTCAGTGGATTAACAAAGCAACCGATCTCATGATTTCTGATAATTAAAAAGATTAATCCAGTATTTTTAAAAATATTGTTCTACCTTTTATTCTCTGAAATGTTACACAGATCCCCAACACCATTTTGAAGACCCCTGTCAAAATTAATTTAAAATATGACATTACTGGTTCTTGAACAATTTTAATGCAATTCATTATATTTTGTATATTATTGTACTTTGATTACCATCTGATAACACACCACCATGGCATCACTATAGTACTATTTTGTAAGGGTTAACTAACACTGAACAAGCTATTTATATGCAGAACTTCATGGTAGACTTCATGATACAGTGCATTAACAGGGGCATATATGGTTAAACAATTTTACAAAAGGCTACAAAAACAAGGCTATGAATTAGTATGTCAGACAAACAGAAAAACAATAATTTTCTGTGTCCATTAATTCAAATTCAGCTACCCCCAATGTCATTAACTGCTCATTAGATGCTGAGAGCCTTCATTATCTGGTGGCTTTCTTAAAAGCAAGCAACCCTGGAATAATAATAATAATCACAGCTCATGCATGTCTAACTTGGTAACCCAAGTCAATAGCATTTTCATCAATCCTGTCATGTTTCACACAATTTAATTTAGTTCAATCACACGCAAGCCTAGTGCTTGCTCTGGGTGGACTGAAGCCAGGACTATGACAGACATGCTCTTAGATTCATTAAGCCAATTCAGATGGCTGTTCCAGGGGGCACAGCAGGTCATATTCACCCAGGTGGAAAATAGGTGAAGAGTGAGCCAGCAGAATGAAGATGAATGCCAGAAGGCCCTGTGTGCTGCTGGTGGCTTTGTAGAACACACTGTCTGATGTAATTTAATAACACAATCAAAAGCACACAGTAAGGGTGTAGTGATACTGAATTATATAACAAATATATAGTTATATAACAACATATTTCAACCCAGGCTCATTGGAACTACATGACTACATTTCACTGCAGTTTCCAGCTCAAATGAACACTAGAGGCAGTAAAACGCCAATTACTTGTACATGTACGTTTTCCCTTACCTAATACATTCTCAGACATAGTAAACTTGCTCTGTAGCTCACCTGGTACAGCACTGCACTAGCTCAGGTACAAGTCCTGTGAAACACAAGTCACAGTATTCCACAAATGAGCTCAAAGCCTTGTACAAGCAAGCCAAAGTGGCATGGTTGGTTCAGCAAATGTTTTTTTTTTTTTTAATTATTTATTTATTTATTTATTTATTTATTTTTTATTATTTTTTTAATCTCATCTTTGCTTTTGTTAGCACTAGGGCTGGACAATAATTCAATATCAATATTTATGGCGATATAATTTTTTTCAATAACGGTGATATGAGTTTTAAACACATTTCCGATATTTCGATATACATTACCAGTGTTTCCCATACATTGATTATTTGTGGCGTTTGACTTCTTTGAATAAACATGAGCACTGCACGTTTCAAAATCAAAACGCAGCGCGGGTGTTTTATATGAATTAATATCTGAAGGGAACGGACTGTCTTTAGAAAAGTATCGATGACATTTTCATTTTTATCTGATAAAGTAGCGTTCATGAGCGGATCTGCTTAGATTACAGCCATTACTGGAGAAACCGCTAGTTCTACCGCTCTCACAGCGCCTTCTGCTGGCAGAGAATCAGATTGCCTTTTCAGTAATAAGCCCGTCTCCAGCAACATGCTTTTGTTGTTGCTCAATTTTTTTGTTTTCTGCAACAACTCAGAGCACTTTTCATACTCTTTATCCTGGCTGAAGCACATTTGTTTTTGAACAGTAAGTCTTTTAAGGTTATTTATTTATTTTTTGTTTTTTTAAAGAATTCTCATCTGCTCACCAAGCCTGCGTTTATTTGATCCAAAGTACAGCAAAAACAGTAAAATTTTGAAATATTTTTACTATTTAAAGTAACTGCTTTCTATTTGAATATATTTTAAAATGTAATTTATTCCTGTAATCAAAGTGAAATTTTCAGGATCATTACTCCAGTCTTCAGTGTCACATGATACTTCAGAAATCATTATAATATGCTGATTTGCTGATGATCAATATTTAAAACAGTTGAGTACATATTTTTCAGGATTCTTTGATGAATAGAAAGATCCAAAGATCAGCGTTTATCTGAAATAAAAAGCTTTTGTAACATTATACACTATTCCATTCAAAAGCTTGGAGTTAGTATAATTTCTATTTTAAATTTTTTTTTTTAAAGAAATTATATAAATTAATACTTATATTTAGCAAGGATGCTTTAAATTGATCAAAAGTGATGATAAAGACATTTATAATGTTACAAAAGATTTTCATTTCATATAAATGCTGTTCTTCTGAACTTTCTATTCATCAAAGCAACCTGAAAAATATCTGCTTAGCTGTTTTCAACATTATAATAAATGTTTTTTGAGCATCAAATCAGAATATTACAATGATTTCTGAAGAAACATGTGACTGGAGTAATGATGCTAAAAATTCAACTTTGAAATCACAGGAATAAATTACATTTTACAATATTTTAAAATAGAAAACAATTATTTTAAATAGTAAAGATATTTCAAAATGTTACTGTTTTTGCTGTATTTTGGATCAAATAAATGCAGGTTTGGTGAACAGAAGAGAATTCTTTAAAAATCATTAAAAATCTTACTGTTCAAAAACTTTTGACTGGTAGTGTATGTTAGCCTATAGTTTGAAGTTAAAGATATTAATATTAATAAGGTGAGTCTGAGATCTTTATTTGACAGTGATTTCACATTTCTTGTTTGCATGAAGGCTAAATACAAATAAAAGGTGAACATTATTTGTGCTGGGTTTTTTTTTTTTTTTTCTTTTTTTTCCTAAAATATATAGTTTTACAGGAGGAGGTTTCATAGACTTGGCAAATTCATTTTTAATATGTTTGTAGGTACAGACATCTGTTGTGGGCATTGTTGGCAGTTTTTATGAGGCTTTATTAATAGTGTTCATATCGATATCGGAATTATATCGTATTGACCGAAATTAAGAAATATATTGTGATATAAATTTTGGCCATATCGTCCAGCCCTAGTTAGCTCTATTGGTTTAGTTTGTGCAGCGGGTAGATTAATTTCAAACGCAATAGAGCATTAATATTTCACTGCTACTCACTGAACATTTAATTTTTTTAACTGCCATGATACATACACAACCAATGTAATATGCAGCTACACTCATTTAAAGGGTTAGTTCACCCCAAAATGAAAATTATGTCATTAATTACTCACCCTCATGTCGTTCCAAACCCGTAAGACATTCGTTCATCTTCGGAAAACACAAATTAAGATATTTTTTGATTAAATCGGAGAGCTATCTGACCCTCCATAGACAGCAATCCAACTGAAATGTTCCCAGATCCAGAAAAGTAGTAAATACATCAGTAAAACAGGTCCATGTGACATCAGTGGCTCAACTTCAGTTTTGCGATGCTACGAGAATACTTTTATTTGCGCAAAGAAAACAAAAATAACAATTTACTCAACCATTCTTCTCCCCCGAGTTACGCCTTCCGCCATTTTAGAGAGTATCACAATACATACGCATGCTTTCCCCTAAGCGTAAACAACGCTTATTACGCAGATAATACGTTCATCCATGCTTTCCCCCCGAACGTAAATAACGCTGATTACGTCAAATATGTCCTTGGGTACTCCCCAAAATGGCAGAAGACGTAACTCAGGGGAGAAGAATTGTTGAGTAAATTATGTTATTTTTGTTTTCTTTGCACAAAAAAAGTACTCTCGTAGCATCGCAAAACTGAAGCTGAGCCACTGATGTCACATGGACCTGTTTTACTGATGTATTTACTACATTTCTGGACCTGGAAACATTTCAGTTGCATTGCTGTCTATGGAGGGTCAGATAGCTCTCCAATTTAATCAAAAATGTCTTAATTTGTGTTCTGAAGATGAATGAAGGTCTTACGGGTTTGGAACGACATGAGAGTGAGTAATTAATGACAGAATTTTCATTTTGGGGTGAACTAACCCTTTAAACTGTGTTGAAGAAAATTAAAACATGCTATTCAGCGCCAGTCACTGTACAGTTCACTTTGAATGTGCAATGAAACGTGCATTTTACAAAAATATACCCACAGGCATGATTTTTCATGATGCTGGGCTGTTTAATAAACCTGCATATGCAATGGAGAGAGAAAAAAAAATTATAGCTCCTTTGGTGTACGTATCACCTGAAAGTGCAGCAATGGAGCCAGTCTTCTATTTGCAATAAGCCTGGTTTGAAATATTTGGATACGTTTGTGGTGATTTATGAAAAATATTATGAAGTCAAAGAAAGAAAAAAGTGCCATTTTGAATTAGTGTAAAGGATATGAGGTGATAAGCTGAGGGGATTGAGCTAGAGGAAGAGTGAGTAAACAAGAAAGGGGAAACAAAGAAAGAAAAGGAAGCAAGGTACAGTAGGGAATTGTCTTCCACAAATCAATGAACATGGTGAGAAACAAGCAAATATGAAAGAAAGCTTCATAGTGGGAAGAGGATTTTTGACCGACACCATTTCACACACATCCTCAGGATGTTCTGTATGTACCCACAGGCTGTTACATATATACGTCAACACCCGTGTGGAAACACATACCTAGCAGTTAGGGAATGGTTTCATATCAGTGCAGAAATAAGATCCGTTCAACAACAGCTGCACTAACTGCCACGGACAGTATTATTGGTCACAAGGAGCAAGAGAATGTGTCAGGGCCATCATAAAGTAAAATTAGCCTTGTGCTAATACGTGTACTCCTGTGGATGTGAAAGAAAGACCAAAAGACAAGGAGAGGGGGTGGGAGACAAGCTGAGACAGGAAGCCATGTGTTGTGGAATGTGAGAGCATTATGTATTTGTGAGCAAAAGTAAACATCCAGAGGACAGTAAGACGACGTCAGTGCATGAGGGCAGAAGGTCACTGAGTGGCCTGCTGGGATATAGAAACAAACACATTTATGCATTGAGCAGACGCTTTTATCCAAAGCGACTTACATTGCATTCAAGTTACAGTTTTTTACATTTTATCAGCTCTTGATTTCCCTGGGAATCGAACCCATGATCTTAGCGTTGCTAACGCCATGCTCTACTATTTGAGCTACAGGAAATAGTAGAGCATAACAACAGATATTGAAGGTATCAATGGCAAGCTAAAATGAAAGAGATTAAATGCTTAAATCCATTGGTAGGGCTGTGACGGTGGCAGATTTTTACCACCGCAGTGGTAATGAACCAACTACCGCCGGTGGCGCTATTTTGAGACGCAAAAAATAAATAAATGAGGCTCGATCATCTATTAACAAACGTGCATGTTTATTTTAGTACTTCCGTCAGTGAACACGCAGCCTGCAAAACACTAAAATAAATATCAAAGAAATAATACAGTTAAAGCTGCAGTCTGTAACTTTTACCTCTTTGTCGCCCTCTATGTTTGAAAACCTGGAATTGCAGTTTCTTGCGGAATTATCTTCAGTGCGCGGGGTTGTGATCCGGTGTTCTGGCACGGCTCCAGCGCGGATGAATCTAATGTTTTGAGGTGAATGTGTAGTTGTCAGTCACTGCACCGGTGTGGATATTTACTGCCTATGTCTTGGAATATATGACCCAAATCAGAATTTTCACTGTAATTTGCCATCTTAACAAGTAAGTAACAAGTCTGCCACGTTTGTTCTGCCCAACTGAGGAAAAAAGCATTACAATAAAAAGCGCTACCAACAGTGATTAAAACTAAAGATCAGTTAGCTCATATCACATCTAACTGCGCAAAGTATTATTATTACACTTTGTTCTCAAATTATTAATGTTAACAACATCAGCATTGCGTGACTATGAGTATAGTATTAGCGTGTAGATTTCAATTTCTGTACAGTCTAATATCTAATTGTCATACCATTCAAATTTCATATTAAGAAATTCTTTTAATCCAAAAAGCAAATTAATCTTCCTTCAAACTGGTTCTATTTCAAGTACAAAAACTTGTGTAATCCCACGTTGGCTCTCTGTAATCAGAACCACATTTAAAACTGGAATATAATTTAATTTCATTCACATGTGTTTCATAAACACATAATCCTTTCTGGATTACAATCTGCCATCAAAATGATAAGTTTAATTATTCTAGC
Source organism: Spinibarbus caldwelli (assembly GCA_039654775.1). NCBI lineage: Eukaryota > Metazoa > Chordata > Actinopteri > Cypriniformes > Cyprinidae > Spinibarbus > Spinibarbus caldwelli. The sequence goes on along the minus strand of CM077223.1, from coordinate 24,238,662 downwards.
TGCTGTGAGATAAGGCTATAAATGATCCACCACCTGCAGGATCCTCACGTGTCAGAGCCTAGTAGCCGGGAAAACTTCTTCATGTTTACAGATGTGACGTAATGACGCAGTGCCATGCTCGAATTTCCCGCGAAAACCTACCTGTAACACTCAAATTAGAAAACATTATTATAAGATAACCGTTGTGAATCGGGCTAAAGTAAGGCGATAGTTTTGAACACTGGCTGGTTATGTACTTTCTCAAATATTGATTTCGGATCATTTTTAACCAAAAAATGTTACGGACTGCAGCTTTAAATAAGAAAGTTAAATACACCCTGTCTACCGGACGCGAGCGGCGCGGCGAGTCACGACAAAATACTACAGAACAGTGATGCAGTCTACACTGGATCCGGCGCGACATGACACGACAAATCCCCACAGTAAACTGCCTCGTCCTATTTATGATGTACTGACACAAAGCTCAAATGTCCTGTGTAGACACTCAACCTGTCGTGTCCGCTAGACACGCTTCACTGTTCCGCCACCGAGCAAGCGCGCGCGTTAACTCCTCGTCTGCACGCGGCGTTTGCTGCCACATTTCTTGTTAGCATCTTACATTTATCGCTGTCTCGTTTGTATTGGGCCAGTTTGGAGAAAGCCTCACCAATACAAACCTGACCAGCCGAGCGTTTGTGATCACGTGAACTTGAAGACACTTGTACAAATGAATGTAGATGATTGTTGTATTTGGTTTCCCAACAAGGTCCATCGCTCAACACGAAATAAATTTGCTGAATGCAGAATAAACTCTATTTTCCTGCGCTCAAACATGCCAATCTAAAGGAAACGCCGTGTATAGCGTTTGAGGTCATTTGTGAATTAACATAGACTAGTCTAAATAAAACAATTTGCAACTGTTACGTATATAATTTTTTTATTATGCTTATTAATAGAGTGTGTGACGTCACGTGCACTACCGCCGGTGGCGACGCGGTTGTCATGGTGACCGTCACAGCCCTATGCATTGGGTCATGTCACTTAAAGTTGTATAAAACTAAACAGATTTGAAATTATCTCACTTGCCCAACTCCATGAGGTTTGGTGTTTAGTCTTCTTAACCTTCTCTAACTCTCCCTTATTGGCTTGAGATTTCTGATTTCTACATATTTACTTTCTCATTGGATGGAATGTTGTTTTCCCAAGCAAACAAAATCTTGTTTCCTATCTGAGGCGTGTTGAACTTGTGTCTGAAGTTTGTTTCCTTCCTCACCATATACAGCACATCCAAAACAGTGCCGCTTGTTAAGTACATACTTGTTATGTTCAGATTGGTCCTGATGTCACAGATGCATTGTACTGTATGCCACATTGCAGTATTGTTGTTGTTCTACCAATAAATTCTCAGAGAAATATATAGCTAAGATTTCTGCCCTCAGGAGGGGCTGTGCACTGAGGCAGGAAATGAGCAATGTGGTTTGGAAGTTGACCACAAACCACAACAAGAGCAGCACAACATCAGATATTTAAAATCTTCCCTATTTCATCACAGATGGAAAGGAAAGAAATCCCCAATGGCAATATATTCACATAAACCTGGCATAACATATCGCTATTTTTTGTATAGATATACACAACCCATTACATTTGATGTCTATATATGCAAATCCATATGCAGTAACATTCGTTCAGTTAGTGTCCCTTTGGTTACATTTGTTAAATTTTACTCACAAATCACTCAATTACAACATTCTACACTGAGCAGTTATAAATCGCTGATATCACTGAAAAAACAGAGCTAAAAGCATCAGATGAAATAACACAAGCTGATAATGGTGGTGTTAAATCAGTGGATTTACTAAAAGGCTTTTGGAAGTATTGATTTTTGCATTATTGCAACAAGCCCAGCAACAACTCTACAGTTAGATGATTGAAAGCTCAATATTGATTAAAAACAGAAATTCTGCTCGCAGCATTCTGAAAAACAACAACCACAAAAGAGGTGTTATGCACCATTCAGAACTGAATTGAGAATGTCTTTTAAATTGAAATTAAATTCCTAAATTTGAATTGTGGTGGCAAACAGGATGCAGAATTAGAACTCAAATTTAAATGTAAGGAAGCAGAATTACAATAAATAATAAAAAAACTAATTTCAATCCATTCATAACAGAAATTCATATAATATTAACTTGAAAAGCGCAGTTTGTCAGGACATACTTTAAATTTAGACAGCGAATGGACATCAAATGATGTACAGAATGACAGAACTATATAGAAAGACAGAACAATAGATAGAATGATAGACAGATAGCATGTGAAGTGGTTTGTCGAACAAAGGGTTAATCTATAGAGTTGATGCCAGCTCATCCCAACCCAGCTCAAGACTAGCCATCCCCATCCCTTAGCCAATGGGAGACAGTGCACAGCTCCTGCAGCATCTACACAGCAGCACAGTAAGCTGGATTAACCTAAAGGATTCTTGATCACAACAAGATTACATACCTACACGTCCAGTCTTCATGAAGGCACGGCCCATTTTATCTGCTTATTGACAGAGACACATTATTTACTGAGCAGCTGACCAGAGATCAGTTTCCAAGAAAAGGATAAAAAGGTTACAAACGTATCCAGAACATCTTGATAAGTAAATAAGGGATGTTGGCCATCTGCAGTGTCTTAAAGGGATAGTTCACCCAAAAATGTAAACTCTGTCGTCATTTACTCACCCCTTGTGTCGTTCCAAAATGACTGACTTGCTTTTTTCTGAGAAACAAAAAAAGAACATTTTTGGAAAACCACACAGTAAAAGTTCCAATTGATTTCTATTGAATGGGCAAAATGGAAGTCAGTGGGAACCAAAACAGTTTGGTAACCAACATTCTTCAAAATATCTTTTTTGTTTCACAGAAAAAGGGTCATACAGGTTTGTAATGACATAAGGGTGAGTATATGATTATTATATTTGTATATATTATAATTATTTTTGGGTGAACTATCAAATTTAAACAAGCTGTACTTAGCTCATTTAATGCGGATTTATTAAGAAAGTGATTTAACACCCTGCAGATCTACTGGTATTTATAGTAGCTGATAATACTGTAATCTTTTAGAGTACACTGGTGGTAAACCAAAGACCTATAACTGTACTAAAGTGTATAGTAAAAAGTCTACTTTAAAAGCGCCCATAAAAACTTCAATTAAATGTAATTGAGATAATGGTTAACCCAGCGAAAACCCTTTAGCGCACATCTAAACCCAAACTACAAAGCTTTACAAAATCCAAACAAAGCAGCCCCATGTGCTTCAGCCCTGCAGCAAGTGTCATTTTACAAAGACCTGACCTTCTTGCCTGACCTTGACCCTTCTCTAGTTTAACTATTAACTATGAAGAATGAGATCAGCCGTTTGAACCAATGACATCAGCAGACGAAAACAGAAACAGGCAGCTTGTGCTTCTTAACACCTTCGTCAGCCCACGTTGACCTCAGCAACTGCCTCTACATGGATAGCAGGAGTCAGATCGATGGAGCTGGAGGCTGACACTGCTTAACTATTTGCACAAGGAAAATCTATTTCCACCAGTGGAGCCATAAATCTTAAAGGAAAGGTTCAGCGATGATGCAAGCAGAGAATTGTAGCTCATCTATTTCATAGGTACCGACAGATGCCTAAGCACTAGATCATGAAAAGGTGCCACTTCACTATGGGGAGGCTAAAGGAGGAGAGATCTGAAATTAAGGGTTTGTGAAATTGAAGAACAGGTCAAAGTTTTGCAATGTGGACATAAATCATGTTTTAATAAAAATGAATGAGTATAGATGTCATCACATACCTGGGCAGCAGCTCCATATAACGCAATTCTGTATTACTCTGAGGGAACATAATGACCTGCTAAAAAAGGTCAGTCCCAGTTTTTGTGTGCATTTTTTGTCAAGTTCATGAATGTGAGTCTACAAGTCTGCAATTCTACAATTTGAGAATGTATTTAACATTTAACTAACTCTATCATATTGCTTTTTTGAGTACAAAATCAAAAATTGCACAGAAGGTCATATAAGAGCTCTTGGTTCACAAAACTGAAGTTTGATCCTGGACCGACTGATATATTGGCTGATATTTGGCATTTTTTAATTATCAGTTTTTTTTTTTTTTTTTTTTTTATTATCATAAATTGGACTTTTCATGTCATTTTCAAATTTCTGTCATTTTTTGTGTAATGCATGTAAAATTAGATAATTTATTTCATTCTTTTTTCCCCCAAAATGATTCATTTTGAAATTATTTCTAATTATTTTAGTTAATATTTAGTTATAATAAATTAACATACATTTAATTGCAGTGCAGCAACTGGTATGCTTGTGTTGTTTACTAATTTAAATTAAATTGTGTTATATCATATTTATTAGCTTTATATCGGCAGCCAGTAGCCACCCAGCTCTCTAGATAGCGGCGCTGGCCATCAAAAAACTACTGTATATTGGTTGAGCACTAGTCCCGATCCCATTCCCCCTCACTCTCTCTGTCACTTTCCTGGATGAAAAGTCTAAAAAATAAATCTAAAAAGCAGCCCAAAATAAAGTGCTAATGAAGGTCTACTAAATCATTTTTATCCCCAACATTAAAATGTACTGGAAGTGCTGAAAAAGAGGTGCTGTGCTGAAAATGAGCAATAAATCGAACATGACCATCCAGACAGGTCACACATCATCTTCAGAGCCCCAGAGCAGAGAGTACCAGGAGGACGAGGGCTTCTCTTCAGCTGTATCTGATAAGCTAAGCACCCAGCACTTCAACACTCATATCCCTGGAGCCCGGCCAGATGGTTCCCGTCAAACAGCGCTAAGGATGAACAAACAGCGTAAAGTACATTATCTTATCCGTGCTGATTGAAGCTTTTGAGAAGCAACAGCAGTAAATTGCGAGCTGTTCTCTGGAGGGTGGACGTGTGTCTGTTTGTTATACTGATGCTGAAATGACCCTCCTGCTGTTCCATTCACCCCGCTGTCCAAAACTACCAACGTGATGCTCAATTCAATTACACGGCCAAGCGGGCTCCATTGGCTTCCTCTGCAGGTGGCTAAAGGGATAGGTCACTGCATAAACACCTACATTACAGAACGGCAAGAACTCATCCAGCTGAAAGATTGAGGAAAAATGACACTCATTCTATCTAACATGAAACTTTTTGTTGTGGGGGTGGAAGGTGGAGTAAAATTAGAACGAGTGATTTGTCCTTAGGTTTGTTTATCTTGAGTTTGGAGAGCAGCTGACTGGGCACTGCCAAAGGAGTCAAACCGCTCCAGAAATTAACAGTGCTGCTTTCATATCCAAACTCAGTCCTCCTGATACCATGAAGGAAGTCACGAGTCAAGAAACAGCAACCAGATTCAATTCAGGCTAAGTTAACTACTATTGTATAATAATTTACAAATTTATAAAAAAAAATAGTTTGTGGATTTTTATTATTAATACAAAAACATTATACAAATATTTGATAATTATATTTTTATATATTTTACAATCTATCAAATTTCACTTCAAAGCCTATTCACATCAACATGTGATGTCTGTTTAGACAAATGTGAAAAAAAACAGCAAATAGGCTGAATGAAAATGTAAAAACACTCTCTGACAGTAGGTGGCGCTTATAAAAACCCCCCACAAATTTCAGCAATGCGCAACTTTACATTTCTGATACTCACCGGTCCTAGAGAAGAAAGAAAGTCAAACAGTTTTTACAAATTTTCAAAAAGATGTTCCTATTTTTGTATTTGCAATGTTGTTTTGTTGCTATGGTCAAATAACACAAAAACAAGAGTACAGAGACAAGAAAACAGGTTCTGGATTCTTCCTCTGCCATTCACTGTTACTTAAAAATAGATTAGACCACCTTTCTGCAAAAAAATTGTCATATTGATGGCAAGCAAATGTTTGTGTCGAACAGACAAACAGCTGTTCATTCAAATGAAAATTTTTAATCGCACTGTATTTCACTGAGAGAGGCAACACATATAGACCCATGACTGTTGTGTTATGATGTATTGATATGAAAAGTATTGTATTGTCAGGGAAATTGGATAGATGAAAAATCTTATGCAGAAACATATGCCCATTAACTGAATTCTGACTCAACAGATTTAGCAGGTCTTATCTCGGCTCATTTTTTAAAAGCATAACATCTAGAATGCCTGAGCAGGGCAGGCAAGACGGGATAAAGTAATAAAGTATGGGGCCAGGGTGAGAGCCGGTGGTCTCCACTAACACTCTGGATGCTGGGAGGTGTTTTCCAAAGGAAGCTGGCTCGAGTCGAGACATTTGGCTGGTTCCTGCACACAGAGTGTCTATTCAGCCCTGTTCCTGACTACACCAGGGCCCAGGCCAGGAACGATAGAGGCTGCACTGAGGCGTGGGTGACCAACTACAATGCCCTCTTTCACTACCAGTCTATGCCCACCTCCTAATACCCCACCCAGCCTGGAGGGCATGAGGATTGCCAGAGTCTTGCAGATACAGGGCCTAGTCACGAAAAAGTAGTTACACTGAGGGTCCTTGAAACCAAGAATGTATCAAAATCACGTTCAGAACGGAGTTATTTGCAAAGAAGTTAAGCATACAGTAGTGGTCAAATATGTACTCTCTCTCCATTTCTTGACATAAGTTTGGTTTCCTTGCCACTGTTGCCTTTGGCTTGCTTGCTTGGTTTAAAAGACTTCACATTCAGTAATGTCATTTATTTGACGGCACTGACACTTTCGGATGAAAACAAAACTTAAACTCATTTGAATTCATGTCATTATTGATGAACTTTGCAACACTGACACTGTTATTGAACTGAATTGAATCAACATTGAACTGACTTGAGCTGAATACCAACACTATTACTATTTATAACCTATTTAGAGCTGCTTTAGAATTTGAATTTGTCTCATATTTGATGAAGTTTGCAAAGAGTTATTTTCCTGTTTATTTGCTAAAGCTGCTGAAACAATCTGTATTGTGTAAAGCGCTATATAAATAAATGTGACTTGACACAATCCAATAAAGACGTTTATTAGTGTATAACACTTCATTTTAAACCTCACAATCCATGATTGACAAAGCTACTTAAAGGCATAGTTCACCCAAAAATGAAAATTCTGTCTTTAATTAATACAACGTTCTGGCATGAAACTCTAGATGGCGCAGTCTGATAGGTCTAACTCAATCTGACATAATGACATCTTATTACATGGCACAGATGATTAGTTCTCTCCTGTATCAGCAGCCAATGAGCTTGCTGCTCAACATTCAAATATTTGGCTAGTGCTTGTGGTAGCAGTTTGCAGCGTGCTTTAGAACAGCGAAATCAACATCTCAGATAAGTGAATGCTCTTCTAATCCATATCGCTGTGTGTATTGCATGGTCTGCCTAACTGAATTTAATAGTGAGCAACCATAATCAAGTTTAAACTAAGTGTCATGTTAATAGTTTGCATTGTATCCAGGAGCGAAATATTAAGCATATTAGCAGCAGCATGTAGCATCTGTGTTTATACACCTGAGCAAAATGCAGTTTAGAGCATATGTAATCGCTCTGAGGACACGCCGATAGTAACGGCCATGAAACAGGTTAAATGAAATAAGCATTCTTGTATATGCATTTCAACAGGGTCCACTATATTCAATCGGCCATTATCCCAGTGTTCACGTTCCTTATTCTAAGGTCAATGTTTTCATTGTGATGAGTGTGTGGTTGATTTCAGCTGCACGCAGCGTCAGAAGCACGTGATTATCGCAGTCATATCAATGACTGTTGCAGGAGATGCTGAAGATCACTATCTACGGCTGTTGTAGTCCCGAGTGTAATGCATTAAGGGTAGTGTAGTTCGGAGAAATGTGCTTGTGCGACGTGTGCTCTCGCTGTGCTATGTAATTCAGAAATGGAGAAAGAACTTTTATATTCTGCTTTTATTTCAGTTCATTCAGGTCAGCCCACCCAGGGGTTTTTTGTGCACTGTAACTCTGACAACTTTATCTGCATGAGAGTAAATGGCATGCATCGGCTAATTTTGTCCGTCTCATCATTGCACGAACATGAATTAACAGCTGTTTACGCTGCCGCCGGGACTGATGTAGTGGAGCAAGTAACAGCAGTTATTAACCCTTTGACGCGAACGATCACACCGGTGTGATCAGTCTTGGCTGGTCCCTGAAGCATATGATCCCACTGGTGTGATTAGAACGGTCAGAGCGTCACGTGATCAACTGCTGAATTCAAATCTGCTTTCGTGCTTTGACTGGCACGGAGCCAGATCGGATGCGCTGAGCGCTTGTCATATTATCACAAATATTCAGTGCTTTCAACCATATAATGCTTATTTTAGGTTTCAAACATTTAAATACACATAAGTACTAGCAAAACCATACATTTATAGTTTGTAAAATACACGCTGATGTCTATGGAAATGGCAATAATGATCCAAACAAATATAATCTGACGACATGTTTTATTGTTATCATATACAGATTGTGTAGGTAACTATAAAGTTTACTCTGCTCTTTTCCCAGTTTACCGGAAACTTACTTTAACGTGTTTCAGGAGGAGAGGATGAATTTGCGTGTTGTAATAATCATTGGCCAATAATCATTGGTTCACATAATCATTGGCCAATATTGTTAAGCCGGTTGGCATGGTAGCCAAGACTCACATAGCCATAGGCCACTAGTGTTAAGACGGTCGGCAAGGTAGCCAATGCACACATAGTCATAGGCCACTTGTGTTAAGCCGGTCGGCAAGGTAGCCAAGGCACATATAGTCATAGGCCACTAGGTTTAAGCTGGTCGGCAAGGTAGCCCAGGCACACATAGATAGTAATACATGCGGTTCATATGGATCTTCGGAGCAGCAGCAGTACATGTGTCTTGGCTATAGATCTGCTTGTTTTGGGGGATGTTTTGTCTACCCTGTTTGCTGCGTTAGGTTGAACCACTGATGTCACATGGACTATTTTAACGATGTCTTTACTACCTTTCTGGGTCCTGAACGCATCAGTTGTGTTGCTGTCTATTGAGGGTCAGAATGCGCTCGGATTTCAATAAAAATATCTTAATTTGTGTTCCAAAGATGAACGAAGGTCTTACGGGTTTGGAACGACATTAGGGTGAGTAACTAATAACAGATTTTTCATTTTTGGGTGAACTAACCCTTTTAAATACCTCACCAGCTGAACCAACAGTATGAATAGGAGACTTTGCTTTTACTATGGATGAATGGGCAAACGACACAGTAAATGGCTGTGGCATGCGCTCATTGATGACCTCTAACCTTATAAACCCTAAAGAGAGTCATGTTTGGCTTGGGCTGACCACTCGAGTTCATTCATCTCAACAAAAGACTAAACTAAACACAGTATTCCAAAGGCATATTTAATATTTCTTGTGGATGTTTGACCAAAGAAACAGGTGGTGTGGTGAAATTTCATCCACAAACAATGCAATTAACAACTTGTTGGGAGGTAAAAACAAATATCAAGATCTCTCCACCACCAGGCCAAACGTGACACCTGTACCTGCTGAAGTATGGAGATTATCTGAGGTGGATTTAGGTCACGCTGGGGTTCTAGGTGAGGTGAGAGGTCTGCCCTTTCCCAAGCATTTCATCATGCTCCTGGCTGGAGTTAAAAGGCCCACAGGACATCATGGGTGGAGGCCAGAGTTATGAGGTCCTTTTTTCTTGTGCTAGCACAATAACATTCTACTGGGGTCAGTTTAGTTACACAACATACCATAAGAAATTAACACAAGCAGCAGCAGCCACCACCCCTGCTGGGCTGGACACACAAAGGCCACACTGATCCACCTGAGGGGAGAAACGCTGGTAAACACTGCTGGCAGAATATAGAGAGACCTCTGTATCTGCTACAGATCCTTGTAAACAAGCCGTGTGAATGGAAAGAGAAATCACTAAATCCATGTAACTTCTTCAGTTCATGTTATTGACTTATTCCACAAAAGACGACTGTGAACTGAAGAGATACAAAGATCACATTGTTGCTCTATATCATTATGTCCTTGAGCACATCTGTGAGACTGTCAACTGAGCACAATGAATTGCTACCTCCTTACTACATTACAAAAAAATGGATGAAACATTATTATGTATGTTTAATCAATATGATCATACAATCATACACTACTGTTCAAAGGTTTCATTAAAAAAATGATTTTTTTTTAATGTTTTCAAAAGAAGTCTCTTATGCTCACCAATTCTGTGTCTACTTGATCAAAAATATAGTAAAAATAGTAATATTGAAGAACATTATTACAATTTACATAACTGTTTTCTATTTCAATATAAGATAAATTTCAATATAATTCAATATAAAATGTAATTGATTTCTGGGATGGCAAAGCTGAATTTTCAGCAGCCGTTTCTCCAGCTCTCAGTGTTACATGATTCTTCAGATATCATGTTAATATGCTGTTTTGATGCTCAGGAAACATTTCTTATTATTATCAGTGTTGAAAACAGTCATGCTGCTTAATATTTTTGTGGAAACTGTGATACTTTTTTTTTTTTTCTTTTTTTTTTTTTTGCATTTTCAGCATTTATTTGAAAAATGAATATTTTGTAACATTATAAACAATGTCACTTTTGATCAAGTTAATGCATTCTGGAATTAATGTCTCCTTGCACCAAAGTTTCCAATACAGCTGGTGAGGGAGTGACATTAAACGTGACATCTTTCTCTCTTCTGACAGCTGTAATTCATTTCTCTCTATTTTTCCTTATTTATGAAGTTGTAGAACTACAATAGTAGATTGAACACAAAGTAATATTTGCTATGGTCTCCCACGTACATCTATAGAAGTTTACAATTCCAGAAATGTGAAAAGAGTCCATAATGGTATTGGTTGAGCCAGTTTTACTACTGTGAAGCTAGTCCGTATGCTCAAACAAACAGAAAAATGTTTTGATAGTGCTACAGAGGCACAGAGTTAGACTTTTCAGGGAAATCAGCCTACAAATGGCTTATTTATATCTGTCTCTGCATATTAAGGTGGATAAAGTATTTTTAACATAGAAAAATATATATAGTGTACCATCAGCAAGCTAAATATAGAGAAAGTGACAAAATAACCCATCAACCCTCAGTCAGGGACCGGAGAGCAAAAGCAAACCACAACATTAAGCACTACCTGAGGGAGCAATCAGTCCTCACAAAGGCACTTCCATATCTACAGCATGCTATTGCCTGTGCGGTCATCAGGCAGTGCGGGTCAAGCAGAGATGACATCATACCAGCCAATCACGCTCATTAAGCTCTGCTATTTCCTGTTCCCATCACCCATCACTACAGCTCTGCAGCAACAAAAGGTTGTGACGACACCGGGAAAGCGTTCTCCTGGTTTTCAGGAGAGACAGAGACATCGTAAAGGAAGGACACAGAGAGGAATGTTCGTGAAGTGCCAAGAATGTGGCTGCCTCGATTCTGAAATGGACTTGTTAAAACTTGAAAAGAATGACTGCAACTGCTAGTGCTAACAGTAGTCCCCAATCATTCAGAAAACCACAGGTTCCTGTCTCTGCGGCACTGGAGAATATATCACCCCCTTCTGCAAACTCTAGCTAAGCAAAATAATTTACCATTTTATGCTGTCAGACAGCCCAGAAAGATTTTCCTCCTTAAATTATTCTTTAAAACAACAACCTCTTACTGTCATCCCTATAGCTGTTGTTTTTCAATATTTTGAGCCTCCGTCCCATCTCTAACTGATTCGATTGTAAGCTACACAACTTATGTGACTCCACCATAACCAACCGCCAATTGATAAATTAAACCTTTTATACGCTAATATATATATATATATATATATATAAAAAAAATAAAAAAACATGCAGTTATTGTGTGTTCATGATCAGTGATTACTCTTATCATGACAAGTTCTCCAACCCTAATTTAGAAAGAATCCAACCTGCCCACAGGAAACGTTGCAGTGAACAAGATCTTGCTAGATCACACAAAAAGTTAATTTTTCACATGAAGATCACATGGATGATTAGATTTAAACATCAACCCCCAGTTTCTCAGACAAGGCTTAAGCCCGTCCTAGACTAAAATATAAATCTGAGCTGTTTCAACTGAAAGAAACTTGCACTGACTGATCTTAAAACATGTCAGTGCCTTTGTTTTGTTTTAAGATGCACACCAGTAATGCTTTTTTCTAAGGAATGTTTATAAAAATTACTTAAATGCCCTGACCTAATTGAACTATGGCCTAATCCTGGCTTAGGCTAAGCCCTGTCTATGAAACCGGGCCCAAGACTCTTTCAAATTGACACAGGCTTGAAGCTATTTGACTTCTGAGAACTGAAGACTGCCAACTTTGAGATGCATAACCATGAACTATTTAAATGCACCAGGAATTTATGAAGATGTCCTTCAGCTCAAAGAAGGCGCCTCCATGTCCTTTCGTTATCACAAGCTACAAATCTAGGGTCACATTGCAGGAATACTGAGCACATAATCGGGCTACTTGGTGAGGAGAACAGGCACACTGGAGGAGCGAGGTGTGATCTCAGCATGGGCTAGGGGAAGAGCACAGTTTGGTCACCCACACTACACCAAACCCCATAGAGCTGGGGGGCTGAGGCAGTGCTCAGCATGTCATTCAGTGAGATACTGAGCATTCCTAACACACAACAGCTGCAGGACACAAAGACGCCTACTTTATTTCATAACCAAAGGAGGTTTAAAAATAAAGTATGGCATTTGATATGTACTTTGATATTTATCATATAGTTTATCATGTGCTGCCTGCTTTCTAGTAATAAAAATTGACACCATGATCCACCTACTTAGTAAATCAGGATGAAGGGTATCTGCCATAAAACTCCAATGTCTTGAAGTAAGAAAGGGTAGCTTGACTTGAACATAAGGTATCAGTATGTTCACACCGATAATGTCACCACGTGTGCAATTGTTTCCAAAGATAAGGCTAGTCAAAGTCCCCGTGGAGGCTTTTTTTTTTTTCTTACTGGTGCTATAATGAGTCCAGACACGGAATACCAAAGAAATCACAAACCAGGCACAAACGTCCAACAACACACACTTTCATCGCATAAGACTGTCTTGTGTGGCTGCAGCTGCAGATCAGGACCACTGAAGAAATAGTGCTGCTGCTTCTCTGTTTTAACCATTACTGCCAAGACGAAACACAACAAACTGACACAAACAATCACTGACAGTGTACATCAACATCATTGTAAGAACAGCTGTATAATGGACATGTTTACAGCTCTCTCACAGAGTTTAGACAAAACCTAACCACACTGGAAACCTGACAGAGCTAGATAATATAAGAGATCTCTCACACCTCATTACAAAATGCATTTAATTAGATATTTTAAAACTTAACTTTAAGTCAATCTAAGATTTTGAGTTATTTTACATGCAAAACACTTCTTTTAAGTGTGTTACAGATACAGTTTTATATATATATATATATATAATTTTGTATTTAATTTTATAATTATCATCTGATTGTTTAACTAAAAAGACTAATGACATCATTCAGACCTACTTTAGATGTCCAGAAGCATTTTAAAGTCATTCAAAAGAGTTAAAAAGATCAAGTCAGGTAATGAGAATACCTTTACCTTTAGACTCAGGGCAATCTGACGAATGTATATCATATTGAGATCCTCCAAAATACGAAGTTTCTCCTCCATGTCTGCGAGTCTGTCTATGGGCATCATTCAAGAGGGATATCGGCTCCCGATTTAAAGTTCAGACTCCCACTGCTCTTCAAACCCTTAATCTTTCTTGAGAGTTGAGCAACATTTTTGGAAGAAGTATAAGACGAGTTTATGAATCACAGACTTCAAAACGCGTCCAAATCCAATCCACGGCGTATCCAAGAAAATCAGTTTTCACCTCACAGACCAGTCCCATGTGTCCGGAAACAACAGTTCAGGAGGAATCATTCATATAACAGCAAATATAACTGAAGACAACAACAACAACAACAACAAAAGAAAGGCAGAGGAGTAAAACGCTCTTTTCTCAAACTCCTGCAGCTGCTGTCCGCGTCCGCAGTCTATCTCTCTTCACAACAATAGCGACCGCATCTAATAAATAAACGCTCTCTACTACATGAAAAGCAAACTACTTTCCTAACACCCTCAAATCATGTTCTCCTTATCCCGTCAGTATAATGGGTCGTTTACATGCAGTTCCTTCTTTGTGTCCCTCTGTACTGATGTGAGCGTGTCTGTGTGCTCTAGTAAGACTTAAGGGCATCACAGAGAGCGCGTGGACTGCCTTCATTCACCATTCAGCTCACAACACTACAGCACAACTACACGCCCTTCATAAACAAATAGGCATATCCGAAAATCAATTCTCACAATCGCAAAAGCATAATAATTATTCGCATGTCCAGATGGGGATTGGTGATAAAATACTGTTACCAAAGTTACTGCAAAAAAAAAAAAAAAACTGTTGTTACTATTATTATTATTAATTTATGGGGTTTTCATGGGAATTTATATGACTATAAACTATTAGCTAACAGCTAATACATCGTTAGCTGCTATCTTACAAGTGACAGCTAATTTGCTGTAACTTTGGCAGTTTATGTTTATTTATTATTTTATTTTTACTATTTATTGCTAGAAAACTGCAAATATCACACAAATCAAACTGGAGGAGGGTTGAAAAATGCAAATACCATATATAGCTAAAAAAAAAAAAGCTCATAAAGTGACCTCCTGAGGTTGACAATTAATATTTTCTGAAGCTTAAAAAATCTCGACTATTTAGAACATCATATTGGACCTATTACAACACAATGAGTATAATCACATATATATTTTTCACCCAATTGCTTTGAATTTATTTTTAATATTACTTTACTTGGCTGTAATATTTGTGTAATTCTGAGCTATGTGTCTTTCTCTTTTCTTTTTTTAAAGTTGTTATTCTTGTTGGTTCTCTTTTGTTGACTGCTTCAGGAATAGTGTCTGCATGCTGCCTCAGCTGGACTATACGAACATTAACTATAGAAAACAAAGAGTCCATCTGTCCTCTCTACAATGAGGGCAGTGCTTTGTCTGAGTAACTGCAGTCTGCCTAATACTTTCCACATAATGATGGCATCCAGCTTCATAAATCCAAGACAATTAGTCATCTTGATTGCCAAGCAGTGTCGTATCGACCATTTCACCTGTCAGGTAATAAATTTATTGGACGAGACGCATTTTATTTTCTACAGAGAATCACTACTACTGAAATATATATTTCATAAAGTGCCTTATGCATGTTAGCAGGGTATCAATCTTTAATATATGCTCAATTATTTAAAATGCCACAGTTCAATTTCAAAGTACACAAAAGATTCCTCTCACTGCAGTGAGTAATAAAATCAATGCATCAGAGCAAACAGAACTTGCATTTATAGACTTTTTTGTGGTCTACAGGTCTACGTTTTCAATTATATTCTTTTGCTTTCATTTTTTCTCTTTGGATATTTGTAAACTTTGAAGGGAAAATAATTACAGTTTATTCAATGATATTCCATAAATATGTATAAATAGCATAGACAGAAAACAAACATATAGTATCCAACTGAATTTGTATTAACAGCCCATTTAGTTGTAATCAATGTCTCTCATTCACGCCAAACCACAATGTTATTGACTCACAGAAAGAAAGTGGTCTGTAGAGGCAAAATGATTAAAGCACAACATGCCTGTCAAAATATGTGTTTCATAAGCTACGCCTACAAATCTGCATCAGATGGGTTTCTACTAGAAATTAAGAATATCAGACAATTTAATTAACAATAAGTAAGACAATAACAGATCATGCATATCCAGATTATCTATGATGCACCATAACTTACAAATCTTGTCACTCCATAGTCTCTTTTGACTGATACAA